>CM053784.1:350697789-353147789 GCA_028749045.1 Cupressus sempervirens | reverse complement strand
TTTTCACACATAGCATACAAGTCTCAAGAGCTATTTAATGCTAGTAATGCAAGGATTACATGGTAACAAAATCAAATCAACAAGGTGAAGCATGATAGGGAGCACTAGAAATTAATAGTAAAAAGTTATCAAACTGAGCATGATATTGCTCAACAAGTGAAAACCACACTTGGAGCAAAAAAAGTTCTTGTGGATATGAAAGAGGTCATCAAGAAATCTACCAAGCTTTCTCAAGAGGCAGCATATATATAATATATGAGTCCATACCATTAGGTAGTTCTGTTGGAGAAAAGAAGGGGTATAAGCTTCTCGAATATGTAGTTTATGAATAAGATCAATAATCTACTGAGAGACAAAAAATATTCCCATACCTATGGATAAGATCTAGGAAGGAGTGAGAAATGATGCTAGGAGCTTCACCACCTAAGACTACGGGAGTGGGAATGCCCCCTAATAGAACTCAAAATGCCCAACCTCCATGAGGAAGGCCTCAATGAGCATGTTTAAAATTTTGTTGTACACTTTGTGTATTGTAACCAATGCTTCTCTTAATAAGTAAAAACATTTTTTGTTTCATTTCCTAAATATTGTGTTAACTTGAAGTTTTGAATCTTCTATATGACTACTTCAAATGCCATATGTTACATGCTATTTTTTATTCCTAATTATCACCATAATTAGTCAATTTTATTACCTGATTAGGAATATTTTCCTATAGTCCAACTAAGATACTATTTTTCTTTATGTTCTTATAACTAACTCACTTATTAACCAACCTCTTATATTTATTATCATATTTATTAAGGTATCAAAGGTTACTACCAAATTAATGTGGAACTTTTAGTTTTTCTTCTTGAAAAGTATCAAGACAATACATTCTTAACATTTTCAATATAAGAGTTATAGAGATTTTCCCTAATCCATTGTTTGTATAATTTGTTTCCTTTGAGTTGTTTATAAGTTTTGAAAGTTTTCATTGTTTTCAAATTTGTATCTTATTTATGTTGAGGTTTTAAGTTTTATTTGAAAGTTGTCTACATGTTGTTTAGCGGATGCACATTATGCCCATAGTTCCCAATGTAGAAACTCAGGCTTTGATACTAGATGTAACACCCCACCTGAGTTTCTACACTAGGAACTCTGGGTATAATGTGTGTCCCCTAAACAACATGTAGAAAACTTTCAAATCAAACTTCAAAAGTTAACATAAATAAACTAAAAATTTGAAAACAATGTAAACTTTCAAAACTCATGAACAAATCATAGAAGACAACTTAGATGGACCATGGATTAGGGAAAATCTCTATAACTCTTGTATTGAAAATGTTAAAAGTGTATTGTCCTGATATTTTTCAAGAAGAAAAATAAGAATTTTTACATTAATTTAGAAGTAACTATTGGAACCTCAATGATATGGTAATAAATATAAGAGGTTGGTTAATAAGTGAGTTAGTTATAAGCACATAAAGAAAAAGAGTATCTTAGTTGCACTATAAGAAAATAACCCTAATCAAGTAATAAAATTGTCTAATTATGGTGATAATTATGAATAGAAAATAGCATTTAACATATGGCATTGAATTAGTTAGATAGAAGATTAAAAACTTCAAGTTAATACAATGTTTAGGAAATGAAACAAAACATATTTTTACTTATTAAGAGAAGCATTGGTTACAACACACAAAGCATTATTTTTATAAAAAAAAATGCTCATTGAGGAATTCCTCTTGGAGGTTGGAAATTTTGAGTTCCAATAGGGGGAATTCTCACTTGTGTAGTCCCAAATGATGTAGATGTTTGCATCATCGTTCGTATCCATAGGTATGGGAATATGGTTGCATTTTAATAGATTATTTATCTAAGTCATAAACTGCCTATCTGAGAAGCTTATACCCCTTTTGTGCTCTAGAAAAATTTCTTGATGGCATAGACCCATATAGTATGTTGCCTCTTGAGAAATCTTGGTAGATTTCCTCATGACCTCTTTCATAACTGCAAGCAATTTTTCTACACTAGATGTGGACTTATTGAGTGATATCACACTCAATTTGATAGGTTTTCACTATTAGTTTCTAGTGTTCCCTATCATTCTTCACCTCATTGATCTGATTTTGATACCACGTAACCCTTGCATTACTAGAATTCACTAGCTCTTGAGACTTGTATACCATGGCATTCATCTTTTCCATCATTTACCTAAAAGCATCCACCCACGCTCGTAATAAAACAAGTTCATTGTGGATTCTCTCCACAAATGCTTGTTCTATAGCCAATACAATCTCTATAGTCTAAGATCAAGCTCACTCTATTGCTATTATATTTCTCTTGAGATGTCATTTTACATGATGTTGAATGATGAGAATCTTTTCAAACTCCTCTCTTGAAAAGTTAATCTAGGATCAACTCCAAGTTTTTGGGAGATCTTGTGACCTACTTGAATCCGCTCAATTGAAGATAAATGTATTTTTTCACAAGGAGGCCTTTTCTAGTTCAAACCATTTCAAACAAGATATTTGATCTACTATTTTCAAAATTATTCACAAAAAGGATATATTTTTGGTATTTTCTATTTAATAATGAATGCAATCTACTAATGCAACTATATGAATTCCTAATTTAACCAAGTGTTAGCAAAGAAAATCACAAAGATAAGGTAACAAGAGATTAACACAAATAACTTGAAAAGGAAATTCCTAACAGACATAAACCATGGTCAGAACATGTCTACAAGTTAAAATCATTGAAAATATTAGGTAGGAAACCAATGAAAATAGGAGCATCACTTTTTCAATTCCATTGATGCAATCATAAATAAGAACCCAATAATAATTGAAATATATTTCACATCTCGTCAAATCATAAGGCCACATAAAATGCACTCATGCAAGACAAGAATCTATGTAGGAATAATAGATGATCTTTTAACCAACTTAGCATGTCAATGAAATTCATTAACATGAGGCAAACACCAAAACTAAAAGCTCACACAATCAAATCAACACAATAAAACCATTGGATCCATTATTATTCATGAACATGCATTCATAAGAATTACACACTCCAAGAAGAATAAATACACTCAGAATGAGAGCACCAATAGCATATATTATTACATCAAAATAGTAGCCTAGAGTGCATATTACATCCATTTATTTATAAGAAGTCATCTCCTCAATTTGTGTTGAGAGTGAGAGCTCGTAGAATGCAAACATGTGCTTAGAACTAATAAAACAAATCTAATTATATACAAACTAACTCTCTAAATGGTGCTACATAGGTCTCTACCCTTTTATACATCAATTAATTGGTGTAGGAGCCTTTACATGTCTTAAAGCAAAGAAGTCAGAAGTAGATAAGAAGAAGGAAGCTACGAGAGGATCTGAGAGTCACTAGAAGCTCTAAAACTAGAAGCTTGAACTTCTCTGGTCATTTCTAGGAGTTGAATTATCATCAAAATGTATTTTTAGTGCATGGAAAGATCTAAATTAGGAACTAACAGTTAACTATCAATGCATTGTTACTTCTTCAAAATTATTAGTGCACCTTTATGAATAGCACATGTTGTACACCTTCATGTCAAATTCCAAAAATCCAATATTTTCCCAAGTGTCAAAATTGAATTTCTAGATTCTGGGTTTTGTATCCCTTTATACCAAAGTAATGTTTCAATGTTTGCTCTTGAATTTCACTATAATATCTACTAGTTGGGAAGACTCTAGAAAATCTAATTCTTTATACTTATCTTTAACTATCTGTTGGTAGATACTAACTTCCATATGACTCTCCACAAAATCCTCTAGTTTAGTGTCTAGTTCCAACAATACCTCTTCATTCTTAAATGGTTGTCTAATATCTTCATTAGACAAAGCATCCTTGAAAGTTCTTTGATATTATTGGACAACTAATTACACTAACTTGAGCTTTATTTCTCACTCATCTTCAAAAATCTAAACTGCAGTAGCATCATAGTACTTCTCTACTTCCAAAATATGCTCTTGAGTCTAGTCCCTTAACCTCTAACTATCTTCATGAAGTCCTTCCATGGCCTTATTGCTAGTAGCTATCTTCTTAATCCAATATTCAAGCTTATCAAGTTATTCCACTGTATACACCTCCATGAGTGTATGATACCTTTGACCTTTTATTAATGTCAAAATTTGTAGGTCTTTTTCCCAAGTATGTACCTCATCCATTAACCCAAAATCCTAGTTCACTATGGACACTACTTTATCTACACTTCACTTAATGTAATTCAATAGGTTCAAAATACCCTACATTATTTGTATGCCCTTTTGTTCAAAATTATCACACTCTTGTTGGCATGCTCCGAAAAAATGGATCCATCTGAATTTTCCCCTTACCCTTTCTCTCTAATGTTGCAACAAGAGTGATTTCTAGATGATTCGGGTCTATTAGGCCCACTATTCTATGCGAATAATCTCTCATAATCTCATTTTTCTTCTACAACATTAACAATTCTGACTCATTTCTATCCATGTTTTTGAACACCTCCTTTACACCTATTGTGATCAAAACTTTGGCAATATCTACAATGGGCTTCCCTAATAAGCCTTTCTTAATCTGATAATCTTTGGGAGTCAAATATTCTATATCAGCATGTGGAGGAGCGATGGCTATGTCTGCAAGCAAGTCCTAATCTCAGTTCTTCATGATGAAGGCCAATTTTTATGCATCACCCATAGGTAACTCAGGCTTCTTGATAGCTTTTACTAGCTCATCCATTCACTCCTCAATAGTTACATTTAACTACCTCTTTTGTTTAACCATTACCTCCTTCTTTAGCTAAGCAAGTGTAGTGCCCATTGAAGACATATATTTGACTAAAGAGGGGGTTTTCACTATAGGTCCCTTTCCCTTATTAGTCCTCTTTGGAGTATTTTCCCATTGAGAAAGATCACCAGTTTGAGTCCGTGTCTTCTTGAAACAAGGTCCTTGCCTTAGTATTGTGAGGAGTTTTTTGGGGTTCATCTTCCTATATTTGCCCCTCCTCTGATATTTTATCAAATTGCATTTGTTGGGGGTCTTTATCTTTCTCTAATGCTTCTTCTTCTACTTCAATAGATGAAGGAAGTGGTGTTGTAAATCCTTTATCCATAAATGATAGATCCTGAGATGGTGGTGAGGATATGCCAAAAAGTCCTTGAGGTAGAGGTGGTATTTTATTCTAGTCCTCGCCTAGGGGTTTACTCTTAAGAGTATCCCTTATCTTTTCCCCCACCATCTTGGTGCCTACTAGCATGAAATCAAAATCTAATAGATTAAAGACATCAGTCTCTTGGCCCTCCATGTTCGTGATCCATTATTGTTTCTCATCATTAGAAGTTATAACTTGAAAAATTTCTTTTGGCACTGATGGTGGCATTAGAGTGGAACTCCTTCTTCTTTCCTCTTCCAAGCCCCTTCCTAATTGATTTCTTTGACTCAAGGGAACATTATCAAGTTGTTCCTTCTCTTTTTCTTCTTCTTCTTCAGGAATGGTTTCAAGCACTTGTGGAGGAGTATTCTTTTTCTTCAATTTTCTCCTACATGATCTTGCCAAAGTGAACTAAATCCTTGCCTTCTTAGATGTTGAGTGGGAGGCTTCTTCCTCTTGACCTATCAATGACACCCTTTTCTCTTCCTCTGGCTTTTTTTCTTGCTCATGTCTTGATGGAGGCACTTTCTCAGTCCCTTGGACTTGTGTTGCCAACTCATCTTGAGGCTCTACTTGCTTAGGAATTTTTTGTGGTTGTTGAGGTGGTTGAGCTTGATCTATTTGTTCACTACCCTTTTTTTCTCTCTTCCTCTTGTTTTTCCCTTTATCTGTCCTAAAGTAATCAACCTCCCTCTCATGTTGATCTACTATTTTTGTCCTCATAGGGGATTGAGTAGGGAAGGTTGGCACTTTGAATTTTTCACATTTACCCCTAGTTGGGAGTGTTGTGGCTTGAGGAGGAATAGGCTAGGGAACTAGATCAAGTTTGAATGGCTTCTTGATCTATTCCCTTATCAACTAGACAATATGTTGGGCTCTGTTGTTGATATTTGCATTCTCATCCTTGTCAATTTTTTCATTCATTATGGGCCTATCATATATCTTATCCCTGTTGTATAGTGGATTTGTGACATCTTTTGTGTCATTCTCAACAACCTTTAGAGGGATCTTCATCTTAAGAGTCTTTTCTACTAAATATAGAGTCATTCGACAATAGTCTTTGATTCAGACATCATAGTCATCTATGGTATTCATCTAGTGGTCTTCTAGTGCATCCTCATGTATGAATTGCTTCCCTGCTAGATGTTGCACCCTTCCAATATTATCAAAGTATGGGTGAGGGGAGTTATACTCTTCCAAGGGATATTGGTACCATTTTGAATCAAAGGTAGTTATATCCTTCTTTTGCTTGACCTTGAAGGCACCTATGGTGTTTGGCCACACCCATGTCTTCTTGTATTGTTTCCTCACTTTGTCATATGCAAATGTGAGTTGCCTAGCAATCTCCAACAAAATGAGTGTGTCAAAAGGATATCTTAGGAGCTTCATTAGGTTTACCTATGTGCTTGCTACCCTTAGGTATGTGAATTTTTTGAACTGGATGTAGTAGGTGCCAATCTTTGTGATTCTAGTTGCTACTCCTACTGACATAAATTTAGCATAATTTCCCTCTATGAATCAGATGATTGTGAATATAAGACTATCATTCACTATCCTAAACTCTTTTCTCTAACCTAAAATCTTATTCTTTACTAGCTAAGGGTACACCATATAGGGCCATACATTTTCATCTTGCATGTTACCCCTTTTGTAAATTCCTAGGTAGTTAGTTATCTTAGCCATCAATAAGTACACCATGTATGATGTCATGTAAAATCTTGGATCAGATTTTATATCTACCAGTTAATTGTGTCGATTATCACTAAGGATAATGGCCCATTCCATTGACATCTTGATCTTCCTGATGGTCTCTATGAAATGCACCATCCAAATGTTAAGGTTCCCCACTATAGGGAGTCCCATGTCTCTACTAAAAAGCACTATGGAATATCCAATGTCATCCTTCATATAACCTTGAGTCAAGTCTATCTTTCTGACTCTACGGCCTAATGGTGTTCTATCTATTAGGAAGGAAGATGGAATTATTTCTTTGGCTTCCTTTTCATTCTTCCTATACCATATTTGTGCCTGGTCAAAGGTGACCTTTACATATTGATCAGCCCTTGGGAGATTAAAAAAATTCTCAATATTCCTCGGTTTGAGGTCCAAAACTATCTCCCCTGTGATAGAATTGACAACCTTTTCTTTAGGCACATACTGTTCTACCAAGGTCATTATCAACTCAAAGGATTGTACAAAATTTGGATGAGATGTTGCATTTACCAACCCCAACCTGATCATAGCTGATAGCATTGTGGATCTTTCTTTAGGCTTATTGCCTATGGTGAGGAATGCATTCCAGTCAATATTTTCAAGCTTAGTGTCTCTGATTTCTACATGTTCATCTTGAAAGTAGGATTTCTTTGGTGTTCCTTGGTATTTGAAGATAATAGTCTTGAGAGAAATATTTTATGCCATTGAGGATGATGATGACATCATTATATCTACACAAAAGAATAGACATTAGTCTAGAGAGTTATAAATATCATAAAAAAAAACCATAATTATAAAAAAAACCTAACCCAAATCACCAAAATAGAGAAAAAAACTAGTTGAATCCCCCTAATAGCCCTAGAATGCAAAACAGTGCACCTTGCACACCTTCATAGGTGCATGACGTGTGCTTAAAGACCCCTAGTTGGTCATTTTATGTGTAGTTACACACTTGTGCACCTTGATGGGGTGCACACATGGGCATGTGCACCACTACGCATCTGCATGTGATAGTAAAAAGGGGGAATTCAGTGTTCTTTAGTGTTTTGTAAAAGGGTACACACATAGACACCTTAGTGGAGTGTCCATGTGTGCACCCTTATGTTCTACATTAAGTTGTTCATGAAAGGTGTGCATGTGTGCACCTTGGGGAGGTGCACACATGCACATATTTCCTTCGATGTTTTGTGTAGTCTTAGCTTAGGTTTTAAAAGAAAAGTTGCACACATGTGCACCTTGAATAGGTGTGCATGTGTGCACCTTTTCTTTGTTTTAATGCCTTAGGTTTTTAAAGTTTCTTAGCTAGGACTACTTTTTTATGAACAAATGTGCGTACATGCACACCTTGAACAGGTGTACATGTGCACACCTATGGGTGTCTTAACACTTAGTGTTTTGCAGGTTTTTCACTCCTTCAAAGGTGTGTATGTGAGGTAGTAGAGGAGGTGCTGAGAATAATGAAGAGAGGGAAGGGGTTCCTAGGCTTATATAGGCCTAGAATTAGTGTGCATCTTTTGGAGGTGTGCATCTATGCATGTGCACAAGTTCACATCTCCAAGGGGAAGTTAGTGTGTACTTGTACATTCATTGCACCTACACACCTTAGATAGGTGTGCATGTGCATTAGTGTGCATTTATGCACTAAAACACTTGGAATCTCCCAATTTTATTAGTTTTTGACACTTGATTCTTCTTAGTTAGAGACAAAGGCTAGACCTAGAGTCTAAGTGGAGTTCCAACAATCATGACCTAGGCCCTAGACTAGCAGTCTAGGAGACAAAAAAATTACTAAGGGATCCCCATTTCTAGGATAAATGGGGCATGCATTATGAAACCACAACAAATAGCTCCAAAAAAAAGTTAGAAATGACAAAGGCATTTTTTCATCAGAAAGCGTTCATCTAATATGTGTCAAATAAAAACTAAATCCTCAACACCTCAAATAGTTTTCAAGTTCCTTGATAGTCAAAATTTTTGAATCTCGAATCTTCAAGCTTAATGTGTGTATAATGTATTCATTTCTTTTGATGTTTCAAGATGTAATCTATCATGAGTATATAATAACTCAAAAATAATCCTTTGCTCCACTGATCCATTCATTGGGAATCCTTATAGATCATGTGGATTAATCACTTTCTGACCAGATGAGAGAATCCATTCAAATCACTCTCAATGGGTTATCATATTTGCATTTCAAGTCTTAAGTAATCTATTGAATCCTGCTTCATAGAACTTACATGTTTCCATTTGATTCTTCGATGAAGTAATTTGTATAAATACTAGATAGCCATTTTGGAGGGCATATCCCTATTGTTAGATTATCTTTCTCAAACATTTTGGAATCTTTCATTCTTAAAACCATTATTCCTTTTTCTTGTTTTCTTTTTGTACCTTGACCATGCTTAGATTGTATGGCCAAGGAATTGGTGTTTTTTCTCAAATTCTTTCCTTAGTTCGATAACCTTTGCATTCCTCTTTTAAGAACTTTTGGAACTCTCATGCTACATAGTAGCTTTAGCAATTCCTTTAAAAGACCTTTTGTCTAAACTGACAAGTTTTGGACTATCCCTTATTGCCTTCAACCTTGATTTGAAAACACCAAGATAGTCAATATTTAAATTTTCCAAGTGTTTAGAACTATTGATCTATAATTGTAATTTCAAAATTGTAAGTCCTTTCGACTAAAAGTGATATCCATTCTCCAGTTGGTATAAGAAATAAATCATCCAAATGTTGTGACAAAGAAAAACCTCTTCCTAAAATTTGAAACCACAAGGAGTGATTTATGAAATGTGTCAAAAATGAGTCTTTATTGCACCTAATCCTTGGAATGACATGACTTTGAAAGAAAACACACAACTAAAATCAAATCCACAACTGAAAGCAAACACACTTGCAAAAAGGGATTTTTTTTTCTCAATTTTAGGCTTCAAAGTAATGTTTTAGGAGTTGGCCATTAATGGGCAAGGGGACCAGTTCCCCTTGTAAGGAACTCATGCTAAAAGTATTTCTCCCTAAATCTCTACAATCTGATAAGGTCCAATCCACAAGCATTGAAACTTAGTATGATTACCAAGCTTTTCTTTTGCCTTATCCCATAGGAGAATAAGGTTAGATGTTTTGAAAGATTTTTTTATGGCCCACTTGTCAAATCACCATTTGATGATAGCCTAATATTTTTCCATATGCTCCAAGGTAATTTTTCTTTTCTCATCTAATTTCAAGAGATTCATTAATTTGATCTAAACTTTATTCGTATCCTTAGCATATCCTGTCATGAATTTCAATACTAGAATCCTGAGATTAAGTAGGAACATTGGTTCTTTTCCATAGATGAGTAAATAAGGGGATGTCCCAAAAGAATGTTTTTATCCTAATTCTATTTGTCCATAATGTATATTTCAACTAAGTGTGCCAATCTTTTGGATTTTCTTGTAGCAATTTCTTTATCACTATGATCAAGTTCTTATTGGTGGACTCAACCACACCATTCCCTTGGGGATAGTAATTTGAAGAGAACTTTATTGTAACCTAATTATCTAGTCCCCATTGAGTAAAGAAGATTAATGCAAATGATGATCCATTATTGCATACTAGGAAGAACAACATACCAAACCTTGTGACAATGTTTTCTTCCAAGAAATTTGTAACCACCTTTGCCATGCATTTTCTAAAAGTTTTAGCTTTGATCCAATGTATGTAATAATCTATAGCTATGAGGGTGAGCATATGTCTCATAGATATGGTGGGTTTACTGGACCAATAAACTCTAGCCCCTACTTAGCAAAAGGGTGTACCTTGAATACTAGTTGTAGTGGCATAGCTGGATGGCTTTCTCTATTTGCACTTGTTTGAAAAATATTGAAAGAATGTACATGTTCAAATGTATCCTTAAAGATGGTAGGCCAAAAATAACTTGATCTCAAAATCATGTGTTCTAGCTTTTTTTGATCCATGTCTCATACAATATCTATCATGAAACTATTCTAAAACTTCTTTTACTTCTTCATGACCCAAGCATTTCAAATAAATTCCCTCGTAGTTCCTTTTATAATTTTTTCTATCTTACAAAATGTAGGATTCACATTTCATCTTGAGTCCTCCATGCTGGGAACTATTCACTCCATTGGGTTATTGGTTTTGAAAAAGATAGTAAACAATATCTCAATACCAAACATCAGTGATTATTCCTTGATCAATATCTACTTGAGTCACTATGATCTTTCATTGATTAGCAGTGTTGATTTCATCATCAAATTTGATTTTGTTATCATTACCAATCTCATTATCAGCTATCATCTTGGTTAATCCTTCTCCTCTTACCAACATCATTGGTTGGATCTCCAAATCAAACTCTTGTAATATTGCCATCCATTTTCCTTATCTCTCACTTAGTTCATTCTACATTAGCAATGTCTTAACCATAAGATCAAGCACAATTGCATACACCTTTCTCTAGAGTATATAATGGAAAAAAATCTTAACTTCTTTTATTAATGCAAAAGATTGTCAAGATTACAATAGTCAAACTCAACATTCTTTAGCAAACAACTCATGAATGCAACAAGTCTCTCATCCTCTTTATTTTTCTTTTGAGTAAGAATCTCAACAGATGAATTATTTGAAGCAAATGAATAGATTTTGAATGGTAAATTGTAATTATAAATTACAAGGACAGGGGTTGTAGATATTTCTACTTTGATGTCTTCAAAATATTTCTTTATATTAGGAACCCATTTAGTCTTTGTTCCTTTCTTGAGAAGATCATTAAGAGGTTATGCTATCTCAAAAAATCCACTAATGAACTTACATACAAATTTTTTTTTTCAAAATAAATATTTTAGCTCTTTCTAACTATGGGGAGGTGACACATTAAGAATGGTCTCTATCCATTTAGGATTAATAGATATCCCAACTTCAGAAATAACATGACCAAGAAGCTTTCCTTTTGTGACCCCGAATGAACACCTTTTTGGATATAATGATATGCCATACCTTCAACATCAATTAAAGACTTGGTTTAGGTTTGCAATATGAGTACTCCTTTCTTTAGAAAAGATAGTGAGGTCATTGATTGATCTTTGGAAGGTGGCTCTTGCATTGATTAGTCCAAAAGGCATCCTTTAGTATGCAAAGGTTCCCCATGTTATTGTAAATGCAATCTTCAACTTGAACTCTTCATCAACCATCACTTGATTATATCCATAATATCTATATAGCAAAGACATCATTTTGGACTCATTCACAATTTATAACACTTCATCAAGTGAGGGCAATGGATAGTTATGCTTTTGGGAAGCCAAGTTCAAATTATGAAAGTCCATAGAGAGGTGAATTTCTATAGTCTTTCTCCTTACTGGAACCAAGTTAGCTACCCATGTAGAATGTTAGATTGGGAAGATAATCTTAGAATCAAGTAACTTTTGTACTTATTTCATTATCAAAGGCTCAATTATGGGATTCACTAGTCTTTTCCTATGTTGAAAGGACTTGGCATCAAGCTTTAGTAGAATGTCATGAGTGATGATTTCAAGATCATATGTCTTGAGTTCTTCATAACTCTATGCTATGATATCTTTATACTTTATAATAAATTGAAGCATACTTTCTCATTCTTGAGGGGTACAAACCTTTCTAATCCTAACCATCTTTGGACCTTTTTCCATTCCTAAATTGTATGAATCACATTCTTCAACCCCTTTTTCTGTAATATTCCTTTTACTACATGTTGATTCATCTTGATCAAAGATGTGTTCTAACTCTACCATTCCTTTAGGAATATTATTGGTCTTTAAATTTATAATCCCATCTTGATCATCTAGTTCATCATCTTTAGGCTTATCATTGGGGATATCATCAATATCTTGTCCCTTGAAAAGGTCATTGCACATAATTAACTTGAGAATATGTTGGTCATCTTGGAAAACTTGGAATTTTGTAATGTTGTTTGGAATAGATGAGGCAACAACCAATTCAACTGAAAATATCTTTATCTTTGTCCTTTTAATGGTTTGTAATGTGCTTGCTAAAATGGAAAGGACATCAAATACCATGTTTTTCTTCCTTTGGAGGGACCTTATGTTCAAGGCTTCAAAATCTTCCAACAAGTCCAATACCCTTTTTTGGTATGCAAGTAGCCTCTTATCATTACACGAGTAGATTGATTTCACCTGTCTAATGACCAACTGAGATTCTCCTTCAATTATGAGAGCTTTGACATTATTCTCCAAAGTGAAGAGGAGTCCGCAAATCAAGGCTTCATACTCCGCAAAATTGTTAGTACATCTAAATTATAAATTGGATGCTACATAAAAAGACCTACCTTTGGGATTAATTGGTTCAATACCTACACAAGATACTAATTTTTAGTTAGAGCCACCAAACCTGAGTGTCTAGATTGGTTGTTCTTTAGTCTTTTCTATCTTGTGCTTGTTTGTATGTAGCTTTTACTTCACTTTAGTTTTAAAAGATTTTTTCTTTGAAACCCATTGTAATCTCTCACATGGTAGACTTAGTGAGTTGCCACAATTTATCTTTGATACAGGGGCCTTTTGTTTCTCTTATTGACTTTGAATTTCCCTAATCAATTTGTTGATCATATCAATTTGGGGTTTTAGATGAATGACCATCAACGTCCAACCTATTCCTTTTACAAAATGTCTTCTCCTCTAAACTTTGATCATTCCAGGTGGAAGATCAAATAAACCTCTATCATCTAAAGTAGTGTCACTATATGATGCATTCGAATCTTATTTTACTTCTTTACAAATTTCAACCAATTTAGATATTTTTGTAAAACATAAATTTTCTTGTTGTACACCATTTGGAATTTGACCATCTTTGGATTGCATTATCTGAGTGAGTACCTTAGCAACTTCTTCTTGACAATGTGAGAATTCAAGTTTTGAATGGCTAACTTTGTGTAACCTATAAAATCCTAGAAGAACAAAAATATTTGGATCTTCTTCCTCTCCTAAGCATTGTAATTTTGCAACCATATTGTCTATAAACTGAGCAACATGTTCTTCTTTTAGAATCAGGATCATAGATTCTTTATTTAGATGGTTAGACTTTTCAACTGTATTTACGTCAAGAGACATCACTTTGTATGAGCCTAGCTCAACTCGAAAAAAGGCTACTTTGTTTGGTGCATTGTATTTAGTGATTATTGTCTTTAGCTTTGGCTCAACATCAATCTTGATTTGATTATTTAGTCCTTTCCAAGGTAGCCATAGTTGAGTAAAATCAGTCAAAAACCATCCTCTCAAGAACTTTGTCTATTCTCTACTTAGCAATAATCTATAAGTTTCAAGGATTTCAACCACATGTATGTCTATAGTGTCATGAATTTAGGGGTTTACCATTAACTATATTCAGATATCTTTCGACACCCTGATGACCTTCACTTTTGTCTTGTTGAGTTGTATCACTATTTGATTTGAAGTTGAGGAGTGATTTCCAACCTTTGAGCTATCAAGAGTGGCATGACATTGAAAGAAGGGCCTGAATCTATAAAACAATTGTGTAGGTTCTTTCTAAAAGTTCTAAGACTAAGAAAGAAAGGAGGCACCTCAACCTAGTCTTTTTACATAGTAGGCATTTCCTTGAAAGTGTTGGCTTGTTGTGAGGTTGTCTTTTGAGGGACTGTGTTTGCATTTGGCATTTCTTTTGTATGATCGAGAATCCTCAGCACTGCTTCTCTTTGATTGGGACAATTTTGTAGCATATCAAACATGGACATATTAGCCTTGGTTCTCTTTAGATCTTCGACTACATTGTACCTTTTAGTTGCCCACATATGATTCTTTAGGATTATAGGAACTTTCCCCTGATTTGGATTTTATTGCTCAACATAGGGTGGTTTGGTAGGTACTACATTATTATTAGCTCTTGGATTAGGAAGTGTTGGATGCAAGGCAGGAGGAATCCATCAGTCATGGGTTCCCTTCTATTATGAAAATTGTAAGTGTTTTGATTGTCATTTTTAAAAGCTAGCATCTCTTTCAATTGTGCATCTAATTCTTGAATAAACAAAATAGTGAATTCTTCACTAGTTGGTTCTTCCATTTGAGGAATTTGTGGAGAATCATAAGATTCTAACACCATAGAATTGTATTGTATAGAAGACTCACCATTGTTGCCTTCTAAATTCTAGTCCATCTTTTGATTTCCATTGAAATATGGGCCTCCATCATTGGGTACATTTTGGTTATTGTCATACAGATTAATGTCCACAAATTGTGTGTGTTTTTTAATCTATAGGGATGATTCCATTATTTGGACGAGTATTCCATTGTCGATTCTACTTTTGGAAGCCATTATTGTGATCTAGAGGATTGTAATTGTTCCCTACATTATTATTTCCCATATTTTTGTTTCTGCTAAAATTATTGTTGTAATTTTGACCATAGTTTTTTTTGTAAGGGGTTGGATTTGTTCTCTAAAAGTTTTTTTTTCCCCTTACAATAACTTGAAGTGAATCAATTTGTTGGTGATTTGAGACATCATTTTCTTCTTGTAACCAATCTAAACATTGACGTTATTTTTTGGTTCAGTGGAAGTAGCTACCTTTTTCTCAAAGAAAGTATCTTTTGGAGGTTCATATCTAGGGAAGGTTATGGTTGGAATTAGTATAGCTAGTGCATGTTGTAATGGGACTAAATTCATTGGAATGAATTGACTAGGCATTAGTGGTGTTCCAGCAGGATATGTTGGTATCATTGTAGTTGCTTGAGCTAGAACCATCAATCCTCCTCCATTAGGATTGGCTTGCTTGGTAAAGATAAAATTTTTTTCAAAGACCTTTTCTAATGTCTTGATGTTGGTAGCAAGTAGTCTTTATAGAAAGATAGTTGTAAGATGGTCCATGGAATTGAGATAAATATGGACTGTAGCTTCAACTAGTATAGTATAGAGTGTTTCCAATCTGCAAAAAGCCATATGAAAGAAATGATTGAAATGTGAAATAGTCTTGACAAGATCCTTTTTGATTGATATGAATTGGTGACTTATCATAGTTGTGTTGACAAATGTTTTCAATTGTTTGAGGAATAACTTTTTGAAGGTGGCCAAGTCCTAGATACATCTTGGTGGCATGTTCACATACCAATTAAAGGAAACTTCTCTCAATGAGTATGATAATAAATAGAGAACCACATTCTCTTGTTGAACTCTCTTTTGATTGCATATTTCTTTAAATACTTTGATATGGTCCTCAGATGTTTGTGTTTCTCCATAGATAAACCTTGGGTAGAATTTCTTAGGATTCTTGGGAAGATCATTAAATGTACCTTGCAACTTAATTTGTAAATCTACTACATTTGAAAAGAAGACCATCAATGGAGGATTTGGTGGAACAATGGGTGGAGTTTGGTTCGGAGGTTGAACTGAAGATGATGAAATTTAGAATGGAAGTGGTACAATTCTAGGAAATCCTTTGTCACTCTGAGGCTTACAAAAATGACTGAGTTCTAACAACTTTGGCTTACTATCTAAAGATCTTAAAGCTCCTTGAAATAGAGATGTTGGATTAGGATCTTCCAACTTGTATTAATTATGGAAAAAGTGCACCTTTGCAGAAGCACACTTTATCAAAAATAACACACCTTGTGCACCTTGCACACATAACTATTTCGGATGGAAATTTTTTTGAACTTCTAAAAACTTCAGAATTTGAAAACAACAATTTTTTTTTTTTGTTCCAAATAGTATGAGGTCCTCCTTCTAGCACAACTTATGTTGAGTTGTCATTTTATATGATGCTAAACAACAGGAATCCTTTCAAACTCCTCTCTTGAAAAGATAATCTGGGATCAACTCCAAGGTTCTGGGTGATCTTGTGAGCTACTGGAATCCACTCAAATGAAGATAAATGTATTTTTTCACAAGGAGGCCTTTGTTGGTCTGATCCAATTTGGACAAGATTTTTGATCTAGTATTTTCAAAATTAACCACAAAAGAGATATATTTTTGGTATTTTTTTGTTTTATAATGAATACAATCTATCAATACAACTATATGAATTCCTAATTTAACCAAGTATTAGCAAAGAAAATAAAAAAGATAAGGTAAAGAGAGATTAAATAAAATAACTTGAAAGGAAAATTCCTAATAGACATAAACCATGATAACAAAATGTTTATGAGTTAAATTGTCGAAAAGATCAAGTAGACAACCAATGAAAATAGGAGTAGCACTTCCTTAATTCCACTAATGCAATTGTCAATGGGAACTCAATAATAATTGAAAGATGTTTTAATTCTCATTGAATCACAAGACCACAAAAAGTGCACTCATGCGAGACAAGAAGCTATGTAGGAACAATAGATTATCTTTTCTCTAACTCAATATGTTAGTGGAATTCATTAACACAAAGAAAATACCAAAACTAAAAGATTACACAATAAAGTAAACAAATAAAAAATATTTTCTCCATTATTATTCATGAACATGCATTCACAAAAATTACACACTCTGTCAAGAATAACTAAACTCAAACTGAGAGCACCAATAGCATATATTATTGCATAAAAATAATGGCCTAGAGTACATATTACATCCATGTATTTATAAGAAGTCATCTCCTCAATTTTTGTTGAGAGTAAGAGCTCTTAGAATGAAAACATATGCTTAAAACTAATAAAACAAATCTAATTATATACAAACTGACTCTATAAATGGTGCTAAGTAGGTCTCCCCCTTGTTTACATCAATTAATGGGTGCATGAGCCTTTACATGTCTTAAAGAAAAGAAAGAAGAGTAGATAAGAAGAAGGAAGCTACAAGAGGATGTGATAGTCATTAGAAGCTCTAAAAATGGAATCTTGAGCTTCTCTAGGCATTTCTAGGAGTTGAATTACTATCAAAATATGTTTTTGCTACATGTAAAGCTCTAAATTAGGAACTAGTAGTTAACTGTCAGCACACTGTTACTTCTTCAAAATTATTGGCATACCTCGATGAATAGTGAACCTTGCACACCTTCATGCTAGGTTCCAAATAAACAAAATTTTCCCAAGTGTCAAAACTGAATTTCTAGCTTCTAGGTTTTGTACCCCTTTATACTAGAGCAATGTCTGGATGTTTGCTCTTGAATTTCTCTATAATCTTCAATACTTGGGAAGTTTCCAAAAAATCCAATGCTTTATACTTATCTTTAACTATATAATGATAGTTACAAACCTCCATATGAGTCTTCGCAAAATCTTCCAGTTTAGTGTCTAGTTCCAACAATACATCTTCAGTCTTAAATACCTTCCTAATATCTTCATTAAATGAAGCATCCTTGAAAGTTATTCAAAATTATTGGACAACTAACTACACTAACTTGAGCTTTATTTTTTACTCATCTTCAAAAATCTCAAGGCCAACAACATCGTAGTACTTATCTACTTCCAAAATCTTCTCCCGAGTCTAGTCCCTTAACCTCTAAATATCTTCAAGAAGTCCTTCCATGTCCTTATTTTTGGAAACTATCTTCTCAATTTTATCTTCAAGCTTATCAAGCTCTTCTGTTGTATACACCTCCATGAGTGTATGATATCTCTGACCTTTTATTAATGTCAAAGTTTGCAAGTCATTTGCCTAGGTATGTACCTCATCTATTAACCCAAAATCCTGGTTCACTATGGGCACAAGTTTATCCACACTTAACTGAATGTAATTCAGTAGGTTCAAATTACCTTGTATTATTTGTATGCCCTTCTATTCAAAATTTTCATGTCATTGCTGATATGCTCCCAAAAATGGATCCATTTGAATTGTCCCCTTTTCCTTTCTCTCTAATGTCACAACAAGAGTGATTTTCGGATGATACAGGTTTATTGGGCCCACTATTCCATGTAGATAACCTCTCATAATATTATTTTTTTCCACAACATTACAAATTCTAACTCATTTTTATCCATGTGTTTGAACACCTCCTTTACGCCTGTTGTGATCAAAACTTTGGTAGTATTTACCATGAGCTTCCTTAATAAGACATCCTTAATTTGATAGTCTTTGGGTGTCAAATCTTTTGTATCAGCATGTGTAGGAGGGATGACTATATGTCCAAGAAACTCCTCATCTCAATTTTTCATGATGAAGGTCAATGGTGTTAGGATTAACCTTAGATAGAAATAATAGTTACATGCAAATATAGCCAATACTAGAAAATAGTAGATCACCTAAAAGAGAACACAAGATAGCAAGATTTAACATGGTTCACCCAATTCCTAGGCTATGTCCATCAATAGTAAGTCCAATATTATAATTATCCAATGATTACAACCTGACTACAAGCCCTAATCCCTTATAGCTCAATACTGCTGCAAGAAGCTACAATATCACCATTCATTATGAAATCTCTAACCCTAAGCCTTTTTATACAAGTTTTTGCCACTTACAAAAGTAGGGCTAAAATAATAGAAAAATAGTAGCTGACACCTTTTATAGTATAAGAGCATTTTTGGCTTCAGGGGCACTGCCCCTAAAAACCTCTGCGGGGGCATTGCCCTTCAACCCCACCCTATACTACAATAGGGAGCGCACTTGGGGCACTGCCCCTTGACCTAATCTTGGGGGAGCTTTCCCCAAATCCCTATAGAAATATTCTGGAGAAAAATCACACTAAACAGACCTCTAACTCTAATTAGGCTCCACATCACAAAAATCTCCCACTTGGAGATTGATTATAGCACTGTAAAACTTGTAGCTTCCACTGGAATATCAAACCACACTAGACTATATTGTTCTTTTATTTTGTTTAGTCGAGAAGACCAACCAAAGTTGAAGAGGAATTCAACTCTCCCTTGTCACTCCCTTTGTAAAAATATCTATTGGATTATCATTTGTATGTATCTTCTCTATATTTAACTATCCATCATCTAAAAATGACTAAATGAGATGGTACCATGACTTTATGTGTTTGGTCTTTGAATGCAAAGCTGAATTCTTTGCAAAATGAATGGCACTTTGACTATTTGTAAACAAATAATTATCCTTCTGAGAGTGTCCCAATTCTTCCAAGAAGAATTGAATCCATATCATCTCCTTAGCTACCCTTGTAGTAGAAACATACTTTGCCTCTATAGTAGATAAAACATTAACCTTTTGTAACCTAGAAACCCAGCTCACGGCTGCCCCAACAATAGTAAATAGATAACTTGTAGTACTACGCCTGGTATCAATATCCCCTACCAAATCTAAGTCAACATAGCACTGTAAATCAGTATTAGAGCCCCCAAAGTGTAAACACTTGCTAGATGTTCCTTTCAAATATGTAAGAATCCATTTAACTTCATTCCAATGCTCAAGCCTTGGATGACTCATATATCTGCTAATAACTCCCACTACATGTGCAATATCTGGCCTAGTACAAATCATAGCATACATCAAGCTTCCTATAGCTGAAGCATAAGGTACCTTAGAAATCTTTTCCTCCTCTTCTTGTGTCTTGGGACACATCTCTTTAGTCAACTTCAAATGACTAGGTAAAGGTGTGCTAACACCTTTAGCATTCTCCATAGAGAAACGTTGCAACACCTTCTCAATATAATTAGCCTGAGATAATGCCAATTTCTTGTTCTTCCTATCTCTACAAATTTTCATACCAAGGATTTGTTTTTCTGCCCCCAAATCCTTCATAGAAAATGCATGTGCTAACTAGCATTTCAGCCCCTTAATATGATCCATGTTAGACCTAGCTACAAGCATATCATCAACATATAAACATAAAATAATGTAGTTCTCATCATCCAACTTCTTAAAATAAACAAAATGATCTGAATGACACCTACTATATCCATGCTCATGCATAAAACTATTAAATTTTAGATACCATTGTCAAGGTTCTTACTTCAAGCCATATTCACTTTTCTTCAATTTGCACACTAAGTTCTCCCTAACTTTGACCTCAAATCCCTATGGCTGAGCCCTATATATCTCTTCATCCAAATCACCATGAAGGAAGGTTGTCTTAACATCAAGCTACTCCAAATGAAAATCTTTAGTAACCATGATACTTAAAACAATTTGAATAGAAGTAATTTTAACAACAAGGGAGAATTTCTCATCAAAATCGATGCCTTTTCTTTTGTAAAAATCCTTTTACAACTAATCTAGCTTTAAACCTTTTCTTACTTGTAAACCCACTTGTTTTGTAGAGCCCTTTTACTTGTAGGCAACTTTCATAAATCCCATGTCTTATTTTTCAAAAAAGAGTCCATTTCTTCTTTCATTGCAAACTCCCACTAAATCTTTGTATCCACCTACATAGATTCATCATAACATTATGGCTCACCAGCATCAATAAGTAAAATAAAGTACAAGGAAGGAGAAAATCATTCTGGAGGTCTATTCATTCTTGTTGACTGTCTAACATTCACTAGGGTGTGTGGTATTTGTTGTTGTAGTTGTTTCACATCATGAGGAATTGTTGGAACATCAACTTTTGGAGTATCATCCAACACTACATAATCATTTTCTTTCTTCTCATGTTACTGCAACAAATCTTTGTTCAAAACTTTATCATTGAATACAACATCCTTGCTTCTTATAATTTTACAATTTTCAAAATCCCAAAGCCTATAACCAAATTTATTAATGTCATATCCAACAAATACACATTTCTTTGACTTAGCTTCCATCTTGGTTCTATTTTTAAAATCTATATGAGAAAATGCTTCAAAACTGAAAGTTTTGAGAAAAGAATGACTCACCTTCAGTACCACAACCCAAAGGAGTAGAGGGACCTCTATTAATAAAATATACAATAGTATTAATAGCCTCCACCCACATGTTTAAGGACAACCTTGCATGCAACCTCATGTTTCTTGCACACTCCATTATATTCCTCTTCATGTGTTTAGCCATTCTATTTTCCTATGGAGTCCTTGAAATAGTTTTTTGTCTACAAATACCATTAGTGGAGTAGTAATCTTCAAATTTATGGCTGCAATACTCACTACCATTATTAGATCTGAGATATTTTAATTTCTTTCCATTCTCATTTTCAACCAAGCATTTGCATTTCTTAAAAGTTTGAAATAAATTAGATTTCTATCTAAGGAAATTAACCCATACTTTTCTAGTTGCATCATTGTTGGTAAACAGATTTGTTAGAATAGAATTTGCCCAACGGAGTGTGTGTGGCAAATTGTTCACAACAGTTGGAGAGGGCCTTGGTATGTGACCTTTCTCTACATTTAGAGGGTCAGCTCCCTCGTAAGATATAATTTTTAAAGGATTTTCAAATAAAGAATTTAAAACTTCAAAGTTCAAGAGAAAGTCATCCAAGATGAATGCAGCACACACCCTCATTACCTTCTTCGATAAACAAGATTGATAACAAGGGTGATCAAGGACTATGCTTGAAAGCAACTAGTTTTATCAAGAACATTCATTATCATCATAAACACTCACATAGTACCATGAGAATGTCTGCTACAATGCACAACAATTTTGATTTTAGTATAAGGAACCCAAAACACATCTCATTTCATTTCCTTGCACCAAGAAGACAAAAGAGATTTCCAATTTCAGTGATAAAAAGTGTACATACTTTTCAAATTTTATCTCTTAATCAAAATTTCAGCATAGTGTTCCCTTCTTCTAAAGCCAAAAAAGTCCTTTTACAAAGCCAAAAGGTGTCCTTATATAGACATAGAGATTAATAAATACCTCTTCATGGTTAATAACCACCTCCAAAATACATAATTTTGGAAGGTTAATTAACCTCAAGAAAATTAACTTGTACAAGGAAACTTGCAAAAACAAAACTTTAGCTAGAGTTCCTAAAGATGTTTACATTTACAAACACTGATTCTTCTAGCTACTAACTCTATCTACTTGGACACAAATGATCTATCTCAGAAAGCCTTATAAGCATCTAGGATGATCATCATTGATTCATAGTTTGAAATGAACACATTTTCCATCCTAAATTTGGTTGTGACGTATCTATCTTGAATTTCTTCTGACTCTTGTCAATAGGCTGAAATGTTACAATCTCCCAGAGTGACTGTAACCAAGATGAGCTTCATCACAGTTTTAGTATCTGATACATGATTCTCTATTTCTCAATGAATTTGAGTATTGAAAGAATCAAGGAGAAATTGACAATCAATATGCTGAACGCCCCACTTGTGATAGTAGAGATTAATTCATTTGTACCTTTTGTTTTTAGCTACTCCAAAGAAGCTATTAGCTTTTTGAACTCAGTGATCCCTTTGCTGATGTTTATCACCTTCCAACCAACACTTTTACTCCAGATACGTGTTTGGTTGTCACTTGAATCACCAATAATTTTTTCAAGAAGTAGGGTGCTCGTATCTAACTTGGCCATTTCTTTTAATTCATCAACTACTTTTCGCTAGGTGGATTTCTATTCCTTGCTATTTTCAAGCTCTTTAGAAATTTCATGTATCTGTGCAATGACTTTTCCATATATCTCCTTCACTCTAGTTATAAGTTTTGAAGCATCCTCTATCATCCTGTTTGTCCAAGCTTCAATCTTCATACTATGTGACTTGTGTTTGTCAATTCTTTCAACAACAGTATGATCTAAAATACCATCAAGGCCTGCTAAAATTGGTAGAGTGACCATAGCTTGGGCATTAGAGGGATTGTTGATTGAATTAATATAAGATACCAGCATCTAAACGTGTTCCTTGAGTTGCTCCTTAGCTCTTTTCTCTTCCTTCACCCTTTGCAACATCAGAGTAGCAATCACTTCAAAATTTTGAAACTCTCTTTTTGCATTAGAAGGACCAAGATCAACCTTTTCTAGAATGAAATCTGATTCAGATGCTTCATCAATACTCTTTTCAATTATAGGCTTGGCTAATTCCACACACAAGTTGCCTGAAGTTTCATCAATAGCTAACCTGGACATCACCTTGGTCTTTTTCACCTTAGGAGGTTTCTAAAGAATACTAGAAATCACATCAAATGGAGGTGGGATAATTTGAACAACTTTCTTCCTCTTCTGAAGACTATTTTGGAACCATGAATGTGTAATTTTTGAAGCTAGTACATCACTTGTTATATTTTCAGCAACCATCATTAAGTCTTCTGAATTAGATAACAAGTTATCTAACTGCGTGATGTCTATTAATGGCATATCAGGAGGAGAGAGACTCAAATGAGGAATCACTAAATCATGAGGGGATGTAACAGGGACATGTGATTCAGCAATTTGAGGAGTTCTTTGGTCTTTTTCATTGGATTCATTCCCTTCCTAATTCATTCTAGCTTTCATTCTTGTCCTTTTTCTTTTGATTGTAAACTTATCTGGCTGGTTTAGATTTTCATCTTGACCTTGAGCACCTGTATCTAGTTGTTGTATCTTCTTGCTAGAATTTTCTTCTATTGTCATTCAAGATGATTCCCCTATATTATTTCTCCTCTCTTTATTTTGAAATTCACCAGTTGCTCTTTCGGCTCTAATTTTATTGATCCAGTCTTTTGTCCTTTTAAGAACATAGGAAGACCTCTCCTTCAAGCTTTTTAATTTAGGAAATGACCAATCAATAGGACCGAGATTTAGCAATTCAATTTTCTCATAATAGTAAGGATCGACCAAAGAAACCTCATCATCATCAACATCTATCACATCAATGTCCAACTTGAAGTCTATCACCTGTCATACTATAAGTCACATCCAATCTCTCTTCCTGACTTCAAAATCATTTTCATAGTCTTCCAAATATTCTTCTAGAGTCGGGAAGTGACCAAGACTAGGATTTAGCTTTGATTCATTCACTGCATAGCCCTTGCTATCATAAGGGAAACACATCATGTAAGGATTCAAATTTATTGTGGCAATAGAACTTTTAATATTCCTGGCATCTAATGCAATATCACAACTTTAATATTCGATGCCATTAGGAAAAGGTATTTCATCTATCCTCTTGTTCCTAAAAAGTTTATTGATTTGACTAATCTGCCTGCACATTTCAATCAAAACCAATTTATCATCAACAAATCTAGGTAGCATCAATGGACACCCATCATAGGTAGCTAACTTGATATAAGTAAACTTTGAGAATTGTATGAAAACACTTCCATATTTTTTTACTTTCATCGCTACTTCCGGTGAAATTTTGAGTCCAAAATTCCCCTGAATCTCCCTAATAGTTAGCATTGTAAATGCATCATTCACTCTTCTAAAATGGTGCAGGCTATTATCATATTGAATTTTAGGAAGATGATTATAAATGATGGTCGTATCATCATAAAAACCCTGCCGATTAAGTCCTAGCCAAGTTTTGGTACTTGCAATAGCATAGAAAAGATATGAAGTCATATAAAAATAGTCATTTTTTTGAAGTCCCATGAGCTGTCTATGCAGTGAGTTGTTGATAATTTCAGCCCAATCAATATATTGATTTCCCTCACAGACCATATTGATAAATAGGAACATCCAACCTTTGAACTCATGTGAATCTCGACGACCAATGAACCTGCTCAATAGAGGTACCATTTTTTCCACATTTTCTTTTAGCAATGATCTATGAATGGATTTGCCTAATTGAGATTTTCCTCTTCTTGGTTGCAAGAACCATGACCTCGCCACAGTATTTAAACATTGGGTTTGATTTGTAGTAAAATAATCCTTGGTGGTTCTTAGATTGATGCTAGCATATTGCATCTGAGTAGGCAATCAAAAAATAGTAGCAATAGAAACAGGATCTAGATGGACAATTACTTCATTGTTTGGTGAAATAACTTCTCTAGTGTTGGGATGATAAGCCTCCATGCACTCCAATACTAAGTCTGGGCACTGTATTGAAATGGGATGTCCGCTTGCTCGAGCGAAGCCACTTTCTAATATCTTTCCAGCTAATGGGGTCCTTTCTTCATTAACAAGAGATGACCAAAATTCTTGAAGGCAGACACTTCCTAAAATGGTATCACAGATATTTGGAAGTGTACTTCTTAAAACAAGATCATAATCCAACCTCTGATACTTGTACTTCATGATTGATTATCAATCTTTATTTCAAATATGGTGGATGTCTTCAACCCCACACTGCACTCTTTATTTCCAACTAAATTTGAGTGACATAATGAGTGAAGCTTCCAAAGCTATAGGTCAAGAATGAGCATTTCACTTTTTCAAGCATTTTGCATGCTTTCCTACCCTTTTTATTGAGACATTATGTCAAACATGTTAAGAACAATCTCAGGCATTACTTGCATTCTTCATTACATGTCCATGGATTTGAAAATGGACCATTATATTTCTCTTTGATTCAAGACAACCATTATCTTTTATCAATCAAATTTTCTTTATGTTTGTTTCTACATTCTTACTTTTTCAATCATCCGAGCTAGTCATAATTGATAGTCTCCATTCATGTTTGCAGATTGCCCCTACCTATAGCTTGTATTTTAATTGACCAAGGGCATTTGCGAAAGCATTATGGGCCTGTTTCAATTTTTTATACTTCGGCATGAGGCTGGCACTGTATCTCTATATTCTCAGACTTAGTGATGGTGGCATCATTCCCACTATTCACATGGAGAGACCATGCATTTGGGCTTGTAATTGGGTGAGCAAGATTGCATTAGACTGCTTGCTAAATTACAAGCTTATTTGCTTCTTTAAAAAATCTTTACTCTACACTTATGAAGAGGACGACTTGCACTTATTGGCTTTATTCTAGTTTATGGATGCACGTGCTATATTAGCTTCCACTGATCCATATTTGCCTTGGTACAGTTATCCTAGGCAGCCCATATTTCTTGTGGAGTTGATAGGTTGGAATATACATATCACTATTTATCCATATGTATATAACAAGTTTGTATATATATATCACTTTTTTAGCTGTGTCAATAGTTCAAATCCCTAGCGTGAGGCTTGGTGATATTAGACTAGTGGCATGACCGTATCAATGCTCATGTGGGAAAAGAAATGTGTCTGAACTCCTATATATATGTCGCGGCCTCATATGGCTTATATGTTTAAAACTACTTCCCACTGGGAATAATTTCTGTTGGACTACATATATGGTTGTTACAAGTCATGGGAAGGTGTCAGATCATAGATTTTTTCTCTTTTGATAATATTGTATCATATCATGGGCCAAATGCATGGAAATTATTTTATTAACCAATGTCGTCAAAGCACTTAGTCGAGCAGTAGGGGACATTTGATGGTTTCAAAAATGGCTACATTTATTCTCATTATTCCTTTCACTTGCCACTCACTTCTTTTGTTTCCTCAAATATCCACCTTTTCAAAACTTTTAATAACTTTCATCCGATCATCCTGTAGGTCATTTACATATCTGACTTCTCATGAGGAATTTCAAACAGGTTAGAGAAGTTTTCAAATAGGTTAATAACTATCTCAAAGAGGTTAACAAATATGTGTTTTTGGATGCTATCATTAACCTTTTGAGAGGATAAGAAAAATGTGTTTTTCGATGTTATCATTAACCTTTTGAGAGGTTAATGGTTAATGATAGACTTGAAAACATGTATTTTGAGTCTCAACAAAAACCTACAATAAGTTGAAGCTCAAAAGCTGGATTTTAAAATTTTCAAGTGTTGTACGGAGCTAGGAACGAGCCAGAGATGTGAAGATTTTGAAACTCACAAAAATTTAGAGACAAAATGACCATTCCAAAGATTCAAATGGAAAATATTTCACACATAACCATAAGATCGACAGGTCAAAATTGAGGCATTTTAATGACAGGGTAACAATCATCAAGAAATGTAACATAATAATGAGAGCCACCAAAGGAATATACCTGAGCTGGTCCCCATACATCTGTATGTGCAAGCTCTAATTTCTCACTTTTACTTTCCTTCCTAGTCTTCACAAAACTCACTCTCTTTTGTTTTCCATACACACAACTTTCATAGAAATCCATATTTAGACCTGGTAAAAATTTCTTTGAATGATGTTCTTTCATACCTTTCTCACTCATGTGCCATGTTTTGTTGTGCCACAACACTATATCAAAATCTACAATAACCATTTGTTCTCCCTACTCAACTGGAGCAAGTGTTCCTAAACATTCATTTTTGTTTTAAACAATCAAACTAGAAGGAACAATATGACCTTTATAAAGATATAAGGTGCCTACTTTCACACCTTTTTCTACTACAAGGGAACCTTTTGAAACCTTCCAATTTTTATCATCAAAAGTAACTACACAACCGTCATCACCGAGTTGCCTTGTTGAAATTAAATTCCTACTCAACCTTAGAACATGTCTTACCTCATGTAGTAGCCAATGATTTCCATTCTGCAACTTAATCTTAACTTTTCCCTTTCCAACAATCTATTAGGGTTTATTATCCTGCAAATAAACAAGCCCAAAATCCCTTTGGACATAATCAATGAAATAACTTCTATGAGGTGTAGCATGAAATGAAGCACCAAAATCTAAAACCCATAAATTGTCAACACTTTCTAAAGACAAAAGCAAAGCATCCTCTTTGGATTTGTTACTTACCACATTTTCCTCCTTGTTCCCTTCTAGTTTATCTCCTTCATTTTTCTTTTGAGTCCAACAATATTTCTTCTTATGCCCTAATTTCCCACATTACGAACAATCTCTTGATCCTATGGATTGAGACCTCTTCCCCTTTGACTTTCCTCTTGATTTTCCACAATTTCTAGAATTATTTTCTTTCTCAGTCATTCTGCATCTGCTTTGCACATACAAAGCACTTCCTAATGTAGATCCACCTGACATTTTCCTATGATTTTTATCACTCAAAATAACACTAATCACATCATCATATTTTAGGATACAAGATCCAGAAACAAAATAACTCATATCCATTACCAAGCCATTCTAGCTTTCAAGCAAATAACACAAAATCAAGAGAGCCCTAATTTCTTCATCAAAATTGATACCCATAGAAGATAAATAACTAGTAACAGTATTAAAATCATTTAAATTATGCACAAAAAATCCACCTTCTATCATTTTCATATTAAATAAATGCTTCATGAGAAATACCTTGTTTGAAGTGGAGGGCTTTTCATGCAATTTTGCAAGGATTTGCATTAACTCTTCTATTGTCTTTGTTTTTTTAATATTAAATGCTAGTAATGGTGCCAAGCATAATTGAATTCTTCCAAATTCCTTTCTATCCAAAAGATCCCAGTCATCATTTGTTATACATCCCTGATTCTTGGCTTTTCCTTCCAAAGGTTCCATAAATCCTTTCAATAAAGATAGTCTTCCATATACATTTTCCATCACTAAAAGTTCTTCCCATTAAACTTGTCAACCCTCAACTTACCCTCATCTACCATCACTCCCACTCAACCATGAGATTCCCACTCAATTGTGAGACCTTCCTACAGAGGATTGCTAAAAAAATAAATTTAAAAATGATGACAGTTTGGTTAAAATAAAACAAAAACAATGACTGTCTAGCTCTGATACTACTTGTTAGGATTAACCTCAGATAGAAATAATAGTTACATGCAAATATAACCAATGCCAAAAAATAGTAGATTGCATAAAAGAGAACACAAGACAACAAAATTTAACATGGTTCACCCAATCCCTGGGCTACATCCACCAACAACAAGTCCAATATTATTATTATCTAGTGATTACAACATGATTACAATATGTAATCCCTTATAGCTCAATACTACCACAAGAAGCTACAATATCATTATTCATTATGAAATACCTAACCCTAAGCCTATTTATACAAGCTTTTTCCCCTCAACCCCACTCTGTACTACAAGAGGGCACCCACCTGGGGTGCTACCCCAAGACCCCTTTAGGGGCACTACCCCTAAACCTGCATAGAAATAATCTGGAGGGAAATCACATCGAATAAACCTCTGAGTCTGATTAGGCTCCACATCACAAAAAATGGTTGTGCATCACTTATAGGTAGCTCAGGCTTCTTAATGGCTTTTACTAGCTCATCTATTCCCTCCTTAGTAATTATATTTAATTGCCTCTTTTTTCAAACCGTTACCTACCTCTTCATCCAAGTGGGTGTATTGCCCATAGGTGACATATATTTGACTAAAGAAGAGGTTTACATTATAGGTCCCTTTCCCTTATCAGTCCTCTATGGAGTCTTTTTCCATTGAGAAAGATCATCAATTTGAGTCTCTGTGTCTACTTTGGATAAAGTCCTAGCCTTGGTATCATTTTTTTGGGTTTCATCTTTCTGTATTTTTCGCTCCTCTGATACTTAATTAGCTTGCATTTTTTGGAGATTTTCATATTTTTCTAGTGCTTTTTCTTCTACTACAATAGATGGAGGAAGTGGTGTCATACATCCTTTTTCCATAAATGGCAAATTCTAAGATGGTGGTGAGGATAGGCTGAAAGGTTCTTGAGGCACAGGTAGTATTTGATTCCATTCCTCACCCAGGGGTTGACTCTTAGGAGTATCCCTTATCTTCTCTCCCACTGTCTCGATCCCTACTAGTATGAAATCAAAATCTGATAGATTAAAGACATTAGTATCTTGGCCCTCAATGTTTGTGATCCACTATTCATTCTCATCATTAGAAATTATAACTTCAACAAATTTTTTTGGTGCTGATGGTGGTGTTAGAGTGGAATTCCTTCTTTCCTCTTCCAAGGCCCTAGCTAATCAAATCCTTTGACTCAAGGGAACATTATCAAGTTGTTCCTCCTCATCCTCCTCTTCTTATTCTTCTTCAAGAATGATTTTAGGCACTTGTAGAGGAGGAGTATTCTTCTTCTTCAATTTTTCCTATGTGATCCTCCCACAGTGGACTCAATCTTGGCCTTCTTAGATGCTGAGGGGGAGGCATCTTCCTCTTGACCTACCGGTGGCACCTTCTTTTCTTCCTTTGGCTTTTGTTCATACTCATTTCTTGATGGAGGCACTTGCTCAATCCATTAGACTTGGGTTTCCTTCTCATCTTAAGGCTTTAATTGCTCAGAATCTTGCTATATTTGTTGAGATGGTTGGGCCTAACCTGTTTGTTTTCTTCCCTTTGTCACTCTCTTCCTTTTATTCTTCCCTTTATTTTTCCTAAAGTACTTAACCTCCCTCTCATGTTGATATACTATTTTTGGCCTCACAAGAAATTGAGCAAGGAAGGTTGGTACTGTGACTTTTGCACCTTTACCCCTAGCTAGGTGTGTTGTGGCTTGAAGAGGAATAGCCTAGGGAATTGGATCAAGTTTGAATGGTTTCTTGATCCATTCCCTTGTCAAGTGGAAAATATTTTGGGCTCTATTGTTGATATTTTCATTCTCATCCCTATTAATTTTTGCATTCATTATGGAGCAATCATATATCTTAACATTGTTGTATAGTGGGTCTAAGACATCTTTTTTTTCTTTCTTGAAAACCTTCAAAGAGATCATCATCCTAAGAATCTTCTTTGGTAAATATAGACTCATCCTAAAATAGTACCTAATTTATACATTATAGTCATTTATGGCATTCATCTAGTAGTCTTCTAGTGCATCCTCATGTATGAACTACTTCTCTGCCAGATGCTGCACCCTACCAATATTATCAAAGTATGGGTGAGGGGAGTTGTACTCTTCCAAGGGATATTGATCTCATTCTAAATCAAAGGCAGTTATATACTACTTTTTCTTGACCTTGAAGGCACCTATGGCAGTTGGCCACAACCATGTCTTCTTGTGTTATTTCTTCACTCCGTTAGATGAGTTGCTTGGCAATCTCCAACAAAATGAGCTTGTCAAAAGGATATCTCGAGAGCTTCATTGGGTTCACATGTATGCCTGCTACCCTTAGGTATGTGAATTTTTTGAACTAGATGTATTAGGCATTGATCTCTATGATTTTGGATACTTCCTATACTAATATTTTTTGAGCATAATCAACCTCTATGAATTAGATGATTGTGAATATAAAACTGTCATTCATTATCCTAAATTATTTTCTCTAATCTAAAAGCTTCTTATATACCAACTTAGGGTACACCATATAGGGCCATACATTTGCATCTTACATGCTACCCCTTTTGTAAATTCCTAGGTAGTTAGTTGTCTTAGCTTCCAATAAGTACACCATGTATGATGTCATGTAAAATCTTGGATTGGCTTTTACATCTACCAGTTGCTTATGTAGATTATAACTAAGGATAGTAGCCCTGTCCATTGGCATCTTGGATGTCCTGATGGTCTCTATGAAGTGGATCATCCAAATGTTAAGGTGCCCCACTATAGGGAGTCCCATGGCTCTGCTCAAAAGAACTATGACATATCCAATGTCATCCTTCATATAACCACAAGTCATGTCCACCTTTCTAACTCTACGGCCCACTGGTGTTCTATCTATTAGGAAGGAAGATTGAATTATTTCTTTGGCTTCCTTTTCATTCTCTCTCTATATCATCTTTATGTCTGGTCATAGGTCATCTTTACATATTTATCGACCCTTGGGAGATGAAACACCATCTCAATATTCCTTTGTCTAAGGTCCAAAACTATCTCCCTTGTGATATACTTGACAACCTTTTCTCTAAGTACATAATGTTCTGCCAAGGTCAATGTCAACTCAGAGGATTGTACAGAAGCCAGATGAGATGCTGCATTCACTAAAACCAACTTGATCATAGTGTATACCATCACAAATCTTTCTTTAGGTATTTTTCATATGGTGAGGAATGCATTCCAATCAATATGTCTAAGCTCATTGTTTCTACTTTATGCATGTCCATCTTGGAAGTGAGATTTCTTTGGTGTTCCTTGGTATTTGAAGATAATAGGATTGAGATAAATATTTTCTACCATTGAGGATGATGATGATGCCATTATATCTACACAAGAGAACAGACATTAGTTTGGAGGGCTAGAAAAATCACCCAAAATAAACCCTAATTATCAAAAAATCTAACCCAAATAACCAAAACAAAGAAAAGACTAGTTCAATCTCTCCTAATAGCCCTAGAATTTAAAACAACATGTCTTACACACCTTCATAGGTGTGCTAGATGCACTTAAAGACCCCTAATTGGTCATTTTATGAGCAGTTACACACCTATGCAAATGCACATCTTGATGGGGTGCACACATGTGCATGTGTGCTACTGTGCATCTACATGTGGTAGTGCAAAGGGGGAATTTAGTGTTCTTTAGTTTTTTGTGAAAGGGTGCACGTATGCGCACCTTAGTGGGATACCCATGTACACACCCTTATGTTTTGCATTAAGTTCTTCATGAAAGGTGCACATGTGCACAACTTGGGGATGTGTGCACATGTGCACCTTTCATTTGATGTTTTTGTAGTCCTAGCTTAGGTTGCTAAAGAAAAGGTGCAAACATGTGCAACTTGAATAGGTGGACATGTACACACCTTTTCTTTGTTTTGATTCCTTAGGCTTTTTAGGTATCTTATCTAAAACTGTGTTTTGCATGAACAAAGGTGTGCACATGTGCACCTTGAATAGGTGTGCATGAGCACACCTATGGGTGTCTTAAAACTTAGTATTTTATAGGTTTTGCACACCTTCAAAGGTGTTGATGTATGATAGTAGAGGAGGCACTAAGAATAATGAAGAGAGGGGTGAGGTTCCTTGATTTATATAGGCCCAGACTTAGTGCACACCCTTTGGAGGTGTGCACCTATGCATGTGTGCAGGTGTGCATCTCTAAGTGGAAGTTAGTGCACACTTGTGCATTCAGTACACCTACGTACCTTGGATAAGTATGCATGTGCACTATTGTGCAAGTGCACATTTATGCACTAAAACACATGAAGTCTCCCAATTTTATCAATTTCTAACACCTTATTCTTCTTAGTTAGAGACAAAGGTTGGACCTAGAGTCCAAGTGGAGTTCCAACAATGAACCAAGCCATGAACTAGGGGTCTAGGAGACAAAAAATTTACTAGGGGGTCCCCATTTCTAGGAGAAATGGGACATGCATTGTAAAACCACAATAAGTCTCCAGACACTCAGCTTCATTTTGAGCCCCATCTTCTCAAGCCCTTTTGATTAGACCTTGGAAGAACTCAACATCTTTTTCCATGTTATTTGCCTACTCTATCTCAGTGGCAAGTGCCTTCTTCAGTTCAAACCCCATCACAACTATACCATCATTAGATGGTTGTAGAATAAAATCAAAATGTGTTCCTTGATATGTATGGAACATAGGCACTCTAGGAATCTCTTTTTTCTCTAGGGTAGGTAGATCACGGATAGTTGGATAATCATTATCCCTCATGATTGCATCTTTGGGGATCTCAATTAATTTCACCAAAATATATTTTTCTTATTTCCATGGTGATTCTACTAGCCTTACCAATGGCTCTTGTTCCATGACCTTAATAGCCTCTTTTACTAGCATTTGGTCCTCTCTTTGACAATCTGTATAAGAGAAGCATACATTTGTAGCCACACGTTGTAAAATTTCACTTGGAAATCATTTCTCCACCATATGATCATCCTATCTTGTGAGTTGTGTCACACTATTAGACAAAAATTGTAGTGAAAATAAGGAAGGGTTCTCTACTTGACTATCTTCTTCAACAACTTGATCATCATATGGATCAACTTGGTCTTCCTCAGTCACATCTTGAACACTTGTATACACATTTTTGTGGGACAGATTTCCACTCGACCCTTTTTATCTATGTTTTCCTCTTTTTTTCTACCTCATCCATGTCTCATGTACCAATTTTTCACCATTGTCTTCACCCCATCCCTCAAATCCTACATCTATCATTTCAATTTCTTGTTTTACCTGATCTTGTGAACTAGCCATGACTAATACTCTCTCACTGGCTATTCCTTCAAAACAAAATTAAAAAAATCTCTTGTACTTATGATTAAACCTTGACATATTATTATAAAAATAGTTGAAAAATATTACCAATACAAGTCACCTCACATCTTTTCATTCAACTCAATACAACGGCCCACTAAAACAAACTAGGAGCAAGTGAAGTTACCTATTTAGTTTATAAGTGATTTTCTCATGTACACATGTTATATGAATGTCAAAAACACTTTTCAATTAAAAAAATATGACTGTTAAAATCAACTAATATTCTATCTTTTCACCATTGAAGTTCCAATCAAATCTTTACAGTTGTTAACTCAATCCAATCCAACATCAGGTAGGTTTTATCAATTCAAACTAAAAAGTTTACTTATGAGTGTTGAAGTGTCAAAACAACAATACCCCCATAAAATCTATCACATCTTGTCTGTCGAATAGTTACTTTGGGTCAGTCAAAATTTTGTAAATGCACATTCTACAATGGTGGGAGTTATTCCTCAAGGATTGAGCCATAGAGAAAGGAAGGGTCCAATGGGAACCTACTGATGAATCATCAACTACTTGGGAGGATCCAATGAGATTATAGGATTTATATCCCTATTTGTTTATAGGCTTCCAAAGTAAGCCTAATCATGGGGTTGAAGGGGGGAGATGTAGTTCCTACCCCATTTTTCTTTTAGTTATGTTACCAAACACTTTAGGCTAGTTTTCATGTTATGACTATTTGAGCTATGGGTACCTGTTTACCTAACTAGTTGCTACTATGTTCATGATTATTGTTATTGTCTAAAAAGATAGTTGAGACTTTAGATATTTTTGTTGTTATTGTCTTTCATGGATATTCATGTGATGATATTAGATGATTAGATAGTATGCTTATATTTACATTCACGATGACATTTATATGATATGTGGATACTTAACTCATACTTTCATGTGTATGGTGCATGTGTTTTCTTTATTTTTCTATTTGACATGTTTGATATGGTTAGGAGAGGGAGTTGTAGTCACCTACTTGTTAGGATATACATGATACACCACTCTCTATCATTGCCTATTTAGATTAGATATATTTATTATGTATTTATATGCTTGTCTTTTATAGAAACTTCTATAATCCATGGTTTGTCTAACTTGTCTTATATGAGTTGTTCATGAGTTTTTTGAAAGTTTGCATTATCTTCAAATTTGTAGTTTTTTTATGTTGAGGTTTTAAGTTTTTTTATTTTGTGGTTTTAAGTTTAATTTGAAATTTTTCTACATGTTTTTTAGTGGATGCATATTTTATTGAAGCCAAATAGCCTTAGTGGTGGCATTCATAGCCCCTCGATACTCAACCTTAGTTGTAGAAAGAGCAATAGCATGTTGATTCTTTCTTTGCCAACAAGTAGGACTAGAACCAAAGTGAAAGCTATAGCCAAATGTAGACTTATGATCATCAATATTAGAAGCCTAATTAGAATTTTTGTAAAAAACCAAGTCAAAACCTACCCTGGTTTCATAGTGAATCCCATGCATTGGAGTGCCCTATATGTAATGTAAGATATGTTTGGAAGCCTTCCAATGAAGATTGTGTGGTTTCATCATGAAGTAGGAAATAATGCCAATAGAAAATGAAATTTTAGGATGAGTATGAGTGAGATAAATGAGGCTACCAAAAATTTGATGATACAAAGTGGCATCAATAAGTGGTATTGAACAATTTTCCTCAAGCTTGACATTAGACAGAAAGGAAGTTGGTGTAGGATTACAATCAACCATGTGAAATCAAGCTAAAAGATCAAGAGAATACTTGGGTTATGCAAGAGAGATCCTAGAAGAGGTCTATGCAATCTCAATTCCAAGAAAATAAATTAAGATACACAAGTCAGTCATGGAAAATTGATCATGCAAAGAATTCTTAACACGTACAATGAAGGAGGACGTGCTCCTTGTGATAGTCAAGTCATCAACATAAAGTACCAAAAAAAGAAGAGCATCCTCTTGTCTGAATATGTAGACATTTAGATCTGAGTGGCATAGAGGGACCTAACAAAGAGAAGAAAGGAATCCATCTGGTCATACCAAGCATGTGGGGCTTATTTGAGGCCATAAAGAGGCTTCCTCAATCGAAAAACCAATGAAGAGCCTTGAACAAACCCCTATGGCTGGTCCATGTAAATATCCTCATGAAGATCCCCATGAAGAAATGCACTCTTCACCTCCATCTAATGTACAACCTAGCTGTGAGATGCAACAAGAGCAAGAATTAGGTGAATGGAGTTCATTTTGACAATTCGGGCAAAGGTCTCATAATAGTTAACACTAGGTACTTAGAGAATCCTTTAGCCACAAGCCATTCTTTGAACTTGTCAATGGATCCATCTGTGGAAAATTTGGTCTAATAGATCCACTTACACCAAACCATTTTTCTCCTTTTAGAAAGTGGAACAAGATCCCAAGTTATGTTTGTTATCAATGAGTTGTACTCTTCTTCCATTGTTGAATCCCACTCAACAATGCTCGATGCTTCATGAAATGATTATGGATCTAATGCTATAGCAATATAGGAATGTGGAATGTCCTCATTTTGTGATTGAGTTCTCTAAGTATCTGAAGGATCTCCAATAAGAGTACCCAAAAACTCAAACATTTGACGAGCCCATCGAGGTAGGTGTAGAGGGGGAAAATACTCATCCCCATATTCTAAACTTTGTGAAGTTCAGGAGGCTTCATGATGAACTCTGTAAGGAGGAATATCTAAAGAAGAATCACCAGAGTTACTATCAAAATTTGTGGTAGATGAAGAAAGAAGAGATGATGAACTAGGAGATATTTCCTCAAATTGTACACTTCACTCAATAAAGAGCTCATGTATTTTAGGATCCAAGAGTCAATATCCTTTGACACCATTAGAATAACTGACAAAGATACATGGCCTACTTTGAGGTTCTAAGGCCTTGCACTTCTCTGAAAGAATATGAGCCCACGTAGGAGAGCCAAAAATCTAAAGTATCGTATAATAGGTTTCCTACCACACCATGCTTCAAAAAGAGTCATCCCATCTATTGCCTTATGTGGAACTCTATTTTGGATGTGAGTAGCATAGTTGATAGCTTCTCCCCAATATTTAGGTACGAGGGAGCATCCATGGATCATGCAACTAGCCATATCTTTTAGGGATCTATTTTTCCTCTCAGCCACACCATTTTGTTGAGGGGTGTAGGCAACAATATGTTGAAGACCTATCCCTTCAAGAGTACAAAAATTGTTCAAAGTAATGGTTCACATATTCTCTACCATTGTTAGTGCATAGAATCTTGATATCCATCCTAGATTATTTCTCAACATGAGCCTTGAACTCTTGAAACCTATCAAAGACTTCTCCCTTCTACTTAAGAAAGTACACCCAAGTGTATTTTGGGATAGTCATCAATAAATGAAAGTAGATAGTGATCCTTGCTAAAGGAAAAGAATGGAAATGGACCCATCAAATCACTATGAATTAACTCAAGAACATTTGAAGTGCTCCAATTTGAGCCTTTGTAAAAAATTTCCTTAGGATGTTTTCCTAAGGCACAACCAAGAAAAATTCCATCTGAGAAACTAATCTTAGGAAGACTTGTGACCATTTCTTGATTGTTGAGTTGATGGAGATAGCTAAAGTTGAGATGGCCAAATAATTCATGTCATAACTTGCTAACATTATTGGAATGAGTGAGAAGAGCCATTGAAGGTGAATTAGATACAAAATGAGAGAAAGTATATAGTCAAGACTTATGATCAACCTTACCAACTGTAAGAACTAAATTATGTTCAAGACTCTTGATGGTGACTGAATTAGAAGTGAACTCAACTTTTCTACCATTTTGACAAATTTGATAGATAGGGAGAAGATTAGTTGATAAATTGGTTACACAAAGAACATCTTCAAATGTACCATTTCCAATATTAATAGAACCTTTTCCAATGACTTTAATAGGAGAGGCATCCCCAATGAGGATATGGGGAATCAAAAAAGGGTCCAACAAATAAAATTGTTCTTTGATAGAACCCATGTGATGTGATGCACCAGAGTCAAGAATCCACTGCTTAGAATAATCTACAAGAGCAATGAGTGTAGTTGCTTTCCCTTTGCCTAATTTTGAAGTAGAGAATGCTTGAGAAGAAGGTAGATTTGTATTATTCTTTTTTAGAAGATGCTTCATCTCATCAATCTACTTCTTATGACAAGAGTGTTCCTCATGACCAACTTTCTTACAATAGTTACAAATTGGCCTCTCTTTCTTCTAATAATTCCCCTTTAAGGAAGAGGAATTTGGGTTTGTGATTGAGGTAGACAAATACCATGGCTAATCTTTTGGTGACTTCTTTGTTAACTTCTTATGCTTCTTTTCTGGTTTACCTAACTCTCTATGTTCCTTTGATGGATTATCCAAAAATGCCTAGGTTTGAGTTGGCTTTAAGAGACCCATAGAGATAAGCTTTCCTTGTTCTTGCATTAATAATTCATAAAATGAAGAAAAATAAGGTATTATAAAGGTAGAACCCATAGTCAATCTATGAGTATAAAAACTGGAAACAAAAGCAACATATTCAAGGCCAAGTTTATTAAGAGTTCTCAAGACAAGTTGAATGTCCTTTTTCTTTATGCCACATGCATTACATTGTGCTCTTAGATCTATTATTTTTGTTACAAAATCTTAGATGTTGTCAAAAGACTTAGGATCTAGTGCCATTAGTTAATTATCAATTTGATATCTTCTAACCTCATTAGTTGTCCCATAGAGAATTTTTAGTGTGTCTCATGCATCATGTGAATTATCTTTTCCATCAACTTGATATATTATATCAAGAGAAACTAAACTCCTAAGACATCCTAGAGCTTTTTTTTGTTCAAGCATAAAGAATATTTTATCCTTGGCATCTAGGGTTCAATTATCTTTTGGTTAACATAGGGTGTGTACCCTTGTTGAATTAAGAAGTTCCATGCATTTTCCTTCCATGTATTATAGTTGTATAGAGTTAATAATCGAAACTTAAGATTACCCATTATAAGAGGAAGAGAGCACAAGTAGAAGGAGATGTACAAGCACAACCACACCAAGAGACCCCCCTGAATTACTTGCTTAAGAAATCCCCTCAAAGAAAAAAAAAATTGCACTTTATAAATAGTGTGGTTACAATATCCACCAACAATAAGACTTAGTGGTTTTGATTTCAATAATTTATAAACTTCTCATCCATTGGGTGTATGTTGAAAGTGGATTTTTTAAAATAAAGTAAAACTAATAACACCATTGTGATTTACTCAAAAAGTAATGAACTTTCAAAAAAAGAATTACCTCAATCCAAGATGATATGAGAAAGTTATGAGTCTTTGAAGTTCTCAAATGAGAACTGTAGAGAATCTCAAGTGAGAATCTACAATTTATGAAAAATCATGGTACTAAAACCCAAAAACACCTCCACCATTATAAAGTTCATGAAAAATTGGCCCAAATAAAATTAAAATAAAAATAATTGATAGAAAAACAGAATATGTATGCCCAAGTTATGGGTTTTAGAAGTTGGATAAGAGTTTTGAAAATGCCAATGGAGAGGGGTGTTGTATCATTAAGGCTTAATTTTCTCATGATCTGTCCATAGAAAAACAATTTTGAGAACAACCCATATAATTTTTTCAATGGCACACAAAATCCAGAAAGCATTTTAAATTATCATTAGTGAAGAGTATGGCCATGGTAGAAAAAAAACATCTTTTTGTGTCACAAAATGACCCCAACAACCAAAAAGAGGTGTACAAGGAATGAGTCAGCTACCCAAGACATAGAAAGGAATACTACAATCTACAAGATTGATTAGAATAAATAAAATATACACTGATTGTTAGATATGAGCTTAGAGAGTCTTTGAAGAGCTCCAAGAGAACCTGCAATTGGCAAGTCAAAATAAGATAACCTACAACTAGCAAGTTAAAATATATGAAATCCCCCAAAAACTAAAGTTTTATCCACACTTTTTTTATTCTTTAGATCATAGGAAGATGCAAGAGAAGAGCATACTTATGTGCTTCAAAAAATTTCTCTATACTCTAAGATTTCTACAAAAATTAACTCATAACTCACAACCACACTGATACCATGTAAGATTTCTAACCAAGAATCCAAGTGATTGAGAGAAAGAAAAATAGAAATCAAATGTGAGATAAATAAACTATATATATATTTTTGAAATAAAAGGGGTAAAAACTTTATTGAACATCAAAACAAAGAATTACAAAATAGCAAAGGGCCAAAGCCCTAGGAACCAGTAGAAACCGCAAGAAAAGACAAGAACTAAATCAACCTTCCCCAATACCACTCACATCCTCTGCAAGAATCCTCTCCAAATCTTGACATAACTCATAGGACATCTACTCCCACCTATCAATCTTCCCACCATATATATTCTTTGATGCCCATTTGGCCAGACAATCAATCGCCCTATTCCATTCCCTTAGAATATGGACATAAGACACTGACTCCATCAAAGAGCTAACCTATAATATCTACTTCACCATTGTAGCCAACTGCTAGCTAACATCAAAATTCTTCCTCTCATGGATTAGATTGACCAAAACCTAAGAATCAGACTCGCAAATCATTGTATGCCACCCTAAAGCATAAGCCCACTTTGATGCATATAGAATAGCCAAGCCTTCCATCCTATTAACAGTCTCTATCCCTTCATTAGTAGAAAAAATAAAAATCACTGATCTAGAAGAATCCCTACCAATCTTTCCAATCCCAATAGGTCCTAGATTACCCACAGATGAGTCATCCATATTAATATTCAAAGAACTAGTAGGAGGGGGCAGCCACCTCCCCACCCTTTGAACTTTTTTCCTTACATGTCTACCTCTCCTGATGCAAGTAGAAGCCAGAGATAGCCCCCAAATCCCAAACCAATCAACCATCTCAGTATCTCCTTTCTCTAGCAGCAACACAATCTCACTTTTAGCTTTGAGTATCCTAGATCATTCGCATAATTCTAAGCCAAGCCTATTGAATCCCCAATCTTTCACCCCAAAAGATTCTCTAATTCCTTTCCAACCAAAATTTCTAGAGTAGAAAGATGGGTCCTACATACCAAACACCCTACCATAAAGGGGCCAAGGAGAGGGCCCTCCCTAGTCTAGTCCAAAACTCAACTACGGAGGAGACATGAATGCATGGGCTTTTCCAAACACCCCACCAAAAATGCCAGAGTTGTAGGGTAAAAGGACAATGAAATAACAAGTGTGGAGAGTCCTCCTCCCACAATCGCAAAGAACACACCTTGAAAGGCCAAAAAAACCCCTCTTCCAAATATTATCCCAAGTCAAACACCTATTCCAAGCCAAAGTCCAAATAAAGAAATTACACTTTGGCCAAAAAGCTTATTCCAAACTTTTTTCCACCAATGAACCTCCCCCCCATAAGCTACTAGGAAAGAAACTCCTGATACCCTGAAGAAATAGTGTAAGTACCCTTGGGATTAGGAGACCAAGCCAACACATCATCATCCATAAGGGTGCTACAGCTTTGACAAGAAAGAGAATGTAATGTAGCTAACTACACTCCACCTCCAAACAAACAATAGGTCATTCCTCTAGGTTCTTCCATCTCAGCTCTACCAACTACCCCTAAAGGGAAAAAGACTTAAATTCGCACACCCTTGACCATCCTACTTTACAAAACCTCTAGCACAATATAAGAAAATGAGGATATTAAGAAACAATGAGAGGGTAACCATCCCAAGCATCATGCCAAAAATTCACCTCTCACTCGCTCATGCAAATCTAGAACAAGCCACCCTTAATGAGAGCAACCCCTTTCTTAAGAGTACTCCAAATCCTTGAGCCCTTCTATGTCAAGCTATACCAAGGGATATCACTCTAAGGGGTCCTTGGAAAGTACTTTTGTGTCAAAATTCTAGCCCACACTCAGTCCTATTCCACACACAATTGCCAATACAATTTAGCTACCAGAGTTGTACCAAATAGTAATGACTGCCTTAATCAAAGACCACCAAACTATGTTGGGCTATATACAACATCCCATATAACAAGGCTCCACTTGGAAGATAATAAAATACTAGCCCATAAAAATTGCATTGCCAAGGAATAAAGATCCCTAACAAAGCCCATTGGCACAACCTGAATCATACACCTATAGAGAGGGAGAGCCTGAACCATATATTGGAGTAGCTAGACCCAACCTACAAAAGACAACCAATGATGGCTCTAATGAGTGACTTTGACAAAAAAAATTTCTAGAATACCTTGCTAAGGATCCCTAGATTGCCTACCAACTAAAATAGGAATCCCAAGGTAGGACAATGGGAGATCCCCAATCTAGAATTTGAGAATATGAGAAATTCTCCTCTATACGGAGGGCAAAGTGTTGAAGAAAAAAATGGAAGACTTTCCCTTGTTAATTAACTGGTCTAAAGTAGTAAGATAAATATCTAACACCTTTTGCATGTTTGAAGCCTCCCTAATGGTAGGCATGCCCATCAAAGTTGTGTCATCCACAAACTATAAGTGAGATTGCACAGGTAGGCTGCCTCCCCATTGCCATACCTGAATGGAACCCCCTGCCACATTCTTTTTTATCAGTTGACCCAAACCATCCACCAAAAGAAGAAACAAGGAGAGAGGGGGTCACCTTTTCATAAACCCTAAGAAGCACCAAAGAGTTCAGAGTGCTCCCCATTAATCAAAACTAAGAAGGAAACCAAAGTCTCATAACTTAGTGAACCCATTCCTCCTCAAAACCAAAGGCCCCTAGGACGTTTTGGAGGAAGGATCATTGAACTCTTTCATAAGCCTTATCCATGTCTAGCTTGATGAACACAGCCTTATGTTTGGAATTGGTCATATAATGAATGGTCTTAGTAAAAATAACCACCCCATCCAAAATCAGGCAACTTGCCACAAAACCACTCTGCTCCTTAGAAATCAACAACATAAGCCACTTTTTTAACCTATCAGAAATAAACTTAGAGATAATTTTATAAATAAAATTGCAAAGAGAGATAGGGAAAAATTGACTTAATCGATTGACCCCCTCACCCTTGGGGATGAGAATAAGGAAGGTAGAGTTTAGGGCCCACAACATTTTCTTATTCTTTTGAGATTCTTGAACAACTTCCAATAAATCCATCTTGATAATCTCTCAAAATTCCTGGAAAAACTCAATTAGGAAGCAATCCAGACCAGGAGCTTTTCCTTTTTTCATCTAGAAAATAGTCTTCTCCAACTCCTCCAAAGAAATGACACTCATAAGATGCTCCTTCATCTCCCAAAAAACCAAAGAAGGAATACAAGAGAGGACTTGAGCCTCTTCAACTAAGTCCCACTGTGAGTCCTCAAATTAAGAGGCAAAATAGTGACTAGATTCATTTGAGATATCCTGAGTAGAAGAAAGAACATCTCCCCTATCAGTCACCAAAGTCGATATAGAATTACCATGTCACTAAATTGAAGAAGAAGGCACTATTCTTATCTCCCTCCTAAAGCCACTCAATTCGAGCTTTTTATTTCCAATAGATTTCCTCTCTCAGCCCCACTCCTTCAAAGCTTTTAGTGCCCTAGCCTCCTCCTACAATAAATTCTCAGACACCACATCCTCCCTAATCAACCTAGTAATATCATTCAACTCAGCTTGTACACCATGCTTCACATGGTAAATGTTTCCAAAGTAGTGTTGATTCCACCGTTTAAGCTGATACTTAGCATATTGAAGGAGCTTAGCAAAATTATACATTGTTGTAACATAAGAAAGCCTATCATCCCTCCACCATTCAATAATACATCCATAAAGGTCAAGGTCTCACAACCACATGAGTTAGAATTTGAAGGGTGGCTTTTTAGGCAATTGGGCAAAATAAATATCTAGCTTTATAGGCTAGCTCCAATATAATATGTTAGAACTAGAGGACCACAATCCTCCAACCCAAAAGAAGGAAACCATGAAATGATCTAATCATTCAACAATGCAATTGTCTCCCACCCTTCTGTTGTTCCAAGTAAATTGATCATTGCTAGGTTTGATAGCCACAAGATTGAGAGCTGATATATTATCCTAGAGTAACAACAAAGAGGGCTCAAGTCTTGCACTACCACCCTATTTTTCAGATAAATCAATAATAGCATTAAAGTCCCCAATAATGATCCATGGAAAATAAGGAAATAGGGTATGAAAAAAATGGATATTATTCCATAAAAGAATTTTACCTTGGAACTTAATAGGAGCATAGACTTTGGATAAAAGAACAGACTCTCCCAATTCGGGACACAAAGAAACCATGCATAAAGAGGACTTAAAGAATAACCACCACAAAGTTTGAACCTTCTGAGGGTTCTAGAGACAAGCCACACCCCCTAAAGATCCCTGAGCCCCAATGCACTAGTATTGACCATTCTACATAGGTGCTAAACCCATCATGCATTCAATAGATACCTTGGTCTCCTGAAGAAAAAGAACATTAGGTGAATGACTTCTTACCTAGTCTTGAACAACTTTTTTTCTAGGGCTACCGTTCAAGCCCCTTACATTCCATGATATAATGATCATTTCAAAGGAGTCCAAAAATGAATCCAAGGTCTTAATAGACCTTAAATCCACCAAATTCTCCCCTATCATCTTAATCTTTTCTATATCTTTCTTTCTTCCAAATTTAACACCTTTCTCCAAAACCCCTTCTAGCCATCCTCTTACAGAATGCCCAATTGAGGAGAAGACTTGCCACTCTTATCCATATCTGAAATGACAATCTGTGTAGGAAGAGAAGTGCCTCCATCTCCTTGTCCCAATTCAACATTGGGACCCAATATCATCTATGCCCTAGTTTGCACATTCGTAACCATAGGCATGGAAGATTCCTCTTGTGAAGCAGGAGGAGGAATGAAAGTTTTATCCTCCAAGGTAGAACCCACCACACTCTGAACCACACTAATTAATCTTGTATTAGCTTCTTACTAACCCAAGTCATCCTAGACCTCAAACTTGTTAAAAGTATCATCATCTTGTCTCTCCATTAAAGTCTTCTTATGACCTCTATTTCAGTTTCAAGCCTTAACCGAAACAAAACCCTTAGCATCTTTCCCCTCACTAGAGAAAAGATTCTTCCCTTTATCAACACCAGGAGTGTTACGAGGAGGAAGTGGAGGTTATAGCTCCACAGTCTTAGCCTTTGGACATGTACACAATAGGTGGCCATATTCATGACAAAGGAAACATTGGAAAGGAAGGGTCTTGTAATCCAATTGTTGCACCCAAGAATGTGATCCTGCACACATATCCAGAGCATCTGCCAAAGGTCTATTCAACTCAAGCTCCACACAAAATTGATAAAAAGGCATTACTTTCTTACCTACCTAGGTTTGAGTCAAAGACCCCACTAGCTTTCCAAGCATCGAAGCAAGCATGTGTAGAACATCCTCATGAAAAAATTCAATTGTAAATCAAGGTAATCGAACCCACACCAAAACACAATTTGGAAGCTCCTTAGAGGGATTAAAGCATGCATGTCATGGCTTGATAAAAAACTCAGCCTGATTGTGAAAATAGCAACCCCCCCTCCCCAAAAAAAAAAAACCCTATTGTGATCAACCAAGTAGATAAATGTGACCATGAAAAATTATTTGCAAGTAGTGTGAAGAGACACTCTAAGCCCAAGTTTCCAAAAATTGAAGAGACACTCTCAGTCCAAAAAATTTGCAATACAAAGAGTGCTTTGAATAATAATCAATATCCTCAATGATCATCTCAAATGGCATTACCAATTTAGTTCTCTCTTTGTAGCACTCAAGGCAGCCATTAATCTTTGAGATCTGAGCTCCCCCAAATGAATTCAATTCTGTAGATCCTATATTCGGAGAAAAGATGGTGTTTTCAAAAACCATCATATCTTGTCTCTACAATTTCAAGCCCACCACAACTCAAAAGTCCATGGCGGGCATAGCCCTGGATGGCTCACCCTAAGACATAGCCATCCAAAGGCCTAGGACCATCCATTGCAAGGAAATCCATCCCTAGGCACCACTGATCAAAAGAGGACCTCACTCACAGAAAAGAGGCCAAATGCGACCAGGCTAAGGCATTAGAAAGTAGTCGCAACAAAGAACCCCCCCCAACCCTCCCCCCAAAATCGATCAATCACCTCCCACCTTCACACATGCATATAAGAAAAGAACAAGGTAGGGCTTGGATGCCCTAGCTTGATGCTTGGTTGTTGCAGACCAACAATGCCATCCCTCTCAACATCTTGTTCCATTTCACACCTATTAGTTTTGTTAAAATTTTTAATAATTTAGTATTTGAGTATTTTATAAAGTTACATTCAAATTATATAACATTACTAATTTACAAATGCATTCATCACACATCTCATTGGTTTATAAAATAAGGTGATAAGGAGAGATTTTTGAGAATTGTCCATCATGACTCTAAAGTTTAAATATCAAAAATAATTCAAATAGATTTGAAGCAAAGTTCCATTAAAAGTATTTTAAACTAACAAAGTTTAGGGTTTAATGTTTTGAAATGTAAAAGTTTGTAAGTGTTTTTTAAATTTTTACCATAATGGAAGTGAAGAACCATAATAACTTATTTAAATTAATTTTAAATTTAAATTTAGGTTTTAGAAATATATTAATATTTACTAAGTTTTAATTTTTGACTGCTTAAAATATATCTCTTTAGTATATACTTATTATTATTTTTATTTTGATATTAATATAAATCAAATATTAATAAATTTAATTTTTAAATTGTCTTTAATAATACATCATTAGTCTTTTAATATCAAAATAAATCAAACAATATAAATTAGTGCATTCAAACCATCAGATTATGAAATCTAAAATTTTTAAATTTATTTTGTTAAATCAAATTCACATTTTTAAGTTCATCTATTGTTTTAGAATATCAAAAAAATTCTATAAACTTAAACATGCCTACCACAATTTGGTAGAACTTAGTTGTTTTGCAACCTTGTCTAATGAGTATTTGGAAAAATAAGTTTGTGGTTTGCGTTTCAGCCCTTTCTGCATTATTGTCTGTCATTCCACATTTAGTGTGGGAATTTATTTTAGCATATAATGGCCTCGGCCCTCTCTGGCCCAATAGTTACTGTCAGTGCTGGAGTTGCTATTGCATGTGAAAATGGCCCTGCTAAGTAAACACCCATGCAAATTTGTGCCCAGGGTATTTCATGAGGTAATTCCTCTCCCGACTTGGTTTTGAATATTTTTTTCTTTTGAATCTGCTTGTCAATGGCTAGAAACCCAAACCCTTATTAGGTATTTTGTAGGTCGCACTCCATCTAAAAGCATGTAGTGTGAATGGGTATCCAAGGCTTGCTCCTCCCAGGGGATTTTCCTTGAAGGGATTTAAAACCTCACCAAGGGTTTTTTCTTGTTTCATTTTGATAACCCCTCCCAAGCTGAGAGTATTTTCAACCATGGGTTGTGGACAACTTTCTTGTCTCTGCTTGTTTTCCAAAGATGGTCTCGAGACTTTTGCATCTTGGATGATTGAAAACTAAGGGTTCCCATTTGGGTAGATTTCCCTAGTTTTCCCATCCATTGCTGATCTTTTCTCACTGAAATTGTCCAAACAATGGGAAAAGTCATTTGCATGAAACCAGACAAATTTTCTAATGCCCATCCTCAGTGAAGGGTCTGTGTTGAGGTCAACCTTTTTAGGGACCTTAAAGAGATCATGGAAATTTAGATTGGTGCTACCACCTTTTCTTAAAAGGTTCTTTACTTGAATCTCTTGAATACTTGTTTTCGTTGTCAATCTGCTAGTCACAAGATCAAGGATTGTCCTCTTCTTGAGCATAATCACTCTTCAGTGCAGGAACCTAAGTTGGTTCCAACTATTAAAAGAGATAAATGGACAATAGTTGTCAAGAAAGGCAAGGGGGCTACTAAGCCAAACCCTATTGCTCAAGAACCTAGCCACCTCAGCTCCAGTGTGACTCCTCTTGTGCCCTCAGCACCAGAAGCTCCTATGGTTGTATTGCTGCTTGTTTCAAACCCTACATCACAGGGGACAACTAAGCTAGAGGTACAAGTTGCCTGGGCTTGGGCACCTCAAGTAGACTCTATGATTTCTTCTTAGTCTCCCCATCGCTCTCACAACCTTGAAGGAAATAAGTGAAGAGTCATCACTTTGGGTGACTCTTCATTTGAATCCTCTGCTTTCCTGTATAATAGTTTTTTCTCGCTTGAGGACAAGGAGAATATGCAAGCTGGTTTATGATGAATTTTCTCTCATGGAATGTGCAGGGGCTAATAGACCTCCCTAGAAAGTTTTTTTTTTGTGATACCAAGCATAGGCTTGGAAATATAGATGTTCTATGTTTACAAGAAGTCAAAGTATCTAGGTTCCTTCTTAACTCAGCTTGTTGTGTGATATGGTTGGATGGTGTTAGTTTTTCTTCATAGCATGAAGCTGGTTGAGGTGGTGTAGTTACTCTCCTCTCCAATTGGATTTTTCCTTTTGTTATTTCCCATGGTTCTAACCCCATGTAGAGAGTAGTTTTGATTTTGTTGTCTTTTTAAAATTATTCTTTTGGTATTGTCAATATCTATGCCCTAATGATGTGATTGAGCACTCACACTTGTAGAGGTGACTAGCTAATTCTTTGCCACCTGCCACCTAGTTATTTTGCGAGGATTTTAATACAGTTGAGTTGGTTGTTGATAAAGTGGGCCTTATGCCTTTCCAATGGTCAATAGGTGAGTGAGAGGTCTAGTTCTACATGTGGAACAAGTTGGGTCTTTTTTATCCCAATCTTCATCGCCGTTGGACTGATGGCATCTGGTACACATGGTCCAACTTTTGAGAGGTAGCTGATAGTGTCCTTAAAAGGTTGGACCGTGCTATGATTTTTGCTCAGTCCTTTTTTCTTTTTCTCACATGAGTCTACTACCTTTCACTCCACAACCTGACATGACTCTTTTAGATCATTTTCCCATCCACTTCTCCATTACCTGGCACTTTTCCCCTCCTCATAATTGTAAAACTCAATTTTACCTTAATACTTCCATGTTTTGCCATCCACCCACTGCCACTCACATTCTTCAAACTTGGAACCTTGAACCTAGACCTCACTCATCCTTTAGGTGGATTCAAGGGTGGAATGACACCATCACTCATACTATGAGGTTTCTTCACATTTATGGGAGGCAATTGGCCATGTACTGCAAGAGATCCTATGAGGCCACTATCAAAGACCTTTGTATGACCAATGAAGCTCTTTCCATGAATCCATTTGATATGGATCTCCAAGTTTGGCTTGCCAACCTTCACCATCAGAAACAATTTGTAGACAATTATACTACCTAAGGAGCTCAACTCAAAGCCCGCCTTCACTAGTTGGAGGTTGATGATCAAGTTTCCAAGGAATTCTTTAATGCATCAAAGGCATACCACTCTATCATGGGGATCAAACACATTCAAGAGGGTAAACATACCCTCTACGAGCTTCCTAATATTCTTCAAGCCTTTGTTCACCACTATGAAAAAGTTTTTGTAGTGCAAGGTCCCTCAGTGGCCAGGGACCAAGCCTTGTAGGCTTGTTTGGCTATCATGCCTAAAAGACTCACTCCAGAACAATATGCATTCTGTGAGCAGAAGCTCACTCTAGAGGACCTCAAGGAATTTTTCTTCTCCATGGTGGATCATAAGGCCCCTGGTTGTGATGGCTTCCCTTGTGAATTCTACAAATCTTTTTTGGATGAGATTGGTCTAGACCTGCATAAGGTTTATATCAAGGCATACAATTCCCATTCTCTGGGTAATCTTATTAAAAAAGGGAATACAAAGTTCATACCTAAGGCAGGCAACCTTGAAGACATCTTTAATTGAAGGCCGATCACATTGTTGAACATCTCGTATAAGATCATTACCAAGGCTCTCTCACTAAAAATCCATCATCTTCTTGCTCAAATTATTTTCCCTAAACAAATGAGTTTTATCAAAGTCCCATTATATCTTGGAAAATATAATTGTTGTGTGGGAAGGGATGGAATGGGCTCGTCATTCCAAACAACATGCCATCTTTCTCAAAATTGACTTTGCTAATGCTTATGACAAGATTGAGTGGCCTTTCATTCTAGATATGCTTTAGGCTCTTGGATTTGGCCCTACCTTTTTGCAATCAGCCCAAATGCTCTTTGGAGATGCCTCTACTTGCATCTCCATTAATGGTCATTCATCTCAAGCATTTGGGATTTATCACTCAATTCGTCAAGGCTACTTGTTGGTGCCCTCTTTATATGTTTTGGCAGTAGAAGGTTTTGGGTATTTGCTCGCAAATGCCATCTCCCAAAGAAGGGTCTGAGGTATTTCCCTCCCAGATTCCCCTCATCATCTTGTGAATGGTCATTTTGTAGATGACTCTTTCCTCACTCTCATTGAGGATAAAGAGAATATTGTCTCTACTTTGCAATGTCTTGACACATTCTATCTTGCTTTAGGGTCTGCCATTCAGTGGCACAAAACCCTTTGTTGCAGGCAGTCTTACCTTCCTCATCCTACTTGGCTTGAGCAATATAAATGGAAATGGGTTCAACATGGGGAGGTTTTTCATTTTCTAGGTACCCCCTTTGCCTTCCAAGCCTCAGCTATGGAGCTTTGGAAAGTGGTTCTTGCTAGAATAGAGAAGAAGTTGGAGTATTCGATCACCAAACCTCTTTCCCTAGCAAGAAAATTCTAGATTTGTTCCAAAGTGTTGACCACCACTCATTTTTATCATTCTTCCTATTGGGCTCCTTCAAAGGCCTCGTACCTCAAACTTGAGTGCCTTTTACATGAGTTCCTCTGGGCATCAGACACTTCTTGCCAAGGCTTTCATAGAGTTGCCCAGGATATCTGCTATCTTCCCAAGGAGTCTGGTAGCCTAGGCTTTTTGTTCACCCAGAAGAAAGGTATTTCTTAATGTGCCAAATGGGTGATTTGAGATCTTTTTTGCAATGAAGCCTGGAAGATTTTGTTAAGACATTGCATTTCTTCAGGCTTTTCGGTTTATCTGCTAGCCTGAAAGGGGATTAGGTTTCAAATCCTTCTGGTTACCCCTAAACCTATTCAAATTCAAGGTACTTTTGTGCCAAGAGTATTTGGAAGGCCTAGGAAGAAGTTAAGCCCTGGCTTCACTAGGTTGGTAATGGATTCAGAGATGGGCTCTCCTTGAACTAGCACAATCTCTAGTGGTCACCTTTATTTTCTATTCAAGGTGTTCCCCTAGCTAAGGTATTTTTTTAAGCATGGCATAAGGACCCCTAGAGATCTTTTCTCTAGAGTTACTATGAGTTTGCGATCATGGGAAGACATGAGAGTGTAATTTCGGTTCACTTGTCCATATCGATAGACTTTTGATCTTCTAGTTTCTGTGGTGACTTCACATTTGCTACACAAAGTGGGCATTTAGTATTCTCACCCTTAGTGGAAAGATTGGAAGTGGTATCTAAAAACTTCAATAACCAACTATTAACCTAGGCTAGGTTATTGATGGCTAGTTCCTCACCTGCCCATGGTTGATGTGCTCAACCAACATTGGCATTTGCACTCCTTGCATCACACTTGGGAGTCATAAGTTCTCCACTGTGTGGCATGCCATTACTAAATGCACATTTCACCTATGTATTCTTTTCTAGGGCTTGTCTTTGGTTTCTTGGTTGTGGCATCTGGGATTTCCTGACCCCCGTTGCCCTTTCTGTGGTCAACCAGAGTCCTTTTTTCACATATTTTAGTTCTGTAGATGGGCTCAATGTTACTAGTGATGGATCCATGATCTCTTTCACCCCTTCCACCCAGAACCTTTCTCTTGGCATATGGTTCTGTTGGGTGATAGTACTTTGATACCCTTCAAATCCGTCCAGATATGGCATGCTTTTAGATTGGAGATTTTATTTACCATTTGAAAAGATCACAATGCAGTCATTTATGCTCACCACACACTTGAAATTAATGTGGCTATGTATGCTAAAGCATGTATTTGTAACAATGTCATGTTGCAGATTCAAGTATAGACGGATAAAGTAGCTTTGGAGGTGGCTCACTTATAGGAGCTTTTGGCCCATTGGGGAAATGCCCCCTATATGGTTGCTCATGTTACGTTGGATTTGGCCTTTGGTGATGTACCCTTCCTCATGGTCGTCATTGAGGATGTAGTAGTTTCACTCATTGCTTGCACATGCCTTGCTCTCAACAACACCCCTCTCCCAGCGGTGGTGCTTTTGGTCAACATTGCACTTCTAGAGATTTTGGTGGTTGGCACCACTTGGCCTCACCTCCCAGGAGGTCTAGAACGGGGTGATCCCCAATGGCTCCTCCTGCTACTTTTTCTACTAGTTGGCCCTTTGCTCACTCAGACCCCAAGTGGCTGTTTCCCCAACTGGACTTAGCCATTTCTCCTCCTAGACCTGAGGGAGAGAAAGATGAAGATAATGTTACTGCTGCTGATGATGTTTGGGCTCCCCTTGAGCCATCTACTCACTCCACTCTTGGGTGGGGCTTTGACGATAAGAATCATCCTTCCTCGGCTAGCACTACACTAGCATCATGAGGATTTTTTTGTTTTCTTTTGTTTCCTAAAAGTTTTTTGATGAATAGCTGATTTCTAACTAGTGGTCGTTTGAACTCATGAGGTGATCCTGTTTCCCCTGGCCCCTTTTTTGTGAATATGTAACTTTATTGTATTTTTTTTAATATAAGGGACTATTCATTAAAAAAAAAAGTTTTATTCGTATTAAATTTGATGATACAAATAAGAAAAAGTATACCTCATCACCTATGTTAATGTACATAAAAATAAACAATTTGACAATAGATGAATGACCAATTGTATTTGATTATTTTGATTATTTTAAGTTTTAGAAATTTAATAATGTTTTCTAACTATATATAATACATATTATGTATGTTATAGCTATAACTATATATAAATAAATTTTGCCACTACATGGCACTTGTTCAAAGCTAGTTATCTAGATGAATATAACTAGTTAATTAGAACACACCAACATGTAATTAATTGTTTAATTTTTACCAACATAAAGATTAAAAGAAAAATAATTCATTACTTATTTACATTTCATTAAAAATATTATAGATATAATTTTATTATTGAATATTTCAAAGCTTTCTATATTTTTATCAAATTATATTCAATATTACACATATTATTTTATTTTATCAAATTATAATTTTGTAGGACCAGAAAACGGGCTAAAAGCATAACATACTATGAGAAAATCACAAACTCAATAATCATACGTTAGCACCCACTAGTCTACCATGAAAGCCAAACTAAACAAAAGAAAGAAAACATAATCAAAAACTCCCTTTTCCATTTGTAGCTCCCATGTCCTTCTTTCTTCTCCAAATGATTGTAGCTCCAAAGTTGCCTATAGTGCACACAAAATTGAAGCAAAAGCCTATGATAGTGATAATGCCATGAGAATACTTGAAGTGTGATTTTATGTGAGAGAGAGAATGCAAAATGAAAATTAGTAGAGACTCAAAAACTCAAAGATTCAAGGACTCAAGACTTAAGCATTTTAGGATTCAAGGACCCAAAATGAGAGAAAGAGTGTTCATTTTATAATTTTCATGTAGGGTGAGAGCATTGGATTTTTCACCCACAGACATGTGATGTGGCAAGAGATTCCTATGACGCATATGACAGAATATGCCAAAAGTAGGATTCTATGACACATGAGAGTCAAATTTGGAAGAGAATCTATGACGTGGCATAAGATTCCTCAACCCACTTAAACCCAAGAATCTATGATGAATAAGCCAAATAGGGACATGCGTAAGAGGTAATAATAATTCCTATGATGCATATGACAAAATATGCCAAAAGTAAGATTCTATGACACACAAGAGTCAAATTTGGAAGAGAATCTATGACGCGACATAAGATTCCTCAACCCACTTAAAGCCAAGAATCTATGACGAATATTTGATTATGACAAATCTCAGCCAAGTTTCAAAGGAGAATCCATGAGGTGTTACATCCAAGTGTCATGATGATGAAATATTTTATGGAATATTTGAATTAAAAATCCTTTTATTCCACAAAATAAGAATTAGTAGAAAATGGAATTAATGATGGAAAATAGAACTTAGGAAATTGTAAATTTCCATGGTTTGCAGATAATGAATCAATTAATTAATAAAATTAATTAATTGAGGATTATAATAAGGAAGAATAATTAGTGAGAATAATAGAATTAAATTATGGGTTATTTAATCCTATAGAGAAAATTAGTAGATGATTGGCCAAATTGATTAAATGAATGCGACCGTATCTTTTGATGAAAATGTGATGATGATGGATATCGAATAAGATGATGAAAAGGTAGACCAAAGCCATGGTAAAATTAATTGATAGATCGAAATTGATAACATGCCAAGGACACATGACATGAATTAATTGATATATAACATTTAACCGACATTGTAAATGCTATAGGATTGAAATTGATTGATAAGGTTTGATCATAATAACATTGACGAACACTGTCAATATTATTAAAATGGTTGATGATCCCATGATCTAACATTGAAATCCTCAACAATGTCAAAGATTGAATGACACGAATGATATTTTGACCTAGTACTGAGAGCCATGACAGTACTAAGGTCAGATTGATAAGATTGATAAGTTGATAGGTTTCCAAGACATTGAAAGCCACAACAATGCCTAGGAGTAGATAAATGATGATTGATTTGGGATGTTTGATATGTTTTGGGTTGATTAGGACTGATTTCTAGTGATTTTGAGTTGATTTAGGATGATTTCGAGTTGATTTGATATGATTTGGAGTTGATTTGATATGATTCTGAGTTGATATGAAATTGATATGAAAGGGGATACAAATGACAAAATATGGTCAATCTAGCCAAAAGATCAAAGTTAGTAGGATGAGAAAATGGGACAAATTAGCATGAAGAAGTGATAAATTCATAGATGCGAACCATTTTTGAGCATCTACATTTTGCCCCTCTTTGATACAATGTGATTTAGAGTGTTGTATCAAAGAATAACTAATGAGAAAGCCACAACATGCCCCAGTAGGGATGATATATATGGGTGCCCCCTCAAAAAATTGACTAAGATAAGAATATGATAAGTCAATTTATCAACAACAAGAAGACAAAACCATAACAACTGACGGAATGAAAATCAAAGCTAAAATGTGAAAGTTATGAGGCCTAGAGTGTAGACCCAAAACTGTGCATGCATGCCCAAAATGATGGAAAGATGTCATAACATGAGGGAAATCATCAAAAATGGTCATATTTGGTCAAAGATGATGAGACAAATGTCAGACTAAGGTTGAACCAGGTGGAAAGCCACAGAAAGGTGATTGACAGCGTAGGATGATGCAAGAATGCATGAATGCAAGATGAAGATGATTTAGTGAATTAGAAGACATGATCATGGTGATGGAGAATGAGATGAAGAAGAAAGATGAGATGAGGAGATAGTAGTATGATGGAAAGACTTTTGCTTCTAGAAAGTGCACTATATGTCAAATGGAGCTTTATTTTGATATGGCAAATGGAATGCAACGCATTACAGCATAAAGGGCCAGAGTGCAAATGCAAGCCTTTTACGTAAACAAGCATGATGCAAACAGAGAATGACCTTGTCCTTCCTGAGGCATATGTACATGCCCTAGACTCTCAAAGGTACATTGTAACAGACAAAAATGGAAAAATATGACCATGAACCATCCCAACCAGTCTCATAGATTAGTTTTATATCATCGAGTGGCATAGGAACATGATCAAAGAAAAACAAAGAAAATAAATAAATCACTTACTAAACAGCGTGAGCCAACAGCTATCCTTGTCCATTATTATGTTCTTGTTAATGTTTTAGGTGTGTTAGGTGTTTAGATGGTGTTCGAGAGGTTGATAATGTGATAGCACTATTTGTGGATTCAGTTGATAAGTTCATAGTGACATGTTGGATTGATTGTTGGTTCATGCTACACAGATATTATGATTGGCATTGAAGTGTAGTGCTTTGATTTTTAGTTTGAAAAGTGCAAGTATTTATGCAAAAGGGGTGGTTATCCATAGTGAAAATGTACAAGGTTTATTGTAAATTTTTGACGAGTTTTTTGATTTTTAGGGTTTTGGGAATATTTGATTTTTTTGTGTAACTGATTTCTTCAGGTCATTTTACGATTTTTAGGGTTTATTTCAGGGCATTTTATGATTTTTAGGGATTTTTTTTAGGACATTATGTGATTTTTAGTGATTTTTTCAGGATCATTTTATGATTTTTAGGGATTTTTTCAGGATCATATAAGCATATACAAGTGTTAGCTCCAATCCATTATGCGATAGATCCAATGGATAAAAAGCACTTAGGGGTATGCCCCTAGTTCAAATTCAAACTTACACACCATGTAGGTAATACACCCCCAGACAAGACGCAAATTATGTATAGAGGCCAATGATAGAGTGTGTGTGTAGACTAGTGATGCTTAAGCAAGGTAACGAAAGACATTAACCAGTTCGTGAGCCATGATAAGGACCCAAGGATGTCTTGCAATATGAAGGGTATGATCAAGGAATGATGCAGGGGGAAAAGACCAGATAGAATCCTGATAGATGGAGGAGCGACACTGATTACACATGGCACCTATTTGCCAGGTTTTCACCATGGTACTTGCCCAAAGCGCTTGTTTGCCAGGTTTTCACTTTTGGACGAAATTTTTCTCTTGACTCAAATTTTTTTGCCGAGATGCCTGTTTGCCAGGATTTCATCAAGGCATCCATTTTTTCATGACTTTTTTCACTTTTTTTTCTTTGCTTTTTTCATGACATTTTCCAATTTTTTTGGTAATTTTTCAGGACTTTTTGCAATTTTTTTGATATTTTTTCATGACTTTTAGATGGAATCAAGAATGTCAGTGAAAAATGCTGAGAAGATAGCTGTTGTTGATGTTGCTAGCTAATGAGCTCTGAATCCATGATTGACCATAACTACATAGGATTTGTTCCTAGTCTGTAGCTAAAATCAAACCACTAGAAAGGTCTCAAGATATACCATCATGTACCATATGTAAGACAATGTCTATCTCTTGCGAATCAAGGCATCTAAGGATAATTGGGTCAATAGAAATGTCATGTAGGATGTCATTGATGATGACATATGCAAAGGCTTGTTGGATAAAGGACTCATTTTGGTTATAGGACAAATTGGGTAGCTGGATTGGGGGATAAACAAAGGGATATAAGGGAGGGTTGGGAGGGTTGAGACCAATGACCTTCTACATGAACGCTGATTGAGAGAGCTCCAAAAGACTTTGTGGCATGCTGAACACTGGAACACTAATATTCATGGCATCATATTTTTCATTTTGTATCAATGGGAGCTGCTTAGCTTTTGATTTTTTATAGTCTAATGGCGCCTTTTGATTTTCACCAAGAGACCTATTCTTGCTATCTTTTTATCTTTTTTCTTTGTAACTAGAAAGTGGAGTTGGCTCCCCAAAGTATTCCAATGTGTTCTCTTTAAGAGAAACTACTTCTTTATGATCTTCAGTCATAATGCCTTCAAAGTCTATTATGAGAGTGCTATCGTTGTCAAATCGATCAAAAATTGGTGGTCCACGTTGGTCCCAATCCAAAGGTTCTGGATAACTTGAGGAGATGTCATCATCAGTGTTGAATGGGCTTTGGTTGAAGGTAGATATATGGGTAACTGATTCAACTAGGTCATTGTGGTTATGCTCAGAGGCTAGGGGATTGTTGGTTTCAAGTGGGATATCCTCAGATGCCTTTTCATCATTCGAAACATCCATAGTCTTACATGTAGGTATCGTGGTACTAGGAGGACCTACTCGTAATGATTTAAATCCAAGCCCCAAACTAGGAGGTTGCCCTTCTATAGTGATAGGTTCAATGATTCCTTGTTTCTGAGATCCAAGAGCACTATAGCCATCATAGCCTTGTTTCTGCATGATGGTAAACCCAAGTCCATACTTGCTAGGAGATATCAAAGTGGGTTCTCGTTCTACTTTTGCTTTCTCAATACATACAGATGTATTCTCATTGATGGAAGTATCATTCTTTGTACTGATGAGGGAAAGTGGTGACTCCCTAATGTGAGAGACTTGAGACATAAAGTACTCTCCACACCCATTGTCTTCAATCTTCATCTTTTCCTTGGCTTTACTGAGCAGTATATCAGCATCCACATACTTAGAGGAATTTGTGGGTTGTGCTTCATTGTTTGTTGGGATTTGGAATACAGTACCATCTCTTAGATTAACACAAAACTGGAAAGGATCTGGATCACCAGGGATGGTAACCTCCACGTTGTCATAGGAAAACTTCAAACATTGATGATATGTAGAAGGAACTGCTTGCATAGCATGAAGCCAAGGGCTTCCTAGTATCATGTTGCAATTCATTTTGATGTCTAGGACATGGAACAATGTATCTTCAATAGCTGACCAACTCTAACAGGTAATGTGATGATGCCCCTAGAGAAGCATTCACCATCATCATAAGCTTTTATTGTGATTCTTTGAGAGGGATCCACATCATCTTCAGAATAACCCAAATTGTTGACAACCTTAAGAGTACAGATGTTCAGTCCTGCTCCTCCATCTATTAAGACACGTCTGACTTTGGCATTATGGATGAAGACTTTGAGATAAAGGGGATCATTATGGTTGGGTTTTTCCTTAGGAATATCACAGGGTGAAAAAGTGATATGTTGTGATGCAGATAGGTTCCCAATCATGGCTTGGAACTGGGCAACATCCATGTTATCTAGGACTATTGACTTTTTAAGGGCTTGCTCCAAGATGTTTTGGTGTTGGGGGGATGCATGCAGGAGGTCCAAAATGGATATTTGTGCAGGGGTTTTGCCGAGTTGTTCAACAAGGCTATAATCAGCTGAAGTAGGAGTAGTAGGCCTACTTGGGGGTGTAGGTCTAGTATAAGCAGTAGGTCTAGCTGGGGCTCCAGGTAGGGTGATCTTGCTACGGTGTGTAGTGACAGCACAACGAGGGTCTTCAACCTTCAATGTGAATGTGGATATGCAAAAGTCAGACTCATTAAAGCAATTGATGGTGTAGTCATAGCCGATGCATGTGTAATTCACATTACCTTGTGAGTTTGAGTTTGAACTTGAGGGTTTCTCTTTGTCATGATTACCCAAAGGATCTTTGAAAATAGTGTGATCCGAGTTGGATGCTAACAGTGATGGATCAATTGTGATTACACCGTCATCAATAAGGTCTTGTATTGCATGTTTCAATTGGAAGCATGATGAAGTCTTGTGTCCTTTGGTTAGATGGTAATCACAATACTTTTTGTCATCCCACCAATCTGCTTTAGTTAATGGTTCATTTTTTATTGGGGGTAGCTGCAGGAAGTTATTACTCAGTAACTGTTGTAATGCAGTCTTAAGTGGTATTCCCAATGGTGTGAATTTCCTATCTTTGGTTCTAGGATGTCTTATGTCCTGTGTGTAAGTCTTAGTTTTTTTTTGTTGAGGTGTTGTTTGATTAGGAGTTTGTGAATTTGTGGGGTTTACACCTTTCAAAGTCAATTGAGGTTGTGCTGTGCTAATCGTGTGAGCATCCACAATGCCATCATTAGTCACATTCTTATTTTTGGAGAAAATTTTTGCCTTGTCATTAGATGAGTTGGTGTTTGTGTTATCTTTTTTTATCTTGAGGATTCCCTTACGGATAAGAGCATCTTCAATACTAGCCCCTTTTTCATAAGTTTAGAAATGGTGCTTGGACTCTTGATTTTAAGTTCATACATTAAGTCAGGGACTAAGTTTTTAATGCACAAGTTTACTTGTTGTTCTTCAGGAATGTCTAGTGGGTATTGACTAACTAAGCTTCTCCAACGGAGTAAGAATGTGATGAATGGCTCTCCCATCTTCTTTTTAGTTGAGCACAAATCAAAAAGTGTCACCTCATTTGTAATTTTAAAGGCAAAGGGGGAGATAAACTTGTCTATTAGCTCTGACCAAGATTTGATATTACCAGGAAGTTTGGAGTACCATTCAAGTGCAGGCCCACCTAGAGAACGAGGGAACAATCTCATAAGGTACGTGGTCTCATCGCTAAGTTCGGTACATGAAGCACAAAATTCTCGGATGTGATCAATAGGGTTTCCTTTTCCTTGGTATTTTTCAAACCTTGGAGCCTCAAAGTGTCTTGGTAATGGAGGCATATACAAACTTTTATCAAATGGGTTAGGACATAAGTCCCTTTCTGTATATAGAGCCTGTTTCTTTTGGACTCCTAATGCCTTGACTTGTTTGGAAAGTTGTTTGAATTGTTGTAATAGTTCTTCATTGGGTTTTTGTATGATGGTCTTTCCTTCAATTCTTTTGTGTCTGTGAGTAGACCATTTGCTGTGGCGAGAACTATGTCTACTTGGTTCTGGCATTTCTGTGTCTGATGAGTCTGATGAAGTGTCACTAGGTGGTGGAGGTATGTTAGCACCTCGAAGATAGAAAGGTCCTTGTTGTTGGGGTACTTGTTGTGGTATTTGATGTGGCACTTGTTGTGGGATTGATTGCGATTGTTGTACCATGTGTTTTGGTTGTTGTTGGGATACCTCTGTTGGTTGTATGTGAGACCATGTGTATGCTTGTTGTTCTAGAGGTATCTGTTGAGGTTGTTGTGGCACATGTTGTTGTAAAAAATGTTGCTGGTATGCAATTTTTTGCTCAAGGCATTTTTGGTATTCCAACTATTGCTTGAGTTGCTCTTGTTGTTTAGCAAACATCATTTGTTGTTGTTGGAATTGCTACTAAAATTGTTGTTGGTAAATTGTGTGTAAGTCAAGTGGGTCCATATGGGATTGCGTGTTAGGAATGTTGGATGTTTGCCCCACTTGTGGTTGTTTTCATTGTGTTTGATGTTGTTGTTGATATGTTGGATGTGTGTCAAGTGGATGTAGACTTGGTTGTGCCTTGGAAGTGTTGGGTCCTTGTACCATTGTAGGTTTTTTTTGTCGTGGGGGTTGACTAAGTCCTTGAGAATTGAACGTCATGTTTGTATTGTTATTTTGGTACCTTTGTGTTTTAGATGTTCTTGCTTGCAACATCATATTGACTTGACTATGAGATGTGCCCCTATTAGGAATAGGCGTACTGTCAATAAGACTTTTCCTTTGTGCATCTATAGGGATGGTTGCACTTGATGTTTCACATGTTGTATTTATGAGAGGCTCCATAGTGTTTGATGTCGTAACACTGGGCAAAGTTAGGAGCAAAGGTGTACTTTTTTGATTTACCTCCAAAGAAGGTATGTCTGGCATCCCTAGAGCATGGGTCCCTTTAAGTGCATCTTGTTGTTTCATCATGTGACTAAAATCAAGTCTTAATGTCCTTTTGTGGTGTTTAGGGGTTGGTGGTATTTCATCAAACAAGGGGTTGACATTGATGTGTTCAAATGTACTTTGGAGGATTTCAATTGTTGGTTCTTGATGGGATCTTATAGGTGCCATTATTGTGTTTGAAAACTCCAAAGGTTGTTTTCCCTTGTCTAATTCCAAATTTATCATGGGTTGGATGTTTTCAATTGTTTTTTTGGTTTGATTTTTGGACCTAGGACCTTCCAAGTTTGGGTTAAATTTGACAATTTCTTGTGCTGCCAAATGTTTGAAGTTCTTGCGAAAACTTTTGTCTTTACATGCCCTAGCCATTTCTTCATCAGTGATGCCATAATCAATGTCAGAGTAATCACTTAGGTGTACAATACCTTGTTGTATGTTTGATGTGTTAGGTTGGCTGAATTCAAATGAATGTGATTGTTCATCTTCAGGTGAGGTTGGTACACTTCCTCCTCCTGGTGGCATTGGCACGAATATAGGTTCAAAGTTAGGACTCCATTGAACCATCCCATGTGTGGGAGAAGTGTTTGGAGGAAATCTCATGGTAGGTGCATTGTTCAAGGTTTGTTGTGCCATAACTTGATTATGAGGATCTTGCAGATACATATTCAAGGGGTCTGATAGTAATGGTTGTGATGCCTCGATTTGGTCTTCGTCAAAGGTTTGTTGGATTTTCTTGCTCTTTATTTGTCTTGGATGAGGTTTTGGTTGTTTTTGTGCCTCAAAAAACAAAGGTTGATAGATTTCCTTGGGTCTCTGAGCTGATTGTCTCCTAGTAAGTGTTGGCATGATACCTAAGAGTGCAAATGCAATGGAATTTTTTGAGTGTTTTGGGTGATTTTAGAGCGGTGGGTATGCAATATATGAGTGTTTTTGGGATTTTTAATTGTTTAGGAATGTTATGAAATGTGAGAAAATGCTATATGAATTATGGTTTTGATGTGCAAAGTGAAAATGTCCTAGGGATATTATGCAAATGCAAATGCAACGTGTTGTTTTGAAGTTTGACTAGAGAGAATGAAAATGACTGTAAAGTATGCAAAATGGAAATTAGGGTTATGTTTTGGGCTTGTTAAGGGTGCTAAAGGTTGATGTATGAAAGGTATATCATGTAAAGGATGATTTTCTATGGTTCGCAATGATGCTTGGGACATGCAAAATGAGGGTAAATGCTCAAGAAGGTAATTTGGTTGATGGACAATTTGATAGGGTTTGGTAGTGAAAATGATGTTAAAGATTTTGATCAATGCAATATGAAGGGGATATACCACTAGGGTCAGTCAAAATAACATTTGAGGATGCTAGGGATATGATTATGCTATGACAAGGGTATATGGAAAGTTTTGAACTTAGATAAAACATTTTGAAAGTATTTTGCCTAAGAGTTTAACCTTGTGATAAAGGACTTTGGATCTTGACCAAAAACTGATAAAAGACAAAAAGATCAAATTGATAAAAGATGACAAGGTCAAATCTATCAAGAAATAGATATATTTTGACCAAAGAAAATGATAAGAAAAGATAAAAAGACTAGTCAAGATCCATTATCCGTCAACACTAGGAGATACTCTAAGACTCATACTTTGTTTAGATTTTTGACTAAATTCAAAGGTTTTGGGGGTTCAAAATGACGTTTAGAGGACTTTAAATGGTGGTGATGCTGAGTGGATATGTGATATGGACAATTCCTATGATGTAAGAGGGGATTTTGGGTGCAAGATGTGGTTTTGGGTCAAGTGCAGAACAGGGAGGTCTAGAGGCTCCTAGATGCAGTTTTGGGGTCCTAAAGTGTAGTTCGGAGGCCCAAAATGGTCATGCAGGAACCCAAGTGCACCCTAATAGTGCCAAGTGTTCCCTAATAGTACCAAATACATCATTGATGCACTTGGAGCTAGTTTTGGTGCAGTTGGTAGTTTCTGGGCACAGTTGGTAAGCTAGGAAGAATGTTTGCTAATTCTGGAGAGTATGGTTACCAAACTGACACGCCAGGAAGCCAGGATGTTGGGGTTGATGTTAGGATGGATTGGGAGATGCAAAATTAAGTTTATGACATATATAATGATGTCTTAAGTGAAGGTGATGATGATTAGGTGCTGTAGAATGCAGATCTGGGCAAGCTAGTGCAAGGGGAGCTAGCCAGGTACCTAAGGACATTGTTGAAGCCCCAAAATGCTATCTAGAACCCAAAAATGGATCTCAAGACCACCAAGTGCACCCAAATAGTGTAGACTATGTCAATTATGCAGCTGGGGCTCAGTTGGGCACAGTTGGTAGTTTATGGGCGCAGTTGGTAAGCTGGGTTGAAACTGAGGCAATTCTGGAAACTATGGTTTCAAGATTGATGTCACAGAGAGGTAAATGGTAGAGGACAGTGTTAGGGCTAGTTTGGATGCTCAAAATGATGATTAGGACACCTTAAATGATGCATAAAGTGGTCAAAATTATGAATAGGTATGCAAGGATGCAAGGTGGTGAATGCAAAGTGTTGATTTTGAGATGGGAATGCAAAAACTAAGGAAAGTAAACTGAAACTAAATGGATGCAATAAGAAAGGTAATAGATACTAAATGAGAACTAAAAGGTGCAATATGAAGTCTATATGATGTAAGAATGAAGCCTAGACTAGGGTGAATGCAAGTGAAATCTATGCAAGTGTGAGTTCTACGTTTTGCCAAGCACATTTAAGAGCACAAGTCGCCATGTTTTCCAAGGTTCGAGTGTGTTGAATCAATGTTTGCAAAGTTTGATAAAGGCTTAAATGTTTTGGCAATGTGTGAAGTTTTGACAAGTTCAAATGATATCCAAGGTGTAAATTTAACAGTTTGGCTTTTATCTTGATTATGTTTTACACACACGCAAGACACATTAAGACAAGAATAGTTGTTGTAAAAAGTTAACAAACACACCACAACCTAGGCTTTTAGGACTGTATCCACTGAATTCCTACTTGAACCAAAGTTCAACCGTGCTTATCTAGAGTGGACAACCTAGGATCTTGGCACCACAGGCTCCCCCTTATAGCACACTCACTTCTCAAGGCTACCAAGATTCGCTTCCCAAGGGGCATGACTTCCCAAGGGACTGTTGCCTCTACTAAGGACCACGAGAATGTAGGATGTCTTCACGAGCATGGGTGACCCTTTGAGCTAGTGGATAGAAAGGATTTTGGCCACTAAAACATGGTTTTTAGTAAGGGCATTTCATTCGGCAAGTTAATGATAAACTTCTGCAGAAGGTCTCCCAGCCTCGAGAATCGGGGTTTGACGCACCACAAGGGTACTGGAGGAGAGCTATCACGCAGCAATACCGCTGACACAGCTTTCACTGTAATTGAGTTTTATATAGTGGCTGGAATGTTGACCTGGCTTTGGCCCATTACCACTCTGAGGTCATCCCCTGGCATACCCAATATCGAGTATCTTGGTCCAAGGCAGGCCTCCTATAGAAGTTACACGGATTTCTCTTACACCCAAGATCCACGAATGGCGAGGGGAGAGGATACGTCCAATGCAACTCCTAGGGATCTAACACCGTAGACATGCTAGGCAGAAAAGAAAAAGGTTCTTTTTAAGCACCAAACAAAATGTTATCTAATCTAGGAAATCCACACACATAGTTTTGAAAGACACACAAAGTCTTCAACAACGTCCTGCAAACAAAGCATTAGTAGTTTATGATCATGTCTTCATCCCACGATTGCCACATACTGCAAATAGACCATTAGTAACACAAAATCACCTAATCTATGTCCTAGAGAGTGATAGGAACTTGAAATGCATATTTTGATTGATGCATGTGCTTACTATGAACCTAGGTGTGCTCTGACAGTGCAAATTGCTCCCCAGAAGGCCAAAATGGCTCTGTACATCCCCAAGTGCACCCAGATAGTGTAGACTGCATCAATGACATAGTTGGGTCCTAGTTGGGTGCATTTGGTAGTTTTAGGGCGCAGTTGGGAAGTCAGGTGCAGGGTGTGGGGAAATGGGTGCCTAGTCAAGACCCAGAAACTAAAATTTTTAGAGCTACACTCCCAAGTGTGCCCAAATAGTACAGACTGCATCAATGATGTAGGTGGGGCCCAGATGGGCACAGTTGGTAAGTTAGAAATAGCAAAAAGAGGTTTTGGTGGTTTCTGGGCTCCTAAAACTACTCCTAGGGGTCCCAAGTGCGCCCTAACAGAGCAGAGTGCACCCTAGGACAGCAAGCTAACAGAAAGCATGAAACAACAACATACAAGCATTTTACTGGACACCCTAATTAATCTAGATGTGAAAAGGAAGAGCAAATAGTTGTTATACCCTTCCAAGTGAGCTCCTTCCTTGCACCTACAAGCACAAAACAAGAAAATACAAGTTAGATATGCATGTTCACGTCGGGTTCACCAAAATGTAGGACCAAAAAATAGGCTAAAAGCATAACATACTATGAGAAAATCACAAACTCAATAATCATACGTTAGCACCCACTAGTCTACCATGAAAGCCAAACTAAACAAAAGAAAGCAAACATAATCAAAAACTCCCTTTTCCATTTTTAGCTCCCATGTCCTTCTTTCTTCTCCAAATGATTTTAGCTCCAAAGTTTCCTATAGTGCACACAAAATTGAAGCAAAAGCCTATGATAGTGATAATGCCATGAGAATACTTGAAGTGTGATTTTATGTGAGAGAGAGAATGCAAAATGCAAATTAGTAGAGACTCAAAAACTCAAAGATTCAAGGACTCAAGACTTAAGCATTGTAGGATTCAATGACCCAAAATGAGAGAAAGAGTGTTCATTTTATAATTTTCATGTAGGGTGAGAGCATTGGATTTTTCACCCACAGACATGTGATGTGGCAAGAGATTCCTATGACGCATATGATAGAATATGCCAAAAGTAGGATTCTATGACACATGAGAGTCAAATTTGGAAGAGAATCTATGACGCGTCATAAGATTCCTCAACCCACTTAAAGCCAAGAATCTATGACGAATAAGCCAAATAGGGACATGCGTAAGAGGTAATAATAATTCCTATGACGCATATGATAGAATATGCCAAAATTAAGATTCTATGACACACGAGAGTCAAATTTGGAAGAGAATCTATGACGCGTCATAAGATTCCTCAACACATTAAAGCCAAGAATCTATGACGAATAAGCCAAATAGGGACATGCGTAAGAGATAAGAATATTTGATTATGAAAAATCTCAACCAAGTGTCAAAGGAGAATCCACGAGGTGTCACATCCAAGTGTCATGATGATGAAATATTTTATGGAATATTTGAATTAAAAATCCTTTTATTCCACAAAATAAGAATTAGTAGAAAATGGAATTAATGATGGAAAATAGAACTTAGGAAATTGTAAATTTCCATGGTTTGCAGATAATGAATCAATTAATTAATAAAATTAATTAATTGAGGATGATAATCAGGAAGAATAATTAGTGAGAATAATAGAATTAAATTATGAGTTATTTAATCCTATAGAGAAAATTAGTAGATGATTGGCCAAATTGATTAAATGAATGCGACCGTATCTTTTGATGAAAATGTGACGATGATGGATATCGAATAAGATGATGAAAAGGTAGACCAAAGCCATGGTCAAATTAATTGATAGATTGAAATTGATAACATGCCAAGGACACATGGCATGAATTAATTGATATGTAACATTTAACCGACATTGTAAATGCTATAGGATTGAAATTGATTGATAAGGTATGATCGTAATAACATTGACGGACACTGTCAATATTATTAAAATGGTTGATGATACCATGATCTGACATTGAAAGCCTCAACAACGTCGAAGATTGAATGACATGAATGATATTTTGACCTAGTACTGAGAGCCATGACAGTACTAAGGTCAGATTGATAAGATTGATAAGTTGATAGGTTTCCAAGACATTGAAAGCCACAACAATGCCTAGGAGCGGATAAATGATGATTGATTTGAGATGTTAGATATGTTTTAGGTTGATATAGACCGATTTCGAGTGATTTTGAGTTGATTTGGGGTGATTTCGAGTTGATTTGATATGATTCTAAGTTGATTTGATATGATTCTGAGTTGATATGACATTGATATGAAAGGGGATACAAATGACAAAATATGGTCAATCTCGCCAAAAGATCGAAGTTAGTAGAATGAGAAAATGAGACAAATTAGCATGAAGAAGTGATAAAGTCATAGATGCGAACCATTTTTGAGCGTCTACAAATTTAATATACATTTAAATAAATATATTATTATTTATATTATTTTTCTTAAATATAAATTAAAAATATGACTGGATTAATTGGTAGTGTAAACAAAATACAAAATACCATCTATGAGTGGGTGTAGACAAAAAACAAAATAAAAAATTCAAAATTCAAAATTCAAAACACCCTGGAAACGCCTTCCATCTAACGATCTTATTTTTGAAAATATTATTTTTCATCTCGTCTAACAGTTTTTTTTTGTTTTTTTGATTTTTCGGTTTTCTTATTATATTCCCGTCAGAAAAAAGTTTCATCTCATCTCAGCCATCTATTTATGGGTAGTTTAGCCCAAAACATGGTCACATTGGGGTTTTGTTTGTCATTCCTATATTTTTCAACAGTTGTTTTGGGATCTGGAATTACCCATTTCTTCTTCTTTGGAGTATTTTAATTTTTCAATTTTTGTCTGCGGGAGTAAGGAGAGACCAACAATGTGGAGGAAATATTTGCTGGTAACTCTGCTCTGTTTCTTGTTTCTTTCTTCACCTTGCTACGAACTCTGCTCGATTCTCCGTTCACAATTTTTTTTTAAAATCTTATTAACCAGTGTTGAACTAATTTTTTTCTTACTTTTTTCTTACATTGTTACTGATTTGTTCCTGCAAATAGCAGTGTTGAACTATCGCTTTCTGTCTATATATCGCATATTGCAGGTTAAGCATCTAAACAGTGCTCTGTTCTCATGGTTTTGATCTTCCTTGTACATTTTCTGCGTTCTTAATATTTATAAGAAGAAGACTGGGAAGGATTTATTTATTGGTTCAATATTTACAGAAACTAGAGGATTGAAAGGACTTATTTACGTTGGCTCAATATTCTGGTGTTTTTTCTGATTTATTTTTTGAGCTTTATTCTTTTATTCATGTGATTGTTAGAAGAGTCCTCTATTGGCCTTTCTAATTACATGAAATCAATTGAGATTTAAGGCGACGAAGAGGGGATTCAGTCTTTGTTTTATTCTCAATAATTTCAACATTACTCCAGTGTTTTTCTATTTTTAGGAATTTCATAATCTCTTCATTCTTTTATGTTTTAAGCAATGGCAAGCGCATCAAAGAATTTCAAAATTTTAAGATTTTCAATTTGAGTGAATGTTGCAGGCAATGACAAGAGCATCAAAGAATCTCCACAACAGGGTGATTAGCGAGTAGGACAGAAGAATAAAGATTCATCAATTACGATGACTACTGGTGGAATGGCTACATTTTCAGATTTTCTACAACAGGATTTGTGTGAATGTTTCTGAATTTGTGTGAATTTCTACAACAGGACGATCAGCGAATTCATCGTTGAGACTACTGGAGGTATTTCTCTCTCTTTCTTTTGTTTGCCGAATTTCAAAATTTTGTTTGATGAATTCCACACTGAAGTTTTAGTTTATTTTTATGGTAAGGGTTTCCCATGAAATGATTCTCTATTTGTTTCTTTGCTTGGCTTCATCTTTTAATCTTGCTCTTTTTTTTTCTTTTCTTTAAATCGGACAAATTTTCCAGTGCTAGGAATTTACATGTTTTCAAATTCCTCAAACTTTTCTTAAACTCCTACGCCTAACAAATTCCTTTATCCCTAATTTCCTCTAACTTCTGAGAAAAAGCTATTTCTTCAATTTCTGAAGATCTAATTGTGTATATCTCTTTTTTGTAGAAACCCATTTCTTGGTCTTTTTAGGGATAAGAAAATCTCATTTTAGTCTCTAAATGATAAGAAAAGAAAATTATTTCAGTCACTTATCTCTTATATTGAAAGAGCCCAACATTTATTGTGTCTTTTCCACATAATTGCTATTTCAAATATTTGAGTTGATATGAATTTTTGTCATAAGAAAAATGGACCCTTAAGATGGAGTTTTCAAAGAATAACGTAGTGTAAGCAATTGTTGTTTAAGAGTCATATGCAAGTATACTCTTATTTGAATTTTAATTTTTTTTTTAGAAGTATCGTCAAAGCAAAAAATACTTGCAATCTTGTGTTCCTTCTAGCAGTTATGAATTTACAAAAAGTTGCAGTTATGCATGAATATCAATACCAGTACATTACTTTGGATATTCATGTCAAGTTAACTTGAATTTTTATTTAATCTTTAAAAACAATGGGATTCACTTAAAATGATTTATAGTTGCTTGCTAGATTAGAAACCTTAGTTCAAATCAACCAATTTACTTATGGCTCATTATTTCTATTCATCTTAAAATTAAACTACTAGTTCGGTAGAATAGCAAGCTTATAATCAAAATCTATAGCTAATGTAAATGAGAGGTTACAACTAGTTTATGACTTTTGACATCCTATCTTAGGGTATTTAAATTTAAATACTATGGTCATTATTATCATGATTTATTTATTGTTGGTGTTATAAATTTATCATGTTACACCGTCAAATCAATTTACATCAACTACTAATTGAAATGTTTAATTTCCTTTCACTCTTTATTTTTTCATTTCTTTTCTTGTATTTCCTTCTTTGTCATGTTTAATTTTTCTATGTTTGTACATTTTCTTATATTTTTATTATTTAGAATGTTCAATTTTCTTTTAAATTGTTTATTTGTTATTTGATTGCACTTCCTTTTTTGTATTTTTTTATGTTAGTTTTATTTATTTCTTTTTTCTCATTTTTCATTTTAAATCTTGTAGTTTTTCCTTTTTTCTGATTCAATTTTTCCTTCCAAAAATGTGAGGATGCTTGGCTTCCCTTATATTTTTTTTGTATTTGAATTTTTCTTTTTTTTTTAAAAATCATTTTTCACTTTAAACCTTCTGTACAAGAATTAAAATTTCCAATTTTTCTAATTATTTGTTTTGTTATTTGTTTACACTTCTTTCTTTGTATTTTAATATATTTTTGTTATATTTTTCTCATGTTTCTTTTAGTTAATTTTCCCTCCAAAAATATGAGCATGCTTGGAATAAAATTACATAGGGAGGATAAGAGGGGGGAGAGGGAGAGTGGGGGTAAGTAGGAAGAGGGGAGAAGGGCAAGTGAGAATAGATTGGGAGAAGAAGTGAAGGAGAGAGGGGAATGGGAGGGAGATGGGTTGAGGGATTAGGGGGGAAAGGGAAAGTGAGAGTGAGAGGGGGGAGGGAGTGAGAGAATGTGGAGTGGGGGATAAAGAGTATGGGAGAGAGAGGTAAATAGGGGTAGGGGAAGGTGAGAGAGGGGGATGGAGGAGGCAGAGGAGGAGAGAAGGGGGGTGATGGGTCAGAGAGAGGAGGGAGTGAGAGTGGCATGGGAGAGGGAGGGGGGAGCGAGTAGGGATAGGGAGGGAGAGAATGTGGAGTGGGGGATAAAGGTAGGGAGAGAGAGAGGGGGAGGGAGAGGGGAAGAAAAGGGGGGTGATGGGGCGAGGAGAGAAGGGAGAGAGGGGATGGAGTGAGAGTGGCATGAGAGAGGGAAGGAGGAGGAGGGAAATGTAGAGTAGAAGAGAGAGGAGAGCATGAGAGGGAGTGAGGGATATAGGTTGGGGGGAGAAGGGAGTGAGGAATTGAGGGAGTAAAAGATGTGGTGGGGAGAGAAGGGAAAGAGAGGGTAAGCGAGATAGAGAAAAAAATGGGGGAGTGAGAATGGAGTAGGGGAGGAGGAAGGGGAAGGGGAGAGGGAGGGAGAGGGGGAATAAGAGAGGCAAAGAGAGTTAGGAAGTTGGGGGGCAGTGAGGGTAAATGTGTGAATGGGAGAGAGGGGGAGGGGGAGTGAGGAGGGAGAAAGGGTGAGGGAGGAGAGAGAGAGAGATGAGGGAGGGAGTGTGAGAGAGAAGGTGTGGGGGTGGAGTGAGAGGGGAGAGGAAGTAGGGGAGGAAGGGTGCGAAAGGGAGGGAGGGAGAGGGAGTGGGAGTGAAGAAGTTAGAGGAGGATAGAATAAGAGGTAGGGAGAGCATAAGGGGGAAGGGGAAAAAGAGGGGGGAGTAAAAATAAAGTAGGGGAAGGGAAGAGTAGAGGGAGTCAGGAAGGGTGGGGGGGGAATAAGATAGGCAAAGAGAGGGAGGAGGTGGGGGGCAAGAGTGGGTAAATGTGTAAAGGGGAGAGAGGGGGAGGGGGAGAGGGAGGGAAGAGAGTGTAAGGGAGGAATCTGGAGGGAGTGGGAGAGGGAGAGAGTGGAGAGTAAAAATGAATTGGGGAGGGGATGAGTAGAGAGAGTAAGGGAGGGGGAAGGGGAGAGAGAGGGAGAGGTAAAATAAGAGAGGCAAAGAGAGGGAGATGGATCCATCCCACTTCCCTGGATACACACACTCTTTCCCCACTATTATATATATTTTTCTAATATAGAGAGAGAGGGGGGAGGGTAAGTGAGGGAGAGTTAAAGAGAAGTGGGGTGAGAAAGGGAGGGAGAGAAGATTAGAGAGAGTGGGAGTTGGGAGGGAGAGTCAAAGAGAAGGTTGTAAGAAAGGGAGAGGCAGGGGGAGGGGATGGAGAGAGTGGAAGGGAGGGGGCAAGAGAGGGGGGTAGGGGACACAGAATGGTGGAGAAAGTGTGAGGGAGGAAGGAGAGAGAGAGAGAGAGAGAGAGAGAGAGAGAGAGAGGAGGGAGGGAGGGAGAGGGATGGAGAGTGAGGATAAGGGGGGAGAAGAGAGAGAGGGGGAGTGAGAGAAAGGGTATGGGAGGGAGGGAGCTAAAGAATAGTTTGGGGATGGGATGAGATGGGATGGAGAAAAAGAGAGAGAGTGGGGGGGTAGTTGAAGGGGATTGAGAAAGAGAGTGTGAGAGAGAAGGCGAAGGAGGGAAGGAAAGAGAGGGGAGGGGTGAGAGAGGGAGAGAGGGAGCGAGGGGGGAGGGGGCATAAAGAAGTCATAGTGGGAGGGAGGTAAAGAAAGGTTTGGGGATGGGGGGGGGGAGAGAGAGAGAGAGAGAGAGAGAGAGAGAATTAGGAGGGGGAGTGTGGAAGGGAGGGTGAAGGAGGGAGGGAGAGAGAGAGAGGGAAGGGGAGAGAGAGGGGGAGGGGGCATAAAGAAGTCATAGGGGGATAGAGCGGGAGGGAGGGATGGGGGGAGAGAGGTGGGAAAGGGAGGGAGTGGGAGAGGGGGGGAGAGAGGGAGAGAGGTGAGGGATAATGTTGGGTAGGGGGGAGGGTGATGGTAAGTTGGAAGGAGGGAAAGAGGGGGAGTGGGTAAGGGAGAGAGAATAAGGGTGAGGGAGAGTGAGTGTGGGAGGGAGGGATATAAAAGTAAGGGAGTTAGGGAGTTAGGGAAGAAATAGAGAGAGGGCAAGGGGGAACATGAGAGAGGAGGGAGCAAGAGTGGAGTGGGGGAGGGGAAGAGTAGAGACAAGCGAAGTTGAGGGGGAGATGTGGGAGGATGAGAGAGAGGGAGGGATGGAGTGTGCTTAAGAATGGGAGGGAGGAAGTTGGAGGAAAGGGGAGAGGTAGAGGGAGGAGAGAGTTAGGTTAAGGGGAGGGGGAGAGAGGGGAGAGTGGGAGGGAGAAAGCTGGAGGGAGGGGAGAGGTGGGAGTGGGAGAGAGTGGGAGGGAGGGAGGTAGGGATAGGAAAGTAGGGGATGAAAGGGAGAGAGGGTGAGGGGAACAAAAGAGAGGAGAGAGTAAGAGTTTAGTGGGGGAGGGGAAGAATAGAAAGAGGGAGAGAAGGGGAGTGGGAGATGAAGTGGGTGAACGAGTAGGGGAGGGGGAGGGAGTTGTGGAAGGAAGAGAAAGTGGGAGAGAGGGAGTGTGCTTGGGAGTGGGAGGGATGAAGTTGGAGGAAAGGGGAGAGATGGAAGGAGGAGAGGGTGGGATGGATGAAAATTTAGGTTGGGATGGATGAAAATTTAGGTTAAGGGGGGAGGGGAGAGAGGGGGGACTGGGTTCTGGAGTGGGAGGGAGGAAGATGGAGGGAGGGGGAGAGGTGGGAAGAGGAGAGAGTGGGAGGGAGGGAGAGTTAGGGTAAGGGGAAGGGAAGATGGAGGGTAGTAGGGGGAAAGGAGAAAGGATAAGGGAGGGAGGCAGGGAGGGAGGAAGGGAGGGAGGGAGGGAGAGAGAGAGAGAGAGAGAGAGAGAGAGAGAGAGAGAGAGAGAGAGAGAGAGAGAGAGAGAGAGAGAGAGAGAGATGTATAAGAGTGTGAAAGGGAGGAGAGACAGAGAGAGGAGGATAAACATGTATGAGTGTATTATTGAATGAGTTCATTTTTGTGCACACATTTGCACAAACATAAGTATTTGTACATATGATTGTGCATTAGTGTGTATGCACATATGTGAGGGAGAGGGTGATTGTATGAGTGTGAACATCCAAGGGTTATTATGTGAGTGTACACTAGAGGATGAGTATGTGTTTGACTATGTGTATACATGTAGGCAATTTTTAGTATGCATATGAATTTATATGCACATAGGAGAGTGTGAATGAGTATGTTCATGTGTGCATGAGGTTTTTTTGTAAAAATTGTAAATGACAATGCATGCATGTGAGCATGAGAGTGAGAGAACATTTGATTGAGTGAGAGTGATTTTTATTATAGATGTTTATAAGGTACACAGGAGATAAGATAAGATAAGATAAATTTATTAGTGTCCAATAGGAGACCAACGAGGGTCTAAGGGACTAGAAATAGTACAAAGGGAAAATGCCAACAAGGGGAGCACCAAATAGTGTCCATAGAAAGAACATGAGAAGGAGAGAGGCAACATAAGTGTGAGAGTGAATGCAAGAGAAAAGGTGAGATGAGAATGTGGGTGTATGTGTATGAGAGAGAGTATGTAATATAGTGAGTGTTTATGTGGTTGGAGTCACCTTCTATCTACACCTATTTAAAATTAAGATGTCTAACAATTTCTAGGTTTTGGAAGATATCTATGGCCTTTGCAAAGTGGTTGGTTTGATATCCAAGGGAACTGCCATTGCAACTAGACAATTACCATTCTCATTTCTAACCACTCCCCTAGACCTAGCCATCCTAGCATTCCCCTTAGCCATCCCATCAAATTTGACTTTAATCTAGCCACAATGAGGAGATAACCAAACTAAAACTTCCTTGCTCTTCTTCACTTTTCCAAGGGACTTAGTGGAGTCAAAACTAATATTTCATACTTAAGCAAGTTTGGTATCATTGATCTTACAAAGATTTGTAATGCCCCGCCAGAGATCCTTGGAAACAAGGATTCAAATCAAGCCAAGATATTTTTTTTACAAGTATGAATTCACATGACAACATCATACAGGGATCACAACGATCGCAACGGAAGACTTCGCCATAATCCCGACAACCAACGAATCTCCAAATGCCACTACCCAACTGACACACGCAAACAAAACCAACAATGACAACACACTTGATGAGGGCACAAGAAACAACCACTCATCAACAAAACACCAAGCTAGGGTAAAATGCAGGAACCAAAAATTTGGCTAAGCCTGAAATCCTGAAGCCCTAAAAATTGGCTAAGTCTGGATTTTTGAAGCCCTAAAATTTCCTAGAATCATAACTTATCTCTGAGAGGTCTGAAACCTATCTCAAACGATTTGTCACATATATTAAAATATATCTTAAGTATAAGTTGAATCAACTTATACTTAAATGATATATTTTAAACCCCTACAAAATTTGTTTTGAACTGGGAAGGTGTAAAAACCAAAGGGTGTCCAAAACCAACTTTCGAACTTTCATCCGACAAGCCTAGATAGCCCCTATTCCTCGCACGAGAAAGAAAACTGGTCTCGACTTTCGCGCGAGATCTTTCACCGCTTCACACGAGAAAGTGCGTACTTTGCGCAAGGACTACTGAGCTTCGCGAGAGGATTCACATTCTCATGCAAGGATTCCCTACACGTCGCGCGAAGATTTACATTCTCATGCGAAAAGTGTATTCTTTCGCACGAGGAAGAAACATTCTCGCGCGAGGAAAATACAATTTTGCACGAGGAAACAAATCAGCGCGACACAAAATGCAAACAAAAAGCTAAACAAACAAGGAAACCTCCACATCGGGGAGTACCAGATCCACGCAAATCGAGGAACGAACACTCAAGAACACTAACAGCAAGGAAAGAGGAACATCTAACCATCTAAAACATCAAAGCAAAGCACATATTGAAATAAACATCAAAATGAACAAAAATACATTTCAGAACTAAACAACCAAATAAGTGTGTAGTTCGTCCCCCGCGCGTAACATCCCAAGCCACTGACCAAATCGTCAGTACTGTCATAATAGGGACGTCACTACTAAAAACATGCAACAATATAAGCACAAGGAAATCTAACATGCTAGTGATAACGCATAAGAAAATCCTACAGTAGATAACATCACCTATCACATGTTAAACAATAGTAAGCAACAGATATACTACTAAAGCAAATCACATCACCTAATCATATGCTAAACATCATAATAAGGGAATGCGCCAAATAAAATAACATCATCTAAACATGATAAACAAGCATCCCAATGAAAGCATAAATCACAAGAAAGCATACTCTGAAACCCGAAGTACCAAGTAAAGACATCCAGCAATGGTCCCACTAGGACAAAAGATCGTCTTTGTACACCGATCCCTAGTAGTGGTGAAGGTAGCTACGCCTCCCAACCACGTGGCACACATAGGTCCACACCTGTCGTGCTGATGGAGATAATGATCCAACCACAAACACACAAAAAAACATCCATGGCTAACACTCATGCCAGACAGTATGATGGCTGCAACCAAGAACCTAAGACAATGCAAAGAGTACAGGTCCTAGTCAGACACTCAAAAGGCTACTAAGTAGGGGCTGACATCATGGAGAGTTGCTTGGCATCGACAAGCCCAAGCTCGGATCGTGCGTTTCAACTCCTCAACGGAGGGCCCTACACACACATTTCATTATCTTAAGTTTTATTACCAGTCACACATTTTCTTTAATTATCACTTAGTTAAAACTTCCTCTGCCAACCCTATGGGACTAAGGTCACCAGGCTGTGAGATAGAAGCCCCCTCCATATGCTACCCTACCCTACCCATGCTCATCCTACGACAAGTGCTCGTGGGCATGCATACTCCCATCCCGACCCCAATGATCATAACTTTCGGCAAATCCACGAAAGATCGGGCCTTGCAAGTCACCCAACAAATGTACGTGTACATACTCATGTGTGACGCACCACCATCACGAAGATCATAACACAAGGACAGGAATGAGAACACAATGCAAAACTAAACACCCAACTGAAAGCAACTCAAGGGGACAGATTCTACACGAATCCCAAAGCCAATAAAAATGTACATCATAAAATCACTCAACCGGCCTCAATTCGAAAATATGGATTCTATACGAATCCCAATGATGTAACAAGACCAAAAGTCATGAACTTACTCAACCAGCCTCAATTCGAGAGTATGGATTCTACATGAATCCTAGCATTCACGAAACAAAAGCAAAGGTCTAAAGGAAACCATAACAGGTATAAAATCACTCAACCAAACACAACGTCAGGAGTACGGATGCAACATGCATCCCAATGCAACATAAAAGTGCAAAAGTGGTCTGACTGATACCCAAATGGATCATCCAAGTCCACGATCCACAATGTGCCAAGAAAACCTGAGAAAACAGGGCGGCATGCAAAATGAGGTAAAAACCCCAAATTTTGGAAAAACTTCAAAATTAAAACCCATTTGGCCTTTGGGTTCAAAAACCCCAAAAATCCAAAAATAAATGGAAACGAACACCATATGCAAAAATAGCCAGCATAACGGTGCAAAATGTCAAACCCTCATCCCGAAAAATAGGGAAATGTTCATACCCGCCCAACCGGGTAGAACTAACATACAAAAATGAAGGGGAACACTAGTTCTCAGCCTCCAAACAAATGACTACCAAAAATAGAAGTAGAAACGAAGTAGAAATAATAAAACAAGAAAGCCCTACCTCACAGCCAAAAGGGCAAAATGGGAATTTAAACCATAAAATAAATATCTCGCAAAAGTAGCTAAAAATCGCGGCAATCCATGGTTTCCCCAAGCTGGATCCAACGAGCCTAACCTCGCGAGGATCCCACGCCCATAGCTCCCACAACAAAAAAAACAGTAAATCCTCATGAAGTGGATTTTGGGTTTTACTCTCCAACTTTCCAATTCAAAAGTGAGAAGTGAGGAATTAAATTCCTTTTTGGATACTTATTCACTTTTCGGGTGAATAATCGATTAGGGCATTTAACCGGCCAATCTAGTTAAACCCTGAATCGACCCAAACAAAAATAGGCTATTCCTATAAATAGGAATTCATCTATGGCAAAGCTGCCAAAAATTAAAATAAATCAATTAAAAAGCCTGAAAACCCAAAAACACATAAATCTCCTGAACAACTTTCGCGACAAAACAAAACTCTAAATGCACAGACACGCTTACTGGTCTAATCACATAATGCAAATGAGTTTGGATTTAATAATCACCGAAAGGTTTAAATTAAACATTTAATTAAGGATACGTCGACCATACAAAGGTGACATTGGTAAAATATGAACGGCTGAATCACTAACTCCATGTGCCACTGCTAGGGATATAAATCCTGCACACTAAACAACACGATCAAGTGAAATTGCATATAATAACATAGCCAAAGCAATAAATGAATCAAATCACCTAATTTAACCATTTATTTAATTATATTAAAATAATCTATTTACATCACTCACGTTTGCAAAAGGCATAGCAACGCAGGAATGAAGTAAATAACCATAGCATTAAATCCATCATATAGTGAAATTAGAGGTATATCCAAATACCAGATAACTAGATAACCAGATATCATCATAAAACACACTGTCATCTCAAAATGGCATCATCATGCAATATTATTAACTAAACAGCATAGTAGTCTAATATCTATGATATTCGAATCAAAGAGTAACATTTGACCCTTAGGTCATCTCAAATGTAAAACCTAACATGAGTAACAAATATCTCTCTAATCAAAAATATAACAAGATAAATGTCTGCAGCACATAACCAAAGAATCCAACATGAACAATCTATTTAATTACTTACGCATTTAATAATGATTGATTACTCTGCATTAAAAAGGCATTTAAAACATATAAACAACCATAGTCATAACCATGACTAACCACTGCTACAGGACCCTAGTCCCCTGTAGCATGGTAATAGTACACAGTGCAATCTCTGCACGCATCTCAGGGTAATCACGAAACAACCTCATGATACCACATCGATCCTGGTAACCACTGGCACAAACCTCAGTGAACCAAAAATCACATCATAATCTCAAAGATCAGTCAAAAGCATAATCAAAGCAACTGATATAGAAACATAAATCTAAACACCTCAACGGTGTAGACCACTCAGGGTCACAATCATGATCCATCACAACAAAAGATCAGCAAGGTTGCATCCATCAGGATGACTTACAAAAGTCAAATGGGAGAGACACTACATCATCCCCCCCAAAGACTAGGCTTACTCCTGGAAGCTTGCAATCCAAGAATAGAAACCAAACACACCAAGAACAAAATCCTAAGCGAGCAATAGGAATGACTCAACAACTCTATACAAGTCAAACCCAAATCACTCCAACATTCTCAAACCATCATGTTAACCCCCAAATAGGTTAACCATGAGAGAATGGGTGTCACACAGACACAAGGTCCTCCAACAAGGAACCTTCTATGTGCTAGGAAGAACCCATCTAGCCATAAAGTCAACAATACAAGGTAAGGAACAAGCCACTCTACATTGTCAACAGGTGCCCAACCATGACATGCACCAACCACATGACCACAAAACCAGGTCAAAAAACTAAGCTCTTCCAACAAAAGTTGGAATCATGGGGAATAACCATCCCAAAATTTCCAAGAATACTATCAGGTCACACATGATCATTCTGGAATCCACGTAAACTCACCCTTAGAACAAGGAGGATGAAAGTTTACCAAAAAAAAGCACACATTCCAAAAGACTACTCACCAACAAGTGTAGGAGCACAACACCTCTCCAAGGTACAAAAGCTCAACTAACACTGGGAACCAGGGTAATACAACCCAACCAGACAAGATATCACCTTCTCACAAGGTTCAAAGACTTTCGTCAGTGGACACAATCATGAAATATCTGCATACCAACTCACAAGATGGTAACATGTGTCCAATGATACCATGTCCCTCTAGCACCATGCTAGGAAAACTACACCCAAACTACCACTAAACTCAATCTCCAGCCTCAAGTCAATGATTTAACAGAAAGCTTGACTGAGATAGTCCACATGAAGATATACGCTTAGGGAGAAGGATACTACAAAGTATTAGGACTGAGAGGGGGTCTCTCTCAACCTCTGCACAAAATCAGCCCAAGATGCATTAGGGAACTCACAATTCCCCCAACCATCAACATACTCACAAGAGAACACTAACTAAGCTAGTGGCATAACCACACTAGCCTACTCTCTCAAGAGAGAAAGAATACGGAGATGTGCCAAGGTCAACATCCAGAAAGGAGAATGTAGACTCATCAAAGAACTGAGTCACTCCCAAACAATAAGGCAACATCATCCACAAGAAGGAATGCTCACAAACCACACTACACCTCACAAGGGTGGGTCAGTGCAATAGGAAACACAAAAACCCAAGCACGAACTCCAACAAGTACCTAGTTGATTATGAAGACAAGATAACTCTTTCGTTATGAATAACATAAGGAGTTAAACTTCTCCAATGGCCATAAATACAATATGTCATGATTGAATTGGCCTCTACTCAAAAAGATACTTGGAACATCAATCAACAACTCCAGAAGCCATAGCTTTTATGTCCGGACTCGGATTGAATCCATTTGAAAAGCATCAAAAAGATATCGACAAGGACTACAACATGAAGAAGCTAAAAGAGACCTAAGATCTACGATCTGAGCCACCACTCAAGACAAAACCACAAAGGAAAAAACAACAATCTTGGCCACCAAGACAAGCGATGGACAAAACATCCAAAACCACACAAGGACACACATGCCCAACAACATAAGACATGGAATGAAAGGTAATCCACACATTGAAACCATCATTACTCTTCTTTCATAATTTCATTAATTAAACATAATATAAGCACTAATGCACAATGAAACTAAAATATTTTCAAGCAAGGGTCCAAGAGTCACCATAAAACAAGTACATACCTTTCAATTTCTTTAAGAATACACTACGTTTACTCATCTTTTAAACCATTCAATTACAATAACAACTTTAAATCTAACAAAGACACACTAGCATGTTCTCCATGATATTATCCCTTGAACGTACTACCAGAGGTTCGAGATGAACATGATAGAGTCACAACACACAACTGGGCAGCAATAAAACACATCCAAAATAGTCATCATGAAACATAATCAAAAAGCCCAAATGGGAGAATTATCAATTCCAACAGTAAGTACAGAAAAAGAGCTCACTTCAACAATAAGTCAAATGTGACAACTGTAACAACAAGAGCGATAGATAAAATTTGATGACTACTCCAAGAGAGGAAAATACTAAAAACCAATGCTAGCCCAACAACAAGAGGAAAGTACCTCCAGCCAAATAAAATAAGGCATCAAACAAATCACATTACAGGTGATGACTGAGTACAGTCACACAAGAGGGATAAGTCACTACACAATGCTAAGGAATACATCCACCTAGCAATGTTAGAGAACACACTCACACACATCAAACAATACACTATCAGTAACCTCATGCATATGCAGATAACAATAATTTCCATGCAATGCAACATTTAGATATTCATCTATCTAATACAAATTTCCATAAGCTTAAGAAGTAATCAGATTGGGGACTTAAGTCATTAACCCAAGGATATAATGCAAATCTATTACTTTGCAATGATTCAAAATAAACACTCGTTTTCAATGAAAGGAACCATTTCATTATTATATCAACAAAATAAGGAATCACAATAAGATTCATCTATTAAGTTACAATTAGGAGAAAATAGGGAAACAATGCACCTACTCCACAAGGAGAAACAAAAAGAGGCAGACAAAGTCAACACATGGACACCACTCAGTGGTTCCATCCAAAAATGGTCACACAAGCAACCAACCAAACAAGGCACATCGATTCTGCTTACAAAACCTTCTCCACACACTACTCTAGTTGCCTCTACTGGACAAGCAAGTCCATCACAAGTAGATACCAAAGCAACAAAGATAACGAGTTCTCACCAAGACACTCGCACCCCACCAACGCAGCAACAACTACATGGGCAACATAAACACAGAGATCCCAATGTTTGAACTAGGCTCTGATACTAGATGTAATGCCCCGCCCGGAGATCCTTGGAAACAAGGATTCAAATCAAGCCAAGATATTTTTTTTTACAAGTATGAATACACATGACAACATCATACAGGGATCACAATGATCGCAACGAAAGACTTCGCCATAATCTCGGCAACCAACGAATCTCCAAACGCCACTACCCAACTGACACACACAAACAAAACCAACAATGAAAACGCACTTGATGAAGGCACAAGAAACAACCACTCATCAACAAAACACCAAGCTGGGGTAAAATGCAGGAACCAGAAATTTGGCTAAGCCTGAAATCCTGAAGCCCTGAAAATTGGCTTAGTCTGGATTTCTGAAGCCCTGAAATTTTCTAGAATCCATAACTTATCTCTGAGAGGTCTGAAACCTATCTCAAACGATTTTTTGCATATATTAAAATATATTGTAAGTATAAGGAATTAAATATACGTCAACTTATATTTAAACGATATATTTTGAACCCCTAAGAAATTTTTTTTGAACTAGGAAGGTGTAAAAACCAAAAGGGTGTCCAAAACCAATTTTTGAACTTCCATCCAACAAGCCTAGATAGCCCCTATTTCTCGCACGAGAAAGAAAACTGGTCTCGAGTTTCACGTGAGATCTTTCACCGCTTCACGCGAGAAAGTGTGCACTTCACACGAGGACTACTAAGCTTCGTGCAAGGATTCCCTACGCACCATGTGAAGATTTACATTCTCACGCAGGAAGTGTATTCTTTTGCGTGAGGAAGAAATAGTCTCGCGTGAGAAAAATACAATTTTGCGTGAGGAAACAAATCAGCGCGACACAAAATGCAAACAAAAAACTAAACAAACAAGGAAACCTCCACACCGGGGAGTACCAGATCCACGTAAATTGAGGAATGAACACTCAAGAGAACCAACAGCAAGGAAAGAGGAACATCTAACCATCTAAAACATAAAAGCAAAGCACATATTGAAATAAACATCGCAATGAACAAAAATACATTTCAGAACTAAACAACCAAATAAGTGCGCGGTTCCTCCCAACCATCAATAGCATCATAAGACCATCGTGGGTCCTAGCCATCCCCCGTGGGTAACATCCCAAGCCACCGACCAAATCATCGATACTGTCATAATAGGGACGTCACTACTAAAAACATGAAACAATATAAGCACAAGAAAATCTAACATGATAGTGATAACGCATAAGAAAATCCTATAGTAGATAACATCACCTATCACATGATAAACAATAGTAAGCAATAGATATACTACTAAAGCAAATCACATCACCTAATCATATGCTAAACATCATAATAAGGGAATGCACCAAATAAAATAACATCATCTAAACATGATAAACAAGCATCCTAATGAAAGCATAAATCACAAGAAAGCATACTCTGAAACCCGAAGTACCAAGTGAAGACATCCAACAATGGTCGCACTAGGACAAAAGATCATCTCTATACACCGATCCCTAGCAGTGGTGAAGGTAGCTATGCCTCCCAACCACGTGGCACCTATAGGTCCACACCCGCCATGCTGATGGAGATAATGATCCAACCACAAACACACAAAACAACATCAATGGCTAACACTCACGCCAGACAGTATGATGGCTACAACCAAGAACCTAAGACAATGTAAGGAGTACAGGTCTTGGTCAGACACTCAAAAGGCTACTAAGTAGGGGCTGACATCATGGAGAGTCACTTGGCATCGATAAGCCCAAGCTCGGATCGTGTGTTTCAACTCCTCAACGGAGGACCCCGCACACACATTTTATTATCTTAAGTTTTATTACCAGTCACACATTTTTTTTAATTATCACTTAGTTAAAACTTCCTCTGCCAACCCTATGGGACTAAGGTCACCAGGCTGTGAGATAGAAGCCCCCTCCATATGCTACCCTACCCTACCCATGCTCATCCTACGACAAGTGCCCGTGGGCATGCATACTCCCATCCTGACCCAAATGATCATAAATTTTGGCAAATCCTCGAAAGATCGAGCCTCGCAAGTCACCCAACAAATGTACGCGTACGTACTCATGTGTGGCGCACCACCATCACGAAGATCATAACACAAGGATAGGAATGAGAACACAATGTAAAACAAAACACCCAACTAAAAGCAACTCAAGAGGATGGATTCTACACGAATCCCAAAGCCAATAAAATCGTACATCATAAAATCACTCAACCGGCCTCAATTTGAGAGTATGGATTCTACATGAATCCCAATGATGTAACAAGACCAAAAGTCAAGAACTTACTCAACCAACCTCAATCTGAGAGTATGGATTCTACACGAATCCTAGCGTTTACGAAACAAAAGCAAAGGTCTAAAGGAAACCATAATAGGTATAAAATCACTCAACCGAACACAACGTCAGGAGTACAGATGCAACACGCATCCCAATGCAACATAAAAGTGCAAAAGTGGTCTGACTGATACCCAAATGGATCATCCAAGTCCACGACCCACAATGTGCCAAGAAAACTTGAGAAAATAGGGTGGCATGCAAAATGAGGTAAAAACCCCAAATTTTGGAAAAACTTCAAAATTAAAACCCATTTGGCCTTTGGGTTCAAAAACCCCAAAAATCCAAAAATAAATGGAAACGGACACCGTATGCAAAAACAGCTAGCATAACGGTGCAAAATCTCAAACCCTCATCCCGAAAAATAGGGAAATGTTCATACCCGCCCAACCGGGTAGAACTAACATACAAAAATGGAGGGGAACACTAGTTCTCAGCTTCCAAACAAACAGCTACCAAAAACAGAAGTAGAAATGGAGCAGAGACAATAAAACAGGAAAGCCCTACCTCATAGCCAAAAGGGCAAAACGAGAATTTGAACCATAAAATAAATATCTCGTAGAAGTAGTTGAAAATCACGACAATCCAAGGTTTCCCCGAGCTGGATCCAACGAGCCCAACCTCGCGACGATCCCACGCCCGTAGCTCCCACAATGAACAAAATAGTAAATCCTCATGAAGAGGATTTTGGGTTTTACTCTCCAACTTTCCAATTCAAAAGTGAGAAGTGAGGAATTAAATTCCTTTTTGGATACTTATTCACTTTTCAGGTGAATAATCGATTAGGGCATTTAACTGGCCAATCTAGTTAAACCCCAAATCGACCCAAACAAAAATAGGCTATTCCTATAAATTGGAATTCATCTATGGAAAAGCTGCCAAAAATTAAAATAAATCAATTAAAAAGCCCTAAAACCCAAAAACACATAAATCTCCTGAACAACTTTCGCGACAAAGCAAAACTCTAAATGCACAGACACGCTTACTGGTCTAATCACATAATGCAAATGAGTTCGGATTTAATAATCACCGAAAAGTTTAAATTAAACATTTAATTAAGGATACGTCGACCATACAAAGGCGACATTGGTAAAATATGAACGGCTGAATCACTAACTCCATGTGCCACTGCTAGGGACATAAATCCTACACACTAAACAACACGATCAAGTGCAATTGTATATAATAACATAGCCGAAGCAATAAATGCATTAAATCACCTAATTTAACCATTTATTTAATTATATTAAAATAATCTATTTATATCACTCACGTTCGCAAAAGGCATAGCAACGCAGGAATGAAGTAAATAACCATAACATTAAATCCATCATATAGCGAAATCAGAGGTATGTCCAAATACCAGATAACTAGATAACCAGATATCATCATAAAACACACTATCATCTCAAAATGGCATCATCATGCAATATGATTAACTGAAAAGCATAGTAGTCTAATATCTATGATATTGGAATCAAAGAGTAACATTTGACCCTCAGGTCATCTCAAATGTAAAACCTAACATGAGTAACAAATATCTCTCTAATCAGAAATATAACAAGGTAAATGTCCACAACACATAACCAAAGAATCCAACATGAACAATCCATTTAATTACTTACACATTTAATAATGATTGATTACTCTGCATTAAAAAGGCATTTAAAACATATAAACAACCATAGTCATAACCATGACTAACCAATGCTACAGGAACCTAGTCCCTTGTAGCATGGTAATAGTACATAGTGCAATCTCTGCACACATCTCAGGGTAATCACGGAACAACCTCATGATACCACATCGATCCTGGTAACCACTGGCACAAACCTCAGTGAACCAAAAATCATATCATAATCTCAAAGATCAGTCAAAAGCATAATCAAAGCAACTGATACAGAAACATAAATCTAAACACCTCAACGATGTAGACCACTCAGGGTCACAATCATGATCCATCACAACAAAAGATCAGCAAGGTTGCATCCATCAGGACGACTTACAAAAGTCAAATGGGAGAGGCACTACAAGATTAATATTTTCCTTCACAACCCTTAGGATTTTCTTAATGACCACTTGTGGAGGGGAATATGACTATTTGAAAATCATGTTGTTTTATTTCTTCTAAGATCCCAAATCAGGTGGAGAGCACATGTGCACCATAGGTCCCTTTTTACATGGTTTGAAGATGGGAAAAGTCACTAAAAAATAAATTGCAAACAAAGATAGCAAAAACCCAATAGAGGTTCCACCTCTAAAAGAAGAATTCTCTTGAAAAATAACAATAGATTAGAAGATGTGATGGCAGCATAAATAACACCTATTAGAAATTTGGAATCCTATTTTGCAAAGGTTGTGAGTAGTAATTATCAATTCATTTGTTACTACATCATGTTGGTCCCAACTGGTATATTAGTGGGGATAATTTACCCACTAGCCCTTATAATGCATGTAAAGGGGTGCCTTATTAGAAACTACACGTACTTCTTCTGGAAGTGCATCCTATTAGGTATGCCTACAACCTATCAAGGTTACAAGAGCTTGTGATTACTACCTTGTTACAGGATTTACAAATCTCCTTGTTAGAGGATTTTACAATATGCTTCCTAGTGAAACTTGCCCAATTAGGAGCTTATAGATAGATGCAATGCTAAGAGAACATACTAAGTATTTTGACCTCAAATGTGGCACTAGAATTCCATGTAGATCTCTACTTTGTATCCTAAAAAATGTACTGATCTCCTTGCTTACTTGGCAAGAGATTTGTTCTCACTTCTCCCTCAAGTATCTGCAATAGCCTATTGTTCTTCCTTTTCCCTCTACAACTACTACACTTGGTATTTTTCTTCTTTTTGATTTCTTCATTATCAGTTCTCTCTTTCTCTTCTTATAGTGCTAAAAACTTTCAACAACAACAACTATGATTGATTTAGCTGTATACACCCTTTCTTTACTATCAGGGCACTGTTATTCATGACCATATTATCATGCTAGTTCTTGAATTCAAAATTTGAATTCTCTATCTTCTTTGTTCATAGGAAACCCATGAATCCTACACCTAGGGTCTAGACTAGTAGCTCTACTAGTCCTACCATGAACCCATGGTGGCCTTTTGTCCTTTCCTACTTGCATCATTTCACTATTACCTTCTATCACATCATTGATGACTCATCATGTTGACAACTTAGATCAATTTTTATCCACTTCTATTTGTTTGTGGCAATGTGGGTGTGCTCACTAGTACATTTTGACTGTGTGCTCACTAGTACGTTTTAACTCATTTTTTGATGAAAATTGGTCAAATTTTTTACTCATGTTGGTCTAAATTTTGACAAACTATTGTGTCACTATTTTTGTCATCAAAATTTTGACCAATTTTTGCTTTGGTCAAAATTTTGACCAAATTACCAATGATCGCTATATGTTACAACAATAAGGCTCCTTTATCACTCACTGAAAAATCTCATTGCCATGACTTATAGCGATACAACATCTCTATCACTCATCATTGTAATGATTATATTTGTTTTCCATTTGCTAATGATCACCATATGTTATACTGATAAGCCTTCTTTATTCCTCATCACTATATTCTTTTTGCAATTTCTTCGCATATAGATAAAAGGGATTGCCATATGTCATAGCACTCATCACTATGTCAAGATTAGGCCTTCTCTACATAGCAATAAAAGAGTTTGCTCTATTCTATAGCAATATCTCCTCCTTTTCAATCACTAAAAACACTCATCACCATGACATATAGTGATACAACATCTCTATCACTCATTGTTGTAATGATTATATTTGTTTTCCATTTTTTGATGATCACTATATGTTATAGTGATAAGCCTCCTTTATCACTCATCGTGATATTATTTTTGTAGTTTCTTCACATAGCGATAAAAGGGATCTCTATATGTCATATTGATATACTTTCCTCATTGCTATTTCAAGATTAGGCCTTCTCTATATAGTGATAGAAGAGTTCGCTATATTCTATAGCGATATAGTACCCAAAATCTCTTTTGACCATAGTGTGATCATTATAGTGTATCCTGACTGATGAAGCCTAATTGTTGTAACTATAATGCTATATGAAATATTGAACAAAGAAACAATATTTCTTTTGATTGAGGTTTCTGATGTGCCTATGCAAAATAAATCTCATTAACAGTTGAACAAAATGTCGAATGATAGATTCTAATGCTTATTCTATGGTTCAAGTGAGGCAGGGGATTGAAGAAATATACAGAGAAGTCAAGACAAGGTTTCAAAACATCCGCTAAATTTTTGGTGGAATTAGTTTAGCCAATGCTTACATGATTTATAACCACAATGTCTAGATGAGTTATGCCATCTACCCCTAAAGGTATAACAATAAAGCTAAACCCAACATTTCATATAAACCCACAAATGTTTTATCAAATGAGGGTTAAAATATTTATGCCTTTTTGGCACTTCAGTTAATGTGACTTGTACAAGGTAGTGAAACATGACCTATACAAGGTAGCAATAGTGTGAAACATAACTAGTCGTGCATTCACTAGTTCACTTAATGTTATCAAGAAAGAATTCATTGAAACATTTTGAGGAGGAAAGACAAAGAAATCATATATATATATATATATATATATAAGCTAGCAGATTGGAGGAGAACTATCAATTGCATACTTGAACAATTCAAATAGAAAAGGTTTCATAACCTAGCACACATTCAGTGAAGAGTACACATAACCCATCTATGACCAAAATAAGCATGCACTAGTATTGTGATATTATATTAGACAAATCATTAGTAGATCACTGTAGAATATAAAGTTTTAACTAGAAAACAACAATTGGATAAGTACTATCTTATACCCATAAAAATATATCCAGAACAACAACTTCATACTCTTGTTAAGTCTCAATATCCAACTAGTTCTCAAAATATATTACCTTAGATCTTATCAAACTTGGGTGTGGATAATATTATCTATAACCTTCCTCTATCAACGTATAAGGTGCTCATTAATAAATTCTAGTGTAAAGGAGTTAAAATTTGAATAAAAGAAAGGGTGCAGACTTGGGTGTGGATAATATTATCTATTACCTTCCTCTATCAACATATAATGTGTTCATTAAAAAAATTTAGTGTAAAGGAGTTCAAATTTGAATAAAACCAAGGGTGAACTAGCAAATTTCTATAACTAGTTATATAATTTTATATAACCTTTAGAAATTATTGGTTTCTCACAACCTTGTATCCTTTTAGATATTTTAGATTGAGGGTAGAGCTTAAGTTATTCTATAGAGGACATTACAACAGATGCATGTTACCAATTTCTTTCTGCATGTGAGGATGATTAGACTTAAATCGTAGGAACAAAAATATGAGAAGTATCTTGCCATACCAAAGTTATTCAATGTGTTCTTCACTATGATGTAGACTAGAGCCTAATACTCTACAATGCCTCTTCACTTTTTGTTGTCAATAGTTTTTCTATCACTATCTTTTTCAAAAATGATTCCTAAATAACATTATTGGTGTATGCATTGACTTGTCTAGTTTTATACAAAGTTGTTGATCTAAAAGAATTAATATCATACTATTGTAGGAAACTAACGAAGAAAAAAAATGTCTCAATATAGATCCAAATTTATAATTTATATTAATACTATAGTATTAAGGGATACAATGCACCTATAGAGAGCTATGCATATAGTTTTAGCTTTTAACTAGACACTAAATTCCCAATAGATTGAATGCATGTAGTATTATCAAGAATAATAAGTAGCTATAGTTTATATTAGGTAGTTATCTCAAGAGTTCAAGTATATTTGTACTACATCAAGAATCATTAATAAAAAAAGGTTTTCTTACAAGCATTGGTTTCATGGGTATCTTCATATACCCAAGAGAGACATTAGAAAAGTTTAACATAACTCTAGGTAAAGTGTCTACAATTATTGCATGTGCATGCACTTCCTAGAATAGGGCACTCAAACTTGAATTCATAGGAGTATTATCTTTGCATTCAACATTCCTACAAACATCCCAATATATAAGAAAAGGGGAAGGTTTTTGGATTTAGATCATATTGTACTTTACGGGGAGTATGTTTTAACATAAGACTTAAGAGATACACTAGCTATTAAGTAATCAAATAATGGTAAAGTGCAAGTGTTTACCATCTCTCTTTGAGAACTTGCCTCCTTGTAATTGAATAGAAAAAGGAAGATATTTAGTTATAAAAAAACCTTAAAAGCTATATGACATTACTGTAGACACCCAAAAATTGGCAAAGACCGAAATCATGCAATTTCGATCAATCAACACAAATTAAAGAGAAAATTAGAAGAAACACAATAGACTTTCAAATCAAAAATCACATCAAGTCATTAATCACCTATCAAATTGACAAGACCTAAATCAACTTTAAAAGAGGAGAAAAACAATTCAAATTCATAAAATGAAATTCAAAATAAGAGGAAGAAAAAGACAAAAGTGTTGAAAATAAATAAGACATTTATTAAATCAAAAAAACCATTTATCCTCACAAAATTGGAAATCTTCATTTTTCATTTTAAAAGAATTGGAAATATCCTCAATATCCTCAAAATCAAGTCTATTGGACTCTTCTTCCTAGTCTCTTATGAGATATTTTCAGTTTCACTTTCACCCCCAATCAAAGGTGAAAATCCTAATTCTTACCCCAACCCCTTCCAAAATCTTATAAATAGAAGGGAAATCTAAGAGGCAAGGGACCCAAGTTTTTATGCATCTGCACTATAGGCATATTTGGACTCACCATTTTAGCATTTTCATTGTAGCAAGTTCATAGCATTTTAGCATCATTTATTGTATGTTAGTTCATTGCATGATCATTTCAAGAGCATTTCTAGGACTTGTATTTCACAATAATCTGCATTTTAGTCATAGATCTTGCATGTATTCATTGTATATCTACATTTTAAGCATACTCCCATTCTAGAACTATCACTAAGATGTTGGTTTGAGAGCTATTTTAGCAGTTTTAGTTAGGGAAACATGAGATGCTCATAGAGATTACATTCTAATGATGATATATTGGGTCTAGTCTAGTTCATCGTCAGTCTATTTGCATTCTACATTAAAGTTTCATGAATACACATTCAGACCGTGTACAAAATGGCACCCACCATGGGGCTAAACTAAAAGCTTCTCAATTTTCAATTTTTTTAGTCTAATCTTTCATTTCTAGTATAGATCTATGTTTCTTGCTATTCTCTTGTGTAGATATAATTGAATATAGGTTCTATAGCATTCAGGAGGCCTCATATCAACAAGAACAACATTCCAAAGTCTTCCTCGAGCATACAAGTGCCGAATCTAAATCTTCTAACACTTCTACACTCTGTTTCAACACTTTTGAGAGACATTCTAATGCTTACAAACTCTATTTTAATGCATTTAATCTTTCTGTCATGGATATGCATAGTTTTGTAGCACATTTACATACTTTTGTAATGCATCTAAATCTTCTTGTAGCACTTTTGATGAGTTATGTAATGCATATAATCATTCTTGTAGAATATATAAACCATCTTACAATGTATTTGCTTTTCTTATAGCTCATTTACATGATTAAATAGCACATATAAGGTTTCCTATAATGCATATGAGCATTTTCGTTGTGCATTTGGAAAAATTTATAGTTTCCTAAATCTAACTTCCAGATCTAAATATCATCTGCTTATAGGTCCCTTTTGAGTTAATGAAAAGCTCTCAGATTGCAAACATCATGCAATAGGAACAAAGACCCTCATAAATGTGCCTAGCCTATGCTAGCTCCAAATCAAGTAAGTGGACCTTGGCTCTTGTTGATTAAAAGTATGAAATTGATAAGTTCCAAACATAGCTTAATAGAAGCATTCGATCTTGTTGATCCAACACAGAAGTAGGCCTATGCTCTCAACTCCTTTGAGTTGATCAAAACTCCTAACCTTCTGTAAATATTGGTTACAATTGAATATGGAAAGAATCTAGAGATAGCCTAACTAGGAGCCCCTCTACCTTTAGTAGTATAAGGGCTAGTAATCAAACTTCATGTCTATTGTGTTTGGGAAGTCAAAATGGTAGGAATGTTCTCTCACTCTCCTCAAGTGATCAGACTTCCAAACCTATCGTGATTTCCATTTCCTTCTTTACACTAGGTAGGGTTATCTTTCCATAGAAGGGCTACCTCCTGAGTCGCCTTAGTAGGGCCAATGAGAGGGATTGCCTCCCAATCTTCCATTCCCAATTAAATGCAATCCACCTATGTTTGAAACATAGCCTTCCTCTAGTAGTCCCACAAGGGATTACGCCAAACTTCCCTGGCATTGGTGGGAAGCTCTCTATCACGGGAGAGGTAAATCCAAACATAGTTGGAATACTAAGACATGCTAGTCACTGGCTTTAGAAAACCTTGATAGAAAGCCATTTTTCTTCCATTTTCTAGGCGTGTGCAATTTTTCATTTTTTTTTGGTCTTACTACTATTGTGCTCGGAAGTGCTTTAAAACTTAATAATGAACACTAGTGTAGATCACAAACCTTCCAAAAAGACAAACGTCAAATTGGTATTGAGAAACCAAGTCTAAGATGAAGACATTGCTGAACAACCCAAAAAATAGCACATATACTGCATAAAGTAGTGCTTCTTAATATTTCCATAACGCTTCTAATCTCTATTATAACACATATTCCTATTAAACTATGCATATGAGCTTTAAAATAGCACATTTTCCTAGCAGAATGATGGATTTGAATCATTAAACAACACACATAACATTTATAATAGCACATCTGAGCAATGAAACAACACATTTGATCACTAAAATAGCGCATGACCATTCCTATGACACAACTAAGAAAAAACATAAAATTGAGGCTATCTGTGTGCTTAATAATCGTGAACAAACAATCAATTTGGATACCCTATTCCTTGTTGGTATTTCACAAAGTCTAAGAAACTCCATATCTGACCCAAAACATCCTTCCAAAATAAGCAGAGCTACAAACATCATTATCAACCCAACAGTTATCATTGCTTCATTTTGCACATCAAGTCAAAAATGTTCAAAGACACACATCCTTCAATTACTTGACTTCACAAAAGTGAAACTCATCCTATCAACATGTGTAAATACCTTGTCCAACCTAGCTTGTTACCAAAAACAAATCACGATCAATGGAAACCCTTGCCTTTTCGAAAAATGCCTATGAACTAAAGGAATCCAACTCATGTTTCATGCCACTACATAAAATTGGTACAGCTACAAGATGAAAGTGATCACCTATATGAGTGAGTGCTATAATAGCCAATAGAACCATCAAACAAAAAAGACCTCTAAATCTCCTCAAGCCTACTACAACAATAGATTGCCAATAGAATGCAGCTATTCACAAGTCACCCTTGTTCAATTGAAACTCAAAATCCATGGCCACAATGGGTTCATCTAATGTCTGGGATGACTGAAGTATTGAAACTAAGATCAAATATTTCCAACAAGATCTTGAGCTTGTCGGCATCATGGACAAGATACTTGAAAGACATAAGGAACGTTACATACTAGCATTAGCACAACAAGGTGTGAAATTACCATCTGATTTTGATGTGACCAACTTGAAATGAGACAAAGAAGAGTCACCCCTAGATGTTGTCACACAAAAGTTACAAGACCTAAAAATGGAAATGGAAAGAATAAAGAGAGGAAAAATACAACCCATAGAATTCAGCCTCAAGAAGGTGTACCCTCTCATCTTTAATAAGAACATTACCTTCACACCTTTCCCACAAAATGTGTAAATACCAAAATATGATAAATATTTTGGCACATCAGATCTACAAGACCACCTCAGGAAATTATATACCTTGAGTATGGAATTTTTCCATGACACAACATACTTGATGTAACTATTTCCTAGAAGCCTTGGAGGGAAAGCCATGGAGTGGTTCTCCAAGCTACCCTCTAATATCAAAACCTTTGACCAACTAGCTTTCATGTTCATCTCCCAATATTCCTACAATATTGAAAGGGAAGTTACAATGATTGACCTATGCAACATGAAACAACTCCCTAGCAAGTCATTCAAAACTTTCTTACAATGATGGAGACAAACTTTTACTAAGTACCACAAAGACATACTTGATAAAGAGAAGACTAACATCTTCATTAATAGTCTCTCCAAACCAATGAATTACTAGCTCCAACTCCAAGGGCCCAAAGATTTCAAAACCACCTTATAAAATGTTGCTAAGGTAGAAGAGACCTTACTAAATAATGACATCATTAAACTATCAAAAGATGGTAAGAGCTTTTCAAATAACTCCACGCAGACCCAAAATTTTTCTAATCGAGCCTTTGATAAAAAAAAGTCGTGGTGGCGAAACAACAACAAGAACACTATTAATGATGGGATTCTTGAAACCAACCATGTCAAACCTCAAAACCAATCCGATCTAAACCAATCATATCCTATTGTCAACAACACTAACTCGAATGCACCATAACAAGACAATGCTCATCCATTTTATCAATGCAATGTGGAAACCACCTCGACGACCAATCAACAAGTTACCTATAATCAAGCTCCTCCTCCTCGTAGATACCAATCTTCTAATATAGCCAAGGTGTATACTCTTATCATAGTGTCTTACAAGAGTTCCTTGCAAACCCTCTTGGTAGATGAGCTCATTGTACTTCATAAGGCTAAACCTTATGAACCCCAAGTCAAACCAAAACCTGGAATGACAACCACATCTATGCCTACCATCAAAACAGGGGGCATTTAACAAACAAATGTTTTGCCCTTAAGGGGGCAATCCAAAAATTGATCAATGATGGGGTTATTGAAGTAAACAACCTTAGCAATAATGAAGATCATAAGGCCTTCAAGAACCCCTTCATGAGTCATGAAAAGAGTCAATCCTTCTAAGCTAATCAAAATGTACCCCCTCAAATGAAGGTCAATTATGCACATCATTATGATAATACTATTGGCATGATCTCTAGAATTGATGATATTGTACAACCTAGTCAACCTAGTCAACCAATTACTAAAGATTCCAGCCCATATTTGCATTTTTGAACTATTGTAAATCTCCCCAGAGCATAAGGAAATACTTACCAAAGCCTTAGTATTGAACGACCTGGATTTGAGTAGATTTCAGAACATGGTCAACAATATGGTTGACCCTCACTACGTATCTTTTTCAGCCCAAGATGACATGTCTGTCATCCAGCGCCAAAACTCTCCTTTGCATATTGAAGTCTTTATCCATAGAAACAGAGTTAAGTGAGAATTGGTTGATGGTGGAGTAGGCCTCAATATTTGCACACTCAATTTAGTAAAAGCCCTAGGGTATGAAAAGGATGTTGTTGACCTAAGAAAGAAAATTTCCATCAAAGCTTATGATGACAAGGAAAGATCCTCCAAAGGCATGGTTATTTTGCCAATCAAATTAGGGCCAGTTGTGAAAGAGATTGTTTTTCAGGTCTTAGATCTACAATTAACTTATAACATCCTTTTGGGAAGACTGTGGATTCATGACATGTAGGTTGTTCCCTCCACTTATCACTAGTCTCTTAAATTTCCTTACATGGGTCAAGAAGTGACCATACCCAAAGGCCAGCATTTTGCACAATATTTTAATTCCCTAGTTCCTCACAATAGGGAAGAAACTAATACACCAAAACATGACATCGACTAGTCCACAACTATAGACACTTCATGCTCTATCAACCAAAATGACAACCACTCATCAATGTCAACCAAGGGTACAGAGAAAGTGGGTTGTTCAGGTCCTTTCGTTCCTTCACCATTTTCATCTAAAAACCCTAAATGATTACACTACAAAGAAATGAATAGATTGATGAAAGAATTTGATAGAAAGTGTAAATTTCATTGCAAAGGGGTGGGCGAGTACTCAATTTCCTTATGTGATCCCTCACTTTCTCCAAGATTTCACGAAAAACCATCATCCACCAAGCCTTATCATGCACATTTCATTAAAGCATCACACCTCCAAACTCAATGGAAAAAAATCATTGAAAAAAACATTGATATATCTCCCCACCTACACAAAAAGGTTTTTGACCTAATGAAAAAGATGAGAGACATGGGAGATGGTCCTTTAGGAAAAGGGATGGGCATCATTGAACCTCTAATGGCACTATTTAGGTCCAAAAAGTCTAAAATAAGGGTAGGATATGATGGACAAGATAGGAAACAAGCCTCTTCTAATGCTAGTCCTAAGCATAGTGATTCCTCCTCTTCTACCCTGGTGTGGGTACCTAAACAAAAAAATGGTTATAGCTAGAAAACAACTAACATCATAAATGTGAACCTGTCCCTCTCAGGTTCATATTCCATGAAAGAACCATCTATAAACACATCTAATAATGAAGACAATGATGATTTCACTAAATGGGAATTTGAGTCATTATCCAAGGAGTCTCTTCACAATAAAGAATGTGATGTAGTTCACATACCCACATCTGACATTTTGGCTACACAAGGAACAACTCATAGTCCAAGATCCACTTCAGCAAGAATCAGGATACAACAAAGCAACTTAGAAGATGATGAACGTGTTGAAATATTTCAATTTCAAACCCTATTCTCTAACTTCTTTCCAATAGAACTTGAGGATGACTACTATGAGCCTGTCACAAGCTCTACTTTTCCTAATACTTTAGAAGAAGCTCATATCATAGATCTAATAGACACAACATATGAGCCATAGACCTTGTCGAACCTATTATATATTATGAATCATTACCTCTAGTCTATCTCAAACTCATTAACAAGGAAACAACCGAGCCTCACCACATCCCTCATTTTGACATTGACCACAAAATCTTCCTCTACCTTAACATGGTTGAACCATCTCATTGAAAAAGGATAGAAGAAAGGCATATAGTCGAGTCTAGTATCAATTACTTCAATCACATTAGAACAAGTCAAGCATTCCACAACCTCAATGATCACTACCAAGTTTTGGCTAACCTCAAGAAAAAAATGGAAACAAACAAAAGTGATGCATCCAAAGGTAAAAACCCAATTGTGGCACTCATGAATGAGGTGATTGATACTTTACCTGAACACTCCAAGGAAAGATTTTCTATTCTAATTGAACCAATAGAACTAGTCAACATCAGCATAGAGCAAGAACAAAGGGTCATTTTTTAGCACATTCCTTAAGCATAGAGGAAAGACAAAAATTAATTCACTTCTTTGAAGGAAGATAGATAAAATTTACATGGTCTTATATAGACATGCTTGACTTAGACCCAAATTTAATCATCCATCATCTCAATATTTCTCTGGAGGCCAAGCCAGTAAAACAAAATCTTAGAAAGATGCATCCCCATATAACTCTGTTGGTCAAAGAAGAGTTAGAAAAGTTAATTAGCACCAATTTCATATGACCCTTGGCATATGCATCATGGATATCCAACATTGTTCCCATATCAAAGAAGAATGGTAGCATATGCATTTTCATTGATTTCTAAAATTTAAAAAAAGTGTGTGCCGAAGATGATTTCACCCTTCCCAACATCAACACCATTGTCAATCTAACAATAGGTCATTCCATGTTTTCACTCATGGATAGATTTTTGAGGTATAATCAGATTCGGATAGCACTAGAAGATCAAGAGAAAATAGCTTTTATTTGTGCGTGGGGTACATTTCATTGGAACATGATGCCCTTTGGGCTAAAAATGTTGGGGCTATCTATCAATAAGCTATGACCACTATCTTTCATGATATGATACATGTCTTTATGGAATATTATGTGGATGAAATTCTCACCAAATCTCATAGCTGAGAAGAACATCTCCCCATACTGGCCAAAATATTCACCCACTTAGAAGCATTTAAATTCAGGCTCAATCCCAAGAAATGCACTTTTGGTGTCAAATAAAGCAAGCTTCGGGATACATTATCTCAGCCAAAGGATTAGAAGTTGACCCAAAAAAGGTACAAGCCATAATCAGTATGCAACCTCCAAAGGACCTAAGTTGGTTACGCTCTCTTCAAGGTAGACTTCAATTAGTTTATCTATTTATTTCTTAGTTAGTGGAAAAGTGTATACCTTTCACCCACTTACTACATAAAGATATAAATTTTAAGTGGGATGACCAATGCTAGAAGGCTTTTGACTTGCTCAAAACCTACTTGATGAATCCACCCATGTTGGTACCTCCCGTACCACACAAACCTTTGTTATTGTACATTTCTATAATAGATAAATCAATCAAAGCTCTCCTAGCACAAGAAAATGACCAAGGAAAAGAACAAGCCATCTATTGCATTAGTCATACCTTGGTCAACTATGAGCTTAATTATTCTTTCATTGAAAAGGCTTGCCTAGTTGTAGTTTTGCTTCCCAAAAAATATGTCATTATTGTCTAACACACAAATTCAAGCTCACCTCCAAAATTGATCCCCTTAAATACCTTCTCAGAAAAACAACATTAAGAGGCAGATTGGCCAAATGGGTAATGATCATAAGCAAGTTTGACCTTGAGTATGTTGATAGAAGGCAATCAAAGGGCAGGCCATTGCCGATCAATTGGTAGATGCACCTATAAAGAGTTCAAATTCTATCCTAGTAGATTTCCTAGACATGGACATTCTTCAGATAGAGCCAGTAACACGAAAATTCTATTTTGATGATTCCTACACACACCATGGATTAGGCATCGGTATCTTGTTCATCATGCCACTCAGTGTTACCATCCTCAAGTCTTACAAATTACTTTTCCCTACACCAACAACATGGTAGAATATGAGGCTTTAGTCTTGGATCTCAAACTAGCTTTAGAATGGAAGCTGACAACACTAGAGGTTTTTGGAGACTCCCAGTTAATCATTAATCAAGTCACCAACACTTACCAAACCAAAGATGAAAAATTATTTCCTTATACACATATGGTTGACACACTGAAGGCATGTTTTGTTCACATTACTTTTGAACAAATTCCCAGAGAGAAGAACATAGCAGTAGATGCTATGGCCACCTTAGCCTCCTTACTTTAGCTCCTAGAGTAGCACAAGTTGTATGAGATCCTAGTAGAAGAGGTTGTTCAACCTACGTTTATTCAACCCAATTCCCTTATCATTTTCCACTTAGACACTCCTAATTCCCTTCGGTATAACCCCATCATCACTTACTTCTATGATAATACCATTTCATCTGACCTCTTACGTAACCAAAAATGAAACTTCATTCAACAAACCTCACATTACACCTTGGTGGCCAATATGCTATATAGGAAAGGTCTTGATGATACTTTATTTAGATGTCTCAAAAAGGACGATTCTAGAGTCACTCTGTAGGAAGTCCATGCAAGGATTTGTGGGTCACACTCTAGTGGGTTTGCACTAGCAAAAAAGATTCTTAGGATGGGTTATTTTTTACCAACCATGGAAAAAGATTCTATTGACTATGTCAAAACCTACAAGAAATGTCAAATCCATGGTAACCTTGTTCATGCACCAGCCCAAGAACTCAATCCTTTGGCCACACTATGGCCTTTTTACCGATGGGGCTTTGATTTGATTGGAACCATCCATCTACCCTCCTATGGTTAGCATAAATGAATTATCACTACCACTGAATACTTCACCAAGTGGGTCGAAGTGGCACCACTTGCCAACTCTATGGGAAAATATATCTCTTTTTTTATTCTCAACCATATCATTTGTTGGTTTGGCATACCTCACGCCATTCTCATGGATAATGCCCTATACTTAAAAAAATGAAATAATTGATAAATTATGTGAAAATTTTCACATTATACACCACTCCTCATCAATTTATTATCCCCAAGGCATTGGCCAAGCGAGGCCACCAACAAAGCCATTATCAACATCCTCAAAAGAATAGTCAATGATATTGGTAGAGATTGGCCTTTATAGTTGAACTCTACCCTTTGGGCCTATAGGATGAATTTTAGGATGCCCACATGCATGACACCCTTCTCCTTGGTTTATAACTATGAAGCTATTCTCCCTTTAGAGGTTGAGATCCCATCCTTGAGAGTTACTCTTCGGGACATCCTATTAGATGAGGATTATAGAGTGGCCCATCTAGAATAGTTAGAATTGTTAGAAGAGCATCAGCATGCAGCACATGACCACCTCAAAGTGTATTAGAATAGGTTATCTAGACATTACAACAAAAAGGTCAAACCCCATGTTTTTTAGATTAGTGACCTAGTAAAAACCCTAAGAACCAAGTGACTAGAGAAAATAAAGGAAAATGGGAGGCCAATTGGATTGGTCCTTACATTATCATAGAGTCCTTTAGACTTGGTACTTATAGACTTTCAGATTGTGATGGTATAGAACTAGTAGAACCCATCAATAGCATCCATCTCAAATGGTTTATGTCTAGAACTTTGAGAAACACACCAAAATACCAAAAATAAATTTAAAAATATTAAAAATACCAAAAATAAATAAATTTGGTACAAAAGAAGTGAGAATGACCCCTTTGGTTTGAAAAGGGGCAAGAGATAGCACTTATGGACTTCCCTAAACAACACAATTCTTTCAATGCTGAAAAACAGTCAAGACAACCCTCAAACAACCTTCTCTAGACAAATTTAATTTGTTTGAGGCTCATCTAGAACATTCAAGTTAATTTCACACATACCCAATTGAGAAACTCTTGTGGGTCACAGTTTCGTGGTTCTTTTGGCATCAAATGTGGTCCACAGCAACAAAAGCAACTAGTGTGACAATAGTAGTAGAGCAAGGCAAAAAGAGCCCATAATAGCAATAATAAGAGAAAATCAAAGCCCTTTTCCTTGATTGAATGTACACCCATAGCTCTTTATGTTCATGCAATAGGCCCTGTTCATACAATGAAGCAAAGACTGAACTAGAACTAGAAGTGGGAGTAGTAGGAATTGAGAAACATTTGTGGGTCACAATTTTGTGGTTCTTTGGAATTCAAATGTAGTTCACAACATCACAAACACACAGTATGAAAAGAAAGGGGAGCATAAAAAATTCATCAAAATAGGGAGTTTGATTATGTATTGAGATACCATAGACATGAATTGTAGGAAAATCAATGCACATCTCTGCTATCCACCTTCGTCGATGATCTCCAATGTTTATTTTAGCCGTTAGTCGACCCATTTGATGTCATTAGCTACCTTCATTGCCTCTTTAGGTACCTCACATGGTCCTGGGTACCCCCATATTCCAACAAATCTCACTCACATCCTCTGTTTCACCCCCACAAACCCAAAAATCATCCAAAAATATCAAAAAAATTTGAAAATTGCCTAAAAATATCAAAAAAATTCAAAAATCATCCAAAATTATCAAAAAAAATCAAAATTTGCCTTAAAATATCAAAAAAACTTAAAAATTGCTTTAAAATATCAAAAAAATTCAAAACATACCAAAAATTATCAAAAAATTTCAAAAATTGCCTAAAATTATAAAAAAAAATCCAAAATTGTGTAAAAATATCAAAAAAATTCAAAAATTGCTTTAAAATATCAAAAGAAATTAAAATTGCCAAAAATTATCAAAAAAATTCAAAAATTGCCAAAAATTATCAAAAACATTGAAAAATTGTTTTAAATTATTAAAAAGAGTTCAAAAATTATCCAAATTTGCCAAAAACGTTCAAATAGGGTCATAGTTGTCAAACATGGTTGTAAGAGCTCAAATAATTAACAACACCCCAAAATTCCTGTCAATTATGGGCTCACTTTAGCTCAAATGGGGTATACGACATATAGTGAGCGTGAATGGTATTAAGAAGTAGCATAGTAATGTCCTAAAACATTTTGTTGGGCTTTGGAAAGTCTAGCACAACATGGATAGCACAAGAGGTGCCCCCATTTCCTTCCTCTTGTCAAGACCAAAAATTCACCATGGATTAGTAGTCTTATTTAGGTTGCAGTGGCCATGGCCACAATTCGTCTAGCCCCCTTTAACAAATATATCAATGCTATCCCAAAAGCCTAGATATACATTGGACTCTTTCATCCTCACTCAACCAGGGGCATAGAATAAGTAGGCATAAGCATGAGAGCTTGGCTCCCCCCTCAAGAGCCTTTTTCAAGGCCCAAGTGTCTTTTTTGGACCCCTAAAGCGACTTTTTAGGCCCAAGCACCTTTATTAGGCCCCTCTAGTGCCTTTTTAGGCCTAAAGCACCTTTTTTAGGGCCCTCAAGCAACTTTTTCAAGGCCCAAGTGTCCTTTTTGGACCCTCCAGCACCTTTTTAGGCCCAAAGCACTTTTTTTAGGCCCCTCAAATGCCTTTTTCAAGGCCCAAGTGTCCTTTTTGGACCCCTCCAGCACCTTTTTAGGCACCTCAAACGCCTTTTTTAGGCCCCTCAAATGATTTTTTCAGCCCAAACACCTTTTCATAGGCCTTGTTTTGCCTTTTTCAAGACCTTAATGTCCTTTGAGCCCCCAACATGCCTTTTTCAGGTTAAAGTGCCTTTTCCAAGCCCTATTTCACCTTCTTGAGACCCAAGTGTCCTCTTTAGGGCCCCAAATGCCTTTTCATAGGCCTCGAGAATGTTCGTCTCATCACACACCTAGAGAAACATCCCCACATTGGCCTTATTATTGTCTATAACGATTCTTAATATACACACAGACATTCTCACCTACCAGTCATGGTTATCCTCACTTTGTGGATTGTATTGTTCCTACTTTCACAAGAGTCAAACCGTTCCAATATTTATCACGAAAACAAAAAAACATTCAAATATCTATCAAACATCCCAAAAACATTTAAATATTTGACAAAAACACAAAAAAATCCATATATATTCCACAAAATCCCAAAAACAAAACATGACAATGCATTACAATTAACACTAGTTGTCCCTTTGATTGCCACAACAAGCACAAATTTTGTATTCTCCTATGACAACAACAACATTACATTTAACTAGTATCTAAAGATTATTTATTCTGTCCTCCTTGGGGAGGTGACACAACAGGGTGTCCAATTCATGGTGTCTCTTCAAGCCTAGCTCTAGATGAAGAAGCTCTCGGTGTCAACCCCCTCCATACCCACACCACATCCATGGGAATTGGAAACCTTCCGCCATGTAATTGTGTGTTTAGTAGATGTGTAAATTCCCTATTTATGAACTACATTTTTCATCAGTCCTCATTCAGGAATGCCTGATAATAATGTCCCATCCAATAAGTGGCTTCTCAGTGTACCTTTTTCATCTAGTGCATTTCCACGAACAGATTCTCCACCAACTTGCTTAACCCCTATGCAGTGATCACTTGTTGGGACACATCCCACTCTTGTTGCATCTGATTAGTCATCATTCACCAATGATCCATATCTACTTTTGGCTCACCCAAATGGTGTTGCAATCACCTCACCTTCCCTTCAATTAATTCTAATTGCTCCTACAACTTCAATGCTAGGGAGTTCACCTTTGTGATCGCTTTCCTAAAAGACTCAGATTGCAACTACAATAACACCAACTCATTCTAAGTGCTCTCTAAACCCACCTATACCATCTTTAGTGATTCTTGTAATCACTAAGCCCATGACCATTCAGCCTACATTCCCACATCACTTCCCTATGCTCATGCATGTTCCACGTGCAGCTCTATCTCTAGCCATTGCACCTGCACCCACTTTGCATCCACCACCACCTATAGTCATCTTGCCTCTATTTGCGCCCCATCCTCCCACATTTTCTCCATTAACCCTAGCAAAAATATGATCTTCTATTATGCATTCTCTTCTCAAACTCTCTCTACAGCTAATAGTCTCTGTAATCCTTCAACATCCTATAATGATTGATCTCCATCTCCCACCTCTAGATGTGGTTCCCCCACATTTATGCCACTCATTCCCCCTTCTATTGACCCTTGTTGTAGTGTCTTGAAGCTCATCCACCAATGCACCCCACTCATTACTTCACCTCCACTAACACCTCCTATATCCTTTGAAGTTTCTCCCATAGACTTTTCTGAAGATTTTATTTCCCCCACCTCCTCCTCCACTCCCAACATACTCTTCATCTTCGCAGGTGGACTATTCTCCACCTATGTCATTGGCCTATCATCTAATACTACCTGCAATGCTTGTTGTGCAATAGTCCCTGATAACATCATCAAAGCCAACAAGGGCATTTCTTCTGCCTCAAATCTGCACCTCTTAGGGTTGTGTTGGCCCTTGTCTGGCTAACTTGCCTCACCTAGACCTAAAATTAACACTTGGAGTTTTGACTACTCCACCCACTCCTTAGAGGTTTTCTGAATGCGCTTCGCTCTTTGCCCTTGCCTCATCCACCTTCCCTATTTAGCATCACCCTCCTATTGCAACTGATCAGGCGAGCCTGACATACTTTCACTTGCACGATTCCCACAACTTCTTAATACATCCAATAATCAAATTCTACTCTTCACTTCACCTTGATTCTTTCCCATATTATTTGCCTACTTATATCCATCACTCACCTAAAACTTGTTTTGTCCTAAGTCTTCCATGTATGCACTCTCTACATCTTGCTGCACTAGCACCCGGTATACTTGACCCTTGGCAATAACATTCAGTCACCCAAATCCCTACCGATGCCCACTAATCGTCAAATTTTGCTGCTAAATCACCACTAACACATCCCATTTATTCTCATCCACCTAGTACAATGATTGCTCCCTAACAAAACTGAACAAACTCGACACTATTACACACAATTGGAAGCATGCCTAGTTAGCAAATAATAGTTTTGTATGCTATCATGTGCTTTTAGTACCTCAATGATCTGTTTGACTAGAGGTACTTGGAGGAAGTCATGATATTTTTATTTTTTTTCACTATTTAACTCATGTGATTCTTTGGTTTCGCACATTATTGGTTTCCACTTATAAGTGCCTCCTCTCATATGGAATGCTATGTGTACCTCAACCAATTTTGTGTTATCTTAGGTGAGGTCTTTTATCTAACAAGTGACTATTTGTATGCCTATTTTTATTATTTTGTAGCTACAGCTTTTATTTCTTAGTGGTTGTCATGTTTTTTGGTACATTGATCATATTTGTTGGTGCTTCTTGACAAGACTTAGTATTCATATCACTATAGTTGAGCTAGTGGTGGTTGTACTTAATCACTTTTTATCACACACTCTATGATGACAATTAGTTTGCATCTCTTTTAAAAAGTGATAGTTAGTTGCATTCATCTAGTTTTCATTTTCATCTTGGGTTCCTTGAAAAAAAATGGTTGGCACATAAATCAGGATGCAATTCACCAACATTACTCAGCAACTTCCTGACTGGTTATCAAAACAATAGACAAAAACATCAACATCAACCTCAAGATGAGCTTCTAAGCACTCAACTATCATGGACTTTGACTCTTCATCCCATCCACACCAACATTCTACTTAATGAATTCACCTTTCCACTCCACTCATTGTGTTATGTGGCCTTCGAATCTCAGACAATTCTAGTTACTACCAAATTTCACCACCTCATCGGCTGGCTTGCATCGCTTTTGAATCTCAAACAATCTCATTTAACCACCTTCCATTTCATCTAATTTGTTGCATTCTCTTTTCTCATCCTCCATCTCCTTCATTTCACCATTTCATCCATTCATTTCATGGCTTTTGAATCTCAAAAGTTGACACTCCACTTCATAGCCTTTGAATCTCAAACAATTTCATTTCCTTCCATTTTTTGCCTTCACTCACCCCTCATTTGTCACGTTCCATTTTATCACATTTCCATTTATCTTTTCATCTCCTTTCATCCCATCCCCACACTTAGACATTTCATTTCACTTCATTATTTCATATCATCCTACCATGTAACACTTTGTTCATTAAACATTTCATCTTACTTCATTGTTATTACATTTCATTATTCCATATCATCTTATCATGTATCATTTGTTCCTTCAACATTTCATTACTTCTATTCATTTCATCATTTATCATTTTGTTCCTTTGACATTCCATTCCATTTCGTTGTATTACATCACATGTCATGTCATTCCATTTTCATTCCATTACCTATTTCAATCCATTACCTATCAAATTTCATTTCATTTCAATACCCCTTTCATTTCATTTCATTACCTACCATGGCCTCACATATCATTTTCATTTCATTCCCTATTTCAATCCATCACCTCTTACTTATTATTTCATTTTATCGCACTTCATATCATTTCACTTCATTTCATTAACTATCATGTCCTTACATATCATTTCACTTCATTACATTTTCATTTCATTAACTATCATGTCCTTACATATCATTTCACTTCATTGCCCATTTCATTTCCTTTCATTAACTATCATGTCCTTACTTTTCATTTCATTTCATTTTATTACCTATCATGTCATCACATATTATTTTATTTCATTACCTACTTCCATCCATTACCTATTACATTGCATTTCATTTCATTACTCATTTCATTTTATTTCATTGCATAGTCCATTTCATTACTTATTTCATTTCATTTCATTACATATTCCATTTCATTCCATTTTGTTACATATTCCATTTCATTTTCATTTCATTACTCATTTCATTACACATCCCATTTCATTTTTGTTTCATTACTCATTTCATCGCATTTTCATTTCATTAACTATTTCATTCTATTTTATTTCCTCTCATTCAATCACACTATATTTCATCATATATCATACATTTTTATCACATTTCATTAGATTACCATGATATTTGCCTTATTACAATTCATTTTTCACAATTCATTCCATTACATCAAAAATCATTTTCACTACATCATGTTACATGTCATTATATTCCATTTTCTTATATCCTATTACGACCAATTTATTACATCAGATTTTCTTTTACCACATTTTCATTTCATATCATTACACTCATCTTATCACATCACCTTTTCCTTGCATCATTATTGCCATGTCATTTATTTTAATCATTATCCATTTTTTCATGCTACATTAATCATTCACATATATATACATATTTGCATCCACTGCTACCATAATCATCAAATTAAACCATCACATGCATACAAAAATCCATGATATAATAAGTGCACCAGTCCGAACACCAACAAGCTTGAATATCTCATAAATCAAAAAGATCGAATCATCAACATCAAAAGGTCATCAACATCAACATCAAAAGGTCATCATCATCAACATAAACAATGACATCAAGTTTTTCATTGCAAGTGATCATCCTACATCGATCAAATCTCAACATCTAGCTATTTAGCTAATGGTTCTATCTTGAACCAGTTATTTGTCCTACTTTGTATCCTAAAATGGACATGTTAGTTTTCCCTACTCTGTATCTTGAGGGGGGCAATTTTTCTATCTATTAACATTACCTGATTGATCGTACACATCACTTTGTGACTACACATTCCCTATCAACTATTATCATTAATATTTTCAAAAATAAAATTGGAACATCCTTATTTCGTACATCCATTTTTCCAATTTCATTTCTAAGGGGGCAATATACTAGGGCATCAAAATTTTCCAAAATATCAAAAATATACTACCATAGCCACATTTTAAACATCAAATCAAACCAGGGCATCAAAACATACCATAACCAAAATTTAAACATCAAATCAAACCAATACATTCAAATTGAGGTATCAAATTTTTTTGAAAAATCAAAAACATCCTACCTTTGACCAAAAACTTCAAACATCAAGTCTAACAAAACTAGGGTATCCAAGCAATAACATCGCAACACCAATCATCAAATCAATGATAATCAAAAAATCAAATCATCAATGATCAGACATAAAATCATCAATAGATAGACATGATGACAATGATGAAATGTCAAAATATCATCAAATAGACATCCAATCATCAGAAGCTGACCTAAAATCAAAAAATCAAGACAATCTTTGAACTAATATGCTTCGCATATTAGCTCAAAGAGGGGCATTTGTAGACACCCAAAAATTGGCAAAGATTGAAATCAGGTAATTATGATCAATCAATGCAAATTAAAGAGAAAATTAGAAGAAACACAATAGACTTTCAAATAAAAAATTACATCAAGTCATTAATCACCGATCAAATCGATAAGACCTAAAACAACTTTAAAACAAGAGAAAAATAATTCAAATTCATAAAATGAAATTCAAAAAAGGAGAAAGAAAAAAGTGTTGAAAATAAATAAGACATTTATTAAATCAACAAAATCATTTATCCTCACAAAATTGGAAATCTCCCTTTTTCATTTTAAAAGAATTAGAAATATCCTCAATTATCCTCAAAATCAAGTCTATTGGACTCTTCCTCCTACTTGCTTATGAGATATTTTTAGTTTTACTTTCACCCCTAGTCAAAGGTGAAAATCTTGATTCTTACCCCAACCCTTCTAAAATCCTATAAATAGGAGGGAAATCTAAGAGGCAAGGGACCCAAGTTTTTATGCATCTACACTATAGGCATATTTGGACTTGGCATTTTAGCATTTTCATTGTAGCAAGTTCATAGCATTTTAGCATCATTTATTGCATGATAGTTCATTGCATGATCATTTCACGAGCATTTCTAAGAGTTTTATTTCACATATAATCTTCATTTTAGTCATAGATCTTGCATGTATTCATTGTAGATATGCAGTTTAAGCATACTCCCATTCTAGAATTGTCACTAAGATGTTGGTCTGGGAGCTATTTTAGCAGTTGTAGTTAGGGAAACATGAGACGCTCATAGAGATTACATTCTAATGATGATATCTTGGGTCTAGTCTAGTTTGTCATCAGTCTATTTGCATTCTACACTAAAGTTTCATGAATACATGTTCACACCGTGTACAATTACTTCACAATTAACAAAATACTCAAAGAAAATAACTTATCATCTCACATTTACATTTTAAACTATTGACATTTTATATATTGAAAGTAGAAAAATATTTTAGCATGGATACAAAAAAGGAAGAGAAGTTATTAATACTTTTAAAATGAAAAATCATGTCAAGCATATCAAGAAATTCTCACAAGTGACCTACACAAGTAACACAAAAAATAATATCACATGTCTACTATTGAGAAAGGAACTGCAAAAATGTTCACAAGGGGGAAAATGATAATCAATTTTAATTGCCACACACAACATAGTTATCAAGTATTTAGAACCTCTCCAACTTAAATTTGAATTATAAAGATTGTCATTTTCTAAATGTTCTTATTTGAAGAATTCAGTGGACCATAAATATATATTCATAAATTGTACAAAACTATAGGCATACTATTAACAGAAGAATATTTCCTCACTAGAAAGGATAAAAGATAAATCATTCCATGATAGAAGAATATTTCTAGGTAGATTCATACAATTTAAATAAGTAAGATTGTTAGATAGGAAAAACAACCTTCACTGAATCGAGCCAATGTACCATATATGATTTAACAGTCAAAGGACAAGATTTCATGATAACACTCCAAGGAATGTCTCTCTTTCCCTTTCTAACAAATCCTTTCACAAACCACCAAATATTTATGACTACCTAAACATTGCATAAATACTCTGCAAACAACCTCTTTTTGATCTTATCGACACTACCCACAATTGAAACAATGTTCCAAGCAAGGCCTGCTAAGTTTAATAATATTATTATAGTTGGCATGATGAACAATGTAAAGGAATCAAATGTAAACTCACCCTCATCACCATTTTCTTCTTCCTTTGACCCTTTGGAGTCACAAAAAATACTGTCTAAAAAAATTGCAACAACTTCACTGCAACATCAAAAAATGTAATGAACCATGAGGATGTGCACACAATGAGCCACATGAATTGGTTTACACCACTCTCTCACAAAACACCCAAGAAGAATGTACTACACAAGCTGATATCCATAGACTAAAAGGAAGAGTGTCAATGTAATTAGTAAAGAAACCTTTGTAATATGCATTAGTAGTAAAGCTAGTATTAAAAAATGAAAATTATGGTATACAAATCTATAAATAAAAATGAGTTCATCTTTTTGATATAGTTTGAACAAAACATTCTAAGATTTGACTTGTTTGAGTGGTTCATCACCCATCTTTATGATATAATTTAAGCAACATGTTCTATGATTTGACTTATTTGGGTGGTTCATATGAAATCACATAGGCTCATTGACTAATATGATTAAAGATTCACAAACTCAAAAAATCAAATGGATAGCTTATACATAACACACTAAGGTCTAATTGTTAAATAGTCAAAATTGACTTCCTTTTTCAAAATTTATCATTTCCTAAAGATGATTTGAATCAAAACACATAATATATTATTCTTGCCACAACCATATGATGAGACCAGTGGCTAATAGGTTAATAGTGTGTTTCAACTCAAATAGATAAGATGATATTAATATAAAATTAAATTTAACTAACCTTGGAAAGGAATGATTTATGATATAGCAGACTCATGGAATGAAGTAAGGCATAACAAATAACTAGTATTGACCAAACAACCCATAGGAAGAAATATGCATAAAGCATCCTCTACCTCAAGCTAATGCCTCTTCTAAGTCCAATGAAAGGATAGAGTTTTCTTACAAATATTTCAAGGAGTCCTTTTTTCCATCTCTTCTATTGCACAAGGGTATCTAGACTAGTGGTTGTTGCACATCCCATGATAATTGGTTCCTTTTTTTGGACACTAATGGATTGCCAACCTAGACTATGAATCTTCGTTCTTGTCATAAAATCCTCAATTAAAAATCCATACATCCATCCCACCTATAACTAGTCAAAAGTGAGTTAGCATCTATGCTATGGAAGATTTTTGTAGGTTACATCAAATATCTAATATATAAGGTGATATGCAAATTTTTGTGTTTGGATTTGATTGTGTATTATTTTTAGCATCAATGTTTCAGATCATGCTCCATGATCCACATTAGGATGAGAGAATACATTGAAAATTAAAATATACAGACCAAGCCCAACCAAAGGGAAATAAAAAGAAAAAGAGGATTGGTTTTCATATTTCACTTTTCCATTCTTTCTTTCTCTTATCCCAATGTTCGATTGTAGAGTGTGATCCAAAAAAATTGATAATAAAAAAAATTATACAATCAAATTAAAAATTAAAAATTTACATTTCAAATGGATAGTGGACATTTTTAAGATTAATATAAGATGATGAGAAATCTTTCAGTAGGAATTATTTTTAAGAAAACAAACAAGGTTATGCATCTTCTACCACTTTGCACCAAGCAGTTTTGGTTTCATAGCTACAACTAGCAACCTTCAAAGCTTCCTTTTTAACCAAGGAAGGAAGGGTATGGCTATTGCATGGAATGTCACTTAGTATAGCCCAAAACTACTTCAACTAGGGCATGGGATTCTCCAAATGCTTTCCTCAATGCCTCAGACAGACACGATGATGCAAAGTCTAGAATCTTTGATTAGGCAACATCATACATGTTATTGATTGAATATTTATAGGGTTTATAAAATAAATTTTGCAAGCCTTTTATGAATCACTATTCCAACCACATATCAACATGACTGTTCCTCATGTTTTATTTTCTATAAATAGATTTTATTTAATAAAAGATAATAATGCATTATCAAATGAAGCTTCTTAAAAAGTAATACATTAAAATAGGACCGAGTGCAATAAAATCTTAGTAAATAAAAGAAAGTTAAAAAGAGGAGTCCTTATCATAATTGCCTCAAACAACTAGACACTATATTTGCCATGCACTTGAAAATAAAGTGGTGTACAACTATAAAAGTATCATCTAGAAAGCTTGCTCAAATATGATTGAAATTATAATTTATTATTTTTTAATTAGGTCCGAGCAGTTTTCCAAAGGACTCCCACAGTTTTACAATGTCGTCAATACACAATAAATAGTCAACAACAAAAAAGAAATCAGTAAAGATATCAAGATTATACCTAAATATAAAAACAATTAAACAATTAAAGATTATACCTAAATATTAAAAAAAATTAAAACTCAAGAGAATTCAAAGCATTACAATGGAATGGGATGCTCATATGAGAGCAAGAGGTGTAGATATATAGGATATTTCACCCAAGTGACTACAACTGCAACCAATGTGGGATAAATATAAAAATTCCCTTGGCAAGCTTAACCTAATGTGAAAAGAGATAATAATGAGCTAGATAATAAAAAACCATGTTCACACTAGATAACTTTCAAATCAAACTTAAAACCTCAACATAAATAAACTATAAATTTGAAAACAATGCAAAGTTTCAAAAAACTCATGAATAACTCACAAAAGAGTACTTAGATCGACCATGGATTAGGGAAGTCTCCATAACTCTTATTTAAAAAAAAAAAAAACTTGTTGACCAATACCACATATTTCCTTGTTGAGATTATGTGGCATAAGAGATTGAAAATAGACCTCTAAATTATTCCATTGGGATCTTACAACATGGTGTTTGGTATGGATTGGTTAGGAGTTCATGGATCTAGTAGTGATTGTAGGAGGAAGATCATTAGGCACAATGATGATGAGGGTAAGGACACTGAGATCATAGGAATTCAGAGATCCATATCCATTCGCATGATCTCAGCTATGCATCTAAGATGGAGCATCAAGAAAGACTGCCCGGTGTTTAGCATTATAGTGAATGAACTAGAGGACAATGAAAATCTTAATGATAAGACATTGGACCATCCCATTCAATAGGGATTCATTGATGTCTTTCCTAGTGATATTCCAAGGATACCACCTAAAATAGACATATATTTCCACATTGACCTCATTCTAGGAGCAGAGCCTATCTCTAGGGCTCCATATAAGATGACCACTCAGGAGTTGGAAGAGTTAAGATTATAGCTAGAGGAACTCCTTGCTAAGGGTTCTATAACGCTGAGTGTATCTCCATGGGGAGTGCCTATCCTCTTCGTGAAGAAGAAGGATGGATTTTTATGCTTGTGCATTGCCTATAGACAGTTGAGCAAGGTAATGATCAAGAATAGATATCCCCTACCCAGGATTGATGATTTGTTTGACCAAATTAAGGGATCCAAGGTGTTCTCAAAGATTGATCTTAAGCAAGGATATCATCAATTATGCATCCAAGATACTAACATTGATAAAATGGCTTTCCATACTCGATATGGACACTATGTGAGTTTATAATAGTTACCTTTGGTTTGAAAAATGCCACATCAATTTTCATGAGCTTGATGAATGGAGAATTTTGTGCTTACCTCAACCAAGTTGTACTCATGTTCTTGGATGACTTAATGATTTATTCTAGATCCCAGGAGGAACATGAGAAAGATCTTTGATTAGTTTCATAATGTCTCTAGTATAGCCAACTTTATGCCAATGTGACAAAGTGTGAGTTCTTTCAAACTGAGGTTCAGTACTTGGGACCCTACTAATGAGTCATCAGCTACATGTGAGGATGTAATGATATTACGAAATTTATATCCCCACTTGTTTATAGGCTTCTAGGAGTAAGCCTAATCTTAGGGGGAGAGAATGTTGTGCCTACCTCATTTTTCTTTTAGTTATGTTGCCAAACACTTTAGGCCAGTTTTCATGTTAGTACTATTTGAGCTAGGGGGTACTCGGTTACTCAACTAGTTGCTACTATATTCATGATTATTTTTATCATCTAATAAGATACTTGAGACTTTGGATATTTCTATTGTTATTGTGTTTCATGGATATTAAAGTAATGATGTTAGATGATTAGATATTATGTTTTTACTTACATTGATGATGACGTTTATATGATATATGGATACTTACCTGATACTTGCATGTGTATGGTGCATTTGTTTTCTTTATTTTTCTATTTGACTTGCTTGATATGGTTAGGAGAGGGATTCATAGTCACCTTCTATTTGGGATATACACGATGCACCACTCTCTTCCATTTATTGTTTAGACTACATATATTTATTATCTATGTACATGCTTGGATTTTATGTAGGTTGCAAGTATCGAGCATCGACTTCCTTGAGTTGCCAAGATGAGCATGCCCTATTACATTTTCTCAATGGTAAAGATGAGATAGTTGTCAAGTCAAAATCCTAACCCTGAACCAATTTTTCCTATGATAAGGGACAAGTATCCACTTTTTATATCCTTCTAAATTCATCAAGATGGCGTAGTCTAATGATATGAGACATGAGTATGAGTTTCGTAGTGGTTTGGTTGTCATGATTCTTTAGTAATTTTGTTTTATCTTATGATGTTGTGGCATTGATCAACTAAGAAGAACTAATTTAACTATTGGGGAATATTATTATTTAATTAATTAAATATAAAGAGTTGATTTAAAAGGTCTAATCATAGAAGTTAGACAACTTAATTGTGAGAGTTAAGGTTTATAACCTTTAATTCTTACATAGTAAAGGTGTTACCACCTTTACCTCATGGTAAAGGAAAAGGCTATTTCACCTTCACCTCTTAAGATTTCACTATTTGCATAGTGAATTGGAACTCAACATTTAATAATTCCTTTGCATTATTAAATGTGTGGATGACTCATTCCACCTTGTGATTGGATGACTCACTCCACCTTGTGAGTGGATGTGTTAGTGTGAATAGGGTTATTTTTCTATCTAGCTCCTTATTATCTCTTTTCACACTAGGTTAAGATTACTTAGGGACTTTTCCTATTTATCCCACATTTTATGTGGTTATAGTCACTTGGGTGAATTATCATATATATTTACTTAGAGACTTTTTCTATTTATCCCACATTGGTTGTGGTTATAGTCACTTGGGTGAATTATCCTATATATTTCCACCTCTTGCTCTTATATAAGCATCCCATCCCATTGTAATGCTTTGCATTCTCTTGAGTTAAATACAATTTATTTATCTTACATTGCATTTCTATTTTGCTTTCTCTCAATCACTTGCATTCTTGGGTAGAAATCTTACATAGATCTTCATTTGATTGCTCCATATTGTGTAGTTATCCCTTGTGAACTTAGGACCTTCCTTCTTCATCATTGGATCTTTTCCTCAAGATGTTAAACTTATCACAAAGAGGACCAAAGCTCTCATAGAAATTGTCAATATTATAAGGTCCAAGATTACTAAGAGGGGAGTTTAATCAATAATATATCAAATTAAAACTTTTACCGGCTAATCAACCCAAATTACATATATTCATTAATCATCCAACCATGTGCATCCAAATTAAAGAAATGAAGAAATGAAACACATAAAAGCTTCCACAAAATGCAACACAAGAACACCAAGATTTTACACATGGAAACCCTTGGTTAGAGGGAAAACCCATAGTTGTAATTAGTACCCATAAATGTTTATACTTTTATAAATTATGCATGGTTAAAGGCCTAACCTTACTAGGATCTTATCATTATGCTCAGTTTAAAAAATCCTACTAGGACTCACTCAATTAAGGGATTTACCTCTAGACCTATTATATGATTTTTTCCCTATTAGGAGTTATCTTATAAAATGATTTAGAACTTAAATTAATGAGCTTCCTAATTAAGGAATTTAATCTTGAGAATTGTTAGGATCCTTCTCACCATATTAGGAGTGACTAAATTAAGGGGTTTAGCTAGGAGAGCCTTTTAGGATTCAACAATTGAGATAATCTAAAAGTAGAACTTTTCCTTTTCTTGTATAGTCCCAATGAAGTGTAGATTCTACCCATTCTTTCCTATTACCAACAAATTTTTTGGTTGCACCCAATATTCACAACCTAAAAACTTACAAACACAATAGACATCATTATACATACACATCTCACTTGTTAGGGAAGCCATCACCTTAACCGAAATATATTACATTTGAATTTTACCTCTAGCTTGCCAAAAAATAAATTACTAAACCCTAACTTTCCAATCTCTATAGGGTTCCAATTTTAGTTAGGCATTTATTTGACTAAGAATAGCTAGGCTTTTTCAAATTTTTCAAATATTCTTACATGACACCAAGAAATTTGATCACCACAATTGATGCAAGCTCAAGTCATCATTACATGATATTTTCATATCACTGCAACACCTTTGATCACAAAATGATTCACTAGAGTCACCTACAACATCATCGATTAAGGGTCAATCATAAATTATTATAAGTGTTATATCAACTTCTCACATAATGATCTTCAATTCATTGAGAATATGTCTTCCATTACATTTGATGAAGGGTACTCCCCTCAATAACACATACACATAACATTAATAGAGAAAAAATAATAAGTTTTAAGAACAAAAAGTTAGATTTTTATTAACTTCAAAAGTATGGAATTAAAAAAATTTAGAAATACAACATACAAAGCCACATGGGCATTTTCCTCACAATACTCTATAAGCTAGAGCCACAAGAAACAACCCAAGATTATCCTAGACAACCGTACATGCCCTCTTTGCATAGGCAATTTTCCACCTCCCAAGAAGGTTCTAAAAATTTAGCCATAGTCCCTGAGGCCAACTAATCCTAAATTATTATTATTTTCATATTTTACATTAGATTTGACCCAATTAATTTCATTTTCCATAATTTTGGGTAGCACGACTTCTAGAGACCATAACTCATCTATTGTTGCTCTGATTGACTAATATTACCCCTTTTTAGAAATGACACAACCTAATCTATAATTTTTGGCAAGTGCAAGCACTACTTAGTTGGGGTTTGATCCCTTTTCAAAGCCTTTAAGGCCTTGAAAATTGAGTTCAAAGTTTTTGTACCAAACACTCTCAATTACTTCACAAATACACTTGGTATTGCAATAAAACTCTACTCAAAGGCTAATATATCTAAAATGAACCTCCATGTATGAAATAAGAACATTTTGAGATCAAATGTCTAGCTTACTAAAAATAGTAAGCTTCTAGAAATAGAAACTCTACACTAAAACAACCCTTGATTAAAAAATACAAAATAGAAATTATTTAGGGTGATGCAAGATTTCCCTTACACTTAGGATGCTCCTGCATCAACACAAATCACCATGTAACTACAAAAACAATCACATGATAATGTAGATTGAATCATAACTTCTAAATATACACAAATTTGATTGACCAATCAAATCATTCATTATCTCTCACTGATTGTTCTTCTAGTTGCATTTTCATCCTCCAATCAATCATAACTTTCTCCAACCTTGTTGCTAGCTTGTGGGATCCAACATACTACATCTACAGACAACTCTTTGTCTTCCATTTGAATTGCACATGCCAATTTAGTCTCCAACACTATCATAACATTAAATTAAACTTGGTGGATGGAAAGACATCACTCTGAGTCAGGCTGGCAAAGTGATGTTGATCAAATCTACTTTGCAAAATTTGTCCACTTCTACTTTAAGCCTCTTCTCTATCTTATCTAAGGTGGCTGATAATTTAGAAGCAATTTAGAGGAGTTTCATGTGGTTTATTACTGATGACAACAAGAAATACCCCTTGGTGGCTTGGGAGAACATTTGCAAATCAAAGATGTAGGCGGGACTAGGGATTAGAAAGCTAAAACAATTCAACTATGCCCTTCAAGTGAAAAATATTTGGAGGCTTTTAAAAACCAATAGGGAATGGAGAGATATTTTGAAGTTTAAGTATGTTGCTAACATTAATCTTAGATAGTTTATTAGTAGGAATCCTTACCCAAGGGTCTCTAACATGTGGAATGGTTTTTTGAGAGTGAAGAGCTTAGCTTTTGAGAAAGCTAAATGGACACTGGGTAACGGAGAAGATATCAAATTCTAGCATGATGACTAGCTTATATCTAGGCCTCTTCGAGCATAGAACTATTTAACAAATGGGCTAATGATTGTATGGAAAGATATGGGAGCAAGGTAAGTGACTATAGGATCCATAACAAGTGGATTAATCTAGCTGAGATGTCTCTGGAGCTCAAGTCATTGATGCATATGGTCAGGCATATTCCCTTGTCCCATAACAAAGATTCTATAGTCTGGGGAGAGACTGTGAATGGAAACTACACTATTTCCTCTAGCTATGAGACTATCCAAAACAATAGCCTAGCCCCAATTTGGGCGAAAGCTTGGTATCTAGGCCTCATCCCAAAAATTAACATTTTTTTCTAGATTATGCTCCAAAAACCACATTCTTACAGTGGATAAACTTACCAAGAGGGGAATATGATGCCCAATAGATGCATTCTATGCAAAAATCATAGTGAGAGTGTTGAACATATCTTTATCCATTACCATTTCATTACAATTATCTGGTCTTATTTCCTATTATTTTTCAATATGACTTGTGTGATCACCTAAAAATGGCCATCTAGACTATTGACCCCCTTCTGAACATTTTGGCTAATTTAATTAATCATTTACCTAGACCAACTTGCTAATAATCACTCAATTTGATTATAACCTATAATTTGACTATGCTATCCTAAGTTCATTACTTAATTAAAAGAACATGTCCCCTTTAATTAAATAAAGACCCCCTTCTTCTAACCCACTTAAAGTGCACACATAAAGTCCTTTTTCTATTTTTCAAATTAAAAGAAAAGGCTTTGTGACTTTTGTCTCATATGAGAAGTCAACTTATATTATATTGGTTGACTTGTGTGTGCACATGGATCAGTCCTCTTTTCGAACTCCACCATTGATCATCCATCATCTTGACCTTGATCTCTATTATTTGTATGACTTTAAAAGGGAGAGAGCTTTACGCCTCAAAAGATCCATCCACCATTTGAATATTTTTATGTTGCAGGTTTTCTAATAGGTTTCTTTGGAGCTTTCAGGAGAACTTCCATTTCTTGTCTCCATTCTCTCATTCCATCACATTTAGCTTAAGATCATATGGCATGTTAGCATAGTTGCATGATAGCTTAGTTTTCTTTACTATAATCTAGCTCACATAGCATAATAGTTGGATTGTAACACTCTCATCATTGCTTAGAATAGCTACATTTTCCATATCCATGTAGCTTAGCCTTCATACTTACATTGCATCCTTCAGGAACTCCTTGTGTACATTTGCATTCTTGCATCTCATCTTTGGAACCTCCCATTGCATGGTTTACTAGCAAGAAGAGTATCTCTAAGGCTCAAATGAGAGCCCTCTTATTCTTGAAACATACTCTCTTGCACTCTGTGGGTAGGGAGCTCTAAGCCGACATCCAAGCATTCTGAACTCATGGAATCCCTTGGATAGAAGGGCTTAGAGTAGGACACATTTCTAGTGTACATTTTTGGCACCCACCATAGGGTAGAATGTCTTAGTTTTCCTCTTCTTTTTGTTGCATTTCCACATTTCCTACCATTCTATTTGTAAGTTTTCTTTTTCTTATAGTCGCAGATTTCGAGCGACATTTTTCCAGTTTTGTACGACAGTTCTCATAACTATTGGGCGATACATTTTGGAAATATTGTCACATGACTATTCTAAACATTGTTGCCTCAGTATAGTAAGTTTTGTCACATGAATTAGGAAGAAATATCACACAAGAATATTTTGTCACGTGGCCATATTAAAAAGTATCGCACAACAAACTTCTAGCAAAAATTGTCACCTGACTTGTACTTGTTTGTTGTTCGGGTGATTTTGTCAATTTTTCAATTGTTGCTTGTTGCTTACTAGTTTTTACAAGTCTATAGCTATTTTATAGAGGTTCATTTATAGATTCCATATTATTTTTAAGCTAACTTGTGGGGTTAATGGTTGTGATTGCAAGGTGTTACCTTAATACAATGCCTAAATTGTCTTAAAAAGAACGCATGTAAAAGCTTCAAATGCACAAGGACTACTAACACAATTTTGTAGGGCTACCCAAAGCACAAAAACCAAAAATTTTGTATTTATTTTATTCTATGTGCAACATTCTACTAGTTGCTTTCATTTCTTAGGCACATTAAACTTGTGATTAAGGTTCTTTGGTGATAGGAGAGTATGCTCTTCACCCTTACGGTGAATCAAAAATCTTGACTTGCCTTTGGATTGTGAAAAAAAGGGAATAATTGGATCTTCTTGGTGTGTTTGGGAGAAGCAATCAAGATAGGAGAGTATGCTCTTCACACTTGTGGTGAATCATAAATCTTGACCCTTGAGAGTGGATCCAATCTGTGGTAGTTAGAATTCTTTAGAGGGCCTACTCTTGGACAACCTAAGAGGAATGACCCAAGTGGGGACAAGCTAATACTCGGCTCTTCCAACGCACTATAAACTCAAGGCTATCAAGGACATAAAATCTTGGTAGATGTAGTGTTTTTCTTGTCTTAGTGTGATTATTTATGGGATTTTGACCATAAGGAGATCACTAGGCAAGAATGCTTAAGGTGCTCTTGTGACTGTGAGGTCTATTACCCATTGCAAGGTGGGTTGTCTCTTAATTGGGTGCAAGAGGAATATTATGAACAGAAGCCCTTTCTAAACACCCTATGTTAGTATCTACCCTATTTTACTTCTCAACTTCTTGGTGAAAGGATCAATCCTAGTGGACTACCCTTATTACCCCAAGGTTTTACACTCACCATATGTGTTCCTTTGGTTGTGCTTATGGAACTTCCATGACAAAGTCAATATCTCTTGTGGGCAACCATTTGATGTGAAGTGAAGGAGCATCAAGCAAGGGCCAAGTTGTTGAGTAATGAACAATGACCCTAAGGTGGATTGCTTCGTTACTATTTTAAAATGTGTTGACTATTGTTAACATTCTTACAAATTAAACATCTCAGTAACATTGGTAGGAAGGTTGTTCTAATATCATGAGTGCATGTTTGCAAGGTTGTTTTTACTCTTTTTTAATTGTTTAAGACATGTTAAAAACCTCTATTGTTTGCAAACCTTGTTGTTACTCAACATAAACTAAAATCTCACATTGATTGATCTGAAAACTACCTGATTGTCAAACTAAAACATAACTTTTGGAGTCAAAACTTGTCTTTTTACACAAAACTGGCACTTTATTGCCTATTCTCTAGAGAAATATTACACAACAAACTATTTCAAAAATTGTGTTGCCCTATTGTTACAAAGTCTATTGCCCTACTATATTGAGATGAATCACCTCGTTCTGTGCGAACTGTCACTAAACTATCACCTAGGAGTAAAGTGTCACACAAATGTTTTAAACTATGTTCTATGACACATTATGTTGTCCTACTATTGCCTAGGTTTTGAGAAAGTATTTCCTAAGACTATTTGCTACCAAAATTGAGTTTGTGTTCCACTTTATCTGATCTAGGGTCTTGTCACTTTAGTCCTTCCTAGTCCTAGTTGCACATCTATATGTTAGGTGTTGTCTAAAGTTGAAAAGATGGGTTTAGTCTATTAGATGTAAGTCTCAAAGCATCATTGATGAATCACTTGTCAAAATTTGGTTACCATTCTATACTAGCTACTCACTATTGAGCTTCTTGCTCACTCACTTGGCTCAAGTCACTAGTGCTGTAAGTTCTTGAGCATTGTTAGACAAGCCATCTATTATACTTTGACAAGTGAGTAATCTTGATTGTAAGACCTTCAAATATAACACACTTTTCTTGTCCTATTAAGAAAATATGAATCCTTACATGCTGGTTAAAACTAGATTTCAATTTGGTAATGGTAGTCATACCCCTTTCATCTTCAAGCAATTGGAGATGTCACCTAGCCACCCTTGTGGACAACCTTCTGTAGAAGATCTCGAATCTACTTGAACACCAATAGCTAACATTTGGCATAATCCACTTTATAGCTTTGAAAATCCATTTGGTACACCCTTTGAGACACCTAAGCATGAAAAAAGTTTGATCACTATGGTGCACCCCAATGAAGTCCAATGTCACTTAGAAGAACAAGCACATGAAAATCAAAAGATCCTAGATGCAATGTATGCTAGGGAAAAAGAACATCAATGGGCTAAAACTGATAATCATTCCCACCATGAAGGGAATAGGGGGAGTTGCTCTTGAAATCCTTTTGATGGTAATGATGGCAACAACATACCTCCAAGGACTCCTAGAGTCACTGTGGGCACATGCCCTTCACCACATAGAGAATCCCATCATGAAAGTGATGAAGAAGTAACTAGCGAAGATGTTATAAAATTCCAACAAGATGGTTTTGCTCAAAAACTAATGCTTAGAACTTAAGGGGAAAATGAAGACTAATACATTTGATACATGGTCTAGCAAGGGGATGGAAACTCCCTCAAGGTTTTGATGTTGAATGCATAATCCACAAACAAGATCCCACAAAGGCTGAAATATTAAGGGAAGAAATACAAGAACTAAGGAAACAATTTGCACACTTGCAATCTTCAAAAGAGCTGCCTAAAAATTCATTTATTGAATCAATACGCGCTCTTCCATTTGATAGGATTCTCTACATGCTACCATTTCCTGAGGATATAGAGGTTCCTAAGTATGACAAATACAATGGAAAGGGTGACCCTCACAATCATGTGAGGCATTTTTATGCTATAAGCATAGATTTTATGCATGAAGACACCTTTCTTATGCATCTATTTCCTAGGAGTCTAATAGGACAAGCCATGGAATGGTTCACAAAATTGATTCGCCCTCTTAAAACATTTGATAAGCTTGCACAATGCTTTATCCAACAATACTCCTACAACATTCAACATCCTATAACTATGCTAGACTTATGCAACATCAAACAAAAATCAAGAGAACTTTTTGTAGTGTACCTTCAATGATGGAGATCCTTATACTCTCAGTACCCTCGGCAAGTTCCTAAGGCTAAAAAAAATTGACATTTTTGTCAATACGCTTGTACCTAAGTTATACTTTGATCTAAGAAAACAATTATTCACATCCTTCAATGCCATGGTTCAGAGTGCATATCACATTGAGGATGTTGCTATAAAAAAAGGTGACATTGTTATAAACAAAGACAAAAATAACAATGGAAATGGTAAAGACAAAGGCAAACCTTGGAATAAAAACAAGTATGTTGTCAATAATAGAGTAGTGGACACTCTTAAGACCAAGGAACCTACATTTAACCTTTCTACTACCATCTATGCTAAAAAGAAACAAGAAGATTCAAAACCACAAACATTTGAAAAGAGCTCTAAGTTTACCAAAAAATGACATGTTTATACACCAATGGTTGAGCCTTACAAACTGGTCTTAAAAACTTTAATTGCAAACAAGTTGGTTACTTTATTAGATAATTCCCATCCCTATGACCCACCTATCAAACCCTCATGGTGGAGAGAGGATCATATTTGTAGTTATCACCGAAGCAAGGGTCAAAACATAGAAAACTATTTCAAGCTCAAAAACATAATTCAAGATCTCATTGAGGTGGTAAAGTTGTCACAAATGGTCTCATTAAAAATTCTCACCAAAAACCTTTTAAACAAACCTTTCTAGAATACAAAAAAGGTGAAACCTCCAAAGCTCCTAAAAAGAATCATGATGCCAAGATCAGTTATTCTTATGCTAACACAGACAACGTCATCAACATGCTTGAGCCCATTGAGTATCTTCGCATGGCTAGTCCTAATAATGAAAATCAACCCAATTATGTTGTTGAGGATGATAGACCTAAGGTTGTCCTAAAAACATGAAATACTCCTCAATGCCATAATGATACTAGACCTAAGGTGGTACTCCAAGTGGCCAAATCTTCCTCTTCATAGAGTGAACTACTTAACATTGTCACTAGGGGGCAATCTAAGGTTGTTCTAAAAGCTGCTTATGATCCTAAGAATGCTTCATCTTCTAAAAAATTGACTACTTCTAAAATGCTCAACTATGACCTTGTCAGCCAACTGTAATGTACCCCAGCTCAAATTTCCATTTTTGAGTTGTTAGAATTGTCCCCTTTGCACAAGGATATCCTTGAAAAAATTTATGTTCTACCAATGTTCCCATAGATATTGATGTGTAACGATTCCAAGCTAGGGTGAATCATATCTCTTCACCTCACTATCTCACCTTTTCTGAAGAATATGACCAAGCTCTTAGTCATCCCCAAAACCTTGCTCTCCATGTCAAGGTCCAAATCTTTTGTACTTGTGTCTATTGAGTCTTGATAGACAATGGTGCATTGTTAAACATCATTTCATTTAGTGTGATCCAAGAGTTGAGCATGTCTAAATTTGTCATCAACCCTAAACATAAGATCGCTATAAAAGCATATGATGAGGTTGAAATACCTTCCAAAGGTCTAATTGTGCTTCCAATCATAGTTGGTCTATTGAGAAGTATCTCATTTTCCAAGTCCTAGACATACCACTTGCATACAATTTGTTGTTGGGATGACCATGGATTCATGACATGCAAGCATTACCTTCTATGTACCATTAGTGCATCAAGTTCCCTTTCAACAGTAATGAGATAGTTGTCCCTGGTGACAACTCCATGTCTATCAATACATTATCTACTACCAAAATACTAGTTCCACATAATCAGTCTTCTCATGAGCTGACACTATCCTTTACAAAATGTGAATAGAAATTGAAAATGGTGAGCTTTGGAATGGGCGAATACACTCTAGAATCTATTGCTACTCTACCTATTTCCCCTCAATCTTGTGGGAAACCATCTATCAAAAAGAAGCCTTCTACTTCTACCCTAACTCTCTCTAGCACTTTTGTGCAGTCCTCTGTTCCCCTAAAAGCAAAAAAAGAAGAACAAGAAATTAAAGATTGGATCTATAGGGAAGAGGAAGATGAGGAGGAAGTCACAGTCACTACTCCCATTTCTCCAAAACATTATGGTAAAGGCTATAAAATGCTTGCAAACATGGGCTATTAGGGCCATGGGTCCTTAACTCATAATGAAAAAGGTCTAGTTAAACCTTTAATTCATACTCAAGGTCCTGATACTCAAGATACTGCTAGCCTAGGTTCTAGGTTAGAGGATGACATACCAACATTTGATTGAAGGGCACCCATATCTAGTGAATCAAAGGATGATGATCCTCCCTTTGTTGCTACCACTTTGCAAGATGAGGACTTTATGCCTATAACTTCCCTTCATTGGGGAGAAGACATTCTAATTACCAATAATGATGCTGAAGCTTCCACTTCTCAACAGTCAAAACAAGAAGAATCTGACCATGAAGACATGAATATAGGATAGATTAGACAAAATATTGCTCATCTAATTGCTAGAGACTAGAGTACCGACTCTCATGAGTATGAATGGGAAAGCATGTTAGATGCCTCTTGTGAACTAGGAGTGGATGTTGTTCATGCCTATGCAACCCAACTAAATGCATTCGAAGAGTCTAGTATAGGGTTAGATGAGTTTGGCTCGAAAAATACTTTAGTGGATCACACTAGTCCCTCTAGGTCTATTCTTGATATGGACTCCTTTGCAACATTCACTATAGGCTCAACTTCACATGTCACCAGAGATGACTCTTTTCACATCAACAACCTTGAAGCTTCCACCTCACTCTCATTGATCCACCCTGATCTCATAGATTGGTCCATTCAAAATCAAAGACCCAAAATATAGTCTTTCCAAAATGACTATGAGATCACATGTTACCTAAATGCCATTGAACCCATCACTTCTTCCACCAGCAAACCCATGGTTCATATGACGAAATCAGATATCAAGTACCTTAGTCATAAAATTAAAATAATGAAAAAGTAGTTAGATGGTGAAAACCACATTGTGGCTGTATTTGAACCTCAACAAAGTAAAAACAAACATGTATCTAATGGTGAAAAACTCCTTGAGGCACCTACGAATAAGGTACTTGGTAGTCTGCCAAGCAATTTTTAGGACAGATCTTCGGTTCTTATCGAACCTACATAGCCTATCAACTTGGGGACAGAGGAGTCTCCTAAAATTATTCATTTGACTCAATCACTTCAACTGAGGAAAAAAAACATTTTGCAAAATTCTTTCAAGACAAGAAGATCAATTTTGCATGGGCATACTCAGATATGCCACGGTTTGACATAGATCTTATCATGCATCATTTGTCTATCTCTCCTAATCTCAAACCTATTAATCAAAAACTAAGAAAGATGCATCCCCATATGGCCTTATTGGTCAAAGTAGAGTTAGAAAAAATTTTGAGAGAAAACTTTGTTAGAGCTATTGAGTATGTAGAATGGATTTTCAACATTGTACCTATATCTAAACATGATAAATCTACCTGAGTTTGTATTGATTTCAGAGACCTTAACAAAGCATGCCCCAAGGATGACTTTCTACTAACAAACATCAATATGATAATGGATATGACTATGGGTTATGAAATGTACTCCCTCATGGATGGGTTTTCTAAGTATAACCAAATTAAGATAGCTCCAGCTGATCAAGTGAAGACAACCTTTACATGTGTATGGGGTACTTTCTTTTGGAATGTCATGCCTTTTGCACTCAAAAAAATTGGTGCTACTTATCAAAGAGCAATGACCACCATATTCCATGATATGATGCATAAAAAATGGAAGACTATGTTGATGACACACTGGCAAAATCTAGAAAACGAGACACACATCTTGAAGACCTTAGCCTAATATTGGACCGTATGGAACAATTTCAACTTAGGTTGAACCCAAAAAAGTGTGTCTTTGGTGCCACATCTATAAAATTGGTAAGCTATATTATCTCAGCAAAAGGCATTAAGGTTGATCTTGAAAAGGTCCAAGCTATCATGGAAATGCCTCCTCCAAGAAATATCAATCAACTTAGAAGTCTGCAAGGACGTCTACAATCCATAAGAAGATTTATTTCTCAATTGGTTGATATGGCCCAATCTTTTAACAAGAATTTTCATAAAGGCTCTAGTCATATCTAGAATGATGAATGTCAACAAAGTCTAGACCAAATCAAAGGGTACTTGGCTAAACCTCCAGTTTTGATGCCACCTATCTTGGGAAAACCTTTGATCTTGTATATCTTAGCTACAACTTCTTCTCTAGGAGCACTATTGGCCCAAAATGATGAGACTGGTAAAGAATAGGCTATATATTAGATCAATCAAACTTTGGTTGCTTATGAAATGAACTACACTAGTATTGAAAAAGCATGTCTGGTAGTGGTCTTTGCTTCTCAAGAACTCTGACATTACATGTTGGTACATATAGTTCACCTAATTGCTAAAATTGATCTTTGAAATATTTGTTGAGCAAAGCTATGCTTACTGGTCATCTAGCTAAATGGATAATGATTCTTTCAGAATTTGACATTCAGAATGGCAAACATAAAGCCATCAAAGGATAGGCTATAGCTAAGTAATTGGCTCATTTTCCATTCAAGGATACAACACCAATGCAAATTGAGTTTCTAGATGGCTCAATTATGTACATCACTGAGAGAACTTTGAAAATGTTCTTTGATGGTTCTCATACACAAAATGGAGCTAGAACAGGCATCTTGTTTATTTCCCCTCATGGATATATGATCCCTAAATCTTACAGACTCTTATTCCTTTGTACAAACAACATTGTAGAATATGAGGCACTAACAAATGGGATCAAAATGGCTCTTGAATGGAGAATAACTGAATTGCACATCTATGCAGATTCTCAACTTGTTATCAACCAAGTAAACAATGAGTATCAAACAAAGTATGATAAGTTGATACATTACAAAAAGTTGATAGACACTCTAAACAACTATTTCACTTTTGTGACATTCCAACAAATTCCTAGAGCAAAAAACAAGGTTGTCGATGCTATGGCCACTCTAGCATCTTTCCTTCAACTACAAGAACATGAATCATGATTTGAGTTCCTAGTGGAAGAATTGCATCATCTCGCCTATGATTCCTCAGAGAACCAAGTGATTTGCATTGTTTTAGGTCATGATTCCTCTAGTTATGTAGTTATCTTCTCTTACCTACGTGATCAAGTTATTCCTGAAACCCTCACACACTACCAAAAATGCCAACTCCTTTGCAATGCTTCACATTACACTTTGGTCTCTAGTGACTTGTATAGGAAGAGTCTAGACAGAACATTTCTTAGGTGTTTAGAACTAGAAGAGTTTGAAAAGGCACTCACTGAAGTCCACGATGGCATTTTTGGGGCACATTCTAATGGCCTTGCACATTCTTGCAAACTGGTTAGGGTGGGTTATTACTAGCCAACCATGCAAGTTGATGTTGTTCATTATGCCAACTCCTATCAGAAGTGTCAACTTCATGGAAACTTAATTCATTCTCTTGGATGAGAGTTGATTCCCTTTATGACATATTGGCCATTTCAAAAATTGGCCTTTGACTTGGTAGGAAAAATTCACCCAGGTTCATCTAGTGGTCACAAGTTCATCATTACAACAACTGAGTATTTCACCAAATGGGTTGAAGTTGTGCCACTATCTGTTGCTATAGGAAAACATGTTTCCCTATTTATACTGAACCACATCATTTTTTGTTATGGTATTCCTTCCTCCATTGTTACTAATAATGGAGGACAATTCAAGAACAAAGACCTCAAACAACTATGCAAGAAATTTCACATTAAACAACATTGGTCCTCTATTTACTACCCTCAAGGGAATGGCCAAGCTGAGGCCTCCAACAAAACATTGCTAAAGATCTTACATTGCACAGTTCACAAGTTTGGGAAAGATTGGTACATATAGCTAAATCTGGCACTTTGGGTCTATAGAACTACCATTCGTACTCCTACAAGGGCCACACCTTTTTCTTTAGTCTATGGCTCTAAAGTTGTTCTCTGATTAAAAGTTAAGATACCCTCCTTGTGAGTCTCCTTACATGGGTTGATAACTAATGAAGACCACAAAGTTATGCTAGTATAGGAATTAGAGTCTCTTAATGAATGTCGTAAGGTTGCTTTTGATCACATGAGGGCTTATCAAAAGTGCATGTCTACTCAGTATAACAAGAAAGTTCACCCTCATGAGTTTCAAGTAGGTGAACTTGTGCTTAAAGAGAATCCAAAAAATCAGCACCATAGAGAGCAGAAGGGTAAGTTTGAACCTAACTGGTTAGGTACATACATTATTAGAGTACTATTTGGTCTGGAGCTGATCAACTATCTACTCCTAAAGGCAAAGGACTTGTAGAGCCTATCAATATCCTATATTTGAAGAAGTTATATTCTAAGAGGCTCATTGCTTAGTTATCTTGCACATACTTATTGATCCTGAAAGAATAGAAAATGTCTTGAAAAAATGATCATCTTAGTGAAAACCTAGCAATAGGCACTTTGATGTATCACCAAAAAATCAAAAAAAAAAAAAAAATACAAAAAAAAATTTTAAAAGTCTTGAAAAAATTTGGTAAGTGGTGAAAATCTGGAAACAGGTGCTACTTGAGACCCTTGCACCTATGTCTATCAATCTCAATCACCCATTTCACTACACATTTCCTAGCTTGGGATTGTTTCTTGTCCTCATCTCGAGGACACCACTACTTAGCCTATTTGAGGTTTCCTTGTGCATTAGGGTTTCTTTGGAAACTCACAAAATAGTGTTTCTCAACACTACTCCCCCAACTTGACATCAAGCATTTCTCAACACTTTTCAGATAGTTTACCTACAGTCTTGATGTCATGATATTTCTCACTATCAGAATAAAGTCTTGAAGAAATAGCCAAGTGACTTACACACCTACACTTAAATATTTGAACAACTGAGCTATGATGAACTTTATCTACTTTATGTGTTGTCTATGATAATTTCTTTTCTGTGTTCCCTCCCTAATAGTCTTTCAAGGATGTCATGGACTAGAAGACTGGGGGCATGGGGCATGTTTTCTTGATTTCTACTTATGGGTATACTTTGTTTGTCTAAAGGTGTTTTTGAGCATTCAAGCTTGTCCTTGTTGACACTTTGACTTACAAATGTATTATCCTTGACTATTTTTGCAAGACCACACTTAGGGGTTGTCCTGGCACTTCTACCTTGATTCGAGTGTAATCTTGCTATATTAAACTTAGGGAATCTAATCGCATAGTTATCTTGACTTACATGTCTTTGATGCTTAGATTGGATTTCCACATATCTATCTGATATCAATCATATTCATATCCTCATAGTTATACTAGTGATGGTTGTATGACCTCATGATGTCCTTAAATAAACACTCACTGATGAAATTAGAGTCTAAATGTTATGTGTTTCTTGCTAGTAAACTACTTTGCATATTAGTTTTCATTTTAGGTTCATTTTTCTAGCTTAGTCTAGCATTCTTGCATATGGGTAGAGCTCTCTCTTCATCTTTTTTTGTGGACATATTGGCTAACTATTTTCACATCTTTCTTTTCTTTCTTCTTTATCATGTCTTTTCACATTCTTAATCTTTTGCTTCGGCTATCTTGTCATCACAAGGGGTTAATCTAAAAAACACATTCAATCTATCCAAGTGTCATAGTTAAAAAAAAACATAAATCTATATCATACACATGAGAGCTAAAACATCATGCATGAGAGAGATACATGAGCATATTCACATAAATATCAAACGCAATGCATACATGAGCAAGAAACAAAAAATGAAACATCACATGAAAACTTAAATTGTTGAAACATCCATCAAAATGAGACAAGTACATAGATCTCTCAGTCAAATCCAATATCCCACACACACACACATATATATCAATGTGTCTCAGTACATATACAAATGTGAGATCCAAAATCTAGGTATTCGTCTCAAAAACATATGGTGTACAATCAAAATTCTCAAAACTATCACAATCAACCTATGACTGACTCACACCCTCTATAGCTAGTGGTGGCCTGAGTGGCAGTTCCTATCTCCTATATGATGGCTATATCACACACTTTGATCTACCTACCCACTCTAAATAGTCAGGAAGTCCCTACCCTAGTGGCACCACACACCTATAAGTGGTATAATAGTATTCAACACATGCACCATGATGCGACGCCTCTTGCCTAGCAACATCTCACTCCCTGTGGAACTCATCTCCTTGTGCCTACTCATCCTTGAGCTACTAATCCCACACTACAATAGTCACCTAGGTTGCCTATAACTTTTTCTCTAAGGTACAGATCCTTCCATCATGCTCATCATCTCCCCTAGTCTGCTACTATGCCTACACCTCCACCACACCACTCACCATTGCCTCAGTGGCACCTCCTCTCATCCTCCTTCTCCTCCTCCTCCACCTCCACCTCTCTAGTGGCTTGTGCCCATGTCCACCTCCTCCCAAATTGGGAACTCTCCCTGACCTCCATCTGTCTCCCTCCTCCTCTTCCTCTGCCTCTGCCTCCTCTATGTCCTCCTGTTGTAGGTAGTGCATTTGGCTCTGTAAAATGCAAAAATGGATGTCTCTGCATCTCATATAAATAAGTTGGATCCACCCCTATATTAGCTATATCTAGGCAATAATCCTAGGGAGTCAACACTAGAGCTATTGTCTCTTGGACAACTATCTGATAATCTAGCATAGGCAACCATCCTTGTGCCTCATTGGAGTGAAAATGAGCATAGGTGGTCATCTCCACTAAGACTACCTAGTGCTCTACAAACTACCACCATACCCAAATGATCATGAATCTCTCCATAATATCCACATGCTTTCCTATGAGTGGTCTACTATATCTCATGTACTCTAGCTCCCAAGCATCCAACCTTCTGTGGCACTCTCGATATGGCCACCACGTAAACATTGTCAGCTCATCCAAAATTTGTTGGTAATGAGTGTCATCTCCACTATGAGTTTGTGGGACAAATATGGCATATCCAAAGATGAAAGGTTGGCTCCACTCCTATGGCTACACCCATGGTTGGATCACAACAATGTACTCCCACACCAAGATCTGTGCTACCACTGCTCCACATGCCCAGGAATGATCCTCATCTTACACAACCTCATGTAACTCATAATACATATCTACTAGTATTGCTAGCCCCCATTCCATCTTGCATGGTCATGCAATCAAGTTTGCCACCACTTTGCCCCATCCCAGTGGAAATCCCTTTTGGCTCCTGTCAGTCACCAAGGCCTAAGAAACTAACGAACACAACAAGCTTAGTAGGGGTAATCCGTGCCATACTCATCAATGAGTCACTCCCAACTTAGATGGCAGTCTAGGATGGTAACATCCTAAAACATCTATTGCATTTCTACTTGCCCCTCTGTCATGGTCTGGTCATAGTACACCTGTGACATATTACCAAACCTAGCATCAATATACCTCACATCAATATCAGATCTTGCAAAAATAAGATAGAGCAATAAAAAATACAACTCATCGAATCACCATGGCAAGGTACTCGGAGGATTCGATATACATCCTCTAATGTGATGAAGGCCTCTCCAGTCAACAAATGGAAGGTGTTATGCTCATTATACGACTACTCAGCCAACATTGTCAACAGCCCATGGTTCCCCCATATGTGGGGCATCCGTATAACTCATCTCAAACCCATACTCAATATAGCAGTTAGATTCTCATCTATCAAATGTTGTACAATCTGCAACCCCACCACTTTGGAGGCTTTGATGACAAGCGTAGGAAACACTTCCTTCAATCCAAGACATGCAAACATTAGTTACATATCAAACACATGATCACAAAGAAAAATTCAATGAAAAAATACTTTATAATAGGTTGTGCGACATTTCTTGCTATATGCAGGCGATACAATATACTAATTAAGTATTGTATGCTAGTTTTTTATATACCGGTACGATACAATTTTATTGTGTGACATTTTGCACTAGTTCGAGTGACAAATGGGTATGTCCCATATGACATACCTAAAACTACTCATGCGATACAATTTTTGGTGTGAAATATCACTCGATATTTTCTAAAGTACCTATGCGATACTTTTTAAAATATCACCCGATGTTCCTATCCTACCTCTAAAACATGTGAAAAAAGGTTTTAAAAGCTCAAAAATGTACAAACCTACTAATGCCCTATAGCAATATAGTCGATTGTGCAATTGGTTGTACTCAAAACAGTGTCAATCGATCAGAATGCCCACTAGTGCCATTTTCTCTCTCCTAAGAACTCTAAGCTCTCCAAATTCACAAAAGACAAAATGAATTTGAAAATGATACTTGGGCCCCTTTTATAGCCTCTAACCTCATTTTGACCTAACTTTCAAACTCCTCAAAATTTCGTAAAAATTGCACCACTGGCTAATTTCGATGTCCTAGATCCATTTTTGAGATCAAAAAAAAAATCTAAGTTCATCTTGATAGTCAAAACTACATTTTAAAATTCTACCTTCTTCTAAGCAGTTAGTTGATCTTCTTTGGTCTAATCTCTAAATCATCATTGGGGCATCTTCATTTCTTCATGTCTTCATCACTTCTACACTTCATATCTCCTTCAATTCACTTTTTCATGTCTACAATAATTTTTTTACTTGATTTGACCTAATTTTTATGTTGTATCCTTCATGGTCAACTCTAGTCAAACTAGGGCATTCTATCACTACTTTATAGTCAATCTTTTGTTCTAATCATCTATCTATCATCTTGGATATTGTTATATCTTGATTTACTCATATCTAGCTCATTTCTACATCCTCTTACCTCATTTTGATTTCAATCCCGAGTGGGCAAAAATACTCTATCATCGCTTGCTATAGCTATCTATTTCCTAGGAGCATATGTTTAATCTTTTCATTTGCTCTCAATCTATCTCCTCTTCTAAGTGTTAGCATTCTTCTTGAATTCTGACATCATCTTTCTCCTAATGTTTAGTACTACCACTATTAGGCTATACATTCAGGATGTGCTATCTCTTTTCACATTTCGTTCTTTAGGATCAAATATCTATATTTATTGTTGTCTACTTGGATTTTGTTTTATTTGATGTAATGTGTTCCCAGATCGATCATGCATTAGTCAAAGAGGTGCAAATGTAATCACCTAAAAATGATCATCTAGACTATTAGACCCCTTCATAGCATTTTGGCTAATTTAATTAATCATTTACCTAGACCAAATTGCTAATAATCAATTAATTTGATTATAACCTATAGTTTGACTATGCTATCCTAAGTTCTTTATTTGATTAAAAGAACATGTCCCCTTTTGATAAGTAGGAGATGATTTCCACAGCTAGTCAAATTGTGATGTGAATATCAGGATTTAACTGTGTGATTTTTGAGTCAAACTCGATGACCCATGTTTCATGAGTAGTGATTCAACATGAATCCATCTCTCATGAGAATCACTACTCATGAAACATGGGTCATCGAGTTTGACTCAAAAATCACACAGTTAAATCCTGATATTCACATCACAATGTCCCCTTTTAATTATATAAAAGACCCCCTTCTTCTAAACCACTTAAAGTGCACACATAAAGTCCTTTTTCTATTTTTCAAAGTAAAAGAAAAGGCTTTGTGACTTTTGTCTCATATGAGAATTCAACTTATATTCTATCGGTTGACTTGTTTGTGCACATGGATTACTCCTTTTTTCAAACTCCACCGTTGATCATCCATAATCTTGACCTCGATCTCTATCATTCATACAACTTTAAAAAGGAGAGATCTTCCCCCTCAAAGGATCCATCCACCTTTTGAATATTGTTATGCTGCAGGTTTTCTAACAGGTTTCTTTGGAGCTTTGAGGAGAACTTCCATTTCTTTTCTTTATTTTCTCATTCCATCACATTTAGCTTAAGATCATATGGCATGTTAGCATAGTTGCATGATAGCTTAGTTTCCTTTACTATAATCTAGCTCACGGAGCATAACAGTTGGATTGTAACACTCTCATCACTCCTTAGAATAGTTGCATTTTTCATATCCATGTAGCTTAGTCTTCGTACTTGCATTGCATCCTTGAGGAACTCCTTGTAGACATTTGCATTCTTGTATCTCGTCTTTGGAACCTCCCATTGCATGGTTTACTAGCAAGAGGAGTATCTCTAAGGTTCAGTTGAGAGCCCTCTTATTCTTGAAACATACTCTCTTGCACTTTATGGATAGGGAGCTCTAAGCCAACATCCAAGCATTCTGAACTCATGGAATCCCTTGGATAGAAGGATTTAGAGTGGGACAGATTTCTAGTGTACAACCTAGTGCTTTCCTTCCATATTTTCCTTACAACATTTTGGGGCTCTTTGAACAATGGCACCATGGTCTATTAGGGGGTGATACCATGGATCTGTGGAATTGGACCTTACCCCATGTGTGTTGGGGGGTTTGGAAAGAGTAGGAAAACAAAATTTTTAGGGAGAAGGAAACAAAGGTAGACATTATCTTCCACAAATGCTTTAATACTTTGATTGAAAACTACACCAAAATCAAAGATCCTATTCCCTCTCTCTGCACAAAGGGAAAGGATAAAAATAAGAAGAAAGATTGCAGATGGACTCTTCCACCCAAGGGATGGCATAAAGCTAATTTTGATGAAGCGACCAAAGGCAACTTGGGAAAGCCAAGGGTGGGAGGCATCATCAGAAATGCATTTGGTAAAAGGATTATTGTGGTTTCTACCCCTCTAAGAATTCAAACTAATCATTATGCGAAGGTGATTGTGGCTCATCAAACAATCAAATTGGCTAGAGAAATGGGAGTTAAAAATCTTTGGCTAGAAGGAGATTCAAAAAATATTATAGATTTCCTTAATGAGAAGAACAAGCCAACATGGACAATAACCAATATCATTAAAGAATGCATCCAACACCTTAAGACCTTCAAAAAAACCTATGTGGCTCATCAGTATCAGGAAGCCAATCAAGTGGTGGATAGGTTGGCTAATTGGGCAATCAAATACAATGAAGTAGCTAAGTGGATGAATGGGTATAATTTCTCGGCAATTATTAATGAGTTGATCAAAAGGGAAAGGATCTCGGGTAGATTGGGAATCATAAAAGGTCCTTTATGATTGTTTATGAGTTACTAGAAATGGTTAGAAATATGATGTGTAGATTTATTATGATTGTTCTCAAGTTATGGGGAATGTGTAGAAATGTGATGTGTAAGTACGACAACACTTGTACTTCTCACACCAACAATATCCATCAACTTACTTCAAGGATTGATTTTGGGCAGAATGTTCACAAGGTGAAAGGAAATTTCAAGAAAATGAGGAGTGCCAAAGATATTCTAGCTTCGAAGGGCATCAATACTGGAAATAGAGCTTGCACAGAGGAAGACATCATTGTGGAGGAAACAAGAGGGAACCAAAGGACGAAGCTCAAAAGTGGCATAGATGCTCCAAGGTTTGGAGCATTCTGAAAAATGGTGAAATCAGAACTTTCATAGAATGGCTCCATGGTTGGAAACCCTTCATTACTAGGAGTATGGTAAAGAGTTGGAATGAGGGAATTGTCAAAATTGATGGGGTGGATTTTATGGTGACGGAGGATTTTATATCTGTTGTGACCAACATTCCCATTATGGGAAAGAAATTCTATAGAGATAGAAAGATTTCGGGGCAAATGGTGGTTGAATTCACCAAGGATTTAGAGGAAAAGAAGGCATTGGTGAAGAAGGGTACTTACTATCTATCAAGCTCCATCAAGCTATTGTGGAGGTTTGTGCTGCAGGTTACTATCAAGTACATCTCCCTCGACACCAAATTCGACCATCTTTGCAACCACCATTTTGTGCTTCTCAACCACTTCATGTATGGGGCAAACATATATATTCCCTTCCACCTCTACTCTTCTATTAATGAAAATATTAATGATTATAAGGAGAAGAATTCTAGCAACCCAACCTTCCATGAGGGGTTTTTACTATTAATCTACAATTTTTTTAAGGCTAGGTCTATGGGGAAACAAATTAAGAATAGGAAGGAGGGCAAGAAGAGAAGAGGGGACTCGAAAGAGTTGGGAGAGCACTATATGCCTTTCGATATTGAGGACAGCCTTGAGATGCACACAGACTCATAGGAGGATGAATCTCCACAACACAACTCTAGTAAAAGAATCATTAAAATGAAAAGGAAGGAGAAAAAAAAACTAACTCAACCTAAATAGGGTTTTGACACATCTTCGGACAAGGACTATAATGAAAGGGCCGAGGGCATGGATATGGAGGATGACACTGCTAAAGGTGAGGAGGAGAATTATCTCAGAGAAGGGGAGGGCATAGAGAGGAAGAGGGGCAAGAGAAACATCACCATCAAAATGTCGACTAGCAAAGAGAAGGAAGTCATGACCTCCAAGGGCTAGAAAAGAGGGAAAGTCTCTAATTCTAGGGAGGAAAAACAAGGGATGGGGAAGGATGAGGCAGAGGGGGGCATTAATTAGAGTGAAGGGGAGGAGCAGGAATAGGGCTATGAGGAATTTGAAACCAAAAAATACAAATGCTCGATTACAGGCAAGGATAGGAATGTTGTGTGGAGAAATTTTGACATTGTTTCTGCTAAAATGGAGATTAATAGAGAATTGATCAGAACTTTGGTCAAAAAGAATGAAGAGGGAAAAATCCAAATGGAAGAATTGATTGACCCAACCCTTGTGATTTTTAGCGACATCACAAAGGAAAATCCTCAATGGATGTTCTCAACAATGCCAAAAATAGCATAGTGGACAGCTTCTGCACCACCAAATTGATTTTTCATGAAACCCAATAGCTCAAATACAAAGTGAGCAGCTTGGAAAGGGAGAACCACAGCTTGAAGAACAGGATAATGGAGGACGAAAAGAGTGTGGACAATAGAGTGGAGGAAGTGAAGAACAGGGTCCAAACTATGGAGAGCTCAATGCATATTATAGTTGAACAAAGCTATAACATTCTCAAAGAGGCTAATGAGAATATAAAGGCACTCATTAATAAAGAGGAAGAACATAGAGTTAGCAAGGGGGAGGACCTTCTCCCAACAATGCCAAGGATAGGTCACCTGAAGATAGTTCGAGGAAGCATACTAGATCCAACATGAAGGACATCTAAGAACCTAACAAGGATCTCTCAGACATGAAGGAGGTAGCTAGTAGATTGTCGAAGCTTGAAATTAGTGCAACAGAAATACTTAGAGAAATCATCTAGGTGGTTTTCCTAGCTTTTTTGTCAGTCCTGGTTTTTGTCCTGCCCCCTTGGTTTTTTTAGATTTTTTTCTTTCATTTGTGGGGGGCTATTTCAGTAGGTTGCTTTTAGTTAAACTGTTACTCTAAGCATTCCATTTTTTTCTGTTCTTAGTTATGTGAGGGTTTTAGGGCCCCATTAAAACCTATTTTCCTTAATCAAAAACATTGAATTAAACTCTATATATACTAGAACAATGTTCCTAGTAAATTGTCCACCAACATTACTTAAGTTGATATCAATGCTAATGCAATAAGTTATTAATTGAACATCAAACTTGTACTATAATACCTCTTCTACATAATCTATATCACCTAAGCCAATAACCATTACACTCTCCAAATACTACAAAATTAAAAACTTATGTATTAATATCCACTTCTCAAAGTAACATGTGTGTGTGTGTGTGTGTGTGTGTGTGTGTGTGTGTGTGTGTGTGTGTGTGTGTGTGTGTGTGTGTGTGTGTGTGTGTGTGTGTGTGTAAAATTATTGTTATAAAAATTGATTCTCCATCTATTTTCATTTTATGTTGTTTGAAAAGTCAAAGTTTGCATTAAGAAGCTCATATTATTATTTTGAAAAATAAAATAAGTTATCATCTCTTTTTGGGTGTTCATAAATATGTGCAACATTACAAGTTATGTAAGAGAAAAGATAGCTACTTCATAGATTTGGAGTGAATGGGTTTTTTAAGAAGCAAATTTGTATCTGTGTGTGTGTGTGTGTGTGTGTGTGTGTGTGATTTTATCCCTTTCTATCTATTTCTCTCTTCTTCTTCTCTCTTGGTCTCATATTCTTATTCATTACTCCATCTATATCTCTATCTATACCTCTTTGTTTAATTTTAAAAATCTCTCCCTCTCTCTTATTTGTCTCTACCTCTCTACCCATTTCTACCTCTCTTCGGGCCCTTGCCTCCCTCCACTCCCTCTATTCCCCTCTCTTTTTAATATCTTTCCCACCCTTCTCTCCTTACTTCTTTGTTTCTCTTCTCTCTAACATTTTTCTCCTCCTCATCTCTATCTACCTCTCCTTATCTCTCATTGTCTCTATCTATACATTTATATGTCTCTATTTCTCTCCACCTCTCAATCCCTCTATATCTTTCTCCTGCACTACTCTATTTTTTCAACTCTTTGCTTATTTATCTCCCTCTTCCCTTCTTTCTCTTTCTACCTCCAATACTATCTTCTTCCTCTTTTTCCTTGTCCATCAATGCTTACTTTATCCCTCTTTATCATTTCATATTTCCATCTCTCATAAATAGTTAAAGTGTAAGAATTTGCCTAAGGGAAAGAATCACCCAGGAACTAAGAACTCAAACACAAGCACACAGTAGACCAAAAGTAGACATAGTATGATCAGAATAACAATGTATTCAATAACTAGTTCCTCATGAGAGTACACTAAGAGTGCCTAAATATAAAGGCCTCAGGAGAGCTTCTAGAATGCATAGAAGTTAGCATCATTATGTGTCATACAACCAAGCACATGTCCACCAAATATGGATTATCCTCCATTAAGCACAGAAGTAAGTGCGATGATGAGAGGATAAGCCTACAAGGGTGGGACATGCAAAACAGTGTTGTAGACACCATGCTCAAATAGAGTTGCGTACTCTTATGTTGTCTACATGACAACTCAAAAGGTGTGCAAACTCCTAAGTGTCTCACAAATAAAAATAATTAAATAATGCAAAATAATTAAATAATGCATTAACCTAAGTAAACTTAAGTGTAAATAGTAAAGTACATATTTACACCAACACCCCCCCTTAAGTGCAACTTAGGGGAATGTCCTTAAGCTTACAAACTAGGATGAAGATGCATAATGGGTCCCAGCTACTAGGCCATATTAGGTACCCATGTACATAATGAAAATGCAATCTCCCATAAAGTTGGGAAAGAGGGAAAACCTCATGGGAAACACCCTCCCCCAAAAAGAGAGATGAAAGAGGATGCATCAATGGATGGAGTAATCAAGACCCCCCCATTACAACATACATCCAATATATACAAAAGAGAATGAGAGAAGGAAGAGAGACAGAATAGAGTCCCCCCCCCAAAAGAAGAATGCCAACAAGTGAAAGCTACTTTGATGAAGAAGCTAGTCCAAGAATGCAGAATGGTGTTCCTCCCCTTAGGAAGAAATAATGACAAAGGTACACTCCTGAAGATGTGTGGTGGCCCTGAAACCTACTCAAGTATCCCTGTATTGGTGCTGAAGTTCACCCCTTCCAACTGTGCTAAAAAGAATGAATGCAGATCTGTCAAGGATGTTTGTTGAACATGTTCCATTGAACCATTTGTCTCCTCTATTAACCAAGAGACCTCCACTAATTGTTGTTCATAAGGATCCACAATCATGCCAACCTGTACAGATTGTTCATATAGAGAATGGAGATGAGGGTCAGAGTGGGCCCTCAAAACAACTACAGAAGAATCATCATCAATGAGAAGATGTAAGTCCTCAAGTCTGTCTCCCAAGTCAACTGAAGCTGGAGCTGGAAGACGAGATGTACCATGTTGAGATGGACCTTTCACTGTGGCAATATAAGCACGTGGACTGGACTAATGTGACCTCTTACTGCAACTGTCGATAGAACCCCACGTGTTTGAACCTGTTGAAGCACTATCGTTGGTGTCACTATCAATTTTCGCTATGTATGATGTGCGGAGAGGAGTAGAGGACAAGCTAGGAGAACTTTCCTCAAAGTGAACATCCTTCTCCACAAAAATCTCATTAGTCTCTGGATCCATCAGTCTGTAAGCCTTCACATTGTCTTCATAACTGATGAAAGTACAAGGCCTAGGTGTCAGTGCCTTGTAACTCTTGGAAGTAAGGTTTGCCCAAGCTGGACAACCGAAGACTCTAAGGTGACTCACAACTAGTTTTTTGCTGCACCATGCCTCGAAAGGAGTCTTGTCATCTAAGGCTAGATGAGGAGACTTGTTAAGTATGTGAGTAGCACTGCTAATGGCTTCAACTTCAAGTGTAGGATCGAGAGACTTGGCCTTTATCATGCAACTTTCCATGGTCTTGAGAGTCCTTATCCTCATAGCTGCAACATCTGTCTTGTGCAAACTGAATGTAGGTGAGTTCTGAAGATCAATCCCCTCAATTCTGCAAAAGTTTTTAAGTCTTCTGTCAACATATCTGTTCTCATTTTCCACCCTTAGTACTTTGATGGCTTTCCTTGACTTGTGTTCAACATGAGCCTTGAAGTCATGAAGCTTATGAACCACTTCATTCTTGTGATGAAGGAAGAAGACCCAAGTGAATCTTGAAAAGTCATCAACAAATATGAGTATGTAGTGGCCTTGGTTGAATGAATTCACCGCAAAGGGTCCTGCTAATACCATGTGAACTAGCTGAAGAACAACTGGAGCTCGAGAAGACTTCCTTTTATCATACTTATCCTTGAGATTCATATCCACTGAACAAGATGAACACTCTTCCTTAGAAAAGTTGATATTAGGTAGACCTTTGACCATGTGTTTTGAGAAAAGTTGCTGAAGAGAGCAGAAGTCTAGGTGACCAAACCGCTCATGCCATAAGTTGATGTTTAAAGTAGAGTGAGTTAACAAGGCATGGGAAGGACTCTTAGGCACAAAGTGGGAGAAGGAATAAAGCCTCTTTTCATCATTGACTTTCCCCACTGCTACCAAGGAATCATCTTTAAGACTTCGCACCATCACTGAATCGGGAAGGAACTCAACCTTATGACCATCTCCAAGGTGAGTGATTTGGTAAAGTAATAGGAGATTGGAGCTTAGATTTGGAACATAGAGAACGTCTTTGAATTCCCCATCTTCCATTTCCACATGTCCTTTCCCTTCAACTTCCATCTTAGCATCATCTCCCACGAAGATGTGTGGTACCTTTGACTGCTTCAATGAAGAAAAGTCTTGCCTTGAAGAACCCATGTGGTAAGAGGCACCTGAGTCAAGTATCCATTCTGAAGAAGAATTTGTGTTTTCCATAAGTGCTTGACCTTTACCCTTCGAAGAGGTAGGATCAGACTCCTTGGAAATACCTGGCACTTGTATCTTATTCTTCTTGAGTAGATTTTCTAACTCATCGATTCTTTTTGTCTTGCAATGATGCTCGTCATGATTTAGCTTTTTGCAATATGCACAAAAGAGTTTGTCCTTCTTTTCATTACTTCCTTTCTTGTTTGAAGAAGAATTGCCTTGTTGAGAGGAGTTGTGTTGTGTCTCAGATTGTGTTTTCTGCTTCTTGTTGTTGTTGCTTTTTCCCCCTTGACTTGATTTGTGATCATCACTAGCCACCAAAGCTTTGGTCTTAAATGACTTGAGAAGTCCGAAATCCACCAAGTGAGATTGTTCAACAATCAACATGTCTGCAAATCCACCAAAGGAAGGCTTCTGGTAAGCAGATCCCATAGTTAACTTGTGAGTATTAAAACTCGAAACAAAGTTGGTGTACTCAAAAGGTAGCCTCTTCAGGATGTGATGTATCAACCTATCATCCTTCATGGGATTTCCACAATCTTTTAGAAGTGCCCTATACTCATTGACTTTGATGATATAATCCTGAATTGTGTCATAATTTCTAGGATCTAAGAGAAGTAGATCATTCTCAATCTAAAATCCCTTTTCTTCATCCACTTTACCATACAACTGTTCAAGTTTATCCCAAGCTTCCTTAGATTCTGAACAATTTTTAATGTGAAAGAGAAGATCCCCATGTACACAACTCCTGATAACACCTAAAGCCTGTTGGTCTTGTCTTTTCCAATCAATGAGTTCTTTAGCATCAGTAAGTTGGGTAATTGTACCATCTACATATAAACTATATCATTTTTCCATTAATCTACTCCATGCAATATCTTTCCATGTAGAATAGTTACGTGAAGTTAAAGGAGGACATTTAAAACCCATGATGCAAAAATGAAAAGAGCACAAAATAGAGACACAAGAACACAGTACACACCCCCCCTTTTCACTCAATCAAAAGACCCCCCCGAAAAAGATGCTTTGGCACTTTATAAGTCGTGCTTTTACAATGGGCCACTTGTCAAAATAAACAAAGTGGACTTTTTGATTTTGCTTTTGCGACTGCTTTATGAGGCTGAAATCTGTCACTTAAGCACTGTAGCTTAGATTTACAACAATTTTAAAAAGAATCAAAGCATACAATGTCAAAGAAGGCCTAATTCTAAAAGTGAGAAATTGGTCCACACAACTTTAGAATCTAACTTCAGATTTGGAAAGTAGACAAAAAGCACGCACTTTCAAAAAAAATGAAACCTGAAAAAGTGATCAGATGTGCCCGTACGGAGCTTCTAAAGTTGTAAAATACAGGATTATGCAGGTACAATCGCGAAAAAATGCAATTTTTGCAAAATCTATGCACCAAAACCAGAAAACAATACCACCACTAGAAAATTTAGGAAATTTTACCTGATTTCAAAAAAAATTGCACTTGAATTGGAGTCCGGATGTCTAAGATACGAGCTCGCAAAGTCAAGCTGCCAAACTAAAAAGAATCTGGAGAGGGATCTGGAGGAAAAATTGTGAGTCTAAATTTGATGATCAAATGGTCATCAAAGCAGTTCAAAAATTACCAAGAATGACGTCCAGACGGGCGTCAATTTTTACCCAGTATTCTGCTGATGTCAACAAAAAAATCACGCCCTTGGGTGACGTAGCACACGACTATACCTTTCGTACTGTATGAAAAGTACATGTGGCAGATTCTGTATGCCACTGATGTGGCAGAATATGTCTAGCTGTCCACGAGTGACGTGGCAATTCTAGTAGATGACGTGTCAAATGTACACGTGTCAGCGTAAGTAGGTCTGACTAGGCGCTCAGTAAGCAAAAGTCCTGGGTTGAAAAAATAGCGAGAGTCTTCTACCACGTAGGAAACAAGATGGCGCGGGTTGCTAGGAAACAACAGAGCACCAGAAGATCATTAAACGCTCATTGAAACCGTTTACAGCTCGTCGGAAAAAATGCAGATACGATGTTGGTATTTATTGGAGCGATCGCCAGAGTGTGCAGAGACGCCACAAAATCGCTGTCAGAAAAGACCACAGTCACTGCCCAAAAATGTAGGGTCTATTTGCTGACGCTGAAGATCTGTGGTCACAGCCGGAGCATTCATTGCAAATCACACCAGATTTTTGACAGCGATGCCGCGAGTCGCCGGGGTGGGAGGGTTTCGTCGAAAATATCCCACATCTATGTCGCAGGGGGTCTCTGCGACCTTTATCAACAAAGGGCCGCGGACATCAAAGCGAATTAGGATGACGCCAACCAATGCTTGGGTTGTGGTTATTTCGCCGCCAGTGGGGAAATTTGGTCGAATTTCCCTCTATGCGAAATGATTTGTAGGATGGCTCGCGGGTGTATAGATACCTTCAGAAAAATAATAAAATACCCTGCGACAATGTATTCCTCCAATAATGGCAGATCTAGGATGTCACTGCCCGAGTCTGTCAAAAAAAATTTCTTTGAAAGTGCCTGAAAGGGCAAAAAAAATTTCAAAAATGCTGATGAAAAATAGATGAAAATTACAGAGAGATGAAAAATTGTAGATCCGAAATTAATCAAATAAATCTGCGAAAAATGACCATACCCATACCGCAAATCAGGGCTTTCGGGTTCCGATTTGCAAAAAGAAATTTGCCTCACAGTCGACTTTGAGCCAAGGTAGGCGTGCTTATAGTCGATTTTCACCAGTTCAACATTCTGAACGCAATGGCGAGGTCAGATCTGGTGTTGGACGCTCTCAATTTCTACAGCACTCCGGATTCAGGCTGAGGTGATGAAGCAAGCAAGGTCTCGAACGACTTGTGATGAGAAAGTCTCTATGCTCTGATACCATATAAGAATTTGCCTAAGGGAACAATTCACCCAAGAACTAAGAACTCAAACACAAGCACACAGTAGACCAAAAGTAGACAGAGTATGATCAAAATAACAATGTATTCAATAACTGGTTCCTCATGAGAGTACACTAAGAGTGCCTAAATATAAAGGCCTCAGGAGAGCTTCTAGAATGCATAGAAGTTAGTATCATGATGTGTCATACAACCAAGAACATGTCCACCAAATATGAATTATCCTCCATTAAGCACGGAAGTAAGTGTGATGATAAGAGGATAAGCCTACAAGGGTGGGACACGCAAAACAATGTTGTAGACACCATGTACTCAAATAGAGTTGCGTACTCCTGTGTTGTCTACATGACAACTCAAAAGGTGTGCAAACTCCTAAGTGTCTCACAAATAAAAATAATTAAATAATGCAAAATAATTAAATAATGCATTAACCTAAGTAAACTTAAGTAAGTGTAAATAGTAAAGTACGTATTTACACCAACATAAAGATTTTTTATAGGCTAATAATTTCTTTTGTTGAATATAATATATAATAACAAAAATAAATAAAATATAGATCTTGTATATAAAATACATATATAATCAAACACAAATATAAATAACTATTAAAAATAAATATATTTCTTATATTATCATATTATATTATGAACAAATATAAACACTAACACTTTCTTACCAAGGAGTTGGATGACAAATATACACCTTTATCCCATAACAATATGTAATTCTCTACTATATCATTAGTCAAGTGTGCATAATAATCATCTTTATATTTTTTTTACAACTTGGTAACTAGCATAGTTAGGATCCTTATGCATTTTTTTTTATGGAGGGTTCAGACCTGTGAGTCACGAAGCTTGCGAGCTACCAACCAATAAAGGCCACCACGAAACAGTTTTAGGAACCCAATACGACCTCACACATGATTAAAACCTCTTCAGCTTAAAGCCAAGGAGTGGGGGACATCCACACCGTCAAAATCACCCAGGGCACAATCCTGACCTCATCCCTTATGAGGTCGGAGCCTTGCACTCAACAAGACTTGATCCTTGGTGGGGTCTTTGTGAACCATTCAACTTCACTAGTAGACCAAGGGCCCATTGACCCTTATGCATTTTGATCTCGCCTAGCCTTGAATAATAGTTTGATTAAAAAAAATTATGAGCAACAACCCACTTATTCTCCCTATAACCAACCAATAAAGTTATCTCATTTGACTAGAGTATGTGTTGCTCATCCAAGAAGCCTTAGAGAAATACAGCCATCATTATTATATTATAGACATGTATAGAGTAGGTCAAAGCATTCAAACTATAATGTATATAGATTTAATAAAGTTTTAATTAAAGATAATAGCACTACATAACTTGAGTTTTACATTTATTTCATTAGAGTGCAGCTTGTTGTATTATGAAAGCCTTATATCGTTACAATAAAAGATGTGGAGTATGAATGGCAATAGTTATTAACGAGGTAATAATATCTATTTCACGTCTCATTAGGTATCTCATCATTTTGGGGTCTAATTATCTAACACAATATGCAACGAGGTGATGGAGAGAGAGCCAATAGCGAATAAGGGTAAACAAACAGTCCTATTACCACAAAAAAAAACCCTAATGGTGTGAAAACAGTGTGGGCACACTGTGAGCAACGAATCCGAGTGAGTGCAGCCAATCGATAACGTTTGGCGCCCCCTCTACGAAACTGATTGTTTTATTCTGCACTTGTGCTCCATTACTGTACAGCGACATTATCGCATGCCATCCTCTCTGTGTTGGATGCCCTGAATCCCACTTCAACTTTTCCTCTGCGTTAGAACACACTTCAAACAAAGGCCTGCCTATTTCGTCCACTTCTCCACACTTTTCAACCCCGCCTTTCTCAGCACAGCAAGGAACGAACAAATCCACCAAACCTGACACATAATTTCAAGAACACACTGTAGCATTCAGAAGGCAGAAATTTTGAAGATTTACAGGACACATAACAAAAGGTATAGTTGAAGCTTTACTGGATAAACAACATAAGGTATGGATTTTGAAGTACCAAATTCTGCAGGATTGGAAAAGATATGATTAAATGCAGATACCAAATCTGCAATAACGATGGACAATTCTTTAAGATCCGATCTGAGGCTTTCTACGCTCTCCCTTAATAATCTTGTATGAAGAGCTAAAAGGTCATCGTATTTTGAATCGCATGACGTTTTGCCGATCTTAGGTTCGCACCCTAGCCGGTCAACATTACTGACCACAAAATTCCTCAGCCCGCTTTCGTACAGCTCTTTCACTGCGTCCATTGTCCCGCTTACCACAGGTCTCACCAGATCAATCATTTCCTGTAATAAACTCACAAATTGAGAAAAATAATTAAAAATTCTGTTTTGTCAGGCGAAGAAAGGCCACAGATCTCGCATTACCTCGATGGAGCCGTTTCTGCTAGCGATGGATCCGTAGTCATTGCCAGCCGCAGAGATGAGAACAATAGAACTCGAGAGCTTGTGAGAATCAAACCCCTGACTTCCTCCCATCAGCTTCTTAAACTGCTTCACCTGTTGTGCGACTGTTATGAAACCGTAGGCTCGAAATATTCCACTGCCTCCCACTGCAAAATTCACTCCGTGTCTCATCTTCTTTGCACTTGCTTTGCAGTCATGACTTTTCAGCTGCTCATAAGCTATGGGAGCGGGAAGCCCTAAAATATCCCCTGCACACACCACAGTTGCATAAAAATAAGCCACGGGCTACTTAAAACCTAAAATTACACCGTTTATCCCAAAATTCCGTCTGGATATAACTCACAGCCTGCTTAAAGCCTAGTATTACACAGTTAACCCCCAAAATCTGTCTGGATAAAAGCCACGGGCTGCATATAACCTAATATTACACCGTTATCCCCAAATATCTATCTGGATTTTTCGCTGCACACTACAGCTACATAATTACGGTGCAAAGGTTGCTTCAGATCTTAATTTCGCCATTTGTGAGTGGAATGGAGATTTACCCCAAAAATCTGTCTGGATTTTTCCGGAAGAAAATCTGCCTGCAGGATAGCCAGGCCAGGTCAGACCGTATGGCCTTCTCCATGGCTGGTTTATGGTTTGATTGTATGGATCTTTATTTCCTGTGTCGGCATAGGATGCTCCGAACACAAACAGCGCCTGAGCCTTGTCCGCAATGCATTTTCCTGCAAAATCAATCAATTTGAATGAAAACAGCACACAGAATGAGGAAATTTTGAAAATGATAAATTGTATTACTGACCTGCAAGTAAAGAGAAAATGATCATGAGAGATAGAAATCGAAAAGAAATTGCATCCATATCTCTAATCAACTAAATTTGCAACTACAACTCACAAATTGTTTGAATTTTACTGTGATCGACAATGTGCATATAGGGTCTGGAAATACCGGGGGTTGAGAAAATGTTCTGATAATTTCAAAATGCAGGAGCACATGGCTTGACAATTCCCGCTAATTTTCTTGCATACATTTCTTATTTTCACATGTAAAAGTCTGAGTCAAAGTCAAGTGTGTGATTACAAATTCTGAGTCAAAGTCAAATGTGTGATTACAAATTTTAAACCTTAATTTTCACTAGTGTGGCCAAATTTCAGAATGCTCAATCTTCAAAATCATAAGTGTAATTCAAGAGAATGCATATTTCAATATCCTCTAGATATTCTTTTCATTTTTAAATTTTATTCATCTATTAAAATGTTAATGAATATAGAATTTAATACGTGATATATAAGATTTTATTTATAGTTTTTAAAGTCAAATTTATGGCACACTAATCTATTTCTTAAGAGAATGAATGGAAAACTTTGCACTAGATACAGTGTCACAATTTGATTTGCTATGGAAAATATCTTCTACTTATCATTTATATTATTATTAGAATGCAAATTCATTGATTTGTGTTTAACGAGTAGAAATTTAGAAGAACCAATCTCTCATAAGAATGAATTAAATATATTTTTCCAAATTAATATTAAGTATTTGTATTTTTAGAGAACTTTATTTACCAACATTTTCTCACAGAAATAACAATAATCACACTACTCGCGAAGAGAAGACTTTTGTAAGTGTAGTAAAAGACTAGTCTAATAAAATGCTAATGCATCCCTACTTCACCCAATTTGTCTCATGTGTCTTCTATAAGTCTAGTGGTTGTATCTTGCATTGACTAGTTGGTCTTTTGTTGTAACGACTACCCTAAAGACTATGTTCAAGTTTTATTAGAGCTTAGTACATCACAGATTCAAATCTTGAAATCTACATAAAGTATTTATTTTGATTCTAGAGTGAATTGTTTAATTATCTTGGTATCTAGAATATTATATCAAAAATAAATAATTCATCCTAGAATCAAAATAAATACTTTATGTAGATTTGAAGACTGTATGAATATTGAATCTCAAAAAGAGTTCAAGATTGTAGGTGTTACTAAATTGTTTTCCACGTTTAAATTTAGTCCTAATGAATTGCAAAGGATTCATGCAATTGCATAAGTAATTTATATCTTCATTCAATCTATGCATATTGACATCATGTTTATTATGTGCCAAAAGAATAGACAATGTCCTTGTATTATTCATCATAATAATATAATTGATATTTACAATCATTGAACAATGAAATGATTTAAAAGATGAAAGTACAATAACTCTCACACAATTGACCGTGAGAGTAGCCCCTAGACTATTGCTAATTGTTCCTACTCTTTCAAAATGAATAACATAATAGAATTAAGAGTAAGGAAAAGGTCATGGGCACCAGTCATTGCTTATAATGACTGGTTGAGGTATGTTGTCTTTTTGTTCCTACTTGATTGTTGTGTTGCTTCACATTCCCTTCAAGCCTCCAAATCTTGCATGATAAGAGGAAAAATGTTAGATCCAATGGATCTAAGTAATGCTAGTATCTCACCTCTCCATCACTTTCATACTCCTAAGATGCTACACATTTTCATAAAATAGGAACGTATACCAATAGTAAAGGAGGCAAGCAATCATATCAAAACTCTTTTATTACTAACATGTTTGCTTACTGTGCAACGTCCTAGATATAATAAATACGTGGATATAATTGTAAGCTCCCACAAAGGTTATTGAGCCCGAAGTACTTATTAGAAATGGAACGTATGAGGTTGATCTTGACAGATATGATGAAGTATAAAAACAGCAAGCTCAGTACCAGACAATCAAAGCATCAATGGGACAAGTTAACTTGAAACATTTGGTTTAATTGAATAGATAAAGGAGTGATGAGATGAATACAATTTTAGAATTGTCAAGTGCTACAGAAAAGATGCTTCAATTAGAATATTCATATATTATAATACATCTTTGAACATGAATTGAAAAATTATTTTTAGTTTGTATCTATAGAAAAGAAAATCTTGGTGCAATCAACGAGAGTTTCAAGATTAAAATCATGTTTAGAATCTATAATGCAAGGCATTTTTAGAATTAGTTACAAAAAATATCAAACAACTTGTTAACATACAGATTCAGTCAAGCTGGGAATCATGCAAGGATTTTATGACATAAATATGGTCTTTATTCATAAAGGACAGTCAATATTTTGACCAAAAAAGGTGTATCAAAAGTGAAGTACAAGGGAAATCAACAAGGAATGATGCGACTGTAGCTACAATAAGATAACGGCTAATTCAATCAAGTATGAAAGAAGACTAACATTTTGAAAATGAAAGAGTATTATGAAATCTACAACTGGTAGTGATGGAAGGAATGCAATGCATAGAAAAACTCCAAGCAATTAAGCAAGTTAAGCATTTAGAGTGATAATAATGTAGTTAGAAATCAAGGGATGAGTTTTTCTACAACAACTATCAAAATATTGTATCTACGTATTATCATTGTCAAAATGTTTGGCAAATTCCATTAAGCGATGATTTATAACAAAAAGCCTCCAAGTACAAATATTGATTTTGTGGGTCTCATAAAAGATGCAGGTTACTTCAAGAATCAAATTTCTAAATACCCAGATGCAAGAGGGTCAATACAGAGCTTCAACCAGCAGAAGAGAACTAAGATGTAAACTCAAGAAATCTAGTAGGATCGTTATTTACAAGCTAAGAAAGAAGCAACAAATTCTCAATAAATCCTTGTAAAATGAATACCACGTAGAGGAAGGATGCTACTGCCATGAGAGTTTACGAACTCAATCTTTTCATCTAGGATGAATGTATTAGGAAAAAAGGAGAATGAATGTCTTAAAAGTAATAAAGGGACTAGGTTTTGTAACAATAGTAACTTATTGTAAGAAATGATAATATTGAGCAAGGAATGAGAAACAATCCAAGTAAGTTAACTGTGAAACAATGTTACCATAAGATAAGCAAAATCCAAGAGCATACACCAAGATGGTTCAACAATGGAGACAAGGATTTATAAGGGGAAAGCAAAGAAAACCCCTTGTGAGTATTATGAATGAAGGCAAATGCCTAGAGAAGAGAGAGAGAGAGTGTTGGAGCAAAAGTAGCTCAATACAATAACATCAAGTGCTAAGAGTGAAGAAGAAAGAAGGAGGAGCATCTCTTATATAGAGATGAGAAAGGAGTTGCATTTGTAACTCCCATTTCTATGAATGCCACATTCATAATAGGTGTGTACAAAGTGTCACAATCCTCTTAAGGAGGATACACTAAATAAAGAAATAAACAAGAGTTGTCCTTACATGTGGAATAAAGGACAAACAATGACATGTTCTCCACATGTGTACAAGAGGAAAAACTATATTTAGGGACCCTTGGAATATCTCAATTAATATATCCAAGGAAAGATTAACCTTTCTAACACCCCCCCTTAATCTTTACTTGGGGAGTTTACATCAACGGGTTGTAAACCCAAATTTTTACAATGGAACTGAAATCTCTCTTTAGGAAGTGGTTTGGTTAAAATATCAGCCACTTGATCTTCTCCTTTACAATAAAGAAGAATAATTTGCTTGTCTTCAACTTGTTCTCGAATGAAGTGACGTTGAAGTGAAATATGTTTGGTTCGTGCATGATAAATTGGATTCTTTGCCAAGGCAATAGCACTTTGATTGTCACAATGTATAGGTGTAGGTGATTGTTGAGGTAGACCCAAATCATCAAGAAGTCTTCTAATCCATAAAGCTTCCTTAGCTGCATTGTTACAACCTTTGTATTCAGCTTCAGTTGAGCAAAGGGAAATAGAGTGTTCTTTTTTGCTTTTCCAAGAAATTGCACCTGAACCAACAAAGAAACAATAACCACAAGTGGACTTCCCATCATTGGGATCTCCACCTAGATCGGAGTCAGTATAGCCATGTAAAATAAATTCAGAATTTGCATCATAAAATAATCCCACATTAATAGTTCCTTTAATGTACCTTAAGATATGTTTAGCAACTTTAAAATGAGTTTGTTGAGGTTTAGACATAAATCAAGAAACTAAACCAACACTATAAGCAATATCAGGTCTAGTAAGAGTTAAATAATTTAAACTTCCTACCAACTGTCTATACAAAGTTTCATCAACAAAAGGAGTATTCATATCATTCATTAATTTAGTACCTAATTCACATGGAATTGAAACATGGTTAGAGTCATTCATCTTAAATGTTTCTAAAAGATCATAAGCATACTTGCTTTGAGAAAGAAAGATACCCTTAGGAGTTTGGAAAATTTGCATACCTAAGAAGTAATGTAAGATACCTAAATCAGTCATCTGAAATTTCTGTTTAAGTTGGAATTTGATATCAGAAATCAAAGCGTCTGAACTAGAAGTGAGAATTAGATCATCTACATAAACAATAACAATGATAATATCATCGTTAGTATGTTTAATAAACAAATTAGGATCATTTTGACTTCTAGCAAAACCTTGAGAAATAAAGAAAGAATTAATTTTAGAATACCATTCTCTAGGTGATTGTTTAAGACCATTAATATATTTCTTCAATTTGCAAACCAGATTTTCACTACCTTTCTTAACAAATCTAGGAGGTTGAGCCATATAGATTTCTTCATGTAAATCACCATTTAAGAAGGCACTTTTAACATCCATTTGATGAATGGGCCAATTCATTTTAGATGCTAAAGCAAGAACTAATTTGATAGTAGGCATTTTAGCAACAGGAGAAAAAGTTTCATTATAGTCTAATCCTTCAATTTGCGAAAAACCTCTAGCAACTAGTCTAGCCTTAAATTTACTAATTTCATTATTAGTATTCAATTTTGTTTTGTATAACCATTTACATGAAACTATATTCTTGCCATGAGGTAATTTGACTAAGTCCCAAGTTTGATTAGCAATTAAAGAATCATATTCCTCTTGCATGGCTTTTTGCCAATGAGGTTGAGAGTTAGCTTGATCAAAAGACTTAGGATCATTAGAATTCATAATAGTAGTCATCAAAGCATAATTACAATAATTAATCCTTCTATGTTTAATTCCACCAGATCTAGAAATGTAATCATCACCTTCATTGATTAAGTTTTAAGCCCATTTAGGTTTACATTTAGTTGTAATGGAATTATCACTAGAGGAAGAATCATTAGCAATAAAAGCATCATTAGTATCTACTTGAATATCATGAGTTGTAGGAGCAGAAATAATAGGTGGTACTTGAGTTGAAGGGTTAAGAGGAGGAGTAGGGTTGAGAGAAGGAGGTTGGTCCTCCACCAGCACAATTTTAGTGCCACTGAATTCTGCATCATGTGTAGTAGAGCAATCATGGACTCCATTTTTTGCAATACAAACATCTCTAGCAACTTGAACTTTGTTAGTAGTGGAATCATAAACACGATAACCTTTAGTGTTTTCATCATAACCAACAAACATATAAGGAGATGACTTAGCATCTAATTTATGCCTTTTATGTTTAGGAGTATGAACATAAGCAATAGAACCAAAAATCCGTAAATGATGTAAATTAGGTTTCCTACCAGAACAAGCCTCTTCTGGAGTGATAACCTTGAGAGCTTTGGTAGGAGTCCGATTAAGAATATAAGTTGCACAAAACATGGCTTTAGCCCAAAATTTATAATGCAGATTCTTAGCATGCAACATGCTTCTAGCCATTTCAACAATGGTCCGATGCTTTCTTTCTGCCACACCATTTTGTTGTGGTGTATAAGGAATAGTAAGCTCATGTTTAATTCCACATGATTTCAAATAAGAATGAAAAGCATTATTCACATATTCCTTTCCATTATCAGTTCTAAGAATTTAAGTTTAAAACCAGATTGCCGTTCAACATATAACTGAAATTCAATAAATATATCAAGAACTTGATCCTTGCTATGCAAAAAATAGATCCAAGTTCGTCTAGAAAAATCATCAACAAAGGTAAGTGCATACCGAGAACCTTGGATGGAGTTATTCTCCATGGGGCCCAAAAGGTCACTATGGACAAGATGCAACTTATGAGTTGCCCGCCATGATTTTCCTCTTGGAAAGGGCTCCCTATGCATCTTACCACTCATACAACCTGTACAGGCAATCTTGGAAGGAATAATGTGAGGCAAGCCATCAACCATATTATGCTTTTGCATGAAAGTAATATAATCGAAATTTAAATGGGCAAGTCTTTCATGCCATATATTGAAATCTATAGAAGTATGTAGTGAATATTGTGAAGTAGCAAATTCATGGAATTTAAACAAATTGTCATTATCCATTTTAGCATGAGCAATCACTTTTAGAGTTTGAGGATCTATGATATAACATGTATCTTTGTAGAATTCAACTTTATAGTCCTGACATAACTGTGAAACAGAAAGCAGATTAGTTTTCAAGTCAGGTACATATAATACATCATGCAATTTACCATTAGGAATAGTAACATCACCTAATCCTTCAACTTTACAAGTCTGATTATTAGCTAACTGAATAGGAATGTTAGCAATATCAGGTTTTAAAGAATCAAAAATTTCTTTATGAGAAGTTACATCTTGTGATGCACCACTGTCAACAATCCATTCTAAAGGTCTACAAAGATTCAAGCTACAAGTAAAAGCATGACGAGAATTAAAACCAGTAGAGTTCCTTTTTTTATGATTTGAGTTTTGATTATTGTTACTATTATTCATAGGTTTTTTATCATTTTGCTTTTAAAAACAATTATTGACAATATGACCATCTTTGCCACAATAAGAACAATGAGGTTTGGAATTGGAATGATTCCTTTGATTATTAATATTACGAGTGTTATTATGCTGATTGTTATTATTGTTATATTTCGCATGAAATTTATTGTTGGAATTATTTGAATTAGTATTATATTGTTTGTTGTTATTATTATTATTATTAGAACGAAAAATTATTATTTGAATTTCTAGACACAAATGCATGTTCAGTTGATTTAAGGGTACCAAACTGAATTAGCTTAGCTTCTTCCTATCTTAATAAAGTTTGAAAAATAACATAAGTTAACTAAGAAGTTAAAGTAGGAATAGCAAGCTGTGCATGAATATTAGTTATAAACTGTTGAAACTGTCTAGGAAGACACTTTTTAAGAATAAGATGAATTAAACGAATGTCCTCTAATTGAACACCTAAGGCAATAATTTGACTTTTAAGAGAGTCAAATTTTAACAGAAATTCATCCATACTTTTAAAATCTGCATACCTGAGATCTTCAAGTTGATCCTGCAATTGTATTTTGCGCTATTCATCTCCACTGACATACTTGGTTTGCAAGATGGACCATGCATCATGAGCTTTAGAACAGTGAGCAATTAACACATATAAATCTGGAATAATGGAAATACCAATTAACCCTAAAGCTTCTTCATTTTTAGATTTCCAAGTATCTTTCTCATCTTGGGTAGCCGCTGAACCAGGTTCAAGAGAAGGATCAGTGGCTATTTCGAAGAGGTGTTTAAAACGAAAAATAAATGAGATATGAGTTTTCCAAGAATGATAATTAGAATAATTAAGTTTTATTTCTAGAATTAAGGTTGACATGATTAAAAAAAATTCTTTTTTTTTTAATTAAAAAAAATCCTTGATGTGAAAATCAAATTAATTTAAAAAAATGATGTCTTATATATATAAAATTAATAATATATAAATATATATATTTTTAAAAAAAATTAGAGTAAAAAAAAATTATAAAATGAAAAAATTTGTTTTGTTTTGGTTTTTTTTTTTTTTTTTTAAATGAACTATTTTTTTTTTGTAAATAAACTTTTTAAAAATAAATCTTTTTTTTTTAAGGTTCCTTGTAAAAAAAAATTAAACAAAATTTTAAAGGAAATGTCGGTGAAAGACAGGAGTTAAAAAAAAAAGGCGGTTCAAGTGAAGATAAGGATATGGGGGGAGCGGAGCGGATGGCGTGGCTGCGCAGGCGACGGGTGACACGTGGCCTGAACGTAGGCCGCGTCGAAGGGTTTAGGTCAGGCCGTGCAGACAGCTAACGGCCCGTGGTCTGAAGTGATGGGTGGAAGGGGGCGGCGGGAGCGGTGGGTCTGCGCGGTGGAATAGCTCGAAACCAGTTGCAAAAAAAACGGACTGAGTTTCCCGTGCGCGACAGTGGGCGCAGGGGCTGGGCGCAGGTGGCACGCGGCAGTGCTGATGCGGTGATGCTGAGGGCGCGCGGGTCTGAGAAGGCACGCGGGTGGCACCCACAAAAATTTGAAATAAAAAGACTCGCGCTACACGCGATTAAGATATTTAAATGAATTTAAGTTTTTGTGTTTGCATATGGATAAAAATATTTCAAAAAAAATTTAAACACACCAATATAGATTAAAATATAGTAAATTTTCTTTTAAAAGAGTAAGAAAATTATATACTTATTGAAAACTTAACCCATGTAATACTTCTTGTTTTGGCGGCATGCCTTCCAAAACAAGAAAAAAAAATTGAAATTTTATAAGAAAACCCTTTGGCGGCAAGCCTTCCAAAGAGGGTTAGTAAAAAAAATTAATATGAAACCTGCATACACAAGATATGTTAAAATGAGCTAAAACCACAACACAAACTTCTTCTCTCAATAACGTCTCCAAATAAGGTGTGCTCCAATGAATGGCAACCTTCAACACAAAACTTAAAACAAGGATTAGATAGCCAAGCTCTGATACCATGTAAGAAATGATAATATTGAGCAAGGAATGAGAAACAATCCAAGTAAGTTAAGTGTGAAACAATGTTACCATAAGATAAGCAAAATCCAAGAGCATACACCAAGATGGTTCAACAATGGAGACAAGGATTTATAAGGGGAAAGAAAAGAAAACCCCTTGTGAGTATTATGAATGAAGGCAAATGCCTAGAGAAGAGAGAGAGAGAGTGTGTTGGAGCAAAAGTAGCTCAATACAATAACATCAAGTGCTAAGAGTGAAGAAGAAAGAAGGAGGAGCATCTCTTATATAGAGATGAGAAAGGAGTTGCATTTGTAACTCCCATTTCTATGAATGCCACATTCATAATAGGTGTGTCCAAAGTGTCACAATCCTCTTAAGGAGGATACACTAAATAAAGAAATAAACAAGAGTTGTCCTTACATGTGGAATAAAGGACAAACAATGACATGTCCTCCACATGTGTACAAGAGGAAAAACTACATTTAGGGACCCTTGGAATATCCCAATTTATATATCCAAGGAAAGATTAACCTTTCTAACACTTATTATATGGTTATATCTTGTGATCATATAAGGTTTAGTTTTCCTAAAATGATAAGCTTACTAGCAACATAATTCCAAGTGTAAGGAAGCAACATTTTTCCTTTAGGTACAAAGTAGAATGGGCATCTTAAGCAATATCAAAAAATCACTATAGGATGGCTAACAAGTACAGGAAAATATATCATAAATGATAAGATCTTTATCATAAAAACCCAGTTACGATAGACAAATAAGCTTATTAATGACATTATGAAGGGTCCATAGTATGAACCCATATTGGTAATTTGGGAACCATATTCATAACAAAAACATGCCATAACAATAAAGCTAATAGACTTGCGGCAGTAATCTCTCAGATTTGGTGAGATTCACACAACATTGGGCCAACAAAAGACTCAATTGCAGCATAACAGACTCTTTAATATGGCATGAAAAGTGCTACAAGGAAATCACAAAGATCTCCATGAAAAAGCTAAAAAGCCTCAGGAATCATGGTGGCATAAAAGGAATAAAGATGCAATGTCAAACACCCAAGTCACAATTTTTGAATGGCGTTTAAATAAAAGTCATTAAATAACAAACATAAAATGAGCTCATAACCAATCAATGTCAAAAACAAATGTCAAAGAATGAAACCATGATAAGCATTACCTCTACGTGGGAGATAGAAGACCCAACAAAATGATAGAGAGAGGACTCCACGAAGGCATAAAATAATGCAAGAAAATCTCTAGTTTCCTTCCACCATAATAGCTAGGGTTTCAAAACCTTTTTTTTGGTTGATTCTTCTTCTTCTTTTTAGGGCTTGTTTCGCAAGTAGAATAAGAATATAGGAATAGGAATACTTATTCCGGGTTTGTTATTCCAGGAATACAAAATTGGAATGTGTATTCCTTTTATCTGTTTGGTTCACCCAAAATTTGATAGGTAATATGTATAATCTATGTTTGGTTGTGCAAAAGAGGAATTGGAATAAGATTATTTATTATTATTATTTAATATTTTTTCATTATACATTTGAATGATTTGGATTACTATTGTTTTTTTTAAAGATTATTTTTTTCAATTTTTAAATTATGATTTTAAAAAAAAAAATTAGAGACAATCAATTGAAATAGTAATGAAACTAGTATAATTTATTCATTGTTTTAATAGAATTAGTCACCACAATATGATCAAAAACAAGTTCCAAACAAACAAATAGTCAAATCGTTATTAAATATGTCCATCATTTCTATTCAAAACCATAAAATAAATCACAATGTTCAATAGTTTTTTATTAAGGAAAATAGGTTTTGAAGGGTCCCTGAAACCCTTTTACAGTGTTTAATAGTCCCTTTGACTTTTCACTACATTTACACATATGGTCACAAAAGACTAGTACTATTGAAATAATTACAATTCCCAACATGCCTCGAAGAAACATGTTTTCACTCTCTTTGAGCCTGCACAACTTGCAATCAGTACTTTCCGGTGCTACAAATTTAGCTATGGTAGATGTGGGTGGGACATCATCGACCCACTAAAATAAATTACAACCACCATCCCCTTACAATACAAAATCTAAATTAGTAGTCTCCACAACAATTAGTTGATACAAAAAATGTAAACATACAACAAAAATTAGTAATAACCTTTCTTCCATTTGGACAACAAAATAATTTATGTTTTGGATTATTTATTGTGTGCGAGGTCTTCAGTACTACATGGCTAGTGCCACACTCACACATTGCCAAATTTAAATCCATCAATCCTATTTAAAATATGAACAAATACAAATAAAAGAAATATTTAATTAGCAAGATATATTATTTAAGAAACATTCATTATAGAAGCTTGCATCCATTGATTAATTGTATTAATTTTAACCTCGAAACTAAGTTGCACAAATCATTCTTCCTCATCAAACTTGACTAAAATGGAAAATTCAGTAGAATTCTAGAGGAGATCTAATAAGAAAATAATCTCTCCAGTTAAAATTTAAAATGAAAATACATACAAGATTTGGTCAACTACTTGCTCAATGAAAGTGAGAGTATAGGATAGAAAAGCTCTATGATGACACTGAAAGCTATAGCTAAATAAAAAAAACACAACCCTGCAAAATAGATAAATAAATACTTGAGAGTTTCTTAGGTGGTTACTCAATAAAAGTGACACAAATTCTTCCATAAAAGAGAGATGTAATTCATCTGCATGTACATTTGAATCAATGGGAGTTTTACATGAATAAATGAGATGCTGATGCTATTATGACTAAGTAAAACAACATCAGCATATATATATTAAAAATAAATAACAGCATCAACATCAACATTACCATTCTAAGAAATCGTGATTAAGTATTTGAATATAGGATTTGTCAAAGCGTAAATGTCTGCAAACTTGTAGAGAGAATGATCGATTTTGGAGTCTTTCTCACATCAAGAAGGGAATCTTGTGGCATTTGGGCATGACAGTGGGATGATTGTCTTCAAATTGGGGAGTGAGAGACCTATCTATCTTGTCTTTGGAAGCTCCCTACTATATATCAAGTATCATTTTTTGCATACTAACAATTTTTCAACTCGAAAAGACATTCCATTTATATCTGTAATCACCTAAAAATGGTCATCTAGACTATTAGACCCTTTCTTAGCATTTTGGCTAATTTAATTAATCATTTACCTAGACTAAATTGCTAATAATCTATTAATTTGATTATAACCTATAGTTTGACTATGCTATCCTAAGTTCATTAGTTGATTAAAAGAACATGTCCCCTTTTAATTAAATAAAGTACTCCATTCTTCTAACCCACTTAAAGTGCACACATAAAGTCCTTTTTCTATTTTGCAATTAAAAGAAAAGGCTTGTGAGACTTTTGTCTTATTTGACAAGTCAACTTATATTCTATTGGTTGACTTGTGTGTGCACATGGATCACTCCTCTTTTCAAATTCCATTGTTGATCATCCACCATCTTCATCTTGATCTCTAATGTCTATATGACTTTAAAAGGGGGAGAGATTTCCCCCTCAAAGGATCCATCCACTCTTGAGTATTGTTATGTTGTAGGTTTCTTGTTCAAATGTTTGAAGAAGCTTTGTGGAGAACTTCTACTCCTCATCTTATTCTCTCATCCATCTCATCATAGTTTAAATCATATTGCATATAGCTTAGTTCTTATTTTTCCATAGCATAGAATCACATAGTAATTAGTGGGATTGGTAACATTCTCATCTTATTACCATAGCTTGCATTGTGCATTCCATCCCATCATAGTTTCATTCTTGCATTTGTATGCTTTTAGAGTTCTTTGACACTAGCACTCTTACTCTTGTCTAAAGAATCTCTCATCTCATGGTTTACTAGCAAGGGTTGCATTCGTAAGGCTCAGTTGAGAGCCCTTTTATGCTCATTTTTATACTTCTTGCACTCCATGACTAGAGAGGTTTTAGCCACCATTCAAGCTTTCCACTCTATGGAATACCTTGGATAGAATGGTTTAGAGAAGTCCACTTTCTTAGTGTACATTTTTGGCACCCACCGTGGGGCAAAACATCAAGTTTTGTCCTTTGCATTTGCATTTTTATTGGATTTTTTTGCTTGCTTTCTACACTTTCTTTTCTATTTTAATTGCAATTCTCAGGTGATATTTTTCTAGTTTCATATGACAATTCACATAACTATTGTGCAATCCTTTTTTGGAAATAGTGTCACATGACCATACTTAACATTGTCACACCAATATTGTAGGTTATGTTGTCTGGCTTAGTAAAAACCATCACACAAGAAGATTCTTTCACCCACATATACTAAGAAGTATCATACGATAGTCTTCTAGCAAAAACTATCACCTGACAGGGATTTTCTTGTTGTTTGGGGTGTTTTGGTCAATTTTAGTTTGTGCTTGTTGGTTGTTGGTTTTTGCATGTCTTTAACTGCTTTACAAAAGTCCATTTATAGATTTATTTTGTTTTTGGAGCTAACCCATGGTGCTAATAGTTGGGATCATAGGTTTCCATTTTGAAAACCTTAAATGTTGCCTAAAGTATGCATGTCAAAGCTCCAAATGAAAAAGGGTCACTAACGGTAGTTTGCAAGGTTGCCCAACGCATAAAAATTAAACATTTTCTTGTCTTTTGTTTCATGTGCGACATATACTAGTTGTTCATTTTTAAGCACATTAAAACTTGCAATTGGGGTCCCTTGGTGATAGGAGAATATGCACCCTTGTGGTGAATCAAAAATTTTGACTTACCTTTGGGTTTCGAAAGCAAGTGGATAATTGAGTCTTCTTGGTGTGTTTGGGTGAAACAATTGGAATAGGAGAGTATGCTCTTCACCCTTGAGGTGAATCATAAATCTTGACTTCCAAAAGTTGATCCACTTAATGTTTAGTTAGAATCCTTTAGCAAGCTTGCTCTCAGACAACCTGAGAGGAATGACCCAAGTGGGGACAAGAAGAATACCTAGCTCTTCCAACCCACTATAAACTGAAGGCTACCAAGGACACAAAACCTCGGTAGATGTAGTGTTTTTCTTCACTTAGTGTGATCGCCTATGGGATTTCGACCATAGGGAGATCACTAGGCAAGAATGCTTAATGTGCTCTTGTAGCCGTGAGGTCTATTGGTGTCCCTTAATTGCATACAAGAGGAACATTATGAACAAAAGCCCTATATAAATACTCTAAGTTCGTAACTACCTTTTTTAGCCGCTCAACTTCTTGGTCCAAGGATCAATCCTAGTGGATTACCCAGATCACCCCAAGATTTTACACTCACCATATGTGTTCCCTTGGTTATACTTATGGCACTTTCATGACAAAGCCAATATCTCTTATGGGCAACCACTTGGTGTGAGGCAAAGGAGCATCAAGCATGGGCCAATTTGTTGAGTAATGAACCATGAACTTAAGGTAGATTGCTTGACTATTGTTTTTGAATGTGTTGACCACTGTTAACATTCTTGCAAATCAAACATCTCAGTAATGTTGTTAGGAAGGTTGTTCTAATATCACAAATGCATATTGACAAGGTTTTTTTTACCCTTGTTCAACTATTTAAGACATGTTAAAACACTTACTATTTGAAAACCTTGCTGATAACCGACATGAACTAGAAACATTCACTATCTGATTCAAAAAAACACTTGATTGTCAAAATTGAAACACAAATTTTGTAGTTAAAAACTGGTCTTTTGTGCACAAAAACTAGCACTGTATTGCCTATCTTCATGACAAATATTGCACCACACTGTTTTGAGAAAATTGTGTTGTCTTGTTACTATAAAGTCTGTCATCCTAATCTACCAAGTTCTATCATATCACCTCCAAAAAACTATCATTGGTAAGAGAAGTGTCACCCTCCTATTCTGAGGTGTATCACATGATATTTTATTTTGTCCTACTATTACCTAGTTTTTTTAAGAAAGTATCACCTAGAATTATTTATTGTCAAAACAGTATCTGCATTCTGGTTTTGGTAGTCTAGGGTGCGTCACTTCAGTCTTCCTTGGTCCTAGTTGCACATTTGCATGTTAGGAAGTTGTCCTAAGTTGAAAATATGGGTTTAGTCCATCAAATGTAAGTCTTGAAACATCCTTAATGAATCATTTGTCAAATCTAGTTACCACTTTATTCTAGTTATTTTCTATTGAGCTTCTTACTTGCTTGCTTAGCTCAAGTGACCAGTGTTATAAGTTCTTGAGCACTGTTTGACAAGCCATCTATTACACTTTGAAAAGTGACTAGTCTTGTTTGTAAAAGCTTCAAATCTGACACATTTCTCTTGTCCTATTAAACAAAGATGAATCTTTACATGCCGGTCATAACTAAACATCAAGTTGGTAATGGTGACCATACCCCTTTTATTTTCAAACAATTGAAGACACCACCTAAACGTCCTCGTAAACAATCTTGTGAGAAAAATCTTGAATCTACTCAAACACAAATGACTAACATTTGGCATAATCCACTTTACAACTTTGAAAACCCATTTGGTACACCCTCTCAGACACCTACGGGTGAAAATGATTTGGTCACTATGGTGCACCCTGATGAAATCAAACATCACTTAGAAGAGCAAGCATGTGAGAACCAAAGAACCTTGGAAGCTATATATGCTATGGAGAGAGAAAATCAATGAGTCAAAACTGACAATAATGTGCGCTATAAAAGGAATAAAGGAACTTTTTCTCGAAATCCTTTTGATGGCAACAACACAAGGACTCCTAGAGCCACCGCAAGTGCATGCTCCTCACCACATAGACAATCTCATCACGATAGTGATGAAGAAGTAACTAGTGAAGATGTGATCAAATTTCAACAAGATAGCTTTGTTCAAAAAATGATGCTTAGAGCCTTAGAAGAAAACAAAGACCAATACTTCCAATACATGGTAGCAAGAGGATGGAAACTCCCCCAAGGTTTTGATGTTGAATGCATCATTCACAAAAGGGAGCCCACTAAGGTTGAAATCTTAAGGGAGGAAATACAAGAACTAAGGAAACAATTTACCCAATTGCAAACTTCAAAAGAGCAACCTAAGACTTCATTTGTTGACTCAATATGCACTCTTCCATTTGATAGGAGTTTGTATGTGCTACCATTTCCTAAGGATATAAAGGTTCCAAAGTATGAAAAATACGATGGAAATGGTTATCCTCATGATCATGTGAGACATTTCTAAGCTATTAGCATGGATTTTATCATGAAGACACCTTTCTTATGTGTTTGTTTCCTAGAAGTCTAAGAGGGCAAGCCATGGAATGGTTCACAAAATTGAGTCCCCCTCTTAAGATGTTTGACAAGCTTGCACAATGCTTTATCCAACAATATTCCTACAACATTCAACATCCTGTGACTATATTGCACTTATGTCAAATTAAGAAAAAGCCAAGAGAACCTTTGCAATATACCTCCAATGATGGAGATCCTTATACTCACAATATCCTTATCAAGTTCCTGATGTTAAAAATTTGACATTTTTGTTAATATGCTTATACTTGAGTTATACTTTGATCTTAGAAAATAGTTATTTACATCCTTCAACAACATGGTTGAAAGTGTATATCATATTGAAGATGTTGCTATAAAAAAGGGTGATATTGTTGTAAACAAGGACAAGACTAACAATGCAAATGGTAAAGACAAAGGCAAACCTTGGAACAAAATAAGTATGTTGTCAATGACGGAGAGGTGGACACTCCTAAGACCAAGGAACTTGCATTTAACCTTTCTAATGCAATCTATGATACAAAACAATAAGAAGGTTCAAAGACACAAACCTTTGATAAGAGCTCTAAGTTTACCAAAAAATGATGTGTTTACACACCAATGGTTGAGCCTTATGAAGTGGTTTTGAAAACTTTAATTGCAAACAAACTGGTTACTTTACCAAACAACTCTTGTCCTTATGATCCACCCATTAGACCTCCATGGTGGAGAGAAGACCATACTTGTAGTTATCACTGAAGCAAGGGTCACAACACATGAAATTGTTTCAATCTCAAAGACACGATTCAAGATCTCATTGAGGCTGACAAAGTTGTCACAAATGGCCTTGTCAAAAATGTTGACCATAAAGCCTTTAAACAACCCTTGCTGGAATATGAAAAAGGTGAAACCTCCAAAGCTGCTAAAAATAATTATGATTCCAAAATTAGCTATGCCTATGCTGACGTAGAAAACCTTATAGGTATACTTGACCCCATTGAGTATCTTTGCATGGCTAGTCCTAACAATGAAAAATGACCCAATTATGATGTTGAGGATGAAAGATCCAAAGTTATCCTAAAAATGTGAAATGCTCCCCAAAACCATAATAACACTAGACCTAAGGTGTTGCTTTGAGTGGCTGAATCTTCCTCTTCACAGAGTGAATCGCTTAACATTGTCACCAGGGGGCAATTCAAGGTTTTCCTCAAGGTTTCTAATGATACTAAGAATGTTTCATCTTCTAAACAAAAAACTACTTCTAGGATGTCCAACTATGACCTTGTCAGTCAACTGTAATGTGCCCCAGCTCAAATTTCCATCTTTGAGTTGTTAGAATTGTTTCCTTTGCACAAGGATATCCTTGAAAAAGCTTTGTGTTCTACCAATGTTCCCACAGATATTGATGTGGAACGATTCCAAGCTATGGTGAACCATATCTCTTCACCTCACTACCTCACCTTTTCTGAAGAAGATGGCTGAGCTCTCAATCATCCCCACAACCTTTCTCTCCATTTTGAAGTTCAAATCTTCCATACTCGCATTCGTCAAGTCCAGATAGATAATGGTGCAGGGTTAAACATCATTTCATTCAATGTGATCCAATAGTTGGGCATGTTCGAATTTTCCATTGACCCTAAATGTAAGACCACTATAAAAGCCTATTATGAGGTCGAAAGACCTTCCAAATGTCTAATTGTACTTCCAATCAGAGTTGGTCTAGTTGAAAAGAATGTCATTTTTCAAGTCCTAGACATACCACTTGCATACAATTTGTTGTTGGGATGACCATGGATTCATGACATGCAAGTAGTACCCTCTACATACCATCAATGCATCAAGTTCCCTTTTAATGGTACTAAAGTAGTTGTCCTCGGTGTCAACTCAATGTCTATCAACACATTGTCTACTGCTAAAACACTAGTTCCACATAATCACTCTTCTCATGAGCTAACACTATCTTTTACAGAGTGTGAATAGAAATTGAAGATGATGAGCCTTGGCATGGGTGAATACACTATAGACTCTATTGCTGCTCTACCTATTTCCCCTTGGTTTTATGGGAAACCGCCTACCAAAAAGAAGCCTTCTACTTCTGCCATGACTCTTTTAGCACTCTTGTACAGTTCTCAGTTCCCCTATAAGCAAAGAAAGAAGAACAAGCTATTAAATATTAAATCTATAAGGAAGAGAAAGATGAGGAGGAAGTCACAATCACTACTTCCATTTCTCCTAAACGTTATGGTAATGGCTATAAATTTCTAGCAAAAGTGGGCTATTAGGGCCATGGGTCCTTAACTGGTAATAAAAATAGTCTTGTTGAACCTGTAAGTCATACTCAAGGTTGTGATGCTCGAGATACTGTTGGCCTAGGCTTTGGGCTAGAAAATGATATATCAATATTTAATCGACAAGCACCCATGTCTAGTGAATCAAAGGATGATGATCCTCCCTTTGTCACTACCACTTCACACGATGAAGACTTTATGCCTACAACTTCTCTTCTTTGGGGAGAAGACACTCCAAATACCACCAATGATGCTGAAGCTTCCACTTCTTGACAACTAGAACAATATGAGTCCAACCATGTAGATGTGAATAGAGGATGGATTAGACAAAATATTGCTCGCCTAATTGCTAGAGATTAGAGTACAGACTCTCACAAGTATGAATAGGAAAGCTTGTCAAATGCATCTTGTGAACTAGGAGTGGATGTTATTTATGCCTATGCAACCCAACTGAATGTAGTTGACAAGTCTAGTCTAGGGTTAGATGAGTTTGGCTCACAAAATATCTTAGTAGATCATGCTAGTTCCTCTAGGTCTATTCTTGATCTAGACTCCTTTGCAAAATTCACTATAGGCTCAACTTTGCATGTCACTAGAGATGACACCTTTCATGTTAACAACCTTGAAGCTTCCACCTCACTCTCATTGATTCACCCCAATCTCATAGATTGGTCTATTCAAAATCAATGACCTAAAATACAATCAAATCAAAATGACTATGAGATTTCTTGTTACCTAAATTCCATTGAACTCGTTAGTTCTTCCACCAATGAACCCATGGTTAATATGACGGAATTAGATATCTAGTGCCTTAGTCATAAAATCAAAAGAAAAAAGAAATGGTCGAATGGTGAAGACCACATTGTGGTGGTGTCTAAACCTAAAAATAGTAAAAACAAAGATGTATCTAATGGTGAAAACCTCCCTGAGGCACCTGCGGATGAGGTACTTCATAGTCTACCAAGCTATTTTTAGGATAGATCTTCAATTCTGATTGAATCTACACAACCTATTAACTTGGGGACAAAGGAATCTCTTAAGATTATACATGTGGCTCAATCACTATTAACAGAGGAGAAAGCACATTTTACCAAATTCTTTCAAGAAAAGAAGATCAATTTCACATGGACACACTTAGATATGCTAGGGCTTGACATATATCTTATCATGCATCATTTGTCTATCTCTCTTGATATCAAACTTGTAAAACAAAAATTGAGAAACATGCATCCACATGTTACTCTATTGGTCAAAGCAAAGCTAGAAAAATTCTTGAGTGAAAACTTTATTAGAGCTATTGACTATGCAAAAATGGATTTCCAACATCGTACCTATGTCTAAACATGATAAATCTATTTGAGTTTGTAATGATTTCAGGGACCTGAACAAAGCATGCCCCAAGGATGAATTTCTGTTACCCAACATCAATATGATAGTGGACATGATTGCGGGTTATGAAATGTATTTTCACATGGATGGGTTTTCTGGGTATAACCAAATTAAGATAGCTCTAGCTGATAAAGAGAAGACAACTTCCACATATGCTTTGGGTACCTTTTGCTAGAATGTAATACCCTTTGGGCTCAAAAATGCTGGTGCTACCTATGAAAGATAAATGACCACCATCTTCCATGATATGATGCATAAAAATATGGAAGACTATGTTGATGACACATTGGCTAAATCTAGAAAGCATGACACACATCTTGAAGACCTTAGTCCAATATTGGATTGTATGGAACAATTTCAACTTAGGCTCAATCCAAAAAAATGTGCCTTTGGTATCACTTCCAGAAAATTGCTAGGATACATCATATCATCCAAGGGTATCAATATTGTTCTAGAAAAGGTCCAAGCTATCACGAAAATTCCTCCTCCAAGAAATATCAGTCAACTCAGAAGTCTACAAGGACATCTACAATCCATAAGAAGATTAATCTCTAAATTGGCTAATAAAGCTCAAGATTTCAATAAGAATTTTCATAAAGGTTCTACTCATATCTGGAATAATGAATGTCAAAAAAGCCTCAACCAAATCAAAGGGTACTTGTATAAGTCTCTAGTTTTGATGCTACCTATTCTAGAAAAACCTTTGATCTTATACATCTCAGCTACATCCTCTTCTCTAGGAGCACTATTAGCCCAAAGTGATGAGACTGGCAAAGAACGAGTTATATATTATATCAGTCAAACTTTGGTTGCTTATGAAATGAAATACACAAGTATAGAGAAAGCATGTCTTGCAGTGTTCTTTGCTTCCCAAAAACTTTGACATTACATGTTGGCACATATAGTTCACCTGATTGCTAAAATTGATGCCTGGAAATATTTGTTAAGAAAAGCTGCACTTACTAGTCACCTAGCTAAATGGATGATGATTCTTTTAGAATTTGACATTCATTATGTCAAATGTAAATCCATCAAGGGGTAGGCCATAGCTAACCAACTAGCTGATTTTCCACTAGAGGATACAACACTCATGCAAATTGAGTTTCCAAATGCCTCAATTATGCACATCACTGAGAGAACTTGGAAAAAGTTTTTGATGGTTCTCATACACAAAATGGAGCTAGAGCAGGTGTCTTGTTTGTTTCCCCTCATGGATATACAATCCCAAAATCTTACAAACTCTTATTCCCTTGTACAAACAACATTGCAGAATATGAGGCATTCACAAATGGGATCAAAATGGTTCTTGAATGGAGAATAGCTAAATTGCACATCTATGGAGATTCTCAACTTGTTATAAACCAAGTGAATCATGAATATCAAACAAAGGATGAAAAGTTGATCCCTTACAACAAGTTGATAGATGCTCTAAGGAACTATTTCACTTTTCTGACATTTAGCAAATTCCTAGAGCAGAAAACAAGGCTACTGATGCTATGGCCACCTTAGCATCTATCCTCTAACTACAAGAACATGAATCATGATTTGAATTCCTAGTGGAAGAACTATGTCATCCTGCCTATGATTCCTCAGAAAACCAAGTGATCTACACTGTTGTAGGTCACAATTCCTCCTACTATGCAACTATTTTCTCTTACCTGCATGATTAGGTTATACACGAAACTCGCATGCACAACCAAAAATGCTAACTCCTCTGCAATGTTTCACATTACACTTTGGTCTCTAGTGACTTGTATAAGAAGGGTTTAGATAGAATGTTTCTTAGGTGTTTAGAGCTAGAAGATTCTAAAAAGGCACTCGCTAAAGTCCCTGATAGCATTTTTGGGGCACATTCTAATGACCTTACACTTCCTTGAAAACTACTTAGGATAGGTTATTACTAGCTAGCCTACCATGCAAGTTGATGTTATTCAATATGCCAAGTATTGTCAAAAATGTCAGCTTCATGGAAACTTAATTCATGCTCTTGGATGTGATTTGATTCCTTCTATGACTTATTGGCCATTTCAACAATGGGCCTTTGACTTGGTATGAAAAATTCACCTGAGTTCATCTAGTGGTCACAAGTTCATCATTAGAACAACTGAGTATTTCACCAAATGGGTTGAATCTATGCTACTATCTGTTGCTATAGGAAAACATGTTGCCCTATTTATACTAAATCACATCATTTGTCATTCTGGTATCCCTTCCTCCATTATTATGGATAATGGAGGATAGTTCAAGAATAAGGACCTCAAGTACCTATGTAAGAAATTTTGAATTTAAAAAAAAATGGTCCTCTATCTACTACCCTCAAGGGAATATCCAAGCTGAGGCCTCTAATAAAACATTGCTAAAAATCTTACACTGTACTATTCACAAGTCTACGAAAGTTTGGCACCTACAAATAAATCTGACACTCTAGGCCTATAGAACTACCATCTGTATTGCTACAGGGGCTGCACCCTTTTCTCTAGTCTATGGCTCTAAGGTTGTTCTCCCATTAGAAGTTGAGATACCCTCCTTGTGTGTCTCCTTACATGGGTTAATAACTGACAAAGACCATAGAGCTATGTGAGTACAGGAACTAGAGACTCTTGATGAACACCATAAGGCTACTTTTGATCACATGAGGGCTTACCAAAAGTGCATGTCTACTTAGTATAACAAGAAAGTTCACCCACCTAAGTTTCAAGTTGGTGAACTTGTGCTTAGAGAGAATCCTAAAAATTAGCAGGATAGAGAGCAAAAGGGAAAATTTAAACCTAATTGGTTAGGCCCATACATTATCACAACAATATTTGGGTATGGTGCTTATCCATTGTCTACTCCTAAAGGTGAAGAACTTGTAGAGCCTATCAATGTCCTACATTTGAAGAAGTTATATGCTTAGAGGCTCATTGCTCAGCTATCTTGTACATATCTATGATCCTAAAAATTTCCTAAAAACCAAAAAATGTCTTGAAAAAATGATCATCTTAGTGAAAACCTAGCAATAGGCGCTTCGATGCATCACCAAAAAACTCAAAAATTAAAAAAAAAAAAAAATAAAATGAAAAAATTCTTGAAAAAGATCTGTCAAGTGGTGAAAACCTAGAAATAGGTGCTACTTGAAACCCTTACACCTATGTCTATTAGTCTCAATAAACCATTTTGCTACACATTTCCTAGCTTGGGATTGTTTCTTGTCCTCATCTTGGGGGCATAGCTACTTAGCCTATTAAGGTATTCTTGTGCATTAGGATTTCTTTGACAACTCACAAAATAATGTTTCTCAACACTACACCCTACTTTGACATCAAGTGTTTCTTAACACTTTTCAAATAGTTTACCTATGGTATTCGATGTCACTATATTTCTCACTATTAGAAGCAAGTCTTGAAGAAATGACCAAGTGACTTACACACATGCACTTAAACACTTAAATGACTAAGCTATGTTGATCTTTATCTACTTTGTGTGCTTTTAATGATAATTTCTTTAATATGTGTTCCCTCCCTAATAGTCTCTTGAGGATGTCATTGGCTACAAGACTGAGGGCATGGGACACGTTTTACTTGATTTCTACTTATGGGTATACTTTATTTGTCTATAGTGTTTTAAGTATTTATGCTTGTCCTATTTGACACTTTGACTTATAAATGTATCATCCTTGACTATTTTTTCACAAGACCGCAGTGGGGGGTTATGCTAGTGCTTATGCCTTGATACAGGTGTAATCTTGCTATAATTAACTTAGGGAACCTAATCATGTAATTATCTTGACTTATACGTCTTTGATGCTTAGATTAGATTTCTACATGCCTATCTAACATTGATCATATTCATATCCTCATAGTTATACTAGTGATGGTTGTATGATCTCATGATGTCCCTAATAAATGCTCAATGATGAAATAAAAGTCTAAACATTATGTGTCCCTTGTTGATAAACCACTTTGCATATTAGCTTGCATGTTAGGTTCATTTTTCTAAAGTCTAGTCTTACATTCCTGCATATGGGGAGAGCTCTCTCTTCATCCTTTTTATAGAAATATTGGCTAAACTACTTTCACATCCTTCTTTTCTTTCTTTATCATGTCTTTCACCTTCTTGATCTTTCATTTCATCTCTATCTTTCTATCTTGTCACCATAAGGGGTTAATTTAAACATCACATTCAATCTATCCAAGTGTCACATATTTTTAGAAACATAAAGTCTATATCATACACATGAGAGCTAAAAACATATCATACATAAGAGAGATACATGAGCATAAGTATCCAAACAAATGCATACATGAGCAAGAAACAGAAACTGAAACATCACACAAAAACAAAAATGCTGAAACATCCATTTGAGACAAGTACACAAAACTACCAATCGAATCCAGTATCTCAAAAATACATGATATACAATCAAAATGTCAAAATTTTCATAAATCAACCTATGATTGACTCTCATCCTCTGCAATAGGAGGAGGTGGTGGCCCTAGTGGTGGAGCTTGTCTCCTATTCGACGACTATACCGCACCCTCTGACCAACCAATTGACTCTGAATAATTAGGAAGTTTCTATCCTGGTGACACCACACCACTGTAGGAAGTATAATAATAGGCAACCCATGCACCATGATGAGAGGCCTCTCATCTCACTCCCTTTGGAGTTCATCCTCCCATGCCTACTCATCTATGACCTCCTGATCTCACACCGTAATAGCTACCTGAGCTGTCTGTAGCTCCTCTTCTAAGGCATGGATCCTCACATCTTGCTCATCCTCCCCCCTAGCTGACTACTCTAACTTTACCTCTTCTCTCCTTGCTTGTCACCACCTTAGTGGAACCTCCTCCTCTTCCTCCACCTCCATTGTGGCTTGTTCTCACATCCTCCTCCTCCTTGATTGGGACCCCTCTCCAACCTCCACCCATTTGACACCCCTGCCTACGCCTCCATCTGTACCTCTACCTCCATGTCTCCCCACTATAGGTAGCACATCAGGCTCTGTAAATTGAGGAAACAAATTTCTTTGCATCTTGTACAAATATGCTAGGTCCACCCTTGCATCTACCACATCTGGGCAATAATCCCAAGGAGCTTGAACTAGCACCGCTGTCTCTCACATTATTGTATGTTAATATATCATAGGTAGCTAGCCTTGTGCCTCATCAGAATGAAAATTAGCATAGGTGGTGGTCTCCATCAATATCACTTGTCGCTTCACAAACTTCCACCATACTTAATTGATAATGAACTACTCTACAATCTCTATGTGCCTCCCTCCCAGTGGTCTGTTGTATCTCATATAATCTAGCTCCCAAGCATTTTACCACCTATAGCACTCTTGATAGGGCCTCCATGTAAATGTTGTTAGCTCATCCAAAATACAATGATAATAGGTGATGTCCCCACTATGTGTTTGGGGGATAAATCCTATGTATCCAAAAATGTACGGTCGACTCTGCTCCTGTGGCTGCATCCATGGCCAAATCACAACAATGTGCTCCCAACCCTAGATCTATGCCAAAACTACCCTACATGCCCAGGAACCACCACTATGATACACTATCTCATGAAGCTCATGGTACATATTTGGTAGTATCACTAGCCCCCATGCCATCCTGCATGGCTGTGCAATCAAATTTGCCACTAATCAACCCCAACCCAACGGGAAGCCCTTCTGGCTCCTATCTATCACCAAGGCCTGGGCTACCAAAGAACACAACAAACTCAGTAGAGGGTAGTCAAAACCATAATTATCAATGAATCACTCCCAAATTAGATGGCGATCTAGGATGGTAACATCTTGGAACATTTTCTACATAGCTGCCCACCCCTTTGTCAAGGTTTGATCATAGTACACCTGTGACATATCACCAAACTTGACATCAATATACCCAAAATCAAAATCAAAACTTGCAAAACATAACAAGAGCAATCAAACATATAACTTATTGGATCACCATATCAAGGCACTCATAGTATACAATACACATCTTCTAATGTGATCTCGGCCTCTCTGGTTGATAGATGGAAGGTATTACGGTTGTTGTGCCACTACTCAACCAATGCAGTCAGCAAACCATGGTTCACCTATATATGGGGCATCTATATAACCCACCTCAATCCCATGGTTGATATGGTAGCATACTCAACATCTACCAAATACTCAACAACTTGCAACCCCACCACTTTGGGGGCTCTGATAAGTAGCGCCAGAAATACCTCCTACACACATACAACATGTAAATGTTAGTAACACATTGCAAATGTGCTCATAACACAAAAAATCAACAAAAAAATGTTGCAAATCATCTATGTGATACTTTTTCCTACTGTAGGTGATACAATATGCTGGAATGATATTGTGCAATACTTTTTCTAAAGTTGTGTGATACAATTCTATTATGTGATATTTCACACAGATGCAGGCTACAAATGGGTATGTCCCTTACAATATACTATGCAACATGCATGTGAAACATTTTGTAACAAAATGTATCACACAATATTTTGCATTAAAACCCTCTAAAAATGTGAAAAACACCAAAAAAGCTCAAAAAATGACCAAACTAGTTTTCACTCACTAGCACCCCATAGTCATCTGGCTAGTTGTGCAACCAGATGCACTCGAAATGGTGTTGGTGAGTCAAACTACCTGCTAAAGCCATAATGCTCTTTGGACCACTCAAAAGTTCTCACCAAATCACAAAAGAAAAAATGAATTTGAAAATGACACTTTTGCCCCTTTTATAGCCTTTGACCTCATTTTAACCTAATTTTCAAACTCCTCAAAATTTTGTGAAGATTGCACCCCTAGCTAATTTTGATGTCCTGGATCCATTTTCAGTATTGAAATTGAAATATGAGTTCATCTTGATAGTCAAATCACTTTTTAAAATTCTACCTTCTTCTGAGCAGTTAGTTGACCTTCTTAGGTCTAATCTCCAAATCATTGCCGAGACATCCTCATTTCTTCATGTCCTCATCATTTCTACACTTCATATCTACTCAAATTCACCTTTTCATGTCTAAAATCACCTTTCTACTTGATTTGACCTAATTTTCATGCTTTATCCTTCATGGTCAACTTTGGCCAAAATGGGGCATTCTATCACTTCTTAATAGTCACTCTTTCGTTCTCATCATCTATCTATCATCTTGGACATTGCTATACCTCAATTTACTCATATCTAGCTTATTTTTGCATTCTCCTTACCTCATTTCAATTTCAATCCCAAGGGGGTAGAAATACTCTATTATCACTTGCTATAGCTATCTATTTTTTAGGAGCATTTGTTTGATCTTTTCACTTGCTCTTGATCTATCTAATTTTGCTAGGTGTTAGCATTCTTCTTATTCTAGCATTGTCTTTTTCCTAATGTTCAGTACTATCGCTACCAAGTTGTACATTTAGGATTTGCTATCTCTTTCTACATTTTGTTCTTCGGAATTAGATATCTATATCTATCATGGCCTACTTGGCTTCTATTTTCTTTAACGTAATGTGTTCCCTGACTGATCACACATTAGTCAAAGAGGGGCAAATGTAATCACCTAAAAATGGTCATCTAGACTATTAGCCCTTTCTTAGCATTTTGGCTAATTTAATTAATCATTTACCAGACCAAATTTCTAATAATCAATTAATTTGATTATAACCTATAGTTTGACTATGCTATCCTAAGTTCATTATTTGATTAAAAGAACATGTCACCTTTTAAATAAATAAAAGACCCCATTCTTCTAACCCACTTAAAGTGCACAGATAAAGTCCTTTTTCTATTTTGCAATTAAAAGAAAAGGCTTGTGAGACTTTTGTCTTATATGACAAGTCAACTTATATTCAATTGGTTGACTTGTGTGTGCACACAGATCACTCCTCTTTTTGAATTCCACCGTTGATCATCCACCATCCATATGGATTTAAAAGAGAGAGAGCTTTCGCCCTCAAAGGATACATCCACTCTTGAATATTGTTATGTTGTAGGTCTCTTGTTCAAATGTTTGAAGAAGCTTTGTAGAGAACTTCTACTCCTCATATTATTCTCTCATCCATCTCATCATAGTTTAAATCATATTGCATATAGCTTAGTTCTTATTTTTCCATAGCATATAATCACATAGTAATTAGTGGGATTGGTAACATTCTCATTTTATTAGCATAGATTACATTGTGCATTCCATGCCAACATAGTTTCATTCTTGCATTTGCATGCTTTTAGAGTTCTTTGACACTAGCACTTTTGCTCTTGTCTAAAGAATCTCCCATTTCATGGTTTACTAGCAAGGGCTGCATTTCTAAGGCTTAGTTGAGAGCCCTTTTATGCTCATTTGTATGCTTCTTGCACTCCATGACTAGGAAGCTTCAAGCCACCATTCAAGCTTTCCACTCTATGGAATACCTTGGATAGAATGGTTTAGAGAAGTCCACTTTCTTAGTGTACAATACCAATTTGTGAGCCTATTTCAAGTGGCCTAATTAATCAAGGGCCAAGATATTTGTCATACAGTCACAAAGAGAATGTTGTTTTAATAAGCTTAGATGTTGATGATGGTGCTTATGTGCTTTATATTGTGCCAAGGGATAGTCATATAGTACATGAGGCAAAGATAGGAACAAGAGGTTTTGCTATGTTTGTTGCAAGGAATAGATTTTTTCTTCTTGACAAAATCAATGATTAGGTTATTATAAGGAACTTAAAAAATGATGTGACAAAAAACATTGATCTTCCATTCAGTGTAGATAGAATTTTCTTTGTAGGGGCATGCAAACTACTTTGTAGGTCAAACAATATATTGATTCTTTTTTATCTGCAATAGAGAAAAAAACATAGGGGAAATTTGTGCACCAAATTTCAAGTATGTAGTTTTGTCAAATGATATGGAGAATGTAGCATTTCTTACTAGGCATGTAATCTTTATTGCAAGAAAGAACTTGTCAGATGGATGCAAATTTGTGTGAGACTGTACCTATTAAAGGTGGGGCTTAGGATGATAATGGAATTCTTTTTACTAAAATTTGAACAACATAAAGTATTTCCTGTTGAATGGAGATTGTGATATGAATAATAAACTACAATAATGAGAAACTAGAGTTATAATTTATATAACAAGCTCACTTTCCAACTTTGTTTTTAAACTACTGTAAGCTACATGTCAGTGTTGTGTTTTTGGATAATGGTAAATGTCATCCATATGTTTAACATCTACATAAATGACATGAAATATAAATAAATTATGAGAATGTCTTTCAACTTGTTGAATACAACGTATGACATAAATAGATCAATAGTTCAATACAAAAGATGACGTCTTTCAGCTTGAAAGAAAAAAAAATGACATTTAAATGTTTATTTTGAATAAAACCATTACACTCCTCCAAATTTATATCTAATATAATCTTCCCTTTCTAAGTCATCCATCTCTAAGAACCAAATAGCTCTTGTTGGTTCTTGCATAAAAGTATCAGATGCAATAGTCATAGTCTCTTGACTGATTCTTGGGATGGCTTTCAAGGTAGCAAACAAATTTGCAACATCTTTCTTAGTATCCTCTTTATCAAATCTGATGGTGTGTGACTTATTGATTCCCTCTCATACTTCATTGATATTTTTAGATATTACATCCAAAGAAGTGGCCATGCTTGCCTTCTACCTCTTTGGCGTCCTTGTTGTTAGTGTGGAAGGATTGTTTCTAGTGGATGTAGTGGACTGATTTGACTAAGGGTAATCTTCATCTAAATCATCAACAACATTCAGTGGTGTATTAAAATCCTCATCATCACCTAGATCAACAACCTCATCAAAGAGGTTACCATCTTCAGCATCTTGCACCGTTGCAACTACATTTCCTTATGCCATGTCATTTCCCACAATGACCGCTAGATCATTAAAATAGGTGAATGGCCGCCACCTATATAGGTCTGCAATCTTGAATTTGTTTATATACACATTGGAAAAATTAAATAATTAGATATTTGTTTGAAATTAAAATAGGACATGAATTTGAAGAGGACATTACCTTCAAAAGTTCATCCCATACACTATCCTCAGCATCCATGCATTGTGTTGTCTTGTTCCAAGAAAAACCACTTGTATTTCGTAGCCTTTCATTACTTTATACACTGACTTGCAATTTTCAACTTATTTTTAAAGTTATCTCTTCCAAGATTCAACTTTAAATATTCATTGAATCTCCTCTCTATCACTATCCATACTTCTTTCCTAAAACCTCCTTCACCTTTCTTTCCCAGAGTAAGTTGCTCAAGGAATAAGTCGAGAAGTTCCCTGTCCATCTCTCTAGTCCATACCACTTTTGGACTTCTAGAAGAACTACCAACGGGGGTAGCAATAGGGCTAGAAATAGGGGTGGTAATGGGGGTAGAAACAAGGCTGGCAATGGGGGTATACGAACATCCTCATGTATGCTCATCAATAGATTAGTTAAAGACAATTTCACCTTTGAGAAAATAAGTTGTTATATTACTGCAAAACTTGCAATAAGTTATGAGTTGTTAGTAATAATGACTTGTTAGAGTGTGTGGAGAGCCATTGACATAATATATAAATGGACCATAAAAAATGTGATTCACAATTCATAAATCATAGTTTTAAATCATAAATTAAAGCATAAATTAATTCATAAATTAAAGCATAATGATAATTGTGATTCACAATTCATAAATCATAATTTTAAATCAGTCAATCAATAGTTTTAAAGCATAACAATAATTCTGATTTGCAATTCATAAATTATAGTTTTAAATCACTCAATCAGTAATTTGAAAGCATAACAATAATTCTGATTTTCAACTCATAAATCACAATTTTAAATCACTCAATCTATAGTTTTTAATCATAACAATAATTCTGATTTGTAATTCATAAATCACAGTTTTAAATCACTCAATCAACAATTTGAAAGCGTAACAATAATTCTAATTGGTAATTCAAGTATTGTAGCTATTCAAAAGTGAGGAAAAAAAGTGTAAATGCTAGTAAAAAGAATAACTAATTTCAAGTAAAAATAACTATCGTCGAGATCTATACTCCTCCCACATTCTTTGTGCTATTTCATCTCAAAAATTTCTCCAATCATCTCTATCTCTTTGATTCATCCCATAAGTTTCAAGAATTGGCATGTTTATCCCATCACGATCATCATCCTCTTCAATTTCCATATTGGGTGGAACACCATCCTCTATCATAATGAAATGGTGTAGTATGCAACATGGAAACACGATCTTTGTTTGACTTGTGATACTGTATGATGTTGTATGCCTCAAGATAGGAAAACATTGCTTCAAAATACCGAATGTGCACTCAATTGCATTCCTAAGAGAGTGTCGATGGTTAAATAGCTCATGTGCACTATTGATTGGATTTTGCTCTAGAAAACTCTTTGAGGTGGTATCGTGTACACCAATAAGGTGCAAGAAATCTAGGAACATTTGGATAGCTAGCATCAAATAATAGAATTTTCCTATAAAAAGAAAAAAAATATTATAGATTGGAAATAACATAAAAAATATGGTTGACAGTAATGAATATATAATCATTAAAATAACTGTTTAATATACTTGGGGGAACTAGTAGTGGATCTACTCTTGACAGAGCCGAAGCAAGAACATGACTATCTGCAGTTGAGCCTTCCCAACTAGCAAGAACATATTGAAACTTGTAATCAAATGAATAGACATCCATTACATTTCCTGATAGGTGGTCTTTTCTATCATGATATTTTGGTTGGTTTTCAACATCAATGGTAACTAGTATATGGGTTCCATCGATTGCTCTAATACAATCCTAGTATAAGAAATATTATTTTCAAATATGTAGCAATAAACTCAAGCAATAGAATACATGATAATATAAGATTTACCTTGAAGTATGGACCAAAACGTTCATTCCCAATAATTTCTAGAGGAGTGTTTGGAGAAGGGGCAAAATGTAATTGGTATGGAGTGATATGATAACCTTCAAGACCTTATGGAAGTAGTGACTCACTATCTCTCTTGAGTGACCAAAGTTATGGCCAATCTTATGATTCCTTAGATTGTGGCCAAGAGTATGTAGGAACATAACTAATTGTTCTTCCAATTTCATGTTTATTGTATCTTTAATGCTCCCTTTCTCCCTTAGAATATTGGCAAGTTTGAAAAATGCTCCTCTAGTCAGGTGTATTTGGCCATGTCAATTTGTCTCATTGGAATAGATAATATGTTTATAAAAAGGACAAGAAACCTTTCTTCTCTTGCATCTTTGTCTTCTAGTATCTTCTGATGCTGCTACTATGAATACCGCTTAGGCTGCAAGCAAAATGGAGAGTACACACAAGAGTGTGATTTTCCTAACAATGCTTCCGTAAACTTGTACATCAGTAGTAGGATTCATTGAATGCCCTATAACATTTTAATGGAGTTATTATTTGATATTCCCATATAATTTGTACATGGTATTAAAAACATTACTGTAGAGTTATTACAAGGAAAAGAACAAATGAATTTCAATAAATTTCCAACCAATGACACAATCTAATATAAATGATCATCTATAGCAGTAGCCAAAGCAAAAACAAACTTGCCACAAACATAAGAGGATAACATGCATAGATAAAATGCAGTATCAATCCATATCTACATTTTGGTTCTAGAGAGCTAAAATATGGCTGAAGGAAACACAAAATAGTATTCCATGACTAATCTCTAGGCAAGATGATGTGCCTAGACAAGCTCCTCACACATAAACAAACATGATATAAAGTTTTAAAATGGGCATAAATTTTGTCAAAGATCATTAGGAATCATCTACTTCTTGATTAAAATAGTAAATTTTAGCTAATAAAAAGGGTCAGAGACTTCTTGTTCGTGTTATTTGTCCAGGTGAAACATGAAAGTTTTGAAACTTGTCGCCCCAAAGTATAGATGGCATTATAAGACATTTCTTATAATCTCAAATTGGCCACTTAAATGTACTACAATAGAAAAGTAGTTACTCATTTCCTCAAATGTGTTTTGATGGAAAGTGGGCCAAACTTAAACTTTCCAAATCTTAAAGAAGTATTTGTAGACTTTATATGCACGATGACTAGTAATGAGGTGGAGATGTTGAATCTTCTTGTTGGAAATTCTTTTTCCTTAAATGTCATGACAATCAATCTTCCAAGTTGTTGTCTAGAGGTTAGCAATCAATTTTTAGAAATGAAAAAGGCTTCTAGAGGGGTGAAAATGATCATTGTGAATCTAAGAACAACAAATAAGAGAAGCTATTAGCACATTAGTAAAAAGTACTCAACCAAATCCCATTAGAATAATTCTTCCATGGGCTGAAACAAGTAGTATATTTTCCATCTTATGGAGACAACTTGAAAATATAATTTTTTTAATTCTAGCCTTAGTGTATGTATATTGTGCATCTTGACTTACCCTAGAAGTTATTGTTGTATGACCCTAGAAGTTTCATTGAGTTGATATTGGATTTGATTCAAACTAGGATATATGGTTCAATTGCATCGGATAAAATGCATAATCAAATTAATTAAGCTACTACACGTCGATCTTGTTGCTTTTCATTTTTATTGAAAGCATGAAATTCAAAACCATACAGAGAAATATCCTGATGCCTTTCTTCTACCTATGTCTTATGGAGCTTTTTATGCTTGTTTGAAGTCATGTTTGGTACTTGCCAAAAGTAATGTTTTTGGCATTTATTTGGAAATGAGATATAGGTTTGTTTTAACATTGTATACAATAGTAGTTCTTGGGGTTTAAGAATCAATTCACCTTATCCATAGTTCAGTTTGGCCTAAGAGGCTCTGCTTGTTTCACAAGTTGCAAGGTCTTGCTAGAACTAATTTTGAAATGATAGTTACCTTTTACAATCTTATGAAAAATCAAGGACAAATTACAAATGCCTTTCTTTCAAATGACCATGTGCATTGAACTCTTTATTTTATTGACTAGGATCCAATATTTAAAATAGCACATATCACTGGGTAGTTGTCTTCTGCAGATATATGAATGTCTATTGTCTCTATTGATTTTGTGAGCTAAATCAGCTATCATACTAAACCCAAAATGACAATAAAAACCAACCATACTTTGCTAGTATCTCTTAGCTTAACAAAGGAGAGAGGTCTATGTAGTATCCTTTTGGAATAGTAATATACAAAGATGAGATAAAATAGATCCAGAAAGAAACTTGATCCAACACTGTTGGAAAATAAAGTTTATTACTCTCCAAAGTAGATGGAAAATTATGTTTACACTTAAACACATAGAAAATCAGCCAGATGCTAGGCTTAAAATGGAAATGAATATGGGAAATCATCATATGTTAAATTAGTACAATTAATAATCAATTAAAACACTAAAATACTTCTATTTATATAAAACAAATAATGGGCAAGATTAATGCAAATCAAAATTAGTAGAAATTATTTACTCTATTTTGGTGTTTTAATTTGTCACATTTTTGACAACAAAAAATAGAACTGCACATGAGGAAATTGCATCTTGAAACTTGTAGGGAAAGCTCCTTGATTTAATCTACTTTATAATCTAAAACAAAATCAAGCCTACTAATATGAACACTATACAATTATTCTTTGGGTTTTGCATAAGGATAAAATAAATAAACAAAATTGATCCATTTGTTTTTATTTTATAGGTTAGAGCACAAGACTTCAAAGAATGTCTATCTCATGTATGAATATTCTCAATTTATGATAGCTAAATCATAACAAGAATAATATCTAATGATTAGAATCATAGCAACAATTTGATTTGGAAAAGAGAACATAACACAAATAATAGCAATGATTTGAAGAAGAAAGATAATGACAATCAATAGTTGCATATAAAGCTACGTGGTTATCATAGAAGTTGATAAGGCATCTAAAATTATAGTGTGTCTTGCTAGTCACAAGATTGTTTGGGGATTAAACTTTTATTTTAGACTAGATTTTGCAAACCTAGTCCTATTTTTCTGGTTGTAAGCCTTAAAATAAAATCTAGAGCCATTTTGTGAGTATTAGGTAAATCCATGGCTAGGAAAACCCATGCCAAGGGTTTCAATGTAGATACACACAAAACCACTTCAGTAAAGTTGGATACCATCTTATAAGATGAAGAGGCAGCATCAACACGTAAGGGTTTTAAGATAAAGCTTGGAGGAAGAAAATTGTATGGAAGGCATTGGAAGATGAGGATTCCTAAGCTAAAGTTGAGAAGGATTGTATCTCCATTGAATGCTTTATAGAGAGTGCATGATGCGTATGTAAGAATGATGTTGTGCTTGGAATCTAAAGGAGGGTTTATGTGTAATACATTTATGAAAACAATTTAAGGTATAACAAAAAGAATATGTGATTTTTTTACAGTAGTAATTCCATAGCTTTATAAAAATGTGAATAACCCTTTTTTCCTGGAGTGAATAAATCCTTTCCCACGAGAATATAAGAAGACTTATCATATGCGAATATATAGCTCTTTCCAATGAGAATATAAGTAGATTTGTAGTGCCTCTCCCATTTGACTTTTGTAAGTCGTCCTGATGGATGCACCCTTGATGATCTTTTGTTGTGATGGGATCATGATTGTGATCTTGAGTGGTCTACACCATTGAGGTGTTTGGGTTTATGTTTCTTTATCAGTTGTGTTGATTATTCTTTTGACTGATCTTTGAGATTATAATGTGATTTTTGGTTCACTGAGGTTTGTGCCAGTGGTTACCAGGATCGATGTGGTATCATGAGGTTGTTTCATGATTACCTTGAGATGTGTGCAGAGATTGCACTATGTACTTTTTACGATGCTACACTGGACTAGGTTCCTGTAGCAGTGGTTAGTCATGTTTATGACTGTGTTTTCTTATGTGTTTTAAATGCCTTTTAATGCAGAGAAATCAATCATTATTAAATGCTTAAGTAATTAGAATGGATTATTCTTGTTGGATTATTTGGTTATGTGCTGCGGACATTTACCTTGTTATATTTCTGATTAGAGAGATATTTGTTACTCATGTTATGTTTACATTTGAGAGGACCCGAGGGTCAGATGCTACACTTTGATTCCAGTATCATAGATATTAGACTACTATGCTGTTCAGTTAATCATATTGCATGATGATGCCATTTTGAGATGACAGTGTGTTTTATGATGATATCTGGTTACCTGGTATTTGGACATACCTCTGATTTTGTTATGTGATAGATTTAATGCTATGGTTATTTACTTCATTCCTGCGTTGCTATGACTTTTGCAAACGTGAGTGATGTAAATAGATTATTTTAATATAATTAATTAAATGATTAAATTAGGTGATTTAACACATTATTGCTTCGGGTATGTTATTATATGCAATTGCACTTGATCGTGTTGTTTAGTGTGCTAGATTATATCCCTGGCAGTGGCACATGGAGTTAGTGATTTAGCCATTCATATTTTACCAATGTCGTCCTTATATGGTCGACGTATCCTTTATTAAAATGTTTAAATTAAACCTTTCGATGATTATTAAATCCGAACTCATTTGCATTATGTGATTAGACCAGTAAGCATGTTTGTGCATTTAGAGGTTCGCATTGTTGTGAAAGTTGTTTAAGGAGATTTATGTGTTTTTGGGTTTTCGGGCTTTTTAATTGTTTTATTTTAGTTTCTGGTAGTTTTTCCATAGATGAATTCCTATTTATAGGAATAGCTTGTTTTTGTTTGGGTCGATTCGGGGTTTAACTAGATTGGCTGGTTAAATGCCCTAATCGATTATTCACCCGAAAAGTGAATAAATGTCCAAAGAGGAATTTAATTCCTCACTTCTCACTTTCAAATTGGAAAGTTGGAGAGTAAAACCCAAAATCCTCTTCATAAGGATTTACGATTTTGTTTGTTGTGGGAGCTACGGGCGTGGGATTGTCGCAAGGTTGGGCTCGTTGGATCCAGCTCGGGGAAACCTTGGATTGCCGCAATTTTCAGCTACTTCTGCGAGATATTTATTTTATGGTTCAGATTCCCGTTTTGCCCTTTTGGCTGTGAGGTAGGGCTTTCCTGTTTTCTTGTTTCTGCTCCATTTCTGCTTCTGTTTTTGGTAGCCGTTTGTTTGGAGGTTGAGAACTAGTGTTCCCCTCCATTTTTGTATGCTAGTTCTACTCGATTGGGTGGGTATGAACATTTCCCTATTTTTTGGGATGAGGGTTTAGAGTTTTGCACCGTTATGCTAGTCATTTTTGCATACGGTGTCCAACTTCATTTATTTTTGGATTTTTGGGGTTTATGAACCCAAAGGCCAAATGGGTTTTAATTTTGAAGTTTTCCAAATTTTTGGGGTTTTTACCTCGTTTTGCATGTCGCCCTGTTTTCTCAAGTTTTCTTGGCACAATGTGGGTCGTGGACCTTGATGATCCATTTGGATATCAGTCAGACCACTTTTGCACTTTTATGTTGCATTGGGATGTGTGTTGCATCCATACTCCTGACGTTGTGTTCGGTTGAGTGATTTTATACTTGTTATGGTTTTTGTTGGACCTTTGCTTTTGTTTCGTGAATGCTAGGATTCATGTAGAATCCATACTCTCGGATTGAGGCTGGTTGAGTGAGTTCATGATGTTTGGTCTTGTTGCATCATTGGGATTCGTGTAGAATCCATACTCTCAGATTGAGGCTGATGGAGTGATTTAATGGTGTATGGTTTTATTGGCTTTGGGATTCGTGTAGAATCCATCCTTCCCGTGTTGCTTTCAATTGGGTGTTTCTTTGCATTTTGTTCTCATTCCTGTCCTTGTGTTATGATCTCCGTGATGGTGGTGCACCACACACGAGTACGTGCGCGTACATTTGTTGGGTGACTTGCGAGGCCCGATCTTCCGTGGATTTGCCGAAAGTTATGATCATTGGGGTTGGGATGGGAGTATGCATGCCCACAGGCACTTGTTGTAGGATGAGCATGGGTAGGGTAGGGAAGCATATGGAGGGGGCTTCTATCCTGTAACCTGGTGACTACTTCCCGGTTGGCAGAGGAAGTTTTATATAAGTGATAATTAAATTAAAAGTTTGGGTGGTAATAAATATAAGATAATTAAAATGTGTGGGTTGTGCGCCTTCCACCATGAAGAGTAGCTGCCCTAGGTTGTGCACCTTCTATTAAGAAGAGTAGCTGCTTATACTAGCTTGGGCTTTTCGATGCCAAGTGACTCTCCATGATGTCAGCCCCTACTTAGTAGCCTTTTGAGTTTCTGACCAGGACCTGTACTCCTGGCATTGTCTTAGGTTCTTGGTTCAACCATCATACTGTCTGGCGTGAGTGTTAGCCATGGATGTTGTGTTTTATGTGTGTTTGTGGTTGGATCTTTATCTCCATCAGCACGGCGGGTGTGGACCTATGGGTGCCACATGGTTGGGAGGCGTAGCTACCTTCACCACTGCTAAGGATTGGTGTAAGGAGACGATCTTTTGTCCTAGTGCGACCATTGCTGTATGTCTTCACTTGGTACTTCGAGTTTCGGAGTACGCTTTCTTGTGATTTATGCTTTCATTGGGATGCTTGTATATCATTTTTAGATGATGTTATCTTATTTGGCGCATTCCCTTATTATGATGTTTAGCATATGATTAGATGATGTTATTTGATTTAGTAGTATATCTGTTGCTTACTGCTATTTAGCATGTGATAGGTGATGTTATCTACTGTAAGATTATCTTATGCATTATCACTAGCATGTTAGATTTTTTTATGTTGTTATTGTTGCATATTTTAGTAGTGACATCCCTATTACGACAGTACTGATGATTTGGTCAGTGGCTTGGGATGTTACGCATGGGAGATGGCTAGGACCCATGATGGTCTTATGATGCTATTGACGGTTGGGAGGAACCGCGTACTTAGTTTGGTTGTTCTGTTCCTGAGATGTATTTATGTTCATTGTGATGTTGCTTTTGTTCTCTGCGATGTTTATATTCAGTGTGTTCTTTGCTACTGTAGTTTAGATGGTTTGATGTTCATCATTCTGTGTTGTTCTTGCACTCGAGTGTTCATTCCTCGAGCCCTTGTGGATCTGGTACTCCCTGGTGTGGAGGTTCTTTGCTCTAATTTTGGTCTTTTTTGCTTCTAGGAGTGTTTTCGTGTTTCTATGGGTGACATTTGTTTAGCATGGTGCGACACTTTAAAAGTATCGCACGCCCATGCAAACTATGTCGTACGACACTGTAAAGTATCGCACGCCTTCTTGAGAAATGTCGTATGACACTGGAAGAGTGTCGCACACCTTCTTGAGAAATGTCGTACGATGCTAAAAAGTGTCGCATGCCTTCCTGAGAAATGTCGTACGACACTGAAAGAGTGTCGCACGCCTTAAGGAGAAGTATCGCCCTCCCTTAGTAAAAAGTGTTGCACGATTTTTGTGAAAAACTAGCGCGTGCCATCAGCGGGCACTTTTCTTCGTGATTCAATCTTTTTGAGAGTGGTTTTGGATACCCTTTTGGGCATTCTTTGACCCTTTACTGTTGCATTTTGCATTCTGTTGGTTTCTCTTGAATGCAGTTTTTGTGTTTCTGTTTTAGTCTCTTGGGGTTTAAAATATATCGTTTCTTATACTTAAGATATATTTTAATATAGGTGACAAATCATTTGAGATAGGTTTCAGACCTCTCAGAGATAAGTTATGGATTCTAGGAAATTTCAAGGCTTCAAAAATTCAGACTTAGCCAATTTTCAGGGCTTCAGGATTTCAGGCTTAGCCAAATTTTGGGATTCTGCATTTTACCCCAGCTTGGTGTTTTATTGATGAGTGGTCTTTTCTTGTGCCCTCATCTTGTTGTGGTGGTTGTTGGCTTTTGTTTGGGTGTGTCAATTGGGTAGTGGCGTTTGGAGATTCGTTGGTTGTCGGGATTGTATTGAAGTCTTTCGTTGTGATCATTGTGATCCCTGTATGATGTTGTCTTGTGCATTCATACTTGTAAAAAAACTATATCTTGGCTTGATTTGAATCCTTGTTTCCAAGGATCTTCGGGTGGGGCATTACAAGATTCATCATACAAGAATAACCCATTACATGAAGGAGTGAAGGAATACATTTTTATACATAAGTAAAGAGTTAGAATAATGAGAAGTTTTCATACATATAGTGTGAGATTAAAGACAGACACCTCCACGGCTCCATAGCTCTGTGCAATAGCAGCAACGAAAGTGTTGGAAATCAGAATGGAGTAACTGAGAGGGGGAGGGGGTGAATCAGTTACCACAAAAACATTTCACAGTCCCTTAGATGTCTAAAATCTTGATCTTAGTTACAGATTACTGAAACTTGATAATGCAGCAAATACTAATAGTTATTAAGAACTGATAACCAAAACAATTCAGCAATCATGAACACTAGAGACACTAGATTTAACGTGGAAACCCAATATGGGAAAACCACCAATGTAACTAGTTACTGTTTTTCACTCTTCTGAAGTGAGCCCTGTTAGGAGCCAACCCTGTTAAAGGTTACAAAACACACTGTTAGGTGTGACCCTGTTAGAGGATTTAATCACCCTGTTATGAGTGGCCTTGCTAGAGGTCTTTAGAAAAATTCAACTGAACTGTCACCTTGTTAGAGGATTTATAGAATGGCTATTAAACCAACTCTGTTAAGAGATTTTGAGTTCACTATTACAATGGTTAGAAAGCAAAAATGAAATGACCTGATATAGTGTGCAACTTATGTTTTTTGATTGCAGATTTTTGTTATGCTTGACTGGATCCTTATTGCTCAAATACAACTTTGCAACTCCTTTAACACATTTGATCCTCCATCAGACTTTTCTCAACATTCGCTTCTTCATACTATAATTCGCATTCATAACTTTTTCATAATCACACTTCTCTATTTTTGATTTGCAACTTGAGTGACCATATATACCTTCCAGATTATCTTAGTCGGCTCAAATCACTGACCAATAATCAAACAATATACAATAGTCAGCTAGAAATAATTAACATTACAAACTAAAAAATCCCTTTACTGGCCGACCCTGCTTGGTTAATACTATTCAGAAAATAATTCCTATGTTAACTGACTAAGCTTGGTTAATATAGTGAACTCCGTGACAACCCTTCAATCGCCAGGAGAACTTGGTAAGTACTGAGTTTCCATAGATGACCAAGTGAGCTCGGTGGAAATTGTCTTGGTAATCACTAAAACCTTCATTTACCTTCCTGACTCGGTAAACACTAAATCCTTCGTTTACCTTCCTAATTCGGTAAATACTAAATCCTTCATTTACCTTCTTGACTCGATAAATACTAAATCCTTCGTTTACCTTCCTGGCTCGGTAAATACTCTGTCACAGTTTCCTTCGATCACTAAGTGAGCTCGATAAGTACTGAACTTCCTTCGTTAACCAAGTTAGCTCGGTAGAAGCTATCTTTACAGTGTAATATACAACAACGCTCGATAGACTCTGTAAACTACTATGCTTACCTTCTAAGCTCGGTAGACTCTGTCTGATGACTGATATGACATTTGTGTAACATCAAAGACAACACTCAATTAACCAATTGTATCCAACAATCTCCCTCTTTGGCATTGATGGCAACACAACATGTCATAGTAGAATGAAATTTGAAAACAAGTCTTTCTCTTATAGTGCAACACAATATGTCAACATAATACTTCTCCCTCTTAGATAGAAACTTCTCCCTCTTTTAGTAATCTCCCTCTGTAAAGGAATTGTATAACAGAAAGATATGACAATTTTATTCTCCCTCTACAAATGCTTACAAATTTCAGAATAGATATTACAATTTTACTCTCCCTCTTTGACAACACATGCCAAAGACAATACAACACAGTAAAAGCTCTTCTTCGTATGCCAAAAGTACTCTCAACTAGATTACAATGTACCTTATGTACAGATTCATATGCAATGACTTTAATACTCTATTGCATCAACTTGATAGATTTTCAACTTATCATAGGTTGATGCATCACTTACAATTTTATTTTAGTGAACTTCAGATAGGGGAGTGACCCCTAACTTACCTCTGAGAGACAAGAATGTATCCTTAGGTAGTGGCTTTGTGAATATGTCAGCAATTTGTTCCTTTGTATGCACATATTCTAGTCCGATCTCCTTGTCCTGCACCAATTCTCTGACAAAATGATATTTTATTACTATGTGCTTGGTTTTGAAATGCATCATTGGATTCTTAGATATATTGATTGCACTAGTATTGTCACAGAACATAACAATTGGTTCTTTGATTTCCATCTTCATTCCTTGTAATAACTGCTTAAACCAAAAAATGTTGGAACAGTTTACTGCTGCAGCAACATACTCTACCTCTGCTATAGATTGGGATGTACAATTCTGCTTTTTGCTTGTCCAAGAAACCAATCTCTTTCCAAGAAAGAATGCTCCTCCACTTGTGCTTTTTCTTTCATCAAGATTCCCTGCCCAATCAGCATCAGTAAAAAATTTCAGATCCAAATTACCTCCAAATTTGTACCATAGTCCATAATCTTCAGTTCCTTTCAAATATCTCATTATTCTTTTAATTGCCATTAGGTGAGTTTCTCTTGGTTTTGCTGAAAATCTTGCAACAATACCAACTGTAAGAGCAATATCTAGCCTGGTATGATCTACTTCTTTGGATTCATCATCTTTGGTAAGTTTCAATCCAGTACACATAGGAGTTCCAACAGGTTTGCAGTCCTCCATACCAAACTTTTTCAATATCTCCTTGATGTATTTTGATTGAGTAATGAATATGCCATTCTTATTTTGTTGAATTTGAAGACCAACGAAGAATTTTATTTCACCAAACATAGACATTTCAAATTCTTTGTTCATTTGTTCTAAAAATTCTTTGCAAAGATCATCATTCCCTGTGAAAACAGTATCATCTACAAATATTTCTACCAAAACAATCTTATTATCTGGTCCTTCCTTTATATACAAGCTACTATTATCATTAGTTCTTTGAAAACCAATCTGAATAAGATAGTTATGCAATCTTTCATACCATGCTCTAGGGGCTTGTTTCAGACCATATAGTGCCTTGTGTAATTTGCAGACCATGTTCCTTTTATCTAGATCAACAAAACCTTCAGGTTGTTCAATGTAAACCTCTTCATCCAGTATTCCATTGAGGAATTTGACTTGACATCCATCTGATAAACTTTGAATCCTTTGTGAGCAGCATATGCAAGTAAGTTTCGGACTCCTTCCAATCTTGCAACAGGAGCAAAAGTTTCCCCATAATCTATGCCTTCTTCTTGAGAGTATCCTTTGCATACTAATCTAGCTTTGTTTCTAGATACCTTACCATCTTCAGTCAACTTGTTTATGAATAACCACTTGGTTCCTATTATATTCTTATCTTTAGGCCTGGGTACAAGAGTCTATGTCTTATTCTTCTCTATCTGTTCTATTTCCTCATTCATTGCCTCAATCCAACTATCATTTGCCAATGCGTCTTTAGTACTTCTAGGCTCAAAATCAGCAAGTAAACAAGTATTTTTTAACTTACTTCTTGTGAGGGTTCCTTCATATTTGTCTCCAATGATCTGATCTGGTGTATGATGTCTTCTGACATATTTAGCTAATATAGGTTCTTTACCTCTTGAATGAGTTTCATTGATATCTGCTTGTGCTTCAATTTCATATTCTGGCTATTCTGGCTTGCTTGCTTCAGACTCGGTAGACACTTGCTCGGTAGTGTCTAAATGTTGCTGTGGCTCAGTTTGAACTATTTGCAACTCAGTTACTAAAGACTCAGGAGTTGAGGATTCTTGAGTGAATGGTATACTTGGTATAGTATCAGGTTCAATGTAAACAAATCTCTTGTAGTCTTCAGGTACCTTTTTGCTTTCTTCTTCTTATTTTTCTGCAAACTCATCAACTTTCACATGTGCACTTTCTATGACTTTGTGAGTGGATAGATTTAAACATCTATATGCTTTGCTTTTGTAGGAATAACCCAAAAATATTCCTTCATCACCTTTTACATCAAATTTTCCTTTTCTAGATTCTTTCAAAATATAACATTTTCTTCCAAATACTTTCAGATAACTTACATTGGGTTTGTAGCCATACCATAATTCATAGGGAGTCTTGAATGAGTCCTTCTTCAACTGTACTCAATTTAAGGTATGAACTGCAGTGATGATGGCTTCCTTCTAGTATTTGATAGCAATTTTTTTTCTATCATCAGGGTTCTTGCACAATTCATAATGAATCTGTTTCTTCTTTCAGCTATTCCATTTTGTTCTAGAGTTCCTAGTGCTGAAACTTGTCTTTTAATACCTCTTTCAATGCAGAAGTTATTGAATTCATGTGAAATGAATTCACCACCTCTGTCTGACCTTAAACATTTCAGCCTTTTTCCTATTTCTTTTTCAACTCTTGCCAAATACCATTTGAATTTCTCAAATGCTTCTGATTTATTCCTTAGATACATGACAGTCATCATTCTTGAATAGTCATCAACAAAAAGAATGAATTTTTTTTCTCCAGTATAGCTTTCTATTCCAATGGGTCCACATAAATCAGTATGCACAATTTTTAATATATCTTCAGACTGATATTTTTTACCTTTAAAACTAGTTTTTTCCATTTTACCAATCTGACAATTCTTGCATAGACCAACCTCAGGTTTCTTAATGTTAGGAATGCCTCTTACTTTCTTGAATTTGCTTATTTTTACCAAATTATCAAAATTGACATGACACAACCTTTTATGCCATAACCAACTCTCTTCAATTTGAGCAATAAAACATGAGCATTCACCAAGTTCTAGATAGAACAAGTTACCTTTAGTTTGGGTGCCAGATCCTATCAGTTTTCCTTGCTCATTCAATAGTCTCACCTTTCCATGCATGAATTCTACCTTGAATCCAGTATTTAGTAACTGTGCAACACTTAGCAAATTATGTTTGAGACCTTCAACCCAGTAGGCATTATTACATATAAGTTCTTTGGATAGACAAATTCTTCCTCTTCCTTTTATGAAACGAGGTTCATTATTACCAAACCTCACACTACCACCATCATAGTCTTCAAACTGATCAAACTTAGTTTTATCACCAGTCATATGATGTGAGCAACCGCTATCTATAATCCATGTATCATTCTTACTTATATGAGAGATAAGAGCCATTTTATCTTCGTCACTATCAGAGTCATCTTTAACAGCAATATAAACAATTTCATCCTCACTATTATCAGAATCCTTAGAATTTTCAGCCATGAAACATGATTTCTTACCTTTGTTCTTGAATGATTTAAAGTCTTTCTTGCCATTCCATTTGTGATCTTTCTTTTTATCATTGTTTTGCTTGTTTGGGCACCCGTCTGCAATATGACCAATTTCATCACAAGAAAAACATATTAGAGGAACTTTACCTTTGTATTTTCCTCTGCCTCTAGAATATTTCTTGGCTAGTAGAGCTTCAATCACTTCGAGATCACTGTCTGAACTTTGGCTCGATTCATTTTCACTTTCTGACTGTGATTCTATCTTCTTTTTGTTTTTCTCTTTGAGTGAGAGCTTGGCTTGAAATGCTGATTCAATATTTTTGGAGGCTGGAACATAGTTGTCAAAGTTATCTAGTTCAAATGCAGTTAGTCTTCCGACTATGGCCTCAAGATTTATCTTATGATTTTCTTCACACCTTCTTTCCTGTATTGTAGAGACTCTGATTGCATAAACAAGAAGCAAGGTTCTGAGAACTTTGCTTACAACTGTTTCTCCTTTGATGTCACCTCCAGCTGCCCTGATTGCACTTACACATGCTTTAACTCTTTCAACATACTTTGTAATGTTTTCATCCTCTCTCATCCTCATTTGATCAAATTGTCCTCTTAGACTTTCTGCTTTTTCTCTTCTCACATTATCATCCCCTCCATAGATATCCTTTAGCTTGTTCCACATGTCAAAGGCAGTTTTGCAATCCTTAATGTCATCAAATTCTTCATAGCTGAGAGTAGATGCTATGTCTATCATCATATTGTTGTGAGTCTTCTTTGTAGCAATATCATTAACTGACAATGTGCCAGAAGGTTCTTCATATTTTTCTTCAAGGTATTTCAGTCCAGTATCACCAACGGTAGTCAGATGAAGTTTCATCAATTCTTGCCATGCTGAAAAGTTATCTCTGTTAAGTTTTGGAATTTCTCTTTTGTAAGACATCTTGATCTTTGTCTTAGAACCTTGAAATCCTTTCCTGCAAGCACCAAAAAGCTCTGAAACCAATTGTTGGAAATGAGAATAGAGTAACTGAGAGGGGGAGGGGGTGAATCAATTACCACAAAAACATTTCACAGTCCCTTAGATGTCTAAAATCTTGATCTTAGTTATAGATTACTGAAACTTGATAATGCAGCAAATACTAATAATTATTAAGAACTGATAACCAAAACAATTCAGCAATCATGAACACTAGAGACACCAGATTTAACATGGAAACCCAATATGAAAAAAAACACCAATGTAACTAGTTACTATTTTTCACTCTTCTGAAGTGAGCCCTGTTAGGAGCCAACCCTGTTAAAGGTTACAAAACACACTGTTAGGTGTGACCCTGTTAGAGGATTTAATCACCCTGTTAGGAGTGGCCTTGCTAGAGGTCTTTAGGACAATTCAACTGAACTGTCACCTTGTTAGAGGATTTATAGAATGGCTATTAAACCAACTCTGTTAAGAGATTTTGAGTTCACTGTTACAATGGTTAGAAAGCAACAATGAAATGACCTAATATAGTGTGCAACTTATCTTTGCTGATTGCAGATCTCTGTTATGCTTGACTGGATCCTTACTGATCAAATACAACTTTGTAGCTCCTTTAACACATCTGATCCTCCATCAAAATTTTCTCAACATTCGCTTCTTCATACTATAATTTGCATTCATAACTTTTTCATAATCAAACTTCTCTATTTTTGATTTGCAACTTGAGTGACCATATATACCTTCCAGATTATCTTAGTCAGCTCAAATCACTGACCAATAATCAAACAATATACAATAGTTGGCTAGAACTAATTAACATTACAAACTAACAAATCCCTTTACTGGCCGACCTTGCTCGGTTAATACTATTCAGAAAATAATTCCTGTGTTAACCGACTGAGCTCGGTTAATACAATGAACTCTGTGACAACCCTTTAATCGTCGGGAGAACTCGGTAAGTACTGAGTTTCCATAGATGATCGAGTGAGCTTGGTGGAAATTGTCTTGGTAATCATTGAAACCTTCATTTACCTTCCTGACTCGGTAAACACTAAATCCTTCGTTTACCTTCCTGATTCGGTAAATACTAAATCCTTCATTTACCTTCTTGACTCGGTAAATACTAAATCTTTCGTTTACCTTCCTGGCTTGGTAAATACTCTGTCATAGTTTCCTTTGATCACCGAGTGAGCTCGGTAAGTACTGAACTTCCTTCGTTAACCAAGTTAGCTCGGTAGAAGCTATCTTTACAGTGTAATATACAACAACGCTCAGTAGACTCTGTAAACTACTATGCTTACCTTCTGAGCTCGGTAGACTCTGTCTGATGACTGATATGACATTTGTGTAACATCAAAGACAACACTCAATTAACCAATTGTATCCAACAGAAAGTAGCAGCAAGAAAGTTGCAAATAAAAATTGTCATGCTCAAAAACCACATGAAATGTACCCAACGGAAATATCAAATGTGAAATAGTAAAATGCATTGTTAAGAAGTGGACCCAATGGAAATATTAATGTGGAAAAGTAAAGATTGGAATATGAAAAATTATTCCTATTCCACCTATTTTGGTGGAATATAATAAGCCCATTCTTGGGGAAAAAATGGAATATGAAACTCTATTCCTAACACCCATTCGATGCACCCAAACACAACATTAAATATTTTTGGAATTTATTAAATTCAATTCCACCCATATTCCACTTGCCTAATAGGCCCTTAGAGTCATTGAATGAAAGAATGAGAAAATGCTTTTTCTTTAGGTTTCTTTCCCAAAAATACTTGAAGGATAGTGTAATACCCCAAAATTGGCTCATCGCCATCTCAACCAATTCTGGTCTATTTCTGATCAATCTTAAAGTCCTATTCTAATAGGCAATTCTCATTCTGCTATTCGCTACTTGACTTAATTTTCAGATGCAGAAAACTTAAATCTACATTCATCATACTTATTATTTAATTCCTATAGTATTTACTCATATTAGTCACATTAAACCTATTGATTAATATTTAATTTAATTATTAAGTATTTATACTTTAATTAAATTAAATTATATCCTAAGGCTAATGTACTATGGAATTAAATTTATTTAATTTAATAAATACACCTATTTTAATTAATTAAATGAGAAAGGTATTTCTAATTAATTAAAAGAAATTATTTAATTAAATGGAGTACTTACTTCTAAATAATTAAATAAAGTTATTTAATTAAATGGGAAGCCATTCCTAATTAATTAAATGAAGTTATTTAATTAAACAAAAGTGTCTCTACTTAATTAAAGATTATTTAATTAAATAGAAAAAGTAATTATGAGAGCATATCTCATTTTATTAAATTAAATATCTCAACAAAATCTCTCTTCAGTTCAAAAAGGGAAATTTCCAGTTCACTATTGATCAAAAATGAGTTAAATCAGTTAACTCCTTTTTCTACTCAAATCAAAATAGTTAACTCCTTATTTTACTCAAATTAAGTCTATTAACTCTCTTTAATTTGAGAATCTCCCTTTATGACTGAATCTCATCTTCAATCTTGACCGTTGATCTGAATCGATCTCAACCGTTGATGGATTCCAAGAGAGTCTATTTAAGAGACCCTCATCTCCTCATTTTGGAGGATGAATTTGGAGAATTTGCATTGAATCGTTGCTGAAATTCATGCTTATATTTACTTACATTTCTTGCATACATTCTCATTCTTAGTTTAATCTCATTTTAGTTTAATCATGCATATGCTTAATCTAGTTTGCTTTATTTGTTCTTAGATTACATTGCATCTTTCATTTTTAGATTAATCTGCATACTCATTTTTAGCTTAATTCCATTGTCAAATCCTTTGTTCTTAGAGGGTCTGGTTGCCTGCACCTTGATTCTAGGATATTAACAGGCAAAATCCCTTTAGATAGAAGGCAACAGGTCACTTTGCAGGGCAAATTTCAGATGAACAATCCAATGTTCATTCTGAGATGAATCTGTATGCAATGACCGTGTTGAAGTGTGTGTGTTAGCATAGGCCACATTTTCACATATACATTTCTGGCGTCCACTGTGGGGCTCGAAAATCAATTTTTCTGGCCTCTTTCTATATTTTTTAAATCTTTTTTTTGTTCTCTATCTGTACTGTTTCGTACAAATTCAGGAATCTTCGCGCGAAACTGTTCATTTTCGCGTGAGGATCTAGAATCTTTGCGTGAATATTCTTTTCGCATCGCGCGAGACCTATTTCTTCGTGCGAGCTGATTTTCATTTCGCGCGAGCCGAGTTTGATTTTGCGCGAGCCAAATTTGATTTCGCATGGGCTGTAAAACTTCTTCGCGCGGACTATCAGGAATTTCGCGTGAAACTCTGCTGACAAAGGCAAATTTTTTGCATTGATTTGCATGTTTTCTAATTTTTCTGCTGATTGTTCACAGTTTCTAGTGTTTCTGTGTTTTCTAATTTTTTTTTTGAATAGCATAGCAACGATTTGTGGAACAATGGGAAAAGCGTGGTAAAGTTGCCAAAAACAGGTAAAAATCTACTAAGTGCGTTGCGAGGATCACCAAGTAATCTTCATCAGCTGATAACACTTCATTTGGATCTAAAACAAACATCTTTTGTGTTGAGCTTGTGTGTTTCCTTCTGTATTTTCATTTTACAACACACGCATAAAATGATACTAGGATGTGATCTCTATTAGTATTCATTTAGTAGGCTTAGTCTTTAGTGATAGATCTAATTAGCTATCTTGGGTTATTGGACTCGCTAATCTGTCAGCCCCTTGTTCCACCCTATGGTTGCAAGCTCAGCACCACGTTAAATAGGGGAGGGGTCTATAGGACATAAGCGTTAAATGTTCCACAAGGAAACCCTTTTGTGCTTTCTAGAACTCACTAATTTCTAAGTTGTGGACTTGTTTTGGCTTGTGTGAGGGGTTAAATGTTCCACATATTTAGACTCACCTCACATTAGTTAAAGAGTTAAGTGTACCACCTTGTGCTTTTTAATTGCTTTTAGATAGATTTGTTTTCAAGAATTACCATCTGTACACACATAGTAATTAAGCCCCCACGAACACTATTCATGGATCTTGAGGGAGTGGTTTCCTAGTGAAACTCCTCTCTAAGATGGATTCCTTATGGGTGGGGAGGATACTTTGAGCATCTCATAGATAGATGAATCTTTGACTTGTTGATTAAGGCATCCTTTCTCTGGAGAGGTTGATAGATCACAGGAAGATGATATCATAGATCTTTAAGAGATAATCTTAGTCTAGCGTGTCAGATTAATTTGTTTGTTTTGATTGGGCTAAAGGTGAAAAGGTGTCAAAACCTTGAATCTGGAAGCTAAGTCCCCTTGTGGTATACTATTATGAGTCAGTCACCTTTAGAGAGGGTTAACCGTAGCAGACAATCCCTCTACAAGGAAAACTGTGATGAGGGAACCTCAAGCGGTAATAGCCATTTTTGCCATGGTAGTGACAACTGCTATATAAATGTCCTTATGGAAGAAATCTCCATGGGTGTGGTTCATTTTGGGTTGTCAGATCTCACTAGCAGCTCTTGAAGATTAAGTTCTCAGACTATGTCAAAACCTCGGTGCGCCAGGATTGGAGGTCACCCCTGTGAGTCATAAAAGTTGCAGAGTCAAACCATTACTAAATACCTTAGAGAAGCCAACTTTTATTTTCTAGGAATATGTGCAATGATTGCAAAACCTTTTGAAAATGCACACAAATAGCTCTCTTAGGGAATAGCACAAACTAAGTCACTTGATTGTTCATGCACAAGGTTGCTTTTGCCCTTGCTCATTATTTTTGGGCGTGCTTGAAATTACTTGCTTGCTATTCTACGTGCCTGTTTATCTGCCTGGTTATTGGATCGATCAAAATTTTTGTCAAAATTTGTCGCTATTGTGAAACTGTTCTGTCCTTTCACGTGAAATCATTTTGGTCTCACGTGAAATCATTTGGCTCTCGCGCGAAATTAAAAACTGTTACTAATTTTCGCGCGAGACAAAAACATCTTTGCGTGGCCCGTAAAACTTCTTTGCGCAGCCCATAAAGGTTTTTCGTGCAAGATTTTGTATCAACATTTACAATCTGGGTCTGTTCTATCTATCTGCGGCCTGCACACTATCCTTTTCTACATCCGTTTATCGTTCTTTGTTTGCAAACAATCCTGGAACAGCGACACTTCGCTTAACTAAAACTTGTGTCTTATACCTTGACTAGTCTCATCTCATACGTAATCTTGGTCCTCGTCATAATGCTTGTCATACTTTGTGCTGCAGTGGTCATAATCTCTGGCTATTCTAGCCTTTAAATCAGACCATTTGTGCCTTAGTGAATAGCATTCTTGCTACTATCTTGTCCTTTTTGAGACTTAGTCTTAGTATAGTCCTTGTCCAGGTTCTAGCTTCTTGTCCTTGCCTATGACTATCACAACCAGAAGTGGCAACGTGTTTTATCCTGATAACATTAGATGTGGTCATGCTAGGGGTATAATCGTGGTAGAGGTAGCTTACCTTTCACTACGAAATCTATATCCAATTTGGCTAGTGAGGCATCTTCACGGTCTTCCTCACCTGGAAGGTCATCTCAAGTTCAACGAACATTTTCCAATTTGCAACAAATTAGGAATCCTTTTTACCAAAAGGATACCGAGATAGGTAGGAGTCTTGCATCCTCAAACACAATGTATGATCCTTTCTCCACGGACCCTTTTGAAACACAACATACAGAAACTGAACAAGTTCCTATAATGACTAATCGTGAACCTAAACGGGGTAGTCATAGTCGATATCAAGAACAACCTAGGGATGACAAGGAGAAAGAGAAAGAAAATGACACTGATGAAGAACAAGAAGAGGTGGAAATCCTTCCTGAATACATAGCAAGATGTCAAAGAGACAAAAACTTTCAGAAGGTCATGGGAATCCTACTCAACGAAGAGAAAGAAAAGTACTTTCTCAAACTTGCCCAAGAGGGAGCTAAACTACCCACACATTTCAATGTGGAGACCATTATCACATGTGAAGAAGAAACTGAGACTACTAAACTCCAAAAATAACTAAAAATTATGCAAGACCAATTGGCTCAGATGATGCATGAGAAAGAGAAACCCAAAAAGACATACACATTGGATGCTCTTTGTTCATTTCCATTTGACAAAAGTATAAACATGCCGCCTTTCCCAAGAGGCATAGAACTACCCAAATATGACAAGTACTTTGGTACTACTGATCCCCAAGATCACTTGTGAGAATTTGGTGCTTTGTCTATAGAGTTTATACACAATCAAACGTACCTCATGCGTTTATTCCCTAGAAGCCTAGGTGGTCAAGCTTTGGAGTGGTTCTCACATTTACCTCCTGGTATAAATATGTTTGACGAAATTGCTAATTCATTTGTTCAGCAATATTATCATAACATTCAACATCCTGTAAATATTCGGGATCTATGCAACCTTAAACAGAAGGTTGGTGAGCCTTTTCTCACTTTCCTCCAATGGTGGAGACAACTTTATACCAAGTATTCTCGTAAAATCCCAAAAATGGAGAAGCTCAACATTTTCACTGATAATCTCTTACCTGATTTTGGGTATAGAGTCCAACTACAAGGTCCACATACCTTTGAAGACATGATTACACAGGCTATCCATATCGAAGAATTTATGGTCAAGAAAGGTGAGCTCACTCTTCAGAGAGACACAAAACAAGGTTCCACTTCCAACAGGGATAAAACCAAACATGTCAACAAGAACCAAGAAATTGTACATGATGGGGTTGTTGATAATGTCACACCAAAACCTGCTAAAGTAGCATTTAATCTCACAGACTGCTTCAAAGTAGTCAAAAGTGTTGAGAAACCTCCTCCTGACAATAAGGTGTCTGGGAACAAATCGAGAAACTTATGGGCAACATGACCCAAGCAAGAGTATACGCCTTTAGGAGAACCTTTGGATGTGGTTTACAAAACATTGCTACAACACAAGCTTATCTCACCAATGGATAACCCTCATCCTTATGATCCACAACCACGTCCACCATGGTGGAATGATACCTCGTTCTGTGAGTATCACCAAAACAAGGGACACAAAACCAGCAACTGTATAAACTTACGTCATAGAGTCCAAGACATGATTGATGCTGGTGAACTTGTGGTAGGTGGACATAACAAAAACTTGGACCACAAGGTGTTCAAAGAGCCTTTCCCAGCTTATGAAAAAGGAGAGACTTCAAAACCAAAACCCTACAATAAAGTCAACTATACGTATTCCAATGATGACAATGTCATTCACATGGTTGAACCTATAGATTTTGAATACTGCAACGTTATTACTATAAAGGGGAAACAAGATAACAATAAACCAAAGACACCATTTGTCTTGAGAGGCCCTACTTCCAATAACATGGATAATGCATCTTTGCAACACTGTGCTAACGCTGTTACTCACTCTCATGCGAAATTGATGCTCAAAGGCCCTACACCTCCTACTTCAAATCTTGAACAACACAAGGACAAAGCCCTTGCTAGTCCATCCGATAAAGGTGTAAAACACACGGCGAACTTGATTGCAACTAGTTGTAGTGTTTTAGATCAATTGAAATGAACCAATGCTCACATTTCCATATTTGAGCTGCTTAAAATCTTGCCTGCTCATAGGTAAATTTTGGACAAAGCCCTCACTGAGGCAAGCATTCCTCAAGATCTTGATCTTGAGCAATTTCAATCCATGGTAGGTCACTTGACCTCACCTCATCTTATGACCTTCTCTGAGGAGGATGACAACTCATTGAATCACCCACACAATCAGCCTCTATATATTAAGGTTATGATCCACCAGACACGTGTTCATCGAGTACTCATTGACAATGGCACTAGCCTAAATATTGTTTCTGCTGCTCTGCTTAGACAATTGGATTATTCTAAGGACTCTGTTGATCCTCGATGAAAGATCACTATTAAAGCGTACGATGAAGTAGAATGAAAATCACTAGGTCTTGTGACTTTACCAATTTGCGTCAATCCTGTCGAAAGGGATGTCACCTGTCAGGTGCTTGACATTCCCTTAGCCTACAATATTATGTTGGGATGGCCATGGATACATGAGATGCACACTGTGCCATCCACATACCACCAATGCATTAAATTCCCATTTCATGGCTCCAAAGTTACCATTCCTACTACTACTAGCTATACTTGCAATATGCTCAAAGTTGTTGATTCTTTCGTCCCTGCTAACCGTGAGTCTACTGATTGTCACAAAAATAAGCTGAAACAAATTGAGTAGTCATTTAAATTGAAAGAAACTGGTATGGGAGAGTACCACATGAAACCAGTACTGTCATTAACATCTATTCCAAAGTCCCCTCAACATTTTGGGAGACCCTCAGTAGAAAAGAAGCCATTCGTGTTGACACCTTAGACCAAGTTTAATGGCTCTTTTGTCAAAGCTATAGTTCCCTTAGAAGATGAAAGCGAAAGCAGAGCCATTGCTGCATGGCTTTACATAGAAGAGTCTCCAGTAGACCTAATAGAACAAGCTCGAGAAATCACTCCTAAGAAGTATGGACCTCGTCTTAAGCTTATGAAGCATTTTGGCTACAAGGGAACTGACCCTATTGGGTGCAATAACAATGGTTTAATAGATCCTATCAAAGCAATAGCCTGAAGCAATAGTGACACAACTAGCCTAGGGTTCAAGAAGGTCCCTTTCCATTTGGGATCCAATAAATTCATACCTGTACCTGAGAGTTCATCTGAAAATGAGTCACAATCTGAGTTAGGAACTCGAGAGGAAGAATCTGATGATGAGGATTCTTACCCTCATCCTATTCCTTATGATCTTGCTAAATTATTTGCTGAGCCAGATGACTTTGTGCCACATGTTAGCACTCTGGATGATACTAGTGATTCTTTTGAGGACAATGCTGAGCAACTCAAATATCATTCAGAAAAGGGAGAATCTAGTCAATCATGCCATATTGAGTATTTGTGTAAGAATCCAGAGGCCGAAGGAGAGTATATCCCTATTACTGTTGGGAAGTTCTATAGTCTCTCACCATGTAGCACTAATTCTCATGAATATGAATTTGACAATCTTTCAGAAGTGACTACTGATAAAGACATTGACCAAGTGCATGTCTATGAAAACCAAATCGAAGTGAGTGAAATGTCTAGGGATAGGTCATAGGGGTCTGATCTGATTAGTGTCCTAGAGTCGTCAATTACTAACGTTCGTACTCTGAGGCATTTGAATACACCTGTGGGTGAGGTCGCCATAGGTCTCAAATTGCTGGTCCATGCATTTAATGACTATACTATGAACACAATTGAACCAGCCACTACTCTCTCACCCGCACATCTCAAGCTTATAGACTGGAACCCCAATGCATCTAACGAAGTCTCCACATTCAAGAATGACTATGCTCTTGCCTATTACCTAAATGCTCTCAAACCTGTAATGTCTTCCACCAATGAACAAAGCATCAACATGACTGAGGCCAACATCAAATATCTCAGTCACAAGATTAAAAAGAAAAAATGCAAGAGGTCCGATGGTGAAAACCACATTGTGGCAATGTCGGATCCAAAAAAAGTAAAAACAAAAGACGTATCCAAGGGTGAAAACCTCTCTGAGGCACCCGCGGATGAGATATTTGATGTCCTTCCAAGTCACTTTCAGGAGAGATCATCAGTGTTAATAGAGCCGACACAACCAATTAACCTGGGCATAGAAGAACATCCTCATGTGATAAATCTGGTACAGTCATTGTCGCCTGAAGAGAAAGAACAATTCATTACCTTTTTCAAGGGAAAGAAAATAAATTTTACCTGGACATATTTTGACATGCCAGGATTGGATCCTGATCTTATTATGCATCACTTGTCCATAACACCAGGCATAAAACCAGTTAAACAAAAGCTTCGAAAAATGCATCCACATGTTGCATTACTAGTCAAAGCTAAATTGGAGAAACTTCTGAAGGCTGGTTTCATTTATGCAATTGATTATGCTGAATGGATATCCAATATTGTCCCTGTGTCCAAGCATGATAAGTCTATCAGAGTTTGTACATATTTCCATGATCTTAACTTGGTATCTCCTAAAGATGACTTTCCACTCCCTAATATTGATATGATTTTGGACATGACGGCTGGCTATGAGATGTACTCACTTATGGATGGTTTTTTTGGATACAATCAGATAAAAATTGCACCAGAAGATCAAGAGAAAAAAACCTTCACATGTGCATGGGGAACCTTTTGTTGGAATGTGATGTCATTTGGTTTAAAGAATGCTAGAGCTACATATCAGCGGGCTGCTACTACAATTTTCCATGACATGATGCATAGAACTATGGGGGACTATGTTGATGATACTTTGGTCAAAAGCGCTAAATGCAATACCCATTTGCACGATTTGGGACCAATCCTAGATCGTATGGAAAAGTTTAGTCTTTAGCTCAATCCTAAGAAGTGTGCATTTGGTGTCACATCAGGAAAACTGTTAGGATATATTGTTTTTGCAAAGGGAATTGAAGTAGATTGAGAAAAAGTACAAGCAATAATGGACATGCCACCGCCTCAAAACATCAGTTAGATGAGAGGACTATAGGGAAGGCTTCAATCTATTCGTAGGTTTATTTCACAATTGGCGGATAAATCACAACCCTTCACAAAGACTTACATAAGGGTGTGAAATTCAATTGGAGCCAGGATTGTGAGCAAAGCTTAACACAGATTAAACAATATCTTATCAATCCACCAATCCTGATGCCTCCTATGCATGGGAAGCCTTTTCTTTTATACATTTCAGCCACTGAAACATCTTTGGGGATCCTGTTGGCTCAGGAACATAATGATAACAAAGAAAGAGCTATTTATTACTTGAGCCAAACATTGGTCTCTTATGAGAAAAATTATAGCATTATTGAGAAAGCTTGCTTGGCAGTTGTCTTTGCTTCCCAAAAGTTGAGACACTACATGCTTGCCCACACTACACAACTTGTGGCTAAAATAGATCCATTAAAGTATTTTCTTAGTAAGGCAGCTCTCACAGGAAGATTGGCTAAATGGGTCATGATATTAAGTGAGTTTGACATCCAATATGTTGAACGCAAAGCTATAAAGAGACAAGCAATTGCAGACCAGTTGGCCGAGACACCCATACAGAGTCTTCTACCAATAAACATTGATTTTCTAGATGAGTCAATTCTAACACTCACTCACCATACATGGGTTATGTTCTTTGATGGATCCTTCACACAATAAGGATCAAGCGCTGGATTACTTTTCATCACACCACAGAAATACTCATTTCCCAAAGCGTACAAGATTTTGTTTCCTTGTACAAATAACATTGTTGAATATGAAGCTTTGATCAATGGTATGAAAATTGCAGCTGAATAGAGAGTAGATCAGTTGGATATCTTCGGTGACTCTCAGTTTGTCATCAACCAAGTAAATGATGTGTATCAAACAAAGGATGAAAAACTAATTCCTTACAAATGCATGGTTGATGACTTGACAAAATATTTTGCACACATCACCTTCCAACAAGTTCCACGCGCAGATAATAAAGTGGCTGACACCATGGCCACTCTGGCCTCCCTTCTATAAATGTCAAAAAATGATCTACGACACGAGTTCTTGGTGGAAGCGTTACACTACCCAACCTATGAAACACCTGATTCCAAGATGATCTATTCTATTATAGGACAAGAATCATCCTGCTACCATCACATCTATTCCTACCTTCGTAATCAAACCATTCTGGAAGGTCTGACCCTGAATGAGAAACGTTACCTAATCCTAACACTTCACATTATGTCATTATTGCTGACGATCTGTATAAGAGAGGTCTTGACAGAACACTCCTTAGGTGTTTAGAACCTGACGAGTCCAAACGCGCACTAATTGACATTCATGAAGGCATTTGCGAATGTCATTCAAATGGCCTAACACTAGCTCGCAAAATCCTTTGTGCTGGTTACTACTGTCCTAAAATGGAGCAAGAAGGTATTAAATATGCTAGGTCCTACAAACAGTGTCAGCTACACGGGAATCTCATTCACGCTCCAGCTAGAGAGTTGATTCCCTCTACTACAACATGGCCATTTCAACAATGGGCCTTTGACTTGGTGGGACAAATTCACCCAACTTCTTCTAATGGACATAAGTTCATTATCATCGCTACAAATTATTTCACGAAATGGGTAGAGGCAGTCCCTCCCACAATTGCTGATGGCAAAGCTGTAGCACTTTTTATCACAAACTACATCATCTGTAGATATGGTATACCGTCCTCAATCATTACTGACAATGGAGGATAGTTCAAAAATAAAGACCTTAAGGAACTGTGCAAGAAATTCAAGATTACACAACATTGGTCTTCCATTTATTACCCCCAAGGTAATGGCCAAGCTAAGGCATCCAATAAGGCGATCCTCAAAATTTTTCATCGCACAATCAGTAAGTCAGGGAGAGACTGGCATCTCTAGATCAATCCAGCCCTATGGGCATATAGAACAAGCATTATAACTCCAACAGGCATGACTCCTTTTGCGTTGGTATATGGGGTGGATGCTATGCTTCTAATAGAGGTCGAGATTCCTACCTTGAGAATCTCTATGAAAGGTTTTATCATAGATGATGACTATAGGATAGCCTGACTTCAAGAGCTTGTGTTGCTGGATGAATGATGACAAGTGGCCTATGATCATCTACGAGCATATCAACAAAGAATGGCATGAAGCTACAATAGGAGAATTAGGCCACATGACTTCCAACTGGGTGATCTCGTCCTGAGAGAGAATCCTAAGAATCAACAACAACGAATGCAAAAGGGAAAATTTGAACCAAACTGGCTAGGTCCTTACATCATTACTGTAGTATATGGATCTGGCACCTATCAACTTTCCACAACCGAAGGAGAAGTGCTTAAAGAGCCTATGAACACTCTCCACCTGAAGCGGTTTTACAGTTGATTCAATCTTAGCAAGCTCTCTGTACATATCTAAATGTCCTGAAAAAGATCTTAAAAATCAAAAAAAGTCCTGAAAAAAAAAAAAAATTGTTACCCTGGTGAAAACCTAGCAATAGGTGCCTTCGTTTCACCAAAAAAAAAAAAAAAAAATCAAAAAGAGAAAAATACAAAAAAATTGAAAAACAAAAAAGTGCCATTGATGAAAACCTAGAAATAGGCATCATGGTAGCAAAAAAAGAAAATCCTGCCAAGAAGGTGAAAACCTGGTAAATAGGCGCCTCTTGTTCCCAATGCTTCATCTTGCAGCGCATTTTCTAGCTACTTTGTATAGTCGCTTTCATGGTTTCGCTTTCCTACTTTTCCTGCTCATGTATCCATAGATTGAGTCTTCTTTCATCTCTGGGGCATTCCCCTCTAGTGTCACTCATCTCAAGATTCTCCTCATAGAATCTCCTTCATGACAGTCACTAGTTATTCTGACTGCGTCTGCCTACTATTGCCAGTGTCACTCTTTTCGAGATTCTCCTCATAGAATCTCCTTCGTGACAGTCACCAGTCATTTTGACTATGTTTGCCTACTATCGCCAGTGTCACTCATCTCGAGATTCTCCTCATAGAATCTCCTTTGTGAATGTCACAAGTCATTTTGACTGCGTCTTCCTACTGTCGCTAATGTCACTCTTTTCGAGATTCTCCTCATAGAATCTCCTTTGTGACAGTCACCATTCATTTTGACTGCGTCTGCCTACTATCACCAGTGTCACTCTTTTCGAGATTCTCCTCATAGAATCTCCTTCGTGACAGTCACCAATCATTCTAACTGCATCTGCCTACTATCGCCAATGTCACTCTTTTCGAGATTCTCCTCATAGAATTTTGTTTGTGATAGTCACCAGTCATTCTGACTGCATCTACCTCCTATCGCTAGTGTCACTCTTTTCGAGATTCTCCTCATAGAATCTCCTTCGTGACAGTCACCAGTCATTCTGACTGCGTCTGCCTACTGTCGCTAGTGTCACTCTTTTCATGATTCTCCTCATAGAATCTCTTTCGCAACGGTCACTAGTTGTTATAGCTGTGTCTGCCTACCATTGCTCGAGTCATGTCTCAAGATTCCTTTATGGAAGATCTCTTTTGCATCAATCACCAGTCGTCCTGGCTATCTGACTACTATCGCTTAGTTCTTCTTAGGTTCTTCATCATGAAGATTCCTCTTTGACCTCAGTCACCAGTCGTTCTGACTGCGTCTGTCTACTGTTGTCACCCTACTAAAGAGATTTCTTTCTTACATATTCTGGACATTGACACTTGACATCAATCCCAAAAACATTAAACTCAATGATATACTTATTTGGATATGCTGAGCATTTTCTTTGTTTGCTTTGTTTTGCTTTATCATATCTCCTTGAGCAACTCGATGATGTCATCTTCGACTAGAGAAGTAATGATTGGGGGCACGATCTTTTTCTTTTCTTTCTGTTTGCGGTTTAGTTCTAATAAGTTGATCTATTCCTATAAGAGGGGTGTCCACTATAAGAGCCTCCATCTAGTATTGGATGGTCATGTGTACCTCGACTCCTTTTTATACAGATACGTCAATGACATTGGTTCTTCTCCTTGTTTGTTGGAGTGAACTCTTCATGCTATAGTGCGTACTGATACTCATCCTATTAAGTGAACGTACGGGTCACTGCGAGTATATCTAGTACACTTCTATCTCAAGTTACAAACACAAGGGTCATTGCGGACAGAATGAATACTGAATACTTAGCATAAGAGGAATCTCCCATGTGTTTGGTGTGCCTATCATGCAAGCAACATTCAGGTCATCCTAGCATTCATGCTTTCATGCTTATGTTAACTTACTACATTAAAAGGGACAAATATTCTGGTCATTCTGGCTTCTTGTGCCTCGAATGCTTACATTTAATCCCGACATCCCAATAACGTATGTTATATTCATATTTTCATGATTGCAATGTCAGTGAAAATTGTATAACATATGAGCTTTATTTTATATCCAATGATGATAAATCATCGAGGCTTGGTAACCAGACATAGGGTTGCATTTGACATAGTCTTGCATACTTCATTTGCATTAGCACACAATTCGATGGTAATCCTATTCATACTCCACATGCATCAGATTCTTCCATGACTGCACAAGCATTTGGTTCACTAATTCTTGCTCCTCAATGGAATACCTGTGACTATCAACACTACGTCAGATGTCAGTTAACATATGTGTTCCATCTAAGTACAACATACATCTCATGTACATTAAAGCAAAACAAAACAAACAATGACATCTACATAGGAATACTCGGCTCAAAATCTCGTATATATCTATCAAAGAATGGGTTAGTACAAAAAAAGGGTGCTACTCGAGCGCAATTGATCAAAAATGAAAATCAAGCACAGAGCGTCTAACTCTATCCCGAACTCTCACCTCCAGGAGGAGCAAGAGGAGCAGGGGCAGCAGGCGGTAGAGGCGGTGGCGGCATATCTGGCCTAACAGGAGGTCGTGCACCTTTGGACTCTCATGTGTACTAAGAGAATCGCTACACCTGCAATGTCTCATCAGGTACTGCACTGGTATATGCTACATAATAATATGCAGCCCGAGCAGACTGAAAGTGAATCTCATCCTGTGCCAGCTCTAGCCTCCACGTGCTCTCTCTGACGATCTATCTCTCTCTATCTCTCTACCAACTGCGCATCCCTGACTGCCAATGCAATATGCAACTCTCCCAACTGTCAAAAGGCTGCATGAACTCACTCTTGGTACCACTATACCATGTCCTGTACCCCACCTGCCGGCTGATCCGACATATCCTCATCGACCATCTCTGGTGCTTGCTACTGTGGAGGTGCCTATTGCGGTGGAGGTACCTATGGCTGTGGAGGCACCTGTTGTTGTGGGACCTCTTGCTGAGGGGCCTGCTCCCATGTCCTCTACCTCCTCTGTCGACTATGTCCTGCACCATTGCCCCTAGCACCTGGGTCTGATCCCATCTAACGTGGGGGAATAGGTATCTGTTGTACCTGGTGTTGGACCTATGGTGGCACTTGTGGCTGTGCCTGCTGCTGCTGAGGCAGTTGTCCCTACCCTTGTACCTGTCCTGCCGTCCTTAGTGGATCTGTGAAGCGTGGGAATGGATGGCTCATCAAAAATGCCTGATATGCAGGCATCATCCCGGCATCTACTACCTCTAGCAGGTAGTCCCATTGAACTACAACTAGGCTGCGGATATCTATCATGGATCGTCCTGGATCCATCCGTGGAGGCCATCCTCGCTCTATATCCTTTTGCACCTTGGAATAGGCACAATACTAAGCTAAAATGTCTTGTGGTCGGCCATACTACTACCACACTCATGAGATGACAAATCTCTCTATGACTGATGTCGTCTTACCTGCTAGCAGTTGAGAACTAAACATCTAGGGCAGCTCTCTCGGGGCATCATCCCAGTCCTCTGTCTCTCTCCAGGGTCACCATTTAACAGACACTAGGTCATCGAGATGTGTCTTCCAATGCTCAGTCTTACCCAGGTGGGCTTGGGTAATATGCCCTTGATATCTGCAGATGTAGGGCTCCATGGGCTCCCGAGAATCCTCAAAAATTGGCCTACATACAGGGAGATGCTCCCAAACCCAGATCTATAGCACATAAACACTTGCTGCCATGGTCTTCTTCTCATGGAAGACGACCTCATGCATCTCATGAAAAAGATGGGCCAACATGCACTAACCCCACCCAAAGATCTTAGGTGCCTCAACCATCCTACGGAGCATGACACCCCCATCCACACTCCAACCCATGCTGTCCCCTGTCAGGACATAGGAAGCAGCTCAAGAAAACACCCTGCATAGATGCTAACCTATGTGTGGGTCCATAGGTATGCATCATCTCATCCCAGCTGATGGTCCTACCTCTCAGTAGCTCTCTCTCAAAAACAATGGAGACTGCCTTTGTCCCTAATCGAGGCACTATATCATACACGACTTGGGTGTCGTGAAAAGGAATCTATAAGATCCTCCATATGTCCTCTGGTATGATGGTCATCTCACCCATTGGCAAATGAAATGTGTTTGTCTCTGAATGGAAACTCTCTACCAATGTAGTGAGAAGGCCATGATTCACCATCACGGCTGGAATCTGGCATAGTGAAGACAAACCCAATCGAGCAATGTGTGCCCGATCTACATCATCCAAACTCTACAATAACTCTCCATATGGCTGATAATGAGATCTAAATGACACATCTCTGAAGACCTCTTGCATGCACAACAAAAAAATGACAATCAAATGATCAGTATCAAGTCAAATCGAAGCATCAAAATGAAATAAAGAGCGATTTCTAAATGCGAAAACACAAAACAGTCGTGAAATTTTGTGCAAAATTCGTGAAATCTCACGCGAAGATGTTCAGTTTCGTGCGAAACTAATTTTTCTTTGTGTGAAGAATCTCTCCTTCATGCGAAGAAAGATATTCTTGAGCGAAGATGGATCTTCCCACGTGAGAAAAGAGGTTCTTGCGCGAAACACGAATTGGCTCGCGCGAAGAATCTCCACCTTCGCGCGAAACCAAAATCGCCCCGCGCAATGATATTTCGATTGCATGCAAAAAAATAGTGCACCCTGTTTCTTCACGCGAAGAAAGAATATCTTCACGCGAGAAGAGATTGGTCTCGTGTGAAGAAAGAATTGAACATCCTAAAACATGCTAAAAACATGCATAAATGAACTCAAAATGTGTGAAAATGAAAGTATGATGATGGGAAATTAATGACTCACCGGTGGTCCATAGTCTGCTGGCTGACTGTGTCGTCTGGAGCACTCAAAATGATGATATCTCATGTTCACTACCATGTCTCTATCAGAGCTCAAAATCACTACAAGACAAAAAACAAAAATGAATTGAAAATGACCCTTCGAGCCCTTATATGTGTTGACCAAATTTTTCAAAGTGCTCAAATTTGTGCAAAAATTGCACCCCTGGCTAATTGGACCATTCTAGATCCATTTTCAGGATCAAATTCAAAATTTGACACACCTAAGAGCCTTAAAAATGTGTTTTAAAATTTTGGAGACTGACGTGATCGAACACTTGTGCAGCCCAAATCTTTTTGATACTTTATGATTCTTGGAATCCTTTCAACTTTACATTCTCCATATTTTCAAAATTTATTTTTAAAATAGTCAACTGTGGCTGAATCTGGTCAACTTTTGGTCAAACTTGGTTTTTGCGACTTCGCAATCATTTCAAATCAACCCTGAATTTTCTTTAGATCGTTCTGATCTCTTCTACCTTTTGTTGAATCTCAAATTTCTTCTATATCTCCTGATGTACTGGTTCAATCATATTTCTGGTGTGTCATCTTTCGATTTCGCTCCCGAAGGGGCAAGATGATTACATCATTAAATACTTATTTCTCGAGGCATCTAGTTCCCATCTTATGTCCTAGTCACTTGGGGCATCTCATCACTCGGGGCATTTTGTTCCCTTCTATCTAGCATCTTTTCCATCTATCTTATCTTTTCATCAATTGATCAACCTTATAACAACTCTTCTCAGAATTCGATAGACAGGCATTGGGATAGTCTAAACCCTGACTCCTAAGGATCAAGCCTCATTCTGGGGATGATTCTATGACTCATGATTGGACCTTGATATCTTTTTATCAATCTTAGGTATCTAGGTGTTCTATCTGGATCCTTGAAGGTTAAGCTCCATTCTGGAGATAGTCTTCTAAATGCTATTGATCTTAGGTATCTAGGTGTTCTATCTAGATCCTTGAAAATTACGCTCTATTCTAGAGATAATCTTCTAAATGCTATCATTCTCGGGTATCTAGGTGTTCTATCTAGATCCTTGAAGATTACGCTCCATTCTGGAGATAATCTTCTAAATACTATCAATTTCAGGTATCTAGGTGTTCTATCTGGATCCTTGAAGATTACGCTCTATTCTAGAGATAATCTTCTAAATGCTATCAATTTCAGGTTTCTAGGTGTTCTATCTAGATCCTTGAAGATTATGCTCTATTCTAGAGATAATCTTCTAAATTCTATCATTCTCAGGTATCTAGGTGTTCTATCTGGATCCTTGAAGATTACACTCTATTCTGGAGATAATCTTCTAAATGCTATCAATTTCAGGTATCTAGACATTCTGTCTAGATCCTTAAAGATTACGCTTCGTTCTGGAAGTAGTCTTTTAAATGCTATCACTATTAGGTATCTAAGTGTTCTACTCAGATCCCTTAGGATTAAGTTCTGTTCTAGAGATGGTCCTTAAAAAGCTTATCAATTGGTCTCTGTATCATCACCTTTGGAACCAATCTCATCTTTGCATCATGCTTTCTGGTTTTCTTTGAATTGAACGTGCTGCTCACACATTCATTCAAAGAGGGGCAAAATGTAATACCCCAAAATTGGCTCATCGCCATCTCAACCAATTCTAGTCTATTTTTGATCAATCTTAAAGTCCTATTCTAATAGGCAATTCTCATTCTGCTATTCGCTACTTGACTTAATTGTCAGATGCAGGAAAACTTAAATCTACATTCATCATACTTATTATTTAATTCCTATAGTATTTACTCATATTAGTCACATTAAATCTATTGATTAATATTTAATTTAATTATTAAGTATTTATACTTTAATTAAATTAAATTATATCCTAAGGCTAATGTACTATGGAATTAAATTTATTTAATTTAATAAATACGCCTATTTTAATTAATTAAATATTTAATTAAATGAGAAAGGTATTTCTAATTAGTTAAAAGAAATTATTTAATTAAATGGAGTACTTACTTCTAAATAATTAAACAAAGTTATTTAATTAAATGGGAAGCCATTCCTAATTAATTAAATGAAGTTATTTAATTAAAAAAAAGTGTCTCTACTTAATTAAAGATTATTTAATTAAATAGAAAAAGTAATTATGAGAGCATATCTCATTTTATTAAATTAAATATCTCAACAAAATCTCTCTTCAGTTCAAAAAGGGAAATTTCCAGTTCACTATTGATCAAAAATGAGTTAAATCAGTTAACTCCTTTTTCTACTCAAATTAAAATAGTTAACTCCTTATTTTACTCAAATTAAGTTTGTTAACTCCTTTTAATTTGGGAATCTCCCTTTATGACTGAACCTCATCTTCAATCTTGACCGTTGATTTGAATTGATCTCAACCGTTGATGGATTTCAAGAGAGTCTATTTAAGAGACCCTCATCTCCTCATTTTGGAGGATGAATTTGGAGAATTTGCATCAAATCACTATTGAAATTCATGCTCATATTTACTTACATTTCCTGCATACATTCTCATTCTTAGTTTAATCTCATTTTAGTTTAATCATGCATATGCTTAATCTAGTTTGCTTTATTTGTTCTTAGATTACATTGCATCTTTCATTTTTAGATTAATCTGCATACTCATTTTTAGCTTAATTCCATTGTCAAATCCTTCATTCTTAGAGGGTCTGGTTGCCTACACCTTGATTCTGAGGATATTAACAGGAAAAATCCCTTTAGATAGAAGGCAATAGGTCGCTTTGTAGGGAAAATTTTGGATGAACAATCCAATGTTCATTCCGAGATGAATCCACATGCAATGACCGTGTTGAAGTGTGTGTGTTAGCATAGGCCACATTTTCACATATACAGATAGGCTGCCATGTTACATGTTTTTATCCAAGTGTACTCCATTCCCCTTCTTTTTCTTGATATATATTTTAATGTTATTTTTGGTATGTTAAAAAATAAAGTTAGGTTAAGAGGGTTAGGCACGATTTAATTACTTGGTCATAAGAGGGATTTGTATATTGGCATATGCATTTTCTAATTTTTTTTAAAAGGAATTTCGAATTCCAATTTTGTAATTAGTATTAATAAGTCAATTAATTAAAGACTAAAAAATAGGGATGTGTTGTTGATAAAATTTGAAAAGGTAAAAGATCAAAAGAGTCTTAGTCAAAGGACATGATAAGTGTAATCATAAATAGGGTCTTATGATGATTAAGTCATGTAAAAGGGGTGTTAGTTCATCATATATGCCATGTGTCATAGCTCTTTCCTAGACATTTAGTTATTACTAAAGATGGTTAGAAATCCTTAGGAGATTTTTTAGTTAAATTAGGAGAGTCTTATGAAATTTTTTGACTTAGCATCATGGGTATAGTATGAAGAGTCAGTTTGACACTAATGACTCATGTTTTGGAGCTTTCTAAAGACCTTTTCTAGGGGGGTTTGTTTCTACTTGACCCAAGGAAGTTCCTCTTTCTTAGGAAACATTTATTGATAAATGAGGGTGGATATTTATATATTTTATCACTTGTATTTGGAAGGTATTCAGTATTTGGAAGAGAGCATTGGTTACTATCATTGTTTTTTTTAGTATATTTATAGAATGGAGATGTATTTTTAGAACCTTGAAGAAATATATTGAGCATTTGGGATCTATTTCAGAGGTTGTGTTTTTGTATGTAAATTGAAGATTGATATTATTTATAATTTTTCTTTTTAAAACCTTTAAGATTTTCCTCATTAAGAATCTTTCATGATTATTTAATATTTCTCTATATAGGTTAGGAGATGTACTAGTTTTATTTGCAAGTGTTAAATGTGATTAAATTCCTTTTAATATTTTCAAATATTGGGTCTTCTTTTGAAATACTTATGTGTAGATCAATGTGTTAGAATTAGTATCAGTGAATCAATTGCTAAAGTTTAACTTTTGTTTAAGGAAATACCATTTTCACCTAAAAAATCTTTTTGGTGTATCACCATTTTTGTCTTTGCATTTCTTAACTATTAGTCATTCTTTCCCCTTTTCTTCACAAGTCTCATAGATCTATCCATTTCTTAAGTGATTCACCACTTAAAACTAATAGGAACTGACCTAGGATCCAAAGGTTCAGTCTTATTATAGGTCACCCACACCTTTGGTTGATCCCATGTTCTCCAGAAATATCTAGTGTGTAGGTACTTGAGATAGGGTGTGATTTCTAGAGTTAATAGTAGGTTTACCATTTATCTACAAAATTATAATATCATATTTACACCTTTACTCTTCACTTCATGAAATGTATGTTGGTGATGCAAGAGCATCCTAGGTGTAAGAGAAATCTTGCATCACCCAAAAAATAATTTTATTTTCAATCTTTCTATTTTAATAAGGACTAGTAGATAGGGTGGTTACTATTTATGGAAGCTTACTATTTTTAGTAATTTTGTCATACAAGCTCAAATTGTTCTCATTTTCTACATGAAGGTTCATTTTAGACTTATAAGTATACCATAGAAATCTCATTTCTCTAGCTTAAGTATTGGATAAATTATTGCAGATTTTTGGTGGAAAAATTTGCAGAAAAATCTTCAGGCTCATTGTTGGAGGCCTTAGAGTGCCTAGATGAGGTTTGAAAAATTGATAGAAGGGAATTTAAGTTGTTCCAAGCCTATTGATTAGGAGCTAGCATTTTTGAATAGTGGTTATAATAGCCAATCAGAGCAACGGTTCAAAAGTTATGGCCTTTCGAAGTTGGGCTACCCGAAACATCTAAAATAATTTGTCAAAGATGTATTTAGCCGACTCTATTGTTGGAAATATTTGGGACTAGCTAGGTTACTGAGAGGGAAGGAGTGAGTCAGTAACCTCAATTTTTTTAAACAATTTTAACACTTAATAACATAATCCAATTATCATCAATAGAACTAATATACTGCATGCATGAGAAACTAAAAGCACAAAACACTTTGAGCACAATATTTGGTGACCTAGAAACCTTCCAAATAGAAAGTAAAATTGGGGTGGGGATGATACCCACAAAAATTTAATATTATAGTATAAAGTTGGTCTGTTAAGGCTTACAATGATCACTTTTAATGATCTGCCTTGTTAGGAGCAATTAGGACTGCTAGGTCCACCTTGTTAAAGGTTTTACAAACATGCAATGAAGTATGCACTTGGTAAAGAGATTTAAGAAAAGACTATTAAGTCTACCCTATTAAAGGATTTGAAGTTGATTCACCTATTAGGATGAAACAATAGATCTAACTTACAATTGAATTGCTGATTAAGATCCTTGAAGTACTGATCACCTCTATGTGATAGATGTAACTTGACTGCTCCTAATATGACCTTGTAATACACTTTTCTCTGCTGCTGATTCACATTTGCATGCTTATCATTTCATTCACATTCTCTGATCAAAAAAATTACACTTTGGTATGATACAATACATTACATATATACCAACCCAATTCTCATAATTACAAGGTTAACTAATACACAAGTTAACACCAATATTATTGAGTCAGCCCAAATGTAGATACTCGAGTTCTAAAAATTAACTTGGTGAATTTCTAATACACAACATCCACTATCATTACTCGGCATCATCATGCACTCGGTAGAAGTAGAGGCTCAGTCCATACTAATCACTTCAACATAGTTTGAAACTCGATAAACACTAGTGACTTGGTAGATATAGTGTCACTTGGTAGAAACTAAATTCCATGTTTACCATGCTTGCACTCGACAAACACTACTCATCTCATCACTCAATTAAAAATGACTTCACTTTACAAGAACACATGACTCAGTAGACACTACAAAGCTTGGTAACCATTAAATTTCTTGATCTGAACTGTTGGACTTCACACTGCCTAAATTCACTTGGTAACCATTAGAATGCTCGATAGGAAATGTGAAACTTGGTAACCATTGAATTACATGGAAAACACTAGAGATTGATCAAAGAGCTTAGTAACCATACAAAATTTGAATAAGTGTTGTCACTAATAACAAACTTGACTTAATGCCAATAATCTCCCCCTTTGGCATTAGTGACAAAAACACTTATTAGCCAAAACTTATATACAGTGTAGTGAGATACTGGCATGCTGATTTTTTGATATTTTTCAAAATTTGTCTTTGTAAAATTTTTTGTAAATACATTTTGCATATATCTCCCCCATAAAATATACATATTGTGTCATACTAAGTGTATCTCCTGGTATGGTACCTTTCTCTCATGATATATAAAAATATCTCTCCTCCTTAAATATATACATGTCTCTCTCCCACTTTTTGACAATAATGCCAAAGATTTAAACATAATTTACTTATATAGAGACACTAAAATGTGAGAGAAATTCAAAATGTACCTTAAGAATAAGAGTTAAGGTCCTGTCCCAATTTTCTTGCAAAATTTTGGATGTTTGAAGAGCAACTTGTACTTCTATAGAGAGCTCAACCATATGATCTGTCATTGAAATTTTTTTGTCATGGATCAATGTTTTATAATAAGAAATGTTCTTCTGCATTGTATCCATGATAGGAAGGATCATATTCTAGATGTCTATGAGTGTAGATTAGACATTTTGTCCTCTCTCAATAATTCTACCTACATATCTGATAAGAATTTGATCTTCATATGGTGTGTAGAACTTGAACTAGGATCAAGCTGAAACTTTTGTGCACTAGCCTTCAAATCTTCATCAATCTTATTCAATTTGATCTTTATTTCATTAGTATGCTTGGTAACATCACATAACTTAGCAAAAAGAGATGTCACATTAGTGTAGGAGGTTTCAAGATTTTCCAAAATTGAAGAAAGTTCTACTTGCTAGATAGCTATTTGTTGAGTAATGTGCTCAAGAACTTTATTATCAAACTTCTTCTCTACTTTCTCCATTAGCTTATCTTGGCCACTAGAATCTTCATTGAATTTACTAACTACCTCTTCTAATTGCAAAAAAAATTGTTGAGAAGAATCAACATCAACACCTATAGCTTCTATCAAGATATTTTTAGCACCTTCTATAATCTTGAATTCTCTATTTCTCTCTTCTATTAATTGCTTCTACTTGGCTTTCTTTTCAAGGAGTTGACTGACTAATCTTGTTTGATCTATAGTAGCATTGTCAAAATCCAATTTGGGAATCTCAATATCCTTATCTAGATCTATATCTTCCTCTATTTCCTTTCCACTGATCAAAAGTCTCGGTTGAATCTTTGGCTCAACTTCTGTCATTAATGCTTTAGATTTTGGAATGGAGACAATAGTGGAATTAGTAGGGCTAGCCAAAAAAACTTGTATAGTGCCTATTGGTGGAATACTTACTGGAATACTTAAAGAATCTAAAACTAATGTATTTTCCAAACTTCCAAAAATTGATGTATTTACAAGTGAAGTATTGATAGAAGTATTTGCAATTAAAGCACTTACTAAAGCATGTACAACTAAAGTAGCCAAAACTAAACAATTCAAAACTATACTTACTGCTAAAGAAGTCAAAATTGTGGAACACTTTGTATTCATTGCTAAGACTAGCTTGGTGACTAAAGGATTTTGTAGTTAGGTGGATGAAGTGGTAGAAACTTCTATTTGTGATGTGCTAAGATGGGAGGTAGTAGGGAGTGATTGGACATTTGATGTATCAATGGTTGTCACAATCAAAGTTGCTAAAGCTATCTCCACACTTCATGATGTTGTAGTTTTTGCTGGAGAGTGAGGAAGGGAGGCTATGGTAGGCATAGCTATCTTAACTAGATTACTCTCTTCTTCTTCTTGCTTGGCTTCCTCTTTAGCTTCTTCCTCTTTTTCTTCTTCATCATCCTTCATCAACACTTGATATTCTTTAGCATCAATAGTGACAAAAGGAGTATTATCTTCATCATTTTCTTCATCCTTGTCACTATCATCATCATCATCTTTGATTTCAATAGGATTTTCACTTGGTTTATGTAGGTGATAAATATTCTTCCACATAGATGTCACATCCTTGACTACATGCTCTATGTCTTTTACCAAAATTAAACAAGTATGAAATCTAATAGTCATCTTATCTTCATTTTTCTTCATGGCTTCTTTTACCTCAGCATTGGTAATGCTCAGTAACAATTTTTTTAGAGTTTGTTCATATATGTATTTTGCTATTTGCATGGTCAAATCCCATCTTGGCTTCAATCTTTCTACTAGATCATTAGAAATTTGAGATGATATCTAATATGGGGAATACTTCCATTTTCCCATCTTGGTTAGTACCAACTCCTCAATCTACATCTTCTCAGCCTCTATTCTGGTCTCATACTTTAATGCTTTGAAATTGGTTATACTAGCACCTTCTTCCATTTGTTTCAATCTTTCTTGGAAGGTGAGAGGAGGCTTACTAAACACAACTTCACTGCCACCTTTTCCTATTTTCTTCTTGGATCTTCTTGTGAATACTATTGTGGAAGGCTTGGGTGGCTTGGTGATAATCACCTTGCCTTTCTTCTTTGTAGCCTCTTCTTCCTTTTTTGATTCCTCCTCATCTTCTCCTTTTCCCTCGGTAATCATAAGTGGGGTTCTTACTGATTTCAAATTTGATATCCTCCTCTTTCCTTTGTTCACTACCTATAGAAGCTTGATCTCAAGTTCAATTCTTGCTTTAGCTTCATAATAGGTTCCAAAGAGAGGTGCCTTTGGATCTATAGGCTCATTTACCAAGACTTTAATAATTTCTTTTTCCTCGTCAATATTAACCTCATATGGAAGAGGTTTTACCCACACAATTCTTAGCCTTAATACCTAGATGTATGCTCTGTAACATCATCCTTATAATCTTCAACCAACTTCTGTGGTATTTTGAATCTGTTATTCATCTTATTTTTGAAGGATTCAAAATAATAATCCATGATACTATAAAAAATTGTAAGGAAACTTGGCAACAAAGAATATAACCGTTTCCACATAACCCATAATAGATCTGAAATAAATACGGAATTAAAATCCACATGCAAGAGAATAGACAACATACCCATAAAATGTGACACAAGATATACCCTGGGAAACCCTCATTGAGGCAAAAACCAAGCCTCCAAAAAGCATCCATCATCATGTATTATTCAACAAAAATACCATTGCCATACAACCATGGAAGCCTTCATGGCCATAGCCACAACTGAGCAAACTATGTGAACAAGCATGAATCCACACATCCCATGCCATGCTTTCAACCTTCACAAATGCTCCCTTGGCTAACCTGTCAAGCCTTGTCCCGCTCAACTCTTGCCTTTCTCTTCTCCTTGTCACACACTCTCTCTCTCTACAACAACTACCCTTGTGGCTGCTTATATAGTAGCAAGTCCCACAAAACCACCAAGCGGTATTACATAAACCATGTGCTAAAACCATGTGCTACCTAACCCATTGACCCCACATTTAATATTGGGCATTTAATTCTTTCCCCCAATATTAAATAATTACATGAAATATTTTCACAATGTTACAATACAACTCATCAAGAATATTCTATAGGAATCTTTACATGTTGCACATCCATCTAGGTACAACATTACATAATAAATAATAAAATATAACAATATTATGCAATGTGTGCAACACCCATTATCTCAACAATCTCCCACTTGTTGTATACATTGCATAGGGTCAATCCGTAGCCACATAAAAGAACAAGGGAACAATCCCTCCTAGCACATCCACCATCATGGATCAAAATACACCAAGTGCTCCATCCTGGTACCCGCGACAAAATCAAAGTATCCAGCATCTCGAACATGAATGATCTCACCTCCTATTATGCCACTCCCACTGGACATACATAGAAGCCATCCAAAGAGAAAACCACCCAACCTATCGCATTAGAAGATCATAAAATCCTGTACCAACTGAAATTCCAAACACAAATAACCTGATCCAAAGGTAATCACATGTATCCGTAGTTGTCAAAATATCCATAGCTGAAATAGCACCCACAGCAAAGTGCCAAACCCATCCAACTATCCATACCTCAAAGGTATAACAAGTGAATCTCATATCGCAAACCTCAAGAGCAATACCTACCACATATATACCAAAAAGCTCCCATTGCAAAAGATAATGTCAAATCTATAACCAATCCACTCAACACATCTCAAAGAAGTGAATCCATGTAATATCAAGGACATCCACAATACATAATCCAATATCTTGCAAGAACAACTCTCATAATAAGTCTCCAATGCTCTCCCAAGTTCACCACAACCAACAAAGGAAAGAGATAAAGGAATAACCATGTCATCTCTCACATGACATATATGAGCACAAACCAATGATCACAATCTCCAACCAATATCAAATCCAATGTAGGCAAAATTGAATATCTAGGAAGATAACCAAGACTAGAGAAACCATGCAAATCATAACCTGTATCATGTCCTTCTACACACACCTCTAGATGTAAACTGTGCAAGTATGATCTCCTTCATTAAACCCCAGCAAGAAGCCTCAACAACACCCAAACCATACCATATAACTAATCATGGATGTAAGCCTGTCACAAGAAGATCAAACTCAATAAAACCATTCCTAAACCAAGGAATAACCATTCCTAATCCAAGGAATATGCCCAATATAAAACCATCTCCCAAACTCAACCAGCATAACAACATATGCACATGGAGATAACCAATGCTAAACCATCTCTCAAATGAACCCTCCAGAACTAACTCATGTACCATAGCTCAAGATCCATATCCATGAAAGACAAGCATAAATATAATGCAACTGAGAGAAAATAATGGGCTATACCTCTCAAGTAGCAAACCGCCGAGTAGACAAAGAGTGTGGAATGAGAATGCTCATCAAGATACCCAAGTCTCCAACCAAGACTTATCTAAGAAAAATCTCCTCTCAAGTCCATATCAGGTGATTGCCCCTCGGACTTCCTGCTAAAACCATCAACCGTCCCAAAAAATACTTCTCTAATCTAAGAGAAATTAGTGTCACCACCATCTCTAAGTATCCATGAGCACCTATAACCAATCAATCCATGCTAGCTCCAAATGCAACATAGCAATATCATGAAGTATCTAGCTTATGATCAGTGTACTCAATACCAAGAAACTAAACCAAGATCAATGTCAAAGTTCCAACCATGGCCTCAGGAACATAAACATGACAACATGATCTTACCATCTCAACTAAAGAGATAACATGCTCCACATGAACACACCATAACATGTCACAACTCTAAACCCGTATCAAGAGTATACCATGACATAATAATGAAACCATTCTCATACCAAGGATAACATGCCAAATAAAAGCATAAACCACACCTTTGCCAAGAACCCTATGAGTCCTCAAGATGCAACCATCTCCACACACCATGAAGAAAACCATCTCCACATACCAGGAAGAACCATCTCCATACACCATGAAGATAACCAAGAACTCCATGAGTCCTCAAGATCTAACCATCTTCAAACACCATGAAGATAACAAGTGCACCATGCAAATGTCAAAGACGCTTCTGCAGCAACAGGATCTAAGACAAACCTTCAACATCTGCAAACACTCAATAAATATATCAAAGCCAACAACTCCCACTCAACCGTGGTACCAAGTCACCTATGGCATCATAAAATCCATCCTCTTCAAACCAAGAAGATATAAACCAAACCAGGAACTAATCCTGCACTGTCACCTTGTCACTGTCACAAGCTCCCACTAAACCGTGTATCCAAGCTATCCATGACATAATGATGAAAAACCATCCTCTAACCATGAGAATCAACCAAGGCATCAAACCATCAAAGAACTCAAAGTGCACATCATGAGCTCCTCAAAAGAAACCAAATAACCATGATCCTCAACTAAGAAGATATACCACCATAACCAAATCAAAAAATCCAAGCTAATGAACATCAAGGATGTACCTATATAACCAATCATGTCATGCCAAAGATCCATGACACCATGATCACATCCATGAACCGAGCATATGTCTCTCAAAGTGTCCAACCTGTCAGCATAAAATAGTCAAGCACAATCCTCCACCATGACTGTACCTGGTAACAACATCTCATCCCTTCTACATGAAAAAATAGTAAATCATGTGGCTTAGGGCATAAACAACCCAAATCCAAGCCACCAATCTGAATATGCATCAATAATGAAAGATCAATGGGCAAAGACAACCCATAACCAAGCTATAAATGCAACCTGTAAGTATAGACCGCTTACAACACTGCACAACTTATAGACCCAACAAGTCATCATGCATATCCAAACCAAACACTGATAACCATATCATCATGAGACCAATCTGAAATATGAACTGAGTATATAATGACATCAAATCTTAAATCTCTAATGCCATAAACTCACAATGTTACCATAGTCAAAATATATCTATAAGCTGTTCAGATAAATATATCACCAAATAAATCATGCCAAACCTACACCAAATCTAAACCAATGTGAAGATCTCTCCAAGAGCTTTCCATTGACTACTCGAAGTCCAAAATCTGACTCCGTATGCCCAAGTTATGCCCTAATCCGTGCTCAAAATAAATAACATCTGACTTTAAGGCTCTTAAAACCTAACAAAATTTCAAAATCATAGAACCAAACCTACACCATGTTGTAGTGGTCTAAATTAGCTTTCCAATGCCTATAAGAACTCTGAAATCCGATATTCTGAGAGAAAGTTATGGCCATTTTACTAAGACAACCTTTTTACCATTTTCAGTACGATTTTTCATTTTTAATTTTTTTTCAGTGACGAAAATTCTGACAGGATTAAATTTGATGGCCATCATGGGCTGAAACCAAAAAACTCTTTCATTTCCTCTGAACATGGCCAAACTAGGGCATATTATATATCAAAATTTATGGAAATGTCGACCCGAATCCAATGGTGAGGTCTGTTTTTACCCAGGAGGTCATTTATGCAAGCTACCCCCCAAAACCCTCATTTTAAATAAAACATCCAAAAAATCTTTTTGTCCAACAATTTCACATGCCCAAATCTTTTAACATCCCATCATAACAGAAAATCCAAAAAGCTCTTAGATCTGCAATAAATCATTCATATATCTTGCCCTTTCTTTTATCCTCTCATGCATTCCCATGGATTCAATCTAGGGTTACAATAATAAAACCATAGCTCTGATACCACTTGTAAGAAAACTTGGCAACAAAGAATATAACCATTTCCACATAACCCATAATAGATCTGAAATAAATACGGAATTAAAATCCACATGCAAGAGAATAGACAACATACCCATAAAATGTGACACAAGATATACCCTGGAAAACCCTCATTGAGGGAAAAACCCAGCCTCCAAAAAGAATCCATCATCATGTATTATTCAGCAAAAATACCATTTCCATACAACCATGGAAGCCTTCGTGGCCATAGCTACAACCAAGCAAACTATGTGAACAAGCATGAATCCACACATCCCATGCGATGCTTGCAACCTTCACAAATGCTCCCTTGGCTAACCTGTCAAGCCTTGTCCCGCTCGACTCTTGCCTTTTTCTTCTCCTTGTCACTCTCTCTCTCTCTCTCTACAACAACTACCCTTGTGGCTGCTTATATAGTAGCAAGTCCCACAAAACCACCAAGCGGTATTACATAAACCATGTGCTAAAACCATGTGCTACCTAACCCATTGACCCCACATTTAATATTGGACATTTAATTCTTTCCCCCAATATTAAATAATTACATGAAATATTTTCACAATGTTATAATAAAACTCATCAAGAATATTCCATGGAAATCTTTACATGTTGCACGTCCATCTAGGTACAACATTACATAATAAAAAATAAAATATAACAATATTATGCAATGTGTGCAACACCCATTATCTCAACAAAAATTTCACTCATTTTAGCTATAAACTCATTTATCTAATATAAGACTGGCATGTCTTTTCTCCATACAATTGTGCCTTCAGAGGGGAAAAACTTTTGAACATAGAAAAAAAAACATGTCAACAATGAACCAAACATGAATGGGTTATTCTTTGAGGTTCTTATGCTTTCTACATTCTTGTTTAGCTGCTTCAACATCAAATCTGCTAGGTCATATGACAAATTCTTCTTAACAACCTTATAAGCTAAGTCAACTACTTCACATGACACACTATTGAGTTGACTTGAGCTATAAATATTATGTGCTATCACATGAATGCCAAATTTAAGTTTTGTGTTAGATACACCTCTAATTTTCATTCCTCTGCCATCCCATGGCTAGGGTTTGCTTTTGTAACTCATCCTGACCTAGGGTTTTTGTGACTTTAGCTTTGGTAAGCATAGGAAGACCAATAATGCGATGAATCATTTTCTTTGTAATTAAAATTGGTTGCTATAACCACAATTGACCATTATGAACTTGGCTTAAGATATACCTAATCCATTTGATTTGAAAGATTCATGGCAGGTGAGGAATATGGGTTAAACCTTTCTCTTCTAAATTTTTATGCTCAGTTTTAAGAATTCCATCCACACAGAGTTCACTTAGGGCATTATCCATTTCAAGGGTTCCTATGTCCTAAACTGCATATTTTAAATGAGTTTGAATGTCATTTATAAGAAGTACCTTAGGTGGTATCTGCAACTAAGCTCCATTTGGGTCGATAGTTTTTGTGATCTTTGGCACCAATTCGAAATTAGGAGCTTTCCACTCAACACCTCACACCAAGATTTTAGATCTTTTCTTCACCTTACTGCTGCTACTGTTGGATGTCATGATAACTTGGTAAACTAAGAAAATTCTTCGAAAAACTTTTACTACAAATTTTGCTCAAGATCACTAGTATGCTCTGCAAATTGCTCTGTTCTCAATATACTAAATTTACAGTGAAAATGAAGTCAATTTCCTACCTTTTGATAAAAAATTTCCATTAATGCTTAGTATGATGAGAGCCATAATGACATAGTGCATGATAGGCTATCATCCACTATCTACACAAATTGCTCAGTGAAGGCTTGAGATTTGGCAACCAAACATAACCTTGTTACTCCTGACTTCGCTCAGTATGACCCAACCTTACTTGGTGATTACTGATACTAAACTTTTTTGATCCTCTTGTATTTGGAATATTGATTTGGATCTTTTCTTCCTTTTCAATTGGAACTATTTAAGATGTGACCTTGAAAACATAGTTCTAGTTCTTCCCTGAAGAGCTTAATTGGAAATGGTGGAGTTACCCACTTCTTGACTGACATGACTATCATCACCTAAACTAGCTTGCTCAGTAGATTTAGGAATCCACTACTGTCTCATCTGATTCTTGATGCTATCAGCTTTTGCTTTCTTTTCATCTTAAATTCTACCTGTATTCATGCAATTCTTAGCTATATGACCAAGTTCAGAACATGTGTAACATCTTATGGTAGTATCCTTTTTTCTCATGTGATGTCTAACACAATTTATGCCAATGTATCCATATTCTCCACAGTAATGACATCTACACCAAGTATCGTAGTGCTAACCAAATATTACCTTTACAAATTGTTCAAGTGGATTGAATGGTTTAAATTTGCATTCAAATGCCTTGTGACCTTGTTTCTTGCATTTGTGACAGTTACCTTCAAACTTAGGTTTCTCCTTGCATTCATTAGCTTTATGTCCATGTTGACTGCAATTGTAGCATTTTCCATTGAATTTTTCCTTTCCATTACTCCAACATTTTTTTGATGTATGACCTATCTTACCTCAATAATTACAAGTAGGTCTTTGATTCCTTTGAGTACTTTTTTTGGAGGATTCACCTTCTTTGTATCCAAGTCCTGCTTTACCCTTTTGCCTATAAAGATTCTACTCATTTTGATGATTCAATTGATCTAGGTTTTCTTGGGATTTCATTATTATTTCATTGAATTGCTTCTTAGAATTTAGATCAACTTTCAACCTTTCATTGATTTCCTTTTCAGTGTTTAAATCATTCCTTAACCTTTCATTTTCAAATCTCAGACTCATGATTTCTTCATTTGCATTGGAGAGCTGATTGATAAGACTTTCTTGCTAAAGAGATTGATTTTTAATTTCATTGTTCCTTACCTCCAAGTCTTCTTTTTCCTCATTTCTCTATTCTAATATTTCACACAATCTTATTAACTGAATTTCTTGTTCTCTTTTCAATTTTCTTACCTCTTCTTGCAAGGAGCCATTCTTTTCTAGAAGTTCTTTGGTTGCATCATTTTCTTCATCTGAACTTCTTGAAGAGAAAAAGTCTTCAATATTCTCTTCAACATACTGGTGGTTATTCATTTAATTTTCAAGTTCCTTCCTTCTTTTTAGGGATTGAGAAAGATGCTCTTTTTCTTTGTTGAGTTGAGCTATGGCCTTCTCCAAATCTAGCTTTTCATTATCAATAGCTTTGTCAAGTTTGAATATCTTCATTGTCCTTGATCTTTGCTCAAGCTGTCAAACTTTTTCCTGACAATCACAAAGCTCTGATACCAATTGTTGGAAATATTCAGGACTAGCTAGGTTATTGAGAGGGGAGGGGTGAATCAATAACCTCAAAAACTTTTAACAATTTCAACACTTAATAACATAATCTAATTATCATCAATAGATCTAATCCACTGCATGCATGAGAAACTAAAAGCACAAAACACTTTGAACACAATATTTGGTGACTCAAAAACTTTCCAAATAGAAAGTAAAACTAGGGTGGGGATGATACCCACAAAAATTCAATACTTGCAATATAAAGTTGGCCTATTAAAGCTTACAATGATCACTTCTAATGATCTACCCTATTAGGAGCAATTAGGACTACTAGGTCCACCTTGTTAGAGGTTTACCAAACATACAATGAAGTATGCACTCAGAAAAGAGATTTAAGAAAAGATTGTTAAGTCTACTCTATGAAAGGATTTGAAGCTGATTCACCTATTAGGATGAAATAGTAGATTTGACTTACAATTGAATTACTAATTAAGATCATTGAAGTAATGATCACCTCTATGTGATAGATGTAACTTGACTACTCCTGATATGACCTCGCAATACACTTTGCTTTGTTGCTGATTCACATTCGCATGCTTATCATTTCACTTGCATTCTCTCATCAAAAAACATTACACTTGGGTATGATACAATACATTACATATATACCAACCTAATTCTCATAATTACAAGGTCCCCCAATACACAAGTTAACACCAATATTATTGAATCAGCCCAAATGTAGATACTCGGGTTCTAAAAATTGACTTGGTGAATTTCTGATACATAGGGTCCATTGTCATTACCTAGTATCGTCATGCACTTGGTAGAAGTAGAAGCTCAGTCCATACTAATCACTTCAACATAGTTTCAAACTTAGTAAACACTAGTGACTCAGTAGATATAATGTCACTTGGTAGAAACTAAATTCCATGTTTACCATGCTTGCACTTGGTAAACACTACTCATCTCATCACTGGGTTAACACTAACTTAACTTCACAAGAACTAATGACTCAATAGACACTAAAAATCTTGGTAACCACTGAATTACTTTGTAAGAATTGAACTACTCAATTTGAACTACTAGACTTCACATTGCCTAAATTCACTTGGTAACCATACAAAATCTAAATAAGTGTTGTCACTTATAAAAAACTTGACTTGATTCCAACATCTATATGTTTTGTTAGGGTCTATCAGCCCTAGGTATTAAGTTTGAGCATCTAGAACCTTCCCAGGTGGCATAAAATTGCCTATTTAAGAAAGGCCCAAAAATTGTCTAAAACAACTTTGGGTGGTAGTTTGCAACTTAGTCTTGTAAATTACTGTAATGAAGGCACCCATTTGGGTTAGCATATTGTAATGGAGAATACTATAATTCTACATTTGTGGCAATAATAAGAAGTCCATATTTTTTGTCACATTTTTTGTTGTTTCTTTGTTTCAGTTAAGTGTTTATGGTATTAAGGTGAGCACCCTTCATCAAGTGGTATTAGAGCCACATTCTTGAGTATGTGGATAGATCATTGAGTATGAGGTAGTTCACACTAGGACTATGGTCTGGTCTGAGTGTGTAGATAGATCACCAATTGTAAGGCAATTTGCACTAGGGTTTCAATGGAAGCATGAAAATACCTCCATGAAAAGAGCATAGTAGAAGAGTTGTAGGTTTTATACTAAGGGTTTTAGAGCCCTCCAAAGACAAATGCAAGCATTGGAAGAAAAAATACATATAGGAATAAATCCTCTTGTAAAAGATGAAAATGAGGATGAGGACAAAGTAGAAGAAAATGCCGAAGTAGAGGTTGTTCTAAAGCCTGAGGAAGAGAGGCTTTTTACGGCCATCTCCAAGATTGGGAAAAGACCTAAGTTTGAGGTTCCCACATTTTTAGAAAATTTTAACCCAAAGGAGCTAAATGATTGGATCAATGAACTGGAGGAGTACTTTGAGTATGAAGATATTGAGGATCCTGAGAGGGTCAAGTTTGTGAAAGCAAAACTGATGGGACACACAAAGATCTAGTGGTAGGAGGTTCAATTGGAGTGAAATAGAAAGGGAAAGGAAAAAATCACTAGATGGGATTAGATGATAGATAAATTGAAGCGACAATTCATTCCTATAGATTATGACTTTGATATGTTAAAGAAGATGGAAGGGTTGAAGCAAGTAGGAAAATATGTTCAAGAGTATACCAAAGAGTTTTACTAATTTCTCCTTAGAACTAGCCATGCAAAAGCTGATAAGGAGAAAGTAGCCCATTATCTTAATGGGTTAAGGCCAAGTATTAGGATGAGTTGAGTCTAGTTCAAATAAATAGTATTGAGAAGGCATACCATTTTTCCCTAAGAGTTGAGGAGAAACTAAGAAAGAAGTTTAACAACAATAATAGTGGAATAGGTCATGAAGGAAGATTTGGTAGATGATCTTATGGAAGCCTTAATGATAATCAAAAGAAAAAGGATGAGGTTGGAAGTAGAAATTAGAACTAGAGTAGAAACAATTCTAATTACTTCCATGATGAGAACAATAGAGATCAAAAAGGAAGAGGTAGAGGATAAGCACCCGAAAGAGGGGGCTTCTACGAGAAATGTTTTCATTTTGAAGAAGAAGGGCATAAAGCATTTGAATGTTCCTAGTGTGAAGGAAGGAAAAATCAAAAAATAGAAGGCCAAACTAGAGTTGCACATTTTGATGAAGATGCCATATTGTCAAATTTTGAGGATGCTGAAAGAGGAGAAGTCCTAGATAACAGAAGAGTCCTGCTGAGTGGTGACAATGAACCTGATCAAAGGAGGAGCTTGTTTTGTACAAGGTATAGCTATGAAGATAAGTGTTGTGATGTCATCATTGATGGTGGAAGTATAGACAATCTAGTGTTAAAAATGATGGTCAAAAAGTTGAACCTAAAAAGATAGAAATACCCATGTTCATACCATATTGCTTGGATACAAGATGACCACAAGGTCATGGTCAATGAGTAGTGCTTAGTGAAGTTTGAGATTGGAAGCTACAAGGATGAGGTAATTTGTGATATCATACCAATGGAAATATGCCATATGTTTTTGGGAAGGTCATGATAGTTTGACAGACATGTTGTACATGATGGGCAAGCAAATACCTACACTCTGACCAATGATGGAGTGAAGCATAAGTTGAAGCCATTGAAGGATAAAGAAGAAAAGGTATGTAGTGCTGCTAGAATATGTCTTTTTGATGGAAAAGAGTTTCTCAAAGGTATGAAGAATGAGCATATGTGTTTTGCTATAATTCCTAAAGATAGTAAAAAGAAGTAGAGGAGGTACCAACAGAAGTTGCAGATATGTTGGGAGATTTTTTTTATATTGTTTTAGATAATGTACCTCATGGATTTCCCCTAATTAGAAAGATTAGTCACTAGATGGATTTGGTTCCAGGAGCCAATTTTCCAACTAAGAAAATGCATAGAATGACACCAAAAAATAGTGAAGAGTTGAACATAGTTCATGAGTTGTTGAAGAAGGGGTTGATTCAAGAGAGCCTAAGTCCATGTGATGTACCAGTCGTATTAGCACCAAATAAGAATGGAGAATGTGAATAGATTCTCCTGTGATCAACAAGATTACAATCAAGTATAGATTTCCATTGCTAAGGATGGATGATATTATGGATTGTTGAAGTGGGTTGAGTACTTCACAAAGATAGATTTGAAGATTGGGTACCATCAGATTCGTATCAAAGAAAGTGATGAATGAAAGACACATTTCAAGACAAAAAAAGGATTGTACATTAGTCATGCCTTTTGGGCTAACCAATGCACCAAACGCTTTCATGTGGGTCATGAATGAGGCACTTAAGGGGTTTCTGGGTAAGTTTTTCATTGTTTACCTAGATGATATTTTGATATTTAGTAAAACATTGGAGGAGCATTTGATCCATATTTGCAAGGTGTTTGATAAGTTGCGGGAAGAAAATTTGTTGATAAACTTAAAGAAGTGCAATTTTGTAAGGGAGTTGGTGCACCTGGGATTTTTAGTCTTAGTAGAATGTCTAAAAATGAACCTAGAGAAAGTGAAGGCTATCCTTGAATGGCCTACTCCAAGAAGTGCGACAGAGGTAAGATCTTTTCACTTAATGGCTAGTTTTTATAGAAAGTTCATAAGAGGTTTTAGCAGTATTTGTGGATACCTGAATAAAACAATGAGAGGGGATAGGAAAGAATTTAAGTGGACTATAGGAGCAAATAAGAGTTTTAATTTGTTGAAATAGAAAGTTATTGAGCTAACTATTTTAGCACTTCCTAATTTTAACAAGGTGTTTCAAGTAGACTGTGATGGTAGTGGTACTAAAATAGGAGCTATGTTGACCCAAGAAGGTAGGTCTGTTGCTTATTTCAGTGAGAAATTGAATGATGCAAAAAAGAAAATATTCTATTTATGATTAGGATTTTATATTATAGCTCAAGTATTAAAGAAGTGGAGACACTATCTTTTTCCTAAAGAGTTTGTTTTGTATACTTATCATCAAGCTTTGCAATATTTGAATAGCCAAGGAAAATTAAACCGAATCCATTTGAAGTGGGTTGAGTTTGTGCAAATTTATACATTTGTTTTAAAACACAAGAGTGGCAAGTCTAAAAAATTTGTAGATTCTCTTAGTAGAAGACAAATTTTGCTGAGAGAAATGTAGATAGAGGTGGTTGGGTTCAAGGAACTTAGTACTTTGTATCTAGATGATCCTAATTTTGGTGAAGTGTGGAAGACTTGTATAGAACCTATTACACTTGATAGGAAAAAGTGGTTGGATTTCATGATCTAGGATAGTATGTTGTTCAAAGTAATTTAGTCGTGCATTCCAAGAAGTTCAATGAGAGTGAACCTCATCAAGGAGAAGCATAATGGAGGATTGGTTGGATATTTTGGAAGAGATAAACCATAGCTTTGGTTACTGAGAATTATTACTGGCTATAGTTGCAACAAGATCTGAAGAAGTTTGTACAAATTTGTAGAGTATGTCAGATGGTGAAAGGAGAGAAGTAGAAGATAGGGTTGTATTAGCCATTACCTATACCAGAGAAGTCATGGGAGGATGTTAGTATGGATTTTGTTCTCTGATTACCTAGGACTCAGTGAGGGCATGATTATATTTTTATGGTGTTTGATAGGTTTTCAAAGATTTCACATTTTATTCCTTACAAGAAGACTTGTGATGTTGTTCATGTAGCAAAGTTGTTTTCAAAGAAGTGGTGAGACTACATGATCTACCAAAGAGTATAAGTTTTGATCAAGATATCAAATTTGTTAGGTATTTCTAGCATACATTGTGGAAGAAATTAAAGACAAAGTTGAAGTCTAATTCATGACATCATCCATAGATTGATGGATAGATAGAAGTTGTGAATTGTAATTTGGGAAATTTGCTGAGATAATTAGTTGGACACAAACCAAAAGGATGGGATCTAATTTTACCACAAAAAAGATTTGCATATAATAATTTTATCAATAGAAGTACTGGTAAATCACCATTCCAGATTGTACATGGGAGTAGTCCCAGAAATGCTTCTAAGTTGAGGTAGTTGGATAAAGGAGAGATAAGTAGTGTTAAAGTAGAAGAATTTGTTGAACATTTGAAGAATATCCATGAGGAGGTGAGGAAGCACACTATGAAGATGAATACAAAATATAAAGTTAAGGAAGATATGAAAAGGAGGTATAAGGAATTTCATATTGGAGAAAAAGTCATCGTTCATTTGAGAAAAGAGCAATTTCCAATGGGTACATATAATAAGCTGAAGATGAAAAAGTTTGGACTATGCAAGATAGTGAAAAGGCATGATTCTAGAAATGCTTATGAAGTAGAGTTGCCTGCTGAATTAAATATTTCACTAGTATTTAATATTTCATATTTGATAGAGTATTATGAAGGAGGTGATGGATATGCAGTTGCACAAGGGTAGTGGAGTATTCCAATAGCTAGTTCAGCTACAAATGAGATTGAGGAGATACTAGATAGTCATATTGGAAAAAGTAAAAGGAAAAAAACTTATGAGGAATACCTGTTCAAATGGAAAGGGAGGCCAGTAGAGGATTCATCATGGCTAGCAAGGGAGGAGGTTGATAGCCTTGGCTTTCCTTTGAACACCTAAGACATAACGAAGTCACTTCTCAAATTACCCTAGGTGTCTAATGCAAGAGCATCCTGGATTGAAGAGCAATCTTGCATCACCCAAAAAATACTTTTATTTTCAGCTTTTCTATTTTAATATGGACTAGTAGACAAGGTGGTTACTATTTATGGGAGCTTACTATATTTAATAATTTTTTCACATGAGCTTAGAATGTTCTCATTTTCTACGTGAAGGCTCATCTTAGACTTATAAGCCTACCATATAAATCTCTTTGCTCCAACTTAAGTATCATAGAAGTTATAGATTTTTGATGGAAAAATTTGCAAAAAAAGCTTTAGGGAGGCCTTACAGTGCCTAAATGAAGTCTAAAAACTCGATGGAAGGGCAGTTTCATTGTTTCAATCATGTAGGTCAGGAACTAGCATTTCCGAGAAGTGGTTATAATTGCCATTTAGAGAAATGGTTCAAGAGTTATGGCCTTTCAGAGTTGGGCTACCCAAAATATCTAAGATAATTTTTCAAAGATGTATTTAGCTGACTCTATATGTTTTGGTAAGGTTTGTCAGCACTAGGTATTAATTTTGAACATCTAGAACTTTCCTGGGTGGCATAAAATTACCTATTTAAGAAAGACTTGAATAATGTCTAGAACAACTCTAGGTGGTAGTTCACAGTTTAGTCTTGTAGATTATTGTAATGAAGGAACCCATTTGGGTTAGCATATTGTAATGGAGAATAATGTAATTAAATATTTGTGGTAATAATAAGAAGTCCATAATTTGTTCTTGCATTTGTTGTTGTTTTAGTTAAATGTTTATGGTATTAAGGGGAGCACCCTTCATCAATTGGTATCTTTTTCTTCCATAAAATTTATCATAAGATTTCTTATATGCCACAAAGAGAAATGCTATGTGAAACACTTAAATTTTTTTGTGAATGGTAGGAAGAATAAAATTCAATTAGGTATATGTTTCTTTTAATGTTTGTGTAGAAGTGGATTTACAAATAGAGGATAAATAAATGACACTATCAAATTGTGATGTTGTCATATCTTAAAATGAATGATTAAATATCTTTATATACAAGGCTATATCACATATTAAACAAATTTTCATTTACTTGACCCTAAAGGAGAAGGGTAAAAGTGAGTTGAATAATTTTGAATATAAAAGTTTAAATTTGGGTAAGATGTGTCCATAATTGTAAGGACATCCATATGACTATGATCTTTATCTTGGATATGAAAGGAGTTGAATTGAAATACATATCATGTGTACAAACATATATACATATGTGGGTGTAATACATAAATGAATAAGGTGAATGCATAGGGGTAACATGTATGAGTGATGTGTGTATGAATATGTCTAGTGAATACAAATATGACAAGAGATAAAGGATCCAACTTTAGACAAAATTATATCATTCATCAATATATTGATGTAATAAGTAGGAGGTATTTTTTAGAAATTCTTTAGAATAACTGTGGGGGGGGGGGGGGGGGGGGGGTGTGAATCAATTATTCAAAGTCTAAATGTCCTTAATAAAACTTTTTCACTAAGTATAGTGAGTCCATTAAACTAATCATGCATCCAAGCTATACATTCTTCTTGGAAAGTTATTGACAAATCAACATGCAAGAGCAACACATAGAATCAACACATAACACAGTGGTTTATGTAGAAACCCAATTTAGAAAAAACCACCAGTAACATGCTACTTAATTCTCACTCTTATGAAGTGATGCCCTATGAAAGGCCTACCCTATTAAAGGCTACAACACACTGTTAAATGTGACCTAGTTAAAGGATTTCAACCACCCTATTAGAAGTGGCTTGGTTAAAGGACTTTTGAACATTCACTTGGAATGTCACCCTATTAAAGGATTTACAAAATGGCTATTAAACCAACCTAAGTCCATAGGATTTTACCCTAACTGATACAATTTCTAGAGAGTAACAATAAAGGGCTTTTGATCTTATGCAACTCACAACATAACTTGCAGATTTTAGATCTCAATTCAGCTCACAAATTTGCCCGACTTTCAATCTCTGCAGCTTTGAAAGCTTGTCCTTCTTTCAAGCTTCATCTCCTTGAGTCTCCATGCTCATTGTGCCAGTGCAATCTCCTTTATGGACAATTATCAAAGTAGAGCCTCTATACTCTATTCTTTCCTTACAATTCCTTCTCCTTGACACCACAACCAACCACTATTTCTTCTTGACCTGAAACTCCTTCAATAGAAGTCTGGAATACTTTTCCTGCTCTAATCTTTCCACTCTTAATTTTAGTTTGAATGGATTAGGTAAGATTCAATGAATCTACCCTTAATCTTATTTCTTCTGGAAACATCATGAAGAATCCTCTTGTATTTTCCCAAAAATGGTTAACCTAAAATTCTGTGCCACTAGCTCATTATACTTATCTTCCATCCAGTTAAAAAAATTCAAGGTAACAAACTTGTTGGCTTAGATCTAGCAAAGCTTTGAATTTTCAAATAATACAACAGCTCGGCACTATTGAATTTTTGATGCTCGACACATATTGTGTTACTCAACACTAACTATGTTTTACTAATGCTTGACACATACTATGGATTCACTCAGCATCAACTAAATTTTACTGATGCTCAAGACCAATTACATTTATTTTTAGCTTAACACCTAAACTGGCTCAACTCCTTCTATTTCACTTGGCACACACTAGATTTTACATTTGCTCAACACTTACTAATACTTTTCTTGACATGAACTAGCTTTCTTGGCACCCATTAATGAATTTAGTCACGCTCTGCAGATAGCTTTGTAACAACTTATTCTTCTAGAGTTTCTAAGTGTAGCCAACCTCTATATCTTTAAGTGTATTATCAATACATCATTTTACCATCGTCTTAATTAATCCTTGTACTTCATTACAAAACAATAACTCAACCTTACCCTTAGGTGCTTTTGTTACATCTTATTGATTAAATCCTCTTCATCAATCAACTAATCAATCAACTAAGTGATAGTACTTGGATCTTATAAGCAATTGTCATTCTAGAAAATAGTAGGTTTGACATCAATAAAAAAATAATGATTGAAACCATTCTTTATCAAAAATCTCCCTCTTCAACAATGATCTTTTCAATCAAATTTCAACAACCTCCCTCTTTGGCATTGATGGCAAGCCAAACTAATCAACCAAGTTATCAAAATGCTAACTAGGTTAATAACAGTAAGTCAAATGCCAAAAAAAAAACTTTTTATCCAAAAGTGTTCATTCTATTAGCAACTTTGAATTTCTTATAACTCCCTCTAAATTCTATAACTCCCTCTTTCAAAGTATTAGGGTTATCTCTTTTGCTGATACACTATCTTCTCATTTTTTTCCTACTCTCTCTCTCTAATCTTGTCATCCTAATTGATTGTTGTCTGCACTATTTTCTCCCTCTAAGTTGCTATTTCTCCATTTTATCATTTGATCCTATAGATTTAATCAGTTACTGCTATTTCTCTCTCTTTTATGTAACTTTCCATTTTGATTAAAGATGTGATTAGTTTAGCTATTTCTCCCTCTTTGACAACAATGCCAAAGACATACTATTTCAGCATCTTATCATAGCTCCAATTTCTCCCTCTGTCACCATGCTTGCGACTGATTTGAAATTTCAATACTTTAATTACTTCAAGAAAAACCTAAAGTAAGTATCTTCTACATCAATTTATATCATATCAATAATCAACTCATTTGATGTAGGGCAATCTTGTTGTTACTTAAACAACCTTGGATAGGGGTACCACCCCTAACTTACCTCTAAGATACTCAATGCATCTTTAGGTAATAATTTTGTGAAGATGTTAGCAATTTGTTCCTTTGAGTTGACATATTCCATCTTCACTTGTTTGTCTTCCACCAGTTCTCTTACATAGCGATACTTAATTGCAATGTGATTTGTTTTAGCATACATCACAGGATTCTTTGATATGTTGATGGCACTTGTATTATCACAATAAAGTATCATAGGTTTAGTTACCTCTTCTTTCATACCTTTTAATAGATGCTTGATTCATACAATATTGGTGTAGTTGATAGCAGTAGCAACATACTCAGCTTCAGTTGTGGATTGTGAAGTACAACTTTTTGCTATTCCAAGTGACTAATATTTTACCTAAGAAAAGTTCTCCTCTACTAGTGCTTTTTTTGTCATATATATTACCTCTCTGCATCACTGTAGGCATTCAACTCAAATTTTTCACTCCTCTTGTAATATAAGCCAAAGTCATCTATTCCTTTTAGGTACCTCATTATTCTTTTTATTGCCATAAGATGGGTTTCTCTTGGGTTTGTAGAAAATCTCAATAGTATTCCAATAGATAATGCAATGTCTAATCTACTATGCACAACATACTGCAACTTTCTAGTCATTGATCTATACATTATCTGATTTACTTCAGTTGATTCATCATTCTTGGATAACTTATGTTTTGTTACCATTGGTGTACTGACTAGTTTTGAATCCTCTAAGCCAAATTTCTTTATCATCTCCTTGATATACTTTTGTTGGGTCACAAATATGTCATGTTTCAGTTTATGTACTTGGAATCCAACAAAGAATTTGATTTCCCCAAGCATTGACATCTCAAACTCATGTTTCATCTGATCAACAAAATCTTTGCATAGTGCATCTTTTCCTCCAAATATTATATTATCAACAAAGATTTCAAATATTAGAATGTCTTTACCTTTTTTTTCCTTGATATACAAGATATTTTTGAAGTCTCTCTTACCATGCTCTAGGTGCTTGTTTCAAACATAGAGTGCTTTATGCAGTTTGCAAACCATATCCTTATTTTTATCATCAAAAAATCCTTTTGGTTGTTCTATGTAGACTTCCTTTTCTAGTACACCATTCAAAAAAGTAGACTTTACATCTATTTGGTAGACTTTTAAACCTTTGTAGGTAGCATATGCAAGTAGTTTTCTTACACCTTCCATACTTGCAACAAGGGAAAATGTTTCCCCATAGTCCAGTCCTTCTTCTTGTGCATAACATTTGTAGACTAGTCTGGCCTTATTTTTGGTGATCTCACCATTCTCATCTAGCCTGTTTCCAATTAACCACTTGGAACCAATCACATTCTTGTTAGCTAGTCTTGGAACTAAAGTCCAAATTTTGTTTTTTCTCTATTTTCTCAATCTCTTCTTCCATAGCTTTACACTACTTATCATCTTCTAGTGCATATTTCACCATTTTGTGTTCAATCTTGCTTAGCAAACATAATTCATTCCTTAGTCTATTCCTTGTCATTGGTCGGGCTTCCTTGTCACCAATAATTTATTCTGTAGGGTGATGTCTTCTCACATACTTGGATAGCCTTGGTTCTATCCTTGTCTCCATGTTAGGTCTTTTAGCTTTAGAGTCACTATGCACATCTCTTTCAGGTAATTCATCATCTCTTTCATGTATTGATTTCAGAATCAGAATGTGCATTTTCTTCATTTTGCAACTTAGCTTTTGAATGCAGCTTGACATTCACTAGTTGTGAGTCAATTGATACTGAAAATTTTTGTTGATTCCCAACTTGATTGGCAACTTCTTCTTCAGTAGGAATTCCTTCATAGAAGTATAGAAAGGATCTATACTTTTCTAGTTTCTTGATGGATTCATCATCTTAAACTTTTGCATGCTCATCAAAATTTACATTTGCACTCTCCACAATTTTGTTAGTGTTAGTATTCAAACACTTTTATGCTTTACTTCTAATGGAGTATCCAAGGAATATGCCTTTATCACTCTTTACATTAAACTTTCCATTTCTAGAATCTTTAAGAATATAACACTTACAACCAAACACTTTGAAATGTTTTACATTGGGTGAGTGACCATACCATAATTCAAAAGGTGTTGCATTTGTACCTTTCTTGACTTGTACTCAATTCAGGGTGTAGAAAGTTGTACTTACAACTTCTCTCTAGTACTTTAGAGCAACATTCTTCTCCATCATTAATGTTCTAGCATAGCCTATCACTAATCTATTCCTGCTTTCTGCAATGTCATTCTATGGGGGAGTTCTAGGTGCTGATTTTTGTCTTTTAATTCCTTTTTCATTGAAAAATGTCTCAAATTATTTTGATATGAACTTTCCTTCTCTATCTAATCTTAGGCACTTTAGACTCTTTCCTATTTCTTTTTCACCCCTAGCCAAATACCACTTAAACATTTGAAATGCATCAAATTTTTACTTTAAGAACATGACAATTATTATCCTAGAGTAGTCATCAACAAACAACATTATATATATGTTTCTTTTGTAGCTTTGCACTTCTATTGGGCCACATAAATTAGTATGCACTAACTCTAGTACTTCTTTTGAAGTGTAGGTTTTGCTTTTGAAACTTGACTTGGTCATCTTTCCTAACTGACATTGTTTGCACATTGTATTGTCAGGCTTCTTTGGTTTTGGTAAACCTTTGACTTTCTTCATTTTGCTGATGCTAATGAGATTATCAAAGTTAGCATGACATAGCCTTTTATGCCATAGCCACACATCATCAAATCTCACAACAAGACAGTTTGCATCCTCCATATCTAGGTAAAACAAATTACTCCTACTTTGGTCTCCTTTTCCTATTAGATTTCCATCAGTGTCATAGATTTTGATTGTTTCATTTTCAAATTCTACTTTGCATCCTACATTGCCTAACTGTGACACACTTAGCAAATTGTAGTTCAATCCTTCATCATAATATGCATTATCACATGAAATTTTCTTTGTAAGCTTAATAGAACCTTTTCCTTTGATTAGACATGGAGCATCATTTTCAAATCTAACACTATTTCCATCATACTGAGTAAAGGTAACAAACTTACTTTTGTCTCTTATCATGTTATGTGAACACCCACTGTCTATAATCCACCTATCATTCTTGTTTACATAGGTTACCAATGTTGTTGCCTTATGTTCATTTGACTCATCTTTAATAGCTGCATAGACTACCTCATCATCATTTTCATTAGAATCTTCTTCTTCAACAATGTAGCACTTTTTTCTTTTGTCTTTGTGGTCTCTGTTATCATCTTCTCTTCTATTCTTGTGTTTTTTGCCTTCTCTATAATTATTTTTCTATGTACACCTTGCATCAATATGTCCTACTTTATTGCAATTAAAACATATGATAGGAAACTTACCTTTTAATTTACCTTTGCTTCTATGAAATTGTCTGGCTAGCAATGCTTCCAATTGTTCCACATCTTCATCTGTGCTATTCTCACTAGATGCATATTTTACCTTTATCTTCTTCTTATTTGGTTTCACCTCTTTAGTGTCTTTCAACAACAACTTGGCTTTGAAAGTAGTTCCAAGATTCTCAGGTTTGTAGTTATCAAAGTTAGATAACTAAAATGCAGTAAGTCTTCCCACTATACCTTCAAGAGTTAGCGTATTCTCTGGTACACATCTTAAGTCTTGGATGGATGACACTTTGATAACACTTACTACTTCCTTTATTCTAGAGGCATATTGAGAAATGTTCTCACCTTCCTCCATTCTCATGTCATCAAACTTTCCTCTAAGGCTTTCTCTTTTTTCTCTTTGGACATTCTAGTCTCCTCCATAAATATTAATCAAGGCTTTGCACATCTTGAATGTAGAGTCATATCCATTGATGTCATTAAATCTAGCATAGTTGAGGGTAGAGGTAATCTCTAGCATTTCTTGATTATGCTCCTTTTTCTTCATACCTTCTAGAGTAGGGACACTAGCTGGATCTACATGTTCCACTTTAATTGAGGTTTGTGCATGATCACTTATTGATCCAAGGTGTAGCTTCATTAAAATTTTCCATGCAAAAAAGTTATCTCTGTTCACCTTAGGAATTTCTCTCTTGGACATCTTGATCTTTTTACTTCTAGTACCTTTAAACCAAATTACCAGATGGCTCTGATATCAATTGTTAAAAATACTTTAGAATGACTAAGAAGGGGGGGGGGGGAGGTGAATTAGTTATTCAAAGTCTAAATGTCCTTAATAAAAAATTTTCACTAAGTATAGTGACCCCATTAAACTAATCATGCATCCAAGCTAAACATTCTTCTTAACAAGTTACTGATAAATCAACATATAAGAGCAACACATAAAAATCAACACATAACACAATGATTTATGTGGAAACCCAATTTGAAAAAGACCACCAATAACATGCTACTCAATTCTCACTCTTTTGAAGTGATGCCCTATGAAAGGATTGCCCTGTTAAAGGCTACAACACACTGTTAAATGTGACCAGGTTAAAAGATTTCAACCACCCTATTAGAAGTGGGCCTAGTTAAAGGACTTTAGAACATTCACTTGGAATGTCACCCTATTAAAGGATTTACAAAATGGTTGTTAAACCAACCTAAGTCCATAGAATTTTACCTAACTGATATAATTGCTAGAGAGCAACAATAAAGGGATTTTGATCTAATGCAACTCACAACATAACTTGTAGATTTTATATCTCAATTCAGCTCACAAATTTGCCTAACTTTCAGTCTTTGCATCTCTAATAGCTTGTCCTTCTTTTGAGCTTTGTCTCCTTGATTCTCCATGCTCGTTGTGCCAGTGCAATCTCCTTTATGGCCACTTATCGGATCAGAGTCTCTATACTTTGTTCTTCCCTTACAATGCCTTCTCCTTGATGCCACAACCAACTACTCTTGCTTCTTGACCTGTAACTCCTTAAATAGAAGTCTAGAATACTATTCCCACTCTAATCTTTCTACTCTTAATTTTGGTTCGAATGGATTAGGTAATATTTAATTAATCTACCCTTAATCTTGTTTCTTCTAGAAACATCATGAAGAATCCTCCAATATTCACCCAAAAATGGTTAACCTAAAATTCTGTTCCACCAACTCATCATCCTTATCTTCCATTTGGTTTACAAGCTTCAAGGTAACAGACTTGTTGGCTTAGATCTAGCAAATCTTTGACTTTTCAAATAATGTAGTAGCTTGGCACTATTTGATTTTTGATGCTCAACACAAACTGTGTTTTATTGATGCTCAGCACCTATTGTGGATTCACTAGACATCAACTAAATTTTATTGATACTCGGCACCTATTACATTTCTATCTAGCTTGGCATCTAAACTAGCTTGGCTCCTTTTGTTTCACTCAGCACACACTAGATTTTACATTTGCTCGACACTTATTGATAATCTGCTTGGCATGAACTAGCTTGCTTGGCACCCATTAATGAATTTAGTCATTCTTTGTAGACACCTTTGTTACAACTTATTCTTCTAGAGTTTCTAAGTATAGTCAACCTTTATATCTTCAAATGTATTATTAATACATCATTTTACCATTCTCTTAACTGATCCTTATACTTCATTACAAAACCATAACTCAACCTTTCCCTTAGGTACTTTTGTTACATCTTATTGATTAAATCCTCTTCATCAATCAACTAAGTACTTGGATCTTATAAGAAATTTTCATTCTAATAAGTAGTAAGTTTTACATTAGTTAAAAAACAATGATTGAAAACATTCTTTATCAACAATCTCCCTTCTTCAACAATGATCTTTTTAATTAGATTTCAATAGTATTTTCCACAATGAGTCAAATTGTGATATTGGTATCAGAATTTAACTATAAAGTTTATAAGTCAAACTCATTGACCCATTTTTCATATATAGTGATTCACATGAATCCATATCTCATGAGAATAAATATTACACTTAGCACTCATTAGGTCTAGGTGATGCTCAAAGAGGTGAAGCGCTAAGACTTTCTAGGAGGTCACCCATCCCAATACTACTCCATCTTGAGAACACTTAACAATGGAGTTGTATCCATGTTTAAACTCATTTTGATTGCAACCCCATTTGAAAAATCATCACCAAGTGTTGTGCCTTAAGAAGTATTAATTTGAAATCCCCTCAAGTTGATCAATTGATAATTAGGAGGTATTTTCCACAAGTAAAATTTTGATATTGCTACTAGGATTTAATTGTGTACTTTTTGAGTCAAACTCAATGACCCATTTTTTTATGTGTAGTAATTCACACAAATCCATATCTCATGCTAAGAAATGTAACACTTAGCATTCATTGGATCTAGGTAATGCTTGTATACATGAACCACCAAGACTTCCTAGTAGATCACCCATCCCGATACTACTTTAGGTTGAGAATGCTTAACTACAAAGTTTCCTCCATGGTTAAACCCACTCTTCCTACAACCTCATTTGAAAAACCTTCACCAAGTGTTGTTCCTTATGAACTATTCATTATAAATCCCCTCAAGCTGATTAATTGATAATGAGGAGGTACTTTCTAGAAAAAATTAAATTGTGATATTGCTATCAAGATTTAATTGTGTATTTTTTGGTACTAAGATGTTTAGAATATTATTTTGAAAAATAAAAATAAACTATCATCTCTTTTAGGATGCTTATAAATATGTGAAGCATTACGAGTTTTCTTAAAAAAAGGAAACTATTCTCAAAAACTTTGTGTGTGTGTGTTTATTGCTTCTCTTTCTCTCTCCCCTCCTCCACTTTCCATGCCCCCTCTTTTTCTTAGGATTAACCTTAGACAGAAATAAAAGTTACATGTAAATATAACCAATATTAGAAAATAATAGATCATATGGAAGAGAACGCAAGACACCAAGATTTAACGTGATTCACCCAATCCTTGAGCTATGTCCACCAAAAACAAGTCCAATATTATTATTTTCCAGTGATTACAACCTAATTACAATCCATAACCCCTTACAACTCCATATGATGTAGGAGCATCCAGAGGTATAAGGGAAATCCTGTGTGACTCAAAAAAATGTACTTAGACTTAATTTTTGTTTCATGTGTTTTCATTTTTGGATACCCATTTGGGTCAAATAAAGGTTCCAACTCTCACAGTTCCACTATTAGTGTTCTAGGATAGAGTATTTGAACACCTTGGGATACATGTAAATGCCAAAAAAATAGGAGTATGTAATTGAGCCATCATTTTGGTGAACTAGAAGGTTTAAATTGGTCAGATGATTGTAATTGTAATTTGGAGCACTCCAAAAAAAGAATCAGGTCAAAAGGCCCCACGGTTTGAAAGTTATCGTAGTTTTTCAGTTTTTGGAAACCTCCTAAGAATGCTTCAAAGTTAGGTTAGGGGCATTAAATGACCTCAAATAGGGCCAAAAAATGGGGGATGGTTTGTCAATTGGAGCTATGGTTCAAAAGTTATGCCTCCCGAAAGTTCGGTTACTGTTTTTGGATTCTTTTAATTTTTTGTCGACTTCTAGTGTGACTTTTGGAGCCTTCTATTTGGTCAGTGGATGCCAACTAGCACTTTCTAGAATTTATTCCTAATCTTTAACCCTTAAGGGTCTATTTAAGAACATTTTTGGCATTGTAAAAGGCAGTTCAGTGTGGAGTTTGAGAGAAGGTATTGGGAGAAGAATTTATCTCCAATTTTATGCTATTGTAAGCCCATAGGGCCTATTTTGGAGTCTGTTTCTCTGCACTAAGTGTACTAACATATTTTTATAGTAAATAAAATTTTCCCTTTCCTGTTGTGTCCATTCTATGCTTGGGTTGTGTCCCCATCAAATGGTATTAGAGAAGGTTTTCTTGAGTGTGTAGATAGAGCGCCGACTATGAGGCAGTTTGCACCAGGACTGTGTGGTTGTGGGTTTGAATTTAGGAAATTTCCTCCATGAAGAGAGCATGGTGGAAGAGCCAGAGCTATTAATCTTGAGGAGGTTAGAGCCCTCCAAAGGAAGGTACAAGTGTTGCAAGAGGAGCTCCATAGAGGAACAAATGTTACTGCAAGTGACAAAAGTGATGACGAAAATGAAGAAGAAGAAATTGGACCAAAAGGGGAAGTTGACGAGAAAGTTTTGAATCAGGCAGAGGAAAGACATTTTAGGGCCATTACTAAGTTTGGGAAAAGACCTACAATTGATGTGGGTGTATTTTCAAGAAATCTGAAACCAAATGAGTTGATCGACTGGATTAATGAACTAAAAGAATACTTTGAGTATGAGGATATTAGGGACCTAGATAAGCTTAAGTTTGCAAAGACCAAACTAAAAGTACATGCCAAAATTTGGTGGCAAGAGCTTCAATTGGAAAGAAATAGAAGAGGAAAGGATAAGATCACAAGGTGGGATCGCATGGTGGACAAACTAAAGAAGCAGTTCATTCCTATTGACTACGAGCTTGATTTGTTTAAGTAGATGCATGGGTTAAAGCAAGCAGGAAAATCAATCCAAGAATATACAAAAGAGTTTTATTGACTCTTGATTAGAGTAGGACATGCAGAAACAAATAAGGAGAAGGTTGCTTGTTATATTAGTGGGTTGCGACCTAGCATCCAGGAGGAATTAAGTCTAGTAAGAATGACCAACATTGAAGAGGTATACCAGTTTTCCCTACGAGTTGAAGAGAATCTAAATAAAAAGTTTAAAGGGAGACAAAGAGGGAATGGTCAAGGAGGAAGGGGTAGTGGTAGGTCATCTAGAGGTCAAAATGAGAGCCAAAAGAAAAATGAAGATGTGGGTACTATTAGGAACCAGAGGAACGAGGGTTTCAACCACTCCCAGGATCAAGACTTTGGAAATTAGAGAGGAAGAGGTAGAGGACATAGAAAAGGAAGAGGAGGCTTTCGTGGTACCTATTTCCATTGCAATGAAGAAGGTCATCGTGCCTTTGAATTCTCTCAACGACAAGGAAGGATAGATAGGAGAGCTAAGGGTCAAGCTAGGGTTGCTCATGTGGATGAGGATGCACAATCATCACATTTAGAGGATGCAAAAAGAGGTGAGACTTTAGTAAATGAAAGGTTCCTACTAAGTGGTGAGATTGAACTAGGAAAAAGGATGAGTTTATTCCGTACCAGGTGCAAGTGTGAGGATAAATGTTGTGATGTGATCATTGATGGTGGTAGCACTGATAACTTGGTATCAAAGGAGATGGTCTCTAAGCTGAAGCTCAAGAGGGAGAAACACCCCCAGTCCTATAAGATTGCTTGGGTGAAAGATGATCATAAGGTCTTGGTAAGTGAACAATGTTTAGTGAAGTTCAAAATTGGGAGTTACCATGATGAAGTTCTCTGTGATGTTATTCCAATGGATGTTTGCCATCTATTGTTGGGTAGACCATGGTAGTTTGATAGGCATGCAGTACATGATGGTCATGCAAACACATACTCTCTAACAAAGGATGGAGTTCACCACAAATTGAAGCCCATGAAAAAGGAAGGCAAAAAGGTATGTAGCAGTGCTAGGATTTGTCTTGTTGATGGAAGGAAGTTTTTAGATGGCATGAAACTTCAGCGAATGTGCTATGCTTTGATTCCTAGGAAAGATAAAGAAGGTAGTAGTGAAATACCACTTGAAGTTTTAGATTTACTAGGTGAGTTTGGAGATATCATCTCTGATAATGTTCTAGAAGGATTGCCATTGGTAAGGCTAATCAGTCATCAAATAGATTTAATCCCAAGAGCTATTTTTTCTAACAAGGCTGCTCACAAGATGACTCCTACTGAAACTAAGGAGCTAAATAGACAAGTTTAGGAGCTATTGAGGAAGGGCTTGATTCGAGAGAGCCTGAGTCCATGTGCAGTACCTGTAGTACTAGCACCAAAGAAGGACAGAGAGTGGAGGATGTGTACAGACTCTTGAGCTATCAATAGGATAACCATCAAGTATCAATTTCTTTTTCCAAGAATGGATGATCTTATGGGCTGCTTGAGTGGAGCTTAGTACTTCACAAAGATAGATCTCAAGAGTGGCTATCATCAGATATAAATATGAGAAGGAGATGAGTGGAAAATAGCCTTTGAGACCAAGGAGGGTCTTTATGAGAGGTTAGTCATGTCCTTTGGATTGACGAACGCCCCAAGCACCTTCATGCGGCTTATGAATGAGGTACTTAAGAAGTTCTTGGGAAAATTTGTTATTGTCTATTTTAATTTTCAGCAGGACTTTGGAAGAACATTTATTGCATATTCACAGTGTCCTTGAAAGGTTAAGGGAAGAGAAACTGTTAATTAATTTGAAAAAGTGTATCTTTGCAAAAAGGGAGTTAGTCTACTTAGGGTTTGTTATATCACCTGAAGGTTTGAAAATGGATCTAGAGAAGGTAAAAGCCATCTTGGAATGGCCTACTCCAAGGTCTACTACTGAGGTAAGATCATTCCATGGTTTGGTTAGTTTTTACAAAAAGTTCATTAAGAATTTTAGTGGTATATGTGCACTCTTGATTGACACAATAAGAGGGGATAGAAAAGAGTTCAAATGGACTGTGGTAGCTATGAGAAGTTTTGAATTGCTGAAGAAGGTGGCAGAACAACCCATGTTGGCACTTCCATATTTTAGAAAGGTGTTCCAAGTGGATTGTGATGCTAGTGGCAGTGTTATTGGGGCTATATTAAGCCAAGAAGGTAAGCCTATTGCATATTTTAGTAAAAAATTGAATGATGCAAAAAAGAAGTATTCTATTTATGATCAAGAGTTCTATGCAATAGTTCAAGCCTTAAAGAAATGGAGGCATTATTTATTTCCAAAGGAATTTGTTTTGTATACTGATCATCAGGCATTATAGTACCTAAATAGCCAAGGTAAATTGAATCAGAGGCATATGAAGTGGGTAGAGTTCTTCCAGAGCTATACATTTGTGTTGAAGCATAGAAGTGGAAAATCTAACAGGGTTGCAGATGCACTAAGTAGGAGATAGTTGTTGCTTACAGTAATGCAGGTTGAAGTAGTTGGGTTTGATGAACTCAAGAATCTGTACCTTGAGGATCTTGACTTTTTTGAAGCATGGAAAGCTTATAAAGAGCCTATTGCTGTAGACAGAACTAAGTGGTTAGACTATCTGGTTTAGGATGATATGTTATTCAAGGGTAGTCAATTATGCATTCCAAGGAGTTTCATGAGGGAAAATCTGATTAAGGAGAAACACAGAGGAGAGATGGCAAGACATTTTGGTTGAGATAAGACCATTGCCATTCTCAAAAAACATTATTTTTGGTCTCAAATGTCACAAGATGTGAAGAAGTTTGTACAGAATTGCCAAATTTGTCAAGTTGCCAAGGGATTTAGTCATAATACTGGACTATATCAGCCATTGCCTATTCCATCAAAGCCATGCAAGGACATAAGTATGGATTTTGTTCTTGGATTTTCGAGGACACAAAGGGGTAATGACTTAGTATTTGTGGTGGTTGATAGGTTCTCCAAAATGGCACATTTCATTCCATGCCACAAAACTCATGATGTTGTCCATATTGCAGACTTTTTTTTCAGAGAGGTGGTAAGACTACATGATCTCCCAAGGAGTATAGTTTCTAACAGAGATAATAAATTTGTGGGTTATTTATGGAGAACATTGTGGAAGAAGTTGAGAATAGACTTGAAATTTAGTTCCACACATCACTCGTAGACTGACGGCCAAATAGAAGTGCCAAACAGAAGTCTGAACAATTTGCTGAGATGTTTAGTTGGGGATAAGCCCAAGGGGTGGGATTTGATTCTACCACAAGCAGAGTTTTCTTACAATAACTCTATAAATAGGACTACTGGAAGATCACCATTTCAAATTGTATATGGAAGTAGCCCAAGGACTGCACCAGAATTGAGGAAGATAGAGCAAGGGGAGAGGACAAGTGCTAAAGTTGAAGAATTTGTTGAACATATCAAGCATCTGCATGAGGAGGTCCAAGCACACATTACCAAGATGAATCATGAGTATAAAGCTAGGGCTGATCAAAGGAGAAGACATAAGGAGTTCCAAGTAGGGTATCTAGTCGTGGTCCACTTAAGAAAAGAATGATTTCCAACCGGTACTTACAACAAGCTAAAAATGAAGAAATTTGGCCCCTACAAAATTCTGAAGAGACATGACTCAGGAAATGCATATGAGGTGGAGTTGCTAGATGGTATTCACATTTCTCCTATTTTAAACATTGCAGACTTAACATAGTATCATGATGATGGTGCAGATGAGGAGCCAATGTTAGAGCCATGTCCAATTCTACTTCTAAGAAGGAGATAGAAGACATTTTAGATCATTGTGTGGGTAGGAGTACCAAAAATAGGCAGCATGAAGAGTATCTGGTCAAGTGGAAAGGACGACCGATAGAGGACTCAACTTGGATATCAGCAGCTGAGGTTTCCCATTTGAGATTTCCTCTACCATTCATAAAGTGACAGGGTCACTTTTCAATCTACCCTGGGTGTTCGATGTAGGAGCATCGAGAGGTATAAGGGCAATCCTATGTCACCCAAAAAAATGTACTTATACTTAGTTTTTGTTTCATGTGTTTTCATTTCTGGATACCCATTTGGGTCAAATAAAGGTTCCAACTCTCATAGTTCCACTATCAGTGTTTTAGGATAGAGTATTTGAACACCTTGGGATATGTGTAAATGTCAAAAAAATAGGAGTATGTAATTGAGCCATCATTTTGGTGAACTAGAAGGTATAAATTGGTCAGATGATTGTAATTGTAATTTAGAGCACTGTAGAAAAAGAATCAGGTCAAAAGGCCCCACGTTTTCAAAGTTATCGTAGTTTTTTGATTTTTGGAGACCTCCTAAGAATGCTTCAAAGTTAGGTTAGGGGCAATAAATGACCTCAAACAGGGCCAAAAAATTGGGGATAATTCGTCAATCAGAGCTACGGTTCAAAAGTTATGCCTCCCAGAAGTTCGGTTACCATTTCTGGATTCTTCTAATTTTGTGTGGACTTCTGATGCAACTTCTGGAGCCTTCTATTTGGTCAATGGATGCCAACTAGCACTTTCTAGAATGTATTCCTAATCCTTAACCCTTCAAGGTCTATTTAAGAACATTTCTGGCATTATAAAAGGTAGTTCGGAGTGGAGTTTGAGAGAAGGTATTAGGAAAATAATTTATCTCCAATTTTATGCTATTGTAAGCCCATAGGGCCTATTTTGGAGTTTTTTTCTTTGCACTAAGTGTACTAGCATATTTTTATAGTAAATAAAATTTTTCCTTTCTTGTTGTGTCCATTCTATGCTTGGGTTGTGTCCCCATCACCATACTACTGCAAGAACCAATTTTCACATCAAACATATGGAAATCCCTAATCCTAATCCTTTTTATACAAGCTTTTTACTAGTTACAAAATTAGGGCTAGAATAATAGAAAAATAATAATTGATTCCTTTTACAATATAAGTTCATTTTTGGCTTCAGGGTCACTACCCCCAATAAACCCCATGGTTGCATTACCCCTTGACCTTGTCTTCGGGGCACTGCCCCTAAACCCCATAGAAATAATATCAGGAGAAAACCACATTGAATAAACCTCTAAGTCCAATTAGGCTCCATATCACAATAATCTCCCACATGGAGACTGATTAGACTCCACAACAATAACCTCCCACTTAGAGACTGATCATAGCACTACTAAACCTATAGCTCATAATGGTATATCAAACCACCCTAGACTCTACTGCTATTTTATTCTGTTTAGTCAAGAAGACCAATCAAAGCTAAAGAGGAGTTCAACTTCTCCCTTGTCACTACCTTTTTAAACAAATATACTGGATTTTCATTTGTATGTATCTTCTCCAACTTTAACCATCCATCATCCAAAATTGACTAAATGAAATGGTATCGCAACTATATGTGTTCTATCTTTGAAAACAAAGCTAAATTATTTGCAAGATGAACTACACTTTGACTATTGGTAAATAAATAAGTATCTATTTGATGGTGTCCCAAATCTTCTAGGAAGAATTGAAGCCATATCATCTCCTTGGCTACCTCTATAGCAGCAACATGCTCTGCCTTTGGATAAAGCATTAACCTTGTATAACCTAGAAACTTAGCTCACAACTGCCCCACCAATAGTAAATACACAACCTATAGTACTCCACCTGGTATTAATATCCCCTACCAAATTTGAGTCAACATAGCCCTTTAAATTAGTAGTAGAGCCCCTAAAGTGTAAACACTTATTGGATGTTCCTCTCAGCTATATGAGAATCCATTTTACTACATTACAATGCTCAATTCTTGGATGACTTATAGACCTACTAACAACTCCCACTACATGTGCAATATATGGCCTAGTACAATCACAATATACATCAAGCTTCCTACATCTAAAGCATAAAGTATCCTAGAATCTTATCCTCCTCTTCTTATTTCTTTGAACACATCTCCTTAGTCAACTTCAAATGACAAGATAAAGGTGTGCTAACAACTTTAGCATTCTCCATAGAGAAATGTTGCAGCACCTTCGCAATATAATCAACCTAAGATAATGTCAATTTCCTATTCTTCCTATCTTTGCAAATCTTCATACCAAGGATTTGTTTTGTTGCACCCAAATCCTTCATAGAAAATAAATGTGCTAACTATTGTTTCAACCCCTTTAATATGATCCATGTTAGACCCAACTACAAGCATATCATCAACATATAAACATAAAATAATGTACCTATTATTATCCAACCTCTTAAAGTAAATAGAATGATCTGAATGACACCTACTATATCCATGCTCATGCATTAACCTATCAAATTTTAGATACCATTGCCAAGCTCCTTGCTTCAAGCCATATAAAATTTTCTTCAATCTGCACACTAAGTTCTCCTTACCATTGACCTCAAATTCCAATGGCTATTCCATACTTAAAACATTGTGAATTAAAGTAATTTTAGTAGTAGGAGAAAATATCTCATCAAAATCAATGCTATTTTTCTGTGCAAATTATTTTATCACTATCTGGTTTTAAATATTATCTTACCTCCATCCTCTTCTTTCAACCTTTAAACCCATTTATTCTATAAAGTCTTTTTACCTACAGGCAACTTGCATAAATCTCATGTCTTATTTTTCATGAAAGAGTCCATTTCTTCTTTTATTGCAAACTTCTACTGAATCTTTGTATCTACCTACATTGCTTCATCATAACATTTAGGTTCACTAGCATCAATAAGTAAAATAGAATACAAAAAAGGAGAAAATCTTTCTCGAGGTCTACTTATCCTTGTTGACCATCTAATATTCACTACGGTGTGTGGTATTTGTTGTTGTAGATCATGAGAAATTTTCAGAACATCATCTTTTGGAGTATCATCTAGAACTACATAATCAATTTCTTTCTTCTCATGTTGATGCAATAGATCTTTGTACAACACTTTCTCATTGAATATGACATCTCTGCTTCTTACAATTTTATGATTTTCAAAATCCAAAAGCCCATAACCAAATTCATTAATGGCATATCCAACAAATACATATTTCTTTGACTTAGCTTCCAACTTGGTTCTATTTTTCAGAATCTATATGAGCAAATGCTTCACAACCAAAAATTTTGAGAAAATAATAACTCACCTTCTTACTAGTCCATGCTTCCTATGGAATACCACAACTAAAAGGAGTAGAGGGACCTCTATTAATTAAATATACAATAGTATTAATAGCATCTGCCACATGTTTAAGGGAAACTCTGCATGTAACCACATGCCTCTTGCACACTCTATTATAGTCTTATTCATGCGTTTAGCTGCTCCATTTTCCTGTAGAGTCTTTGGAATATTTTTCTATCTATGAATACTATTAGTAGAGAAATAATATTCATTTTTATGACCAAAATACTCACCACCATTATCAGATCTAAGACATTTTAGTTTCTTTCTAGTCTCATTTTCAACCAAACATTTCCATTTCTTAAAAGTTTAAAATACATCATATTTCTATCTAATTAAATAAACTCATACTTTTTTAGTTACATCATCAATAAATGTAACATAATAATGAGAGCCACCAAGGGAAGATACCTAAGTTGGTCCCCATACATCTATATGCACAGCTCTAATTTCTCAGTTTTATTTTCCTTCCCACAATTCACAAAATTCACTCTCTTTTGTTTTCTATACACACAACTTTCACAAAAATCCATATTGACACATTTCAAACCTAGTACAACTTTCTTTGAATGAAACACTTCCATACCTTTCTCACTCATGTGCCCAAGTTTTTTGTGCCACAATGTTGTATCAAAATCTACAACAACTATTTGTTCTCCCTGCTCAACTGCAGCAACTATTCTTGAACATTCATTTTTCTCTGAAGTAATCAAAGTAGAAGGAACAATATGACCTATACAAAGATATAAGGTGCCTACTTTCACACCATTTTCTACTACAAAGGAATCTTTTGAAACCTTCTAATTTTTATCATTAAAAGTAACTACACATCCCTCATCACCAAGTTGCCCTACTAAAATTAAATTCATACTCAACCTTGGAACATGTGTTACCTCAAGTAGTAGCCAGTGATTCCCATTCTTCAACTTAATCTCAACTTTTCCCTTTCCAACAATTTTACAAGGTTCATTATCCCCCAAATAAGCAAGCCCAAAATCTCCTTGGACATAATCAATAAAATAACCTCTATGAGGTGTAGCATGAAATGAAGCACTAGAATCTATAACCCATGAATCATCAGCACTTTCTAAAGACAAAAGCAAAGCATCTTCTTTGGATTTGTTACTTACCACATTTTCCTCTTTGTTTCTTTTTGGTTTATCTCGTTCATTATTCTTTTGAGTCCAACAATCTTTCTTGTTATGCCCTAATTTCCTACAGTACCAATGATCTCTCACTCCTTTGGATTGAGACCTCTTCCCCTTTGACTTTCCTCTTGATTTTCCATAATTTTCATAATTATTTCCTCTCTTAGATGTTCTACCTCTAATTTGTGCATTCAAAGCACTTCTTGATGTAGATCCACCTAAGGCTTTCCTACAAGTTTTCTCACTCAAAATAACACCGATTACATCATCATATTTTAGAGTATTAGATCTAGAAATGGAATTACTTATAGCCATTACCAAGCTATTTCAGCTTTTACGCAAAGAACACAAGATCAAGAGAGCTCTAATTTCTTTATCAAAATTGATACCCATAGAAGATAACTAACCATTGAAAGTATTAATCTCATTTAAATGATCCACAATAGATCCATCTTGTATCATTTTCATATTAAATAAACACTTCATGAGAAATACCTTGTTTGAAGTAGAGGGCTTTTCATATAGTTTCACTAGGGTTTGCATCAACTCTTTTTTCGTCTTCACTTTTATAATATTAAATGCCATCGATGGTGCCAGGCATAATCGAATGCTTCCAATTTTCTTTCTATCTAAAAGATCCTAGTCATCATTTGTCCTAGATCCTTGATTCTTGGTTTTTCCTTCCAATGGCTTTCATAAATCCTTCTGATAAAGATAGTCCTCCATTTGCATCTTCCATAACTGAAAGTTCTTCCCATTAAACTTATCAACACTCAACTTACCCTTGTTTACCATCGCTCCCACTCAACTATGAGACTTTCCTATATAGGATCACTAAAAAATAAAATTAAAAAATGATGATAGTCTGGCTTATAAAAATAACAACTATCTAGCTTTTCTACCACTTGTTAGGATTAACCTAAGATAGAAATAACAAATACATGCAAATATAACCAATATCAAAAAATAATAGATCGCATAGAAGAGAACACAAGACACCAAGATTTAATGTGGTTTACCTAATCCTTGGGCTACGTCCACCAACAACAAGTCCAATATTATTATTATCGAGTGATTACAACCTAATTACAATCCATAGCCCCTTACATCTCAATATCATTGCAAGAACCAATTTTTGCATCATACATATGAAAATCCCTAACCATAAACCTTTTTATACAAGATTTTTGTTGCTTAAAAAATTAGGGATAGAATAATAGAAAAATAATAGCCAACACCTTTTAAAATATAAGGTCATTTTTGGCTTCAGGGGCATTGCCCTCAAAAACCCCCATAGGGGCATTTCCCCTTGACCTCGTCTTGGGGCCATTGCCGCCAAATGGCCATAGAAATAATATGGGGAGAAAACCATGTTGAATAAATCTCCAAGTCTGATTAGTCTCCACATCACAACACTTTCTCCCGCTCCCCACCCAACCCGCCCCCCCCCCCCCCACCCCTCTCACTCTATTTTTCATATCTTTATCCATTCCTCTCCCTCTCCTTTTCTCTCTATCTTTCTACCTTAGTACTATCTTCTTCCACCCTTTTCTTGTCTATCCATGTTTACCATTTCATATTTTTCTCTCATAAATAGTTAAAGATACTTATAGGCAAAATGCTATCTATTTTGCAAAATATAATAAAATATAAATACGATATAGATTTTTTTATAAAATACATATATAGTTAAACACAAAATTAACTAAGTATTAATTATCGATATATTTCTTATTATATTATTAAAAAAAAAATGCTAATATGTTCTTAGCAAGGGAATTGAATGACATGGTTGAGAAGATGCTCCTTGAATATCTGTGTTGAGAATATTGAAGAAATAAAAAAATTAGTTAGCAAAAAATATTCAAGGGTAGACCACTTTGCTAGCTTCCTTGATACAACTACTACTCCAAACTTGGCAAGAACCCATAACTACTTTTATTGAAGCACCTTTTGTTTCATAGTTCTCTATCAAACTTGCAATCCTTAAAACTCTTTTTAAATATAAAAGTAAAAGGAAAAATGGGTTGTGCTAGAAAACACAATAAAATGAAGAAATAAATAAAAGTAGGACCCAAACAACTCTAGATGAATAAATGAGAAAGAGTTAAAAATCCATATGAAAACTTGGATGGGGAAATGAAGGATTTGATGAGAACAAATTCATAGATCTAGTAGAACACCTGCATACAAGAACTTGTCATAGAGAAGAAAAAGACAAGAAGACAAGGGTTTGGCTTTGAAAATATGTAAGAATTTATTATTAGACTAAGAGAATGAGTAAAAATATACAATGAATGAATCCCTATAGAAGGAGATCATAATACCTAAAGGGAAATCCTAAGAGGTAAATGACATTTAATAATTAATATTTAATTATTAAATGGTAATGGATGTACATAAAGTGAAATATTAAGTAGGGATTAATGGTGATTTAATATATGAATTGAAATTAATCCTTTACTCAACACCCCCCCTTAAGATAAGCAACAATGTAGCTACAAACAATGCATGGAAAAGTAGAGAAACTACAATGTTGAAAGCAAACGTGGGTCCTAGCAACAAGGCCTGATGAGGTATACAATCACAACCAAATCTCTATGAAATATAGAAATAGAGAAAATCTAGTGGGAAAAAAACCCTACTCCAAAAAGAGATAGAACATAAAGTACAAATGACATGTCTCAAGAGACTCTCTCAAAACCATAAGTACAATGACACCCCCCATGATAGAGGCTTGAGACTCCATAGCCCCCATATAATGGTATAAGTCTTGTGTCAATGATCATACTAAGTGTCTCTAGTATGGGAGAAGCAAAGGAAGTGGACAAGGAAGATAAAATCCCTAAATGTAAGGTGAAGGTGGAAGTCCTAGTTGATGCTCAAAAGAGAATGCATGAAGAGGGGATGATTGTTTTGTGATATATCCTCAACAAATTCTCTAAGTGAATCAATAAATGGAGCTAAAATGTGAGGTAACGTGACTCATAGAAATCTAATTTCTTCTCATAGCAATGTGACTCATCATGATTGGGCTTATTAAAATAAGAAAACTTTGGTTTATTTGGTGTTGATTTATCTCCCTTATTAGGAGATAGTCTTAATGAAAGGAGAGGGCTAGAATCAATCTGAGACTCTATAGGATGTTACTTATGTTTCTTCTCCTTCTTTCTCAAAGATGTCTGAGTGACCAATGCATGAGTCTATGAGCCTATGAGAGAATCTAATTGAGAGAGCTTAGATTTTTTTCAAGTCAAACGACCACAAAAAAACTTAAAGGATGGCATGAAAAATCTATTACCCAAAGCATTCATGGTGGAATGGAAGGTAGAAGAAAAAATCTCAAAGGTTTCATGAAGCTTAGAAAGAATTAGGTAACTACACTCAGTGTTACTCTTGATCTTCCCAAAACCATGCAATAAAGATCTCTATTATTTAAAATTCATCAAGAATTCCTTAATGGAAGAAAATTAATATGGTACAAGAGATCACTACTATATTTGGGCATGAATTGTGATGACCACTCATTGCCCAAGCAACAGTAGCATGAATTGGCTCCTATCAAACATTTTTCATCGCATCACAATTGTGACAGATAAAGGTGTCATAATTTGGAACAAGCAAGAGAAAGAGTTCATCTTCTTTCTGTCCCACTTGCAATAGTAGACTGTCACAATTGTAATGGTCTAAGATTCCAATCTGCTATTGGAACAATGGCTAGCGATCATATCTATCCATCACAATTGCGATGGTTGGGCAATAGGAATTCTATGGAAGTGATGGTTATCTATTAGAATACTTTATCACAAGTACCATGGGTATCTTATAGCAATGTTATTGGTTTGATTTCTATCTATTAGAACAAGCCATCATAATTGCAATAGCTTGCTAAATTATTAAATAAAAATTGGTGGCAAATGAATCCCATTGTTATTTTTTCAATTCAATTCCCTTTGTAGTTTCATCCATGTGCCAGGTAGCAACCAGATGCATGAGTTAAGATCCCTTTGTAAATGTGGCTACACAAGGCTACGGAAATTCAAGCTAATAGGCCTATACTATTTTGGTTCCATTATTTTCTTAAACTATCACATCAAACCTTAACCATGGCTAGTTATGGGTAAAATCTCCTTTATGTCCATGAGACAAATTTTGATGATTTCTCAGTCATGTTATACTTCCTAATACAACCCAACATTATCAAAATCTATTTCTAATTATGACAATCCCAAAAACAAATGTAGGATAATTGATACAATATTAACATGAACAAATCTTCACAATCAGTTGTAGTAGAGAGATGCATATTATGGATTCAATTGTGTGCCATATTTTTGTATCAAGTGTGGTCCATCATTAAGATGTGAAGAGATAGAGGAGATAAATCATTGAGTGTGATCTAAAATGTTGATGCAAAACTATGGTACAATTGCTGTAATACAATTTTAATTGTATTACCATTAGTTAGTTGTCATGAAACCATAGGTTAATATTGAGATTCACTTGGTTCTGAGAATAGTTTAATATTCTCTACCAATCAGGGTCAACCATGTGAAGGTGGAAGCTCATTTGGCCACACCCCCCCTCCCCCAAAAACATCTAAATTTGATATTAACATCTAAAATCTTTCAGAAAGGATCAATCGTTAAAGTACAAAGAAAGTTTCTAGACTTGGAAAAGTGACATCATTTTCCCATCTTCTGGTGCATGTCATTTTTCCATCATATCCAAAATAAGATTATACCACTCTGAATCAAGAATGCACATAAAATAGTGTTCTATATACATGGACAATATAGGAGCTGAAAAACCCCACCATGTTTACATTTATTTAATAGGTCTATGCAAACCTCTAACAAAAATGCAAACTTGTTGGGTATTTTCAGCTCCACCTGATGTCGTATGCATATGAATTGAGATTTCATATTGAACTATGGCATCTTTTTGCATTGCCTGAAACCAATAGATTCACATAGTTAGTTGTCATACAATCATAGGTTAATATTAAGCTTCACTTGGTTTCAAGAATAGTTTAGTATTCTCTACTAATCAGGCCAAACCACGTGAAGGTGGAAGCCCACTTGGCCCCACCCCCCCAACATCTAAATTCTCCATTAACATCTACAATATTTAAGAAAGGATCAATCTTTAAAGTACAAAAAATGTTCCAGACCTACAAAAGTGACATCATTTTCCCATCTTCTGGTGCATGCCATTTTTCTATCACATCCAAAATAAGAATCTACCACTCTGAATCAAGAATGCATGTGCAACTACATTCCATATGCATGGACAATAGGTACAGTTGAAAAATGCAACATGATTACATTTATTTAATAGGTCTATTAAGTTTTTGAAATTATGGGCCATCATGAACATTAGAACTCTAGCTACTATGGCCAAGAGAATGTTTGTGATGGTCTATAACTCAAAATACCTAATTAAAGACCTCTAACAAAAAATGCAAAACTGTTGCATTTTTCAATTGTACCTAATGTCGTATGCATATGAATTGAGATTGCATATTGAACTATGGCCTCCTTCTACATCACCTGAAACCAAGAGATTCACATAGTTAGCTATCATACAATCATATAAGGTTAATGCTAAGCTTCACTTGGTTTTGAGAATAGTTTAATATTCTCTACTAATCAAGGCCAACGACATGAAGGTGAAAGCTCATTTGGCCCCACCACCCTTAACATCTAAATTCCTCATTAACATCTAAAATATTTAAGAAAGGATCAATATTTAAAGTACCTAGAATGTCCTCATCGCCTCCTGCTACTCTCAAGGGAAGTCCATCCTCATTTCTCACAAGCAATTCATCACAATTCTTTACTAATTCCTATACATCTAACACGGGTACATCAAGGAATGTCCTCATTGCCTCTTGCATAAAATGAATCCAATATTACAAAATCTCCCCTAAGAAATAATAGTTCAAGTGAAATAAACACATGAAAAATGAGAGATAAAAGGAGGAATATGCTTACCAATAGGCATTGTGATTGCATCTGTGGCCATGCTACGTGTTGAGTGAGTTTTATTGTTTTTCTATTGTACCAAGATCTCTTTGTTTATATACATACATAATAGACATATGTGTATGTGTATGTATATATACATATGTATATATATGTATATGCATACATACATACATACATACATATATACATACATACATGTATATATAAAAAGAGATCTCTTTTAAGGTGCTAAGTGACTTACCTCAAGATCCTACACATAAATAATGCAGAATAGGAAAAATGGACAGAGTTCGCAAGAAATTTTACAAAAACATATCATAGCAGATATTTTTAGAAAGAAACAAGCCATAACCCAGTTAAATGGGTCTAGTTTCTGATTACTTGGGTTGACTACAAACTCCTATAGCACTAACATCAGATTAGGTACAATAAAATGAATGAGATGTAGAGATCACAAGGGCATGACAATGAGATATAGAGATCACAAGGGAACATCAACAAAATGCAGTGATCACAAGGGCATGATAATGAAATCCTAGATCTCTGCTAATCTCCACAATCCACAAGATCTATTTGTATATATACATAGATACATACATAGACACAAATATGTGTTTATGTATGTATATATATATGTATATATATATACACATATGTATATATATACACACACATATACATACTTACATATACGTAGATACATACATATACATGTATGTATGTATGTATGTATATATACAAAGAGGTCTTTTTAAAGGTGCTTATTACATCTTAGCACAACATACAAATTGATCTAGTTGCATACATATTCTAGAATCCAAATAATAAAATAATAAAATTCATTCAACCCATTCTAAGTGACTTACCTGAAAATCTTGCACACAAATAATGTAGAGCTAATGGGAAATATGTGTGTGTGTGTGTGTGTGTGTGTGTGTGTGTCTATATATATGTAGGGGAAATATATTGCCCATTAATAATGGCATTAAATCTACCCATTTTTCCTAGTCTACACACACACACACACACACACACACACACATCTACATCCTTTATATGGTTTAGAGGTAATGTCATTGTGGTAGAGGCTTCTACAAGGGAATGATCCTCGTGATTATGGAATTTACACAAAACAAATGGGGAATGATTAATACTGTGTTTTCTTTTCTTTTTTGTTTATTTTATGCAATCCTTCATATGGTCTTTTACAAATATATAGTCTCCACCAACATTCAAAGCTCTCCATAAGATCTTAGATATCCACTGATCTCCACCAATGTTTAGAGCTCTCTACTCTCATTTGGAGCTATCAATGATCAAACAATATAGAAAGTGCTTGACATGAGAGGTCAGCAAGTGAGGGTGTTGACCAATCTTGAAAACTTGAATGTTGAAATGAAAGCTATCGATGATCATACACCTATACAAAAGTTACAACACAATGTAAAGTTGAATTTAGATATGGTAGAAACATATATTCAAAATTTTGATAATCAAAGTTTAAGGCACAATAGAAAAGGAAAAGGAGTGGCTTTAGACAGAGATTGGATGATAAAAACAATAACTAGAAAACATAGAGGATATTATGGGAGCCATTGGATAGAATCTAGGAAAGTGTTGGGGTAAGTACTATCACATTGGAAACACTTGCAAGTGTCTTTGATAGTTTACAATCCAAATATCAAGAGGACTAAAAGTTGTGCAATTTGTCATGTATTGCATCTACACTTGCATATAAGAGTGTTTCAAGTATTCGCACAATCGCCCTTTGATGATCCTAAGAATACAATATTTATAAGAGTGTTTCAAGGTTGGGAACCACTTCAACATCCTTTGCATGGTTTAAAGGTAATGCCATTGTAGTAGAGGCTTCTACAAGGGAATGAGTCTTGCGATTATGGAATTTACATAGAAGTAGAAATTGCCTCTTCAACTCCTTACACTCAAATGTTCACTAAAGTTATTCTTCTAGAAATGAGAATAGTTGCTACAAATTCCTAGAAACCAAGGGACCCTAAACCTATGCTATATTTTCTAGAAACATGGGAGGATTTTTTATAACATTATAGATCATATAGTGATGTCCAAATTAATAGAAGTAGTAGATACTTATGATCCTCAGAAGGAGAGCATGCCATTACATGCATGGTTACAACCTTGGCTTCCATTGCTAGGCCATTGTATGGAGCCTTTATACCAAACCATTCATTATAAATTGGGTAATGCACTACATGCTTAGCATTCAAGTGATGCATCTACATATGCAATTTTATCACGTTGGAAAACTGTATTTGATCCTACTAGCTGGGAACAACTAATTGTTCTTTTTATTGTACCTAATCTAATGATAGTTCTATAGGAATTTGTAATCAAGCCAACTAATTAGAAACTAGACCAATTTAACTGGGTTATGGCTTGAGCATGTGATATTCCCATTTATCATATGGTTGCAATGTTGGAGGAAATATTTTTTCCAAAGTGGTAGTAGGTTTTGTATCATTGGCTTTGTTCAAGTCCTAATTTTAATGAAGTAACAAAGTTGTTTTTAGGGTGGAAAGGACTTTTTTGCCCCGATACTCTTGTGCCAAGATCTCTCTCTACATATACATACATAGGCACACATATATGTGTGTGTATATATATATATATATATATAGACACATATATACATATACATATACATACATACATACATAAATACATACATATACATAAATAATAGTAATATATGTATTGCATCTAAATTTTCTTTGCCATTGTTTATAAGAGTGTTTTAAGGTTGGGAACCACTTCAACATCCTTTGCATGGTTTAGAGGTAATGTCATTATGGTAGAGGCTTCTGCAAGGGAATGAGCCTCGTAAGTTAACATATAATGTCTTAAAATAGTTAAGTGCTACCTAATTATGTCTAAGGCATCTGTACACTAGAGGCATACTCTACCTACCATACTGCCTACATTGTCATATCCACGAGATCAAGACCCTTGAACTACTCACTTTGATGAATATTTAGTTTTGGCTTCTAATTATTTTGATGCAATTGTATTTCTATAACCACTGGTGACCTTTACTTACCTAATAAAACTCTTCGCTATTGTATACCCACTTGGGTGAATCAAGTGGTTTTCTATAATTATATTACTGGAATACCCTGATGCACCCTTTATTTTTTTGTTTACTACTAATTTAAGGTTAACCTATACACATCCTAACTCACTCCTTATATAGTTATGTTTAAAATATTGTGACAATAATCAATGGGTCTAAATAGATCAGTCAAGTTAATGGTGAAACTTAGTGTTTGGCCTTCTATTTTCAAAAGTTAGGTAGACTAGGTTATATCTTCTGAAACGTATTAAGATAAACCACAAGTACAAATTCTTCATTATATAAGAGGAGCTTATATTCGAATATAAAATTGTTTGAGTGTAAGGAGTTAATACCCTAAACCTATGCCCCAAGCTTCTTACTAATGAGAGGATAAGTAGTCAGCTAAATGTAGCTCTTCAAATGATAAATCAAGTTGTAGAGGGTACAACTGTGGGAAAACCTAGGGCTAGAGAGAATATAAGCTATATTAGGGTGATAGAGTAGTACCAATTTGAGGCACTTCAGCAGTAACAAGTAGTAGCATCATATGCTCAATGTCAGGGTAAAAGCACAAAACTATGCCACCCTTTGGGGTATCTTTGAGAGTTTTAGCCATAACCCTTTCAGCCGTATATACGTGGTGCTTTCTTATGCTTACATGGCCACTAAGGTTACAACCAAAACCCTTTTGGCTGTAAGTGTTACAGCCGAAACCATGAGGATATTATAAATAAGCAAAAATCACTTTTGGAGGTCATTTGCACTATTGGGGATTCTAAATTTTGAGGACTGGATTAGGGTGTTTTGGCCATAAGGGGTAGGTGGTTTTTCTTTTGTTTTGTGAAGTTGTTTTTTAGTTATTACATGTTAGTATTAGTTAAATTAATTATATTTTAAGTATTTTAGTAATTAAATTAATTATATTTTAAGTGTTTTAGTAATTAAATTAATTATATTTTAAGTGTTTTATTAATTAAATTAGTTGTATTTTAAGTGTTTTAGTAGTTGAGTATTTAAATTAGTTAATTTTTTATATATAGTTAGATCATATGTTAGATAAAGGACTCTATAGTATTTTAAAATTAAATATCTATTTAATCATAAATGCAAATTTTACATCAAACATAGAAAATTCAAGTTGAGACCTAGATAACTAAAGTAATTACATTTGAGAAAACATTAGCATAGTACAAACCTATATAGATAACTAACATGTAACTTGAAACATTAGGTAGAATTAAACTATAATAAGTTCTAGTTATTCAAACTTGAAAACTTAAAATTTAACCAATTTCAAACTTAGAAAACTTGGAAACTATTATAAGATGCATGTACATGAAACTTAGAAAACTTGTTCAGGCCTCGAGATAGCTAAAAATTAGTTACATTTTGGAAAAAATTAACATAGTAAACCTATGTACTTTAACATGTGCATATTTTTTGTTCACATACATGAGCTAGATACATCAAGTTGATATATATTTAACATGTGCATTAAATAAAATGATCTATATGTTTTAGTTACATTCAACTTTGTACATATATATACATACATATTTTAAATTAAATTTAACTTTTAGTTTTATATGTAATTACATATATCTTAACTCTACATTTATAGATAAAGATCTTCTTTACATATCATTATGGCATCTAGTACTAGTGGTGCACCTACATCCTTAGGGGAGGCTAGTGTTTAGTGAGGGTGTCATAGTGTTGAGTCATGCACAACATGTAGACTAATATCATCCTTTGAGGAGAGGCAACATTTATTTAGAGATATAGTTGCTAGGTTCTCTCATGCCATACAATTTCTCGATTCTACACTTTTGGCTTCTACCACTCTCCCTAATAGAGAGAAGATTATTTTTACGAGAGATGAGTTATACCATATGATTTAAATGATAGAGATATACAACCCATATGATGATATCAGTATTGAGACTTTTGACTCTTCCCTTTCTCACAATGTCACTAGAACTGTGAAGTATACACAAATTGATAGATAGATCTCCATCACTATGGTGAAGAGTATGTTTCCATTTTATATAGATAGATCTAGGGTTAGAGGTTATTCAGCTATGAAGTGTACAGATTAGCTTGTTGCACCCTTTATATATCCTCATTGGTTACCTGCATATCACAGGTGGCCATAGAAGGATGAGTTTCCTCTTTATTTCTCAAAAAAATTGTTTGTAGAATTTCATTTACATCATGATGTAGAATATACAAATTTTCCAAGTCATGTTGAATAGGGTCTTGGTAGATTACCAAAGACATTTAAACCTACAGACACCCTTACTCCCATTAATAAATGGGATATGGTGGGTCCAAACCTTTTGGTCACGTCGAGAGCTCCACATATGGCTATTGTGGGTATGACTATTCTAGATGATATAGTCAGGACTTAGATCTATTCTAGCATTGCCATAGTTACTACACAATTATAGGAGATGTCTTCAGATTGATGTGGTAGATATATGTTATAATCTTATGGTACCATTTTGACAGCTACATCCTATATCACAGTAGTTGATGATGTGTATGGGATAGCAGATATACCATCTCCACTAGATGTTTCTACTATATCATATGTGGATGCATTACATCATATGACATCTTATTTAGCATCTGATCTTCTTGGTTCATATCAGGCATTATTGACAGTCACATGGATTCATCTTAGTGACATTGGTGGACACATTAGCCATATTCTATCATGTACAATAGGATCATAGGGCTCATAGAGATAGGAGGATATCCTTACACCTTCTACAACACCTGCTCCTATATAGATCCCTATAGCACCCACCCCCACACCTACTCAGGATCCTATAGCACTTGCTCCTACATAAGGCCCTACAACACTTGCCCCCCACCTACTAAGGATCCCGTACCACCTCCTACAACACCCCTCCATACTCAGGCCCCCACAGTATGACAATGTCAATTTACCACTATGCTTTCAGATGAGATGGTTGACTTGGACCAAGCTAATTTATCACTACATGATTTAGATATCAATCAGATTAGCAAAGCATTACATGATGCTATGGTAAATATAAATTTATATGTTTAAATTTATCTGTTACTAAAATTTACACAAGTATAAGTTTAGCATACTTAAGCTTTTATATATGTACTTAGAGACATACATATATTTAAGTGATTTAATCTAATTTGTGTACATACATGTGTTTAATAGGGTCTTAGTGATAGTATGTTTCATTTTGGAGATCTTCAGACCCCAATACATCCTACATAACATGAGTCATGGGTATGTTAGATTTATATATATATATATATATATATATATATATGATATAATACATGTATGTACATAATTTTATAATAACAAATTTCTTTCATTTGACACAGGGTTTAGACATAGATCGTAGAGACTTTTACGATCATGGATCAGGAGGGGGATGCGATTGATCTTATTTTACATGTCTATTTCATTGATGTTAGGACATTACACACACACACACACACACACACACATGTTATTTCAGATAAATTTGATGTGGTATTTTAGAGACATTTGATGTGGCATTTTGGAGACATTTTATATGGCATTTTGGATATGTTTTACATATGTACATTATTTCATAGATGTGGTATTTTGTAGATGTACATATTATGTTCAAGTCTTATGTTCATGTCAACTAAATGTATGTAGGTTTTCAATATTCATATTTTTATTTCATAAATCATGTGTTATTTTGTACATGTGTTACAACATTTAATCAATAAATTTAATACATATTTAAGAACATAAAGAATACATGTGTTAAAACATTTAATCAATATAAATTTAATACATATTTAAGAACAGAAAGAGTAATAGTAAAGAATACATGTGTTACAATATTTAATCACTAAATTTAATACATATAAGAACACAAAGAATACATACAAACATAAACAATGTAATACATGCTATAGAATCTAATAAGAGTGTATTTAATTAGCAAATAGATTTTCCTAATAGGATGTCTTAAGGGGAGGTCCTAATGGAAAGTCTTAAGGGGAGATTGTAAGGGGAACTCCTAGAATGGGATTTCTTAAGGGGTTTTCTTAATGGGTTTAAGTCTTATGGGAAGGCCATAAGGGGATGTCTTAAGGGGAGGTTGTAAGAGGAACTTCTAGAATGGGATGTCTTAAGGGGTTGTCTTAAGAGGAAGTCTTATGGGGAGACCATAAGGGGAAGTCCTAATGGGTTGTTTTAAGGGGAGGTCCTAAGGGGAAGTCCTAATGGTATGTCTTAAGGGGTTGTCTTAAGGGGAGGTCCTAAGGAAAAGTCCTAATGGGATGTCTTAAGGGGTTGTCTTAAGGGGAAGTCTTAAGGGGAGGTCCTAAGGGGAAGTCCTAATGGGATGTCTTAAGGGGTTGTCTTGAGGGGAGGTCTTAAGGGGAGGTCCTAATGGGATGTCTTAAGGGGTTGTCTTAAGGGGAGGTCCTAAGAGAAAGTCCTTATGGGATGCCTTAAGGGGTTGTCTTAAGGGGAGGTCCTGATGGAATGTATGTACATATATATACATCAAACCATACACAAAATATAAAAAACAATACATGTTCATAATTTGTATCATATATCCAAGATCCATGAACAAATGTATATAAATTTATAAAATATATATCCAAAATGATGTGTATGTAGTAAATATGAAAGTATGAGAGCTATATATAGAAAATAAGTACAAATAGCTCTGAACTAGAGCTCCATAAACATTGTATTTTTAGGATCCTCTCTATTTTTAATTATCTCTAGAATATTTTCATGTTCTTCAATAGATAGTTTTCACTTTGATTTCCATGACATCCTCTTCTTGGTATTGCATCGAGTTGCAACTTTTTTGTTACAACATGGTTATTGTATGTAAAAACTTTTCACTAGGCATGTATTCAATAAATTCAATACCACTGTCAATTATCCCATTTTGTTGATAATATGTTCCTTCAACAACAACTGATCTAATTGGATATGATTGTCCATCAGCATCTATAGTTCCTTCTAGCAACTTGTGTTTTGCTTTTGTGCATCTTAGAAGATAATAGTATACATTATCTGCTAAGGCTTGGACAACAAAAATATCTCCTACAATGTACATAAAAATAGACGTGTTTATAAAGTGAAAACTTATATATATATATATATATATATATATATATATATATATATATATATATATATATATATGTACATATATATATGTACATATATATATATATGTACATATATATATATATGTACATATATATATATGTACATATATATATGTACATATATATATATGTACATATATATATATATGTACATATATATATGTACATATATATATATATGTATATGTACATATATATATATATATATATCTACATATATATATATATATGTACATATATATATGTACATATATATATATATATGTACATATATATATATACATATATATATATACATACATATATACATACATATATATATATATACATACATATATATATATATATATATGTATATATGTATGTATATATATATATATGTATATATATATATATATGTACATATATATATGTACATATATATATATATGTACATATATATATATATGTACATATATATACATATATATATAATATATATATATATACATTATATATATATACATATACATATATATATATGTACATATATTTATGTACATATATATATAATATATATATATATATGTACATATATATATGTACATATATATACATATATATATAATATATATATATATATGTACATATATATATATATATATGTACATATATATATAATGTACATATATATACATATATATATTTTATATATATACACACACACATATATATATATATATTATGTACATACATATACATATATATATATGTGTGTGTATATATATATATATATATATATATATATATATATATATATATATATATATATATATATATATATATATATATATATATATATATATATATATATATATATATGTATGTATGTATGTATATATATATGTATGTATGTATACATATATATACATATATATAATATATATATACACATAAATATATATATGTATGTATATATATATGTGTGTGTGTGTGTGTATATATATATATATGCCACAAACTTACGATAACTAAATCAAAAACACACTCGTAATCAGCTGAATATATAGGATCGTGAATGTCAATGTCAATGTCAACATCTTCAAAAGGAGGCTTTCTAACTATGTTCTTCAAATTCCAATGTGAAATATATCCACTCGCAATATTTTCACATACATTCATTGGATTTGCCTTCATGTAGTCATCACAAAAATATGATTTTTCTTGTACTTTAATCACTGGGGGTTTGTGGTGTTTTGTAGTCATCGCTTGATGTAAACTTCTAATACCAAAAATTGTTTGGCAATTGTAAGGATTAGATTGATCTATATCTATTAAAAATACAGATAATTTAATTAAAAACTTGAATTATTTAAGAATATGTACATGTGTATTATATCAAATAAATAAATATATAATATTTACCTTTCACTTCCCAAAAATAATGCTTATTGTACTCAATATCTCAAGTAGCAAAATGATCTTTGCACCATTCAATAATTTCATTCACACTCTTTATCCTATTACCTTCAGTAACATGCATATATATATATATATATATATATATATATATATATATATATATATATATATATATATATATATATATATATATATATATAATTTAAACTACATTAAATCTGTGTGTGTGTGTATCTAGATCTCTAGAGAGAATATATACATGCATATATGTTATAAATAGATCAAGAACACACTAAGTGTATGTACATATGTAAATACAAGTTCATGTTGTCAAAGTGCACACCTTATACATGCTTCTACTCCATCGTGCTCCCATTTTCCATGTCCACTTTCAAAGAAGTTACACAAAAACCTAACATTGCTTCTAGCATGGTGCATGGCTAACCAATTAAATGCTTTTGCATATTTAAGTTGTCCTATGAGTTCATGAAATGAGATTAAAAATAATTATATAAATCAAATTGAAATACATGTACAAATCAATATAAGTTTTAAATTTAAAGTTAAATAAAAATATACACATACATACACTAATCTGCACAACCATCAGACTATATCCATTGCTCTGAAACATTTATTCCATGATTTCTAAGATCTTCAAAGAACATTGTGAAATAGTGACATACATAGCTCCTATCATGAACTCTATCATCACTAATATAGAAATGAACCTCCTTGATAATAATGTGTTCATTTTCTTCTAAACTTTCTATCTCATCCACCTCAAATTGTGCATGTCTATAAGTCACTTGCACAAATATTGAAACTTGTTCAGAATGAAAATATTTCCCTTGAAGCTCTGTTTGAGGTGAAAATGTATAGTTCTTAGAGAATCTACAACTAAAAGAATACAACCAAGTTAAAAACAATTTATTGAATCACTAAATTTTTTAGCTTGCCATCCTACACCATGACAATATTTGATATGTGGATATATCAATGGACAGAACTTGTTCATAAACTCATCATATTGTAATTCACTATCCTTCAAAACATTTTTTTGGATTCAACTCCTATCTTATTTTGGCATGTCTCATATTCATATCTCATCCATGAAATTGGTGTCAATTCATCAATATTCTCAATTTGAAGTGGAAATTTAGATAAATCTCCACAATTTGGACATTGATTTATGATGCATTGTACTTTGAACTCATCTGAATCTTCTAATTTATCAAATGATATAGACTTCACAAATTGTGACGTACTCCTAGGGATGACCAAATTTGGATCAAGTACTGCCATAACTTTTTATATGATTGCAAGTGTAGACCAAATTCAACATGGTTTTGACAACAAGAAGTTTCACATATCTTATTTATGCATACAAAGGAAGGGCATAGGTTCTCAAAAATTCTTTGAGATATTTTCACGTTTGAAAATTCTTGCTTGAATGTTTGAAATAATTCACTTTGTGTTATATCTATAAAATGTTTTGGATGTTCAATTTTAGCCCTTGTCTCTCAATCTTTAATTTGTATAGTGTCACATCTATTGGAATAAATACGAGATGATGTGGTCCAAAATTCAATAACCTATCTTTTTACATCTTTAGAAATTGTGTCTTTCCAAGGAACTCTACAAATATTCACCCAATTATTCTCAATGTTTTCATCTAGCATATTTCTCCTCCTAATGTATCTTTGAATAGTTCTTCTAGATATATGTACTAAATTAGAAATTGCACATACATGTTTTCTATATGTCAACTTTCTACTAGATATAGAAGTCATCAATGCTCTACATATAGTACTCAAATCGCCTTCTCAGGTTGTGTTGTCAATTTTGTTATAAGCAGTTTGCAAATTTTCAACTATATTTTTATTAACATTATGCGAATGGTTTTTCCTATTATCAACACCCAACAACTCCAAAACATGCCTCATATATTTTCTCATAAATAAATTAATGAAATATTGTGCCTTTTCAAATATACTTTTGTTTTTGAAATATTCATCGCACATGTTTTGGCAATGCCTTTTAATAGTGTTCTCTTTTACCATTTCTATAGATGAAATTCGACTAAAAAGTAGGTCCTCATCCAAATCCATCAAATTTCCTACACATAATAATATGTTTCTATCATTAGAACTACCAATTTTTTCATCTTCATGAATCTCGTCCTCTTCATGAATCTCGTCTTCTTCATTAACTTTAGTAGGTTTGGTTTTGATTATATTTTGTATGGCCTTTCATTTTGTAATCTCTTATTTCATCATATTTCCTTGATCTAGCCTTTTTATTACCCATTCAATACTTTGACCTACAAGAAAATATTTTAATTTAGATTCTACTAGAAATATATTTCAATACTTCAATATAGAGTACATAAAAATAACTAGGTGACAAAAAAAAACCTTATTGACAATCATTTATAATTGTCGTTAAACTCCAAGAAACAATTGATAAACATGGCTTCAAAAAATATTTATTTTTGAAAATGCTCCTTTAAATTTTGCAATTTATTCTGTAGTTATTATAAATTGAAATTAAAACCAAATTATTTTATATGAAACCACCAATGTAACTACTAGTGGTCTTTTAGGCTAACAAGGGTTACAACCAAACCAATTATGGCTAAAAGGGTTACAACCGAAAGGGTTTTGGTTGTAACGGTCTATGTGTCATCCTAAGTAGTAGCCACACAAGTAAAAGATGAAATTTCTCAAAAAAAGTCACTTTCAATACTAACTTCTCCATACAAAATAAGGTTTTTCCAAAAATTAAAAATACCATTTTGTAGATCTTGGAGTCAAGATTATGGTCATATAAATTTTGTAGTATTTTAATTATTTAAAATATGTTATATTTATAAAATATTACAAGTAGGTCTTTTAAGATTCAACAAGATGTCTATTCAAAAAAAGAAAAGAAAAAATTAAATCATGTTCAAAAAATAAAAACTTTATGTGTACCTCTAGAGGAGAGAGTCATCTTCAAGAATATGTAATTTGTTTTAAAAAATATGTAGATTTGATAGAAAAAGTTTAGCAGGAATTTTTTTTTGTCAATTTTTGATAAATTTGACTTTGAACACTTATAACTTGAAACATATAAGTCCAAAATCTTTTTTTTTTTGTCCACTAGGTATACATGTCAACTATAACATACTTCAATATCAAACCAGAATATGATCATTTACATATATTTGTTTGGTGGTAACGAAACTCTATATTTTCAACATTTAAAAAAAATTAAAAGTAGACTTAAAATTTTTTTTAAATGATAAAATTTTGACTCAATAAAAAAATAAAAAAATGCAAACATAAACTTCATCCAATTTTACACAGTTCATTAGTTTACATCATCTTCAAATTATAAAGACAAATGTCCCTTTTCTGTCATTAAACTTGAACAGTTTAAGTTCTGATATCTGTTTCCTTTATAAAAGGGTGACACAGGTTTGTGATTTCACCAAACAAAAAGCCTCAACTTCCATGGGCAATGGGATTCACCTAAATCACTTCATGGGTGCACCTCAATTGAGCTTGAAGGAAGTGATTGAAATATATGCAGATGGACATGACATCTAAGTTTTCCCTAAAGTGGGATGCACACATGATGGTCTTTAGGTTTATGGCTTTAAAACTCTTAGTATCTATCTTAATTCTATAAAATAAGCAAGTGCTTGAATAATCTAGAGATATATGGGTGATTGCATTATTGGAGTAGCTAGTTGAGATGCACTGTAATCGAATTGAAGGAAATCATTAATAAACCAAACATATAATGAAGAGGAAACTTGAATTCTGAAATGCTAAAATGAAATATTTCAAGGATCAAACACCTATGCCAGAGTTACAACACAATGTGAAGTTTATTTTAGATATAAACAAAAAAAAAACATGACATAAATCATTTCCCATTTTCTTTGATTGTGGAGAGTTGCATGCAAAAGAGGGTGGAGAGATTTTAACGTTGGTGGAGAGTTCTAAGCTCAAAATGTTGGTGGGGATTTCACTATCATGCCCTCGTGATCACTGCATTTTTTTTTGTGCCTTTATGATCTCTTCATTTCATTGTCATTCCCTTGGTTTAGATCAGTGGAGATCTATGATTTCATTTATGTGCCCTTGTGATCATTGCATTTCACTATCATGCCCTTGTGATCTCTATATTTCATTATCATTCCCTTGTGATCTTCATGCCCTTGCTTTACAATTTTGTTGTCATGTAATGCTCTTCTGATCTATGTGCCTTTGTACTACAAAATTTGGGGTCAAACTATGATGGAAATTTGCGACAATTGTGCAATTTGTGGTGATTTTCCTTTTTTTTTTTGTAATTTGCAGTGGTGGTGTAATTTGGGCCCAAATGTAGTAGTTCTTGCTCTATGATTTTTTTCAAAGGGAGAAGAGGTACCTATGTAAATGTTCTTTTCTTTTCCTTCTAAACATATATCTCTTTATATTTCCCCCAACAAGTGATTAGAGAAGCTTCCCTTTATGTATATATATGTGTATATATACATACATATGCACACATATGTGTGTCTATGTATGTATGTATGTATATATAGACATATATACATATACATATGTATATATACATACATATATAGAGATCACAAGGGCACAATAATGAGATGCAGAGATCAAAAGTGCACAAAAATAATTTACAAAGAAGCAGAGATACATATACACACATACACGCATGCATGCACACACACATGCATACATGCATACATACACACATTTGTATAAGCAATTTTATCACCTTGGAAAATTGCATTTTGATAAGGGAACAACCTAAGCCAATGAACACAATAGGAAAAGTGAAATATTATTATCAAAAGTGATCTACTATTACATTTAATACAATGAAAATAGACCCAAAGATGCCCCCTATGGGCTTACAATGTTGTCTAATCCTGGAGAAAAATACTCCTCTAGTACCTTCTCCCAAACTCCACCAAAAATTGCACTTACAATGCTAGAAATGTCCTTAAGTAACCCAAATTAGGTTAGGAATACTTTTTATAATATTCAATTTGGCATCCACTGCTAAAACAAATAGTTGTAGAAAAAACATTAGAAGTCGGTGTAAAATTAGAAGAATCCAAAAATGGCAATCCAACTTCTAGGACACATAACTTTTGATCCAAGACTCCAATTGATGAACCATTTAGATTTTTAGAAAGCTCTCCAAGCACTCTATAGCCCCATGGATAGGATTTTCTCATTCTCCCATTTTTTGGGCTTGTACAAGGCTATTTAGTGCCTCAAATCTGACTTTGAAGTATTCTTAGGAGGTCTCTAGGAAACTTAAAACTACAATAACTTTCAAATTGTAAAGGCTTTTGACTTGATTCTTTTTCTAGAGTGCTTTAAATTACAAGTATAATCATACCTCAAACTTATACCCTCCAATGCATCGTAATTATGACTCAATCACAAAATAGCCTATTTTTTACATTGGCATGTATCCCAAGGTGCTCAAAAACTCTAACCTAGAAGACTAATATTGGAACTCTCAGAGTTGAAATCTCTATTTGACCCAAATGGGTATCTAGAAATAAAAACACTTTAAATAGAAACTAACACTAAGCATATTTTTGGGTGATACAAGATTGCCCATACATTACTAGATGCTCCTGCATCAAGCACCCAAGGTAGATTGAAAAGTGACCCTGTCACTTTATAGCTGGTAGAGGAAATCCCAAAATGGGAAACCTCCATTATGGACATCCAAGTTGAATCTTCTAATGGTCATCCTTTCCACTTCACTAGGTATTCTTCATACTTCATGTTTCTGGTACTCCGACCCACACAACTATCTAGAATTTTTTCAATCTCCTCCTTCTCAAAAGTAGGAATTGGACATGGCTTCAGCATCAAATCCTCATCTACACCATCATCATGATATTTTGTTAAGTCTGTAATATTAAAAATAGGAGAAATGTGAATCCCATCTAGAAACTCCACCTCATATGCATTTCCTGAGTCACGTTTCTTCAAAATTTTGTAGGGGCCAAATTTCTTCATCTTTAGCTTGTTGTAGGTACCCATTGGAAATCATTCCTTCCTTAAGTATACCATAACCAAATCCCCAACTTGGAACTCCTTATGTCTCCTCTTTTGATCTTCTATAGCCTTATACTATAGGTTCATCTTGGTAATATGTGCATGTACCTCCTCATGTAGGTTCTTGAAATGTTTAGCAAAGTCTTCTACCTCAGCACTTGTCCTCTCCCCTTGCTCCATATTCCTCAAGTCTGGTGTAGTTCGTAGACTACTCCCATGCACAATTTGATATGGTGATCTACTAGTACTCCTATTTATTGCAAATTCTTCTTGTGGTAGACTTAAATCCCATCCCTTGGGCTTATCTCCTACTAAACACCTCAACAATTTGTCTAGAATCCTATTCAATACTTTTGTTTGTCCATCAATCTATGGATGATGTCCAGAATTGAACTTCAATTCTATCTTCAACTTCTTCCACAAAGTCCTCCAAAAATACCACACAAATTAAGTATTTTTGTCAAAAACAATACTTTTTGGGAGACCATGTAGCCTCACCACCTCTTTGAAAAAAAAATTGCAATATGTACTACATCATGAGTCTTGTGGCATGGAATGAAATGTGCCATCTTGGAGAACCTATCAACCACCAAAAATACTGAGTCATTACCCCCTTATGTCCTTGGAAATTCAAGAACAAAATCCACACTTATGTCCTCCCAAGACTTCGATGGAATAGGAATGGCTGATAGAGTCTAGTATTGTGACTAAATCTTTTGGCTATTTGACATACTTGATAACTCTGCACAGACTTCTTCACATCATGTGACAATTAAGGCCAAAAATAATGTTCTCTAATAATGGAAATGGTCTTATCTTGACCAAAGTTTCATGCCATCCCTCCACTATGTTTCTCCTTGATCAAGTTATCCTCATAAAACTCCTTGGGATACACAATTGACTACCCTTGAACAACATACCATCTTGAATCAAGTAATCTAGCCACCTAGTCTTGTCTAGAGTAACAGGTTCTTTACAAGCTTTCCATGCCTCTACAAAGTTAGGATCCTTAGGGTACAATTTTTTGAGTTCATCAAACCCAACCACTTCAACCTGCATCACTGTAGCAACAACTATCTCCTACTTAATGCATATGTAACCCTATTAGACCTTCTACTTCTATTGGTTAACACAAATGTATAGCTTTGCATAAACTCTACCCATTTCAAATGTCTCTTATTCAATTTACCTTGGCTATTTAGGTACTGCAATGCCTGATGGTCAGTATACAAGACAAATAATTTTAGCAACAAATAATACCTCCATTTTTTTAAGGACTGAACTATTGCATAGAACTCCTAATTATAAACAAAATACATCTTCTTTGCATCATTTAATTTTTCACTAAAATAGACAATAGGTTTACCTTCTTGGCTCAACATAGTCCCAATAACACTACCACTAGCAGCGCAATCCACTTAGAATACTTTGTTGAAATCAAGAAGTGCCAACACAGGTTGCTTTATCACCTTCTTCTTCAGCAATTCAAACCTCCTTGTAGCTCCTATAGTCCACTTGAACTCTTTTCTATCCCCCCTTATTGTTTTAGTTAGGGATGCACACATGCTACTGAAATTCCTAATGAACTTCTAGTAAAAACTAGCCACACTATGGAATGACCTCACCTCAGTGGTAGACCTTGGAGTAGGCCATTCCAAGATGACCTTCACCTTCTCTAGGTCCATTTTGAGACCCTTGGCTAGTAAAAAAAATCACAAATAGACTAACTCCCTTTTGACAAAGCCACACTTCTTCAAATTAATCAACAATTTATCTTTTCTCAACCTTTAAAGAACACTACAAATGTGTAGTAAATGTTCATCCAAAGATTTATTAAAAATCAAAATATCATCCAAATAAAAAATAACAAAGTTTCCCAAAAAATTCTTTAGTACCTCATTTATGAGCAACATGAAGGTGCTTGGTGCATTGGTCAATCCAAAGGGCATGACTAATGACTCATATGGACCCTCCTTAGTCTTGAATGTAGTTTTCCACTCATCTCCCTCTCGTATTTTTATCTGGTGATAGCCACTCTTGAGATCTATCTTTGTTAAGTACTGAGCTCCACTCAAACAGTCCATAAGATCATCCATTCTTGGAAAAGGAAATTGGTACTTGATAGTTATTCTATTTATAGCTTGAGAGTCTATACACATTATCCACTCTCCATTCTTCTTTGGTTCCCACACTATAGGTACTATACATGGACTCAGGCTCTCTCAAATCAAACCTTTCCTCAACAACTCCTATACTTTTTTGTTTAGCTTTTCAGTCTCATTAGGAGTCATCCTATGGGCAGCCTTGTTAGGAAAATTATCTCTAGGGACTAAATCTATTTGATGATTGATTTGCCTTATTAGCAGCAACCCTTCATGAACATTATCAAAGATGACATCTCCATACTCACTTAATAGATCTGAAACTTCAAGTGGAACTTCACTACTACCTTCCTTATCTTTTCTAGGAATTAAAGCATAACACATATTTTGATGTTTCATGCCATCCAAAAGTTTTCTTCCATCAACAAGACATACCCTAGCACTACTGCATACCTTTGCATTCTCCTTTATCAAGGGCTTCAATTTGTGGTGAACTCCATCCTTTGTCAAAGAGTATGTATTTGCATGACCATCATGTATAGCATGCCTATAAAACTACCATAGCCTTCCCAATAATAAATTGTAGGCATCCATTGGAATGATTTCATAGAGAGCCTCGTCATGGTAACCCCCAATCTTGAACTTTACCAAATGTTGCTCACTAACCAAGACCTTATGATCATCTTGGAACCAAGAAATCTGATAGGGTTGGGGGTGTTTCTCCCTCTTGAGCTTTATCTTTGAGACCATCTGTTGGGACTAAAAATTGCATGGTCAATTTTGAGAACCATTGAAAAAATCAAGCCCTTAAATGCTTTTGAAATGCATATGTGCAAGGTTGTACCCGACTGTCCTTTCGAGACCCCTAAGGTGTTTAATGCTTCTAGCACCTTTCATTCAACATGCCTAAGCATTTCATGAAGTTAGATTGAATTTCTGAGCCTTTCTGCGAAGTCTCGTTTTGAGCAAGTTTCAAATCTGCATTTTACCCGTGTCAAATAGCGATCAGAGGCCCAGTTTGCATCTGAATATTTCTTACCCAGGAATGTGTCATGACTAGCCACTTTGGGGATGTTTAGTATGTATAACAAAGAACCTATGTTTCAATTTTCAAGTCATTTCAAATCCGTTTGACTAGGTTTTGAATCCCTCAAAGTTGGTCAGTTACTGTTTTCATGCTTTTGCACTTTGCACACATTTTTGGGAAGCCCTGTTTGACATGTTGTAACTTTTGACCAGTTGACCCAAATGTTGAAATTCCTTTTGCGTTGCATTGTAGATGTCAGAGACTTGTCATGTTTCAAGTTTCAGCCCTTGACGAATCCGTTTAAACACTTTTTCGGGTCAATTCCATTTGCAAAAAATCGCTTTCAGTCAGTGTTCCTAATTGCAAAATTCTGAGTAGCCCACTTTGAGTTTCCGCCATTTGTGTCCTGTGATTCGTCATGAGCCCAAATTGCATATCCATAATGTCCTCATGACAAAGATTTAACGCCCCAGTTGTCGTCTTCCCATGTGCCCATCTGCCTAGTTTTCTGAGCCAAATCCAAAACCAGTTTATTGCTTTCTGACATGTTTTCTTGTAGGTAAATCTGAGAAGGAAACTTTGACAGTCAATACCTTTTGACTGCAAATTTTTCATGAGACGACATTCGACAGGATGCAAGAGTGCAGAACAGAGAGCCTGTGTGTCAGATTTCAGAGCCTAATCAGGTGATTTGGTCAGTTTTTAAGGCCAGTCAACGGACCTCCTAGCATGAAATTGAAAAGTGGAAAAAAGTGATCAATTGAGTTTTTAATGGTCAATCTGTGATCGAATTGGTCTCCAAATAGTCTGAGAAGGTCAGTAGATCAGTTTGCTAAGTCAGTTGTTTGAAAACGAATTTTTTTAGCCAGACCCATTTTGGGGTCCAGCTGACTGCTTCAGATTGAGGGATGTCTAGGGATCCTAAAGGTGCCTTGAGTCTTAGTGATATTGATTTATAAAAAATAACATGAGGATCAAGTGTAAGTGGGTCATAAGTTTTCAGGGCGGTCAAATATGTGTAGCGGTATCAACATCAAACAAAAAGAGCAGACATTTTCGAAAAAGAAACTACGATTACCAGGCAACTCAGTGATGAGAAAGAACCACAAGGAATAGGCAATCTAGTTAAAAGGAAGCTTGCACCATCAAAAGACCATGCTTTTTCAAAACACATCAAATTGTAGAGGCAGGGGCAAATTTTCACATGGAGCGAAGATACTAATGTTTAAATCATTGGTCAACTCCGATAAGACCCGAGTTTATATGTTTAAAACTTTGCTATTTGCTATTTGTGTTTAATATTTTCATAAAAGCCGATTGAAAGGACATTCTGACCTGCGAATGGAGGAGCTCTGTATTTCAGCAGATTCAAGAACATCAATGAAGTATAGAAACAAAATCATGCAGATCCCATGCTAACATCAGCGACACAACATAGTAATGTTGTGACTTCCATATTGCATATATCTGCAACTGTGTAATTAATATATATATGGTCGGAAGTGCTAAATGTTTGATGTTGTGAAGAATATAAAAGTTAAACCATTTTTTAAAAAAACAACGGTGAAAAGAATGGTGATAACTACATGGCAGTGAGAGTATATCCATCAAATTTATGCTAAGAATTTAGTTGAATGTTAGAGGCAGCGATTTTTTATAAGGTAGCTCGTCCACAGTCAAGAAGCAGAGATCAACTTCACGCAAGTCAAAAAGAAGGCCTCAAAATGATTCTAAAACACTTCACGCATTAGATAACCCACGCCACAAAAAAAAAAAATGGCTCAGTCGGCAATATGAGCAGGAGCCGTGGTCTTGAATCAGGAGAAAGTTCAGTCAAAGCCACCCCTGCAGGTGATTTAAGGAAACTTCTACAAACATCCACGCAAGCATCAGAATGAAGCCGCAGTCATAGCAAAAAGAAAATGCCAGCAATCAAAGGTAATATCCCACATGTATTGGGAAATAAAATTTTTCAATCTTTAAATACTATTCATTGTGAATAGCTTGTGTCTTAAAAGGCACAGCCTTTTGAAGACATGAAAACCATGCGGTGGGTCCAACCCTGACGCAGGTTAAATGAGAATGATATCAGCCGGCGGAAATCAACTGTCTATTTTAAACAGTCACACATAACAAATTGATGACATCATGCGAGCAGGTCTCAAGATCGCACCAAATTGCGCCATGTGGCAGATCCGACGGTTCGCGTTACCTCACTAACTGAAGTTGCTCACCGGTTAAGCATGGCAAAGTAGCGAGGAGATGACACATGGCGGATGATGCAGACCATGTAGGCCAATCACAGAGTGACACGTGGCACTTGGTCAATAGAAGTTTGACCCGAGAGAAAATGAGGAGAAATTTTAGACTTTTCAAATTTTAATATTTTATTATTGTTTTTTCTCAAATCTCACGTCAGGTTCATTTTAATAAAGTTTGAAACTTTATATAGTTTAAACTATATGAAAGTTAAAATTTTTGCAAAATATTGTTCAAACCACAGAGCATAAGCCTGATTTTCAAATGGCCATATCTGGGGAAATTTTTAACCGAATTGGGCACTTCAATATATCGTCGAAATTGGGAGAAGACAAAATTTCCAAATCTGGAGTTGGTTTTTGCACAGGTATCAGTCAGTTTGAGCTACACGAGGTTTTCTATCAGATTTTTTGGCAAGTAAAGGGTTTTCATCATTAGGCAAGGATATTTTGCAAGTTTGTTACAGATTAATGATGAAACAAAATCAGATCAGAAGGGATGAAAGAAGAAAGAGGTTTTTCAGTTACAAAGGATTGGATTTCAAGTGGACACCTAGCAATTGCATATTAGATCCGGGAATTCATTTCTTGCTATATCTTTCTTTCTTTCTTCATTTGTAAGGGTTCCAGTTTTTGTCACTGAGAAACCAACGGGTTCCAATTTCTAGGAAGAAAAAAGTTCATTGCTGTGATACCATTTGGGATCCCAGTTTTTGCACTATGAGACCATTGGTTCCATTATTTTTGACATGTTTCCATGACTGTGACACCATTTTCTTCAGCAAAACTCTCATGTGAACAGCATTGTAGAGATAATATAGATAGTTCTGAGACATTAGGTTGTTTCATGTTTTAATCTTATGCATCTGAATGTATAGTTTCAAGGAAATGAATACATATGAGCAATAATTTCACTAGTTTTGTTCTGGTTCTTGTCTCCTATCTCAGCAATCTATAAATCTTATGTGGTTTTGGAACAAAGATTTGAGACCCATTTGCATCCCTTTCAGGTTGTATGTTTGATGTATTTTTCTGTTGGACCAAAGGGCCAAGTAAATGCTCAATATGTATAAACAAGGTTACTGGTTGTTTGAGAAGGATATTTTGTGAGAATGAGACCTGAATGAACACTGATGTCTGAATCACAAGGTGGTTGGATAGATCTGATGTCTGGGTATATGTGATACGCCTTGATGTCACAGATGTATGTTTTGAATTCATGGAATTGCCCAATGGATTAGGCACTGATCAGTTATAGGATCACTGGTTATACTGTTGCATTTTTGAGGTTTTGTTGAATCAACATCTTTAATCAAATGAATTTCCCTTTCATGTTGAAGAGCTATAAACAGAATGCCCTCACTCAGCCTATGAATTTCATTGTTTTGCACCTAGCTATTGTAGAATCTGTGTTGTTTCATAAGCCATTAGGAGATATTAGGGGTTTCAATCTGCTTAATAGATTCAGTTTATGCTTTGATAACTAGTACCATATAAAGAATCTATAGGTTCACCCGCCTAGGTTTTGCAGAGCCTGAAGAAAGAAGAAGGGTCATGCCTTATAGTTGGCCTGGTGTCTGAATGGATGTGTTGATAATGGGAGTTAGCTACCCCTAGATGTGTCATATTCTCATCAGGGTAATTGGAAATGGGTAACATTTTCAAACTCCAACACCATCTCCTCTAACACCGAGCTATTAGTGCTTCCACCATCAACAATCACATTACAAAATTTATCCTCGCACTTGCACCTAGTACAAAACAAACTCCTACTTTCTCTAGGTTCAATCTCATTGCTCAGTAAGAACCTTTCATTAACTAGAACCTCTCCTCTTTCAGCATCCTTTGAATGTGATGACTGTGCATCATCATCCACATGAGCAACTCTTGCTTGACCATCAGCTCTCCTATCTATCCTTCCTTAACGTTGAGGAAATTTGAAGGAACAATGACCTACTTTATTGCAATAAAAATAGGTACCGCAAAAGACTCCTCTTCCTGAACCTTGTCCACATCCTCTACCTCTTCCTCTTTGATCTCCAAATTTTTTATTATGGGAGTGGTTGAAACCATCGTTCCTCTAGTTCTGGCTAGTACCCACATCTTCTTTTTTCCTCTGGTACTCATTTCGGCCTCTAAATGACTTGCCACTACTCCTTCCTCCTTGAGTGTGCCCTCTTTCCCTTCCATCAAAATTTTTGTTTAGCTTCTCCTCAACTTGCAAGGCAAACTGGTATGCCTCTTCAATGCTAGTCATTCTAACCAGACTTAACTCCTCTTGAATGCTAAGTCTTAACCCATTAAGGGAACGAGCAACCTTCTCCTTGTTTGATTCTACATGCCCCATCCTAATAAGGACTTAGTAAAATTTATTTGTATATTCTTGGATAGATTTTCTTAGTTGTTTTAACCCTTGCATCTTCTTGAACAAATCAAGCTCATAATCAACAAGAATGAACTACTTCTTTAGTTTGTCCACCATGTGATCCCATCTTGTGATTCTTTCCTTTCCTCTTCTATTTATTTCCAATTGAATCTCTTGCCACTAGATGTTGGCATGGCCTCTCATTTTGGCCTTTGTAAGCTTAACCCTATTAGGGTCCTTGATATCCTTATACTCAAAATATTCCTCTAGCTCATTGATCCAATTGATCAACTCATCCAGATTTAGATTTCCTAAAAACATGCTGACATCAATTTTAGGTCTTTTTCCAATCTTGGTAATGGCCCTAAAAAGCTTCCCCTCCACCTAGTTTAGAAGTTGATGCAGGAGCATCCAGAGGTATAAGGGCAATCCTGTGTCACCCAAAAAATGTACTTAGACTTAGTTTTTGTTTCATGTGTTTTCATTTTTGGACACCCATTTGGGTCAAATAAAGGTTCCAACTCTCACAGTTCAACTATCAGTGTGCTAGAAAATTTCAAAAAAATAGGAGCATGCAATTTGGCCATCATTTTGGTGACCTAGAAGGTGTGAATTGGTCAGATGAATGTAATTGTGATTTAGAGCATTCCAGAAAAAGAATCAGGTCAAAAGGCCCCATGGTTTGAGAGTTATTGCAATTTTTCAAGTTTTGAAGACCTCCTAAGAATGCTTCAAAGTTAGATTAGGGGCATTAAATGACCTCAAAAAGGGCCAAAAAATGGGGAACGAGCAAAGCTCGTCCATAGGGCTATAGAGCACTTCGAGAGCTTTCCAAAAATGTAAACGGTTTGTCAATCGGAGCTACGGTTCAAAAGTTATGCCTCCCGAAAGTTCGGTTACTATTTCTGGATTCTTCTAGATTTGCACTAACTTCTAATGCAGCTTCTGGAACCTTCTATTTGGTTGGTGGAAGCCTACTAGCACTTTCTAGAATTTACTCCTAGTCCTTAACCCTCTGAGGTCTATTTAAGGAGATTTTTGGCATTGTAAAAGGCAATTCGGAGTGGAGTTTGAGAGGAGGTACTGAAAGGAGAAATTATCTCCAGATTTATGCTATTGTAAGCCCTTAGGGCATGTTTCAAAGTTTATTTTCCTGTATTGTTTGTACTAACTTATTTTCTTAGTTAATATAATTTTTCCTTTCTGTTGTGTCCATTTTGTTCTTGGGTTGTGTCCCCATCAAGTGGTATCAGAGCTGGTTTTCCTGAGTGTGTAGACAAAGCGCCGACTGTGAGGCAGTTTGCACTAGGACTGTGTGGTTGTCGGATCGAGTTAGAAGATGCCTCCATGAAGAGAGTGTGGCAAAAGGGACAAAGATATTAATCCTGAGGAGGTTAGAGCCCTCCAAAGGTAGGTGCAGGCATTACAAGAGGAGCTCCATAGAGGAGCAAATGTTACCGCAGGTCATGACAGTGAGGATGACAATAAAGAAGAAGTAATGGAAACAGAAGGGGAATTTGATGGGGAAGTTTTGAATCATGTAGAGGAAAGGCTTTTTAGGGCCATTACTAAGTTTGGGAAAAGACCCACAATTGAAGTGGGTGTATTTTCAGGAAATTTGAAACCAGATGAGTTGATCGATTGGATCAATGAACTGGAAGAATACTTTGAGTATGAGGATATCAGGGACCCAGATAGGGTTAAGTTTGCAAAGGCAAAATTGAAAGGCCATGCCAAAATCTGGTGGCAAGAGGTTCAATTAGAAAGAAACATAAGAGGAAAGGAGAAGATCACAAGATGGGATCGCATGGTGGACAAATTGAAGAAGCAGTTCATTCCTGTGGACTACAAGCTTGATTTGTTTAAGAAGATGCATGGGTTAAAGCAAGTAGAAAGATCAGTCCAACAATATATAGAGAAATTTTACCGACTCTTGATTAGAGCGGGGCATGCAGAAGCAAATAAGAAGAAGGTTGCTCATTATATCAGTGGATTGCGACCTAGCATCCAGGAGGAACTAAGTATGGTAAGAATGACTAGTGTTGAAGAGGCATACTAGTTTGCCCTACGAGTTGAAGAGAAGCTGAATAAAAGGTTTGAAGGAAGACAAAGAGGACGCGGTCAAGGAGGAAGGAGAAGCGGTAGATCATCTAGAGGCCGCAATGAAACCCAAAAGAAAAATGAAGATGTGGGTACTAGCAGGAACCAGAGGAATGAGGGTTTCAACCGCTCCCATGATCAAGACTTTGGAAATCAAAGAGGAAGAGGTAGAGGACGTGGACAAGGAAGAGGAGGCTTTCGTGGTACCTATTTCCATTGCAATGAAGAAGGTCATCGTGCCTTTGAATGCCCTCAACGATAAGGAAGGACAGATAGGAGAGCTGAGGGCCAAGCTAGGGTTGCTCATGTGGATGAGGATGCACAATCATCACATTCAGAGGATGCAGAAAGAGGAGAGACCTTGGTAAATGAAAGAGTCCTACTAAGTGGTGAGATTGAACTAGGACAACGGAGGAGTTTGTTCCGTACCAAATGCAAGTGTGAGGATAAATGTTGTGATGTGATCATTGATGGTGGTAGCACTGATAACTTGGTACCAAAAGAGATGGTCTCTAAGCTGAAGATCAAGAGGGAGAAACATCCCCAGCCCTATCGGATCGCTTGGGTAAAAGATGATCATAAGGTCCTGGTAAGTGAACAATGTTTAGTAAAATTCAAAATTGGGAGTTACCATGATGAAGTCCTCTGTGATGTTATTTCGATGGATGTTTACCATCTATTGTTGGGTAGACCATGGCAGTTTGATAGACATGCAGTACATGATGGACATGCAAACACATACTCTCTAACAAAGGATGGAGTTCGCCACAAATTGAAGCCCATGAAAAAGGAAGGGGAAAAGGTATGTAGCAGTGCTAGGATTTGTCTTGTTGATGAAAGGAAGTTTTTAGATGGCATGAAACATCAGCATATGTGCTATGCTTTGATTCCTAGGAAAGATAAAGAAGGTAGTAGTGAAATACCATTTGAAGTTTCAAATTTACTAGAGGAATTTGGAGATATTATCTCTGATAATGTTCTAGATGGATTGCCACCAGTAAGGCAAATCAGTCATCAGATAGATTTGATTCTAAGAGCTAGTTTTCCTAACAAGGCTGCTCACAAGATGACTCCTACTGAAACAGAGAAGCTAAATAGACAGGTTCAAGAGCTGTTGAGGAAGGGCTTGATTCGAGAGAGCCTGAGTCCATGTACAGTACTTTTAGTACTCGCACCAAAGAAGGATGGAGAGTGGAGGATGTGTATAGATTCTCAAGCTATAAATAGGATAACCATCAAGTATCAGTTTCCTTTGCCAAGGATGGATGATCTTATGGATTGCTTGAGTGGAGTTCAATACTTCACAAAGATAGATCTGAAGAGTGGTTATCACCAGATACGGATTCGAGAAGGAGATGAGTGGAAAACAGCCTTCAACACTAAGGAGGGTCTTTATGAGTGGTTAGTCATGCCCTTTGGATTAACGAACGCCCCAAGCACCTTCATGCGGCTCATGAATGAGGTACTCAAGAAGTTCTTGGGAAAAAATTTTATTGTCTATTTGGATGATATTTTAATTTTTAGCAAGAATTTGGAAGAACATTTACTGCATATTCATAGTGTCCTTGAAAGGCTAAGGGAAGAGAAACTGTTAATTAATCTGAAGAAGTGTACCTTTGCAAAAAGGGAGTTAGTCTATTTGGGGTTTGTTATATCACCTGAAGGTCTCAAAATGGATCCAGAGAAGGTAAAAGCCATCTTGGAATGGCCTACTCCAAGGTCTGCTACTGAGGTAAGATCATTTCATGGTCTGGTTAGTTTTTACAGGAATTTTATTAAGAATTTTAGTGGCATATGTGCACCCCTAACTGATACAATAAGAGGGGATAGAAAAGAGTTCAAATGGACTGCAGCAGCTATGAGAAGTTTTGAATTGCTAAAGAATAAGGTGACAGAACAACCTATGTTGGCAGTTCCAGATTTTAGAAAGGTTTTCCAGGTAGATTGTGATGCTAGTGGCAGTGCTATTGGGGCTGTATTAAGCCAAGAAGGTAAGCCTATTGAATATTTTAGTGAAAAAATAAATGATGCAAAGAAGAAGTGTTATGTTTATGATCAAGAGTTCTATGCAATAGTTCAAGCCTTAAAGAAATGGAGGCATTATTTATTGCCAAAGGAATTTTTTTTGTATACTGATCATCAGGCATTATAGTACCCAAATAGCCAAGGTAAATTGAATCAGAGGCATATGAAATGGGTAGAATTCTTGCAGAGTTATACATTTGTGTTGAAGCATAGAAGTGGAAAATCTAATAGGGTTGTAGATGCACTAAGTAGGAGACAGTTGTTGCTTACAGTAATGCAAGTTGAAGTAGTTGAGTTTGATGAACTCAAGAATTTGTACCCCGAGGATCCTGATTTTTCTGAAGCATGGAAAGCTTGTAAAGAACTTGTTGTTGTAGATAGAACCAAGTGGTTAGACTATTTGATTCAGGATGACATGTTGTTCAAGGGTAGTCAATTGTGCATTCCAAGAAGTTCCATGAGGGAAAAGTTGATTAAGGAGAAACATAGTGGAGGGATGGCAGGACATTTTGGTCGAGATAAGACCATTGCCATTCTTAGAGAACATTATTTTTGGCCTCAAATTTCACAGGATGTGAAGAAGTTTGTACAGAGTTTCCAGGTTTATCAAGTTGCCAAGGGGTTTAGTCACAATACTGGCCTATATCAACCATTGCCTGTTTCATCAAGGCCATGGGAGGACATAAGTATGGATTTTGTTCTTGGATTGCCAAGGACACAAAGGGGTAATGACTCAGTATTCGTGGTGGTTGATAGGTTCTCTAAAATGGCACATTTCATTCCATGCCACAAAACTCATGATGATGTCCATATGGCAGACTTGTTTTTCAAAGAGGTGGTAAGACTACATGGTCTTCCAAGGAGCATAGTTTCTGACAGAGATACTAAATTTGTGGGGTATTTCTGGAGGACATTGTGGAAAAAGTTAAGAACAGACTTAAAATTCAGTTCCACGCATCACCCACAAACTGATGGCCAAATAGAAGTGGTAAACAGAAGTCTGGGCAATTTGTTGAGATGTTTAGTTGGGGATAAGCCCAAGGGATGGGATTTGATTCTACCACAAGCAGAGTTTGCTTACAATAACTCTATAAATAGGAGTATTGGAAAATCACCATTCCAAATTGTATATGGGAATAGCCCAAGGACTGCACCAAAATTGAGGAAGATAGAACAAGGGGAGAGGACAAGTGCTGAAGCTGAGGAATTTGTTGAACATATCAAGCGTCTACATGAGGAGGTTCAGGCACACATTACCAAGATGAATCAAGAGTATAAAGCTAGGGCTGATCAAAGGAGAAGACATAAGGAATTCCAAGTAGGAGATTTAGTCATGGTGCACTTACGAAAAGAAATATTTCCAGCCAGTACTTACAACAAGCTGAAAATGAAGAAATTTGACCCCTGTACAGTTTTGAAGAAACATGACTCAATAAATGCATATGAGGTGGAGCTGCTAGATGGTATTCACATTTCTCCCATTTTCAACATTGCAGATTTAACAGAGTATCATGATGATGGTGCAGATGAGGAGCTGGTGTTAGAGCCATGTCTAATTCCTGCTTCTAAGAAGGAGGAGATAGAAGACATTTTAGATCATCGTGTGGGTAGGAGTACCAGAAACAGGCAGTATGAAGAGTATTTGGTCAAATGGAAAGGACGACCGATCGAGGACTCAACTTGGATTTTAGCAGCTAAGGTTTCCCATTTGGGATTTCCTCTACCATTCATAAAGTGACAGGGTCACTTTTCAATTTACCCTGGGTGTCTGATGCAGGAGCATCCAAAGGTATAAGGGTAATCTTGTGTCACCCAAAAAATGTACTTAGACTTAGTTTCTGTTTCATGTGTTTTCATTTTTGGACACCCATTTGGGTCAAATAAAGGTTCCAACTCTCATAGTTCAACTATCAGTGTGCTAGAAAATCTCAAAAAAATAGGAGCATGCAATTTGACCATCATTTTGGTGACCTAGAAGGTGTGAATTGGCCAGATGAATGTAATTGTGATTTAGAGCATTCTAGAAAAAGAATCAGGTCAAAAAGCCCTATGGTTTGAGAGTTATCGCAATTTTTCAGGTTTTGGAGACCTCCTGAGAATGCTTCAAAGTCAGGTTAGGGGCATTAAATGACCTCAAAAAGGGCCAAAAAATGAGAGACAAGAAAAGCTCATCCATAGGGCTATAGAACGCTTTGATAGCTTTCCAAAAATGTAAACGATTCATCAATCGGAGCTACAGTTCAAAAGTTATGCCTCCCGAAAGTTCGGTTACCATTTCTGGATTCTTCTAGATTTGCGCCGACTTCTAATGTAGCTTATGGAACCTTCTATTTGGTCGGTGGATGCCTACTAGCACTTTCTAGAATGTACTCCTAGTCCTTAACCCTCCGGGGTCTATTTAAGGAGATTTCTGGCATTGTAAAAGGCAGTTCGGAGTGGAGTTTGAGAGGAGGTACTGAAAGGAGAAATTATCTCCAGATTTATGCTATTGTAAGCCCTTAGGGCATGTTTCAAAGTTTATTTTCCTATACTATTTGTACTAGCTTATTTTCTCAGTTAATATAATTTTCCCTTTCTGTTGTGTCCATTTTGTTCTTGGGTTGTTTCCCCATCAGAACTTCTCCATCTCCTCCCACTTCTTGCTCGATATTTCCTTCATTTTCTTCCTCACTTTTTTTGCCTATGCCTAGACTTGTCTCTAAAGAGCTCTAACCTCAGGAGTAAAAACTCCAACCCTTCCACAATGCTCCCTTCATGGAGGCATCTTCTTGCATCAAAACCCACAACCATACAGTCTTGGTGCAAACTACCTCACCGTCAATGCTCTATCGACATTCTAAAGAAAACTTGCTCTAATACCACTTGATTAGGGCACAACCCAAGACAAAATGAACACAAGATGAAAAGGAGAATATTATTATTAGAAGTGATTTGTTATTACATTTAGTACAATGAAAATAGACCCAAATACATGCCCTATGGGCTTACAATGTCATCTAATCATGGAGAAAAACCCTCCTCCAAAACCTTCTCCCAAACTCCACCAAAAATTACATTTACATTGCTAGAAATGTCCATTAGTAACCCAAATTAGGTTTAGGGTTAGGAATAAATTTTAGAATATGACATCTAGCATCCACCAGAAAAATAGAAGGTTCTAAAAAACATGTCAAAAGTTGGTGTAAAATTAAAAGAATCCAGAAATGGTAGTCCAACTTCTGGGAGGCATAACTTGTTATCTCGGACTCTGATTGATGAACCGTTTATATTTCTAGAAAGCTCTCCAAGATCTCTATAGCCCTATGAAAAGGCTTCACTTGTCCCCCATTTTTTGGTCCTGCACAAGGCCATTTATTTCCTCAAATCTGACTTTGAAGTTCTCTTAAGAGGTCTCCAGGCAACTTATAACTACAATAACTTTCAAATTGTAAAGCCTTTTGACTTGATTCTTTTTTTGCAGTGCTTTAAATTACAAGTATAATCATCCCTCCAATGTAAACCCTCTAATTCATCATAATTATGTCTCCATTAAAAAATAGACTATTTTTTACATTGGCATGTATCCCAAGGTGCTCAAAAACTCTAACCGAAAAAACCAATAGTGGAACTATGAGAGTTGGAATCGCTATTTGACCCAAATAGGTATCCAAAAATGAAAACACTTTAAATAGAAACTAACACTAAGCATATTTTTTGGCAATACAAGATTTCCCTTACACCACTGGATGATCTTGCATCATATTTTATCTTTACTCAATCACCAAGAGATAATATAATCTATAAGTACAAATTTTTGCATACTTAGTTTGGTATGAATAGTTTCGATTGATTTCATCTGAGGAGAGTGAGTCTAGTCATGATGATAACGGATCCATATATTGGGTCTTTAGAGGAGAGAGACTTACAAAAGATTAGATGTTGTTTCTAGATCAAATATTCCCAATTTTATGTTCACAACTCAAATGCTCTCCCATGGCCTAAGATAAAGCCCTCATTACTGCATCCAAAATTAAGGAATAAAATATGATTATGTCCCCAATGAAGAATTGGAATGCATATTCAATATAAATTATAGTCTTTGAATCTCAGTACTTTGATCCAAGATAAGAGCCTTCTAAACATTGAAACCACTAAACTCCCTAGGACACTAGACTTATAAAACATATGAACCTCCTTGAACCAATGGAACCATTTTGAAATAGGTTCAATGAGGTTAAAACCCCAAGAGGGACTAAGATATAAATTTCAAACAAGGGTTGTGTGCTATGGTGGGGTAGGAGGAAGATGGTTGTGTGAATGGTTGATTAGGCAAGTTGTAGCAAATCAGGGTGTCAGTTGCAAGTACTTTCATTAATTTGATAATGGAATCAACTTTGAAAGTGGGATGATCAAAATTGGTATGTCTATCCTTATGATAGAAGTCTCTATCTTAGAATAGAAAAATACCTCAAATAACAAGCAATAATTTATTAAATGTATGGAAAATTAGAAGAACATTCACTTATAATATTTTTGAAGGACAAAAATATAATTTGGTGGAAAAATCCATGAGCTATGTGGATCCACATTGTGGCCATTCTAGTGTCTAGCAGTGGAAACTCTTCATGTTAAATATGAAGATCTTGAAATTAAAAAAGACAACTATCAAAGATCTATATTTGTGTTTTAGTGATAACAAATATAATCCAATTTTTTGAAAAATAATAGTCTTAAATGTTAATGATTAAATAAAATAAACTCGAGTACTAGTTGTAGTTGTATAATTTTAGTATTACTGATTATGTTAAACAAAATGTTAAATAAAACAAGTATAAGTAACATAAATGGATCATCTGCTTGATCCTATTATGACTTAATGTGAATGCTTCCGATCATTACCTGGATTATATTATGCATAAAACCTTTACTCAATCACCAAGATATAATATAATATGTAAGTACAAATTTCTACATACTTAGTTTGGTATGAATAGTTTTGATTGAATGCAAGGATAATTTCTTGTGTGAATTCAAGACATGAATGATTACTTTAATTTAGCACAAGTACTATACGATTGTGTATGTATGCATGTAAAGAAGTTCACATAGTGAGTTAATATACATACATACATGCACATATGCATACAATCATCATAATCAGTTAGCCTTGAATCTAACCAAAGATATGATATATGAACAAGAGATACATGATTGGAAGGGGGGGGGAAAGAACATTTACATAGGTACCTCTTCTCCCCTTGAAGAAAATCATGGAGCAACAACAAAAAGATCACAAGGACACATCATGGAAACAAAATGCAGTGATCATAAGGGAGCAAAAAGAAAATCCTAGATCTCCACTGATCTCCACCAATGTTTAGAGCTCTCCACAGTCAATCAAGACAAATGGGGAATGATTAATGTCATGTTTTCTTTTATTTTTTGTTTATAATCCATAATCCACAACATTGCTTTATATACATACATACATACATACATATACATATATAAATATATGTACACACACACACACACACACACACACACACACATGAGACCAACAATGGACTTTCTAAGAGTTTACAATTGTTTAACAAAATTAATGTTTTACAAGAAAATACACTTGAAGAACTATGTAATGCCTACCCCTAGTTGACTTTTAATGTTGTATTGTCAAACTTGTTTAGGCCAGATTTATGATTATGTTTTATGATTAGTGGTACTTGGTTACCAGATTTGATTAGATGTTATTTCATATTTAGTTGATTTATTTATGAGTTACTTTGGTACTAGTTATTTTATATATGCATGATTATTTTTTGATGATGATATATGTATGTTCATTTATTGACTTTCAATTATCTCATGATGACAGTTAGATGAGTGATTTATATGCAGTTTCTATGGATACTTACCCCATACTTGCATGTGTATGGTGTACCTGTATGTTTTACTTTATGTTTGATATTTATGATGTGGTTGAGGAAGGGAGTGGTAGTCACCTGCTATTCAAGATCTACACAATGCACCACTTCCTGCCATTGTCTATTTAGTTTAGATTATATTTGTTTGTACATGTTTAGATTTTTTGTAGATTGCAGGTATTGGGCATTGACTTCTCTGAATTGCTAAGATGAGTGTGCCCTATCTTGTTATCTCAATGGTAAAAGATGGGAGATAATTATTGAGTCCAAATCCTAACCTTAAGCCAATTTTCCTAGAAACTTGGACAAGTATCTGAGTTTTACCCTTCCAAATTTCTCAAGTGACATGAATTCATGATTTTGACCCTTGAGTTTGTTTTAGTATTATGTACTTTATGATGGATTTTCATAGTTCGTCTTTTGGGTTTGTTGTGATTTTTAATTATAATTAAATCAAATTAAAAGAGTATTTAATGATTTCATTTAACAAAAATTTTATTAAGAAGATTCAATATTTAATTATATTTAATTAATTGAAAAGATTAATTAAATAAGAGAATTAAATCTAAAGATGTAATTAAAGTTTTAATTTTGGCGTAATCATATTTATTTAATTTAATAATAATTTATTTAAGAGTTTCATTTTTTATAGTAAACTCTCAATAATATTATTAGTTAAATTAATAAATACCTTATTAAAAACATCTCAGGATTTAATAAAAGACAAAAAAGAATTGAATTAATAAAGTTTGTTTTAATTAAAATACAAAAGCTTGCACGTAAAATTAAAATATAATAAAATAATAAATGAAAAAGGTTTCACATGATTGCAAAATCAGAAGCCCTAGTTTTGGGAAAAAGCTCTTTATTAGGAAATCAAAGCTCATTTCTCCATAATGAGATTTGGAGGAGCTAGTTTTTAAGAAGAATGTTTTCAAAAGAAGGGGAATTGCTTGTGAGCTCTATGCTTTCATTGTTTTGGCATCAGATCCAGGTGTGATCTTATGGGTTTTGCACAATAGTTTTCATTCTTTGGATTCTTTGTCTTCTTTGTGTTTGTGGATCTATGTTTAGAGTTTATTTAGGTTGAAACCCTTTTTTACAAATTTTGTTGTTCTTCATTTTGAAATCATCTATATATGAATTGAGAATTAGAAACCTTTGTTTGTAATTTTTTAGAGAATTGTGTTTTTGATACGAGTAGGGTTTGGAAAATAAATCAAGAATGTTTTATATTCGATTGACTGGTTGTATTTCTCCTATTAGATCTAATTGGGGAAATCTTGAATATGTGTGTGTGTGTGTGTGTGTGTGTGTGTGTGTGTACAAACACACACACACACACACACATATAATTACCATGGTAATTAGTAATTACTATGATAATTATAAATTTTATACATAATATAAATGAATTAAAAAAATTGTAATCTTAAAATGGGAGGGGGGGTATTTGAATTTCATTTGTTTGAATAATAAAATAAATTTTATTATTTCGAGGGAGGTGGGCCACCACCTCCACCTCCCCTTTCCTCCTCCACAGTCGCAGTTACATACGCGACTACATGCAATAGTCCTACTATTGAGAATCCTATTGCTATAGCCTTACATGGATGGTTGGTAAGCCTTAAACATTTTTTTATTAAATTTGTTTTATAAAAAAAAAAAAAAATTATGAAATTCTAATTATAGTTTGTGTTAATTAAAATTAATTTAATTTTTTTACATTTAAAGATATTGTAATATATTTTAGTTAATATTATATTATTATTAATACTAATTATGATTATTAATAAATTAAAATTATTTATTAATAGTTAAAGTTTTTATTTTAATAATTAATATTAATTGTTAATTTTGTTGTTATGTATTTAAAATGATTATGTTTCTTTTTAGATGGTAATTACAAGTGGTTCGGAAATGGGTTTTTAGTGTTACATCAATTGGGTTTAATTAAACTAATTATTTTGAACCTAATGTTGATTTATCTAAATGGACATGATGAATTTTTGGAGTTACATTGTTAAATAAAGTACAAAACTAAAGCATTGTTCGTATATTGAACTCTTATGTTCGAAAAATGAATTGAACTATGAAAAAAATTGTTAAAACTCTATTGAGATGTTTGATGTCTATCATTTTGGGGTTTGGGTTTGAATTAGTTATTTGACCAATCAGGATGTTTACCAGATGCTTGGGGTTTTTATTTTGTGATGATGTTATGGCTATATTTTGGTCACAATCTTTTATACTCGACCATGGTGATGTGTCATGTGTTTCTATGATGAGTTATGAGTAGTGCTTCTTTATGCTTTATAGTTGCTTGCATAGAACTGAGGTGATAATTGTGACTTTTCTAGTGTAACCTTGTTGACATATCAATTAAGGTTTTTATAAGTGACACAAACTTATTCAGAATTTGTACAACTATCAAGCTTATTCAATAGTTTATAGTGTTTTCCATGCAATTCAATAGCCACCAAGTTCTATAGTTTCTACTGAGTCTTTTGGACTAATCCTAGTGGTTACCAAGCAGATTTAGTTAGTCTAAAGTCCAGCATTTAGTTCAAACTAAGCATTTTAGTGTATACCAAGTTTATCAGTGGTTATCGAGTTTGCATTTCATGTGATCTGAAGCCTATGGTTACCGAGCATTGTAGTGTTTAACAAGTTAGTAATTTATGTGATGCAAAGCCAGTGTTAACCAAGCTACTTCATGGTAACCAAGTGATTCAGTGTTTGTCGAGTTGTACAATATCTACCAAGTCACCAATGCAGACCAAGTTCAAGACTACTTGAAAGTGATCAGTATGGATTGAGCTTCTATGTCTACCAAGAGCATGTTGATGCCAAGTAGTGATAGTGGATGCTGAGTATCAGAACCTCACCTAGTCAGTCTTACGAATTCGAGTATCTTCATGTGGGTCGACTTTGAAATATTTGTGTTAACTTGTATCATGGCCGGCTTTGTAATTTTGTAAATTGGATTGGTATATATATGTAATGTATTGTATCATATCCAATGTATGTGGAAAAAAATGAATAAGAATGTGAATGTAAGCATATGTAATGTAATGTGGATGTGAAAAGTTCAAGTTATGATAGTAGCAGATAAAGAATTATAAAGGCCATATTAGTACAAGGAGTAGCAAGGAAAAATCTATCATAGAAAGGTGATTAGTTCACTAAGGAATCTCTATCAGCAAACTCAGTTGCAAGTCAGAGATCTACTATTTCATCCTAAAAGGTGAATTAGTCAAAATCCTTTAACAAGATAGACCTAACAATCTTTTATAAATTATCTATTTATTGAGTGCATACTTCATTGTGTGTTTTTAAATCCTCTCACAAGGTGGACCTAGCGGTCCTAATTGCTCCTAACAGAGAAAATCATCAAAAGTTGTCAATGTAAGCCTTAATAGACCAACTTTATGCTACAGTACTAGAGTTTGTGGGTATCATCCCTGCCCCAATTTTACTTTCTATTTGGAAGGTTTCTGGGTCACCAAATCTTTTTGTTCAAGTGTTGTGCATTGTTTCATGTTTTCAGTTTCTCATGCATGCAATTAGATCAAATATTATGAATTAAGAGCTAATTGATTTATTGGATTAAGAATTGAAATTGTTAAAGTTTTAGAAGTTACTAATTCACCCCTCCTCTATCAATAACTTAGCATAGTCTTGAATATTTCCAACAATTTGTGTCAGAGCATTGTGTTTCTCAGGAGAAAGTATAACAACTTGAGCAAAGATCAAGGATATGGAGATACTCAGACTTGACAAAGCTATTGACAATGAAAAGTTGGATCTAGAAATGGCCATTGCCTAACTCAAGAAAGCTAAGGAGCAACTTTCCCAATCCTTGAAAAGAAGAAAGGAACTTGCAAATCAAATGATTGATCATCTCTAAATTGAAGAAAGAATTGAATATTTTCACCCTTCAAGCAACTTAGATGAAGCAAATGATGCAATCAAAGAACTCCTAGAGAAGAATGGCTCCCTATAAGAAGAAGTAAGAAAGATGAAAAGAAAAGAAGAAATTTAGTCAGTAAGGTTATGTGAAATCTTGGAATAGAGAAACAAGGTAAAAGAAGAAATGGATGGAAGGAACAATGAAATCTAGAACCAATCCCTTCAGCAAGCAAACCTTATTGATTAGCTCTCCAATACAAATGAGGAAATCATGAGCCTAAGATTTGAAAATGAAGGAATAAGGAATCATCTAAAATTTAAAGAAAAATTAATGAAAGAATAAAAAATGAGCTGAGATCTTTAAAAAAAATCAATGAAAGATTGAGAAATGACCTAAACACTAAGAAGCAAATCAATGAAAGAATGATGAAATATCAAGCAGACATGGATCAACTGAATGAGAAAAACCTCTATAGGCAAAAAGGAAAAATAGGAATTGGATACAAAGAAGAAGGTGAATCCTCTAAACAAGGTGCTCAAAAGAATCAAAGATCTACTTGCAATCACTGTGGTAAGTTAGGTCATACATCAAACAAATGTTGGAGTAATGGAAAAGCAAAATTCAATGGAAAATGCTACAATTGCAATAAGCATGGTCACAGGGCTAATGAATGCAAAGAGAAACCAAGATTTGAAAGAAATTGTCGCATGGACACAAGGCATCAAAATGCAAAACAAAGACATTGGATCTTGCAGAACAAATTGTGAAAGCAATATTTGGTTGGGACTACAATACCTAGTGTAGATGTCATTACTATGGAGAATTTGGACACATCGGTACGAATTGTGTTAAGCATCATATGAGGAAAAGAGATAACAGTAAAAGATGTTTTATTTGTACAGAATTTGGTCATCTTGCCAAGAATTGTATGAATTCTAGTCAAATTGAAGATGAAAAGAAGGCAAAGGCTAATAACATTTGAAAGTAGATGAAACAAAAATGGACTTCTAAGTCTACCAAGGATATTGGTCCAGGCAATGATGGCCAAGTCACTCAAGAATTAGGTGACTCTACCATTCCTAATTAAGTTCTCAAGGAAGAACTAGAACTAGGTTGTCAAAGAAGACATCTAAATCAGTTCCAATTGAAAGGTGACAAAGATCCAAATCCATATACAAGATACAAAGGGATCACTGAGCAAGATCGGTATCAGTTATTACCGAGTTACCTTCTCTACCGAGTGAGGTTGGGTCATAGACTCTATCGAGCAAGGTTGGGAGTAAAAAAGGAACTTATGGTTACCAAGTCACAAAGACTTTGTCGAGTGATCAATATAGAGTAGTGGATGATAGACTATCAAGCACAATGTAAACCTATCTACCTTTGTATTGAGAAGTAATGGCAAAATTTTAATAAAAGGCATGGAATCAAATTCATTTCTCACAATGAATTTTCAAAGTGTTATTATGAAGAGCTATTTTTGTGCAATCAAGCGACTTGAGAAAATTTCTTGCAAAAGTTTTTCGAAGTTCTCTCAAGCTACCAAGTGAAAATGGCATCCAGCAGTAGCAAGGTCAAGAAAGGGTCTAACATGTTGGTTTGAGATGTTGAATGGAAAGCATCAAATTTCAAGCTCACATCTGCAATTGCTGAAACCCTAGACCCAAGTAGAGCTTAATCCCAAATCTTGCCTAAGGCACTTCTTGTTAATGACATTTGAACTCATTTTAAATGTGCAATTCAAGAAATTGGTACTCTGGAGATAGATGATGCCCTAGGTCAGTTATGTGTTGATGGAACTCTAAAACCCGAGCATCAACATTTGGAAGCAAAAGGATTAACACATATTCCCCATATGCCTTGAGAATTTCAAATAAAATGGATTAGGTATATCTTTAGCCGAGTGCATAACAGACAGTTGTGGTTAGAGTAGCCAATTCTAATAACAAAGAAAATGATTCATCAAATAACTAGCCTTCCCATGCTTGCCAAAGCTAAAACAACTAAAACCCTAGGTCAAGCAGAGTTGGAGAAGAAAACCCTAGTTGAGTGGGATGACAAAGGTATGAAAATAAGCAATGTTACTGATGTAGAGTTGAAGTTTGGAATTCATGTTATAGCTTATAAGATATATAGTTCAAGCTATCTTAACAACATGTCATGTGAAGTAGTGGATTTAGCGTATAAAGTGGTGAAGAACAACCTATCTTATGACCTTACTGAGTTATTGTTGAGGCAATTCAACAAGAATATGGAAAGTATTAGAACTTCAAAGAAAAAATTGTACAAATTTGGTTCTCTATTAACCTATTTATTATTTTATGTCTAGAAGTTCTTCCCTTCCAAAGGAAATGTAGTCTAGAGAAAAGATGTGCTTGTACTCTACCAAATAAATGAATATATTGTAGAAATGGGTGAGAACTATGGTAGCATCATGGACAACTAATTCAATGTATTCAAAGAGAAAATAAATAATAGGTTCAAAATTTCAATCAAGTTAGTTGAAGACTACAAAGATGATGTGTGCTTCATGGTGGACTATGACACGGTATATATCTAGGCAATTAAGCCTAGAGCTGCATGGGTCAAACCTCTTGGTTATGATGTGAACATTGATGAGACCAAGGATATCATTGAAGTCCTTACCAGTGAACCTATTGATCCCAAGGCCCCTTATTTTGGAACCTATGAAGAGGTTAAGGCTAGAATTGAGCTAGAGATAAAGCTTCCATAGGTAGTTAACAAAGGGAAAAGGAGGATAGCCAAACTGAAATCTAGTGCACCTCTCTTGTTAACCAAGGGCAAAGGTGAGGATGAGGAACAAACATAGGATGAAGAAGAATCTAAGAAAGAAGAAGAACCTTTGAAGAAAAAGGGCAAGGTGATCATCACTGAGCCTACAAAATCATCCACTGTAGTCTTCACAAGGAGGTTATGGAAGAAAGGAAGTGACATTGTATTCAACAAACCTCCACCCACCTTCTAGGAAAAGTTGAAGCAATTGGAAAGAGTTGGAATAAAAAAATTTAAATCTTTGAAATATGAGATCAGGATGGAGGCAAAGCAGAAGCAAGTTGAAGAACTACTACTGAGAAAATGGGTAAATGGAAGTACTCACTAGACCAAATCACCTCTCAAGTCTCTAATGAATTGCTAGAAAAGATCAAGAAAAGATGGGATTTTTCCATGCAAAAAGTCAAAGATATATATGCACAAACCCTAAGGTAGTTACTACCAAGCATATCAGATGTTGAGGTGAAAGAGTCCTTAAAGAAAAATGAAGAAAAACTAATTCTAAGGTTTAATACTTGGTTAGTTTTGATTAAAGATATAGAGCATGTTGTTGGAAATGCTACAAACACTTGGAAAAACATTTATCATCTTCATAAACCAAGTGAATTTCTAATTGAAGTAAATAATTTTGATTAAGAAGAAGATAAGGAGAAAGATGAGGAGGAAAATGTTGAAGTGACTCATTTTGATAATGAAGAAGATGAAGAGGATCAAGGTCTAGAAGCTATCGAGGAAGAAAAGTAGGATGATGAGGAGACTAACCCAGTCAAGATAATTGTTGTAGTCATTTCCTCACTTCCTCACTCCCCAAGAAAACCACTGACTACATCAAGTATGGAGACAACTTTAGCAAGTTTGGTTGTGACTACTACTAATACGTCAAATGTCCAATCACTCTTTGCCCCAACTTCGCTCAACATATCATTGATAGAAGTGACTTCCACTTCATCCACTGAGATGTAGACTCCTTCTTTATCTACCAAGTTGAGTTCTTCAGTGTTAACTCGTCCAATTTTGACTTCTATAGTTTTGAGTATATCCATGGTAAGCTCTCCAATTTTTTCTACTTCAGTTTTAGATTCTACAATTTTTACTTCACCAATTTTGGATTTTGTAAGCATCTCTGTAAGTATTCCATTAGTTAGTATTATGTCAGTTTTTATTGCAAGTCCAAGTATGTCCACTATTGTTTTCATTCCAAGCACAAAAGCAATAAGTGCAAGGATAGTTGAGCCTAAGGTTCAACCAAGTACAAAATTTTTGAAAGCAATGGAGATAGAGGAAGATATAAATTTGGATGAGAAAATAGTAAATTCTCAAATGGGATATCTACAATCTTTCTACAAACCAAATGCACATATTTGGTGAACTTCTCTAGAAAAAGGTCAAACAACAAAGATTGAGAGAGGAAAGAGACATAGAATATAAGATAATAGATGATGCCAAGAATATTTTGTCTGGGGCAATAGGAATTGAGGTTGATTCTTCTCAACCTATTTTGTTTAGCTTGGAGAGGTAGTCCAAAAGTTCAATGAGAACACCGAAGGTCATGAAAAGCTAGTTGAAAAGGCTAAAAATAAATTATATAATAAAGTGCTTAAGCACATTGCTCAGCAAATAGTCATTCATCAAGTTGAGCTTTCAATAATTTTGGTCAATCTTGAGGCGTCTTGTTCAAATGTGTCATCACTTTTTGCAAAACTATGTGATGTCACTAAGTATACAATGGAAGTAAAGGACAAATTTTCCAAACTTGATATAGATCTTAAAGCAAGTGCTTAGTAGCTACAACTTGACCCTAGTTCAAGCTCTGCACATTTCAAGAAGATCAAATTTTTATCAGACATGCAAGCTGAATTGTTAAGAGAAGAAGCAAGGATCCATTCAACATTGGTTGATCTACAAAATATGATCCTTCTAGTCATGGATGCTATGCAGAAACACATTGTGTATTCAAAGACTCTAATCCATGATAACAACTTCTCTATTGTTGAACACATGATTGAACTATCAGCAGAAGTACAAATTGCCATTCATACATGCAAGGTATTGCAAGAAAACTAGGATATAACCTTGACAATCACCCTCAAGGTACACTCTGAATTCTTATCTCATTTTGGTGTTTCCATGTAAATATGTTAGAATAAATCTTTGGCATTACTATCAAAAAGGGGGAGATAAGATATGGGAGAAAAGTTATAGGGGGCAATATGTTATTATATAAGAGAAAAGTTACATGTACATAGTGGAACACATAGTATGGGGGAGAAATATGCTATGGTGAAAAACTACTCTGTATATACCTTATAAAGATCAATTTTGAAAAATCTCAAAAATAGACCAAGCTAGTATCACATGGTGATGAATACAAGGTACTCAGTTTTGGGCTAATAAGTGTTATTGTCACTAATACCAAAGGGGGAGATTGTTGACATATCAATCAAGTTTGTTATTAGTGACACATACTTATTCAGTTTATGTACAACTATTGAGCTCATTGAATAGTTTATAGTGGCTTTCATGTAATTTTGTAGCCACCAAGATCTATAGTTGCTACTAAGTCTTTTGGACTAATCCCAGTAGTTACCGAGCAAATTCAATTAGTGTGAAGTCCAACAGTTCAAACTGAGAATTTTAGTGTATACCAAGTTTATTAGTGGTTACCGAGTTCATAGCTCATGAGATGCGAAGCCTATGGTTATCGAGCATTGTAGTGTTTACCAAGTTAGTAGTTCATGTGATGCAAAGCTAGTGTTAACCAAGCTATTTCATGGTAACCAAGTGATTCAGTGTTTTTCGAGTTGCACAATATCTATCGAGTCACCAGTGTAGATTGAGTTCAAGATTACTTGAAAGTGATCAGTATGGACTAAGCTTCTACATCTACCAAGATCATGACGATGCCAAGCAATGATAGTGGATGTCAAGTATCAAAACCTCACCAAGTTAGTCTTCAAAACCCAAGTATCTTCATGTGGGCTAACTTTGTAATATTTGTGTTAACATGTATCATGGCTGACTTTGTAATTTTGTAAATTGGATTGGTATATATATGTAATGTATTGTATCATATCCAATGTATGTAAAAAAAAAGGAATAATAATGTGAATGTGTGAGCATATGTGTAACGTGGATACGAAAAGTTCAAGTTATGATAGTAGTAGATAAAGAATTATAAAGGCCATATTAGTACAAGGAGTAGCAAGGACAAATCTATCACAGAAAGGTGATCAGTTCACTAAGGAATCTCTATCAGCAAACTTAGTTGCAAGTCAAAGATCTACTACTTCATCCTAATAGGTGAACTAGTCAAAATACTTTAACAAGGTAGATCTAACAATCTTTTTATAAATCTCTTTATCAAATGCATACTTCATTGTGTGTTTGTAAATCCTCTCACAAGGTGGACCTAGCAGTCCTAATTGCTCCTAATAGGGAAGATCATCAAAAGTGATCAATGTAAGCCTTAATAGGCCAACTTTATGTTGCAGTACTAAAGTTTGTGGGTATCATCCCTACCCTAGTTTTACTTTCTATTTGGAAGGTTTCTGGGTCACCAAATCTTTGTGTTCAAGTGTTGTGGATGCTTTCATGTTTTCAGTTTCTCATGTGTGCAATTAGATCAAATGTGATGAATTAAGTGCTAATTGATTTATTGGATTAAGAATTGAAATTGTTAGAGTTTTAGAAGTTACTAATTCACCCCTCCTTTCTCAGTAACTTAGCATAGTCTTGAATATTTCCAACAAACCTTTGAGTCTTCGATCAGTTATTTTTTGATACTTTCCAATTTCTTGTATAGGACTGAGTGATTTTTGGGTTTTATCTTTTGATGCTTTCTAGTTGCTTGTATAGGAATGCAATGATATTGATATTGATATGTAGGTGCTTTCTATTTTCTTGTAAAGGACTAAGGTAAAAATTATGATTCTATAATTTATACTTTATGAACCTAGGGTAGGTAATCTATCTGTACATTGGGAAGTGGCTTACAATGGAGGCTAGAGCCTTAAGTGGCTTCTTGAGTAACCCATTGTAAGTTCTTTCAATAAGTGATAACATTTCATTAATTGGGTTAAAATTAATTAACAAGATTCATTGTTTTTCCTCACCCATGCCTCGAGTGCTAGTACATGCTAGGATAGAGAGGATGCTTGGTTATGACCTTGCTTCGTTAGTATGCCTTATCTATATGAAAGGATATTGGTGCCACATAGAGACACTAGGGGGTGGAGTCCAGAGAGTTTGCCAGGGTAACCTTAGAGTTGGCTCATGTGATGACACTTTTCCACTTACATAGTAGATTTCCTGTGTGTCTTTGCTACCTATGGGATTAGACAATACTTGTGTCTTGTTACCTTTGAGATAGTTAGCTATCAAGATTTCCTTGACCTAGATGTTGGTTATGACTTGTGGATTGTTATCCATTTGGGACTCGATATTATCTCCTCAGCATGGTGGGAATTGGCCATTTAGGTTACCACAAGGTCGGGTGGTAATTCTTTTTACTTATACCATTGAGATTTGGTCTTTAGATGTTGTTGTTGGATGTACTTGTGTAGTTGTACCTTTCTTTCTTATCTTGTGCTCTGATGGATGATTATATTCTATTCTATTATACTTGATTATCATAGATCTCATGAGATGATTTATTTTATTTATGATGTATATTCTTTGAGCTTTGCATACCTTGTGACTTGTATTGTAGATGATTATGCATTCTGATTATGCCAAGTGGCATCCTATCTAATTATATATTCTTTAAATAGATTTGTACTTGTGATTATTCCATGATGTGGGTTTTGGCTATGGGTTACATTTAATATTAATAAACTTATACATGTGATTCAACATCATGGAACCCTTAAGAGATGTAATCTATTTTGAATAGTTGTATGTATGTGAGTTATTGCTTCCACTATGATATCTCTTGTTATTTATTATCTTTCAAAAAAAAGTTTGGAAAACTTATTGAAACTTTAGGTTAATTTAATTTGGGTTCCATAGCAAAGTGTTACAAACTATTAGCTCAGAAGAAAGAACATGGTGTTGAAATAGTACAAAAAGTGCTTGACATGATAAGTCTGCAAGTGAGGGTGGTGACTAATCTGGAAAACTTGAATGCTGAAATGAAAGCTATTGATGATCAAGCACCTATGTAAGAGTTACAATGTAACTCTCTACTAGGTAACCCAAAAGAAAATAGCCTAAAGTTTCACTAAGTTTGCCAAACATTCTTTTTTTGAAAGATAATAACATCAACATATAATATATCGGAAGCAATAACTCACATACATACAACCATCATAAACATATTACATCTCCTAAGGGTTCCATGATGTTGAATCACATGTATAATTTTATTAATATTAAATCTAACACAACCAAAAATTTACATCATGGAATAATCACATGTATGAATCTAATAAATAATATACAATTACAAAGGATGCCACTTGGAAAAATTAGAATGCATAATCATCCAATGTACAAGTCATAAGACATGGAAAACTCAAAGAATATACATCATAAATAAAATATAGATAGGAAGATCTTTAAAATGGGTTAATTGTTAGCCTAATGTCGATTACAAATGACTAAGACAAAACAATCTTCTCCTTGGTGGAAGGGCACTTCTTTTGAACATTGTATTGTTGTTAAGAAAAGTTATTTTCCCAATTCATGGCACAAAATTCTATTGGTATTTTTCCTGTTAATTATGTCAGTTTCTTTCCTTCTGGAACTCTTCCTATTAAGGCTACTAGTTTTACTTATGGCAATTTTATTGTTGGACAACCTTTAGGTGTCTCTTCTAATGGACATGTTCTTGTTGTGTCTACTAGTAAAACTTTTGGTAGTTTGATTGCTACTACTAGTTTATATTATAGCTTTACAATGGTGAAAATTTCTTCTGGTTCTTCTTTGGAGACTAGGGGCTATGAACCTACTAGACTTTATGTTGTAGATGGTAAATCTGGGCCTGGTGTTTCTCCTTACTAGAGAAACAAAATGGCTATTGTTGACACTGTCAAGCATGATGTTGGTGTATCTGTTATTGTTGGTTCTAATGTCTTTCCTCAAGTGGAGGGCCCAATTGTTGATTTTTTCTAGAACTCTCTTGTTGGTTCTATTGTGGCCAGCTCTTCTCTTGCTTCTTTCTTGGGGTGTCAAGCTTTAACTTCTCAAGATTGGTAGGAGAAGGCTTCTATGGTGGACGGAGGGGTCGATCCTAGCTGTTGAAAAACACCATAAGATGTCCCCTCCTCATTTTAACATGACACTACACTCCTACAAGAAGGGAGGCAAAGGAAAATCCTAGTTTTCCCTTATTTTGTGCAAGTTGTGGGTTATTGGTTTCAAACTCATAGGAAAATCCTAGTTTTCCCTTATTTTGTGCAAGTTGTGGGTTATTGGTTCCAAACTCATAGGAAAATCCCATTTTTCCCTTATTGTGTGCAAGTTGTGGGTAATTGGTTCCAAACTCATTATGTGAATTGGGTTTTATGTTTATTTATTCTTTTTTGTTGATTTCTTTTGATCTTGAATAGTGTTATCCTTTGCCCCATTCTTTTGGTTTGTCTTGAGGTTCTACTTAGTGTCTGTTGGCAATGTTTTATCTTGGGGCTTTTGTTGCATATCTTTATGGTCTTAAGTTTAAAGTGTTTTAGATCCCTTCAAATCTTGTTTTTAAATTAATTGAAAATATATGTTTAAAATGTATATAATAAATAAATATATATTATAATCATAGATTTAATTTGATAGCTTTTTATTTTTTGTTTTTATTTTTATTAGTAGATGGTCAAGACCTTGAAAACTTATTATTAATTTGAAAATTTGTACATTGTCCTTCATTCAAAACGATGCTAATAGGAAATAAATAAGTGAAGAAAACCTCCACTCTCGCCCATAAACTTTGTCCACTTCATCAAATTTACGAGACTAATACATATGGGCATACCCTTATTTACATTAAATTTGATTTTAAGAGGAATCCCTTATATTACAATAGATCCTTTTGAATTTTCCTTATTACATCAACATTGAAGAGTACTTACATGTCTTCGCAGAAACCTATTTTATCCAGACCTTCAAATATTGCTATTTGGCCAAAATCAATGTTAGTTTGTACATGTAAGAACATGAATTCATTTTGCCAACAAATTTTTTTTAGTTTCATTATAAACATTTGAGATGTGTGTGTGTGTGTGTGCAAAATACCCCTTATATTTGGGTAATCTTAAATGGCTTAAGGGTGTTTAATTATCTTCCCACTTTTATTTTCAATTAGTGCTATTGTACCTTGGATTGATTCAGTGATGATGTTCATTTTCCATTTTTAGATGTTGGCTCTAGAATTGACTTTGTATGGATCCTCCTTGATGAATATTGAAGTTTGGGCCACATGATTATGTTTGTCTAGTTTGAATTGTGTTTATGATTAGTGTCATAGCTAGCCAACTTAATGATGAGACATTAAAGAATAGATTGTACATTCTTGGGCCAATGAAGTTTTATCTTATAGCCTTATGGTGATACAAATTGTTGCCTTCGTACTCTAATAATTTTTTTTCCGTCTAATCCTAGACTAGATTGTTCATCGGCTAATTGATTGCCCTCTCTATAGATGTGTTTAAATTTTACTTCTAACATATGTGTTAGTACTTGTAAAGTTCTTTCTAGCATTGAATTTAATTTCCAACATAGAGCTTTACCTACCGTGGTTGCATTGATAATTATTTGCAAGTCTCCTTCCACTATTAGATGTTTTAATTCAAGATTCTTAATAAGTTGGACTCCTACTTGCATTGTTATCTTTGCCACATTATTAGTGGTATTATTTATGGATTTGACTATCTTACCTATAACTTGGCCCTTACTATCATGCATGATACAACTTGTATTGGTTATTCCTAGATTGCCTCTTTAAGTTCCATAAAAGTTCAATTTGTGCCATCTTACTCTAGGAGGTTCCCATTTGAAATTTAGTTTAATCTCTTTGCTAGATTTCTCCCCTTTCCCAAATTGAGGTGGAATGATCAACCCAGACCAATTTTTACACATTAGTCCATCCCAGATTGAGAAAGAATCTTCATAATGATTTAATTTCCTTAGTCTACTATTAAATGTTTCAACAATGCTTGGTTCGATCTTTTTTCCCAAGGATTTTGTTGACATTAATTTATCTTGGACTAATCTTCTATTTCTTTCTTTCCATAATTCCCATACCACTAAAGAATCTTCATAACGATTTAATTTCCTTAGTCTACTATTAAATGTTTCAATAATGCTTGGTTCAATCTTTTTTCCCAAAGATTTTGTTGACATTAATTTATCTTGGAATAATCTTCTATTTCTTTCTTTCCATAATTCCCATACTTCTATTGATGGAGCAATTACCTAGAAGTCCTTATATAGTTGTAAGAATTATTTTAGATAGTAAGGAAAAGTTGTTTGCCAATTTAATTTTTGACAAATATTTTTCCAACAATTAAATGCATAGGGATAGTTAAGTAGAATATGATCACCCATTTATGATTCTTGTTTACATATTACAAATCTAGAAGTTTCCTCATATCTGGTTTTTCGAAACTATTTTGCTGTTAACAATCATTTCTCATGTTTGTCTATAAAAAATGATCTACTTTTGGTAGGCATGTGTTATGCCAACATAAGAGTGGTGGATAATCTAAGTTTTGTAAATCTAAGAAATTAATGGTCAAATTATATCCATCTTTAACCTTGTAACTATTATTATTGGACCCACACCATATAATTTTGTCCTTTCTATTTTTATTGCAAAAAAATCTATTTTTTAAGAAATTCAAGGTATATCATTTTTTTATCATTACAATTCATTATATATATATATATATAAAGGACCATTGAATTAAATTTTTTAAAAGTCATTAGATGATCCATTTCTAGAGTGACTGGGATGATTTTGGCCCTTTAGATATTTGATACTTAGAACGAGGCTTAGTTCCATAGGCCATGTCTGATATATTTTGATGTTTGAGACTATTGTTATAATGTTCTAATGCTATTGTTTTACCTTATGAATCAGTGATTTATTTGCATATTGACTTGTTAAAAATCAATTATTGAAATATCTCTCTTTCCCCCTCTCTATCTATAATATCTTAATATATTTTTAAAAAATTACACACATTTTATATATATTAAAAATTTTTGTGTTGTCATCCCCTGCCTGCTATCCTAGTCCCCAAAACACCGTGAAACATAGTTTAATACAAATGCTTCAATAAATGCAATTGTGGACCCACACTTCTTAGATTACTCAATTATATTATTTCCTTTGATATCTGAAGTCCCACATCCATAAGGGCCTGTTTGGTTGCTGGAATATGATTCGAGAATTGGCATTCAGAAACCTTGATTTGGGATTCTAGAACTTGAAATCTAGATTACTGTTTTGAGGATTTGATTTGGGACCATTTGGTTCACCAAGAATTCATTATGAGAATACACATTTTCACCGTTTGGTTGCACATTTCTAGAATTGGAATACTGACTAGAACAAGCAATTTTTTTAAATTATTAAATTTCAACATGAATGAAATATGTTTTAAATCCATCATTTTAGCATGATTTAAAATGTGATAAAAATGTGTCTTGCACTTGACATGATTTTAGAGTCATTTTATTTATTGTCACTAAAACAATGCTACACATGGAAAATATGTACTCCAAAAACTTCATTAATTTATAAATTGTCATGACATTACATAAAACTTGTCAAATGTCATTATACAAAATTATGAGATCGAGGTAACTCATTAAATATGTAGTAAACTTTTGTCTTTATTAAACTCATTGTTGTATAAGGTTGTAATATACAATGTAGAATATGAGGCCAATAATTACACATAGAAGGCAACATACAAGGCAATGCAAAAAGACTATTTTAGCCTCTAGTGCCTTGTACATTTTACACTCATGTTGTGCCTTACACATTTGACACTCATGTCCTTCGTCATATTTTTTAGCTTTCATCATTGAACCAATGTCAACCCTGACCACCTCTCGTGTCTTACACATTTTCCACTCATCTCCTTCATTATGTATAGTTGTAGAGCGAACATCAACCCACATGAAATATTTGCAACCATCATTCCCCTACAATACAAAATATACATTACTAAAGAGATTACATGTCATTAATACAAAACATTCAATATATAATGTCATTAATAACCTTTTTCCCCTCGGGACAACACCAAAACTGGTGCCTAACATTTTTCTTCATGCGTGACACTTTTAAATGGCACGACCCAGCACCACATGGGCAATTATGAATTGCCGCATCTGTCAAAGCCATGAATCTTATATCAATAAACAATGTAAAGTGAAAACTTATCAAAATGACATGCAAGAATATTTGTTTCATCTTATCAACTATCTATAACACAATAATAAATACATGCATAGAAAGAACTGTGCAAACAATTGGTTCCAAGTTCGAGCTGCTTCCTCTTAGAAACTAAAATAGTTGGATATAACTGTCATGCAACTAAAAAGCCAAATCGATTTCATTTTAAACCATCTGTTTCAACATAACCTTTCAAACTCCATTTTTAGATTGACTAGCACAGGACAACTGATAAGCATAATATTAAGCTGATTTTTTTTTAGAATCAGACCTGATCCATGCAAGATAAGTGTCAGAAAGCATACTTATATTGTCACAGAATGAAATATACCTCAAACCAAGAACGAAGACAACAAGAGTACCAAATCTTTGTTCCTTTTATACTACCATCTCTCACAAATGATGTGAAAAGAGAAAAAATACATACAAATTATCAGAGTAAGAAACAACCGACCAAAGCTGTTTGATATCTTTCAAGACAATCATAACATTCCAATGGCAAGTAAATTATTTCTAAATAAACTAAATATCAAACCAATATACCAAAATTAGGCAACAACATACTCAAAAGCAGAATATTCAGCATATTATAGCAGAACCAATTGTAAAATATAAAAATAGAACAATGTATACCTAATTCATAAGAATAAATGCAATGACCATATTTCCATAGTAACCAGCTTCCTCATACCAAGAAATTAACAAGGAGAGCAAGTAGAACATGTTTGATTCAACGGTCCACCAAGTTCAATATAAAGTATAGACAAAATCCTGACAACTGCAATAAGTTATCTTATTTGAATTTTGAATGTCACTAAAACATAGCTAGATAGCAGCAGTAAAATATCACATGTTCCATGGGTATCCTATCACTATACAAAAGAAAGAACATATTTCTCTCTACACCCATCATATATGGCTCCATAATTCCTATCCTAATAATTGTATGCTTTTATACAGCCAATCACTCAAAAAAAAATTTATATAGATACATAGATACAGTTTGGTCCAATCAATACAAAGCTAAAAGTGTTTGAAATAGAACGGCTTGTGATTGAACTCAGCATACTCTATACCTAAATGCTGATTAATACTAGCAACTCAGAAAGCTATAAAATCTAACATATATAAATTTTCAAAACAGTCAACCTTGCATACTCTATACTCAAATGTTGACTAATACTAGCAACTCAAAAAGCTATAAAATCTAACATATATAAATTTTCAAAATAGTCAACTTTGCATACTCTATACCTGAATGTTGATTAACACCAGCAACTTAGAAAGCTATAAAATATGACATATTTAAATTTTCAAAACAGTCAATATATAAATTTCAGATTGATATTAGTAACTATAATTTACTAATATAACTACAATATTCATTTGAAAATCCTTTCCCATTTCCATCAAATGGGATGTGGTCAACCAAAATTAAACATGTAATAGTTATAAAATCAATCTTAAAAGTATTTGAACAGCAATAAAGTTACTAAAGTCCTAGAAACTTTATCCAAACATATTCTACTCTCTCCTCTTCGTTCATAATCAAGAACCCTTTGGCTCTGTCAGGATCAGACACAAAGGTGTCCAATGCCCCAATCAAAGTATTGATATTAAGTTCACCAATGGCTTTTAGTGCAATATAGACCTCTTGTAAATCTTTTAGCCTATGTTCTTCACCCATTTCGATAATTTGAGGCTTAAGAAGGGTATCATTTAACTTATCAATTGAATGGGACATCCCATCCATGGAATTGACCATACTAGCCTTCTTCCTCTTTTTCCTCTTTATTGATGATGCCAAACGACCATGTTTTCCACTTGCTAAACTGCACTAATTGGACGTGGGAATATTCATATCTTTGTCATCTAAATCAATAGCAGCCCGAATCGGTGTATGAATGTTTTAATAATCATCATCAATATCCACAGTCACATCCATATTGTTCCCTTCTTCCATGTCTTGTGCTTTTGTAGATGTGACACCATCCACCATGTCATTTCCCACAATTACCGCTAAGTCATTATAATACTGAAATGACTTCCTTTTAAACACTTTCGCATTTTTGAATTCTCTCCTCTGCATGTTGTCATAAAAATTGGATTACTCATTTGACTATCGTTGCTAACTTAATAACTTGTTAAATAAATACTAAACATTTTAATCACCATGTTATCTTCAATAGCTCTTCCCAAATAGTATCATCAGCATCCATCGATTGCATTGACTCATTCCACGCAAAGCCACTAGTATTCTTCAGCTCTTTCATTATTCTATATCCCCGTTTCTAGGTTTTGAGTTTGTTCTTGAAATTATACTTAGTCAAGGTCATGTTCATCTCTAAATTGAACTTTCGTTCAATGGCTATCCAAGCCTCTTTTTTAAACCCTTCCTCACCTTTTCTGCCAAGAGTGACTTGTTCATGCAACAAGTCTAAAAATTTTCTCTCCATGCATGGCTTGCAAAATACTTTCTTGGAAGAAGGTCTATCAACAACTTGAACATCAGTAGTGTCCATGCTCAAGAGCATTATGTATGATAAGGATTTGTTTAAACAAAAAATATCTTGAAGGAACACCCAAAAATGATCACTATATTCCCTTCTAAATCACTACAAGCTGACATCCAAGGAAACAAAATCACTATTAAGTATTTAAATTTAAAATTGAAAGTATTTAAATTTTTTAACTACGCCTGACGGTCAAAAATAGTTTTTAAATCAAATCTTTTAATCATGGAAGACTCTGTTTCTACTGTATGCAGACTCAAGAATTTATGCAAAACATAGTACTCTAAAACACACGTACATAACAGTTCTATTCGAAGACAAATTCAGTAGAATCAGTATCAAATAAGAGGGTAGATAACTAAACGAGACACGAGCATAGATAGTACAGTTTGCATGAACACCAAAAACATCAAAATGACTTTTAAAAAATAACATAGATTGAGCAAAATTCAGTGAAGTGCAGTTTCAGATATTTTAAAGATAAAAAATAAAATCCAAACTGAAAATGACTAATTAAGTTGGTTATCAAAATTTAAAATTCTATTCTAGAAAATTATCTTGACTACATTTTTACACAAGAAATCAATGCCAGTTGAAGAGATATTAACCATTGAGGTTAAACCTAGATGGAAAAAAGGAACAAAGATTACATTTCCTAAAAAGGGCAATGAGCAGCCAAGTGTCCTTGCTATAGATCTTGTATTTGTGATTGATGAGAAGCCACACAATGTTTACAAGAGGAAAGGGAATGATCTAGTAGTTACTCAAAAAATTTCCCTTGTAGAAGCACTCACAGGTTGCACATTGAATCTGGTAACTTTGGATGGTAGGAATTTATCCATTCTTGTTACAGAAGTTATAAGTCTTGGCAGTGAAAAAGTAATACCAAATGAAGGAATGCCCTTTGGCAAAGAAAATGGATGAAAAGGAAACCTACGCATTAAGTTTGATATCAAAATCCCAACCAAGTTAACTGTTGAGCAAGAGTCAAGCTTAAAGAGGATTCTTGGGGGTTGAGCATTTTTTCTGGAATGATAATCAATGCAACAACTAGATCTCTTAATTTCCTATATGGTTGAAGGAAATCTTGTATGGTTAAGAGATAGATTTAAGGACTTAAGTGTTTGAGAATTTTAGCTTTGTTGCATTTTTATTCATGAAGATCTGAAGTGTTTTTTATTGCTGATTTGTTCTCTATAAGACTATAATTGAGATTATTCTTTTTGGTATTTTAGAAGAACAAAATCATCAAATCTTTGTTCAGTCTTCACTTAAAAGCTCTCATTTTGTTATTGTGTGAACTAAGTCAACATGGTGTTAGGTCAAATTTAAATTGATTAGTACAAATAGTTTGTGTTTGATTTCATATTTTATACTTATAGGAGCTACTAGGGAAATGCCCTGTGAAAAATTTCTTATGGTAGCGGGCAGATGGGTTTGCTTTTGTGGGTGTTTGCTTTTATAGATTTGCCAAATAATAAATACTAACCAGTCATTTGAGGGGCACTAAAAAAAATTATAGGATAGCCTCAGATTAGTGCTTGATCTCTTCACTTGGGCACAAAATGGACGCTTGATGGTGTAGGATGAAGTGGATTGTATGTCAAATATGAGTGCGCAGGCCTTACATTGTGCACTGAATTTTACTATATTGTAGGACTTGAGAAGGACACTACTCTTTCAAGGGAGGATCGTACACTATCAATTAGGAAGACTAGTTGAGAGGACAATTGTGATGCCATTATTCGCAACAAAAGTGTTGAATGCTTGGTTGGAAATAGTGTCCACATTGACAGGCTTGACAAATAATGCTCATGAGAGTGCATGACCAAAGAAGCCCTTAATTTGGGTTCCTATGTGTTGGCCAAGATTGGAATTACCCACCAAATTTCTCTAGTTTTGGTAAAGTTAATTATACCAAGAAACTAAATCAAAATAATTCAGGTTAACACTGGGACTTTATGATATCGCCTTTTAGGTTACTTCCCTAAAACCAAATGATTTCAATCTAAAACCCCAACACAAAATTCACAATTTGTTTGTTAAACTGTTGTAAAATCTCATCTGCAAAACAAAAATTATTATCACCTAAGCATAACAAAAATGGCTAGGCACCTAGCCAACTTACAAATAAGTGTATATATGAGGCCTTGATTGAACAAATATTTATAGAAATAACGAAGGAAGAGATAATATGCAGTGTATATATCGATAAGACTCATAAGAGTATATTCAAAACTAACTCATGGTCAAATAGAAATAACTAAATTTAAGTCAGTCGGCTTAGATTGTTGGATTTATGGGATCTTACTCCATGTGCTTGCACACATTCGATATGATGCCACATATTGTTTCAATGGCATTTTTCAATATGAAACTTGACATTAACATTTGAAGGATGCTTTTTGGGCAGTTTTTAGGCACAAACTGTCAAATTCACACAATTTATTGCTAGATGAATTGTTTTTCTAGATCTAACCAGGGATGAAAGGAGAGTATTTAATCTTGTTAAGAAGTGTGCTATCTATAGAGGAGAAGCAAATCTGTTGCTAACACCTGCCACAATTTCAAGTTGCAATTTCCCTGGCAAAAAAGAGGAACTGCAACACCTATAAACTTATTCCCTCAATCTAGTACAGTTGGGTGGGATTGAAGAGGAAGAGCATCTAGTCTTACTGTTGTGTCTTGCAAGGGAAGACAATTCTTCTCTTTAAGATTTTGATAGCTATTTGCATCTGTGTAGTTCATTTTGAAATTTGACAAGTAAAGCCTTACACATGAAGGTTATTTTGAACATTGTTCAACAAATGTTGATAAAAATTAACAAATGAATGTAAATTTTGTTAACTTTCTATAATGACATCTAGGATACAAAACTAGCAATCAAAGCATTTATCATTTGACATCAAATCATCGAATAGGAGAGTTCAAGAAATGTAGAAATGTATATAGAGACTAGTGTAGGTTATCATAATTACACCATCATGAAAGGTACCTACAGAATACATGTGAATACGTAAGCAAAATGATAGTGCTCTAAAAAGTCTTTTGTTTTTCTCTTAAATATGGCATGAAATAGCATTCGACAAAAGCAAAGTTTTCCATATGGCATTAACTACAATACATTTGAATCATCTTTCCATATCATTGGCCATAATTTGTAACATCATCTTGCCAAATCACAACTAAGATCGAGTTCTACAATCATCCCACATCCTTTTGGCTATATCATCTCTAAATTTCCCCCAATCATCTTTATCACGCTGAGTCATCCCATATGTCTTGAGTATTGGTACATCTATCCCCTCATGATCATCCTCCTCTTCAACATCAACTTCAAGCAGAATGTCGTCTTCTATGGTAATGAAGTTGTGTAGTATGCAACACACCAAAACAATCTTTATTTGGGTCATGATTTGATATGATGTCGCATGTCTTAGGATAGGAAAGCGCTGCTTCAAAATGCCAAAGGTATGTTCAATTGCATTCCTCAGGGATGAGTGGCGGTGGTTGAACAACTCTTGCGGGTTGTTTATTGGGTTTGCCCTCGAGAACTCTTTTAGGTGGTAACGTGTGCAATGATAAGGCGCAAGAAATATAGGTACATTGGGATATCCAACATCCACTAAATCATATTTTCCTACATAAGAATAAAAGTTTATTAATATAACTTTTTAAGAAAGTCACATGTATTAGTATACAAACATACTAGACATACCCAAGGGGAACTACCAATTGATTAGATCTTGACAGGGTTGAGGATAGAACACGACTATTTGCAGATGACCCTTCCCATCCAACAAGGACATAATGAAACTTATAATCAAATGAAGCCACACACATAACATTTTGAGATGAATTGTCTTTTCTATCACGATATGGAGCTCGCATGTCGACATCGACTGTGACTGGAATATGAGTTTCATCAATTGCTCCCACACAATCCTACATTGGGAAAATTTATAATCAAAGGCACAGAATAAACTAACTATAAAGTTAAGGAAAAAAAATTGTACCAAAGGGGTATATACCTTGAAGTACAGATCAAAACAGTCCTTCGCACTAATTTCTGAATGAATGTTAGGACCAGTTGGCAAAAAATATTTTCCATGAAGTGTCAAGATTGCTATCAAAACTTTGTCGAAATGTCGGCTGATTTTCTCCCTTGATTGATCGAAGTTATGAGCAATCTTACGATTCCTCAGATTGTGGCCAAGAGTATGGAGAAACATCACCAATTGTTCTTCTAGCAGTAAGTGCATCATATTTTTGATGCTTCCTTCTTGCCTAAGAATATCAGCTAGATGAAAGAAGGCTTGTTTACTCATTCGAATTTGATCATGACAATCAGTCTCATTCGAATAGATAATACGTTTATAAAATGGAATCTCACCTCTTTTGCGCTTACATATTGCTCTTCTACCTTCTTGTGCAGTCACTGCTATAGATGCAGCAAAGATTGCAAGGCCAACTACAAGAGCACAAATGACTCTTCTCTTCCTAGCAATGTGCCCTAGAATGTTTTTATCTTTCATTAGATCCATCAGTAACCTAAAACCAATGTAGAGACACGTTTCATTAGATCCATGGATTTGGTAAAATATGATGATGAACAACTTTTTGAATATATGTCTATTCATTAGAAGAAACATAAGCAGATCTAAAAAGATGATAAAGACCTATATAGAGCTAAACAAAAATTAGAAACAGTGACTATTTACTGGGCAATAAAAGACACATTGTGAAAGTAGGATGAATGGTGATTACTGATATGGTCAAAAACTTATTCAAGAAAATATATCAGAGAGAACAAATTGTAAATTTCAACACACCATGAAGTAAAGAGTGCTAGCATATGCTAAAAGAAAGTAACATACCGGGACATCAAAAAATCTTCAATGAGAAAGAGGCATGTAACTGTTACACTGCGCAATAAAAGGCACATTTTGAAACTAGGATGAGAGGTGATTACTGATATGGTGATTGTAGATTTTTCCCCAAAAGTGGCTGATCTCAAATGCGTACTTAATTGTTTGTGTTTCCTCTTTTTCTTTTGAATTTGAAGCACGTAAATTGTAAACAACAACAGATTTTAATATGCTATGATAGATTTGCATTCCTTTTGTTAATTTCTTTGGTTTGCAAAATACTGTTTATATTTCACGGATTGTTAAAGAATTTGCTTGACTTTGAGGGAATTTTAGGCTTCTACATTTTGAATTAGCAAATGCAACTTAATATATCTGTTGATGAAATAGTTTTAGCGAGATTTGGATTTAGGTTGTTTGGCTATGCGTCCCAGTTGAATGAATTTTTTATCCAATGTAATTCGTATATATTTTAGGTTTCCATTTTATTATAGATTAATAATTAGTAATTTTTTGTTTGGCGGACTTCACCGCTACTTGCTTTTCAAGTTAAAATATGTGCAGGAATTTGTATTTAATTTTCAATGCAAATTTTATTGGGCAGTTAAATGAAATCTGACAGAGCTTCAAATAAACTCTATATAGAGTTATAATGTTAAATGGAGGTAGTGTGAAAAAATACATCATTAGTTGTTTGTGCTTCATATTTCCTACAGGGACTCAAACTATTTAGTGAACTGATCCTGAACACATGCTCTAGATTTTGGTGCATGTATAATTTTCTAAATTGGAAATAATTTTCATCGCCACAATCAAAGAATAAGAATAAGATATTACATTGATGTTATTATGATTTGGCAAAATAGGTCAGATCTCCAAGCTAAGGCCCGAGATGGAGAGAGCTCATGCTTTCTTTATAATGATTTTATTTCCCTGTTGTTTTTGCTACACCTTCGAGATCTTTCTCACGAAATAATTAGGCAAACAACAAATTGTTACAATTTCTAGATCTTTCTCCAAAAATTATATGTAAAACAACATGCACTTGCGCTTCCATCATAGGGTTAACAATCATAAGGTAGGCAAAATGGGAGGGAGGGAGATGCAGAGGAGGAGGTGGGCAGGGCAAGGAAGGAGATAGGTCAGGATTTTGGCAGTAATTTTATTTTCCTGTTGATTTGGTTACAACTTTGAAAGATCTTTCTTGAGTTGGGACCTAAACTGTCATTTTGTTAAGGAGCCAGCCTATATCATTGAACCATTATACTCTGAAGTTGATCTTTTTAGAAGTAAATTGCTTACAAAAAGGACATTGTTCGTGAAGTTGTAGACTTGATGAAATGGGCATGGAAATAAAGGAATTTAAAAATGATACTAACTTGGTTCAAGATGGAAATTGAATAGAAAACAATTATAGAAACAATTAACTTGGTGGTTTGAGATTGTGAATTTTGTGTACAAAATGAGTTGAGCTAGGATTTGGAAACTAGTAATACAAGCTCTGCAATCGGGCACACAAATTTCAAATGTTTTAATATGTTTATCAGCATTATGACATTGTTGATGATAATTTGGTACTTCAAAATGAATATAGAGATGTGCTTGAAGGTGGTCAAGTGCTTAATAGATACAAGCATTTTGCTTTTGTCAAATATGGATATTGGAGGAGTGTTTTGACCAGCAAAGTTTTGACGACAACATGAGGAATGAGAGGATATTTGGCTCATATCTTATATGCCTCATATCTTAACCAATGAGATATTATAGATTAAGACTCCATATCAGATGACATAATGATATAAAACCATTAAAAAAGGCATTATGATTACTACTTGAAACAAACACAACAAACAAATAGTGAAAAAGTAACTACATAGCTACTATTAGTTGGCATGGAAAATAAATTTTTAATATTTTGAATATCAGATATGAGGCATTATAGATTAAGACTCCATATATAATGTTTAATTTATAATGTTTTGGCTTACAATTTTTTTGTTAGCACGAAGGTCAAAGGTGAAATATTGAAACTAAAAAGACAGGTATGAGTACCATCAGACCTTTTCTAGATTTTTCTGAAAGCACTACAATGAAGGGTAAGATTTTTATCAAAGCATGAAAAGTAAGGAAAGAAAGAGAAGGATGGTGACATCAATGTCAAGACTTGGTTCCATTGTCCACACTGCGACTAAATGTGAAGCTACATGTATAGTCAGCATAATTAAGAGGTTGTTATTCAATGCAGGATTAGCCATTTATGGAACTGATTGATCATTTCGACAAAGTGGCAATAATGTGGGGATGGGTGACAATAATGGCATTGGATTATGGGAACGATGTTTTCACATGAAACCAGCATTTAAGTCTTAAAACACTATCCCCAACAACAACTGGCAAACTATTGAATAAGGTCTTATGTACAAGTATAATGATCAACCTTCTTACTTGACATTTTCATACAGGATTACAAGTTAAACTGATGCTAGTGGCTATCCAGCTATGAATTTTGATTTTTGTATGTGACGTTTTACAACTTTTAAGAAAAATAAACTAAATGTCCCCTTCGTATGATCAATGAAATCCATGGCTACATAGCCACTAAGCTGATTGCCTGCAAATGGGTCAGCATTGGGAATGAATCGAGGGGCACTCATGCAACAAATAAGAATAACCAACTGAAAAAATGGGCAAATCCAATTGAGTTACAACAAGAACACGAAGAAGATGAAAACTCAAAACATAGATAATGATGAAGTATGTAGTGCAATGCCTAAAAACCCAAGTAGCGTACCTTTCTTGCAAGAGAAATAGAGGGCAATGCAACAAGCAAGTCTGAAAAGACCCTTTCTTCAACCCATGATTCTATGGACAACCAACACACACCCAAGGAAATTATAAGGCCACAAATGGATTTCTAGATTATGTGGTTCATTTTGAAACACTAATGCTGCTTCTTCTTCTTTTTTTTTGGAGTAGAGGATACTAAGTAAAGAGAAAAAGCCCTGATTTACATCTTGGAGAGGTTTTTATAAAGTTTATGCTACAGAGTAGTTAACACAATGAGATCCAGATTCAATGCTACAGAGCTCAATCAATCTGCAAAAGCTCTATCTAACCAATTGTTAAAAAATTGAGAGTCTTAAGCGAATCACTTAATTTGAAATGTTGTAAAAACTCCAGCACAATCGATTCTAGAAACAATAATGAACAAAATTAACATGAACTCTAAAGCCTATCTCTAACTATCTAAACCTTAATCTGAAATGTTGTAAAAACTCCAGCACAATCGATTCTAGAAACAATAATGAACAAGATCAACATGAACTTTGAAGCCTATCTCTAACTATCTAAACCTATGGTTGCAAAACATAAGACATAGCTTGGAAGGAAGATGAACTATGAGATATGAAGATGAACACATATTCACAAACAAGAAAACAATGGTAGTTATGTCAAAGGAGCTCAACAAACAAGACAATGGCTTGGAAGTAAGGAAGCAAAATAGAAGCTATTTAATAACAAGTTTCAAAGCAGGACTAGTTTATATGATGATCAGAAACTTCTTGGCATTGGTCAGAAGGCTTGGAAAGTAGGAGGAAACAAGACAATGGTATAGATGAGAAGATGGTTGGGATTTTATACTGAAATAATTGAGTTTGGGTCACATGGGTGCTGACCATAACATATCAGATTATATATTTTTAAGCAGTGAAAAACATTATAGATTAAGACTCCATATATAATATCATATATTTTTAATATTAGATATGAGGCATGACCATGCCAAAACTCACAATGGCAGACAAATTAAACGAAAAGAAAACAAAAAAAATCAGAGGAAAACAATCTACAAACTGCCCTGTTAGTGAAGCAAATGGCCACTGCAATAGCTAGGGTTTGAACTCATGACCAAAACCTCGGCGAAATGCACAAAGGCAGGGTCAATGCAAGAAAGAAGCTGTAAAAAATCAGCAAATCTGCATTCAACACAAAAGCACCACCATTCTATAGGAGTTTGGTCGGCCAAAGAAGAAATAATGGGCTGGGTAAGCAGCGCATATGCCTTTGTGCAGCTCCTCACAAGTAAAAACAACGGCACCGTAATGAACAAAAAAAGAAAGGCCTCATATTCAGAGAAAAATCTATTAAACCCTAGCAAAATGGAGAGCAAAATGCAACCATACCTCTGCAGAGATGTTGAGAAACTAGAGAAAATGGAGAGCAGAACATTTGGCAGAGAAAAAATAGATCAGCAAAGAACAACTTGAGAAACCAGAGAAAATGGAGCAAAACGTTTGCAGAGATAAAATGGAGTACAAACGAATATAATCTGGCAGAGAAAAAGTTTGAGTGCCAAAAAAAATTTGGTCTGCCGGACTTTTAAAAAGTTTCTTTTGTATTAATTTGCAATGCTTGTTTTTCCCTAAATTGGAATTAAAACAGGCATTTGAGCAATACCAACTATTTGGAAGGAAGACCGAATCCTCGAATTGGGGGATAAATGAGGATACGGAATTCTAATTTTCTCGTATTCCAATTCTCATTTCGTCGACCCAAACAGTGGATTACGATTTTTTTAGAATTCGCAATTCTAATTCCTGTTGATATCTACGAACCAAACGGGCCCTAAGGAGCTACGGGTTTTATTCCATGTATCCATATTGACAAGAAACTGAGATAATTCCTGGTGGAGATTAATCAAACATTTCTAAGCCAGCCTTAGTATCTTCAGGCTTTGCTGAGGAATAGAGTTCAACAAGTTCCCAGCACTAAAATCAAAAAGATTTCAACAACCTCTTTACAAACATGTTTTTTCAGAGAATAGACATCAGGTGCACAAATACCATTACAACCTACATATATATTTCCCAAATGACATAGAAACCAACATAAAGAAAACAGTGTCCTAGTATTAATAATGGAACTCTCTCTGAAGGTTTATAGATGCTATCGAGTTTATTTAATAATTAGCACACTGTATTTGAAGATTGTTGCTGTTTACTTTCAGTCACAACTAAAATTCCACCATACCATCGTTATATTCTAATTCACATAATTGTAGAATAAAGATTAACATGCATGAATCGGTGCATGATTTGTGGTAGTTTAAATAGTTTAATAAAACAATTATTAGATTCCTCCTCTATATGCGATCATGAACAACATGTTACATAGCATTTAATAGGGGAGAACTGTTGTTTCTTGCAGTCAGCTGTATTAGTCTCCACCGTGAATTTTTTTTATCAAATTCCAAGTTTATTCAGGAGAGTAGTTTTTTAGCATTCTTAAAATAATACTTTTCTTGTATGTAATTTTATGCGCACAGTGGTGTCTGCTGCTGCAGTAATATAATGGATGTTTTTCTCTGCTAAAAAAATAGTATTCTCTGTTTAAAAAACAGAGCGCTCTTTCTATTTTTGCTGGCATTTGTCTTTCTCTGAAGTTCTTTTTGGTGCAGCTGAGATTTATTTTTCTACATTTACTGGCATTTGTCTTTCTCTGAAGTTCTTTTTGGTGCGGCTGAGATTTATTTTTCTACAGTATTACCCCAAAAACTGTGGCTACACAAGTCTGGCCTCCTGGAGACGTAAATGAAGAAATTCTTGTCTTCCATACAATACATAGAACTCCTCACACTTCAAACTACTGTGTTTATGGAACCATTCAATTACTGTAATATCCTGAGGTGATAAAGGTGAAAGAGATATTACTGCTGGAATAATACAAACTATTATACATACTAAGAGTAATGATTATGACAAAAAATTCAGTATAACCTCTACTACTAATTGCCTTTCACTAACAAAAACTGATGCTGACAGTATTTCATTGGTAATTATATATGTTCTACTGAAATGGGGTAGGGCTGAAGACCCATAAAAGAGTCATAAATCAAGTAATTTTAAAATCCAGTCTGGTCTATGTTTTAATTGCCACATCTTACGTTGCTAAAAATCATGTCCCTCCTCTAGTGCTTTCGTTGCCACTGAATTAGCTTCCTTATGCTTCTACAAAGCTGCCTGCAGTATTCACTCCATCAGTATTCTGAAGAAACTACACAAAGCCCTATAGTCTACTATCCAGTAATTCCCATCATATTTTCAAGTTGAAACACTCAAATTAAAAATAATAGTATTACTCAGACAGATTTTTCACTTGAAAGTTTGTCTGCAAACCAGCCCTTTCCTACTCTGAATCACATGTTTGAAACAAATGGGCAAATAGAGTATGCCGTGGATACACTGATTGGCAGCTTCACCTATGCACATACTGGATGTTATCCTATACTGCAACAAACATATGAGATGGATGCCCGCATTTGATGCAATCAATGGTCAAACCTTTGCAGCCACTCATTCGCTCACACAGTAGTTGTGTTAGCAGTCAAATATCATAATTTTTCTCTAGAATATTGAGAGTGTCAACCAAATAGAGTAATATAAGGGGAATAGCAACCAAACAAAAAGATGAACCTAAGTTGAAACAGCAGAGATCCACAAACCTATATCCTTGGATTATGCTTTTGTCCATTGTTTGATTGTCTTCTCTAAAATTTGTTATCAATAGTGTATGCTGAAATGAAAGCAATCAAATTTTTAAAAAAACGCCTACAAATGATACTCATTAAAAATGGAATAGAAATCAATCAAGATTGCATTACCATCAGTAATAAGCATAAACAAGTTAGATAATCAAAGCATCATGTATGGAAAAACCTGCCAAATAGATCCATAAACCAGTCTACCAGATATTTTCTTTTAACTATTAAGCACTTTATCCCTAACTATGTCATAATACATTTTGAGTGAGGTGAGGCTTGGTGCTTCATAACACACAAACACGCTTGTCTAGGCTACCACCCTGGCTACTGAAGAGGTTCATTGAGCTGCCATCTTCATTTACCTAATCTTTTCAGGTTCCCTATTATCCTTTAAAGTACAGTACGACTTTCCTTGTGGGTAAAATAAATCAACCACTGATTTCCCACTCATTTCTCTAAAACTTCCTATCATGCAATTCAAAGTATTGAATCCTATTATTTTCTCTTTTCCTTAGATGAAGAGTTTCATTTGGCCTGTCACCAAAACTTAAGCTTCCCCTGCACCCCAATAAACCCGAAAAATTTGTCTAATGCAAATTACCCTTCACACTCTAGATACTTGCCAGAAAACTAGTTGAAATCTTACAAGCCTTAGAAAAACCAGCATCATACCTTTCCAATCTCAACAAGTCTTTCTAGTAGAGAATTGCAATAGTTCCTCGTGGTCATGCTTTCTGTGAAAACCAAGTCATCCTTATCAAGCTCACTATCACTGATCAGTCCTCCATCTGCTGACCTGGTCCTACAACAATGCAACCAAAACTATATTAAATTTCTCAAAATTCTACTGACAAAATGAAAACAGATTCCTACAGCAGATCCAAAAAATGGGTACTCTATAATTGTGATTCTAGAATTCCCTTCGTGTTCCTGCTTAAAAACTTGGAAAACCCAGAGTAGAGGTTTTGGCAACCTTAAGGAAAGAAATGAATTTGAAATAATCTTTACCTGCAAACCCAACCTCATATAATCTCTTAGAAGGTACCCACAACCCACAAGCTGCGCCTCTGTAAGAAAACCTTTCTTTCTCCAGAACAAGATTGAATTTAAGTCCAGGCTCCACAGCCATGTACAGCTGTTTATGGTCATGGAGACTGACAATATCCTAGGTGCTCCAAATCTGCGGGTGGCTGTCCTAAAGCAGATCAGTGCTTCTCAGGACTGGAACAGGAGAACCAGTTTCAAATCTCTCCACGTAAATGAGCTAGCCCAGCTGAAGCTTATTGCTGAAAACCAGCTAGTTGCATTCCTCTGCAAGAGAGATATGTTGCATCGGATGAATCCAAAATTTTAACATAAAACACATGTTTGGGTGACAGGTCAGTTAAACACCATCTCTAATGCAGGGACACCCATTTCCTGCTTGGCAATACATAAACCTTAGCCTAAGCTCAGAATGTCCACTTTAATCAATTTCGTTAGCCATTTTAATAACCCCTGCAATGCACTGACAGACACATAGTATATTGTGCATTCTCTTGCTTCATAACTGTTATTTTTCCCCTGACAATCTGGCACCAGACCAATTACATCGCAGAAAAATATTTTTCATAACTTTTAGGTTTAAAAAAACTTGCACTTTTCTCTGATTGCACATAGCGTTGAAGCATAAACTTATAGAAGTCTTAACCCTAAATTTGTTGCAGGAAATAAAGAGTGTTTGGTAGTTAATGACTCCCCCCTCCACTATAGTTCCAGGCAGGATTAAATATTGAAACTATGGACCTCCAATCAAATCTTGATCATCATGTGGGTGACTGATTATCTATAAAGTTAGTACCAAAACATTAGATGATGAAGTGAGCAAGGGAAAAGGGCTCAGTGATATTTTTTTGGTATTTGTAGTGCTTACACTCTATGAACTCTTTGGGAAGTCGATCCACACAATAATTGACTCTCCCAGTTAGACTGGAAATGAGGTTATAGCTCTGGCATCCCACAGTATTTTGGTCATATATGCCACCTAATCGCATGGATGTCCATAAACATTTGCTGGCCGGCATGCTTCTGTAGTTAATGATTAACCTGGTCTCCAACAGGCACCATCCTTCCCATAAAAATTGGAAAGAACCCTGTCTAAATTTATAAGAATATGCTGGGAAGAAGCAAACTTAATGCATAATCTGAAAGATCAACTGTTCCTTTTTCTCGAATCAAAGCATATCACTGACAGCTCTTTATGAACCTTTTCAGCACCCCTAAGCAAACTTCACAACTCTTTCTGCTAGCTACAAACTTTTCTTTGATTAGAAGCTTTTCCATTAGCAACTCCAATTCAGACAGTTTTGTATCCTGTATGATATTTGGGCACTGTTTAAGACCGGTACAAAAAGATAAATTGCATTTACAACTCTTGTACTCTGTGAAGTATATTTACGCAATTTAAAAGTTAACAGTCCAATTCAAACAGAGGTTCAATATCTATCACTCATGATCAGTAATCATCATTAGATTTCCATTCACCCACTACTGTGCTGATTTTATCTTCCACAGGTTCTGTGACTGTTAATTATATGAAATTATTGTTGATTATCACCCACTACAATAATCACAAGAACATGTTCCATCTTTAAAAAAATGCAACTTACTTGGATCCCTCACAGTAATCTCTCGCCTAACAATCTTCGTAATAAATTTAGTAGCTTCATGGCAGTCAACACACATCAAAAGATTTTTGGTGATCCTTAGAGGTATCCCACGGGAAGTGTTGATAAGACCAAAAGCAATGGCCAACTTTTCATGGTGACCACATAGGACATCTTCTTTTGTGGTCACCTCTAATTCATGCCTCAGCGAAAAGTTTGTGCCGGTTGCATAACCAGACTCCTTCATTCGTGTAGCCCATCTATCTAACAGTGAATAGATTTTATCTGCTTGTGGATGCATACCGTCTCCTATTAGGAATGCATGGATTGTGTTGTTGATCTCAATCCAGCTGCATCCTGAACTTTTTAGCATGCCCCTGTCTTTCATCATAGTTCTCACCTTTGCTACAGCATCCCACCTATCAGCCTCAGCATAGATACTTGACAGAAGCATGTAACGTCGAGCGTTTTCTGGTTCCAACTCAAAAACATGTTTTGCAATGTGCTCTCCTAGATCAATGTGGCGATGAATTCGGCATGCACTAAGCAAGGCACCCCATACACCTGCATCAGGTTCTACAGGCATCTCTTTGATGAAGTTGTGCGCTTCTTCCACGAAACCTGCACATCCTAGAAGGTCAACCATGCATGCATAGTGTTTCAGGTTGGGTGTGATATGGTGCTCTTGACTCATCTGTTTAAAATATTTCCATCCTTCATCCACCAAGCCTGCTTTGCTGCATGCACATAAAACAGCAACAAAAGTAATATCATCCGGTTTTATTCCTGCTTGCTGCATTCGGTGAAATAGATAGAGTGCGTGCATGGATTGCCCATTCTTGCCATATCCTCCAATCATAGCAGTCCACAATGCTGCATCTCTATTATGGGATGTTTTGTCAAACACCAGGCGGGCTGCTTCTAAATTCTGACATTTAGCATACATGTGAAGAAGAGTATTTCTTACAGAAGCATCTGATGAAAGCCCACTTTTGATAATGTAACTATGTACCTCCATGCCATTCTGCAAGGCTGCTAAGTTGGCACATGCTCGCAAAATGGCAAGAATGGTGACAAAATTTGGTTTCATAATAAGCTGCATTTGGCGAAACAAATTAAGGGCTTCATTGCAATATCCAACCTCTAAGTAACCTGCAATCATAGTACTCCAAGATATGACATCCGTTTGAGATATTTTCTGAAACACAGAGCGTGCATCCACTATACTCTTGCACTTGGCATACATGTGTATTAGTGCATTTCCCACAGATAATTCTAATTCGATTCCATTTCTAAGCATGTAATCATGTGCATATTTCCCCTGTTCCAGATCTGCAATATGTGCACATACTGAAATTACAGATGACATGGTCATAGAATCAGGCCTTACCCCTTTCCTATCCATGAGATGAAAGAGTTCCAATGCCTTGCTATACTGCTGATTTTCAGCATATCCCGAAATCATTGCAGTCCAGGAGATGACATCCCTTTGAACCATGTTCTCAAACACCTTGACGGCACCCCTTACACTATTACATTTGGCATACATGTCAATCAGAACATTTCCTGCTAAAATGTCTCCCCATAATCCAATCCTAACTGTGTGAGCATGGATTTCCTTACCCCGTTGCAGATCTCGCAAGCTGGCGCACACTGGAACAATAGTAACTATGGTGGTCAAGTCAACCTGAATGCCGGTCCGCTGCATTCCAGCAAACAATTCCAAGGCTTCTTTAAAGCGCTCATCCTCAGCGTAACACTTAATGATGGCATTCCAAGAGATGATATCCAACGTAGGCATTTTGTCAAACACTTGACGTGCATACTTCACAACACCGCATTTTCCATACATAGTTATCAGAGCGTTTCCTACATAAACATAGGATTCGAACCCACTTCTAATAGCATGGTTGTGAATCTCTAAACCATGCGAGAGAGACGATAGACTTGCACAGGCTTTAAGTACACCAGAAAAAGTATAACGGTCAGGTTTAACACCTGCAAAGGGCATCTGGTAATAGAGTAAAAGTGCTTCTTCATAATAACCCCGGTTCACATAAGCCACTATCATTACATTCCACGCAAAAACGTTTTGCTCGGGCATCATATCAAACACAGAGCGCGCTTCTGACAAACTACCGCAGTTGGCATACATGATTAGAAGCCTTTCGGCCAAGAAGACATCTTGGTCAAATCCCCGTGAAATGATTATGGAATGGAGCTGCTTACCTTGACTGAGGGCTTTCATTTTAGCACAGAGTTCTATTAGAGATGCATATGTGTGGCATTCAATCGAACTGTCTGTCTCCTGAATGGAATTCAAAGTACGGAGAGATTCTTTCAGCGTGTCTTCCCTGCACAGTGTTCTCAAATCTCTATTGGCATTCTGACTACTGGCTATTGGGGAAATGGATTTGGTTTGTACACTGTCATGTGTTTTGCTGAAATTCGATAGTTGTCTGGAAGCTAAGGGATTTTGGTGGAGTGTAAGACAGGTCGTTATTACAGACATTGCGTAGCCTGATACTCTAGAAGACACAGCTGAATCGTAAAATTTAAGTTTATTTCCAACCCAGGGGTACCTCAGAAGATAAATCCTATCCGTCAAGTGTAGATGACTAATATCTTGTTGATGTCTAAAGCAAAAGACACTGGTCGAATGGAGGCTCTCTTAAATTTCTTAAATAGAGTATAATGCCCGTCCTTCCATTACTTTCTACATCGTGTTTGTTATATTGCTTGATGGATGGTGATTCATTAGTTCTACGGGATTATCAATCCATATTGACATAATTATCGATGATCACTATTTATTATTAATTAATTTTTTTAATTTTTATTTTAAGATATTAATTAGTTTTTATATAAAGAAGATGTTATACTTTTTCTATTGGCTAGTCTTGATTTAGCCAAGGGTTTATTAATTTTTCAATTATAAAAAGCAAAGAATTTTTTTTAATTCTCCTGTAGAATTTTCCCCTTCTAGAAGCTTTCAGAAAGCTCTGTAAATGGAGGCCTTTAACTATTTTACGCACTGGCTTTTACGAAGGGAGAAGTGGAGGAAAGTGTCCAACCTGTGCTCAACTCCACACCACAGAGAGGCACGCTGACTAGCCTCAATTTCCATTTCATTTCGGCGCAACAAATTCCAGAAGGCCAACTGTACCAATTTCCACCGTCGTACAGCTCTGATACCGTACGAACAAAACCCTTGTTTTGACTGATTGAGGACTTGCGGTAGAAAGAGGTGATGATTGGCACAGGGGACGCAGTAAGCGATTGCTCTATTTCGACGAGGCAGTCTGAAAAGGCGCCACGATGCAACTTCGTTTGGCAGAGATCGGGGGACTAAAACACAATCATCCATGCCCAATTGTGTTCTTGGCAAGGCTGCCTCTCACGATTTATTAGGAGAAGAAAAAATAGGGAGAGAGAGTAGCAGACGGAAATTTAGGGTTACGATCAAAGCGCAACTCTGCTGAAACCCTTTATTCATGCACGATGGTTTGTAAGCTCCATTACTTGTCGCCATAAACTCACAAATTTGCAAATCGGGGCATTTTCTTTCCAAAACATAACTCTGGAATCGATTTCTTCAAGTAATTAATTATAATCTAGATCTCTTCAATGCTGGTACAGAAGAAAACGGGTTTTTACTATTTTCAGTCTTGGCCTTTTGATTAAATTTCCTTAATTATTTCGAGTGCCCTTAAAATAGAAGGAATGGCAGCCTACCAAATTGACCCTTTATCATAATTATTAATTCAATCAGAAATAAAAAACAGTTTTCATGTAATTTTTGATTGAATTAATAATTATGAGAAAAAGGTTGATTTGGTCAGGTGCATAGCCGTTCCTTTTTTTTTAAGCATATGATCTTATCTTTGTGGGGAATGTTCTAGTTTTTTTTCCGACAAATTATTTTTCACATCATATATCTTTTAAGATAAAAATTTATTAGACTATATCTATATTTGCTTCAAATTGACCGTCAAAATTTATGTTCAAGATTTTCTTAATGTTTTTGTCACTTTGAGATTTGAATCTAGTAATTACAATTGAGAGTGTAGATTTGATTGTCAAAATTTATGTTCATCAATCTTTGAAATTTTCTTAATGTTTTTATCACTATGAGATTTGAATCTATTAATTACAAGCGAGAATGTGGATTTATGTGTAATTTGGAATGTAGCACTTGGATGTCTAAGAGGTAGTTTTATGGAGACTTTTTATATATTTGACATACACTTAAGTTTTACAAGTGCTATATTTGTGGGGTGTTACCATGTCATACAATTCTATGGGGATGAGGCCTCAGTGTGTGGGGCAATTAATTAGCTTGCTAGCCCGTAGGGGCCCCTACAATTTTGATGAAATCAGCGTGCTACCCCCCTCCAATTATAGTTAGGGGCATGGGCCCACCCCATTGACATACGACTCCTACTATTTTATGGCACTCCAACCTGATGGAGAAGTAACTGGTCCAACCTTTGCTTTGAGTTGATGGATGGAGTTGCGATCAAATTTTAAAAATTTTGTTCTAAATTGCTCTGAATTATGTGTATATATCTCCTGGTGACAGTGGTTTGAAAATGCCATATCTTGAATCGAAAAATAGTTTATCAATTGGGATATATGATATTTCTGTGTTTCTTATAGCAGAGAGGAATATGTAGAGTTTGAGACAATTTGGAAAAAGATGCTAAGTCATGGAATAGAGATTTTGTGATCCCAACTGCAGCACAGTATATGGGTTATCTTGCAGAGAGGAGATTTAAAGTTGAGAAAAATATTTTCTAATTTCAAAATTCAAACCTTGCAATTTAAAGTCGTTCAAAAAGCTTTCGAAACTTGTAAGAAAATGCACATCTAGTTGTTAGAGCAAAGGCCTCATGCCTCTATGATCATAGAGGCATGAGGCCTTTGCTCTAACAATAAGTTTCACAAGTATAGAAAGAAACACATTCAAAATATTAGGTCACTGCTTAATACAATTCATGTTCGATTGGTTGCTCTAATGTTTATAGATTAAACAATTCTTTGATTGGTTGCTCTATAGTTTTAATTCTTTTTTATATGAATATTTAGAATTTTCAAACTTTCAATTTTATATATCAAGGTTTTTTTCTTTTAAAATTTGTTCTTTCAAACTTTTAATTATAAAATTTTTAATACTTATTTCTCAATATATGTGTTAATTTTATTAATATTTTTTTTTTCCTATTTCATTGCACTCTTATATTTTCAATTATATATAATAATACATATTGTCTTATAAACTATTATGAGTTTTATTTATTTATTTAATAATCAGTTGCTAATTGTATATTGTGGATAACATTTATACATATTTTATTCATAGAACTCAAATATTAATTTTAACTATTTTAAAAATATATTTCAAATTGTAAAATTCATTCATATATCATTTAATTTTCATTTTGGATTTTATATATGTGTGTGTGTGCATCCGTGTGTGTTGTAATTGTTATATTGTTTATTAGTTTTAATTATTATGTACCATTTTCTAGATAATTTAATCAAAATAAATTATTTATAATCGACAAATTTATACTAACTTAAATTTTTGTAAGCTTACAAACTTTTAAGATTTTCTTTAAAAATTTATTAGTTACTTTACTGGTCATGTTATGTCAATATAAAGGATATAAAGATATAGTTGTTGACATGTCCTCAGTAGATTTAATGTATGTAAATTAGTTCTTATATGTGTTGCTATAGTTTGTTATTTTATACATATTTATGCGATGTATATGTTTTCATAACTTCTTTGTTAGTTAATTGATAACAATTATATATATGAAAATATGTTAAAAAATCCCACTTGAAGATCTTGATATCCATGCGAGGTAATCCACAGTGACATTTTTCATCTCTTGTTATGGTTTTCCTTTTCGAATGATTTATTTTTCCAAAATATATTTGATTTCCAAAATATATTTTAACAGTTTGTCTCTTCTTAAAATATCAAAGTAATGAAAGGATTTTTTTGATTGTCTTAGTTTTTCTTAGTTGGAGAGAGAACGTCAATCATAAGGTAGCTAACACTCTAATATGTGAAACTGTTACAACCTATAGGCAAGTGTGTCCTCCTCAATCAATTTATTTTTCCTATACAAAAATACAAAAATATTTAAACTCATAAATATTTATATTTTTTTTGTGTCTTTAATTTAAATCAACAACCTAAGGCTAAATCTATTTTGGACATAAAGAACAGCCTTTTGCAATATCTTATTTTACAAGGGGATTTCTTATTTTTATGAACCTAAGTGATAGGCTTGAAAAATTGATTTGTTGATCCATATAGTCCTTGCTTTCAATATTGGTTGTAATAGATCTCATCAATTTGATTATGAATGCAGTAACTGGTGAAGTAAAAATTCAAAAGCTGAAGAAAAGATGATGAATTATTAGGCACCCCACATGTAACAAGATTAAAAAGATCGTAGTGAAAAGGTTTGAGTTACCAAAATGGACCAGCATTAAAAAAATCCAAAATTCTTGTGGTTTAACAATGTGAAAAGCTTTTAAAAGAACTAGTGTTCATTAATGAATCAGTCAAGCACTCGCAAGTAGAGTCAATGAGGTTTTAGGTCTTCCACCGCTGTTTTCAGTTTGAAGCATTTCATGATCAATTTCCTCTCCAATTCCACCTCTCTCTTCAGAGCCTTTTTAAATTGTTCATTGAATTTCTCAAGTGTGTCCATTGGTTTATCTTGACCAAGGTATACGAGTTTCCATTTGTTGCGAAGATGCTTGTTTTCCCAATAATGATCCTCTGATAGATTATCATGAGTAACAATGAGGCACAACCTTTTATTCATTATGTTGTCCTTGATGTAAACTTCACTCACTTATGTTGGCTAATTTTGTTGTAGTCAAACCCAAGTTGAGTTTCAATTATTATTTTAAAATAATAAAAATAGTGAAATTATGAACTTTTTTTTAACATAAACAAAATCCAGCTATCATGAATAAAATGTAAATATTATTTAAGAACAAGTGCCACGTAGTGGCTTGTATTTGTTGTAGATTATAATAATTTTAATTGATTAGAATAATAATGTAAAAAAATGATGATATTAAATATAATTTTGTCAATAATTGATTAATATTTGATATATATTTTATATGAAACTTTTAAGTTAAAAATATAAATTTCAATTTATAGAGATTTAAAAATTGTAAAAAAATAATTTTTAATTTATTACACAAATGCAATGATACTATTATAGCTCATAACTTAATTGTATTTTTAGTATACACTAATATTTTATTTTATTGTAGATAACTAAACATTTATATAAGAAATAGTATTAAGATATAGAAATGTTATATTTTAATATATGCATTAGTTAATAGTGATCTTTCACAAAATAAAGTATTCAAAATTTAATATAATCAAATACTAAGTGAGAGGTGATAAAATTAATATTTACAAACTCAAAACTATTTATTTCCATACAATTTTTTTAAGTGAATGCTAAAATTTCAAGTAGTGCTTGCAAAAAATTCACTCCTATAAGACTCCAACTATAAGAGCCAATCAAGTTAATGTAAAATGTTTTTAAAAGATTGAGATACTAAAAATCTCATATATAAACATTGTGAAAATCAAAATTTGAAATCAAAAGGAAAAATAGTTAGATCTAATTGATTGAGATATAAAAAAAATGAATCACTAGATATGTAGAAGTGATTACAATAGTACCAGTACAATAATAGTTCGGAATATTTCTACTTTAACATAATTTGAATGGAAGGAAAAAAAATGAATAGTTCAAAAAGGAATTAAATAATCTTGCTAATTAAACATTGTACATTAATTTTATAAATATGAAGAATTATGTTTTCACCTACAATTAATTAAATATGGATTCTTAAGTATTTTTGCATATAAATAATATAACAAATTATACAATTAGTACAAATACAAAGACACAAATGATTTAGTAGTTATCTTGTAGTAAACTTTAATTTGAATTTTATATTTAATTTAGTTGTTATACTTTTCTTTAATTATAATATAAATCATATTATATTTTTAAATTTAAATATGATTAATAAAATTATATTTAATATTTATATGAAATAGTAGAAAATAGGAAACATTAATTTTTTTAATCTTGAATCTAATATTATAGACAAATAGAAATAAGTGAACTATTATGGCAATTAATTTTCTATGCAGAAATGTTCATCATCATGCCCTAGTTGCAAGAGAGTGGTTGCATAAGACTCTGATGCTTTTAGCCAATAATATTACTCTAAATTATTTTACAAAGGACATATTATAAATAGATGCAGTAATTATACTCTATTTTATTTTAATTGATTTGTCTTGCAGGGCCTTCACTACACATTAATTTTAACAAATCTAGCAAGTCATTGACCAAGGTCAATTACATTTTTTTTAAAACAATTTTTGATGCAAAATTTTAAATATATTTATTTTCTTATTGATTTATAGTTTTGTTTTTGTCTTATTTAAACTACTACTTTTACAATTTCATATGCCATAATCAAAGATATACAAAAAACATTTCAAAAGAGTTGTCAAAAGCTAGGACAAGTCCTACAAAATCCAATTTTAGTCAAAACATATAAAGAAAATGAACAATCACAAATAGTTTCGATTGGCGATGCCCTAAACAATGTCCATTGCTTTCGAACACATTCGTTCAATTTCAAGTTTGGTGATTATTTGTTTAACATGATATATGTTTTGCTTCATTGTCGCTATACACCAAATCAACTCTACAATGGGCTTATAGACCATTTCTTACATTGTCTTCATAATGGTTGTACTATAGCTTTGAATTGCTTTCAAAATGAGCTACACCCAACAATTATGTATGATTTACATAAGGTAAATGATAAGACCACATACTTGCATAGAATGAGACTTTTAGCTACTGAGGTTAACATAGTTGGTGAGGCTGGTCTTTGGGGTGATACATTTTGTATTCGATGGCTAGCATGTTGGTTAAACATACCAATATGCATTTGGTCTCTAATGCGCAAAAAATTGTATTTACATTTCAACAAAAATGGGACAAGCACCCCACTATCTATTCTTTTGCATGATGTTAATCCATTAGTTGGGCACTATGAACCAATCTTCTCAAGAACAAGCACATGTAATGCATTGCAAACTATGGAAACACAAATGCCAATCGTACATTGTGATGTAACCAAAATCTGGAATGAAACTGCTCACATTTTTATAAAAATTGGTCTAGATCACTTCCTTGCATTTGTCATTGTTAATGTATAACATTAGTTGAAGCAATATTATATACATGCAAATATGATTCAATGAATTCAATATGTTCTTCAGTGAAAAATATATACATGCATATATATATATATATATATATATATATATATATATATATATATATATATATATATATATATATATGTATACATATATATATATATATGTATACATATATGTATATATGTATACATATATGTATATATGTACATGTATATGTATATATATATATATATATGTACATATACATGTACATATATACATATACATATATATATATATATATATACATGTACATATATACATATACATATACATTTATATATACATATATACATATATATATGCATATATACATATATATATATATGCATATTATATATATATATATATATATATGCATATATACATACATATATATATATACATACATATATATATGTATGTATATATGCATATATATATATACATATATATATATATATATATATATATATATATATATATATATATATATATACATATATATATATATATATATATATATATATATATATATATATATTTATGTATGTATGTATGTATATATATATGTGTGTGTATACATACATACATACATACATACATACATACATACATATATATATATATATATATACATATACATATATACATATATATGTACATATACATAGATTTATATGTACATATACATATATTTATATGTACATATATATGTACATATATATATATATATATATATATATATATATATATATATATATATATATATATATATATATATATATATATGTACATATATATATATATATATGTACATATATATATATATATATATGTACATGTACATATATATATATATATATGTACATGTACATATATATTTATATAGATGTACATATATATTTATATATATGTACATATATATTTATATATATGTATGTGTGTGTGTACATATATATATATATATATGTATGTATGTATGTATGTATTCAGTTATTAACAAAAACAAACTTCACTCATATTGGGCTTATGCATTGGAATTATCGAGGCTCTTGTATTTGTCTTTGATTGCTAGTTAAACTACGATTGACTATCATTGGTTATGTTAAGCAATAATTGGTTAAGGTTGTGTTTAGTTAGTCATTCCTACATAGGAGGCATGACCCTACATGATCTTTGGTCACATAGAGTCATGTCTCTATTAGATACGTGACTTCTCATGATTATATAAATATGTCAAGAGACCATTGTGAACAATATCAATCTAAGGCATACAAGTCCCAGCAATCTACTTCTCCTCTTTGCAGATTATAACAATTACATTATTGATACTCCATTGGCGAATATTTTGAAGATTACTGGACAATAGTCAAATCTAAAGATTACATTATCTAAAATATAAAGACATAGGTTTAAATCATTCCTTCTCTAGTACAAAGATATCAAGTAATGATAATTTAGTTGTTACATTTTGAAATAACAGTTTACTCTGTTAGTGATCCTTAAAATTAACAGTCATGACATGTGGTGAAAGCATGTTTGTTGTAGTAGCTATCATGGTTGATAGTTAGTTTGATGCACTTTCTTTACAATTATTCATGGCCCAATCATTGGCTAATGCATTGGACAAAAATAATAGATTTGTGCTACATTGCTTTGAGAAGACTGGACAACATTGCATAATATCTAATAATGATTATCTTTTTTGAATGAAAATACTTGTTGTCGACATTGGAATACTATATTTTGTAAATAGTTTTGAAGGTTCTAATTTTTGTTTTTTATGGCTTTCACACATATTTTGTATATCTATATGTGTATGGCAAGCAATAACAAATCTAAAATCTCAAATGTATTGCAACTCTATATAACCCTCAAGAATCATTAACTTGATTTGTTTCAAAACTAGTTTAGGTCATTGTTATTAGGAACCACTTTAAGCAAAACAATAGTTGTCACATGGCATACATAGGAATGATCACAATTTTTTGCAAACTACCTATTTTGAAAACCAAAAAAATTAAAGTTCAGCACTTGTTGCATTGTATAAAAAAGAAATACATTGTAAAAGTTTCAAACCTATTGGCATTTTCCAAGACACTTACTTCTAGTAGAAATGAAATTTCCAACATTTTTCTATGGATATGCAAGACCAGAAGATATTAGTAAAAGTTTTACATACAAGAAAATAACAAAGTGAGAACTTATGCATAAAGACAATGACTTTGCAACACACAGAACCAATATTTTTTAAAAGCCATAAAAAATAATTATTCAAAAAATATCCTCACTAGCATGGGTTTTTATAAGAAAAGTTGAATTAAAGGGTGAAAAGCTCTTCGCAAAGGATGTCTGCAACCCTTCAAATCTATATTCCCACTACACAAAAGTTCTAGAAAATAACTTTCATTAGTATTGTACCACCAAGAAAAAGGATTTGCTTGTTAAAAATCTCTATACTATTGTCAAAGGAGAAAGATGAATCTAAAAATATTGGGTATCCTTTGGCAGTGGACAAATACATACAATGCCCAAAATTCTTGGAGCACACAACCCTAGTTGAATATATAGCTTTTCACTCTAGTGACCCATTGAAGATTAAATAAAGGGAAAAGTCATAGAACATATGATATGTAAAATATAATATGCATATTGACCCTAAAAATTACTATAGAGAAAAGCTTATGCTTTATGTTCCATTTAGAGATAATATACAATCATCACTATTTTGACACACAATGTGGAGTGAAGCATTTCATGCAAAAAAATCACAAATTGAAAAAGTTGAAAAAATATTTACTGCACAAGTAGACCACATATGGGGTGACATCGAAAAAAGTGCAAGAAAAATTGACATTAATAATTGTCCTGCAATAAAACTTGATGGTGATGATGACATGGATAAAAGGAAAAATGAAATAGAAAAATATGACATAATAAATGACCTTAGAAAACTTGCTCAAAAAACAAAATTTGTACAAGGAAAAGATTCTTTATTATTTTTAGAAACAACTCATCCATTTTTTCTCAACAACCAAGAATATTTTGGATTGCAAAGACAACTAAATAGTGAAAAAAAATCAATAGTAAAGGATGTTATTATGAAAAAAGATTAAACCTAGAAAAACCAATATATATATATATATTTTTGACAGAAGGAGTTGGCATAGGAAAAACATTCACAACAAGAGTGTTCTTTTGAGCAATGATTCAGATTTGTGGTAAGCAACTACAAAGTGACCCACTGAAGTCTAAAGGCATTATTGTTGCTTCCACGAGGAAATTTTCATACAATGTAGGTGGAGTCACTGCACATTCCCTTTTCCATTTACCTTGTATTTCTACAAAGGTGCTACCTTTGGACTCAAACACCCTTGACAATCTAAGCAAGAAACTAGACCAAGTTCAAATTTTGTTCATAGACGAAGCCTCACTAATTGGCTCTAGAATGCTATATAATATTGATAGAAGGCTTCATCAAATAAAATACACACCGAATAAATGATTTAGCAATGTTGATCTCATTTTCTATGGTGACTTGTACCAAGCATAACCTATATGTTACAATTGGATATTTGAAACCCCCAAAATATGCAATAAGAAAATGTCACACACATTTTGGCTTCTCAATATTTTATGCTTTGAATTGAAAACCATTGTTACACAAAAAAATGACCAATTCATTTCCATTTTAAACCATGCAAGGGTTGGTCAACAAAATGATCAGGATATCCTCCATCTTAATACAATATGTCATAGGTCTTCTCCTAATGATCCAAGATTCTCATACTTGTTACATAAAAATTCATCAGCTGATGTTCACAACAAAAAAATGTTACAATTTTTGTCCACCAAACTTTTTATATTGAATTCTATTAATGAAAAATAAACTTTTATTGAAAATACCCACTTTTTACTTGAGAAGTTAACACTGCCTACTACAATCTATATAAAGCTTGGAATTCTAGTCAAACTAATTGGTGGAAACCTAGACACAAAAGATGGCCTAGTAAATTTTTTGTTGATGGCATCTTCCAACTATACACAACTAAACATGATGATATTGTATGGATTGAATTCAATGACTCCACAATTGGAAAATTGTGATGACAAAAATTGCAAAGCCTATACACAAGTTGTGTTCTGCCTTCATGGACTCCAATAATGAGAATATCTAGAAAAGTTAAAACAATAACAAAAATCATTACACGAACACAATTTCCTATCCATGAGCTATCCACACAACACAAGGCCTTACAATAGATTCTATTGCTTTTGATCCTTGCAAAGTCTATTAGCATGGTCTTGCCTACATTGCTCTGTCTCATGTTAGAAACATAGAAACACTATACTTGATCAAAAAACTAGAACATCACAACTTTAGAATGTCTCAAAAAGTGAATAATTAAATTGAATGTCTACAAACAATGGCCCAATGGAAACTTCAATACAACCTCTCTTTTACATCAAGCAAACATCTTATCATTTTCTCTTTAAATATCCAAAGCTTTGCATTACACAAACAAGAAATAGTCCATGGCCATGATTTTCTTAAAGCAACTATACTTTGCTTCCAAGAAACAAAAGACATAGCTCATGCACACCTTCAAAAGCTAAAAGAAAAATACAACTACTATCCTTCAATGTCCATACATGGCCTATTGACTTGTTGTACCAAATCAACTACATTCTTAAAAACACAAACGTTTGGAACAAAATTTCTAGAGTCATTGACTATTGATATTCTACATGATGGTAATACTTTGTGCATCACAAATGTGTACATTTCACCAAGTGCACCCATGGATGACATATTAAATCTAATACTAAATATCCTTACCACATTACCAACAAATTGCAAACTCATTATTGTAGGAAACTTAAACATTGCCATTCTATGTTCTACAAATAAAAAAGCAATGTTCATGAACCTTATGCAACAACATGCACTATTCTTGATTGCTCACAACCCAACAACACAAACAAGAAGTTTGTTGGATCAATTTTGGATTCATAATATTGATATTTCTATTATACATTTTACTATCCTAGATACATATTAGTTAGACCATTACAAAATATCTTTGAAAATCCAACTCTAGCCTATACAATTGCAATCTCTTAAATCAACTAGAATAAAGAAAGTGTTTGATGTCTTAGTAGGCATTCTAACAACATTATGTTCCTCATATCTCAGGTAACACATGTACAATCCTATTTTAAACTTGGTTATATGACTTATTTTCAAAGTATTTTCCATCTTACATGTTCATTTTTAGCATCATGCTATTATTTTTATAATAGAGAATCTTTCTTAATTGTGAAATGTATTCAATCTTTTAGCAAATGCATTTCATTATTTTATGTTAGTTTTTGGTGACGGATTAGGTAAGTACTATACTATTTTCCAATTGGCTATTATTTATTTGCCAATTTATGGCCGACATGTTTTAACTAATTTTAACCCTAAAGCAACAAAAATACTCGTACAAAAGGGCTTAGGGTTAGGGATTGTTTTCATAATGTGTGATGCAAAATTGCTTCTTGTGGTGGTATTGAGTTGTAAGGGATTACAGATTGTAATTAGGTTGTAATCACTAGATTGTAATAATATTGGACTTTTTGTTTGGTGGACATAGCCCAAGGTTTGGGTGAACCACATTAAATCTTGGTGTCTTGTGTTCTCTTCTGTGCGATCTATTATTTTCTGATATTGTTCATATTTGCATGTAATTATTATTTATGTCTATGGTTATATCCTAACATTTTATATACTCATAACTTTTTGAGTAGTAATTGTCTAACACATCTTAAAACCATTTTAGCAATTAACATAATGTCAACTAAAAGATAATGCACATTAAAAAATGGAACTACCACAAAATAGAAATGTTAAAAACCACCAAGAAAAAAGGTAAGAATTATTCTACACTTGTATAATATTGTTATCAACTTTCACCATAATTAATTATCTAATATAAAAAAATTCACCTCTTTAAAGGTTGAAAGTCAAAGCACAAAACCCTTGTAGCATACTAGACACTTCTACAACACAGTTTGCCACTACATTTGAAGGTGATGTACTTGTAACTTATGGTCCTGCATTTGCCAAAAATTCAACTAGCTAGCCAAAGTACAAATAGTGCACGCTAACCTTATGGACATGGATAGGCAATCAATTATTACAACAAATATCACCTACTAGCTAATTGAAACATTTCTTAACTAGCTTTTGCCTAGTGCAAGTGGTTGCATAGCTTTCAAATAAAGAAAAAAGCAACATTTGAAAGAGGTGACATTGATTATTGCCTTTTAGCTTACTGCAGAGACATCTATTGAAAATATTGGTAAAGTGTGCAAGCAAAAAAAATTAATGCCTAACTCAACAATATCTCAAATTATCCAATCACCAAGTACCTACCCAATTGGAACATTGGCAGTCTTAGTTGCAACAAGCAACTAGATACCAAATGAAATTCAGTTAAATACCAAATATGGGAAATTAACATCAGACATGACATCGGTAAGATTGTGTGGTTATGTATTACAACATATTTTATTCTTTTAACAAAATACAAATATATTTAACAATGGCTAATGCATTTCCACAATTTATAGCTCATAGTTCCAAAATATAATGTTCAAGCTTTTGTAAAACTACAAAAAATACTTGCAACAACAAAAGTACCACTACTGTTGTTGAAGAATGTTGTCCATGCTAGTCCAAAGGTCACAAAAATCATTAAAAGATCACCATCAAAATTTATCAACAACCTCAATGATGTTAGCTCAAAAGACACTCTACAAAGACTTGTTTCAACAATTTTCTAGGTAAGAGGAAAAAAATCAAGCATTTAGAAACTAGCAACAATGACATTCAAAATAGCTTAATTTTTTTAAAAATTTATTCTTGCAAATCCAATTCACTTATAGGTGACTAGCTTGTTGAAGGCAAAAAATGCTTATCTACCACCATACTAGTTGTTATGCAACTCTTGTCACTAGCCAACTTCTTTGCCCCAAGCCTCCACCACAAACAACATGTATTGTATCACATGTGCAAAAATATCAACCTTCAAATATGAACCATTTTTCAATGCATAATGCAAACAGAAGAAAAACTCATTGATTGTAGCATTCATGACAAACTCCTCTAGCAACATTTTCCACAATTTTCCCAAGTACAATTTGAAATTTATAAAAAGGACATGTGTTCAATAGTATTCATGATACAAAGGTTTGAAATTTAAGGCACTTTCACAATGGAGATGAACAATAACATCATTCTATTACAACAACAAATAACAACGTAAGTTCACATAATCATAACACTTGTAGTTACAAAATTATTGTCATACCATCATAATATTTTTTAGCATTAAAACCTAAAAACCTCATCTCTATGAAATATAGCTCAAAGGACAGTGACAATGGAAAGAAATGTAGAAAATTAAAGCAAGGAAAAAGCATCTATCCATTTTATATTTTACAATCAAACACTAGGCACTACCTAGTGAAGAGTTTTGTGATAACAAAAGCATTTACAACTGCACCTTTTTTCTCATATTTAAAATAATATACTACATTAGGACATGATTTATTTCATACTCAAAAACATATTCTATGTTATGTCATAAGTCTTTCAATGTTTTTAAAATTTTGATGAAATAGTACTCACCATATATAGTTATTAAAGTAATTTGCAAAATGTCTTACATTTGCAAGTTAATGTTGTTCAGTTCATTCCTAGGCACTACCCAATGAAGAATTTTGTAATAAAAAAAATATTTACAAATACACTTTTTTCTCATACTTAAAAACATATGCTACATTAGGTCATGATTTTTTTCGTACTTCAAAAAGTATGCTACATTATGTCATAAGTCTTTCAATGTTTTTAAGATTTTGATCAAATACTACTCACCATATATAGTTATTAAAGTTATTTTCAAAAATGTCTTTCCTTCTCAAGTTCATGTTGTTTAGTTACTGCTATATTTTGGTTTTATCTATTATTTATTTTAATTAAAATACTATTTCAATATTGCTTATAACCTAATGTACAAAATGCTTAATTGAAATTGGTCATTTATATTTTATTTATAATATAATTCAAGCAACAATTAAAAACCATCACACATAATTTGTATTTTTTTACTTTTGTTTTAAATCCCAAAATCAATAAACCACCATGCAAAAACTATAAGTTTTTTTTATTATCGACATTTTAATTTTTTTTTTTGCAATAGGTAGAGACTCTAGCTAGAGAAAAACAACCCTTGTTAAAAGTGGAAAGGAAAATTTAAAGTAGTACAGCGTAGAGGGCTTTGTGCTCCTTTATCAATTGAAAGTGTTCCTACATTTTAGAATTTAGATATGAAAATTAAATTGTGAAATTAATTTAAGAAATGAAAACAGTTAAATTCTATGATCTCATTATTATATTTCTTGCTTTGTATAAATGTCAGAAAACATGTCCTTAAAAGTTGGCTAAAATTTTGAAGTGAAGTAGTGTGTAATGCCCTGCTCGGGAACCCAAAAGAAATAAACCTAACATGTTACAATGTTTATTGAACTATTTTTTTAAAAAAGTTTGAACAACATCAAGATAACATTAATGCAGAAGCCATATGAACATACACATCAAATACACACTAGCAATTACAAATATAGTTTCAATTCCTCAAGGGTTCCTTTACGTTGAGTCACATTTAAGAAGTTTAAATTAATTAGTTTAAGTTTCAAGAACAATGTCTCATGATCATAAGAAATAATAGATACATAATCGCATAAGCAAAGCGTAAGTATAACTAATACAATGAAAGTACATCCAATAAATAACATCCACTGCACATGTCGCAGGATATGTGAAAATAGATACAATACATCATAATACATGATAACATATATACGTCATTTGAAAAGAAGTCTCTGAGATAAGAAATAAGAATGATAAAGGTACATCTCCTGCAACGAACATCCAACAGCTGGCAATCTGAGGCGAACCCAAATGGTAAGAAGACACTACCTCCCAACCATGTGGTTACCTAGTCAGGCTTCCACTCCCACCGTGTAGGGAAGATAATGAACGATCCACATACAGCTAATCAAACATAAAACATTCCTAGGCAAGGTACCCCTAATAGCCAAAACTACCTCAAAGGTAACACATACTACTCAAGAAAGAACACTCAATCTAATACTGACACCACATAAGAAAACATCATACACGAACCAAGTACAAATCGAATACCAAGATCATAAGACAAAATCAACAAAAGATATCCACCTCAAGTCAAGAACCATATGTCAAAAGTACATCATCCAAGAATCACCAATCATCATCAATGAAAGTAAATAACCATAATAAACACATCCAATAATAAGTACACCACCAGAGGTACACAAAATCTACAAAGGAGACTCAGGCTACATACTAGGGAGTGTCATCACATGGCTATTTGAGTTACCTTGGATTGGTCTCTCAATAGACCTCGGACCCTCAAGCGTTGAGTTACCCTGGACTAGTTACTCCGAACCCCAAACCCTCAACATGACACATGTGGAAACCAAAAAGCTCTCTCAAGAAGACGAGGCAATCATCCCATTTCTATTCTTAGTCTATAAAAGCACTCAAGGCATGGGTGGATCAAATATCTCTAACTTATCTTTTTAGTGTGTTTCCCCCCAAATAATTTTTAATTACTAGATTATCACTTATTACATAACTTGCATTAAGTTACCCTGGCACTGACCACTTTGGGTCTCGAACCCCTGCTGCAAGCCACTCCCAAAGTCATGTACCTAGACAACCTCTTCTAAGAACATAAAATATAGTTGTGTCCCATAACACAACACCCATAAGATCAAACTCGGTTCCTTAACAGGCAACTTGATAACAAGATGGTTCTCCCATCCAAGTACACATAAATGCTCCAAAAAGTAAACCTTATAAATATAATTTCCAATCTGAATCAGAAGACATATCATGACATCCAACCACATAAATGGTATAACAGAAATCTCACAAAACCTTTGGTGTACATCCTAGACTGGTCAAGATCTAAACAACCCCAAAATCCAAAACATAGATAATACAAACAAACAATACAGTTCATAGTTGGGTTTGATTTGAGAATACACAATAAAGTCAAAAATAAAGTTTTCAATTTGCATTTCAATGAACATTTAAGTGTATAAGATTCTCAGTTTATCCCACCCAATAACCCATTCGACTATTCGAATCAAATATATAAAGTTATTCTCATGATAAAAGTCAATTTTCCTAAAAGAATAGTCTGATTGTGCCCATTCATTTCTTTTAGTTATAAAAGTAACACTTTACTAATTTTAATCAATTCATTACAATTTTATCAATATAAATAATTATTAACAATAATAAATAAATGTACAACTTTATTAGATAACCCTTGTTATTAATAATTCTTAATTAAATCAAATTTAATTAAGTTAATTAATAACTTTATTTATCTATATCTCAATTATTAATAATTTATTTAGTTATTAATAAAAATTAATAATAATATAATTTTAAAATATAATAATTAAAATTTTATGTAATTAAAATTTAATAACTTAAAATTTTAACACAATTAAATTTTAATTAAAATTGAATTATAAATAAAATACAATTAAAAAAAAACATACACATATATTAATAGCGTGTAAAGCTTGCCGACTTTTAAAACTAGCATCAACCCTTTGTAATCCTGCGACAGCTCTACCGTAGCAGGCTGCTGCTGTTGCAGCAGTTACTGCTATGGTAGCAGCTAAATCGCCGACCATAGAGGTAAGGGGGTAGGGGGTGGGTAAAACCCGCCCCTCCCCATTTTTTTTAAAATTTATTTTTATACAATTTTAAAATTGTTTCAAATGCCCCTCACACATCAATTACAATTATCATTATTTATTTTTAAATTGATATTAATTAAATTTAACTTATTAAATCTTTATTAATTATAAAATAGAACAATTTTCAAACATGTATAATTAAATATTTTATTTTATTTATTCATTTATTTTTAATTGTTTTCTTTTTATAAATTTTATAAATATAACCCGGTAGAGAAGATATCATTAACCAAGTGAATTTCTAACCTAGATTTTTCTTTTCTTTCAAGTCCATTTCCGGATTAATTTTCATTCTTAAAATTTATTGAAAAGGGACAAATATTTATCTTTTAAATCTCAAACCTGATTTCAATATCCAATAGATTCTCGTATTTGTTTGATTTCTTATTCAATCTTATTCATATTAAAATACAATTCTCTAAAATATACTCAGCGAAGTACCCATCTAGGCCATGCATAGATATTTCTCAATCAAGAACAATTATTTGTATACCAGAAAAATAACACATGCAACAGACATGAGGCAGACATAAGTTTGAAGAGCACTATACAATTAAGCCACGAGATCCTACCTAGATCTGATGCTAAACTTTGGCAGCTAGATAAAGATTCCTATTGCAAACTAAATCCTTCAAGCTATGAAAAACTTCCCTTCTTTTCCAAACCCTCTGATTTTCTCTTCAAACTTGTGTGTCCAATAAAGACCCAAATACCTCTAATATAAACTTTAATTACCTTTTAGGGTTTCTGTCACCACCACTTCTAAAATTATAATTATTTTATTTAATTATTTCTTTCATGCACAATTAATTTGCTTTTAATTAAGACAAATGAATTATTAAATTACTTTATTTAATTTCCACTTGACTGCGCTTTATTTAATTTATTAACTTTTTAAATCTCATGCGCACTTTAAAATATCTTTATTAAGTTCACATATTTTATCTTTTTAATTAATTTCCTATATTTTAAACTCATTCATGCGAACTTAGATCTTTTTCATAAATTAATATCTTTTCACTTCTTAATTTATTTTTGAATATTTAATTTCATAAATATTTATTAACTTAAATAACAATAATATTGCACTTATTTAAAAATAAACTCTAAATATATTATTATTAAATTAAATAAATATTATCATGTTCTAAATTTATTCTTAAAACTTTTATCTTCGAATTCCATTCTTTTTATTTAATTAATTTCTTAATTAATTAAATATAATTAAATATTCAAAATGTCATAATAATTTCCATTAAATTAAATCATTAATTTAATCTTTTAATTAGACCTAATTAACAAAAAATTCATCAAAGACTCACAAAACAACATACGCACAAAAGACTCATGGGTTTTGAAAAGGGTAGACAGTCTGTTACGAGTCCTTCTTGCAGGACAAGTATTTTAGGCTATGGTTGGGATTGGGCCTGATCATTATCTTCCCATTCTCACCATTTGAGTATTTGTAATTGGGCACGCTCATCCTGATAATTCAGGGAAGTCGATGCCCAGTACCTACATCCTGCATAAAAGACAAGCATGTACATTTATATAATTATATCTAAACTAAATAGGCAATGGCAGGGAGTGGTGCATTGTGTAGATCCCGACTAGTAGGTGACTACAACTCCCTCCCCTAACCACATCAAACATGTTAGACAGAAAGGTAAAACAAACACGCGCACCATACACATGCAAGTATGGGGTAAGTATCATAAAAATCACAAGTGTAATATCAAATGCGTACATATAATAATGCATCTCTATCAATACAACATAATAATCATTAAAGACATCATGTTAACATTGTTATGAAAGAAACCACATTTACTAATTAGGAATCATCAAGACATCATTAACAACAGGTGAAATGAAATCAACTAAGCAATCATCACTGATATATCACTAATCCAAGTCATGAAATAATATCATAATATTGTAAATCTAGTATCTCTAAAACTAATCAATGCATAAAATCGACCTAAAAGAATTTGACAATGATAACAAAAATGTGATCTAGGGGCAGGCACTACATAGTGTCTGTGGAAAATTAGTGTATAAGAATCCAATTGTTTTAGCCAATCAAATAGCTCAAATTAGTTTTCTTAATTTACAAATGTAAGAAATGTGCATCTTAACTATAGAAAATATTAATCATATAATGATATTTGAAAATACTTAATTTTGATTTGTGGGAGTAATAAATTTTAATCACTAGTTATAGGAAAGTGATTACAATAGTACCATGCCTACGACAAGTACTAACGAGATCCATTGGTTAGAAGAAAAGCTTGATCCATTGGTTAGAAGAAAAGCTTGATTATCAAAAGTGTGGTGATTCCAATATAAACATTGATAATTGCACTTGTATAATTTGTATCATAGTTCATTTTCAAATCAACATATTTTGCCAAGGAAGTATAGTTGAAAGCCAAAAACCATGAAATATAATTTTGAAGGCTAGGAAATACCTACAATATTGAAGTGTGCACATTCCATGAGATATCAGACACAAAAACGAGGCATATTGATATTGTAGATTTCAAGAAAGAAATGAGCAAAGTAGATTACCTTTGGCACAATGTTTATTGGATAGTAGGCTAGGTCATGTGGGAGGTCATCCACTTATTAGTTAGGGAGGAATTTGTAGAGAACTCCATGGAAGGTGCTCAAGGTTACTTTCATCCAAATGAAAAGAAGTGTTTAAACACCCTTGCCAAAAGTTGGTTAGGTCAGCCAAGGTGAGGACAATCAAAATCATCGAGGACACTTTTCAGGGCACTTTTTACTGAGGATATTTCAAATATGTTTGTTATTCTTAATAGGGTGGTTAGAAATAGAATTAGGAGAGGACAATCACAATCATCAAGGAAACTCTGTAGGGCACTTTTTACTGAGGATATTTCAAATATGTTTGTTATTCTTAACAGGGTGGTTAGAAATGGAACTATTAAAAGTTTCTACGATTGGTTGTTTTTATACATCAATACCATAACCACTAGAAAAAAAAAATGTTGATTGAGGAAAGATGATCAATGATGGGCTTCACAACTAGTTGACTCAATTCAATATGAATCAAAGATTTTACATGTCCTCATATCAAATGTATGCAATTGCTAGTATGAAAGCATGGTTAGGTCTCAATCCTAATGGGGAATATAATGTAGCTACTCACATCTATAATTATTACCCCTAGTTGAGGTTGAAATAAATCAATGGAAATTTTTTTAGAGTAAATGACACATTTTTCATGGTTATAGCCAAAGAGCTACAAGGAAACATAGGAATATGGATATCTCCTAAAGAAACTAGCCTCATCCACATTTATGGGATCTATTTCATAGAGTATATTTGTTTCACCTACATTTAGATTGGAGGTTTTCAGGAATGTTCCTTTATATTGCCTCACTTTGTGGATGAAAAATTGGTGCTTACAAAAGTTTGCAGGCAAATTGGTTAGGTGAACAAAAAGTGCAAGAATAAAGGAACTAGTGTTATTCCTTTCCCTATTGGTATAGGGTATTTATAGTTGTAGTTTCTCTTTGGATGCTCAAAAATTGAAAGATCTATTATCAAGATAACTCTCTACTCCTATGAGAGTTGTTTCCCATTTGATGACTGTAGTGCCTGCCCCTAGTTCACATTTCTATTATCATTGTCGAACTCTTTTAGGCCAATTTTATGATTATGATTAGTAGCATTACTTTGAGTTTATTAGTTATTGTTTCACATTCAATTTATTATATGATAAGATTACTTGGTACTCTATATTTCATGTATGTATGATGATTATACAATGTTTTCAATTATTGATGATGATTAGTTAGATGGATTATTATGTGTTTTCTTATGGATACTTACCCCATACTTACATGTGTATGGTGTGTGTGTTTATTTTCTTTATGTATGGTGTTTCTAATGTGGTTAAGGAAGGGAGTCATAGTCACTTGCTAGTCGGGATCTACATGATGCACCACTTCCTGCCATTGTCTTTTTAACTTAGAATATTGTGTTTGTACATGCATGGATTTTATGCAGGTTATAGGTACCAGGTATCAACTTCCCTCAATTGCCAGGATGAGCGTACCCTATCACATTATCTCAATGGTAAGAGAGGGGAGATAAATTCTTAAGTCCAAATCCCAACCCTTTAAGCCATTTATTCTAATTGAAAATTAGGACAAGTATCTGAGTCGAATACCCTCTGAATGCATTGAATGACATTAATTCATGATTATAACCCTTTTGTTTGATTAGGTATGTGATTTTCTATGTTGGGTTTTCGTTTGTTGTTTTATGAGCCTTTGGTGGATTTTCTATTGATTAAGTCTAATTAAAAGATTAGTTAATGATTTATTTAATGGAAATTATTATGACATTTTAATATTTAATTATATTTAATTAATTGTGAAATTAATTAAATAAAAAAAGAATTAAAAACTAGAGATAAAAGTTGTAAGTATAAATTTAGAACATGATAATATTTATTTAATTTAATAATAATATATTTAGAGTTTATTTTCAAATAAATACTAAATATTATTGTTATTTAAGTTGATAAATATTTTATCAATTAAGTTTCTAAAATAAATTAAAAGTGAAAATATATTAAATTATGAAAAAGATTCAAGTTCGCATGATGCATGCACGAGTGGACAATAAAAGAAATTAATTAAAAGAGGAGTCAAGTGAAAATTAAATAAAGTTATTTAATAATTCACTTAACCTGCATGAAATGATAAAAGAAAAGATAAAGAAAGATTAATAAAAGGTAATTTTAGAGTTAACTTTGGTGAGCACGAAGTTCTCTCGGGTGAACTTAGCGATTTAAGGAGAGAGAAACCTTTATCACAATTAGAAGGTTCATTTTGAACACATGAATTTGGGGACAAATTTTGGAGATGATTTTGAACACGAATTTTGGACACAAATTTTGGGAATGAATTTTGGAGATGAATTTTGGAAGCGAATTTCAGAAGGAGAATTCTAGGAAATTTTTTTAGAGAAAAGTTCTTGAAGAGGAGCGAATTCTCTCATAGTTTTTGGGAATTGTGTGTTAGCATCAGGTTCAAGTAGGGTCTTGTGTTTTGATCATTGATTGAATTATATAATTTGATATTCATGTCTACTTCGTGATTGTGAAAACTTGTCTTCTCATATTTCATCATATGAATCTGCCAATTCTTCATCCTAAATCTATTGCTGTTCATTTTCATTTGTATATAAGGATTTAATAAATCAATTGGAAACCCCGTCTGTAGGTAAGATAAAACGTAGTTAAACCAAGGATGGGTTGAGATTAAAAGAAAATTTGAAAATGGGAAAAATTAAATGGTTGATAGTAATTCATCTATCAGATTATACTCGCAAATGATATTTAAAAATAATAATAATATCACAATATTAATAATATGTTTAGATTTAATTTTATTATCTTTTAATAGAATTTAGATTTAAATATATCAAACTTAATTACATTAAAGTGGAATTCGATGAGGTTTAAAATTTAAAATTAAAATATAATATTGAACAAACTATAATTAGGAATTGAAAAAAATAGATAAATTATGAAAAGCAATTTGAATTGTTTATTTAATTAAACAAAATATTTCATCAAAATAAAATTATATATATATATATTGGAGTTCATTTTATAAAGTTTTAATTTAAAAAGAAAAAACAAAATGAAAATTAAAAAAAGGTAAATAAAATAAAGAAAGTTACCTCTTTACCCACCTTATTTCGGTGGCCTGCGACTTTATTAAGTTGTATTTGGTTGCTTTTATATAGTCGCATGGCTGTAATTATTAAAAAAACAATGGCTTATATAATTTGTTAAAGTTTTATCTAAAGTTTTGATTATCATATTTATAAACAATGTTTTTATTTTAAGTTATGTATAAAGTTACGAATTGTATTAATATTGTATTTCAATTTAATAATACTTTTATTAATATAAAATTTATTAAGTAATAAAATTTTATGTGCGGTTTTATTTATAAATTTAGTTTTTAAAAAAGTTAATAATATGAAAATTTTAAATTATTTATTATTTAATAAACATTATTAGTATTGAATGGTTTAATTATTAATTAATAAGATTTGTAATATAATTTTATTAATTAATAATTAGTAAATATTATTTATTAAAACAATTTTATTTATAGTTTATTATTATGATTAACAATATTATTTAGCAAAGAAAATTGTTAATAGATATTGAATATTAATTAATTATTAATGATTAAATAATTAATAATTATTTATTTAGAAAGGAAAATGGATATTGGAACTAATTGGAATTAATGATAAAATCATGATAATTATAGTGATTATTTAAAAATTTGATTATTAATGAAATTGGGGTTATTTTTATTTAATATCAATTATTATTATTTTAATAAATGATTATTAATACTTTTAAATCATGATGTGATTACTTCTACTATAAGAACGTGAAAGGGATTAATTTGTAAGGGTAGACTATGATTCTATTTGTTTAAAAATTACGTTCTACTAGAAATGGAAACCTCACATTAACTCAACAGTATATTATCAACCAATTTGAAATATGAGACTATTTACTTGAACTCAACACTAAAACTAAAACCCTCTTGTTTAACTCAAACTATGTGTTTTCTAATTCAACCAAACTATGGACTATCCTATTATGTGTTCTTTGTATTGTTTATGTTTGGGGGTGTTGGGGTTGTTTTAGCTTGACCAGTTTAGGTTGTTACCAGAGGCTCAAGAGTTATGCGATTGTGATGATATGATGATTTGTTCTCAATCTTTCTAAACCCAACCATGGTGATGTGTTGATATGCTCTATGATGGATGTATTTACTGGTTGTTATTGCTTTCCAGTTTCCTTGTGTGAAGCTAAGGTGTATGTATTTGAGTTACCTGACTTAACCATTTTTGAGACATTGATCAGTTATATTTGATTTGTTTTCCAGTTGCTTTGAGACAACTGATGTGTTTTAAGTGATTTGTTCTTGGTGATGTCATGTTGTGACATGTTTTGACTTGACCATTTTGGAGTCTTCAATCAGTATTGTGATTTATTATTGGGCTACTTTCTGGTTGCTCGTTGGAGAACCATTGGATATTGTGATTTATCATTGATGCCTTCAGTTGCTAATAGAGAACTGTTGTGATCATTATGATTATTATTTGATGCTTATTAGTTGCTCATGGAGAACTGATGTGATTATTGTGGCTAATCTTTTGATGCTTTACAGTCGCTTGTATAGGGCTGAGGTGATTTTGTGATTTGTGATTTCATGAGCCTAGGGTAGGTTATCTATGTGTAGTGTCGGGAAGTGGCTTGCAATGAGGGATGGGGGCCCTAAAGTGGCCCTAGGGATGACTCATTGTAAGTTGTTTTTAATAAGTGATAACATTTACACTAAATGGGGATTAAAATGAACCTAATAAGATAATTGTATATTCTCTCCCATGCCTTGAGTGCTAGTATAGACTAGGATGGGGTAGAGAGAATGTTTGGTTACAATATTGCATTCAATAGTATGCCTCATTAGTATGAGAGGATACTACTGGCCATAGGGATCACTAGATCCCCATGAGATTGCTCAGGGATTGTTCAGGTAACTTCTATGTGACTTTTGCGATGACACTTTCTTGCTTACATAATAGATTTTCTACATGTCTTTGTGGTGCCTCTGGGTATAGATGTCAATCTATGTGTTGGAACCTTTGAGTTAGTATACTTTTAGGATTTCCTGGACTTAGAGAGTACTTGTGATTATGTGGCTTGATCTTGTGATTATGTGATTTGATTCTATATTATGTGATTTGATTCTATGTTATGTGATTTGATATCTTGTTTGGGACTTGAGACTATCTCCTCAGCGTGGTGGGAGTGGGCCATTTAGGTTCTACGTGGTTAGGTGGTAGTGCTTTTTACTCTTACCATTGAGATCCGTTTGTAGCCACCATGGCTTGAGCTTCTTGGGATGATATTTATCATGATTAGGTGATATTATTTACTAATGCATTTACTTATATTGATGATTAGCATGTTAGATTTCTTTATGCTTATGTTGTAGTATGTTTAGGACTGGTGTCCCTAATTACTATAGTACTGACAATCTTATTAGTGACTTGGGATGTTACACATGGGGGATGGCTAGGACCCATGATGGTCTATTGATGCTATTGACAGTTGGGAGGAAGCGCCCACTTAGTTAGATGTGTTTTATGATGTTATAGCTTTATGATGGATGGATGTATCATGCATGGTATATGTTTTCATTTGTTTTATTGTACTTTTATCATGGATTCGAGGAGGATGTTGTGTTTATAATTTCTTCACGTGTATATTCTTTTAAGCCTTTCGTACCTTGTGACATGTACAGTGGATGATTGAGCATTCTAAATTTCATTTGCCAAGAGGCATTCAGAACAAATTTATATTATGGACTTTGGACTTTCTAATTATTATTTCATGTGGTTGTGGTAGTTGTTAGACTTAGAATTAATTAAATTTAAATGTCACTCAACATCTTGGGATCATTAAGGAATATAACCTGTTATGTATGTTTACAGTTGATAGTATGTTATTGCTTTCGCTACTAAATGATTGGTGTGAATGATTTATCCTTCTTGAAAAAAAAAATGTTGGAAAACTTAGTAATACTTTAGGTTAATTCATTTGGATCCGTTGGTAGGGCATTACAATGACAATGGGTATGTTTAAGAACATTTTGGCACTAGGACATGGGTATCTTCATTTCCTAACAATGGAAGACTATTGGGCAAATTGTGAGGATGAATTCAAGGTGAGAAAAAGAGACTAGATGAGATTTATAGATCAACAAATCATTCGGTTCAAAATGGGGTGGGATGTGACAAGTGTGTGAGAAGATGGATGAAATATAATTGACCCTGTCTACTTTGAACAGATATAATTGTTGGATTTACCTTACCTAAATTGATCTCTACTAGAATTGAAAAATCTTAGAGAGAGAGACTTGTTTATTATTTAGGGAACAGAGAATTGGTTGAAAAGAAAATTCAAGGAGGTGATAGCCACTTAATTGAAAGGAAAAAGGTAGTGCTAAGAAGAACAAACATTTGCAAGAAGGTACATCTAAATCAACTATTCCATTTACTCTACCTGCCACTTCTAGTTCACTACATGGAACACAAAGGGGGAGGTGGTTATGAAGATGCTAACAAAGGAATATATTTAGTTTTAGTGTGTGAGCTCAATTCTATCACTAGGAAGAAAAGGTTTGAACCCAAGGAGAAAGATTTAAATCCAATTCAACAATTGATAATGAAGCTCCTTAGATGAATATTTTTCCATCATCATTTTTAGACAACATGATCTAGTCTATAACTTCTTCTACATGCTCACCATCTCCTAAAAATGTTGAAGTGACTCAAGAGATTATAGTCATAGAAATCATGAACAACCTTGAGCTCTCACCTATGATTCTAAATATTCTTGCAATAACATCTAACCATCTCCCACATCTCCCATAGCTTGGTTAAAAAATAAATCCTAGAAAGGAAGAAAAAGAGGGTGTTCCAATTGGAAACGCCTAATATAGATGCATTAGTTAATTTGGTACATAAAGACAAAAAAATGAAGAAGACTAAAGTCGACTCTAGATTGGCAGTGAACCCTACTACAAGTAGCTTATTCATTAAAATTGCACAACTTATCATCGAGAAGAATGTAGATGAGGTAGATGAATTTTATTAAAACATTTCCTTTTATGGTTTGATCAATGGATTGTACTAGTTAAAATTATGTATTCATGATCCTGATATTTGTATTTTCATATAAATTATTAGTGATTTTTATTTGGTATATTTATATAAGCATATATGGGTACACATATATACCTATATAAATATACATAGTCACATAGTTAATGTATTTAAGTATTTGTCTATGTTATAAATTATTTGAGTGATTTATTTATACACTTCGATATAAAAAGTTTTTTATTAGAATATAGATTTTTTTTAATTTATAAAAGGTATAAATAAAAAACATAAGTATTTAGAAGAGGAGTTATACCATGCATTCAAAATAATAAAGAGGTAATCTATGTTACCCATGTGGAAGAATATGAGATCAAAATATAAATATAGTGACAAACATTAAAAGAAAAGGCTTGCAAAGCACCACAAAAGGTATTTACATCATTTTTGGACCATTTATTTATGTTGTACCCCTAAAATAGCCTTAATTTACCCTCAATATGCCTAAATAACTTGTAAAATGGTAGTTAATTACATAAACTAAGACAATTTTGGGTTTTGGAATTATTTTTAAGGGTGGTGTAAAATGTAAATGTGAAGAGGGAGGATGGCTAAAAGTAGAAGAGAGATTGGTTGTACTATTTATGAATGTTTTTATAGAGAAAAAATAATGATATATGAGGGAGAGTTTGTGAGTATAGTTCTTTAAGGATTTGTAAGTTTATTTCTTTTTAGAGAGAGAGTTATATGGGAGATTTTAAAGAGCTCACAGAGGGACTTTAGTTTTTGGAATTTATTCTTCTTCAACCATGGAGATTTGTGAAATTGGTGTGGGTTTGAATGATGCATCTCAAGTGGATTTATTTCACTATATTTGTCTCCTTGCTCTGGCTTCTATTGAATCTTCATAGGACTTGATGTATGGATTGAACTTATTGATTTGTATTATTTATCTGATAAAAATACATCTATTTATGTGTTCCTGTGGTGTATTATATTTTTACATTCAATTCCTATAGTTATTTAAAGCTTTTGGGTTCTTTTTTGTGAAAATAAATGTGTTTTCCTATGGTATTTAGCCACTAGTTTTGGAGATATATTACCTTTTGTTAGAGTGTTGCTCGTAAGTAGAGAAAAGGAATATTGTATTATGATATTTTCCATGCTTTATTTTACATACTGCACATTTTTATTATAAATTTTGGAATCATATGTGCTTGATTTAGGGGATTTTTTTTACCAATTGGCCTCATGTTTGGATTTTCATGATCCCAATGATTTTTTTAAGATACCAGAGACATGTCAAATTGTTATGTGATGTATAAAATTGATGATTACAAATACATGTGGTTATAGTCTATTGTGCCCATGTACAGTTTATTTTTCCATTATATTTATCAAACTCTTTTCATGCTTATTGCATGCATGTGTTAGTTTCAAGGGTATTGGATTTATGATTATGAAATGATTTTATGACTTGGATTACATGCATATCAATAAATAATTACTTAGTTGACTATATTTTATGTGTTGTTTAATGATTATGGTTACGTGCATGTGAAAACAAATATGCTAAAAATAGAAAGCTAAGTATAGTATGGTTGCACGCATGTGAACACAACTATGATAAAAATAGAAAGCTAAGTATAGTATGGTTACATACATATGGAAACAAATATGTTAAAAATAGAAAGCTAAGTATAGTATGGTTGCATGCATGTGAAAATAAATATGCTAAAAATAGAAATCTAAGTATAGTATGGTTATATGCATGTGAAAACAAATATATTAAAAATAGAAGTATGCATAGTATGATTACATGCATGTAAAAATAAATGTGCTAAAAATAGAAAGCTAAGTATAGCATGGTTACATGCATATGAAAACAAATATGTTAAAAATAGAAAACTAAGTATGGTGCGCTTGCATGATTTGAGAGATCAAAGACATGTGAAAATATTAATTGCATGTTTATTTTTATTTTATAAAGATATAATTTAATTTTCAATTTATTTATTTAAAAAAAAAATAAAATTTATTGTTAATTAATTTCAAAAATTAAATTAATTCTACTCATTAAGTATAAAGTGAATGTTAGTATTAGTGATTATTTAAGTTTAATTAAACTCTTAGTTGCATATAAATGATTTTATAATTATTAATGCAAGAGGGAAGTTAATAAATAAATATTTAAAATTTTATTATATTTTAAGAGAAGTTTTGGTAGAGTTCACTTTGTAATCATTTAATTAATAACTATTTGACTTTATGAAAGAAAATATAAATAATTAAATTAAATTTATAATTTAATCTTTAGTTGTATTATAAATTGAAGGAAAAGTAAATGTTGAAGTCAAATTAATATTTTAGAAATGAAATTGATATTAGTATGTAATCTAATAATATACATTTATGTTATTAACTAAATCATTTTTTATTTAAAATAATTTAAATTAGTAACATTGTAATATTGCATGATATTTTATATGCACAAAAAGATTAGATATTTAAATAGTTATTATTTTAAATAAGCATATTAGTTTAACTATATATATATATATTCTTACTTTATTTTTAAACACATCCTTATGACCCAAACTAAACAAGAGAAATTGGTAGAATTAAATCATGTGGCTAAAAACTATATTTTATTTATAGTCTTGTGATGTTTATTTTCTTGATAGTTTTTCCTTGTGGGTTTTTTAATTGGCCATGTTAGGATGTGCACTAGAGGCATTTTTTAAGATTTCTTTTATGATTATTTGATTGGATGTCATGATGAAATTTATGATTTGAATTGAGATTTATGTTTTTATGAGCTTTATGCTATGGAGCAATTATGAGAACTTGGGTTTTGAGAACCAATGTTATTTTTGTGAGATTGCCTATTAAGGAACCAAATTTGATCAATATTACTCTTGTGGTATGAGAAACTATTGTGGTTTGTGATTTTTAGGAAGGTATTTTAGGTGCATGTCTATGGGAGTGGCTTGTAATGGGCATTGGGGCCCACAGTGGCTGCTAGGGTAACTCATTATAAGTTGTGTAACAAGTGATAACATAGTAATTAAAATATATTTCTTAGATCTTTCCTTGAGATACATTAAAAAGATAGGTTAGAGATTTTTTCTCATGCATGCCTTGAGTGCTTGCATAGACTAAGGATGAGATGGAGATGATACCTTGAGAGGTATGACTAGTTTACTCGTCTTCATGAGAGGGTATCTTGGTTCTGCATAGAAGCACTAGGGGGCTAGGTTCTTGAGAGACTGTTAGGGTAACCTTAGAGTTGGCTCATGTGATGACATTCCATAGTATGTAGCTTGAGTCTCCTTCATAGTTTTTTAATATTTTCCTTTAGTGGTGTACTTGTTGGATATTACTTTTGGTAGTGCATTTATCATGAGTTGTTATTCATTGATTGGATGTCATTTATTGTTGACAGTCGACTTTTATTAAAGAATGATTAGTTATTCATTGGTGGTGTTTTACTATTGCAGTTAGTGATTGGTAGTTTACTTTTATTGATGATAGTTGTTATCTGTTGGTCATTGTGCTTGTGATACTTGACATTGATTTCAAGGAAGTTACATATTTTTGTGGTAATTGTATGTTGACTTGGTATGAGATGTTACTATTGAAATGAGTGTCTTTTCAATTTTGATTATCTCTTCTTTTTGAGTAGTTTGTGTTACCCTTGAGGTAGTTTTGGCTATTAGGATTCCTTGCCTAGGATTATTTTATTATTTGATTATCTATTTGTGGATTGTACATTATCTCTCCTGCATAGTGGGAGTGGGAGCCTATTTAGGTGACCACGCAGTTGGGAGGTAGTGTACTCTTACCATGTGGGTCCCCCTCACATTGACATATGTTGGATGCTCCTTGATATAGTGGTACCATTATCATTCTTCCTCTTATCTTGAAAACTTCTATTCATTTGATATAGATCTATGTATCTTGTGTTTTGAGATAGTATGAGATATTGTATTGTATATTGATATACTTGTATCTATTTTCACATACCCTATGATATGTGTAGTGGATGCTATTCATTAGATGCGCTTTCATATTATTAGTTGTACTTATGCATTTGCTTATATGACTATGTATGTATTTATTCATTTTATGATTATGGACATTGTAACTAAGACTAAACTCATTAATAAAACTTTCTTAAATGTGACTCAATATGAAGGAACCCTTAAGGAATTTAAACTGTATTTGTAATTGATTATGTGTTCTTGATGTGTATGTATTTATTGCTTTTGCATTATTGTTACTTTGATGTTGTTTTAATTTTTTTTAAAAAATAGTTCAATAAACATTGTAACATATTAGGTTTATTTCTTTTGGGTTCCTAAGTGGGGCATTATATAGTATTTATGCCTTATGATTTTTTATGTATTGTGATGCTTATATGATGAGTTAAGGGGTATGAGACCCTAGGAATGCTGTTCCATAAACTCTTTTGTGATTTTGGTTTTGGATTAAGGTACATGCCCTAGGTGAGCGACTCACCATAGGTGTTGGGGCCTGAAAGTGGCCATAAGAGGATCCCATGTATTAGAGACCAGAGCCCTGTGTATGTTGGCTCAACATGTGACCTTTTGTAATCAAGTGGAAATATTAATAATATTAATGGGTTATGGAGGTTTGCAAATTCACATTAATCAAGACTAAGAAAGATGTAGTGTTGGAGTACTTAAAGAGGGGACACCCTATGTAGGCCATTAGTTCTTGATTCGTGTGAATGATCCCAACACTATTGGTTTGTACATTTCCTATTGACATACTCGAGGAGGAGATGCTCTATGCAACATAATGGTCTTAAGCTCATGTGAATGATACCAACTAAGAGAAATGCATGATGACACTCACCAAGATTTGTTTGAACCCCTAATTTATTTTTACCTTCGGTTGTCCAGTTGCCTTGTGATTTCATTTTGGGGCATTATGATTTGTGTGGCTTTATATTATCTTTGTACTTTGATTTTGGGGTACAAGCCTTAGATTACCTTAGAAACTATGTAGATCATGGTCTTATCTCCTAGATCAGGGGAATGGACCATTTATGGCTCCATGTGGTTGGGTCATAAATATTTTTGAGATGTTGTTTGATTTTTCATGGATGAATTAAATGGATCCTTGTTGAGCACCTATTAAAGATTAATTCTTGAACTCTATGTGTTGCATCTCTTTAGAATAAATCTATATAATATTGTAATGTAAGCTCTTCAAGAAAGTAAAAGTTCATATGTATGTCTATCATGAATCAAAAATCTATGTAAAATGGTAAAGGGTATCTCTAGAAGAGATAAAGGGAAATGTGAACATATTGTATTATTTCAAAATGGAAATGAAGTTATGATAATGTCATGATATTTTATATTTCCTTGTATCTATATAAATGTATGATGAACCGCATACTCATCATAACATTATCAAATGAATAATCTAAGTAATTAGTGAATAAAAGATGATTGTTAGGATTACCAATACATATAAATAATAGCTACATGCAAATATAAACAATATCAGAAGATAATAAAGTGCACAAATGAGAACACAAGACACATAGATTTTACGAGGTTCACCCAATCCTCAAGCTACATCCACCAACAACAAGTTCAATATTATTATTATCTAGTGATTACAATTTACAATCCCTTATAACTCAATATTGCAGTAAGAAGCTACAATATCACCAGACATTTTGAAATCCCTAACCCTAAGCCATTTTATACAAGCTTTTACTTCTTATAAAACTAGGGCTAGAATAAGTCATCCAATAGAAAAATAATAGTCAATGCCCTTTACAATAGTAGGTCATTTTTGGCTTCAGGGGTGCTACCTCTAAAAACCCCTACAGGGGTGTTGCCCCTTGACCCCACCATGTACTATGATGGGAGAGCATTTGGGGCACTACCCTAGGACCCCATCTTTGGGGAAGTTCCCCAAAACCCCTATATAAATAATATAGGGGGAAACCACACTGAATAAGCCTTTGAGTCTGATTAGACTCCACATTGCAACAATCTCCCACTTGGAAATTGATCAGACTCCACAATAATAACCTCCCACTTGGAGACTAGTCATAACACCATTAAACTTGTAGCTCCCACTAGAAAATCAAACCACCTTGGACTCTATTGTTCTTTTATTCTATTAAGTCTAGAAGACCAACTGTAGCTAAAGAGGAGTTCAACTTCTCCCTTGTTTCTCCCTTAAAATAATCTAGGGGGAAATCACATAAAATAAACCTCTAAGACTGATTAGGATCCACTTAACAATAATTATTAGGTTTACATGTATGGTTGATGGATTAAATCCATTCCATATATCTTTATTGCATGTCAAATAGATGCGTTTGATTATATGGATTAAGATTAGTTCATAATTTATAAATAGTCATTAGGATCGATAATGTATGAAATCATAAGTAGACATAAAAATAATAGATGGATTAACTTAAGTAGTAGAGATAAATGTTGTTAAGTAAATTAAGTAAGAAATGAATGAAGAATATTGGTTGAGTTGACTAGATAATAAAAGTCAACTCTTAAGCTTGGACACTAATGTTGTTAAAGGTAATATTATGGAACTCATTAGGACTTAACATCTATGATTAATGAGCTTAATAGGTAAAGGATATTTTTAAAAATATCACTGAATAAACTTAGTAATATTTAATGCAGGGAGCTCCCCTTAATACCATAAACTCACAACAAAAACAAAGAAACAACAACAAATGTGAGAAAAAAAAATGGACTTCTTATTATCACCACAACTGTGGAATTGTAGAATTCTCAATTACAATATGCTAACCTAAATGGGCACCTTCATTACACAAATCTACAAGACAGTGCTACGAACTATCACCCAGAGTTGTTCTAAACAATATTCAGGCCTTTCTTAAATAGGCAGTTGTATGCTGTCTAGGAAGGTTCTAGATGCTCAAACTTAACACCTAGGGCCGACAGACCTTAACAAAACATATAGAGTTGGCCAAATACATTTTTGATAATTATTTTAGAAATTTTGGGTAGTCTAACTTCGAAAGGCCATAACTCATGAACTATTGCTTCCATTGGCTATTATACCACTTTTTAGAAATGCCAGCTTGTGATCTACATGCTTAGAATTGTGCTAGTGCCCTTTCGTCAAGTTTTTGAACCTCATTTGGGCACTCTAAGGCCTCCAATGGTGATCCTGAATATTTTTCTACAAATTTTTCCATCGAAAATCTACAATAACTTCTTTGATACTAATGCTTGAGCAATGAGATTTTCATGGTAGGCTTACTACTCTAAAATGAACCTTCTTGTAGAAAATGAGAACATTCCAAGTTCATATGAAAAACTTATTAAAAATAGGAAACTCCCAGAAATAGTAACCTCCCTATCTACTAGTCCTTATTAAAATAGAAAAGGCTAAAAATAAAAATAAAAAATTTGGGTGATGCAAGATTGTTGATACACCCAGGATGCTCCTACATTAAACACCTAGGGTAATTTGAGAAGTGACCCTATCACGTCTTAGGTGTTCAAAGGAAAACTAAGATGATTAACCTCCTCCTTTGCTAGCCATGATGAATCCTCAACTAGTCACCCTTTCCATTTGACTAGATATTCCTCATAAGTTCTATTTCTAGTACTTTTTCCAACATGACTGTCTAGTATCTCCTCAATCTCCTTTGTAGCTGAACTAGTTGCTAGGATACTCCACTATGCTTTTGCAAATTCATCTCCATCACCTCCTTCATAATACTCTGTCAAATCTAAAATATTAAATATTGGTGAAATATTCAATTTAGTAGGCAACTCCACTTCATATGCATTGCCAGAATCATGCCTCTTCACTATCTTGCATGGTCCAAACTTCTTCATCTTTAGCTTATTATATGTACCCACTAGAAAATGCTCCTTTCTCAAATGAACCATGACTTCATCTCCAATTTAAAATTCTTTATATCTCCTTTTCACATCTGTCTTTGCCTTATACTATGTATTTATCTTTATGATGTGCTTTCTCACCTCCTCATGGATGTTCTTCAAATTTTTGGCAAAATCTTCTACTTCAGCGCTACTTATCTCTCCTTTATCCAATTGCCTCAATTCAAAAGCATTCATGGGACTACTTCCATCTACAATCTAGAATGGTGATTTACTAGTACTCCTATTGATAGAATTATTATATGCATATTCCACCTATGGTAAAATCATATCCCATCCTTGTGGTTTATCTCCAACCAAGAATCTTAACAAGTTTCCTAAACTATGATTCACAGTTTCTATTTGTCCATTAGTCTGTGGATGATGTGATGGGGTAAACTTCAAATCTGTCTTCAACTTCTTCCATAATGTATGCTAGAAATACCCAACAAATTTGGTATCTTGATCTAAAACTATACTCTTTGGAAAACCATGTAGTCTCACCACTTCTTTGAAAAACAATTATGCCATGTGAACAACATCACTAGTCTTCTTATAAGGAATAAAATGTGTCATCTTTAAAAACCTATCAACCACCACAAAAATAGAATCATACCCATGATGTGTCCTCGATAATCCTAGAAAAAAATCCATGTTGACATCCTCCCATGGCTTCTCTTGTATAGGTAATGGCTGATACAACCCCATATTTTGCTTCACTCCTTTCACCATCTAACATTATCCACAACTCTGTACAAACTTCTTCACATCTTGCTACAACTGGGGCCAATAATAATTCTCAGCAACCAAAGCTATGGTTTTATCTCTACCAAAATGTCTAGCCAATCCTCCACTATACTTCTCCTTGATGAGATTCCCTCTCATTGAACTTCTAGAAATACACAATTGGCTTCCTTTGAACAACATATTATCCTAGATCATGAAATCCAACCACTTTGTCCTATCAAGTCTAATAGGTTCTATATAAGCCTTCCACGCTTCACCAAAAATAGGATCATCAGGATACAAAGCACTGAATTCCTTGAACCCAACCACCTCTATCTACATTTCTATCAACAAAAGTTGTCTTCTACTAAGAGCATCTACAACTTTGTTAGACTTCCCACTCCTATGTTTCAAAACAAATGTATCACTCTACAAAAACTCAACCCATTTTAAGTGTCTTTAGTTCAATTTTCCTTGACTATTCAAGTATTGTAAAGCTTGATGATCGGTATACAAAACAAACTCCTTAGGAAGAAGATAGTGTCTCCACTTCTTTAATGCTTGAACTGTAGAATAAAATTCCTAAGCATAAACAAAATATTTTCTTTTTGCATCATTTAATCTCTCACTAAAATAAGCAATAGGTCTATCTTCTTGGCTCAAAGAAACTCCTATTGTAGTACGACTAGCATCATAGTCCACTTGAAATACCTTGTTAAAATTAGGAAGTGCTAAAATAGACTGCTTAATAACTTTCTATTTCAACAAATTAAAACTCTTATCTGTTCCTACAATCCACTTAAACTCTTTGCTATTCCCTCTCATTTTTTTAGTCAAGGGTCCACAAATACTGCTAAAACTTCTTATGAACTTTCTATAAAATGTAGCTAGTCCATGAAAAGACCTTACCTTTGTCACACTCCTTGGAGTAGGCCATTCAAGGATAGCCTTTAGTTTCTCTAGGTCCATTTTTATACCTTCTCTTGAGACATCCTAGGTACACCAACTCCTTCTTTACAAAACTACACCTCTTTAGGTTTATCAACAACTTTTCTTCCCTCAACTTATCAAAAACCTTGTGAATATGAATCAAATGCTCCTCCAATGTCTTACTAAAGATCAAAATATCATCTAGGTAAACAATGACAAACTTACTTAGAAACTCCTTTAGTACCCCATTCATGAGCCTCATGAAAGTGCTCATTGCATTGGTTAGCCCAAAATGCATGACTAACCACTCATACAATTCTTCCCTTGTCTTGAAAGTAATCTTCCACTCATCACTTTCTCTGATATGAATATGATGGTACCCACTCTTCAGATCTATCTTTGTGAAGTACTTATCTTCACTCAAATAGTTCATAATATCATACATCTTTGGCAATGGAAATCTATACTTTATCGTGATCTTGTTGATAGCATGAGAATTTGTGCATATCCTCCATTCTCCATTCTTCTTTGGTGCTAATACTACTAGTACAACACATGGACTTAGACTCTCTTGAATCAACCCTTTTGTAATAACTCATGAACTTGCTTGTTCAACTCTTCACATTCTGTTGGTGTCATTCTATGTGTTGCTTTATTTGGAAAACTGGCTCCTGGAACCAAATCCATCTAGTGAATGATCTTCTTCACTAGGGTCAATCCATTAGGTACATTATCTAATACAATATCATAAAACTCTTCCAACATTTATGCAACTTCTGTAGGTACCACCTCTACTTCTTCCTTACTATCTTTAGGAATTATAGAAAAATACATATGCTCATGCTTCATACCTTTAAGAAACTCTTTTCCATCAACAAAACATATTTTGGCAGCACTACATACCTTTTCTTCTTTATCCTTCAATGGCTTTAGCTTATGTTTCATTCCATCCTTAGTTAGAGATAAGGTATTTTCTCCCCTATCATGTACAACATGCCTATCAAATTTCCATGGCCTACCCAAAAAAATATGACATATGTCCATAGGTATGATATCACATAGTACCTCATCCTAGTAGCTTCCAATCTTGAACTTCACTAAGCACCACTCATTGACCATGACCTTGTGGTCATCCTGCACCCAAGCAATATGGTATGGACACAGGTGTTTTTGCCTCTTCAGCTTCAACTCAATGACCATTGTTTCTAAGACTAGATTGTTAGTACTTCCACAATGAATAATCACATCACAACACTTATCTTCACATCTACACCTTGTGCAAAACAAGCTCCTTCTTTGTTTAGGTTCATTCTCACCACTTAGAAAGACTCTTTAGTTAACTAGGAATTCTCCTCTTTCAACATCTTCAGAATGTGAGGATCTAACATCTTCATCAACATGTGCAACTCTAGCCTAGTCTTTTGTTCTTTGATTTGTCCTTCCTTGGCACTAGGTACATTCAAATGTTTTATACCCTTCCTCTCCATAGTAAAAACATTTTCCATAGAAGCCTCCTCTTCTAGATCCTTGTCCCTTGCCTCTTCCTCTCTAATCTCTATTGTTCTAATCATGGAAATGATTGAAATTGTTTCCCCTTTGGTTCTAACCGCTACTTCTAGCCTCATCGTTGTTCTTTTAATCATCATTACGACCTCCATAAGATCATCCATTAGATCTTCCACCACAAACTTTTCCACTATTCTTATTGTCAAACTTCTTGCTTAATTTCTCCTCAACTCTTAGGGCAAATTGGTAAGCCTCCTCAATACTGTTCATCCAACCTAGACTCAGCTCATGCTGAATGCTGGGCCTTAACCCATTAAGATAATAGACAACTTTCTCCTTATTATCTTCTACATGGTTATTTCTAATGAGAACTCAGTAGAACTCTTCAATATACTTTTGAACAGATTTTCTCACTTGCTTCATTCCTTGCATCTTCTTCAATAGATCAAGCTCATAATCCATAGGAATGAATTGTCACTGCATTTTAGCTATCATTCAATCCCATCTAGTGATTTTGTACTTTCCCTTTCTATTTAATTCCAGCTAAACATCTTGCCACCAGATCTTTGCATGTCCCTTCAGTTTTGCCTTCACAAACTTGACCCTATCTGGATCCTCACTATCTTCATACTCAAAATACTCGTCTAGTTCATTGAGCCAATCAATCAACTCTTCTGGGTTAAGATTTCCTAAAAATGTGGGAACCTCAAACTTAGGCCTTTTTCCAATCTTGGAGATGGCTCTAAAAAGTCTCTCTTCCTCTAGGTTTAGAACTACCTCTACTTTGGCATTTTCTTCTACTTCATCCCCATCCCCACTTTCATCTCTTATGGGAAGATTCATTCCTTTATGCATTTTTTCTTCCAATGCTTGCATTTGTCTTTGAAGGGCTCAAAAAAACTTCGGTGTAACACTTGTAGCTCTTCCACCACACTCTCTTCGTGGAGACATTTTTGTGCTTCTACTAAAACCCTAGTGCAAACTGGTTCATAATCGATGATCTAGCTACATGCTGAACCCAAACCATGGTCCTAGTGTGAACTTCCTCACAGTTGGCGATCTATCCACACACTCAAGAACTCTAGCTCTTATACCACTTAGTGTAGGGAGCTCCCCTTAACCTAGAGCTGTTCTAGACAATGTTTGGGCCTTTGTTAAATAGGTAGTTATATACCACCCAAGAAGGTTCTAGATGCTCAAATTTAATACTTAGGGCTAATAGACCTTAACAAAACATATAAAGTTGGCCAAATACATATTTGACAATTATTTTAGAAATTTCAAGTAGCCCAACTTTGAAAGGCCATAACTCACAAATTGTTCCTCTAATTGGCTACTATATCCACTTTTTAGAAATGCTAGCTCCTGATGTATAGGTTCAAAACTGGGCTAGTGCCTTTCCATTGAGTTTTCGGACCTCATCCAGGCACTCTAAGGCCTCCAATGGTGAGCATGAAGATTTTTTTGTAAATTTTTCCACCAAAAATTTACAATAACTTCTATGATACTAATGCTTAGCAATGAGATTTTTATGGTAGGCTTACAACTCTAAAATGAATCTTCTTGTGGAAAATGAGAACATTCTGAGCTCGTATGATAAACTTACTAAAATAGAAAGCTCCCAAAGATAGCAACCTCCATGTCTACTAGTCCTTATTAAAATAAAAAAGACTGAAAATAAAAAAATATTTTTAGATGATGCAAGATTTCTCATACACCTAAGATGCTCCTGCATCAATATTTAGACTTATTCTTTCGAGTTCCCTAGCAAGGTGTCATTACATATGGTGTCAAAGCCCTGGGTTGCTACACTGGGAGCTCTAGGGCCTATTATGCTTAAGAAAATCAAGAGAAAAGAAAAACATGAAATAATATATGAATTTTTTTCTAGTAATCTTTAGAATGCCTCTTAAGGCATGAAATGAAGTAGGAAATAAAGATATTCCCAAATTTTCAACATGAAATTTGTTGGTGTAAATAAGTATTCACTATTTACACTTACTTAAGTTTACTTAGGTTAATGCATTATTTAATTATTTTATTAATTTATTTTGTGAGACACTTAAGAGTTTGCGCACCTTTTTGAGTTGTCATGTTAACAACATAGGAGTACACAACTCTATTTTAGCACATGGTGTCTACAACACTAATTTGTGTGTCACACCCTTGTAGGCTTATCCTCTCATTACCACACTTACTTCCATGTTTAATGGAGGATAACCCATATCTGGTGGACATGTGCCTGGTTGTATGACTTATCATGATGCTAATTTCAAGGCACTCTAGATGTATTGTAGAGGTCTTTATATATAGGCACTCCTAGTGTACTTTTACATGGCATATTAAATGAATATATCATCATTTTGATCATACTCTCTCTTCTTGGCCTACAATTGTGCTTATGTTTGAGTTCTTAGTTCCTGGTAAATTTTTCCCTTAGGAAAATTCTTACATGGTATCAGAGCTTGGAGACTTTCTCATCACATAGCCATTCGAGACCACTTTTTGCTTTAGCACCTTAGCTCAAATCCAGAGTACTATAGAAATCGGGAGTGTCTAGAGCCAGATCTGACCTCGCCATTGCATTTGGAACACTGAATCGGTGAAAATCAACTATAAACTCAGTTAGCCTGGCGCAAATTTGACCATGAGGTAAATTTTTTTTGCAAATCAGAACTTGAATGCCTTGATTTGCAATTCAGGTATGGTCACTTGTTGATCTCATTAATTCATTTTCACATCTATATTTTTTCTTTGCTTTTTTTATTGCAAATTTTTGAAATTTTCTTTTTTCCCTTGGGCACCCAAAAGAGAATTTTTTTTTAGCAGAACCAGGTAGTGACACCCTCACTCTTTTTTTTCCACTTGGAGGGTTTATTATTTAATTGTAGGACATTTAAATTTGGCTAGAATAGTGTCGAAGGTACAATTGAAATTTAGTACAGCTTGCGGCCCTTACATTTCTAGCCCCAATACAATAGGTATTACACTGCAAATCTTGTGATAGATCATATAATCGGTGGCCACATAAACTCCATTGGTGAAGGCAATATTCCCTCACTGGTAGTACTTCATAGTTCATTGGCAGTTTCCCCTAGCCACTTCCAACAACTTGACGGGCTCTTTGTTGTTACATATGGAAAGTGTTTCTTTTAAACACTGTCACGGTCCATCCCACAAAAAATGTGGGACAATTCCAAAAAAAATTGTGACCAATGATGGTATATTTAGGCAAGCAGAGCAAGATTTTGACTACACTTCATGTTTCTAGTAAGGTTTCATCAATTCCAGTGACATTTTTTCACTCTGCCAATGTGTTGATTGGCTTTCAGTGCTCGCGTTTGGTACCTCTGGCCATGTGTTGTAAATTCCAGTAACGATTTTCTTTTGAAACATCGACAACTAAGACTATGTTTTTTGGTACATGACTTGACTTTGTCAGCATCTGCAAACCCACTTCCTAGTCGAGTTTCCTATTTTCTAGTGTCGCTATTTTTTTCCAAATTTTTCCATTTCCACGCATATAATTCTGCCATGTCCGTGGACCCCAGTACCTACAACACATGGAATGTTACTATTTTGAACGCAAATAATTTAGAAATTGCCTAACTCATGCCATGTGTCTTTCTTGACACGTCATTTGATAGTAAAGGACACATTAGTAGGCCCACTTTGCTGCATCATTTGTACAATTTGTGACATATGTCATTCCATACCTGTCTGTACCATACAAACACCAACTCAGCCTGACACATCAGCAGGGGATTTTGTTTGGTTGACGTCAGCTAGGTACTAGGTTGAATTTGATGGTTGTTTAACCATCAAACCTAGTCATTTTATAGCTATTGCAATGGCCATTTGACAATCAAATTTAACATCACAAATTTTCTGTCTGACCCCTCTATAGATTACTTTTCCATTTGGCAGCTTGACTTCACAAGCCCATAACTTAGACATCCAAACTTTGATTTAGGTGCAATTTTTTTTGAAATTAGGTAGACTTTCTTGAATATTCCAATAGAAGTGTTGTTTTCTAATTTTGGTACACAAATTTTGACAAAATTGCATTTTTTGGTGACTGTACTTGCATAGTCCTACTTTTTGCAACTTTAACCGCTCTATACGGGCACATCTGGTCACTTTTTCAGGTTCTATTTTTTTTGAAATTGCATTTTTTTGGTCTACTTTTTAGATCTGAAGGTATATTATAGGGTTGTGTGGACCAAAATCTCACTTTCATAATTAGGCCTTTTTCTACATTGTAAAGCTTTAATTCTTTTTCAGAATTGTTGTAAATCTAAGCTATAGTGCTTAAGTGACGGATTTTAGCCTCACAAGGTAGTTGTAAAATAAAAATTAGAAAGTCCACTTTGTTCATTTTGACAAGTGGTCCATTGTAAACGCACTACTTATAAAGTGCCAAAAGCATCTTTTTTGGGGGTCTTTTCATTGAGTAAAAAGGGGGGGTGTGTATTGTGGTTTTTGTGTCTCTCTATTGTGCTCTTTTTATTTTTGCATCGTGGGTTTTAAATGTCCTCCTCTAACTTCACGCAACTATTCTACATGGAAAGATATTGCATGGAGTAGATTAATGGAAAAAGGATATAGTCTTTATGTTGATGGTGAAATTACTAAACCTACTAATACTAAAGAACTCATTAAATGGCGAAGACAAGACCAATAGGTTTTAGGAGTTATCAGGAGTTGTGTACATGGGGATCTCCTCTTTCACATTACCAATTTTTTAGAATCTAAAGAAGCTTGGGATAAACTTGAATAGTTGTATGGTAAGGTGGATGAAGAAAAGGGATTTTAGATTGAGGATGATCTACTTCTCTTGGATCCAAAGAATTTTAACACAATTCAGGATTATATCATCAAAGCCAATGAGTATAGGGCACTTCTTAAAGATTATGGAAATCCCATGAAGGATGTCAAGTTGATTCATCACATCCTAAAGAGGCTACCTTCTGAGTATGCTTCCTTTGTTTCAAGTTTCAATACTCACAGGTTGACCATGGCATGTACTTACTAGAAGCCTAAATTTGATGTATTTGTAGAAATGTTGATTTTTGAGCAATCTCACTTGATGGATTTAGGACTTTTCAAGTCATCAAATACCAAAGCCTTGGTGGCTACTGATGAGCACCAATCAAGTCAAGGAGGGAAAAGCAAGAAGAAGAAGAAGTAGTGGAAGCAAAAATCACAATCTGATCTCAACAAAGCAATTCTTCTTCCAACAAGAAGGGAAGTAATGACAAGAAGGACAAACTCTTTTACGCATACTGCAAAAATCCCAATCATGATGAGCATCATTGCAAGACAAAAAGAATCGATGAGTTAGAAAACCTACTCAAGAAGAACATAATTCAAGTGCAGAGTACTTCCAAGTATTCAACTCCAACCTCTTCAAAGGGTAAAGGGCAAGCACTTATGGCAAACACAAGTTCTTCTTTGGAATGGATACTTGACTCTGGTCCCTCTTATCATATGGGTTCTTCAAAGGAAGACTTTTCTTCATTGAAGTAGTCAAAGGTGCCACACATCTTCATGGGAGATGATAAAAAAATGGAAGTTGAAGGGAAAGGACATGTGGAAATAGAATATGTGGAATTCAAAGATGTTCTCTATGTTCCAAACCTTAGCTCCAATCTCCTATTAGTTTACCAAATCACTCACCTTGAAGATGGTCACAAAGTTGAGTTCCTTCCAGATTTAGTGATGGTGCAAAGTCTAAGAGATGATTCATTGGTTGTTGTGGGGAAAGTCAATGATGACAAGAGGCTTTACTCCTTCTCCCACTTTGTGCCTATGTCTCCTTCTTAGGCCTTGTTGACTCACTCTACTTCACACATCAACTTATGGAATGAGTGGTTTGGTCACCTTGACTTTTGTTCTCTTCATCAACTTTGCTCAAAACATATGGTCAAAGGTCTACCTAATATCAACTTTTCTAAGGGAGAATGCTCATCATGTTCAATGGATATGCATCTCAAGGAGAAGTATGATAAAGAGAAGTCTTCTAGAGCTCCAGTTGTTCTTTAGCTAGTTCACATGGTTTTAGCAGGACCCTTTGCAGTGACTTCAATCAGCCAAGGCTGCTACATACTCACATTTGTTGATGAATTTTCAAGATTCACTTGGGTCTACTTCCTTCATCACAAGAATGAAGTGGTTCATAAGCTTCAAGACTTCAAGACTCATGTTGAACACAAGTCAAGGAAAGCCATCAAGGTACTAAGGGTGGACAATGAGAATAGATATATAGACAAAAGACTTAGAGACTTTTGCAAAATTGAGGGGGTTGATCTTCAAAACCCACTAGCATTCAGTCCGCACAAGACAGATGTTGCAGCTATGAGGATTAGGACTCTCAAGACCATGGGAAGTTGCATGATAAAAGTTAGGTCTCTTGATCCTATACTTGAAGTTGAAGCCATTAGTAGTGCTACTCACATACTTAATAGGTCTCCTCATAATGCCTTTAAGACTCCTTTTGAGGCATGGTGTAGTAGAAAACTAGTTGTAAGTCACCTTAGAGTCTTTGGTTGTCCAACATGGGCAAACCTATCTTCTAGAGGTTGCAAGGCACTAGCACCTAGGTCTTGTACCTTCATCATATATGAAGACAATGTGAAGGCATATAGACTTATGGATCTAGAGACTCATGAGATCTTTGTGGAGAAGGATGTTCACTTTGAAGAAATTTCACCTAGCTTATCCTCTAATCCTCTCCACACATCATACATGGTGGAAATTGATGGTGACACCAGAAATAGTGCTTCAATAGATTCAAACATGTGGGGTTATATCGACAATTACAGTGAGAGGTCACATCATCCATCCAATCCACATGCTTATATTGCCACAATGAAAGATCTAGCATAGCATGGTACATCTTGTCTTCTAGCTCTAGCTTTAGTTGACTTGGGAGATAGTCTTGAGGACTTACATCTTCTCTTTGATGAAGGTGATCCTTCTATAGTTGTTGTGAGGGCTCACTCTAACCCTCATGTCCATTCTCTACATGATCAATCTTCATAGGTTGGCATGATTGTGGATCCTTATAAACAACAATTGGAGGAGGTCTATTTGTCAATGGAGGAGATAAATGGTTTAGTGGAATAGGTTCAACAAAAATCCTTGCTAGATCTACATTGATTCTTTTTAGGATAGTTGGAAGGGGCAAGCATCAACATTAGCATAGGGATACTTGAGTAGGTTTCAGGGCCACCATACATATTTAGGATTGTACCTTTGCCATTGTTTGTTCCTAAGGGGATGAACATCATTTGATACTCTTGGACTAACTTCTTCATTGGAGTGGCTTTCACTTGTTGGCATTCTTCTTTGGGGGGGGAGCCTATTCTATCTCTCTTCTACCTCTCATCATTCTCTTATGTATATGCTAGCTGTATGTTGTAATGGGGGGGTCTTGATTACTCCATCCATCCATGCATCGCTATTCATCTCTCTTTTTGGGGTAGGGTTTTTCCCATGAGGTTTTCCATCTTTCTCCACTTTATGAGAGATTAAATTTCATTATGTACTTGGTTACCTAACATGGCCTAGTATCTAGGACCCATTGTACATCTTCATCCTAGTTTTTGAAAGCTTGAGGTCATTCCCCTAAGTTGCACTTAAGGGGGGGTGTTGGTGTAAATAAGTATTCACTATTTACACTTACTTAAGTTTACTTAGGTTATTGCATTATTTAATTACTCTGCATTATTTTACTATTTTATTTTGTGAGACACTTAGGAGTTTGCACACCTTTTTGAGTTGTCATGTTGACAACATAGGAGTATGCAAATCTATTTTAGCACATGGTGTCTACAACACTGATTTATGTGTCACACCCTTGTAGGATTATCCTCTCATCACTGCACTTACTTCCTTACTTAATGGAGGATAACCTATATCTGGTGGACATGTTCTTGGTTGTATGGCTTATCATGATTCTAATTTTGAGGCATTATAGATGTATCTCAAAGGCTTTTATATATAGGAACTCCTTGTGTACTTTTACATGGCACATTGAGTGAATATATCGTCATTCTGAATATATCAAGGTAAGGAAAAAAAATCATGATCATAAGGGCCTAAACTCCAATAAATAATTCAAAGCTAGGGGATAGGTGTGACATAAATAGTGTAGGAGAAATACTTCATGTAGGTGATGACAACAAGAAGACAGTTTGTAAGAAACTCTAGAAAATTTATACCTTACTAGTGTATATCCCAAGTATTGGAAAAAAAAACCATTTGATTAATGAATGCCTAACCTTTTACAATTAAGGGTGAACTTATATTTTCAAAATATTAATGTATGGAACTCATAAGATACTCTACCTTCTTGGGTAATAACTCTAAAACATGGATGCCTTTTCTACTTAATCAAGAAAACATGGTAATATCACTTATAAGCTAACCATCCTATATAAGTGTATAAAGGACATGAAATGATAAGAATATAAGTTCTAGAGAACCATATAATGTAAGGTCATTCATTTTTTAGTTTAGAAAAATAAATTACATTAATGGTAATATTTATCTTAAAGAATGTATGTGTTTTGACCCTACCTCAACTCATACTGAAAGGATTCTTGTAGGGAACAACTTGAAATTGTTAGACAATAATTTTTTTTGATATGTTGTATCCTAGTCTAGTTCAAGGAGAGTGATGGCAAATTAGACTAGATATATTTCTTTCTTTCTTTCCCAAATCTCTTGTTGGAGCTTTGTACAATAAGAAGTTACTAAAGGATTGGTTTCTAATATATTGAAAAAAGTCACTTCACTCTCAAAAAAGGTTGGATAGTTGAATAACTCTAATAAAGTATGAGTATTATACATGTTAATAGATTAATGGTAAGAAATTATTCTTAAGAACTAACAAAAATACTAAATTCAAATAAAAAATAGTTAGGAGAAAACAATGGAAGATTTACTTGATATCATAAAATCATATGTTAAGCATAAGTTTGTAAAATATTGTGAGATGGTCCAAAGTTACTTGGGAAAATGATAAGAGACAATTCTAATATGGGTAATATTTTAATAAGATAATTAACTATGAACATATATTAGCAAGATGTATTCCACTAAGGGATTTGTGACATTCAATTAATATAAAAGACAAAAGGAATAACTCTTTCTTGACCAACTAAACACCTAGGAGAATTATAAAAGAAAAAACTTCTATAAATGGTTGTAGCTTGTGGTTTAAGTAGAATTAAGTAAAATCTATCTTAATGGATTTGTCTTCTTTATAACATTAATTATAGAAGTATGTGACTATTCTATTTTGTAGCATAGAGAAATAACTACACTTCAAGGCTATCCTCTTTATCTTTGAGAACTAAGGGATTGAAGTTTATTTAACAAAATAGTAGCTAAAGAAGGTAACATAGAAATATAATATTTTGAGTACATACTTAAGTATTTTTCCTTTCTAGAAATAGGAGCTTAAGAAATTTGAAGGTCTCTAGAAAAATTACACTAATACATGAAGTAAAATTTCAAATATAACTAATACGAAAGGATTTTCCAACACTAGAATCTAAGTAGGTAAATTAGATAACTAGTTCATGGAAATAAACATGCATTTGAGAACTCCTCATAAGAAACCTTTCCTCCTAATAAATGACTTTATTTAATTGTGATAAGATGACTTAACTAAGGTAGGTTACCTTGACAGTTGATAGCAAGATTATGATGACTTCTAGAAGTAAGAAATTTTTTAGGGGTGGAGGTTGTAATACCCCTCTTACCTTAACAAGTATTAAGTGGGGTTTAGAAGATAGTATAAGTACACTTTGACAAGTTTTGGAGGTAAGGTTACTTCTAGTACTCTTTGATTTGATAATTTTATAAATTCATGCACAGGTAAAACTAGAAGATAACATCTCACATACTTAACACAAAAGAATGACACCTATCTACTCTAAAACCACTAATCAACTAGGTTTTTATGCTATAATATATTTATACTTATGAGACACATCCTTTATTGCTTATGATGTTATGTATAGCTTTGCATTAGACACTTGAACATGTTCTATATAAAATCTTTAGGAGATCAAGTATATGGTTGAATTGTATCATACTTTATATGTTGTTCTAAATTTATTATTTATACTTTAGATACCTTGTTTATAATGTTTTTCTTATTATTTATTCTTAAGCTAACCCAAATAACCCATGATGGCTTATATATGTGTGCATTTACTCTGCTAGGTGTGTCTTTTGGATGAGGGGAGGTAGTCATAGTCACTTCTTCAGGAGATCAACATGATGTCGCACTCCTCCTTGTATGTCATTGTGTGTGTGTGTGTGTGTTGTATCTTGTCGATTGGCAATGTAGGTACCAAGTATTGACTCCACCTGGCCACATAGGTCTAAGTGTGCCTCAAAATCCTCAAACTAGTTGTTGTTAAAAGGAAATGGAACCATGATCCATATAGGCATCCTTATATCCTTATAAATCTAGTAGGAATTCAATCACCTAGCCCAATGATTATGTTTTTATTATTTTATTTTTAAGTTTAATCAGTGGATTATACTATTTAAATTTATGTGTTCCCTATCTTGATACTTGTATTTACATATAAATTGTTTGTGATATTTATTTGGTATATTTATATAAGCATGTATGGGTGCACACATATATACCTATATAAGTATACATCATTACATAGTTAATGTATTTAAGTATTTGTGTATGTTATAAATTGTTTGTGAGTGATTTATTTATACACTTAGATATAAAGAAAAATTTATTAGAATATAGAAATAAAAAAATTAAAAGGGATAAAATAAAAAGTATAGGTATTTAGAAGAGAAGTTATAACATGCATTCAAGATTAATTAAGGTTGTCTAAGTTACCCACATGGAAGAATATGAGATTGAGAATATAAATATAATGATGAACATTAAAAAAAAAGGGTTACAAAACACTAGAGAAGGTATTTACATCATTTGTGGACCATTTATTCATTCTATACCCCTAAAATAGCCTTAATTTACCCCTAATATGCCTAAACAACTTGTAAAATGGTAGTTAATTGCATAAGCTAAGGCATTTTCAGGTTTTGGAAAAGGGTGGTGTCTTTTCCTCTAAAGAGGTATGAAAGTTATTCAAGAGCATATATATGTGGTGTAAAATGTAAATGTGAAGAGTGAGGATGGCTGAAATTTAGAAGAGAGATTGGTTGTACTACTTATGAATGTTTTCATGGAGTAGAATTAATGATATCCAAGGGAGAGTGTATGGGTATAATTCTTTAAGGAATTGTAAGTATATTTCCTTTTGGAGAGAGAGTTATATGGGAGATTTTAAAGAGCTAAGAGAGGGAATTATTTTTTTTGGAATTTATTCTTCTTCAATCATGGAGGTTTGTGAAATTGGAGCAGGTTTGAATGATGCATCTCAAGTGGATTTATTTTACTCTATTTGTTTCCTTGCTCTGGCTTAAGCTAAATCTTCGTAGGACTTAATGCATGGATTGAAATTATTGATTTACATTATTTATTTGATAAAAATATGTCTATTTATATTTTCTAATGATGTAATATATTTTTCTATTTTATTCCTATAGTTATTTAAAGGTCTTGAGTTCTTTTTTGTGAAAATAGATTTTGTGTTTTCCTATGGTATTTATCGACTAGTTTTTGGAGACATATTACCTTCCACTAGAGGGTTGTTGGTAAGTAGAGGAAAGGAAAAATGTATTATGTTCTATCTTACATGTGTTCTTTTCTATTCTTTCATTTACATACTACATGTTTTTATTATAAGTTTTGGAATTATACATGCTTGATTTAGGGGATTTTTTAACCATTAGACATCATGTTTGGATTTTCATGATCCTAATTATTATTTAAGACACTAGAGGCATGCAAATTTTTTATGTGATATATAAAATTGAAAATTATAAATAATGTGATTATAGTCTTTGTGCTTTATGATTTTTTATGTATTGTGATGCTTGTATGATGAGTTAGGGTCTTGTCTAAACTAGGGGTATGGGACCCTAGGAATGTTGTTCCCTAAACTCTTTTGTGATTTTGGTTTTTGATTTGTAAGTAGGCTAGGTGCCCTAGGTGAATGGTTAACCATAGGTGTTGGGGCTTGAAAGTGGTCACAATAGGATCCTATGTGTTAGAGACAAGGGCCCTGTATAGGCTGGCTCTACATGTGAGTTTTGGTAATCAAGTGAAAATATTAATAACATTAATGGGTTATGGGGGGTTTAGGAATTCACATTAATCAATACTAAGAAATGTGTAGTGTTGGAGTACTTGAAGAGGGGACATTCTATGTAGGCCACCAGTTCTTGACTAATGTAAACGATCCCAACACTATTGGTCCATACATATCATATTAGAGTACTTGGAGAGGAACTATTTTGTGTGGAACAATGGTCTTTGGCTCATGTGATTGATCCCAACTAAGAGGAATGTATGATGAAACTCACCTAGATTTGGTTGAACCCTTAACTCTACTTTTGCCTCTAGTTGTCTATTTGCCTTGTAATTGCATTTTGGGGCATTATGCTTTGTGTGGCTTTATATTACCTTTGTACTTTCATTTTGGGGTACAAGACTTAGATTACCTTATAACCTATTTGGATCATGGTCTTATCTCTTAGCTCAGGTTAGTGGACCATTTATGGCTCCATGTGCTTGGGTGGTAAATATTTTTGAGGTATTGTTTGATTTTTCATGGATGGATTAAATGGATCCTTGTTAAGCAATTGTTAAATATTAATTCTTGAGGTCTATGTGTTGCATCTCTTTGGAAGAAATCTATATAATATTGTAATGTGAACTCTTGAAGAAATTAAAAGATAATATGTATGTGTATCATGAATTAGAAAGCTACATAAAAGGATAAAGGGCATCTGTAGGAGAAATAAAAGGAAATGTGAACATATTGTATTATTTCAAAAGATAAACAAGGTTATGATGATGCCATGACATTGTATATTTCGTCATATCTAGATAGTTGTATGATGAACCACATAATCATCATAACATTATCAAATGAATAATCTAAGTAATTATTGAATAAAAGATTATTAGGTTTACATGTATGGTTGATGGTTTAAATCTATTTCATATATCTTTATTCCATATCAAATAGATGTCTTTGATTATATGGATCAAGACACTAGTTCATAGTTTGTAAATGGTTATTAGGATGTATAATGTATCAAATCATAAGTAGACATATAAATAAAAGATGGATTAACTTTAGTAGTAAGGATTAATATTGTTAATGAAATTAAGTAAGCAATGAATGAAGAATACTTGTTGAGTTGATTGCATAATAAAAGTTAATTCTTAAGCATGTACACTAATGTTGTTTAAGGTGATATTAGGGAATCTATTAGGACTTAACATATATGATTAATGAGATTAATAGGAAAAAGATGTTTAAAAAAAAAATTACTCACCAAACTTAGTAACATTCAGACTTATCTTTTTGGGTTCCCTGACGAGGCATTTCATCAACTCAACTACTTATGTAGCACCTCTAGATCAAAGAGAAAATGTGGGAGATTATACTAGTACTTAAAGTTAAGCTAAAAAATGGCTAAAATTGTCTTTGAGTTTTTGTTTGTATATTTTGTAAGTTTTCAACTTTAGAATTGATTTTGGCTTGGTCAAAATCTTAACTTTTCCTTGGTTATGGTTATGCTTCAAAAGTTGGAGTTTTTGAAAAGTTAGAATTATTTATAAATTATTTCTTGAAATTTCCAAACTCTAAATTTTTGAGTAGTTTTGAACTCAAAAAGTTGGTTATGCAAGGATAGTGTATAAATTCATAAACACCACATGTAAAAGGGACATATGTAATGGAAATATTCAAGACTATGCTAAGTTACTAAGAGGGGAGGGATGAATCAGTAACTTCTAAAACTTTAACAATTTCAATTCTTAATCCAATAAATTTATTAGCACTTATTTCATCACTATCCTTCTCTTCCCTTTGTTAACCACCTATGGGAGCTTTATTTCTATCTCTATTCTAGCCTTAGCTTCTTTATAAGTTCCAAAATAAGGGGCCTTGGGATCAATAGGTTCATTGATAAGGGCTTCAATGATATCCTTTGTCTCATCAATGTTCACCTCATAGCAAAGAGGTTTGACCCATACAACTCCAGGCTTAACTACTTGCATATATGACTTGTCATAGTCCACCATGAAGCACACATCATCCTTGTAGTCTTCAACTAACTTCTTTGGAATCTTGAACCTATTGTTCATTTTCTCTTTGAACACATCAAAGTAGTTGTCCATGATGTTGCCATAGTTCTCAACCATTTCTACAATATATTCATTTATTTGGTAAAGTACATGTACATCTTTTCTCTAGACTATAGTGCCTTTAGAAGGGAAGAACTTTTGGAAATAAAAGAATAGACAGGGTAACAATGAACCAAATTTACATGAGTTATTCTTGGATGTTCTTATACTTTCCATGTTCTTATTGAATTGCCTTAACAATAGGTCAACAAGGTCATAAGATAGATTTTTTTTAACCACTTTATACACCAAATCCATGGCTTCACATGACACACTGTTAAGATAGCTTGAATTGTATATTTTATAAGCAATAACATGAATTCCAAATTTCAACTTTGCATCTATGACACTACTTATCTTCATACCCTTTCCATCCCACTCGGCTACGATTTTCTTCTCCAACTCTGCCCAACCTAGGGTTTTAGTTATTTTGGCTTTGGTAAGCATGGAAAGGCCAGGGATTCGATGAATCATTTTCTTTGTTATCAGAATTGGCTGCTCTAACCATAGTTGTCCATTATGCACTTGGCTAAGGATAAACCTAATCCATTTAATTTGAAATTCTTGAGGAATATGGGGAATATGTGTTAATCCTTTTGCTTCCAAACATTGATGCTTAGGTTTTAGGGTTCCATCAACACATAACTAACCTAGGGCATCATCCATCTCTAGAGTACCAATTTCTTGAATAGTACATTTAAAATGAGTACAAATATCATTAACAAGAAGTACCTTGGGAGGGATTTGGGATTGAGCTCCATTTGGGTCTAGGGTTTCAGCAACTACGGGTGTGAGCTTAAAATATGGCACCTTCCATTCAACTCCTCAAACCAACATGTCAGACCCTTTCTTGACCTTGCTATTGCTAGATGCCATTTTTTTCTTAGTAGTTTTTGAGACAACTTTGAAATTTTTTTGTAGGAAATTCACTCAAGTTGCTTTGATTGCATAGAAAATAGCTCTTTGCAATAGCACTCAAAAATTCAAGATAAGAAATGAATTCAATTCCATGCCTTTTGTTAAAACTTCTCCATTAATGCTTGGTATGGAGGTAGATAAGTTGACAAAATGTCATCCATGATATGATATTGATTACTTAGAGACATCTTCATGATTTGGTAACCATAAGTACCTTTGTTACTCTTGACTTTTCTTGGTAGAGTCTATGAATCGACCTTACTTAGTAGAGAAGGTAACTCGATAATAATTGATACTAATTTTTCTTAGTGATCCCTTTGTATCTTGTATACAAATTTGGATCTTTTTCACCTTTAAACTAGAACTAATTCAAATGTCTTGTTTGATAGCCTGGTTCTAGTTCTTCCTTGAGAACTTAATTAGGAATGGTAGAGTCACCCAATTCTTGAGTGACTTGACAATCATTTCTCAAACCAATATCTTTGGTAGACTTAGGAGTCCATTGCTGTCTCATCTACTTTTAGATGTTATTAGCCTTTTCCTTCTTCTTATCTTCAATTTTACCAGTATTCATACAATTCTTGGCAAGATGACCAAGTTCTATACAAATAAAACATCTTTTAGTGGTATCTCTTTTCCTCATATGATGTTTAAAACAATTCATACCAATATGTCCAAATTCTCCACAGTAATAATGTCTACACTAGGTATTGTAGTCCCAACCAAATATAGCCTTCACAATTTATTTAGCAGGATTCAATGTCCTAATTTTGCATTTTGATGCCTTGTGTCCATGTTTCTTACATTTATGATAGTTTCCTTCAAATCTTGATTTCTCTTTGCATTCATTAGCCTTGTGACCATGCTGATTGCAATTGTAGCATTTTCTATTAATTTTTCTCTCCCATTATTCCAACATTTATTTGATGTATGACCTATCTTACCATAGTGATATCAAGTAGGTCTTTGATTATTTTGAGCACCTTGTTTGGAGGATTCACCTTCTTCTTTGTATCCAATTCCTTCTTTTCCTTTTTTCCCATAGAGGTTTTGCTCATTCAATTGATCCATGTCTTCTTGAGATTTCATCATTCTTTCATGGATTTGCTTCTCAATGTTTAGGTTATTTCTCAATCTTTCATTCTTTGTCTTTTAGATCTCAGCTCATTTTTTATTCTTTCATTGATTTAACTTCTAGAATTTAGATCATTCCTTATTCTTTCATTTTCAAATCTTAGGCTCATGATTTTCTCATTTGCATTGGAAAGCTGATCAATAAGGTTTGCTTACTAAAGGGATTGGCTTTGGATTTCATTGTTTTTTTCATTCATCTCTTCTTTTATCTTATTTCTTTGTTCCAAGACTTCACATAACCTTACTGATTGAATTTCTTGTTCTCTTTTTAGCTTTCTTACTTCTTCTTGTAGGGAACCATTCTTCTCTAGGAATTCCTTGATTGCATCATTTGCTTCATCTGAGCTGCTTGAAGGATGAAAGTCTTCAATTCTTTCTTCAATGTAGAGATGATCATTTATTTGATTTGCAATTTCCTTTCTTCTTTTCAAAGATTGGGAAAGTTGCTCCTTATCTTTCTTTAGTTGGGCAATGGCCATTTTTAGATCCAACTTTTAATTGTCAATAGCTTTGTCAAGTTTGAATATCTCCATATCCTTGATCTTTGCTCAAGCCATTAAACTTTATCCCGAGAACCACAAAGCTCTAATACTAATTGTTGGAAATATTCAAGACTATGCTAAGTTACTAAGAGGGGGTGAATCAATAACTTCTAAAATTTTAATTCTTAATCCAATAAATTAATTAGCACTTAATTCATCACATCTGATCAAATTGCATGCATGAGAAACTAAAAACATGAAAGCATCCATAACAATTGAACACAAAGATTTGGTGACCCAGAAACCTTCCAAATAGAAAGTAAAACTCTAGTGGGGATGATACCAACAAACTTTAGTACTACAACATAAAGTTGTCCTATTAAGGCTTACATTGATCACTTCTAATGATTTTCCCTATTCAGAGCAATTAGGACTGCTAGGTCCACCTTGTGAGAGGATTTACAAACACATAATAAAGTATGCACTTCATAAAGAGATTTATAAAAGACTATTAGGTCTATCTTGCTAAAGGATTTTGACTGATTCACCTGTTAGGATGAAGTAGTAGATCTCTAATTTGCAACTGAGTTTGTTAATAAAGATTCCTTAGTGTACTGATCACCTTTTTGTGATAGATATGTCTCTATTGCTCCTTATACTAATATGACCTTTATAATTATTTATCTGCTACATTCATAACTTGAACTTTTTGCATCCATATTCACATTACAATACATATGCTCAGATTCACATTCTCACTCTTGCATTAGATATGATATAATACATTACATATATATATATACCAATCCAAATTACAAAATTACAAAGTCAGCCATGATACAAGTTAACACAAATATTACAAAGTCAGCCCATATAAAGATACTTGGGTTCTGAAGACTGACTCAGTGAGGTTTTGATACTTGACATCCATTGTCAATGTTTGACATTTTCATGCACTAGGTAGACATAGAAGCTCAGTCTATACTGATCACTTTCAAGTAGTCTTGAACTTGGTATGTATTTGTGACTTAGTAGATATTGTGCAAAATCACTTGGTTAACAAGAAGTAGCTTGGTTAACATTGGCTTTGCATCACATGAAATGTGAACTTGGTAGACACTATAATACTCAATAACCACTAATAAACTCAGTGAACACTGAAATACATAGTTTGAACTACTAAAATTTACACTAATTGAATCTGCTCAGTAACCACTAGGATTAGTCCAAAAGACTTGGTACCAACTGTAGAGCTTGGTGGCTAATGAATTGCATGGCAAGCACTATAGACTATTTAATGAGCTTATTAGCTACATAGAATCTAAATAAGTGTGTGTCACTAATAAAAAACTTTGACTAATATGTCAACAATATGATCATTGGTGAATTAAAGAACATTTATCTTGGGAAGTGATTCTTATCATAATGTCTGTTTTCATAGTGATATGTAAATGCTCATGGATTGTTGAATCATACTGATGCTAATGATAGCTTTCAAATATAGATCTTGATTGTTCCTATTGGTCTTTTGAGTTAATTCATGAAAGATTTGAAGTCTTTTTGTATATTCATTGTGAAGATCTTTCTTTCAATATTCTATAAGTTTGTACACTTTGAGTTGAAAACCCAAAAATGATACTTTACAAGGGAGATGCCCCTCTTAATGTAGAGGAAGGTCACATATCAAGGGCCTATCCAACAATTAGAAAAAATAGCTTGCCACATTGATTCTATTAGACCAAACTATATAGTTTTCAAAGTGACAAATCAATTTACCAATATATTTTTTATGACTCTACTGGGGATTCTATTGAAATTCTTTAGAATAATTGCGGGGGGGGGGGGGAGGATGAATCAATTATCCAAGGTCCAGATATACTATTAAAAATTTTCATAGCCTAATGTATCCATAAAATATTTATCATCATGCATTCATCCATAGGATTATGAAATCACTTAAAATTTGTAGGTTACTGTCAAATCAATTTACAGAAATGTAAACATGGAGCATAACAGATTCAATAACACACTTGACACAATGATTTATGTGGAAACCCAATTTGGGGAAAACCACTAGTAACATGCTACTCTTTCTCACTCTTCTGAAGTGGTGCCCTGTGAAAGGACAACCCTATTAAAGGTTACAATACACACTATTAAATGTGATCTTACTAAAGGATTTCAATCAACCTATTAGGAGTGAGCCTTGTTAGAGGAATTTAGACCATTCACTTAGAATTTCACCCAATTAAAGGATTTACAAATGACTATAGGTCAACCTTAATCCAAAGGATTTACCCTAGCTTGATACATTTATTAGAGAGTAACAATAAGGCTTGATTTGATAACAACTTACAACTCCATTTGTAGATTATAGATCACTATTTTAGTCCTCCATTCTACTTGGCTTTCACATAATTTAGCTCTAATAGCCTATTCACCCTTCAATCATCCATACTCTTAAGCCTTCTTTCTTTACTTTCCAATGTAGACTTTTCACTTAGGTCACTAAATGAAGCAATATCCTAGACTCCTTGTCTACCTTAGGTTCTCACACATGACTACCTTTTCTTTTGACCAGCTATCCCTATAAATAGAGAATTAAGATATTTTATTGTTCATTCTCCATCATCCAATTTAGGGTTATGAAAAATTAGGTAGGATTCAATGAATCTACCCCTTATTTTATTTCATTCCCTTCTAGAAAATTTTCCTTCAATCCTATTTGAATTCACCTCAAAATGGTTTACCATGAATTCTATGCTAGCTCATCAATCTTATCTTCCACATGGTTCACACAATCCAAGAATACAAACTTGTCGACTTAGATCCATCAAATTCACAATCTTTCTAAGAATGATGGCACTTGACATTAACTTTCTTTTGATGCTCAACACATACTATGTTGCTTAGTATCTACTATAAAATCCCTTGACATGAACTAAAGTTTACAAGTGCTTGTCATCAACTAAGATTTACTCGACATCAACTGTTTTACATGACTTACACTAGAATAGACTTTTACTCAACTCCAATTGATTTTCTACTTGGCTTGTACTACCTTTTCTCGACACTTATTGTCCACTCAATTAAGTTTGGCAAACAAACTTTGTTTAACTTGTTCTTCTAAACTTTCTTGATGTAACCAACCTTTGCAACCATAAGTAGATTATCAATGCACTATGATATCACTGTCTTAGCTAATTCTTGTACTCCTTTTCATATAATAACTCAACCTTTCCTCTAAGTGCTATTGTTACATCTTTTTTTATAAAATCCTCTTCATTAGTCAAATAAGTGATAGTACCTAAAGAATATAAGTAGTTGTCTTACCATCAAATAGGAGGTTTCACATTAGTGACAAAACAATGATTGAAACACATTTCTAATACTTGCATCAATCTATTTTCAACAATCCCCCTCTTTGGCATTAATGACAAACCAAATTGATCAACCAAATTGACTAGGTTATAACAACAAGACCAACAAAATACCAAAAAGAAAATAATTTCTTGTATTGAAATCTCTCCCTTTGTCAATATCTTTCATCTTCTGAATAGGTTATAAATTTTGTTCTATTTTGATCAAAAAATAATCAACTCATCCTTGTGACTGTCTCCACATTATCTTCCTCTTACTAGGTAGATGTAATTAGCAAATAGACATTCTTTCTCATCAATCAAAATTTCTCCCTCATACTATGTGTTAGGATTTCTCCCTCTTTGTTCAGTTCCTTTATGTGCTATCAACAATGTCTTTCTTCAATATCTCTCAGGGTTCTATTTAGTTTTCTTGTATATCTCCATGTTCCTATATATCTCCCTCTTTGACAACAATTCCAAAGACTTGTTATCTTTAATATGATGATATGAACATCTTTAGTTTCTCCATCTATCACCTTGCTTGTGATTGATTTATAATTCCAACTTTTTGATTATTTTAGGTAGCTCCTAAAGTAAGATCCACTACATCAATATGTACCATATGTCAATCAACTTTTTTGATGTAGGGCACCCATCTTGTTTCTTAAATAGCTTTTGATATCTCTAAGATACTCATGAGCATCCTTGGGTAATGCTTTTGTGAAGATTTCAGTAATTTTCTCTTTTGCATTAACATATTCCATCTTCACCTCTTTATCTTGAACTAATTATCTCAAGTAATGATACTTGATTGCAATGTTCTTATTCTTTGTATGCATCATGGGATTATTTAATATATTTATAGCACTTGTATTATGACAATAAAGTATCACTAGTTCAATGATCTCTTTCTTCATACCTTTGAGTAGTTGTTTGATCCATATAGTGTTTGTACAATATATTGTAGCAACAACATATTCAGCTTCAATAGTAGGTTGAGAAGTGTAGTTCTATTTCTTGCTAGTCCATGTAACCAACCTCTTGCTTAATAAAAATTCTCCTTCACTGGTGCTCTTTCTGTCACCAATATTTTTAGCCCAATCAGCATCAGTATAGGTTCTTAATTCAAATTTCTCATTTTTCTAGTAGTATAGACCATATTCCTTTGTTCATTTAAGATATCTTGTTATTCTCTTTACAAACATCAAATGATTCTCCTTGGGATTGGTAGAGAATCTTACAACTATCCCTACAAATAATGTAATATCAAGTCCATTGTGTACTACATATAGTAATTTCCCAATCATAGACCTATATAATGTTTGATTCACCTTAACCGAATCATCATTCTTTGACAATTTATTTCTTGTCACCATAGGTGTACTTACTAGCTTAGAATCTTCCAATCCAAGAGTTTTTAGTGTCTCCTTAACATACTTTGATTGAGTGATATATATACCATATTTCATTTGGTGTACTTGTAAATCCATAAAGAACTTGATCTCTTCAAACATATACATCTCTGATTCTTGCTTCATTTCATTTTCAAAAGTCTTAAATAAAGTATCCTGACCTCCAAATATGATGCCATCAACAAAAACTTTAGATGATAAAATACCTTTTCCTTTCTCTGTCTTCAAGTACATGTTGTTGTTATCAACAGTCCTTTCAAATCCAATCTTCACAAGATAATTATGAAGTCTCCCATACCATGCTCTTGGTGCTTGCTTCAAACCATATAAAGTTTTGTTTAATCTACATACCATGTTTTTATTATTAGCATCAAAAAATCCTTCTTGATGTTCTATTTATACCTCTTCCTCCATTATACCATTAAAAAATGTAGACATAACATCCATTTGATAAACTTTGAAACCTTTGTATGCAGAGTAAGCAAGTAGAGTTCTTACTCCTTCCAGTCTTGCAACAAGTGTAAATGCCTCTCCATAGTCTATCCCTTCTTGTGTGTATCCTTTATAAACTAATCTTTCCTTATTCCTTGTGACCTCACCATTTTCATCTAACCATTTTTTATGTATACCCACTTGGTACCAATCACACGTTTGTCTTCTAGTCTAGGAACTAGAGTCAGTGTCTTATTTTTCTCAATTTGTTCAATCTCTTCTTCTATGGCTTTACTCTAGTCCACATCTTCTAAGGCATCTTCCACTATTTTGGATTCTTGCATACTCAACAAACATGTATCATTTCTCAACTTGTCCCTTGTCATTGGTCTAGCATCTTTATCTCTAATGATTTTTGTAGCAAGACGATGTCTCTTGACATACTTAGACAATCTTGGTTCAGTTTTGGTTTCTACATTTAGTCTCTCAACTTCTAAATCACTATGTACCTCTCTGTCAGGTAGTTGAGCATCTCTTACATGTACACTAATCTTTGAATCAGAATGTACCTAAAATTCATTTTGTTAACATCTAATAAATTCTTTTGGTTATTCTATATAAACTTCTTCCTCTAATATACCATTCAAAAATCTAGATTTAACATCCATTTGATAAAGTTTAAAACCTTTGTATGCAGAGTAAGCAAGTAGAGTTCTTACTTCTTCCAATCTAGCAATAGGGACAAATGTTTCTCCATAGTCAATCCCTTCTTCCTATGCATATTCTTTGTAGACTAATATTACCTTGTTCCTTGTGACTTCACATTTACATCCAACTTTTTTTTGTATACCTACTTGGTGCCAATCACATTTTTGTCTTTTGGTCTAGGAACTAGAGTCCATGTTTTATTTTTCTCAAATTGGTTAATCTCTTATTCCATGGCTTTACTCTAGCCCACATCTTCTAAGGCATCTTTCACTATTTTGGGTTCTTTCATACTCAAAAAACATGTATCATTTTTTCAACTTGTTCCTTGTTATTACTTTAGCATCTTTATCTCCAATGATTTCAGTAGTAGGATGATGTCTCTTAACATATTTAGATTGTCTTGGTTCATCTCTAGTTTCTTCATTTGGTCTTTCAAATTCTAAATCACTATGTACATCTCTACTAGGTATTTTAGCATCTCTTTCATGTACATTAATCTCAAAATTAGAATGTGCCTTAACTTCATTTTATAACTTGACACCTAAATGTAGCTTAGTTCCTGAATGCAACTTGACATCCATAGTATGTGACTCAACAGTCACTAAAACTTGTTGTTGGTTTGTAACTTGATTTGTAGCATCTTCTTTAGCAAGCATACATTCATTAAAGTATACAAATGATTTGTATTCTTCTAGTTCCTATATAGGTTCAGCCTCATATACTTCTATTTATTCATCAAATTTCACATTTGTGGTTTCCACAACTTTTTTAGTGTTAGTATTTAAACACTTATAAGATTTAGTTCTTGTGGAGTAACCTAGGAACATACCTTCTTCACTTTTCATATCTAGTTTACCATTCTTGAATTCTTTGAGAATATAATATTTTCTTCCAAATACCTTAAAATATTTTACATTGGGTGTGTATCAATACCATAGTTCAAAAGGTGTTGAATGAGTACCTTTCTTGACTTATACATGGTTCAAGGTATAGACAGCTATACTTACAGCTTCTCTCTAGTATTTCAAAGCAACATTTTTCTCCATCATTAGTGTCCTAGCACAATCCATTACAAACATGTTTCTCCTTTTAGCAATTCCATTTTGTGGAGGAGTTCTAGGAGCAGATGTCTATCTTTTGATTCCTTGGTCATTACAGAACATCTCAAACTCATTTGATGTAAATTCTCCTCCTCTATTAGATCTCAAACATTTTAGACTTTTACATATTTTATTCTTGACTCTTGCTAAGTACCACTTAAACATTTGGAAAGCATCAGATTTCTATTATAAAAAAATAATTGTCATCATTTTAGAATAATCATCAACAAGAATCATAATGTACTTATTTCTACTATTCCTTTAGAGATATGAGTTTTACTCTTAAAACTTGACTTTGTCATTTTTCCTAACTGACATTGTTTGCACATTATATTGTCAAGCTTCTTCAGCTTAGGAAAACCTCTAACTTTTCTTATGTTACTAATACTAACCAACTTATAAAAAGTAACATGACATAACCTCTTGTGCCATAGCCACACATCATCAAATTCTATAACTAAACAAGTAGCATCCTCTATATCAGGGTAGAATAAATTACTCCTAGTTTGATCACCCTCTCCAATCAGTTTTCCATTAGTATCATATATCTTAACAATTTTGTTTTCAAACTCAACCTTACATCCTAAATTATTCAGTTGTGACAAACTCAACATATTATAGTTAAGTCCTTCCACATAGTAAGCATTGTCACATAAAATCTTTTCTATGAGTTTGATAGAACCTTTTCCTTTTATCAAACATGGTGCATCATTACCAAATCTTACAATAGTTTTATCATAACAATTCAACGTAATGAACTTACTTTTATCTCTAGTCATATGATGTGAACACCCACTGTCAATGACCCATCTATCATTCTTGTTCACACAAGATAAGGGTGTAGTTGCCTCATCTTCATTAGATTCATTCTTCATTGCAACATACACCACTTCATCATCATGTTCATCCAATTCATCTTTGTTTCCTCTTCAATAATGTAGCAAGACTTCTTGCCTTGGTCTTTGTAATCTTTGTAATTTAAACAAATGATAGGTAGTTTACCTTTAAACTTGTTTGTACCTCTATGAAATCTCCTTGCCAGTAGTGCTTCAATTTGATCTACATCCCCCTCATCTATCTCACTATCACTAGACACATATTTTGTCTTTTTCTTCTTCTTCACATTGCTTGGTTGTATTCTTTCTTCTTTTTTAGATCTTTAGCAGTTAGGGCTCTAGTAGGATTAACATACTCAACAACAATGGTAGATTGTGCATGATCTCCGAGTCCACCAAGGTGTAGCTTCATTAGACTTTTCCATGTAAGAAACTTATCTCTATTATGCTTGGGTAGTTCTCTTTTTGACATCTTGATCTTTGTACTTTTGGTACCTTCAAACTAATCCTCTTAAGTAAATGGCTCTGATACCAATTTTTTGAATTCTTTACAATAACTGAGAGACGGGTGGGGGTGGCGGGGGGGTGAATTAGTTATGCAAGGTCCAGATGTACTATTAAAACTTTTCACATCTTAGTGAATCCATAAAACATTTATCATTATGCATGCATCCATAGGATTATGCAACCACTTAAAATTTGTAGGTTACTATCAAATCAATTTGCAAAAATGTAACCATGAAACATAATAGATTCAATAACACACTTAACATAATGATTTATGTGAAAACCCAATTTGGAAAAAATTACTAGTAACATGCTACTCTTTCTCACTCTTCTAAAGTGATGAGATGTGAAAGGCCAACCCTATTAAGGGTTACAATACATACTATTAAATGTGACCCTACTAAAGGATTTCAATCACCCTACTAGGAGTGAGCCTTGTTAGAGGACTTTAGTCCATTCACTTATAATGTCACCTGGTTAAAGGATTTAAAAATGACTATGAGGTCAACCTTAATCAAAAGGATTTACCCTAGGCTAATACAATTATTAGAGAGTAACAATAAGGCTTGATTTGATAACAACTTATAACTCCATTTATAGATTACAAATTACTGTTTTTGTCCTTCATTTTTCTTAGCTTTCACATACTTTAGCTCTGATAGTTCACCCTTCAAGCATCCATACCCTTAAGCCTTCTTTTTTTAACTTGCCAATGTATACTTTTTACTTAGGTCATTGAATGAAGTAATATCCTAGACTCCTTTTCTACCTTAGGTTCTCGCACATGACAACCTTTACTTCTGACCAATCATCCCTATAAATAGAAAATTAAGATATATCATCATTTGTTCTCCATTTTATAATTTAGGGTTATTAGGGTTATGATAAATTAGGTAGGACTCAATGAATCTACCCCTTATTTAATTTCATTCCCTTTCAAAAATTTTTGCTTCAATCCTCTTTAAATTTTTCTCAAAATGGTCTACCATGAATTCTATGGCACCAGCTCATCAATCTTATCTTCCACATGGTTGACACAATCTAAGAAAATAAACTTGTCAGCTTAGAGCCATCAATTTCATGATCTTTCTAATAATGCTGACACTTAGCATTAACTTGCTCCTTATGCTTGACACGTACTGTGCTGCTTGACGTCCACTATAAAATCACTCGGCATGAACTAAATTTTATGGGTGCTTGGCATCAACTAAACTTTACTCAGCATTAACTCTTTTACTAATCTTACACTAGAATAGAATTTTACTTGGTTCCAACTTATTTTCTAATCATCTTGCACTAACTTTTCTTGGAACCTACCATCCACTCAGTCAAGCTTGGCATATAAACTTTTTTTAACTTATTCTTTTGAACTTGCTTAGTGTAACCAACCTTTGCAACCATAAGTAGATTATCAATGCACTATAATATCATTGTCTTAGCTAATTCTTGTACTCCTTTTCATATCATAACTCAACCTTTCCTCTAGGTGCTATCATTGCATCTTATTGATCAAATCCTCTTCATCAATCAAATAAGTGATAGTACTTAGATCATATAAGTAGTTGTCTTACCAGTAAATAGCCAGTTTGACATCAATGAGAAAAAAATGATTGAAACACATTTATCATACTTGTATCAATCTATTTTCAATAGATTTGAGAAAGAAAAATCTTGTGATGAAGCAAGATGGTGTTTCTACATGATAACATGTTTCTAGTTCTCCAACCAAATCTTGGTTTTCAAGACATACAAGAAGACATTATTTTAGATTTGATCACTTTGGCTTGGAGATGTAGATAAAGCACTCAATAATATCATCAAGTGAATCAAGTTTTAGAAGAAGAATTTAGTGAAATCTTGTGAAAAGCTCCTATTGGTCAAAAAGTAGTGGTTGTTTAAAGAATAATTATTTTTCCAAGAAGGAAAAGACAAAATCTTGGTCACATCTAGGATCAAATAAATAATAATCAGTAAGCTAGCTAATAAAAAGTATATTTGAGAAGATAGATGCAAAAGTCTTCTTGATGAAGATTTTGAAGATATTTAGAAACTCAACTTTGCGCCTCAAGTTCCTAATGGGAAAAGGAAAACTAAATCAATCAATAGGCCTTCTTCACCACCAAAGGCTACTATCCCTTTGGGAGATTTCCAGGCTTGATCAAGTGTTGAGAACTCTTGTTCCTTCATCTATTAATTTGTAGCATTTGAATATCATTCTAGTTGTAATGGCACAACTAGCACCACAACCACCTATTCTATGGAAAACCACTATTGGTCTTTTAGCTTTGGGTAATCTGTTGCATGATATGTTAGCTAGTTCTTTAAAGAATCTTCCACAATTCCCTGGGAAGATAAAGGTTAAAATTAATGAGCATATTAGTGCATTCTTTAGAATGAGTTGAGTTCTTAGAACCTAGTAGGAAGATGTTTCTATTTTCCTCTTTGTTGAGATTTTCATTGACATTGTTGCTTAATGGTTTGGTCAACTGCAAATAGAATCAATCACTTTATGGGTAACTCTAATTCAATCTTTTTGAGAGAATAAAATTCAATCTGATTCATTAAGATGCCTACTAAATAAAATTATATCAATTTCTTCATTCGTTCACAACCTTTTGATTTTGGCTTTCAAATATGAAGAACTAGAGTTCCTAACTTAGCAGATGCACAAATAGTAATTGTTAGATTAGGTGAAAAACTAATCTCCCAAGAACACCTGCATGCATAAACCTATCACATGGATGAAGCAAAGAATAGAGGCAAGGAAAAATTATGGAGGCCAAAAAGCCAGATCCATCTTATGGACATGCAAAGAGAAATATCTCATATAATCCAATAAGTTAATGAATAAAATACAAAGAGGAGAATCCTTATAAAGGAATCACGAAACCCGAAAAGGGAAACTAAGTCCTAAAAAAGCTAGGGTTGCACAGTATAATTAATAAAATATTAATTATATGCACCTACAAGATAGCTTAAGAAAACTAGAGTAATAGGAAACTTAATTAATTAAATCAAAGTGATTTAATTAATAAGTGCAAACAAATAATTACTCTAACACCCCCCCTTAAGTGAAGCTTGGGAGGAAGCTAACCTAGCACAACTATGAAAGAAGAATTGGGTCCCGACAACAAGGCCTGATCAGGTACCCAATCACAACAAAATCTCTATAAACTGGAGAAATAGAGAAAACCACATGGGAAAAATCCTACTCCAAAAAGAGATAGCAAAGAATGTTCCAGAAGAAGGAACAAAGAGATCAGAAGAGAATCATTGAAGCATGAAGAACCGCAAAACTCTGTCAAAATGCTGATCTGTAGAACCTCCATGGAAATGAAAGGCATGAACCATCAACCAAAGAAAACTCCATGGAAATAGAAGGCACAAACCATTAACCAAAGAAGCATAGAACAGCAATATAACCTCCCCTTAAAGCAGGTGAGGTGACAGGCAGCTAAAAAGATGGGCCAAAAATCTCCTACAACACAGGAGCCAAACACATCGAGAGTGAGGTACAAACACCAATAAAGGCACGTGTCATCAACACTACATGAGAAAATAGAGAAAGAGGGCCTATAAGTGGCAAACAACTATCCCCCCATGGCACTTTATAAAATAGTGCGAGTACAATGAATCACAATGATGAAAAGGATCCCGAAACGCAAGAGCGACACTTTATCTCAGTACGTTGCATAAAGATGCTTACAATGAATATCAAAAATGATAAAAAAAAACATAAGGCTGAAACAATAAAAGGTAAAGCCCAAAACGAAGCAACTGAAGCAACAAAATCGATCTCCAGACCTGAAACAATCAGGATATCCACCAGAATGCTAAAATGAAAAAGATTGAATAGGATGTGCCTAGAATAGAATCTAGAACAACAACCAGCATCACTAGAAAGAGCACAGAAAGAGCTTTCTAGCGATATAAAAAAGTCCAAAAATGGAGATCGGAAGCTCAAGATACGCCTCTCGGAGTGCAAAATAGAACATCTAACTTTGACTACCAAAATAGGCAACCAAACTACATCAAAACCCAAAAAAACCTATACTAGCATCTTCGTCTTAGAACCAACTTTTTGACACATTTTTCAGATTGAAAAAATACGTCCATATGCTTGAGTTACGGAAGAAAAACCTCCAAGGCCTCTGAAAATGCATAAAAAAATTATATATATATATATTTTTAATAAAAAAAATAAAAATAAAAAATCTTGACCGCCGGCAGAGTGGTGGCTGGGCGGTGGGAGGGTGGAGGGCTGTCGCAGGGTGGAGCTGTGGTGGTGGTCACTGGGGAGCCGCTGCGGGCCACTGGCGGACCGCTAGCGGTAACCGCTGGCAGAGGCTGGTAGTAGTGACCGCTAGCAGCTCCGCTACGGTTAATTAATCACCACAGTGAAAAAATGCCACAAAATCAATTTTTTTTGCAATTCTTTTATTTTTTGTTGCCTTGAAACGCATGCAAGGGGCCGTACGGCCCTGTTGAACAAATTTTTTTGCCTCCCAGACCAACAGTGTCAAAAATGGACAAATTTTATATGGATTCTAACTGCAAACAGCCTTTCAGATCCAATGGAAGCATCTATTTGAGCCCAAAGTGCCCCAAAATTTTTTTAAAAAAAAGTTGTCCGTATGGCCTCCCACTGCTTCGAAAAATGCAGCTTATGAAATGCTTCAACAAACCATGAACAGCGAGGAACAAGCTAGCTCTGATACCATGTTAGATTAGGTGAAAAACTAATCTCCCAAGAACACTTGCATGCATAAACCTATCACATGGATGAAGCAAAGAACAGAGGCAAGGAAAAATTATGGAGGCCAAAAAGCCAGATCCATCTTATGGACATGCAAAGAGCAATATCTCATATAATCCAATAAGTGAATGAATAAAATACAAAGAGGTGAATCCTTATAAAGGAATCATGAAACCCGAAAAGGGAAACTAAATCCTAAAAAAGCTAGGGTTGCACAATATAATTAATAAAATATTAATTATATGCACCTACAAGATAGCTTAAGAAAACTAGAGTAATAGGCAACTTAATTAATTAAATCAAAGTGATTTAATTAATAAGTGCAAACAAATAATTACTCTAATAGTAATTGTTGAGGTAGAAGATGAATTACTTAGCTTAGGGAAATAGAGTAGGGACCTACAAAGGGGGAAAATTCAACAACCCTCCCTTTATTCTTCTGATCTTTTGGTACAAAAGTTGGCCAGTGATTTTTTATAATTTAACAAGCACTTACCTCAAAATCCTCCACCCTTTTATCAAGATATTATGAGGAGGAATTACATGCCATAATGATGGAAAAATAAACCTAATTTTTTACCTCTACCAATACAAAGAATGGGAATTGAATACATTGCTTCATTTGTTCATCAAGAGGCCATGTTTGATTTTCATATGGCAATTGATCATAATGGTGCAACTTGCCTTGAGATGGTGGCATATATTCAAATGTATCTAATGGGTGATATGATTGAAGAGTGTGTGGCTCTTGAAGATACAATAGAGCAATCCTTTTGAACGTCATTAATAGAGTTTCTAGAATATAAATCAAATGGGGAAAAGGATGAGTATATTAATGATCACTCTTGTAATACATTCACCCCATATTGGAGACAAAAATTAGAAGAAAAGTGGAGCAAAGAAGTAAAATAAAAGGCTGCAAATGAAGCTCCAAAATGCATCTTATCTTGTAAGCACACTCTAGAGGATTCTACACCCCCAAAGGAGATGGATAAAGCTAAGTCCCCTATGAATTCTCTTACTTTTGAGGAATCATCAAGCCATATTGTTGGGACCCAAGTTTTCCTTTTAGTATGTGGTCTCCTTTCTTTTCTTGCATTGTTGGTAGCTATATTGTTGCTCGTCTTAAGGGGGGATTTTAGAATAAATAAATAAATTAATTTTTAAGTTATCTTAATGTAAGTTACATTTACTTTAATTATAAGATTGCACTTTATGAATTAGTGATATATAATACTTATATTAAATATTAAATATTTCCTTTTTTAGAGTTTTGTATTTTAGTTTACTTAATCTGCTACATAAGTATTAATCTTTGTAAAATTTATTCATCTGTTTGATCTAATAATATGATTTCTCATATTTTCAAAGCCTAAAACCTTGCTTTGTTATTTTATTCTTCTCAGTGATAGGTTATCTTTGCATGCAACTGATCTTGGCTTCATGAAGTTGGATTGACAACTTCTACAGTAATTACTTTCAAATTGGAGGATGTGGTTGACTCATTTTTATTTGAAGAGTTGATGAAGAAAATCTTCTGAGATGGCTAAGGAAGCCCTAGTTGCTTGTGGTAGAAAAATGAGAAAGGAAAGAAGGACATGAAGGGTAAATTCAAATTTTCTAGAAGATCTAAATCTCCTGGTAAAAATTCCAAGGAAAATTGTTAGAACTATGAAACACCTCATTGTCTCCATAAAGAGTACAAGGGGAAGAATAAAAAGAAAAAGAATAATTTCTCTAATTTTGACTTTGGAAAATCGTTGGAAAATGATGTATATTCTTTTGTCTTTTCCTTGACACACATGAATTAGAAGATGCGTGGTTTATTGATTCAAGTGCTTCTTTCCACATGATATCTCATAGAGATTGGTTTTCAAAGTCTAAAGAGTTTGATGGTAGGAAGGTGTATCTAGGTGATAACTCTCACTTCAATATTATTTGTCATGATAGATTTATGATAATATTCAATGATGATATAGTGATGAGGATTGATGGTGTGTTTCATATCCATGGTTTTCCATGAAACCTACTTTTAGTCAAAAAGCTTGGTTATGTGGGTGTGTAGGTTAATCCTTGAGTGGTGGATGTAAGATGACAAGAGACTCTATAGTACTTGCTAAGGGTGTTAGGATTGGCAACTTGTATAGGTTTGATGCATGCATGATTCAATGCAATTATTCTTTTTTGAAGTCCAAAAAAAGGGATTTTGATTATTCATCCTCACCAACAGATCAAACAAAGAAGAAGAAGAAGAAGAAGAGATGTTTCTTCATCTGATGTTTTTTCTTTCTAAGTACCAAAGGGTGCAAGTTCTTTGGAGATAAAGCTCCCTATTGAGAAGATAATGTTATGGCACCAAATAATTGGTCACATTAGTGAGAAGGGTCTTAGAGACCTATAAAATAAGAGTCTTTTTGAAGGCCTTGATGTTTGTAATACGAAGTTTGATTTCTATGAACATTGTATTTATGGTAAAAAATACCATGTTTCCTTTTATTCCAATTCTTGTAAATCTTCTAGAGTTTTGGATTATAGTCCTTTAGATGTGTTTGATATGTTAACATTCCTTTGATATCTAAGTCTTTGTAGTTTACCCCATTCATAAATGATTATAGTTGAAGGACATTTATGTATTATCTTAGAAGTAAATCTTAAGTTTTTAGTTGGCTTAAGGAATTCAACTCATTGGTTGAAAATTAGACTCATAGAAAAATTAAGTGTTGGAGGACTGACAATGGTGGTGAGTTTTTAAAATATAATTTGAATAATTATGCAAGGATTGTGGTATTGAGAGACATGAGACAACTCCATACACACCCTAAAAAATGGAGTTGTAGAGAGGATGAATAGAATGCTAATAGAGATGAATAAGAGTATAATATGTGGTTCTAGGATTGAAAAAAATGTTTTGGGTTGAATTTCTAGCCATTGTATGCTATTTAATTAGTGAATCCCCTACTTTAGCACTTGTTAAGAAGACACTTGTGGAAGCATAGTTTGACAAGAAACCATCATCGAGACATCTCAAAATATTTGGTTATGATGCATATGTTAATGTGCCATGTGAGAGAAGATAAAAATTGGAGAAAAAGGTAGTTAAGTGCATCTTCATTGGTTATGATGTTTTCTATAAGAAAAATAGGTTTTACAAGGATCCTAAAACCCAAGAGTTAAAACACATCATAAGGCTGATAATAAGTAGTAAAAGCTCAACCAGTAAAAGAAGGCCAACCAAAGGGCTAGTTCAATAGACAAATAAAAAGCCAAGGCTAATAATAAGTAGATAAAACCTAGCTATAAAAAAAAGGCCAACCTAAAGGCTTGTACAATTGATTAACAAACATACTTGACAAAGATCACTACAACAATCATTCATTCCAAAAGACAAGAAAAGAAAAACCATTGTTATTCCTCTGTCTTACTCTCCAGCTCCTGCATCATTTCCACTACTTCATAGGCTTTGTTAATCTCCTTAGTCACCTAGTCCTATTTCTTCTGACTATTCCACTCCATGCTACTGAAGGTAATGTTAGTATTCACTTCCTCTTCCATCCTAGCTCTTTCTCTATCCATCTTCTCATATTCATCTAGAAGACCCCTTGTTTTTAGCATTCTAGTAAGGGATGAGATATTATCATTAATAGAGCTTAGAATGATAAGCATATGATTTTCTAGATTATGGTTGTAATTTTCCAAATTTTGGATTCTCTTCTCAGCCAAATAAAGATGATCCCCCTGATCACTGACATTCCCACAATCTGAGATCTTCCTTTTTTGTTCTAGCTAGCCTATTTTTTCTCTGAACTCCTCCAACTCATGGTAAAGCCATTTGATCGACCTGAAATTGTCAATCATTTCATTCCTAGCATTATTAAGAAAATTCATGTCATTCTCCCTTGCATTATCTATTATGGCTACCATTGTTGTGTCAATGAGATCCTCTAATTAGAGCTGACCCTATTTTTCTTCTAAAATTTGTGGGTTCATTGCCTCTTTTACTAGATCCATTTTGGAAGTTCTTACATTAAAGTTTCTCTAGGCCATGTGCCTATCCTTAATGACCACCTCTCTTCCCTTGCCATTTTTCTTCTCCATGTCTGGTTCTTGAGGATGAATAGGGGAAAGAGGAATAGTAGGAAGCTCTGGCCTAGAATCCACAATCCCCTCAACATCCTTCTCTTTTGACCTCCTCTATTTCTTAGCCACTGGCTCCACTAACTTAGTTTCTACCTCCTCTTCACCCTCTTTATTATTTTTCATATCATCATATTCCTCATTATACTCTTCATCTACCTGTCTAGATGATTTTGACCCATGGCCTCTAGGGCTCTTCCTACTCGGGGTTTTGATTGATGAAGGCAACTTCTTGTTTAGATCCTTGGCCTTTTTCATAGGTGTAATGTTCTCTTCACCATCTAAACTAATACTTTGGTCATCCTCCAAATTAGACGAGAAACTAAAGCTTCCTTTATCTATAGAAGGATATACACCCTGCAAGGGGATTTTGCTTATGGTTTGAGCCTGAAATGCTCATCAATTAGAAGCAATAACCCCTCATGTAGGGACAAATTTGCTTAGGGTTTCTTCTTATACTGAGAAATACTCTTACACATTGAAGTATATAAATAGAAAGGGAACAAAATCTTGACACCATAGCAAAAGTGATTGAGTAAAAAAATGTGATGTGTTCTTACTCTATCAAATCTAGTGTCTAAAGAAATATACTCTATAATGGCCTATAAAATGTACCTCCATATCTTCTTGATAGAATCCATTTCATAGTAAGTTTCACACTTTACTAGTTCATTTCTCTCCTCCATATTCTTTGCAAATTCCTTCATAGCATTTGCTAACATCTTCTTGCCCCTAAAAAACTTCATCCCCTCTGCCAGAATTTTAGTTATTAGAGGAATAATTTCCTCAGTGACATGAACCAAAACCCTGTCCACTTTCACCCTTCCATCCTTCCATGAATCCACCATATTGTTAGTGAGCACAGGGTCAAAACCATGAAGTTTTGAAATGTAGTTGGCTATAACCCTTCTCTAGCTTTTCCCAAACTTTTGTCCCGTGCTTTTATTTTTCTACTTCACCAATAGGTTCCTTCCTTATTCTTTTCTTCACCATCTCTGAGTTCTCAATGCTCAAAATTCTCATAAACCCCAACTTTTGATAACCCTTCTCCAACCTCTGAAAACCTTGATGGCCAACTCTGTGATAATTGCCAAAATTTCTATCTTTTCCCCCAAAATGGTAAATAAGGAGAGAGAAATCAACCCAAGAAATGTGTTGAGGTGACACCGATAACCTCATCTAACTGTATTTTTCATAAATTCCATTATTATAGTTACTTAAACCCCAACTCTCATTAAATACCATTATGATAGTTAGATATCCACCGTACCACCCTAGACTTTGTCTAGTTCAATTAGGCTTTTCGCCTCTTCCAAAATATTTCTATCAAAATTCAAAATAATCCCCTTTTCTTCCCTGACAGCTTTGTTGGCAAACTAGTTTGCCACGGAGTTTACCTTCCTATATTCATGGGTGATGTGGACACTTTCAAAATTATCAAGAAGGGAATGGGTCTTATCAATAATATCTGTAATTGACCATGATGGTTGAGTGATCCCTTTAATACACCTTATGATGTTATATGAATCTCCCTCTAGCCATAATTTTTTAACTCCCATGTCCAAAGCTAATTTCACCATGTGGCATGCAGAAATGGCTTCTACATAATGGTTTTTTTGATATCCCAATGGATGATAAAAGGCTGCCTCCCCTCCACATAGCTATTTCTAATGATACCTCCACAACCTAAAGGTCTAGGGTTTCCTTTAGCTAAACCATCAAAATTTTCTTTATACCATCCCTTCGAAGGGAGCAACCATTTCACCTCCTATCTTTTAGTCCTCCTTTCCTTGTCTTTCTCCTTCTTCTTACCACCACTTTCAAAATCTCCCCCCTTTCTTGATAATTTTTCTTCATGCCTTTATATATTTTGTCTATCAAAATGAAAGCAAGTTTTTCTCTTTCTCTGAAGATTTAATTGTTCATTTCCTTCCATAATCCCCAAAAAAAATGAGGCAAAGTCCAAGTATTTAAATCCTAAAAATTAGTTCCTTTAAACATACTATTCCATTGGCAAAAGAAATCTAGTACATTCATTGGCTTGCACCAACTTACCCCAAGATTCTTAGTTAAACTATCCCAAACCTCCCTTGAATAAGAACAATGGATAAACAAATGATTTGTCATTTCCATTTGATTTTTACATAGAATACATCTATTAGGCATATAATGTCCTCATTTAATTAAATTATCCTAGGTAATGATATTTTCTTGTAAAGCCAACCAATAAAAGATATTGATCTTTGGGGTAAGACCAAGTATCCAGGCTTTAGCCTAGGGGGGCTTCTCATTCAAGCTTCAAAGAGAGTTATATCCCAATGCAACTGAGTAACAACCATTTGGGTTGTCTCCCCAAATAACCTCATTCCTCTTGTTATTAAGAATCAAAGAGTTCAACATTATCATAACCGGCTTGAGGTCATCCGAAATGAGAGATAGGTCTCCCAAACCCTGGTCAGTTCTATAATTAGAAAGCTTCAAACCAAATTTCCTAATACAAACATTTGAAAAGTTTTTAGAGATAGGATTATTTATAAGTGAGCCTTGAATCAACTAATTATCATGCTAGAAATGAATGTCCTCACCATTACCCACTTTCCACTTAATCTTAGCTTTGGCCAAGTCCCTTGCCTTAAGGATTCCATTCCAAATGACCGATCCATTTGGGATGTCTTCATTATTGAGTAGGAATTGAATAGTAGGTCTTTTGATATACTTATGATAAAAAATATCTCTCCATTCCCCTATGCTACTAAAAACTTGTCATATCTATTTAGCTAGTAGAGCCTTATTAAGATGCTTTAATTTCCTAATTCCCAGGCCCCCATAGCACTTTGGAAGATAGACATTATCCCATGCCACAAGGGGATATATATTTTGACCCTCAAGGCCACACAAAAATAAATCTCTTTGGATCTTTTCCATTTTTTCAAAAAACTTTACTAGTATCCCAAAAAGACTTAGGGCATACATTGGGAGATTCTAAAGAGTGGATTTTACCAAAAGACATTTGCCTACATGAGTAAGAGAAGCCCCTTTCCACCCCACCACCTTCTTCCTAAATCAAGAATCTCATTCCAGAAAGAATTAGGGGGCTTTGAACCCATAAAGAGACCAAGATAAGTAGAAGGGAGCTTTCCCACTCCACACCCAAGAATTCTTGCTATTTTCCTTTGTTTGTGCTCTAAAGTATTAATGAAGAAGACATAGCTTTTCACTCAATTAATGAGCTATCCTGATCCTCTAATATACAAATCTAGAATTTCCTTCATCACTTTACCCTCCTTAATAGAAGCCTCCTCTCCTATAATAGTATCATCCACAAACTATTCATGGGAAAAAGAAGCACTCCTCAAAGATGGTTTAATCCCTTTAAGTCTCCCTTCTTCTTTTTTTCCTCTCAATCAACCTTCCAATACATTCAACCATGATAATGAGCAAAATAGGAGAAATAGGATCCCCCTATCTTAACCCTCTTGAAGGTTTTAAAAAAATTTGAGGGAGCCCTATTTACCAAGATTGCAAGGGAAGAAGTAGAAATAAGTTGAGAAATAAGCTTACAAACTTTCTGATCAAATCCAAAAGCTTGAAGCACCAAACCGAGGAAAGTCTAGTCTAGCTGGTAATAAGCTTTGGAAAGATCCAACTTAAGAAGCATACCTTCTCTTTTTCCTACCTCCATGGAATGAATCACTTCATGAACCATCATGATAGAATCCAATATCTACCTTCTAGGGACAATGCCCATTTGTTATTGTGATATAATCAAAGGGAGAATTTTTAGGATTCTTGAGGTTAACACTTTTGAGATAATCTTGTAAAAAGAGTTAAAAAGACTAATAGGTCTAAATTTATCCAAAGAATCTACCCCAAGGAATTTAGGGATGAGGACCAAGAAAGTAGAATTAATCTCCTTAAGAATGCTTCTTGCTCCAAAAATTTCCTAGATAGCCTTCACCACATCTTCCATAACCACCTCCCAATAAGTTTGAAAAAGAAAGTTGGAAAGCCATCAGGTCCAGGGGATTTGTTAGTAGGCAAAGAGAACAAAGCTTCTTTAACTTCCTATTCTTTTGGGATTTCCCTCAACATCTTGTTATGATGGGGTTGAATAATCTATGAGAGATAAGAGATAAGAAATAGCCTCAACAACAATATCATTCTCTCCTATCAAAATATCCTGCCCCTTTTTAAATCCTAATATTCTATTATTTGCTCTATGCTTAAGAGTAGAGATATGAAAAAAATTGGTATTCTGATCACCCTCTTTAAGCTAATTGATTCTAGATCTTTGCTTCCAAAAATTTTTCCTCTTTGCTAATAATATTATGCAAATTAGTCAAAATGGACACCTCAACATTCCTATTCAAATCATTATACCCATCTTGTTGAATAGTGTCTTGGATATAAGTGGGCTTGACAGATAGCTCCTCTTTGTCCTGAAAGCTATGGCCAAAGTCAGTCGTATTCCATATTTTAATCATTTTCTTCACATTACTCAACTTCTTGGCTACTGTAAACATAGCTATTCCTTCCACTTCCATTCCCCACCAATAGTATATCCTATGCAATAAATCTATATGGGAGGTCTACATCTTTTCAAATTGAAAAGGGAAGTTCCTCCTAGGTTCAAGAGAGACAACTGAGAGTTATATAGGGGAGTGATCTAAACCAACTCTTGGAAGTAGGGACAACCTACAAGAGAAATAATTTAGCCAATCTAGAGAAATAAGAGCTTTATCCAACTAAACCTAGATACAATCACTTCCAACACTTTTGTTGGACCAAGCAAAATATCCACCTAATAGATCCACATCCAACAAAGCCAAGCTATTAATGAAATTGTAGAGGTCCATCTTGTTTTCCCAATCCAAAGCCAAACCTCTCAATTTATCCTCATCCATAAGAGGAGTATTGAAGTCTCCCATAATAATACCTTTATTCAAATTACTATTCTAGACCATATCACAAATCTTAGTCCAATAATTCTTCCTTTCCCTTTTAGAGTTAGGAGCATAGACATTCAAAAGGAACCAATCTTCATTGGAGTGCAAATGAAACACTTTACAAAAGAGAATATTATCACCATTAAAAAAAGTAGTAAATTTAAATTGTTTAATATTAAAAAGAGTAAGCAAACCTCCCAATGCACCTTCAGAGTTCATTGCCTCACCAAACATATTACTACTAAAGGATATCTTACCCAGAATCTCCTTCTTCATTTTTGTCTCTTGAATCATCAAAATATCAAGTCTTTGATCTCTAATCATATTCCTAAGAATTTCTTACTTATGGGCCCCATTGAGGCCCCTTATATTCCAAGAAATTATCTTCATTTCAAATTAGAAGTACATTCCAAAATAGTTCTTTGGCTCCCATCTGCAAAACTCTTTTTGGCCTCATCTTGAATGACTTGGTTAATAGTCCTCCTTCCTACTAACCTTGACCTCCCTCATACATCCGATCTACCACAAATCCTGGTCTATGTTGGAGAAGCCGAGGATGGCTCTCAACTATTTTTATTTTTGGGTTTTCCTAAGTTCTCCTTCAAACAGTCATTAGCCCTTACCATCTTAATTCGAGATAAGGCAATGTCCTTCTCAAATCTCTCTTCCAAATTGTAAGAAATAAAGTTGTCATTTCTGGAAGAAGGAGGACCTCTCTCTTCTACCTCTCCCTTTACTACCTCTTGGTTCTCCCTTTCTAGTACCCCTTCCCCCTTACTCTTCAAAAAACTACCATTCTCTGTCCTATTCTCTAATATAGCCACCTTAGCAAGAGAATCCACCTCCTTGAATCCATGTAAACCATGGTTTATGAAAAGATCAACCACCTCGCTAGGTCTAGGAAAAATGTTATCCTTTTCCTTGTCTTCTACTATAACAAAGCCTACCCCTATAAAGACTGAATCTACCACCTCAGAAATCTTTGGTCCAAGCATGACCTTTTCCACTATCTCAACAACCTTTGGGTCATTCCAGACTGATTGGATTTCTTCTTTGGAAGGAGCCACCAAGACCTCTAAATCTACCACCTCAAAAATATTTGTTCTAGTCATGACCTTTTCCACTATCTCATCAACCTTTGGGTCATTCTAGATTGCTTAGATTTCTTCTCTAGAAGGAGCCATCGGGACCTCCTCTAAAATTTTTTGGGCTTCTAGCCTTCCTTTATATCCTTTCTTTTCTAGATCTTTTTCTCCTTACCAATTTTAGATAGAATAGGAATCTTTTTCTTACCAGCTTTAGCCTTAGGGCACTGATTCACCTTATGCCCAAATTTCAAGTAGTGAAAATAGGCAAAAGGAAAACTTTCATAATCCAACTTCTAAGTATGTGTCCCAAGTTTAGAGTGAAAGCTCACTACTTTTGGCATATCAGCCCCTTCCCTAACTCCAATGCAGATCCTTACATACATTAGTCTCCTTCTTAAAGCTATAATTAGGTCTATAGACAAAAGCTCTCCAAAGGAATTTGCCACCCTCATGAAGACATCCTCATTCAAGAACTCTAGTGGCAATTTTGGAAGTCTAACCCAAATAGGTGCTTGCAAAAAAAATGATTCATTCAAATCTAGCTTTGAAGACCACTTCTAGAGTACCAGGGTTGAGTGACCTATGCGCCAAGGCCCTTCAACCAGGATGTTTGACAAGTCCTCATTACAAGAGAAATCAAAAGACATGAAGCCTTTCACCATTGCTAAAACAATGACCTATCCTTTAAGGTTCCATTTCTTTTGAGTGAAGGATCTTACAATATCTATGCTCAGCCTTGGGCAAATAAACTTTCCCATTAGGGTAGAAGCCATTGAAGCAATGATATGATCTATCAACTCTCTTGGAATAACAATCACACAAGAACCCTTTTCCAAGCTAGATGGAATTTTAACCAAAGGAAAGGAAGACTTACTAGTAGGCTTAACCCTAAAAAGAGAAGACCATTTTATGGGAAATACCCCAGATTGATCCACCTTGGTGGTAGAATAAGATTGTCCAGAGCTCTATAGTTGTCATGTGGGTCCCCATCTTCATTCTCTATCACATCTTTGTTATCTACTATCCCTTGACACTCTATAAACCCCTCCTGAATTCTAGGCTTCTGATTCCCTCCTCCCTAAGGAATCCTACCCAGGATAGGATTCACATTTTGAAAAGGTGCACTTACCCATCCCCTTCCCTAACCACTCCCACTCATCATCAGGACTTCACCATTCTTAGGCAAAAGATATTAAATTTTATTAATCCTTGGTTGTAAGCACTATAGGCAAGAAACACCACTATTTCACCAAGGTTCAATGGAAAAACATTCTCAATTAAGATCCATAGTAGAGAATGGCCCTGTGGGGAATTGAACCTTGGTTGTAGGCTCTATAGGCAAGAAGCCCCACCATTTCACCAAAGGGACAAGCCCTTCATTGGTTATGATGTTGTTATGAAAGGTTACAAGCTTTGGGATCTAGATGCAAGGAAGGTTCTCTATAGTAGATGTTTGATATTTTGTGAGCTAAAATATTCCAAAGTTGATTTGCAACCAAAGAAGGAAGATAAATAGAAAAATTAATTAGTTCACATTCTTTTTATCCCTAAGGAATAAGAACTATGAGCTCCTAGTGGACCTAATACCGAGGAGAGATCAAGAAATAGTAAAAGTTATGAAGAAGAGCAAGAACCTCAAACTCAAACTTTGAGGAGGTCTACTCCTAATAGGAAATGACTTGAATCTTTATAGATATGATTATTAACCTAAAAGGTTTGGATATTATTTGTTGGATTCCAATTGTATTATTTCTTTGATTGCTAAAACTTATGAGCCTAGGACTCTTAGAGAGGGTATGGGTATGAATGACATAGATTCTTGAATGGAAGCAATGAATGAAGAGATGGTAGCATTAAATAAAAATTCTATATGGGATCTACTAGGCCTTTTTTTGAAGGATGGAAACATGTTGGATGTAAATGGGTGTTTAGGAAGAAATTGGCTCTAGATGGTGGTGTTAAGAAGTATAAGGCAAGGTTGGTCATAAAGGGGTATTTACACGTGGAGGGAATTAATTGTGGTGAAATATTCTCTCCTATAGAAAAGTGGTCATCCATTTGATTGTTGGTATAACTTTCAAAAACTTATGATTTTAAAGTTGAGAAAATGAATGTAAAGACAATGTTCCTTCATGGTGATTTGAAGGAGGAATTTTTATGTCAACCAAAGAATTTCATTTTAAAAGTTAAAAAAAATATTGTTTGCAAGTTGAAGACATATCTTTATGGTTTGAAACAACCTCCAAGAATGTGGTATCAAAATTTTGACACCTATGTGTTGTCCTTGGGATTTTTGAGATCTAATTTTGACCATATTATATATTATAAATTTGAAAATGACCTCACATGAATTCTTATTATTGTCTTGTATGTGGATGATAAGTTGTTTATTGAGATTGGTAAAAGAGTGATTTTAGATGTAAGGTCTTAGTTAGTAGCACAATGTGAAACAAAAGATCTAGGTGAAGATAGATGTATTCTTGGGATCAAGATCATCAGGTTTGGAGCTAGCATAAATATTTGGATGAGCTAGAGAAAGTATGTTAACTCTATGTTGGAGAAATTCAACATGACAACTTGTAGGCAGTTAGTTGTTCCAATGTTACAAGGAATAAATCTTCCTAAGGAGGATTTTCTAAAATCCCTGACTAATATGGAGGACATGTCTAGAGCACCTTATGAAAGTGATTTTAGCATCTTGATGTATGTTATGATCTATTGAGGCTAGACATTGCCCAAATACTGGGAGTCCTTAATTGGTATATGTCTAATCCGTGAAGCGTGCATTGGGACACAATTGAGAGAGTGTTTCAATATCTCAAGGGTACATCTGGCTATTGTGTATTTTTTCATGATAATCCTACTAAATCTTGACATTTTGTTTGCATTTGTGGATATGTGGATTTATATTTCTTAGGTGATATTAACAACAAAAGGTCCACTAGTGGATGTGTTTCCATGATGTGTGATGATGCAATTAGTTGGATGAGTAAGAAGTAGTCTATAGATGCTTTGTCCACTACAAAAGAAGAGTACATGAAAACTAATCATGGTTATAAAGAGTCCATTTGGCTTAAGAAAATGTGTTTTAATATTGGCTTTGATTCAAGGAAAATTACTATCTATTGTGACAACCAAAGTGTTATCTATTTAGAAAAGAATGCTACTTCAAATGTTGGAACACAAACCATGTTGATGTACATTATCATTTTGTTCATGATATGGTGGAAGATGGAAATGTGAAATTGGAAAAGGTTTCTACTTTGGATAATGTTGAAGATGCTTTAACAAAGCAGTGGACACTAAGAAGTTTAGATGGTGTATTGAGGTTATATGGGCCTTGGGGCCTATGTTGTGATAAAATGACTCCTATAAGGTCTTCATCAAGTGGGATATTGTTGGGAAAAGGTGACTCAACATTAGAATGTTTTATTAGTTTTTTGTTAATGCATTTTTGGAAAGATACTAAATAAGACTAAATTTCCCACAAGGATAGACTTGGAGCAAAACAACCAAAATGTCTATTTTTTGAAATTTTATCCTTTTTTTTAATGTAGGAGTTGTGCACAAAGGAAGTTTATAAGGGTAAGTGCATCAAGATGGTGTACAAAAAGGGGGGTATAAGTATACACCTTTATGAAATTAGGTAAGCCTGATCTTTGAAGACCCATTTAAGGGTCATGCACTAAAAATGAGACATTGTGTAAAACATAAAAATTGTTGTACCTCGAGGCTAGTTTCTAAACTAATGAGGTTTTTAAAAAGGGATAAGATTAAAAGGGTCAAACCCCATGCACATGGAAAATTGTTCCTATTTTTTGCAAAAAAAATATAACATAAATGTTTGTGTGCACCCCACAAAACATATAGTTAGATTTAGTATTTTTTAAAAACCCTTTGATAGGATGATAATTAGGAGTAAGATGTAGATGTGTAATTTTTTATAGTTTTCTCACAAGCAGTTTTTTCTCTATGAATTTTTGAAGTGACCCCATCTTGAAATTCTAGTACCTCTTCATGTGTTGGGCATAACTTGCATCAAAATAATCTAAAATCAACGCTTCTTTTTTCTAAAAGTGTATAGAATCAAGTGTAGAATAATCATGTGTAATTTATTTTCCATTTGGTTTAGTAGATCAAAAGTGATTAAAAAAATGGTAGACATATGTCTAAGAGGACTTTCAAGGCACTAATATAGAAAAATTAACTTCACAATGCTAATCTTGTCAAAAAATTAAAAAAATTATATGGTTAGAAAGGTAAGAAAATGTGTGAGATTATGATCTTAATTTTAGAGATACCCACTTGACCATTTTAAAACCTGATGAAATCAAATATGAGAATTGATATTAGAAGATGAAAAAACATCTAAAGCAAAGAAAATAGAGGGAAAGCATCAACCCAAGCCTTTGGGTAGTCTAACACACCTATTACTGAGCCTAAACATGATCATGGCTTTTTTTAACAAATTGTAATCATATTATCCCTAGTAAGAGTAAATTGTCATACTAGATATAACATGATCATGTTATGCTTAGTAAAACTATAATTGCCATAACATGATCACATTATATCTGTGTACAAGCAAAGTCAAAATTTTAGAGACTAATAGGCCTAATTAGGCCTAGTTAAAGAAATAACTACCTAAAAATGGATTGGTTGCACTGAATAAATGATTGGATTAGCTAGGCACTCTAAAAACTATCCAGATCCTGAGTTTTATGATTTGAATCAACTATGCATGAGACACATTAGAACCATCAAGTGTGCCCTATACATGTACATGATGTAATTGGTTCCATGTTTATATATTGTTATTCTTAGTGTGAATTTTTCAATCATTTTATCATTTGGTTCATAATATTGTAAGGAAAACATGTGTACCACCAAATACAACCCAAAGCCCACCACAAAAAAGAGTGTGGTGGAGGGGAAATGCATAGTGGGTTTTATACAAAGATTCAAATGTCAGTTCTATCAAGGAAAGTTTAGCTTGTAGAAGTCAAACCATGGATTTCAAATCATTCAATTTATTTTTCATCCAAATGGTGACCCTTATAGGGTAGACCAAATTGCAATGCAACAATACATTGTAAAGTTAGGATATAGGATAGAGATTCTTGTGATTGAACTAGAAGATAAATCATCTTCTAAAGAAATTAAGACTACCAATGAAAGCTCTAAGGCATGTTGATTCATTTTAGTCAAATTTCTCTTTGATTTTTATCATGTAGGAAAATTTAGTGATGGGTTTTTGGGTGTATGTTGAATAGGAGCAAGAAGAATCTAAAATTAAGTCAAGGGTATATTGATGTGATGAACAAGGAAACCTACAACAATATTCTTTTCAAATGGCTAGACAAAATATTGTGTATAAATGAATGAAATCAACATAGACATATTTAATGAATAGAGAACAATTGGCTTCCAAATTAAAAGCCCATCAACCAACTGATACATGTGTCTGTACTCAAAAAATAAATTAGAAACAAGAGAGACAAAAAATTTCATGATAGTCTAGTAGTTGCAGGTGCCATATTCATTAGAATTTTTAGTTATATCACGTCTAAAGTGCAACCAAGGTTAATGTCAACTAGGTATTCCTAGTCTCAACAATATTAGGAATCATCAAAGCCTTCAACATGCTACCACCACAAGATTTTGATGGTATGGAAATGCAACCATCATTATCCTATGTGATACACTTAATTAAAAGCCCATCAACCAACTTGTATGCATGAGTACTCAAAATAAATATTGAAACAAGAGAGGTAAAAATTTTCATAAAAGTGTACTAGTTGACAGTGCCATCTTTATCGGAAGTTTTAGTTATATCATGTGTTAAGTGCAACCAAGGTGAATGCTAACTAGGTCTTCCCAGTTTAAACAATCTAAGAAATCATCAGACCCTTTCAATATGCCACCATAACAAAATTTGGAAGGCATGAAAATGCAACCATCATTATCCTATGTGGTACACTTAATTTTGTATGTTGCAATCATTTTGTCACTTGTATACACAAGCTTGTTTCCATTGTAACAAATGTATGTATATGTATTTTGGTTTAAGTATGTACTTATTGTAGGATTTGAGAAAATATGCAAATCAAATCCACAAAGCCCAAGAATAACAGCATGTAGAAAACCTGTCATGGAGAAGAAAAAGACAAGAAGAGGCAAGGGTTTGATCTAAAAGCATGAAAAATGTATATTCAGAATAAGAAAAGATTATAATTACAAAGAGATCAAGCCTTATAAAAGGAGATCAAAACCTAAAAATGGTAACCTAATAAGTTACAAAGGGTAACCTAAAGGTGAAAGCTATTTAATAATTATAAAATAATTATTAAATAGAGAAAGCTAAAAAATGCATAAAGTGAAATCTTAAGAAGGGAGAAAAGGTAATTTAATAAATGAAATGAAATTATCCTTTTTCTCTAACACTTATTGCTCTACATATTAATGGGGCATGTAGTTATTTTATTAGTGTCATTTTTTTGTAATACTATTATTTTTGTAAAATAAATATTTATCATTGGTTTCTCGAGAAGTTTTTGTACAACCATTGAATCCCAATTTAGAAAATTCTTCAAAGTGCCAAGAGAAAGAACAAGACGAACTGGTAGAGATGGACATAAGTATCAAGTCAAGATACAAATAGTATATTGGAATCAAGTTGGTTTTAAGATGGTTTTTGACAACTGGGATGTTTTATATGATGTCATCCCTCCTATATCTTTTTATAAGATCATGTTATTATTTTAGTGCACCTACCTTTTAAATTTATTTGTAGAGCTTATTACATAAATTTATATTTTGGTTTTCATGTAGAGACTATATAAAGGACAAGGAGGTCTAGTTAGTAGAAAGCTTCATAACTAAAGACATTAATTGAGGTGAGATATCTAAGATTATGTTTTCCTACTTAATTTATAAAGTAGGGTGATCCTTTCTATCCAAGTTATATCATTACTTTTTATTACTCTCTCTCTCTCTCTCTCTCTCTCTCTCTCTCTCTCTCTCTCTCTCTCTCTCTCTCTCTCTCTCTCCCTCCCTCCCTACTTCCTTACCCCTACCCCTCATTTTCTCTCTCTCCTTCATTACCCTTATATGACATTCCTCTCTCTCTAGATGTAAAGTTATCCCACATTCAATGGGTGTATCTCCTCCATGAAAAATATAAGTACTTCTAGAGACTTGATTTTGAATGTAGATTGCTAGTTCTCAAATATGCCATAGTCAAGAAAATAAACAAGATGTCCCTTGAGGAAAGCAAAAACTGGTTTCTTAAAGCATATTTATGATTACACTTGCAATCAATTACAAACTCATGCAAGGTACATGCCAAATATTTTTTATGGACGCCATATGACTCCTTGGGACATATTAGAACCATCAAGTGTGTCTTAAGGGGTCATAAGACCCCTTAAGGTACACTTGATGACTCAAATGTGTCTAAATGGGTTATAAGGAGTTGTGGTGTGTTGAGAGGGATTTGAGACCCCTTAAGACACATTAGAACCATCAAGTGTGCCCTAAAGGGTCTCCTAAGACACCTTAAGGCACACTTATTGGCTTTAATGTGTTGAAAGGAGTCATGAGGGGTCCTAGTGTGTCGAAAGGAACCTTATAATACACTAGGACTCCTTAATATCCCTTAATATTTTATTTTTTTAGTATATGTGCACTAAAGACCTCATGCCACTACTTGAGATACTATTAGATGGTGATCATAGGCTCACATTCATATCTTCTTTCCTTTGCCACTTTCCCCTTCCTAGCTCTTCAAGATTCATGGGTCTAAGTAATTCGTTAATAGTTTCATTATTCATAGATTTCATAATTAGATTATCCATAACCAATTTTCTTCTTGATCACTACAATATTTTCTCCTCAACTAAATATTCTATAATTAGTTGATATACAATCACAATTTTCTCTTGTCCAATCCTTTAGTCTTGTGATTGAGCTTATTGATCCACAAAAGGGTTGAAATCCAGATCTAGTGGAAGAATAATATTAGATCCATCAAGTATTCCCTAAGGGGTTGTAAGACTATTGATCTCAGATTGGTTTTGACAATTGAGTGTCAACACACTTAAGACATTTACTTAGTTTATGCTGAACTAGTAATACATGACAAGTATAGTATTTAAATACAAGACCATGCCAAGTTGCAATGAGTGTCAAGTCACTCATGTGCTAAGTCACTCAAGTCCCAAGCAGATAGACCATGCCAAGTGATTCAAGTGTCGAGTGAATAGTAGATGTTGACCAGTTCAAGTGTTGAGTCAAAAACATAATTATATTATGTGTCAAGCATTAGTAACTTCAAGGGTCAAGTAATACAGATTGGACATATTTGTTTGTGATTGCAAAAATAACTATGTAAACCATTTTCAAGATGACCTAAGGATAGATTGTGATCTTTTGGTGATAAGGACGAATCTATTTTTAGAATCCTTATATATTTACATGCAACCAATTAGAAAATAGGAAGGATTAAGTGGTAAAAAGGATGAATCTCAGCTATAGATTCATCCCTAACCCTAAGCCACCAAAGTCTTTATAAGGAAGATGAAGCCCCAAAACTTAAAGAGCATGAGAGAGATCAAGTTATAGGAAGGTAACAAGGGGTGAATAATCAAATTTGTTTACAAAGCATTCAAGGTGACTTAGCAGTGAGAGTGAATTGTAGAATAAGTTAAAGGAGAATAAAGGACAGATAAAGATACAACATTGATACATCTAATCATAAAGGATCAAGAAGGATATTGTGCATATTTGATCTTTAATTAGGCAATCTAGAGCCAGTCACAAGATATATGCTGAGACATTTTGATAGGTGATTTTAGTTAAATATCCTAAGTGGAGTGGTCCTAACAGGCCTTATCAAATCCTTTAACAGGGTGACATTCCAAGTGAGTGATCAGAAGTCCTTTAACTAGGCACACTTTTAATAGGGTGTTGAAATCCTCTAACAAGGTGGGACTTAACAATCTTTGTAAGCCTTTAATAGGCTAGGCCTTTCACAAGGCAGATCATGATTCATGGTCAAACCATTGTAACCTTAATAGGCTACACTTTACAACTGCAGTAGTAAAGATTTGTGGGTGTCATCCCTACCCCAATTTTACCTTCTCATTTGGAGGGTTTCTAGGTAGTCATATCTTGTGTGTCAAAGTGTGTGTCTTTAATTGCTTACATGTTTTAGATACATTTACTTTTCATGTTATTTCAGTTTATGTATTGAATGCATAAGGTGGATGTAAGGTGAAAATTTTTATGGGTTCATGTTTTAACTTCTATTTCACCCCCCCTAGAAGCTTACATATCCCACTTGTAATTCCAACAATTGGTTTCATACCCTAGTTCTCAAAAGAAGAAGCTTTGCAACTTAGAGGAAAGATCTTGAAATAGAAGTCTACAAATTGGGAAAGACCGTTGAGAACTAGAAGATTGAAATACATCTCATACTACATCAACTGAATGAAGCTAGAGATGCTTTGAAGAGTTCCTTGAAAAGAAGGAAAGAGATTGCCATAGCAAAAAATGACACACAATACAAAGAAATTAACACAACAAAGCTATTTTGAAGTGGGTAACTCTAGTAAATTTGATATAGCAATTAGAGATCTAACGGAGAAGAATAGAAACCAAGCTGAAGAAATAAAAAATCTCAAGTTGGAGCAAGAATCACAAACTATACTGCTATGTGAGGCACTGATTGAACAAAAGAAGAAAGCTATAGAAGATAAGGCCATGATTGAAGAAGACAAAGGAATCTTAAACAACAGATTGTAAGAGAGGTCAATAGAGCTATCCAAGATCTCAAACATGCAATTGGATACCTTGAGCCAAATGATGAATGCTCATCATGAGTTGAATGTCAAGGAAATTTAGATAACTATATTAAAATTGTAGAATGAACAACTGCAAAATGACCTGAAAAGAGAAAAAGAATTTGTTGAAAGTTTTGACAAGAAAAATGAAGCCATCAAGTACTTTGAGCAATTATTGAAATCCCCCAAATCCAATAGAGATACCTCAATATTGGGCTACACAAACACTAAAGAAGGATAATCATCCAAAGCTACTGATGAAAGGAACAACAAAGGTAAGAATTCCAAAACCACTTGTCATAATTGTGGAAAGAAAGGGCATACTACTAATGTATGCAAGAGCAAGAATACAAATCAGAATGCTAAGCCTAAGAACATGGTCCATTTTCATAAGTGCAATAAACAAGGACATCAGGCACATGAATGCAAAATCAAAATCATGCATGCACCAAAATTTGAAGGATATTGCTACAACTATTAAAAGTATGGACATAGATCCTTTGAATGCAGATCCAAGTCCACATGGTCATCAAGCAAGCCAAAAAAGGTAAGAAGCTATGGAAATTCTTATAATTGGGATTGCAATACAAGATAGAGTTGTCACTATTGTCAAGAATATGGAAATGTACCTGAAAATTGCATTAGGACTCACTTCAATGGTAACTACAAAAGATTGTTCAATCAAACTAGATGTTTTAGTTGTTTGAAGACTGGTCACATTGGTAAACATTGTCCAACTAGGTCCAAGGCACCAAGTTGTGAATTCGATAAAGGCAAAAGCAAGGCAGATGTTGAACACATCAAGAATGAGATGAATAAGACATGGAAGAAGAAAGATGGTTTTAATACATCAAATGGAGAAGGGATCACTGCACCCAATAGGTCAAGTGTTCACACCTCATCAAACTAAAAAAACAAGAGGTATGTGGGACTGATACTCAAAGTATTATATCATACATTAGTTCTAAAGAAAGAAAATAGTACTAAAAAGAATGGATTAGCATGAATAAAGATGCAAGGTGTTGTGAAAATTCAAGTTAAATATTCAAAGTTTTCATGTTGTTGCTGATCATGAAAATTTCTCTGTGTATGCCAAGTGAAACACTAGTTAGTGTCGAGTTGTGAAACTAAGTTAGTTGATGTCAAGCCTATGGTAGCTGACGAGTGATGGTCATGTCATTAGACGCTGAGTGGAACATAAATCATGTTGATGTCGAGTTTACAGCTATACAAGCACTAAGCATTAATTGCAAGATTTTTGTAGGGTATATGGTCTTTTTCACCCATTTTTCATCATTTCAAACTCAAAGCGAGAGCAAGTGGTGTAGAAGGTGATTTATAAGTTTGTTTTAAGTGACTACAAAGATCCTAGGAATGATTTCACTCATATTTTTCAAATCTCAAAGGTATTTATTCATAAGCCGAGCTACGTAGTTGGAAATTTGTATATACCCTAGTTTTTCAAATGACATCTAGCTCAAGGAACATAGAGGGACAAGAATTTTTAAATGTTCAATTAGTTAGCAATGAAGTGAAGTAACCAAATTTTAGAGCAAATGCATATAAAAAAGACCCATCAGGCACACTATCCATGATTCCCCCAAAATTTATTATGGTTCAAGATGTTAGAAAATGTTATAACTACAAGATAGGTGGAATTGGTGATATGGAGATAAGGAAAGCATACAACAGATTGTGTGAAAACAACATCTTAAAAAAAGAGTTCAAAATTGTAGAAAGGAAGGGTTTGACCCGTGCCTTAGATTTCCCCACGATGTTTAAACACTAATACATTTGGTACCAAATTGAAATGGTAGTGCTGTTGTAGGTTTTCCATCACAACCTTGTCATCATCGTAATTGCGACGATCTATTGTCACAATTGCGACAACGACAAGGTTGTGATGAAAAAATTGCAATGGCACTGCCATTGCAATTTGGTACCAAATGTATTAGTGAAAATAGAATGGATAAAGATTGCATTAAGTAGAATACATGATGGACCCCTATAGTTAGAAGATGGACCAATCAAAATTTCAAAGAGAATAATTCATAGGGTGACTAGTTTTCCAAGCCTAGATTGACCAAAGACTCTGTGAAGTGACTCAAAAGAGGTTATAGAGAAAAACATAGAAGTCAAATGGAACAAACATAGAATGACAATTAATACCATCACAGATCCTCTATTTGACGTTATCATGAGGGTAATTTCTCATATATTTTATCAATCAAGAAGATTAAATAGTGTAACCTCTATTGCAGTTAATGTGGGCTACAAAATTGTGAAGAGGGATCATACCTATGATCTAGATAAACTTCAATTGCAACAAATAATGGAGAACCTAGGAGCCATTAGAAAAACCAAGAGAGCATAATGTAAATTTGGATCAATCCTAATTTTCATATTTTTCTATGTACAAAATACATTTCCATCTTTTGGCAAGGTGAGTTGGAAGTTGAACAGGTTAGTAGCTATGCAAATCAATGAATACATTGAGAAAATGGGTTAGAACTTTGAGACTATCATGACAAGTTATTTTGAAGACTTTAAGAAGTCTATGAAGTAGAGGATGCACTGGTTGAACAATATTACAATGACATATGTTTTCTTGTAGATATTGATTACACATATGTATAGGCTACCATACCTAGGGTAAGATGGCTAAGACCCTTAAGATATGAGATTAATGTTGATGAAGCCTCAGCTACCATCACTGCACTTCTTTCTGAAGAAGTTGATAAAACAACCAAAATATTTGGAAATTATGATGTGATGAAGTCCAAAGTAGAAATAGAGTTGAAGACAATCTCGACACTGAAGAAGAAAGACAAGTTGGTGAAGAAATTAAAGGCCGAATTTGGTGAAGATGTTGAAGAAGAAGAAGATGATGAAGAGGATGGAGAGGAAGAACAAGATAAAACTAAAGAACCTATTGCATTAACCCAAGGCATGGGTGAGGATAAAGAAGAAGAAGATGGTGTTGAGGAAGAGGAAGAAGAGGAAGCACTAGTACATGCCAAGCCTAAGAAGAGAAAGGCTAAGCCATAGACTGTGGCAAAGACAAAGGCAAAAAAAATTGCTAAGCCAAGCTTAGCAATGCCAACAACACCAACAACTAGAGCAAGCACACAAGCCACCACACAAAAGGCTAAGGAGAAAGCCAAAGAAAAGGCCAAGGCTACAAAACAAAGAGACCAAGTGCAAAAGAAACAGAGAAGGAAATACATTGCACAACTAGATACTAATGATGAGAGAACAGAATTTGAGGATACAAGCCAATTTAAAGTAGTAAGTCATACACCTTAATCTAATCTTGAAAATATTTGTGAGAATGTTAAGAATAATGCATATTTGTTTGGTTCGAAAAATGTTGATTTTGAAAAACTTGGAAGGGAAGAAAATAATTTAGTAGAAGAATCAATTATGCAATGATGTCCAAATTCAAGAAACTCCACTTGAGTTTGACAATACTCTACCAAAAGGTCTATATGACATTGTTGAATAAACGTGGCATTATTGTTTAAACTTGGAGAAAAAATAAGAGAATCTACATTAGCACAAGTTATGCTAGAATTGAAAAAATAACATATTATCAAGGAAAACAAGAAATATGGTGGAAGATTTGCACCTAAATACGCCTTCAACACTCTTTAGAAAAACATTGAAGATGTTGTGAAGCAATCCCCCCAAATGTGGAAATTGATTTATGGGTTAACAATTGTCAAACAAGGAGAAGAAGATCCCTTTAAGGAAAGAAATAATGGTGATGAAAATGATGATAAGGAGGATGATAAGGAAAAATAAAATATTTTTGAAAAGGAAGAACAAGACAAAGATGAAGACATTGCAACAGTAGAAGAGAAACAAGAAGAAAAAAGTGTGCAAGACACACAAATGTTGAGTGTTAGCCCTCCACATGACACCAATTTAACTACAAAAACTATAATTTTCAAGGATGTTCCTGATATTTCAACTTAGAACATCAATCCTTTAACTGTAGAAGATCTGAAAAAGATACTAGACCAATCTACACTTCAGGCAAGATTATGTGAAAACTCAATATTGGTTAGTGTGGATGAACTTCAAAAGGTAGTAGCTAAGATCACAAGGGATATGGTGAAAACACAAGAACCACCTCCTGTCATCCCTTCAGCTACTAGTGATCAACCTTTGATTAAAACATCAATAGACACATCCAAAAAGTTTGACACAACTATTAATATTGATTTGGTTGAACAAAGATAGACTACAATAGAAGAGAAAGAAACAAAAAATGATCAACCTAATGCACAAACACAAGGTGCAAGTCCAATCATTGTGATTGAACAAAGAAGATCTAAAGAAAGTAAGGATGCACCAAGGGAAAAGGAGCAAGAAGCCATACAAGCATTGGTAACCTTACTAACATTTGACACTCCTACAAAATTCTTTCAGAAGCCAAGCATAGAAGTTGTACCCCTACAAATTTCAGCACTAGGCTCAAGCTCTTTTAAGATTGAAAAGGTAATTCACTACAGAGATGTAACTTTAGATGAACAAATAGCAATACCTTAGTTTGATTATGCAACAATGACATTAGAACAAATAAACATGTTACAACAAGCTTTAGAAAAGAAGAAACACCAAGAAATGCTTAGAAAGGAGTACAGACAAAAGCAAGCATTACAAGAAATTGAAGACACCTTTTTAGATGCATTTGGCTTGCCTACTCTAGAAGAAACCAAGCCACTAATGGAATAGTTGTCAGATATTTTGGAAATATTAATAATGAAGACCTAGATACAAATGCCAAACTTTTGGAATGGTCTGAAAGAAAATTTCAAGAAAAAGTGAATGAAAAGATATCTGGTGATATAGGACTACCACAAGTAGCTTTGGCAAATAAGGTTAAGGATGTGAAGAAGGTGCTTCAAAATATTCTTTCATTGTACACCAAATTGTGTGATCCCACACACTTCACCCAAGACACCAAACATAGAATTTTGAGCATAAAGAGGAATCTAAACATCTCAGCTATGCAAGTACCTCAAAACCTAGCTTAGAGTGAGAAGCATTTCCACACATTACTTTAGTTATAGAGTCAATTAGTTGTGTTAACATTATAAGAGGCTAATATAAGAGCCAAATTGACAAAAATTTAGGCCTCTCTTACCCCACACATGGAAATAATTTACAAAGAATTAGGCTATGTTGAAACTTTGTTGAAGAAAGATCCCAATCTATCTACATCAAATGGCCTAGTACACCATTCCACTAAGCTTTCCATCCAATTGGAGTCATTAGATTTTGCATGTGACAATTGGGATTCAAATTTGAAAATAATCATGGAAGTCCATAAATCATTTTTGGACAAATAAACTATAAGTGTATAGACCCTTTTTACATAAGTGCCAAAAAAGGGGGAGATAAATAAAAAAGTAGGAGATAAATAAGCAAGGGGGAGATAAATCACAAGAAGGAATAAATATGCAAGGAGAAAGAGGGAGAATAATGAAATGGGAAGAAATGAATAAAGGAGATGAATAAAAAAAAAAATTGACCTCAGTGACAAACATTTTTGAAGAAATACAATGTAGAAACAGAAACAGAGTAGAGCATATATTAGCTAAAGGCAGAGCATAAAGAGCATAAGTATATTGAAGACAAAGAGTATCAATTAGTCGAGACAAATATACTCAGAATAGAGAACAAAATTTGCATATAGAACAGACACATTAACTTAGAGGGAGTTCTACATTTTTGAGGTATATATATTTTTGCAAAATTTTGAAGTTTTGTATATAAGTTGACTCACGGTTATGTTATACTCAAGTAGATCAAATTATTTGTATATTTTCAAGTGTTTTTGACACTTATCTCAAAGGGGGAGATTGTTGATCTCATACTGGTTTTGACAATTAAGCATCAATACACTTAAGAAATTTACTTAGTTTATGCTGAACTAGTAATGCATGCCAAGTATAATATGTAAATACAAAACCATGCCAAATTGCAATGAGTGTCGAGTCACTCAAGTACCGAACATATAGACCATGTTGAGTGATTGAAGTGCTAAGTGAATAGTAGATGTCGAGCAACTTAGGTGCCAAGTCAGAAACAAAATTATAGTATGTGTTGAGCATTAGTAACTTCAAGTGTCGAGTAACATAGATTGGATATATTTGTTTGTGATTGCACAAACAACTATATAAACTATTTTCAAGTCAACCTAAGGATAGATTGTGATCTTTTGGAGATAAGGATGAATCTATTTATAGAATCCCTATACAATTTACATGCAACCAATCAAAAAATAGGAAGGATTAAGTGGTAAAAAGGATGAATCTTAGCCATAGATTCATACCTAATCCTAAGCCACCAAAGTCCTTATAAGGAAGACAAAGCCCCAAAACTTAAAGAGTATGAGAGAGATCAAGTTACAGGAAGGTAACAAGGGGTGAATAATCAAAATTTTTTATAGAACATTCAAGGTGACTTAGCAATGAGGGTGAATTGTAAAATTAGTTAGAGGAGAACAAAGGAAAAATAAAGATACAACATTGATACATCTAATCATAAAGGATCAAGAAGGGTATTGTGCAGATTTGATCTTTAATTAGGCAATCTAGAGCCAATCAAAAGATCTATGTTGAGACATTTTGATAGGTTATTTCAGTTGAATCTCCTAAGTAGAGTGGTCTTAACAGGCCTTCTCAAATCCTTTAATAGGGTGACATTCCAAGTGAGTGATCAGAAGTCCTTTAACTAGGCACACTTCTAACAAGGTGTTGAAATCCTATAACAAGGTGGGACTTAACAATCTTTGTAATCATTTAACAAGGTAGGCCTTTCATAGGGCATATATGATTCATGGCCAAACCATTGTAACCTTAATTGGCTACACTTTACAACTGTAGTGGTAAAGATTTGTGGGTGTCATCCCTACCCTATTTTTACCTTCTCATTTGGAGGGTTTCTAGGTAATCATATATGGTGTCAAAGTGTGTGTATTTAATTGCTTACATGTTTTAGATGCATTTACTTCTCATGTTATTTCAGTTTATTTATTGAATGCATAAGGTGGATGTAAGGTGAAAAGTTTTATGGGTTCATGTTTCAACTTCTAATTCATCCCCCCTGCTCTTAGAAGCTTATATTTCCCACTTATAATTCCCACTTATAATTCTAAGAAAGATTCCTTACCTAGCATACATGATGGCTATAATGTGTCTAAAGGGGCCATAAGGGGTGTTAAAAGTTCTCAAAAGGGACATTACCTGACCCCTTATGACCCCTTGGGAGACATTATAGCCATCAAGTATTCTAGGTAAGGGACCTTATGACCCCTTAGGGAACACTTGATGGATCTAATACTATTCTTCCACCAAATCTAGATTTCAACCCTTTTGTATATCTATAGGCTCAATCATGAGCCTAAAGGATTGACCAAGAGAAAATTGTGATTGTATATCAAATGATTACAAAATATTCATTTAAGGGGCAAATATTATAATGATTAAGAAGAAAATTGGCTATGGAGAATCTAGTTATGAATTCTGTTAAGAATGAAACTATTAATGAATTACTCAAGATTAAGAGACAAAGCTCACGTAGTTAATGGGAAAGAGTGGGAAGAACTTATTAGACCCATGATGACAAAAGTTATAGGTAAGGAACTGAAGAGATAAGAAAGGGAAAGAAAAAAAGGAAAGAGGCAAGATATGTGTGTAAACCTATGTCAAATGATGATGATGATGAATACTCACCATGCATGATTAGCTCTTAGTGCATGTGTACTTAGATAGATAAAGAAAAAATAGAAAGAGAAGTGACAAGTGTTGTGGAATTATGCATAGAGAACAATGAACTCTTCATCTCCCCCCCCACCCTCTCTCTTTTCCCCCTTTATCTCTCTCCTCCCTTGCATCTCCTTCCCCCCTCTATATACCTCACTCTCAATCTCTCTCATTACTTCTAGTTCTTCATAACCTAATGGGGTTATGGAGAACTAGATGCAATGCTTTTAGATCTCCATAACATGATCACATTTTGTGATGCAGGAGCATCCTAGGTGCAAGAGCAATCTTGCATCACCCAAAAATATTTATATTTTAGTCTTTAGTACCTTTCAGATATCTCATGATTCTTTTGATTGCCATCATATGATTTTCCTAGGGATTTGTTGAGAATCTTGCCACTATTCTAGCTGCTAGAGCAATATCAAGCCTTGTGTGTACTACACATTACAATTTTCCAATCATTGATCTATATGTGGTCTCATCTACTTCTTTGGAATCATCATTTTTGGAGAGCTTATGTCTAGTAGACATAGGATTTCCAACTGGTCTTGAATCTTCCATTCCAAACTTTTTCAATATTTCCTTGATATACTTAGATTGAGTGATGTAGGTACCATTTTTGTTCTATTGTATCTACAATCCAACAAAGAATTTTATCTCACCAAACATAGACATCTCAAATTCTTTACTCATTTCTTTTGAAAATGCTTTGCACAAGTCATCATTTCCTGTAAATAGAGTATCATCAACAAATATTTTTGCCAACACAATCTTCTTGTCTAGTCCTTCCTTGATATATAGGCTACTATTATAATTTGTCCTTTGAAAGCCAATCTGTGCCAAGTAATTATAAAGTATTTCATATAAAGCTTTGGGAGCTTCCTTGAGATCATATAATGCTTTGTGTAACTTGCAAACCATGTCTCTTTTGCTAGGATCTACAAAACCTTCTAGTTGTTCAATATAGATTTCTTCATCAAGAATGCATATTTGACATCAATTTGATATACTTTAAATCCTCTATGTGCTACATATGCCAGTAAGGTTCTAACACCTTCTAGTCTTTCCACAAGAGAAAAAGTCTCACCATAATTAATACCTTCTTCTTGAGAACAACCTTTGCACACCAATCTTGCTTTGTTTCTTGAAACTTTTCCATCTTGATTTAGCTTATTTCTGAATACTCACTTTTACCAATTACATTTTTATCCTTGGGTATAGGAACAATAGTCCAAGTTTTATTCTTTTCTATCTGTTCTATCTCTTCACTCATTGCTTCAATCTAGCTTTTATTTTCTAGAGAATCTTTAACACTTCTAGATTCAAATTCAACAAGTAAACATGTACCTTTTAATTTTCTTCTTGTCATTGTTCCATCAGATTTGTCTCCAATGATCTGATTAGGTGCATGATGCCTTCTGATATATCTTACTAACATAGGCTCTTTGGGCTTTGAATGAGTTCCACAATCTTCATCTTGAATTTCAATTTCAAGCTCAGGTCCTTCTATCTATGACTTGGGTCCATTAGGCTTGGTTTGAACTAGCTCAATAGTCTCTGATTGTGACTTGGGTCCTTCTGACTGTAGATTGGGTTGCACTATCTACAATTCGATAAATATATGAAATTTTGGCGAGTTGGGAGATGAAGCTTCCTTTCTTTAAGATAGATTGGGTAGGGTATTAGGCTCATAGTAAACAAATCTTTTGTAATCTTCTAGCTTCTTTTTGCTTTCTTCTTTACTCTTTTCTGCAAAGTCATCAATTCTAACATGTACACTTTCTATAATTCTATGAGTAGACAAGTTCAAACATTTGTATGTTTTACTTCTGTAAGACTATCCTAAAAATATGCCTTCATCACCTTTTTCATCAAATTTGCCTTTTCTAGATTCTTTTAACATATAACATTTGTTGTCAAATACTTTCAAGTAACTTACATTAGGTTTGTAGCCATACCATAGCTGATAAGGAGTTGTGTTTGAGTCTTTCTTCAACTATACTCTATTCAAGGTATGAACTATAGTGCCAATAGCTTCCTTCTAGTATTTTATAGCAACCTTCTTTTCAATCATTAGGGTTTTCGCACAATCCATGATAGATCTATTTCTTCTTTCAGCTATACCATTCTATTGTGGTGTACCAGGAGCTGATAGTTGTCTTTTGATTCCTCTTTCAATGTATAAATTATTAAATTCATTGGAGATGAATTCACCACCTCTTTCTTATCTTAAGCATTTCAACCTCTTCTAGTTTCCTTTTCTACTCTTGCCAAATAACACTTGGATTTTTGAAAGGCTTTTGATTTTTCTTTTAGATACATTACTATCATCATTCTAGAATAGTCATCAACAAAAAGAATGAACAAATTTTCTCCACTATAGTTTTCTATTCCAATAGGTCCACATAAGTTTGTACAAACAATTTCCATGACTTCTTTTGACTGATAGTTTTTTCTTTTGAAACTAGTCTTTCCCATCTTACCAATTTGGCAATTCTTGCATAAACCCATGTCAAGTTTCTTCAAAATAGGAATACCTCTTACCCTTTTATGTTTTCTTATCTTAACTAGATTATAACATTTTACATGATATAGCCTGTTGTGCCAATCATCTTTCCTATACTTGAGCATTAAAACATGAACAATCATTGAGATCAAGATAAAATAGATCAAATTTTGTTTACTTGCTAGATCCAACCAGATTTCCTTTTCCATTTAATAGTTCGGCTTGTTCATTCATGAATTCCACCTTGAATTCAATGTTATTCAATTGTGCCACACTCAGTAGATTATGCTTTAGTCCTTCAACTCAATAAGCATTGTCACATGCAAGTTTTTTAGTCAATGAACTGCATCCTTTTCCTTTTATGTTACAAGGTTCATTGTTTCCAAATCTCACACTAACTCCATCATAATATTCCATGTGCTCAAATTTTGTTTTGTCTCCAATTATATGATGTTAAAAGCCACTATCAATAATCCATATATAATTTTTGCTAACATGAGAGATAAGTGCCATCTTATCTCCTTCATCATCAGATTCATCTTTCACAATAATATGTACCATTTCATCTTCACTGTTATCAAAATCTTTAGCCATAAAACAAGTTTTCTTACCTTTGTCCTTATAGTTCTTGTAGTTTTTGGAATCCTTCATGCCTTTGTTCTTATTGCTTTCTTCTCATCCTAGGTTTCCTTGTTTGGACACCTAGCAACAATGTGATTAACTTCTTCATAGGAAAAGCAAATCAGAGGAACTTTACCTTTGTACTTTCCTCTACCTTTGGAATACTTTCTTGCAAGTAGGGTTTCAACAACTTCAAGAAAATTATCTGAACTTTCTTCTAATGATCCTTCTTCTTCACTTCTTGATTGACTAGATTTTGATTTCTTACCCTTTTCTTTGAGTGAGAGTTTAGCTTTAAAAGTAGATTCAATAACCTTTGAACTAGGAACATAGTTATCAAAATTATCTAACTCAAAAGCTATCAATCTTCCAACTAGAGAATCCAAAGATATTTTATTATTTGGATCACATCTCATTTCTTGAATAGCAGTTACTATAATTGCATAAATAGGAAGAAGTGTTCTAAGTACCTTGCCTACAACTATTTTCTCTTCAATGTCTCCTCTAGATGCTTGATTGCACTTACAATTTCTTTGATCCTTTCCACATATTTGGCAATATTCTCATCTTCTCTCATTCTCATTTGATCAAAATAAGCTCAAAGACTTTCAGCCTTAGCTCTTCTTACATTGTCATCTCCTCCATATATATATTTTAGTTTGATCCACATCTCATAAGCTATCTTGCAATCTATGACTTCATCAAATTCAACATAACTAAGAGAAAATGCAATATCAATCATCATGATGATATGATTCTTCTTTTCAATAATATCTTCAATAGATAATGTTCCAGTGGGAGTCTTTTATTTAGTATCAATATGCTTGCATCGTAAGTCACTAATGGTGGTCAAGTGTAACCTCATAAGTTCTTTCCATGCTACAAAATTGTCTTTGGTTAGCTTGGGGATTTCTTTTCTGTAAGACATCCTGATTTTTAGTTTAGGTCGTTGAAACCTTCTCTACAAGCACCAAAAGCTCTAATACCAATTTTTGGAAATATAAGAAGAGTAATTGAGAGGGGACGGGTGAATTAGTTACTACTAAAATAAACCCAAATCCCTTAGATGTTAGTGGGTAAAAGTACAAAGCTGTGTCACCTTTTAGGCTAACTTATTAGAATGACTGAATTTGAGTATTTCTATCCAAAAATCAATTTTTGTCAAACATATGTTCTAGATAAATTTATTCTAGCTATGTTATATATGGTCTCACACTTTTCCAATTGAAAATGTCTATTAAATGCATGTTTTGTACTAGTTTGTATCTAATAACTAAAAAAAAAATTATTTCAAAAATCTAATGTTTCAATAACTCTTACTATTTTTTATGATTTTTTTTAGCAAAATAAAAACACCATTTAATAGAGCTCAAAGTCAAGAATAATATCATATAGAGTTTATAGTATTATAATTAGATATAGTATATTGTAATTAAAAAATTCTACACGCACGTATTTTAACACTTGAAAAGATGTCAATTTTGTGAAAGTAAAAAATATTAAATCATATTTAAAAAAATTAAAAATTATATGACGTTCTAGAGGAGATAGTCCTCTTTCAGAATGTATAATTTTTCTTCTTGTTAAAATAGACTTGTTTTGAAAAATGTGGTGGGAGATGAAAACTATTGATTTTGGGTGAGTTGAAATTTGAATCATTATAAAAGGGAAAATATAGGTCTAAAGTCAAATTTTGTTTTTGAATGTTCTAGATATATGTGGTATCTATAACATAGTCTAAGTTCAAATGGAAATAAGTTTATTTCCATATAGTTTTGTGGTGGGAACTAAACCCCTAATCTTTAGCATTTTTAAGCAACTAAAAAATTATCTATAAAAATTAGGAAAATATATCATTTCTTATTCCAAATAATTATTAAAAGTTATAATCCTAAGCTTCAACCATTTCTACACATTTTATCAATTCACTTCATTTTCAAATTCTAAATAATAATACCCATTTTATGTCATTGAAGGTGAACAATTATACTTTTGTTAGCCTTTTCCTTTACAAAAGGGTGACATACGTCTATGCTTTTACCCTAGTACAAAATGCAAACTAAAAACTAAATATTGTTGAAGCTTGGTAAACACATACAGAATGTTGTAACTCAGTAAAAGCTTGACATATACACTTTATATGTTATCTATGATTACCACTACTTTAACTTAGTTGCAAACACATAAAAGAAAATATCTTGAACACAATTGACACCAAGATTTAACGTGGAAACCCAATTTGGGAAAAATCACCAATTGCAACTAGTTATTGTTTTCACTCTTTTGAAGTAAGCCCTATTAGGAGCCAACCTTATTAAAGGTTACAAAACAAACTATTAGGTGTGACCCTATTCAAGGATTTAATCACCTTGTTAGGAGTGGCCTTGTTAGAGGTCTTTAGACAATTCGATAGAACTACCACCTTGTTAGAGGATTTGTAAATAGCTGTTAAGCCAAATCTATTAGGAGATTTTAGATCACTACTATAATGGTTAGAGAGTAACAATGAGATGACCTAATTTGAATACATCTAAATTGCTGATTACAGATCTCTATTTTGACTTGTACTCGATCCTTCTCAATCGAATATAGCTTTTCTACTTCACAAGGATATTCTACTTATCCTTCAAATTTGCTTCCTCTTCTCATCATTAAATCTTCAATAACATCTTCATGCATTACAACCACCTCATATATTGAAATCACAAACTTGACCTTATAGTTATATCTTTCAGTTTGTCAATTAGGCTCAAATACACCTTAGAATAATTAATATTCATCGCTTTAGTCGGCTGGAATCAATAGATAAAACAATAAAGCTTACTATGCCAAAATAAGAAAATCCTTTGTTAGCTGACCAAACTCAATAGAAACTAACTTAGAAATGATTTCCTTTGTTAACCAATAGAAGCTCAATTAACACTACAAACTTTGCAAAAATCCTTTGGCAACCGAGTGAGCTCAGTTAGCACTAGTTCCATCCAAATTTCTTTCATTAACTAGGTGAGCTTAGTTAACACTCATTTTCTGCATACTTTCCTTCAATGCCCAAGTGAGCTCAGTAGACACTACCTTTTGAACTTGATAATCTTAGGAATGCCTTGTAGACACAAAAAACTATCTTTACTACTTGAGTGAGCTCGACATATTCTGACTGATAATGATATGCCATTTGTGTAACACCAAAGACAACATATAATTATTTAGACAACACACAATTAATCAATTGTATCCAATAGATCCCTATAATCATGACTGCACCAAGTGCTATCAGAGAGATATTTCCTTATTACATTGGAAAATTTATACCTATTTGTTGTGGGGTGGAAGAGTGTAGATATGACCCACAATTGTAAAGGACTTGTACAGAGATAGTGTAGACATGAAATGTAGTGGTTGTAGAGAGAGGAGAGATCCATATATGTTAGATATGTTGATACAAATTGTAGCTATAAGTTGTTGAAATGACCCAGAGAAAAGGTCAACATGGTTAGTGATGAAGAAGAGGAATTTTAAGAAGAAGAAGAAGAACCAAAAAGTTTAACTAAGGAGATATTAGACTCTTAAGAGCCCTAACTAGGGTAAATACCAAGCCACAATTCAATCCACCAAATTATGATAGTAAGCTAGATTTAGATCAAGTAGGATCATCGAGATGAAAAAATACTTTGACTTGGAGGATATACATGAAGAGGAGAAGATGAAGTATGACTGCACAAAGTTTAGAGTATAAGCATCATTATGGTGGGAAAATTTTTACATTAATACAAAAAAAATCTAGGAAATGATTAAAGTCAAATCATGGGTATGATGCTAAATAAGTTGAATTGCAAGCTCTAAATTGTTGATTATCATGTGAGTTTGTTTAGGAAATTTCAATTTCCTCAAGTAGAAGGAAGTTAGTGTGAAGGAGTATATCAAGGAATTCTACATGTTGGATATCAATTTTTTTTACCATACTAGGGATGTTGTTGAGTGAGTTGCAAAGTATCTTGAAGGTTTGAGGGTGTCTAATTAAGATGAGATCATTTTGATCAAATAGTAGAATATGGAAGAGCTTAGACCATTATTCTTTAAAAGTTAAGGAAAAGTTGAACAAGAGGCATGAAAAAAGATGAAGACACAAATCCTTTGCAAATTGAAGATCTTAGGTAGATCATAACAAGGGAAAAGAAGAAATCCAAGAAGATGGTTCATAGTGAAGGGATGGTAGAAATTTCTATAGGAATAGAGGACAAAATAGATACTAGAGATATATTAGATGAATGTTTAGAGAAACGATGGAGAAGGACACAAAGAATTTGAGTGCACTTAAGGGAATTTAAAAATGAGGATAGATAACAGTGGAAGAAATGGAATCAGTTGTAAGTAGATCCATTGCTTCATCTTAACAGGTGAATCAGTTTCTAAATCCTCTAACAAGGTAGACTTAACAGTCTTTGTATAAATCTCTTAACCGAGTGCACACTTCATTGCATGTTTGTAAATTCTCTAACAAGGTGGACCTAGTAGTCCTTTGTGCTCCTAATAGGGAAAATCACTAGAAGTGGTCAATGTAAGCCTTAATAGGCCAACTTTATGCTATAGTATTGAAGTTTTGTGGGTATCATCCCCACCCCAATTTTACTTTCTATTTGGAAGGTTTCTAGGTCACCAAAATATTGTGTTCTTTTATGTGATGAATGTTTTAACTTTCAGTATTAATACATGGAGTAGCATAGATTGTTTTGTGGAAAATTTAGAAGAAATAATTTAAAGTTATCGATTCACCCCTCCCCTCTCAATAACTTATCATATATTGAATATTTCCAACAATTGGTATTAGAGCATTTTGGTTCTCAGGATAAAAGTTTGACAGCTTGAGCAAAGATCTAAGGAAAAATGGAGATATTCAAACTTGACAAGGCAATTTAAAATAAAAAGATAGATCTAGAGATGGCCATAGCTCAACTCAAAGAAGAAAAGGAGCATTTTTTGCAATCTCTAAAAAGAAGGAAGGAACTTGCAAGAAAAATGGATGACCATCAGTATGTTGAAGAAAATATTGAAGACTTTTTCCCATCAAGCACCTTAGATGAAGCTAATGAGGCAATCAACGAACTCCTAGCAAAGAATGACTCTCTACAAGAAGAAGTAAGGAAACTCAAAAGAGAACAAGAAATCCAATCAATCAAGCTATGTGAAATTTTGGAACAAAGAAATAAGGCAAATGAAGACTTGGAGGCAAGAAAAAATGAAGAAGAGAATCAATCCAATTATCATGAAGACCTCATTGATCAAATCACTAGAGCAAATGAAGAAATTAGAGTTCTCAAAGCACAGAATGAAAGAATAAGAAGTGATCTAAATTATGAAAGGGAAATCAATGAAAGAATAATGAGAGAACTGAGATGTGAAAAGAAAATCGTTGAAAAATTGAAGAATGACCTAAATGCTGAAAAACAAATCAATGAGAGAATGTTGAAATCACAAGAAGACATGAATCAATTAAATCAGAAAAATTAGTAGAATATTCATAGGAAAAAAGGTAAAGTAGGACTAGGATACAATGAAGAACAAGGTGAATCTTCCAAGCAAGGTGCAAAAAGGAATAAAAAACCCTCATGCAATCATTGTGGGAAAATTGGTAATACATCAAACAAATGCTGGAGTAATGGAAAAGAAAAATTCAATGGAAAGTGTTGCAATTACAATCAGCATCCTCACAAAGCCAATGAATGCAAGGAGAAACCAAAATTTGAAGGTAAATGTCACAAATGCAAAAAGCATGGTCACAAGGCATCTCAATGTAGATCCAAATCATTCAATCCAGCTGAACAATTTGTAAAGGCAATATTTGGATGGGACTACAATACCTGGTGTAGATGTCATTATTGTGGATAATATGGACACACTGGCATAAATTGTGCAAGGAATCATCTAAGAAAGAAAGATACTACTATAAGGTGTTACATATGCACTGAACTCGGTCATATAGCTAAAAACTGCATGAATATAGGCAAAGTTGAAGATGAAAAGAAAGCAAGGGCTAACAATATAAGGAAACAAATGAGGTAGCAATGGATTCCTAAATCTACTTAAGATACAAGCTCAAATCATAGAAGTGAAGTCACTCTAGAAGTGGGTGACTCCATACCCTCAAACTAAGTTCCCAAGAATGTATTGGAGTTGTACTCAACAAGAAAATCATAAACAGTTCCAAGAAATATGAGGGATGCAAATGATCTGATCAGTATTCCAGATACACTAGGATCATAGAAAGGTCATCTTTCACCGAGTTGCATCAGACTCCACTGAGGAAACTTGGTTGTAGAGCTTACTAAGCAAGGTCGGGAGTAAAGGAAATTTGGTTTGTCCACCCAGTTAATACTCTTGCCAAGTTAGGTTAGTGGATGATAGTCTATCACGCACTTTGTCATAATGGCATTGAGAATTTATGAAAATTTCTCAACAAAAGGGCAATTTCGACTTCATTTTTCATTACATCCACAGCATTCGAAGAGCAGAGCGATTTGAAAGAGCATTGTAGTGTTTTTGAGTGAATCAACAGAAAGATCTTCACAAATTTTATCATCTATCGAGTAGCGATGTCGCCTACTAGTGGAAGCAACACGAGGCCAAAGAAGGGTTCTAAAATGTTGGTTAAAGGTGTTGAATGGAAAGCACCAAACTTCAAAATCGTTCCAGCTGTTGTTGAATCACTTGATCCTTATGGGGCTAATTCACAAATCCTGCCTAACATACGCCTAATTAATGACATTTGAACTCACTTTAAATGTTCAGTTCAAGAATTAGGGACACTAGAAATGGATACTTCCCTAGCAGAAATGTGTGTAGACAGAGTTTTGAAACCCAAGCATAAACATTTTGAAGTTAAAGGATTAACTCATATCCCTCACATGCCTCAAAATTTCTAAGTGAAATGGATAAGATACATATTGAGTCAGTTCACAATGGCCAATTATGGTTGGAGCAACCCATCTTGATTACAAACAAGATGATACACAAGGTTACAAGTCTACCAATACTAAACAAATCCAAGTCAACCAAAACCCTAGGTCGGGAGGAATTGCAGAAGAAAACCCTAGCCGAGTGGGATGGTAGAGGTTTGAAATTAAATAATGTCACTGACAGAGCTTAGTTTTGGCATCAATATCATTGCACATAAGATCTACAACTCGAGTTGGTCAAATAGCATTCCTTGTGAGGCAGTTGACCTGGCATACAAGGTTATAAAGAAAAACCTCGAATATGATTTGTCAGATGTACTTCTGAAGCAATTGAACAAAAACATTGAAAGTGTGAAGGCTTCCAAGAACAATTCCTTCAAGTTCGATTCATTTCTTACCTATTTATTCTTTTATGTTCAAAAATTCTTTCCATCTAAGGGCACAGTCATATGGAGGAAAGACACCCCTGTTCTTTATCAGATAAATGAATTCATTGAAGAAATGGGTGAAAACTTTGAAAGGATGTTGGATAATTACTCTGAGGCATTCAAAGAAAAAATGAATAACAAATTTTGAACCCCACCCAAGCTTGTGGAAGACTACAAGGATGACGTATGCTTCATGGTGGACTATGATAGATATTACATTCAAGCTATCATACCAAGAGTGGCATGCCAGTTTTCCCTTAGAGTTGAAGAAAAACGAAAAAAGAATTTTGACAACAAGAATAGCGAAAGAGGTCTTGACAGCAGATCTAGTGAAAAATCTTATGGTCATCATAATGATGATCAGAATAACAAGGATAAGGTTGGGATTAGTAGTTAGAACCAAAGGGGAAACAATTCCAATCATTTCCATGATCAAAACAATAGAGCTTAGAGAGGAAGAGGTAGAGGAAAAGGATCTGGAAGAGGAGGCTTTCATGGGAAATGTTTTCACTATGGAGAAGAAGGGCATAGAGCATTTGAATGTACTTAGCACCAAGGAAGGACAAATTGAAGAACAAAAGGCTAGGCCAGAGTTGCTCATGTTGATGAGATGCTAGATCATCACATTTTGAAGATGCTAAAAGAGGAGAAGTCCTAGTTAACAAAAGAGTCTTGCTGAGTGGTGAGATTGAACCTAATCAAAGAAAGAGTTTTTTTTGCACCAAGTGTAGATGTGAAAATAAGTGTTGTGATGTGATCATTGATGGTGGAAGTAATGATGATTTGGTCTCTAAGATGATGGTCACCAAGTTGAAGCTAAAGAGACAGAAACACCTGTGTCCATACCATATTGCTTGGATGCAAGATGACCACAAGGTCATGGTCAATGAGTAGTGCTCAATGAAGTTCAAGATTGGAAGCTACTAGGATAAGGTACTATGTGATATCATACCCATGGACATATGACATATTTTTTTGGATAGGCCATGGTAGTTTGACAGACATGTTGTACACGATGGGTGAGAAAATACCTACACTCTAACCAAGGATGTAGTGAAATATAAGTTGAATCCATTGAAGAAGAAAGAAGGAAACATATTGATAGCGAATACTTGTTCCAACTAGGTGTTGGAAGAGAAGAAAGAAAAATTCCATTGTCAGTTGCTTCAATTTCTGAATTCATATGCATAAAATTTTCCTACCATGGGTGTTTAATGTAGGAGCATCTTGCATCATCAAAAAGGGGGTGTGATCAATAATAATAATAATTTTTTAAAAGTGGAGAGTGAAAGTGACAAAAATTAGTGGAGAATTATTTATTTTTTTTAAAAGAAGAAAGGAGAAAAGAGGAATTTCTATTTTCAAGATGCATAGGTGGCATACATAGAAAAATAAGAAAAATAGTTATCATTTCATTTATCGAGGTGTGTAGGTGGCATTTAAAATTTTTGTGGAAAGTTTCTTAAATCATGCATTTAATATTTGTTGTGATCCACAAAGGAAATGTAATTTTCTAATTGAGCCACATGGTGGTGCTTAGTTGTATGTGGGTGGGAATTTAATATTTATTTTAAGGTAGTTGTATTTACCTTTTATCCCACATTGGTTGTGTTTGTAATTTCTTAGGTGGTAATCAAGCATATGAGGAAGCATAGTGCCTATATAAGGAAGGCGTATGAGCATTTGTAATCAAGTTATACAAGTAAAATCTCTTCAAACATAAGCTCTTCAATTGTAAGCTCTTGAAGTGAAGCTCTCATGGTGTAATTTCTTGTGAGCAAGCTTAGAGGTGAAAGTTCTCTTGTCAGAAGCTCTTGGTGAAGACTCTTCTTGTGGAAGCTCTTATTTGGGAGTTCTCTTATGTTGAAGCATGTGTAAACTTCTTTTGGAAGAAGTCATGTCTAAGATATCATCTTGTTGATGTTGTAATGATTTTCAAGAATAATAAAAGCATGCTTTGCGAAGCATTTTGTCATCTCTTTGTCTCCATATTATTGTGTTCTTGGAACTTGTGAGTTGGTAAGGGTGGTGTGGCCCTTTGAGCATCTTGCATCATTTTATTACACATAACATTAGTGCATTATCAGTAAGTTAAATCATGATTAGGTTATGGCTAATATTAAATTTCTTAATGTTATTTTCTTGGCTTGTTTAGAAGCCGAGGCCCATTTGAAATTTGATGAATAATACACATAATGTGATTGCATTATATGAAGTTTTAATTATTTTTTAATGGTGCCCACTTTTTTGCACAACATCTTGGTGCATATGCCCCTAAATAAGATGTACATTGTGTGTAGATACTTTAGAAATTGTTACCTTTTGCATGAAAATTCTATAAATATAATGTCTTGTCGGAGAGAATTGTCAGACAAAGAAGTGTTTGAAGAACAATGTTATCTTGTCAGACTCCCTCTAGATTTAGATATCATAGTTAATTACTCTTGAAGAGTGTTGTCTCTAGAGATTATTGTGACTATTTTATTGTTGATAGTATAATTGCTTGGCGTGTTTTTAAATGTGCTAGACCCATAGAAATTAATTGAACATACACATGAGATTTGTTTTCATTATAACCTATGGTTTGACCACTTTATCCTAAGTCTTTTATTTAACTAAAAGAAATTTCTCCCTTTTAATTAAAAAAATTCTCCAAAATCCCCTTATCCTAAATGTGCGCACATAAAGCATTATTTATAAATAAGAGAAAAAGGCATTTTTGTGTACACATGAATGCATAATTTTCTATGTGAGAGTCTTCTATTTTCAAAATAACTATAATTCTCCTCCACACATTTTTTTCCTCTTAAACATCACCATTGATCTTGCTTAGGGGAGATTCTTGTGCATGTGGATCACTCAAGATGCATCCCTCACCCTTTATTAGACTTCTCTTGCCTCTTAATCTCAATTGTCTATTTGTCTTTAAAAAGGAGGACTCTCTCCTAATTCTCTAACCTTATCATTTGTACTAGAAAATTATGCTATAATATTTCTAGATGACTTTGGAGCTTTGGAGAACTTGGGGCATTCTTGCATCTACATCCAAATACTTGTGCTCTCATAGTAACTTCATGGCATGTCTAGTTTAGCTTTCTTTTATGCTTTAGAATAGCTCACATGGTTGAAGTAGGAGAGATTTGTAATACTCTCATTTTTAGCTTGCATTTACATCTTTCATTTAGCTTTCATTGTATTTTCATATTGATTCTTGGATGCTAGCACTCTTGCTCTTATCTTTGAATCTCTCATTCTATGGTGCACTTGCAAGGGTTGCATAGCTTGGTTCATTTCAGAGCCACCAAATACTATTTTACAACTTTGCACGTCATGTATAGAGAGCTATAAGATACCTCTCAAGTCTCTCTCTTCATGGGATTCTTTGGGAATATAGGTTTATAGAAGTGTGCCTACTTTTTGGTATACTGCGGGTTTTTTTTTGAAAGAGTTTTCCCATGTATATCCAATGTTATGAGTTTATTTATTTAAATTTTATTTCATATATGTTTGTCTAGTTTGCAATAGCTTAAGGGTTTGTAAGAAATTTTCAACATCATCTCTCCTATTAGATTAAACATTTGGAAGCGTTGTTGCACACTTTGGCTTCTTTTCAATTTTGAATTTTTCTCTCTACCATTTTGTTTCAAATTTGATCTAGGTATCAACAATGCCAAACCTCTATGAAAATTTCAATGATCTCAATGATATTGAGACATATTTGGGTCTTAGAATGTTGACATATTCTGCACAACCCACACATAAAGGTATACTTTATAGTTTGTTGCATTCAAAGGAATTTCCATTATGTTTGTAGTTTTTTTACTATTGAATTTAGTACTTTGAAGGTTTGGTTTAAGGAGTATCAAATTTTCTTGAAGTCTTTGGTTGCACACTTTTTTATTGGTGCTTATAGTAGGTGCTCAACTTTTTCCAATTATTAGGATTGAGCCATTTTCTAAGTATTATGGCTTTGTTAAAATCTATTGAAAATTTTGTTTAGTACAACATTTGAATAGAGTAGTCTATTTAGATTTATTTTAAGAAAATTATGACGTGAACATCTGCTTATTTATAAGAAATTCTATATATTAATATTCAAATTATGTCTTTTTCTAAAAAAAATTATTATAATAGAGGCAATATTGATTATGTCATTGAATAATATTTGTAAAATTATATTTCATTTAATATATTATCAAATAATAAATTTTTAAAAGTTTATTTGAATAAAAAATTATTTAATAAAAATAGAATAATTATTTATCACGTAGAATTTATAAATAATTTTAAAAATTACTATCAACCATTAAATTTTTAAACAAATAGAAGTTAAACAAAACATTATCAAGATCTATAAATTTTATCACTCTAAATAAATACAAAAATATTTTATCACTCATAAATAAATACAAAAATATCCATCTAAATCATAGAAATATTGAATATATCTATAATTGTTATTCTTCTTGGAAGGTACGAATGAAAGATGAGGATGGGGCAAGAAGGGCTGATTAATTGTACTGAAAAGGATATAGATGCAATTTCTTTTGACTCAATTATAGTGATAGTAATACAAGTGTGTTCATAGAACTATTCTTTTCCATCCAAGAAGCCAACATGGATGAATATAATATATAACAATTTTGTTCCAGATAGAATGATGGTAAAAGACTCCAAGGCTATCTGCAATAACAAAAAAAATCAAAATATTTAATTTTACTTTTTAAAATAAAAAATATAATGTATATAATATAAAACATAAGACAATACTCAAAGCATAACATCTGAGAGACCTTGGATTCAAGTCTACTCGAACTTAACTAATAATACTAACTAATCTTGACTTATACCTTATTACTCATAAAAACTAAATATAAAACATTGATTAAATATTTCATTCTATTAAGAAATAAAATTGATAACTTCATTTCAATAATTAAAAAATCTAGTAAAATGTCATGAAAACTTTATAGTTTATAAAAACTGAAATAATAAATAAAATAAAAGAACTTCAATCCTTTGAAAAAAAACTGAATGACTAGTAAAACTTAAAAAATAGATTAATACTTGATAAAACTAAAATGGATCATATTTTCAAACACTGTGCAATCATAAAACTACCAATTTCACCGAAATAGCAATGAAAGAAAACAGCATACCAGTCTTTTGCTTCTCCCATGTAAATGGATCTCCTTACATGCCAACCTGCAGGATTTATGAGAAAATAATGATGTAGCTCTTCATTTGTTTTACCAAGCAATACAAATCATGAAAATGAGTGTGTGAGGTGTAATAACTGAATACCCCATGGCAAGAAGAGTAATAGCCCAAGCCATCAAGGCTGCTGAAGCAGCGGAAGACAAGCTCCCATCTGTCCACACTCTCAAATGATGGAGTCCTGAAAGGCACGAGGCCGCTCCCACAACACCAGCTAACAGACCAAAAATCACCAGAAAACCAGTGGCTTCATTTCCTATTGGAAAGTTCAATGCCTCAAAGGAAAACCCAACTGGAATAGAACCTCCTGCACCTATTAAAAGAATTTGTTTAGTAGATACATATTTTTTTGATTAGTAAGAGGTCGAAGTCGAGATTCATTATTATTATTATGTGATTTATTATTAATTATTAAATTTTTGTAGAGTCGAATCCAAGATCTTTGAGACGAGGCTCACAATTTACTATTGTGTTGTAGGCTCTTGTCTAATTCTAATAGATATATTATTAACGACATCGTGCTCTCATATTTAGAAGATGAAGATTTTACCAGTAACATAGAACAAAATAAAAAATCATCCCAAAACATTCAAATATTGAGAAGATGAAGATATTACCAGTAACATAGTCATGGTCGATGGCCTTATTGAGAGCCCAACCAGCAATGGCGGCCACGATGACATACATTGAGAAATTTAGCAGAATGAGAAACGAAGTTAACGTCTTTACCGAATTGGAAGCCATTTTCAACTAATTTAGGAGGAAATGATTAATAGCTACAAATAACATGTAACACTCAGATTCACTTGCAGAGGATGATCTGGGGATTCCACACGAATTTAATTTAAATAGAAAAAAACGACGGCTAATTACAGTAGATTTTCCATTCTCTCGGGAAACTTCTTTGCGTAAAGAGTTTAAATACTCTGTAACGGCTTTTATTTTCTCTCGCGAAACTTCTTTTCATTTTTCTGGGCAGACATGATGTGGATTTGACCGTATTTTTAGATTAATTCTAAAAATAATGAGCTATTAAAAACTTAGTAGACTATAATGTCTATGTAGCATACGGGATGGATCTAAAATTTGCACTTAGCGAAATTCAATTAGGATTCTATTAAAACATTTGTTGGTTAAAATGAATGTTGACAAATAGGAATCTATAGATGTGACTGAGTGGAAAGTAAAATTTTATGAGTCTCTCTAGAGAATTCTAACACTATAGAAAATTAAAATCCCCTCGATCTCTTGAGCAAATTCTAGGGCTAGGGTGGTTGACTTTATGTATTATGTAATTTATTTAATTATTTAAGATGAATAGTTATTTTAGTTTTTTCATAAAATTAATGTTGAGGTGAGACTAGATGTTACACTTATTGACTTCTATGGTCCTTTTTGAAATATGTTGCTTTCTTGTTATTAGTCTCGCTTATTTAGGCAGAGACTATAGTTTTCATGTGGCTCTTATCTTTTAGTTCATTTGTGGGAAAGTGTGTATAATCATTTTATCCTATGCCAAATTTTGCATTTATTAAAGTAACATTTTATAATTTAATTTCTATTTTTTTATTGGTAGTGTTGTTTTTCTTGGTGGTATTTTTGTTTTTAGGCTACAAAAAATAGGAAATCTTATGTTAGAACATATGGACATTTGTTGAACTCTACACGTATTGTGAGCCATTTGGTAGGTGGCATATTTATATTAATGCACTTGTCTAATTTTTTACATGCATGTTTGCATTGCATTTTTTGTTCTAATTTGGATGATGCTCATTTTACCGTTGTCATTAATTGCATAACACTAGTTTGACCCATTTTGTAGCTAGGGTTTCAATTAAGAAAAGCTTAGAGTCTCAATTAGCAAGCTCAATGGATTCTCCTCCTAGTTTATCCAAGCAATGAAAAATCTAGCCCTATGACATATTTCTTCAACTTTTGAAGTTCATTCAGGTGTTTGTAGAATCATCCCAATAACATGGTAGCTTGAGGATTCCTTGATTGAGATGCATTCTCAACAATGTCCAATTCTAAAGTGAATAAATGTAGGTTGGATTTGTTTCCAATGGTGGAAGCTTTCAGTAGTTCCCTAAGTATTCTAATTGTGTTTGGATTACAAATATTTGGTCATATAAACATTTGTTATTGTGTGTCTAATTTCAGTGGGAGAGGTGAAGAGGCTAGAGAATGTAATCGTCTGTTTACTAGATAATCTTTCCACCGCTATGGCTGAGCAATCTCATAGTCTACTATATGCTAGGAATCCTTGGGACCCCTTAGTCAAGAAAATGGTAGAAGCTCTATCAATAAATGAGTGTCCTCGTGTAGCGCTAGGTCCATGGTTGGATTCACAGAAGCCAACTTTTGTGATTTACATTTCTTGTGGTTGGACCAAATTGCACTTGGGTTGAAAAGCAACCAAAAGTATTTTCTGTGGATCTTCAGAGAGGCCCTAGAATTTTTCATCTAAAGCTCACATCAACCACAATATTTCCTTCTTTCTTCTCTTCCTCGACCCTCAATATTATGCTCTTTCTATTGCTACAAAATAGCACTCAACCAAAGGAGCTTCTCTATGAATGGTTAGTGATTGAAATGACTCTCTAAATCCACCCGCTACACTATTATGGTCGCTTTAGGTTTTAAGATGTTTAAAGTTGTATGTATACTTTTATTTTGGTTTCTCCATTGTTTATTTGAGATTAAACTTGAATTTTATTTGGTATATTTCATTAAAATTTATGATAAGTGTAACAAGTGTGGCTTTTGGAGATTGAAAAAACATAGCAGATTAGGGTGAATTGGCTACATTTTAAGGAGGTCACGAATGGTGTAGATTTCACTAGGTTTTTACTCCCTTTTGCCATTGTGAGCATGTAAGTGATGTTTTGTTTGACATTTTTTAAAAGTATAATGGTAAGTATTTGGTATTAATGTGACAAAGAAATGTAGATTAATATATTTTTGTAATATTTTATATTAGAACATATTTTTTTTATAAGTTAATTTTTAATGAGTATATGAATTCCAAAAAAAAAATTGAATATAAAATTTCTTAACTTTTATTTCATATTAATAATTAAGTTTAAATTTCTACTAACTATGAAATATACATTCTTCTTATATATCAATATAGCTATTCTAAAATACAATTTTTTTCTACATATGAATTGTCATTCAGTTTAGGACATTAATCTTTATATAGTGAACTATAATCATTGTCCTTGACTGTCTGATTTATGGTGCCTAAACTGAACATAGCATCTGTTATAATCTCTGCTAAATTAATCATATGTTTTTGCAATACTAATCTTAAATGGTGGAACTGAAATTTTGAATCTTTCAGCAAATGTATGGAATCAATGTCCCAATTTGCCTGAGATTTTGGTATCTAAGGTAGGTACTTATTTCTAGATGTGGAAATAGGGGACACTTATGTTCATTGGTTTTTTAGTTTTCCTTTTTCCTAACTATATTTTGATGCTGAGACGTTGGGTCTTTCTCTAAATCATTCTTGTAAAATTTATTTTCAATTAAAATAATCATTTGATTTGATGATGGCTCTAATGAAAGATCCAAAATATGAGTTGGTGTTCAAGTTTCTTTAAAAGTTCAACAAAGATCGATTCTTCAGTCATTTTCTAACAACTTTTAATTTTTTTTGATATATTACTAATTATAGAACTAATTCAAAACCTATTTGAAATGGAAGGATTGCTAGAGTTGAGGATTAGGTTGATAATTAGAGTTTAGAGTTGTCTAAAGTATTTAATGTTTCTATATTTTGTTTAAAATTTTAGTCTAGCTTTCTATAAGGGGTTCAATGTGGATCAAAATATCAATATATTTATTTTCCATAGAGTTATCATGAAGATAGCCAACTTGTTGCTAACATACGAACTTTGTAGGTTACTGAAAAGATAACAATGAATAATTTCATAGTTATCACTTTTATTTTAATTATATAAACTTATATTTTTACTAAATTTTCTTCTCTTCAAATATTTTGTACAATCTTCCATGATTCTCTTTTCTTTCTTAATGAGGGACTATAGCTCTATAGAGCTGTTGTTTTAGAAGGTGGCTACTTAACCTAATTATGCTATATGATAAAAGCATTGTTCAAAGTGGAAACTTCAGCTCTCTTGTAGAAGAGGATGCTAGAATTATGTAAATCATTTTGATATCAATATTTTGGTTCATTATCACCCTTCACTATTTTAGAAGGTTCTATATAGAGGATTTAGATGGACCTTGCTACAATGGTAGATTAGGCAAATGCTACAAGAACTCACATGGTTGAAAATGCTAAAAAAGTTAATGAAATGTTGTATGTGTGTTTTCAATTTTAATGTTTGTAATAAATCCCTATGTGTGGTGGCATAAATGGAGTATTAATTAGATGAACTCTCTATGTATAGCCACTTAGGACAATGTGTGTTTATTTTTAGTGAGTTAGTTTTCATTAAGTCAGAGTTTTGTGTGTTTAATAATCAAGCAAACTAAGCATTTGACAACTACAGGAAGTTGGAAGCAGTTTTGGATTCCCCCATGATTTAAAAATGACTTTTGATTCTTGGTTTTTGACATTTCATAGCCTGGATGGAAAGAAAGAAAAAGTAGGAAAAATAAATTTGATTTGAGAATATCGAGTGCAAAAAAGAGGAATAGAAAGTTTGAAGTTTATATTTTTTTTATGATTTTCGAGTTGGATGTGTGACTTTTGTTTTCTTCCCAGAATTCAAGAGCCTACATTCTAAGAATACAATAATGTTCTAATTCCTAGTATAACAGTATGTAATTTTTTTAATCTTCAATCCCATCTAAGTTTTCAGGTTTTGGATTTCATTTCAGAGTAGTCAATTTACTGTATTGGTGAATGTGATTATATCTTGTTTTGAGGGTCATAATATTCCATGGGAGTCTTTTAGACTCTTTTTGATCTATTTTATGGGATTGCAAAGGAGTTATGTATAATACGTTTTGGTTTTTCTTTTGTTTCCTTGTTTCTTTTATTCCTTCTCATAGCTTCACAGAATTCAACATCTAAATCATGGGAATGTGTTCATCTATTTACCGATATATTAAATCTTATGATTGTATGTGATAGAGAGAAGTATCAAATTGAAGCATGAAATTGCAATTTTGAGTCATATTAAAGAGGTTATCTTTGTGGGTTGACTTGGGTTTGAGTTTTAATTTCACATGTAGACATGCAGAGAGGAGTTGAACATAGTTATTGTTGATTAAGGAGATAGCTTCTATTCTTTCTGATATTTAATTCTAGATTTGAAGATGATAAGTCTATTTGTGTTTTGCAATTACATTGTGGAAGATTCGGGTTGGCCTAGGTTAATTTGAGGTAGAAAACAAATGTTGCTACAAGAGGTCAAGAAAGCTCCTGTTGCATGTCAGGGTTATGAGTTGTTAATAAGAGAATCAATTGAATAGCAATTTGAGACAAGTTAGAACCAATCCTGGAAGGTGTATGTATCTTCAAAGCAACTTAGTCGAGTGATTTATTTTCTCCTAAGTTTTCCAAGGTGAGGCTCTACATTAGTTTTGGTATCAAAGCTAAAGATTTTGTAGATTGTGTGAAGTTACATGTTGTACATTCTTGATCAAGATTCTTCAGTAGTGTCAAGCAAGATGGTGGCCAATGCAGAGTTAGCTAAGAAGGTTGAGGAGCAAGAAGAACTCTTTTAGAAAGAGAATAGAGAAATGAAGGGGATATTAGAAAAATTAGCCAATAGGTTAGAACACATGAATAATGTGGTTGAGAAAAAAGAAATGAAAATAGAAGAAGAGGAGGAGGAGGAAGAAGAAGTGCCAGATGATGATGAGGAAGAAGTATTCGAGACTAAGAAACCAATTTTAAAGCCTTAAAGGATTTTCCCAGGAGGAAAACCCACTTAGTTACCTATGTTTACAGGAAAGATGGATGTTGAATTAGTGATGGAATGGATTGAAGCTCTAGAGAATCACTTTAAATGTGAGAAGATTTCAAAATCACAGCCAGTCAAGTTGGCTAAGTCTAGAATGAAGGGATTACATGGTGGAATTTTGTGCAAGAAGAAAGAGTAAAGGAAGAGAACAGGAAAATTTGTTCATGGAAGAAGATGGTATCTATGATAAGAGAGACATATCTCCCTAAAGACTATGAGGTACAATTACATCAGAAAAGGAGTAATCTCAAATAAAGTGATATGGATATCTACACTTATAAAATGAATTTTAGAAGCTAAGTTTAAGATCAAAATTTGTAGAACCTAAGAGTATCAAGGTAGCAAGATACCTAAATGGTTTAAGGATGAACATACAAGAGGAGTTGAATTCATTGAGTCCTAACATAGTAGCTAAGTGTTATCGACTAGCTTTGAAAGTGGAGGAGAAAATCAAGAGGAGACAAGAGAATAAAAACAAAGGTAGAGGAAGGCAACCATTCAGAGGAAGAACACATTTAGAGGAAGACGCCCAAATTTTTAGCCACAAATAGAGACATATAATGAAGTAAACAAGTTTGATGATTTCAAAGAAAGTTTCAGAGGTAGAGAGCCAAATTTCAAAGGAAGATCACCAGGAAGAACAAATAGAATAATAAGATGTTATAATTGTAATCAAGAAGGCCACATGGAACATAAATGTCTAGCAATGGAAATTTCTAGTACTCATGGGGAAAGGAGAATACACCTTATACAAGAAATTGATTTACAAGATGATTCATAAACTTATGGTTATCTAGAAAGGGGAGAAGCACTTATGATGAGAAGGACATTGTTGAAGATGCCTATAAAAGTATAACCACCATAGAAGAAGTCTAGTTTCAGAATTGCTTGTAAGTCTGGAGGAAAGGTTTGCAAGGTATTGAGAGATTCTGGTTCTAAAAAAAAAATCATAGCTCTTGAAATGTTGGAGAAGTTAAAGTTACCAAGAACACCACATATGTATCCTTACAAAGTGTCTTGGTAGAATAAAGAACAAGGTACTATAGTGGAAGAGCAAGCTTGGGTTGAATTTCAGATTGGAGCATACAAAGATAGATTATTGTTTGATATTGTTAATATGGATGCATACCATCTACTTTTTTGGAAGATCATGGAAATACGATCTCAACACACAACATGATGGAGTGAATAATACATACACTATTACAAAGAATGGAAAGGTCATTGAATTGATACCTATTGCTGAACCAAGTCAAGAAGAATCAAAAGCTACCAAAGCTAAGAGCATGGTAATGGATAAGAAAGAATTTAGGCAGAGACTATAGTTTTCATGTGGCTCTTATCTATTAGTTCATTTGTGGGAAAGTGTGCATAATAATTTTATCTTATCTCAATTTTTTTTTATTAAAGTAACATTTTATAGTTTAATTTCTATTTTTTTATTGGTCAATGTTGTTTTTCTTCGTGGTATTTTTGTTTTTGGCTACAAAAAATAGGAAATCTTATTTTAGAACATGTGGACATTTGTTGAACACTACATGTATTGTGAGTCATTTGGTAGGTGGCATATTTATATTAATTCACTTGTCTAATTTTTTAAATGCATGTTTGCATTGCATTTTTTGTTCTAATTTAGATGATGATCATTTTATTGTTGTCATTAATTGCATAACTCTAGTTTGACCCATTTTGTAGCTAGAGTTTCAATTATTAGCAAGCTCAATAGATTCCCCCTCCAATTTATCCAAGTAATAAAAAATCTTCTCCTATGACATATTTCTTCAACTTTTGAAGTTCATTCAGGTGTCTACAGAATCATCCCTATTGGGATGACATTGTGGCCTAAGGATTCCTCGATGGAGATGCATTCTCAATGATGTCAAATTCTACAGTGAAAAAATGTAGGTTGGATTTGTTTCCAATGGTGGAAGAATTCATTAACCCTAAGTATTTTAATTGTATTTGGATTACAAATATTTGGTTATATAAACATTTGTTATTGTGTGTCTAATTTTAGTGGGAGAGGTGAAGAGGCTAGAGAATGTAATCATTTATGTGCTAGATAATCTTTCCACCACTATGGCTAAGCAATCTCATAGTTTACTATATGCTAGGAATTCCTGGGACCCCTTAGTCAAGAAAATAGTAGAAGCTCTATCAATAAATAGGTGTCCTGATGTAGCACTAGGTCCATGGTTGAACTCACGGAAGCTGACTTCTGTGATTTACATTTCTTGTGGCTGGACCAAATTGCAGTTGGGTTGAAAAGCAACCAAAAGTATTCTCTGTGGGTCTGTAGAGAGGCTCTAGAATTTTCATCTAAAGCTCAATTTGGGGAAAAAATTTATAAAGCACACTGCATACTATTTTTTGGGATATTGTGTGAATGGTTTAGTGATTGAAATGACTCTCTAAATCCACCTCCTACACTATTATGGTTTCTTTAGGTTTTGAGATGTTTAAACTCATATGTATACATTTATTTTGGTTTCTCCATTGTTTATTTGAGATTAAACTTGAATTTTATTTGGTATATTTCATTAATATTTATGATAAGTGTAACAAGTGTGGCTTTTGGAGCTTGAAAAAACATAGTAGATTAGGGTGAGTTGGCTACATTTTAAGGAGGTCATGAATGGTGTAGATTTTGTTAGGTTTTTACACTGTTTTGCCATTGCAAGCATGTAGGTGATGTTATATTTGACATTTTCCACATGACATTTTTTTAAAGTATAATGGTAAGTATTTGGCGTTAATGTGACAAAGAAATGTAGGTTAATATATTTTTGTAATATTAATAGTAGAAAATATTTTTTTATAAGTTTATTTTAAATTTTTAATGAGTATATGAATTCCAAAAAAAAATTGAATATAGAATTTCTTAACATTTATTTCATATTAATAATTAAGTTTAAATTTCTACTAGCTATGACAGCTATGTTCTTCTTATATATCAATATAGCTATTCTAAAATACACTTTTTTTCTACATATGAATTCTCATTTAGTTTAGGACGTTAATCTTTATATAGTGAATTGTAATCTTTGTCCTCAACTGTCTAATTTATGGTGCCTAAACTGAACATAGAATCTGCTATAATGTCTACTAAATTTATCATAAATCTTTGCATTACTAATCTTAAATGGTGGAACTAAAATTTTGAATCTTTTAGCAAATGTGTGAAATCAGTGTCCCAATTTGCTCAAGATTTTGGTGTACAAGGTAGGTACTTATTTTTTGATGTGGAAATAGGGGATGCTTATGTTCATCAATTTTTTAGTTTTCCTTTTTCCTAACTATATTTTGATGTTGAGACGTTGGGGTCTTTCTCTAAATCATTCTTGTAAAATTTGTTTTCAATTAAAATAATTATTTGATTTGATGATGACTCTAATGAATGATCCAAAATATGAGTTGGTGTTCAATTTTCTATAAAAGTTCAACAAAGATCAAATCTTCAATTATTTTCTAAATTTTTTTAATTTTCTTTGATATATTATTAATCATAGAACTAGTTCAAAAACCTATTTGAAATGGAAGGATTGCTAGAATTGAGGATCAGGTTGATAATTAGAGTTTAGAGTTGTCTACAATATTTCATACAATCATCCATGCTTCTCTTCTCTTTCTTAATGCAGGACTATAGCTCTGCAGAGCTCTTGTTTTAGAAGGTGAATACTTAACCTTATTATGCTATATGAAAAAAACATTGTTCAAAGTGGAAACCTTAACTCTCTTGTAGAAAATGGTGTTAGAATTATGTAATCATTTTGATCTATCAATTTTTTGGTTCATTTTCACCCTTCACAATTCGAGAAGGTTCTATATAGAGGATTTAGATGGACTTGACATGCTTTTGATTGATGATCATCCACTATGAATGGTTCCTTATTTAATTCAACTTATTAATGATGTTTGGTCATGTCTATATATTAAGTGATAAGCTAGGTGGTGAATGGAATGACTCTTTATACCTCAAGCATGCATAGTCTTTGATATATCACATTGTCTTTATGTTATGTCATAATAATTATTTGGTATGTATGGTGATATAGTATAGGGATTGACATTCTAAATTTTTTGTGGTGTTTTGATGATCGTTGTTAGTGATAATTAATTATATATACATAGGTCAACATGTATACTCATATTTATCGGTATTTAAGCATGATGTTTCATATAATAAAAATATATATAATATTTATTTCATGTTTATGGGCTATTAAGGGTTAATACAAGAAAGAATATAAGTGATTCAAGAGCACCTTGGGTTCATGGAAAGTAGGCATCAACCAAAAACCATTTTTTTTGGTTTTTAAAGTTTTTTTCTATTGGTCAGCTTCTGGGTTTGCAGTGGAATTCCTTTGAATTAGCCTGTTATCAGTTGCAACCTGCATGACATGTCCCAAACATCATGCTATACCTTTGTCTTGGAAGACTTCTTTTTTTTTTCTACTTGGTCGAGATCTCATGGAATCTTGATGAGACATAGTTGTTCTTCATGTTCCAATGGCTAGATGGTATTTTTCAATCTCACAAAGAAATTTCTCAATTGACAAAGCTTCTTGGTGTATAATTGAATTTTCTCACACCTATGACCAACCTATTTATGGGATCATATTTTATATCATGTATTATCAAGGAAGATCCTTATGATTTGGGTCATGGCCTATATTTTGTAATACATTTTCTTTGCCTTGAAGAATGTAACTTTTCTAGGCCAACTTGATGCTTGCAAAGGCTCTATAAACTGGTGCAATGGTTCCTTAGGAAATTCTAGTCAGCTAAGTAATTGATAACCTCCTAAAGTTTCAATTAGAAGAATTGTAAGGCTTTTAGTCCATAATCAAATCAATGTGCTTGGAATGTAAGCCATCATGTTGTTGTCAAATTATATACAATTTTATGAATCTAGAATAAAGAAAACATTTGATTTTACAAATAATCTTTGTTTCTCAAGGTTCTTCTTATGTTGTGTTGTTTCCATTGTGTAACTCTTGATGCATGGTTGGATATATCTCTTTGAGATCCTATTGGAAATAGAAGAGGAGTAACTAAGAGGGGAGGGGTGAATCAATTACTACTAAAATAAATCCTAGATCCCTTAGATGTTAGTACAAAATGCAAACTGAAAATTGAATATTGTTGAAGCTTGGTAAACAAATACAGAATGTTGTAACTCGGTAAATGCTTGACATAAACACTTTAGATATTATCTATGATTACCACTAGTTTAACTTAGTTGCAAACACATAAAAAAAAATAGCTTGAACACAACTGACACCAAGATTTAATATGGAAACCCAATTTGAGAAAAACCACCAATTGCAACTAGTTACTATTTTCACTCTTTTGAAGTGAGCCTTGTTAGGAGCCAACCCTGTTAAAGGTTACAAAGCACACTGTTAGGTGTGACCTTGTTCAAGGTTTTAATCACCCCATTAGGAGTGGACTTGTTTGAGGTCTTTAGACAATTCAATAGAACTGCCACCTTATTAGAGGATTTGTAAATACTTGTTAAGCCAACTTTGTTAGGAGATTTTAGATCACTAATAAAATGGTTAGAGAGTAAAAATGAGATGACCTGATTTGAATGCAACTGAATTGTTGGTTACAGATCTCTGTTCTAGCTTGTACTTGATCCTTCCTGATCGAATATAGCTTTTCTGCTTCACTAGGATGTTTTTCTTATCCTTCAAATTTTTTTTCTCTTCTCATCATTAAGTCTTCAATAATATCTTCATGCATTGCAACCATCTCATACATTGAGATCAAAAACTTGACTTTATACTTATATCTTTCACTTTTTCAAGTTAGCTCAAATAAAAATTAGAATAATTAATATTCATCACCTCAATTGGCTAGAATCGATAGATAAAAAAATCAATCTTACTATGCCAAAATAAGAAAATCCTTCGTTAGTTGACCCAACTTGGTAGAAACTAACTCAAAAAAAATTTCCTTTGTTAACCAGAAGAAGCTTACTTAACACTACAAACTTTGCAAAAATCCTTTGGCAACCAATTGAGCTCGGTTAGCACTGGTTCCATCCAAATTTTCTTCATTAACTGAGTGAGCTTGGTTAACACTCACTTTCTGCATACTTTCCTTTGACAATGGAGTGAGCTCAGTAGACACTGCCTTTCGAACTCAGTAATCTTAGGAACACTTGATAGATACATAAAACTATCTTTACTACCCAAGTGAGCTCAGCATATATTGATCAATAATGATATTGGATTTGTGTAACATCAAAGAAAACACACAATTAATCAATTGTATCCAAAAATCTCCCTCTTTGGAATTGATGGCAACACAACATGTCATAGCACAATGAAATTTTGGATTAGTTCTTTGAAAACTCCCTCTATTAGTATGTACTCTTTCTTTCACTAGATTCTTTCTTTGTCTGCAACAACTGCTACCATGTTCATTGAGAACTTTCTCCCTCTTTTAGAAAACTTCTCCTTCTTTGGAAAAATTCTCCCTCTTTGGTTCCTTACTTTTATTCTAGTTCCAAAATTTTCTCAGATATGACAATAAACTTCTCCCTCTTTGATAATATATGCCAAAGATAACAGTTCTGTTAATACCAATGTACCTTAAGTACTGATTCATCTACAATATGCCCTTGCTAATTTTGCACCAACTGACTGATCTTCAATAAGTTTTGGTTGATGCATAACTAAACTTTATTTAGTAAAATTTAGATAGGGGAATCACCCCTAGCTTACCTTTTAGATATAGAAATGCATCCTTAGGTAATGGCTTGGTAAATATGTCTGTAATCTATTCCTTTGTATTAACATATTCCAATCTGACTTCTTTTTCTTGCACCAATTCTCTTAAGAAGTGATATTTTATTGCAATGTTCTTTGTTTTGGTATGTATCACTAGATTTTTTGATATGTTGATTGCACTGGTGTTATCACAATATATAACTATTAGATCTTTGATCTCTATCTTCATTCCTTCCAACAATTGTTTGAACCAAACAATGTTAGAACAATTAACTATTGCTACCACATATTCTATCTCTATTGTGGATTGAGATGTACAATTTTGCTTGTTGCTTTTCCAAGACACTAGTCTTTTACCAAGAAAGAATGCTCCACCACTAGTGATTTTTCTATCATCAATGCTTCCTACCCAATTAACATCCTTGAATACTTTCAAGTCCAAATTGCCTCCAAATTTATACCATAAACCATAGTCTTTAGTACCTTTCAGATATCTCATGATTCTTTTGATTGCCATCATATGATTTTCTTAGGGATTTGCTAAGAATCTTGCCACTATTCTAGCTGCTAGAGAAATATCAAGCCTTGTGTGTACTACATATTACAATTTTCCAATCATTGATCTATATGTGGTCTCATCTACTTCTTTGGAATCATCATTTTTGGAGAGCTTATGTCTAGTAGACATAGGATTTCCAACTAGTCTTGAATCTTCCATTCCAAACTTTTTCAATATTTCCTTGATATACTTAGATTGAGTGATGTAGGTACCATTTTTTTTCTATTGTATCTGCAATCCAACAAAGAACTTTATCTGACCAAACATAGACATCTCAAATTCTTTACTCATTTCTTTTGAAAATGCTTTGCACAAGTCATCATTTCCTATAAATAGAGTATCATCAACAAATATTTTTGCCAACACAATCTTCTTCTCTAGTCCTTCCTTGATATATAGGCTACTATTATCATTTGTCCTTTGAAAGCCAATCTATGCCAAGTAATTATAAAGTCTTTCATATCAAGCTTTGGGAGCTTGCTTGAGACCATATAATGCTTTGTGTAACTTACAAACCATGTCTCTTTTGCTAGGATCTACAAAACCTTCTAGTTTTTCAATATAGAGTTCTTCATCAAGAATGCATATTTGACATCAATTTGATATACTTTAAATCCTCTATATGCTACATATGCCAGTAAGGTTCTAACACCTTCTAGTCTTTCCACAAGAGAAAAAGTCTCACCATAATCAATACCTTCTTCTTGAGAACAACCTTTGCACACCAATCTTGCTTTGTTTCTTGAAACTTTTCCATCTTGATTTAGCTTATTTCTGAATACTCACTTTGTATCAATTACATTTTTATCCTTGGGTATAGGATCAAGAGTCCAAGTTTTATTCTTTTCTATCTGTTCTATCTCTTCACTCATTGCTTCAATCTAGCTTTTATTTTCTAGAGAATCTTTAACACTTCTAGATTCAAATTCAACAAGTAAACATGTACCTTTTAATTTTCTTCTTGTCATTGTTCCATCAAATTTGTCTCCAATGATCTGATTAGGTGCATGATGTCTTTTGACATATCTTACTAACATAGGCTCTTTGGGCTTTGAATGAGTTCCACCATCTTCATCTTGAATTTCAATTTCAAGCTCAGGTCCTTCTATCTATGAGTTGGGTCCATTAGGCTTGGTTTGAACTAGCTCAATAGTCTCTGATTGTGACTTGGGTCCTTCTAACTATAGCTTGGGTTGCATTGTCTACAACTCGGTAAATATACGAGATTTTGGTGACTCGGGAGATGAAGCTTCATTTCTTTAAGATAGATTTGGTAGGGTATTAGGCTCATAGTAAACAAATCTTCTGTAATCTTCTAGCTTCTTTTTGCTTTCTTCTTTACTCTTTTCTGCAAAGTCATCAATTCTAACATGTACACTTTCTATAATTCTATGAGTAGACAAGTTCAAACATTTGTATGCTTTACTTCTGTAAGACTATCCTAAAAATATGCCTTCATCACCTTTTTCATCAAATTTGCCTTTTCTAGATTCTTTTAACATATAACATTTGTTGCCAAAGACGTTCAAGTAACTTACATTAGGTTTGTAGCCATACCATAGCTGATAAGGAGTTGTGTTTGAGTCTTTCTTCAACTATACTCTGTTCAAGGTATGAACTATAGTGCTGATAGCTTCCTTCTAGTATTTTACAGCAACCTTCTTTTCAATCATTAGGGTTTTCACACAATCCATGATAGATCTATTTCTTCTTTCAGCTATACTGTTCTATTGTGGTGTACCACGAGTTGATACTTGTCTTTTGATTCCTCTTTCAATGTAGAAATTATTAAATTCATTGGAGATGAATTCACCACCTCTTTCTTATCTTAAGCATTTCAACCTCTTCTAGTTTCCTTTTCTACTCTTGCCAAATACCACTTGGATTTTTGAAAGGCTTCTAATTTTTCTTTTAGATACATTACTATCATCATTCTAGAATAGTCATCAACAAAAAGAATGAAAAACTTTTCTCCACTATAGTTTTCTATTCCAATAGGTCCACATAAGTCTATACAAACAATTTCCATGACTTCTTCTGACTGATAGTTTTTTCTTTTGAAACTAGTCTTTCCCATCTTACCAATTTGGCAATTCTTGCATAGACCCATGTCAAGTTTCTTCAAAATAGGAATACCTCTTACCCTTTTATGTTTTCTTATCTTAACTAGATTATAAAAGTTTACATGATATAGCCTGTTGTTCCAATCATCTTTCCTATACTTGAGCAATAAAACATGAACAATCATTGAGATCAAGATAAAATAGATCAAATTTTGTTTACTTGCTAGATCCAACTAGATTTCCTTTTCCATCTAATAGTTTGGCTTTTTCATTCATGAATTCTACCTTGAATTCAATGTTATTCAATTGTGCCACACTCAGTAGATTATTCTTTAGTCCTTCAACTCAATAAGCATTGTCGCATGCAAGTTTTTTAGTCAATGAACTGCATCCTTTTCCTTTTATGTTACAAGGTTCATTGTTTCCAAATCTCACACTAACTCCATCATAATATTCAATGTGCTCAAATTTTGTTTTGTCTCCAATCATATGATGTTAAAAGCCACTATCAATAATCCATATATAATTTTTTCTAACATGAGAGATAAGTGCCATCTTATCTCCTTCATCATCAGATTCATCTTTCACAATAATATGTACCATTTCATCTTCACTGTTATCAAAATCTTTAGCCATAAAACAAGTTTTCTTACCTTTGTCCTTATAGTTCATGTAGTTTTTGGAATTCATCTTGCCTTTTTTCTTATTGCTTTCTTCTCATCCTAGGTTTCCTTATTTGGACACCTAGTGACAATGTGATTAACTTCTTCATAGGAAAAGCAAATCAGAGGGACTTTACCTTTGTACTTTCCTCTACCTTTGGAATACTTTCTTGCAAGTAAGGTTTCAACAACTTCAAGAAAATTGTCTGAACTTTCTTCTAATGAGCCTTCTTCTTCACTTCTTGATTGACTGGATTTTGATTTTTACCCTTTTCTTTGAGTGAGAGTTTAGCTTTAAAAGTATATTCAATAACCTTTGAACTAGGAACATAGTTATCAAAATTATCTAACTCAAAAGCTATCAATCTTCCAACTAGAGCATCCCAAGATATTTTATTATTTGGATCACATCTCATTTCTTGAATAGCAGATACTATAATTGCATAAATAGGAAGAAGTGTTCTAAGTACCTTGCCTACAACTATTTTCTCTTCAATGTCTCCTCTAGATGCTTTTATTGCACTTACACTTGCTTTGATCCTTTCCATATATTTGGCAATGTTCTCATCTTCTGTCATTCTCATTTGATCAAAATGACCTCAAAGACTTTCAACCTTAGCTCTTCTTACATTGTCATCTCCTCCATATATATATTTTAGTTTGATCCACATCTCATAAGCTATCTTGCAATCTGTGACTTCATCAAATTCAACATAACTAAGAGCAAATGCAATATCAATCATCATGATGATACGATTCTTCTTTTCAATAATATCTTCAATAGATAATGTTCCAGTGGGAGTCTTTTATTTAGTATCAATATGCTTGCATCGTAAGTCACTAATGGTGGTCAAGTGTAACCTCATAAGTCCTTTCCATGCTACAAAATTGTCTTTGGTTAGCTTGGGGATTTCTTTTCTGTAAGACATCCTGATTTTTAGCTTAGGTCGTTGAAACCTTCTCTACAAGCACCAAAAGCTCTGATAGCAATTCTTGAAAATATAAGAAGAGTAATTGAGAGGGGATGGGTGAACTAGTTACTACTAAAATAAACCCAAATCCCTTAGATGTTAGTGGGTAAAAGTACAAAGCCGTGTCACCTTTTAGGCTAACTTATTAGAATGATTGAATTTGAGTATTTCTATCCAAAAATCAATTTTTGTCAAACATATGTTCTAGATAAATTTATTCTAGCTATGTTATATATGGTCTCACACTTTTCCAATTGAAAATATCTATTAAATACATGTTTTATACTAGTTTGTATCTAATAACTAAAAAAAAAATTATTTCAGAAATCTAATGTTTCAATAACTCTTACTATTTTTAATGATTTTTTTTAGCAAAATAAAAACACCATTTAATAGAGCTCAAAGTCAAGAATAATATCATATAGAGTTTATAGTATTATAATTAGATATAGTATATTGTAATTAAAAAATTCTACACGCACGTATTCTAACACTTGAAAAGATGTCAATTTTGTGAAAGTAAAAAATATTAAATCATATTTAAAAAAATTAAAAATTATATGACATTCTAGAGGAGATAGTCCTCTTTCAGAATGTATAATTTTTCTTCTTGTTAAAATAGACTTGTTTTGAAAAATGTGGTGGGAGATGAAAACTATTGATTTTGGGTGAGTTGAAATTTGAATCATCACAAAAGGGAAAATATAGGTCTAAAGTCAAATTTTGTTTTTGAATGTTCTAGATATATGTGGTATCTATAACATAGTCTAAGTTCAAATGGAAATAAGTATATTTCCATATAGTTTTGTGGTGGGAACTAAACCCCTAATCTTTAGCATTTTTAAGCAACTAAAAAATTATCTATAAAAATTAGGAAAATATATCATTTCTTATTCCAAATAATTATTAAAAGTTATAATCCTAAGCTTCAACCATTTCTACACATTTTATTAGTTCACTTCATTTTCAAATTCTAAATAATAATACTAGTTTTATGTCATTGAAGGTGAAAAATTATACTTTTGTTAGCCTTTTCCTTTACAAAAGGGTGACATACATCTATGCTTTTACCCTTGTACAAAATGCAAATTGAAAACTGAATATTGTTGAAGCTTGGTAAACACATACAGAATGTTCTAACTCAGTAAAAGCTTGACATATACACTTTAGATGTTATCTATGATTACCACTACTTTAACTTAGTTGCAAACACATAAAAGAAAATATCTTGAACACAATTGACACCAATATTTAACGTGGAAACCCAATTTGGAAAAAATCACCAATTGCAACTAGTTATTGTTTTCACTCTTTTGAAGTAAGCCCTGTTAGGAGCCAACCTTATTAAAGGTTACAAAAAAAACTATTAGGTGTGACCCTATTCAAGGATTTAATCACCTTGTTAGGAGTGGCCTTGTTAGAGGTCTTTAGACAATTCGATAGAACTACCACCTTGTTAGAGGATTTGTAAATAGTTGTTAAGCCAAATCTATTAGGAGATTTTAGATCACTACTACAATGGTTAGAGAGTAACAATGAGATGACCTGATTTGAATACATCTGAATTGCTGATTATAGATCTCTATTTTGACTTGTACTTGATCCTTCTTGATCGAATATAGCTTTTCTATTTCACAAGGATATTCTACTTATCCTTCAAATTCTCGTCCTCTTCTCATCATTAAATCTTCAATAACATCTTCATGCATTACAACCACCTCATATATTGAAATCACAACCTTGACCTTATAGTTATATCTTTCAGTTTGTCAATTCGGCTCAAATACACCTTAGAATAATTAATATTCATCACTTTATTCGGCTGGAATCAATAGATAAAACAATAAAGCTTACTATGCCAAAATAAGAAAATTCTTTGTTAGCTGACCAAACTCAGTAGAAATTAACTTAGAAATGATTTCCTTTGTTAACCAATAGAAGCTAAATTAACACTACAAAGTTTGCAAAAATCCTTTGGCAACCGAGTGAGCTTAGTTAGCACTAGTTCCATCCAAATATCTATGATTAATTGGGTGAGCTCAGTTAACACTCATTTTCTGCATACTTTCCTTCAATGCCCAAGTGAGCTCAGTAGACACTACCTTCTGAACTCAATAATCTCAGGAATGCCTTGTAGACACAAAAAACTATCTTTACTACTTGAGTGAGCTCGACATATACTGACTGATAATGATATGACATTTGTGTAACACCAAAGACAACATACAATTATTCAGACAACACACAATTAATCAATTGTATCCAATAGATCCCTATATTCATGACTGCACCAAGTGGTATTAGAGAGATATTTCCTTATTACATTGGAAAATTTACACCTATTTGTTGTGGGGTGGAAGATTGTAGATATGACCCACAATTGTAAAGGACTTGTATAGAGATAGTGTAGACATGAAATGTAGTGGTTGTAAGAGAGGAGAGATCCATATATGTTAGATATGTTGATACAAATTGTAGCTATATTATAAGTTGTTGAAATGACCTAGAGAAAAGGTCAACATGGTTAGTGATGAAGAAGAGGAATTTTAAGAAGAAGAAGAAGAAGAACCATAAAGTTTAACTAAGGAGATGTTAGACTCTTAAGAGCCCTAACTAGGGTAAATACCAAGCCACAATTCAATCCACCAAATTATGATAGTAAGCTAGATTTAGATCAAGTAGGATCATCGAGATGAAAAAAATACTTTGACTTGGAGGATATACATGAAGAGGAGAAGATGAAGTATGACTACACAAAGTTCAGAGTATAAGCATCATTATGGTGGGAAAATTTTTACATTGATAGAAAAAAAATCTAGGAAATGATTAAAGTCAAATCATGGGTATGATGCTAAATAAGTTGAATTGCAAGCTCTAAATTGTTGATTATCATGCGAGTTTGTTTAAGAAATTTCAATTTCCTCAAGTAGAAGGAAGTTAGTGTGAAGGAGTATATCAATCAATTCTACATGTTGGATATCAAATTTTTTGACCATACTAGGGATGTTGTTGAGTGAGTTGTAAATTATCTTGAAGGTTTGAGGGTGTCTAATTAAGATGAGATCATTTTGATCAAATAGTAGAATATGGAAGAGGCTTAGACCATTATTCTCTAAAAGCTAAGGAAAAGTTGAACAAGAGGCATGAAAAAAGATGAAGAAACAGATCCTTTGCAATTGGAAGATCTTAGGTAGATCATAACAAGGGAAAAGAAGAAATCCAAGAAGATGGTTCATAGTGAAGGGATGGTAGAAATTTCTATAGGAATAGAGGACAAAATAGATACTAGAGATATATTAGATGAATGTTTAGAGAAACGATAGAGAAGGAAAGTGCACTTAAGAGAATTTAAAAATGAGGATAGATAACAGTGGAAGAAATGGAATCAGTTGTAAGTAGATCCACTGCTTCATCTTAACAGGTGAATCAGTTTCTAAATCCTCTAGCAAGGTAGACTTAATAGTCTTTGTATAAATCTCTTAACCGAGTGCATACTTCATTGCATGTTTGTAAATTATCTAACAAGGTGGACCTAGTAGTCCTTTATGCTCCTAATAGGGAAAATCACCAGAAGTGGTCAATGTAAGCCTTAATAGGCCAACTTGATGCTATAGTATTGAAGTTTTGTGGGTATCATCCCCACCCCAATTTTACTTTATATTTGGAAGGTTTCTAGGTCACCAAAATATTGTGTTCTTTTGTGTGATGAATGTTTTAACTTTCAGTATTAATACATGGAGTAGCATAGATTGTTTTGTGGAAAATTTAGAAGAAATAATTTAAAGTTATCGATTCACCCCTCCCCTCTCAGTAACTTATCATATATTGAATATTTCCAACAATTGGTATTAGAGCATTGTGGTTCTTAGGATAAAATTTTGACAGCTTGAGCAAAGATCTAAGGAAAAATGGAGATATTTAGACTTGACAAGGCAATTTAAAATGAAAAGCTAGATCTAGAGATGGCCATAGCTCAACTCAAAGAAGCAAATAAGCATCTTTTCCAATCTCTAAAAAGAAGGAAGGAACTTGCAAGACAAATGGATGACCATTAGTATGTTGAAGAAAATATTGAAGACTTTTTCCCATCAAGCACCTTAGATGAAGCTAATGAGGCAATCAAAGAACTCCTAGCAAAGAATGGATCTCTACAAGAAGAAGTAAGGAAACTCAAAAGAGAACAAGAAATCCAGTCAATCAAGCTATGTGAAATTTTGGAACAAAGAAATAAGGCAAATGAAGACTTGGAGGCAAGAAAAAATGAAGAAGAGAATCAATCCAATTAGCATGAAGACCTCATTAATCAAATCACTAGAGCAAATGAAGAAATCAGAATTTTCAAAGCACAGAATGAAAGAATAATGAGAGAACTGAGATGTGAAAAGAAAATCATTGAAAAATTGAAGAATGACCTAAATGCTGAAAAAAAAATCAATGAGAGAATGTTGAAATCACAAGAAGACATGAATCAATTAAATCAGCAAAATTAGTAGAATCTTCATAGGAAAAAAGGAAAAGTACGACTAGGATACAATGAAGAACAAGGTGAATCTTCCAAGCAAGGTGCAAAAAGGAATAAAAAACCCTCATGCAATCATTGTGGGAAAATTGGTAATACATCAAACAAATGTTGGAGTAATGGAAAAGAAAAATTCAATGGAAATTGTTGCAATTACAATCAGCAAGGTCACAAAGCCAATGAATGCAAGGAGAAACCAAAATTTGAAGGTAAATGTCACAAATGCAAAAAGCATGGTCACAAGGCATCTCAATGCAGATCCAAATCATTCAATTCAGCTGAATAATTTTTAAAGGCAATATTTGGATGGGACTACAATACCTGGTGTAGATGTCATTATTGTGGAGAATATGGACACACTAGCATAAATTGTGCAAGGCATCACCTAAGAAAGAAAGATACTACTATAAGGTGTTACACATGAACTGAACTTGGTCATATAGCTAAAAACTGCATGAATATAGGCAAAGTTGAAGATGAAAAGAAAGCAAGGGCTAACAATATAAGGAAACAAATGAGGTAGCGATGGATTCCTAAATCTACTCAAGATACAAGCTCAAATCATAGAAGTGAAGTCACTCAAGAAGTGGGTGACTCCATACCCTCAAACTTGTTAGTGTAGTTTTTTATTTTTCCTATTTTGCTAGATTTTTCCTACACTTTTTAATAATCTCGCTTAGGTTAATAAAGCATGTCTTATTAGGTGAATGGTTGTGAGGTGTCACCTTCCTACATGTGAGCATCCATTAGCTATCTTGGGAAGATACTTTGCTATCTTTAGTCCGATAGATGGTTGCTCCTCATTGGTTGGTGTTGACACCGCCTCCCTCTTCCTAGCCTATATAAGCATGCTACCTGGCTTGTATTTGCATCTCTTGTTTTTGCATCCTCTTAATGCTATTTTGCTTCCAGCATTTGCATTACTCTCTTGGAGACTAACTCTATGATGCTATTTTGATTTTGTATCATTTGCATTCATAGTTTAGATATTTACTCTTTGCACTACTTTTCTGGGTTATTAATCTTTTCAAATTCTAACATGGTATCAGAGCTTTTCTATGTGCAAGAGTAGATTTTAGTTTCCTTATTTGAGAGATTCGGGGGGGGGGGGGGGGGGCAAATAAACTTTATTGTAGTTTTTTGAAAAATGAAGTATGCTCTTCTCTTGCATCCTTGGATGATCCTGAGAATCAGAAATTTTTTGACAAAAATAGTTTTTCTCTGGTGTTTCAATCTCAAATCTGACAACCAACTTGCATATTTGGAGTTTTCAATCAGTTTTGCAGGTTCCAGCATGCTATTGATGGACTTAAGAAGCTGATCCAGTATTTGCATGTCATATTTTGGTTGCTGGGGTCATTTTCTAATTTTTGGAGCCATTTTTTACTGTTAAAGGCGTCTGATTTACACCACAGCAACATCTTCTGTACATCAGCAAGGAAAACGCTTTTTGGATTTTGTTCGTAGCCCCAAAAAACCATTTGGGTATCTTTTAGATTTTGCATGCAAGCTGTATATTTTTTAGAATCGAGCATGCAAAGCTACAGCCATACCCCTCTCCGTTGGCAGTCGTAGATTTGAATGCAATTTTCAAATGTCTCGTTCTTGCTCATACGGACTCCGATTTTGATGATTCTTGTTATAAACTTGGCTATTTTTTTGTGCTCTATCCACTAGTAGAGTTATTTTTTGATTTTCATGCATGAATTCTTCAAAAATTGCAGATTCTCAGCTATGACTATGCACAGTTCTTGTTTTGGAAACTTTGGAGGATCATAACTTTCTCATACGACCTCGTATCGAGGCGATTCTTTTTTTGAAAGTGCATGATTTTTCGAGTAGATCGTAGTGGTGCTATTTGTTTCCTTGATTATTATGCCCAAATTTCACTTTTAGCATATGCTCTTCATGAGGGTTTGTAATGCATTGAAATCAAGACCACTAAGTATCTCTTTCTAGTGGTAGTTGTAAATGCACTAAAATAAAGTGCCAAATAATATTTCTTTGGGGGGGGTTCTTTGATTGAGTAAAAAGGGGGGGGCATTGTCGTGGCTGGGTTCTCTTCTTTTTAGCATTTCTTTGCATTCCTTCATCATGGATCAAACAAATATGCCCATCCTAACTCCATACAATTACTTTGAGTGGAAATCATGCATGATAATTCACTTAAGGAAAGTTGGATTAAATAGGATAACTATGGGACTTGAAACTGAACCTGCTAAAGATGAAGACAAGCCTAAGTGGTTTAACAAATGTGATGAGGCATATGGAACATTGTGTTTGTCTATTTCTCCTGACTTGTTATTTCACATTGAGTCTTTGGATACACCAAATGAAGTATGGACAAAGCTAGAAACATTATTTGGCACACAAGATTCAATGAGGGGTCATATGTTGGAAAATGAATTAATTAGTTTGAGTCCATGCAATTTCAACACAATCCAAGATTTCTTCACCAAATTGAAATCACTAAGGCTGCAGTTAAAACACTATGGAATTGAAAAGAAAGATGAACAACTAATTCTCAGTATTCTCTCTAAGCTAAGTTCAGAATATTCTGTGTTTGTCTCTACCTTCTATGCTACTAAGGGTGCACTTGGTACTCAATTCACTATGCCATCTCTAGATGATTTTGCTATCAATCTCACTCAAGAACAGGACAAGCTAATCCAAATGGGCACTCTTAAGTCCTCTAAGTCACATGCCTTAGCAACCAACCAAGGCACAAAAGAACAAAAAGGACAAAGTAGTAACAACAATAGTAAGGATGAGAAACAAAATAATAGTGAGGAAAAGAAGGATCAGATACCAATTGCTTCAAAAGAAACTATTGATACCTAATCCTCTAAGGGCGATAAGCCTAAGAAAGAAAAGGTTAAATGTGCCTATTGTAAAAGACCCGATCATGATGAACATAAATATTTGAAGAAACAAATTGATCACTTGACATACATTCTTGAGAAGAATAATATTAGTGTTCCTAAGTCTATCAAACAAAGTTCTAATGAAGAGTCTAACAAGGCAAAAGAAAACAACAAGGGGAAAGGAAAGGGCAAAGCTCTTGTTGCAGTTGCTTCCTCACCATCCACTTGGGTTCTTGATTCGGGTGCTTCGCACCACATGGCTTCATCTAAGGAAGAACTTGCATCCTTGGAGCCATGTACTATGCCTTCTATTTTGATGGGTGATGACACTCCTATTGAGGTGTGTGGGAGAGGGTCTGTTGATGTGGGGGATGGCACATTCCATGATGTTCTTTGTGTACCCTCATTATCAACTAATCTCCTATCAATATACCAAATCACTCACACAAGTTTAGGCAAGTGGGTTGAGTTCACTCCTAATTCAGTGGAGATACATGAGTTGCATAGTGATTTTGTAGTTGCAGTTGGGAGAGCAGATCATCAGTCATGACTCTATCTATTTTCTCACTTTGTTCCTGATCCTCCTTCATCTGTTTTGCTCACTCACTCTAATGATGTGAGTAAATTATGGCATGAGCGGTTTGGCCATCTTAACTTCCATTATTTGCATCAGCTCAACCAGTAGAGCATGGTCACAGGGTTGCCTTCGGTTCAATTCTCAGGAGGTGTTTTCCAAGGTTGCATTCTTGGTAAGCATCCTAAGGAAAAGTTTGACAAAAGTAAGGCATGGAGAGCTTCACAGATACTAGAGTTAGTTCACAGTGATTTAGCTGGTCCATTTCAACATCCTTCTTTCAGCAGGGCCCGATATGTCCTCACATTCATTGATGACCTTTCTCGATATACATGGGTGTACTTTCTCAAACAGAAGTCAGAGGTATTTGATCATTTTCAAGACTTCAAAAATTTTGTAGAAAAGCAATCTGGGAAAGCCATCAAGGTTTTGCGCACAGACAATGGTGGTGAGTATGTCAACCATCGGTTTCAAAGATTTTGCACTTTAGAGGGGATTGATTTACAGCATTTAGTTCCATACAATCCTCAGCAAAATGGTGTTGCAGAACGGAAGAATAGATCCTTGAAGGAAATGGAAAACTGTATGATTCACTCTAGATCTCTTTCACCACAGTATTGGGCAGAAGCCATTAATTGTGCTTGTTATATCCAAAATCGTGTTCCTCACCGAGCCTTGAAGGGAGTTACTCCTTTTGAAGCTTGGAGTGGTCAAAAACCATCAATTAAGCACTTTCGAGTTTTTGGCTCCCCTGCATGGGCCCACATTCCTATAGAGAAATGTAAGGCCTTGGATCCGCAAAGCAGACCTTGCATATCTATAGGTTATCCTGATGGTGTGAAGGGTTATCGGTTGCTCCACCCTACTACACATGAGTTATTCATTGAGAGGAGTGTTCAATTTGAGGAGGGATCTTCAAGCTCACTTTCTATCACTTCTCCAACTCCTTCTACCTTGACATTAGAGTCACTTGGAATACATGACAGATCTTCTGATGAGTCAGATTCACCTGAACAGTCTTCTACCTCTACTTCTGATGCAGAAAGTAATTAAGAAAACTCACCTCCTTCCTCTCCTAGTCATTATTCAGAGGTTAATGATTCCCCTCCAGATTCTCCATCTTCTTGCCCACTTTGGGCTAGACAGACCTTGCAGTCTGCAGGTGATTGGGTTGGGGATCCATTAGACACCTGGCGAACTCGTTCACAATTCCAGGATGCTCCACATGTCTTCATTGCTACTGCCTTAGATCCACAGTCCTTTCATGAGGCTTCTGGTATTTTTGAGTGGGATACAACTATCCAGGAAGTGTATAGTTCCTTGATGAGGAACCACACTTGGGATCTTGTCCCTCTTCCTAAAGGAAGAAAACTTGTTCGATGTAAGTGGATCTATCGGACAAAATTTGCAGCAGATGGGTCAGTTGACAAACACAAGGCTCGCTTGGTCACCAAAGGATTCTCCCAGGTTCCTGGGATTGACTACTCTAAGACTTTTGCGCCAGTTGCTCGAATGAATTCCATTCGAATTGTTCTTGACATTGCTGCAGCTAATCATTGGGAAGTACATCAGATGGATGTGAAGAGTGCTTTTCTTCATGGTGACCTTCATGAGGAGATCTACATGGAGCATTCATAGGGCTTCCTTCAGGATTCTTCACATGTGTGTCATCTTCGAAAGTCTCTCTATGGCCTCAAACAGGCTCCTCGGGCCTGGTATGCCAAGATGGACTCCTTCCTTCTATCAGTTGGGTTCACTTGGTGCCATTCTGATCCTAATGTGTACATTTTGCAATAGGGTGATTCACTTCTATTTTTGGTTTTGTATGTTGATGACTTGCTGATCACAGGAAGTTCTTCACCCACCATTAAGGCTGTCAAAGTGGCCCTTCAGGACAGTTTTTTGATGACTGACTTGGGCTTGTTGCATTACTTTCTTAGGATTGAGATCCTTCAGTCTCCTACCATCACACAATCCAAGTATGCTCTAGATTTACTCTCAAGGTTTCATATGGCTGACTGTAAGCCTGCTCTGACTCCCTTCCTTTTTGGAGTCAAACTTGAGGCTCAATGTTCTTCTCCACTTGTTGATGGCACTTTGTACTGTCAACTTGTTGGGAGTCTCATTTATCTAACTCATACGAGACCTGACATCTCCTATGCTGTAGGCATGGTCTCTCGATTCATGCAGGAGCCCCATGAGTTACACTAGAAAGTAGCCAAGAGGATCCTTCACTACATTCAGGGTTCTCATAGTTGTGGGATTCACTACGCAGCAGGTATTGAGCTTGATTTGGTGGGCTACATAGATTCAGATTGGGCAGGTGATTCTGAGGATCGCAAGTCTACTTTAGGGTATAGCTTCTCACTTGGGTCAGCTCCTATTTGTTGGTCGAGCAAAAAGCAGTTTGCTATTGCTCTGTCTTCTACTGAGGCTGAGTATCGGGGGGCTGTAAATGTTGCCACTGAGGCCATTTGGATTCAACATCTTCTCACTGAGTTTGGCATCCAGATCAGACGGCCATCGGTCATATTTTGTGGCAACCAGAGTGCCATTCAGATCTCACAAAATCTAGTTCATCATCAACGGACCAAACACATAGAGGTCCACATGCACTACATCCGAGAGCTCATCCATGGTCATGTCATTGACCTCCGCTATTGTCTGACTTCTGAGCAAGTTGCTGATATCTTCACCAAAACCTTCACTGAGAGCAAGTTCCTTCATTTGCGAGCTTTGCTGGGGGTGCGGGATGCTTCATCTTTGGGGGGGCCTCTTCCTCTCACTCGGAGTCCTGAATTTTTTCTGGGGGGGTCTCTTTTCTCTCTCTTTTGAGAAATCTTATGTACATGGGTACCTCATCAGGCTTGACTTACTGGGACCCATTTCTACATCCACCTAAGCTTCGCTTATGGGGGGCTGTTAGTGTAGTTTTTTATTTTTCCTATTTTGCTAGTTTTTTCCTACACTTTTTAATAATCTCGCTTAGGTTAATAAAGCATGTCTTATTAGGTGAATGGTTGTGAGGTGTCACCTTCCTACATGTGAGCATCCATTAGCTATCTTGGGAAGATACTTTGCTATCTTTAGTCCGATAGATGGTTGCTCCTCATTGGTTGGTGTTGACACCTCCTCCCTCTTCCTAGCCTATATAAGCATGCTACCTGGCTTGTATTTGCATCTCTTGTTTTTGCATCCTCTTAATGCTATTTTGCTTCCAGCATTTGCATTACTCTCTTGGAGACTAACTCTATGATGCTATTTTTATTTTGTATCATTTGCATTCATAGTTTAGATATTTACTCTTTGCACTAGTTTTCTGGGTTATTAATCTTTTCAGATTCTAACAAAACTAAGTTCCCAAGAATGTATTGGAGTTATACTCAACAAGAAAATCATAAACAGTTCCAAGAAATATGAGGAATGCAAATGATCTAATCAGTATTCCAGATACACTAGGATCATAGAAAGGTCATCTTTAACCGAGTTGCATCAAACTCCACTGAGGAAACTTGGTTGTAGACCTTACCGAGAAAGGTCAGGAGTAAAGGAAATTTGGTTTGTCCACCCAGTTAATACTCTTGCTGAGTTAGGTTAGTGGATGATAGTCTATCACGCACTTTGTCATAATGGCATTGAGCATTTATGAAAATTTCTCAACAAAAGGGAAATTTTGACTTCATTTTTCATTGTATCCACAGCATTCAAAGAGCAGAGCGATTTGAAAGAGCATTGTAGTGTTTTTGAGTGAAGCAATAGCAAGATCTTCACAAATTTTATCATCTACTGAGCAGCGATGTCGCCTACTAGTGGAAGCAACACTAAGCCAAAGAAGGGTTCTAAAATGTTGGTTAAAGGTGTTGAATGGAAAGCACCAAACTTCAAAATCGTTCTAGTTGTTGTTGAATCACTTGATCCTTATGGAGCTAATTCAAAAATCCTGCCTAACATACGCCTAATTAATGAAATTTTAACTCACTTTGAATTTTCTATTCAAGAATTTGGGACACTAGAAATGGATGCTGCTCTAGCAGAAATGTGTGTAGATAGAGTTTTGAAACCCAAGCATAAACATTTTGAAGTTAAAGGATTAACTCATATCCCTCACATGCCTCAAAATTTCTAAGTGAAATGGATAAGATACATATTGAGTCAGTTTCACAATGGTCAATTATGGTTGGAGCAACCCATTTTGATTACAAAGAAGATGATACACAAGGTTACAAGTCTACCAATACTAAACAAAGCCAAGTCAACCAAAACCCTAGGTCGGGAGGAATTGCAGAAGAAAACCCTAGCCGAGTGGGATGGTAGAGGTGTGAAATTAAATAATGTCATTGACAGAGCTTAGGTTTGGCATCAATATCATTGCACATAAGATTTACAACTCGAGTCGGTCAAATAGCATTCCTTGTGAGGCAGTTGACCTGGCATACAAGGTTATAAAGCAAAACCTTGAATTTGATTTATCAGATGTACTACTGAAGCAATTGAACAAAAACATTGAAAGTGTGAAGACTTCCAAGAACAATTCCTTCAAGTTCAATTCATTTCTTACCTATTTATTCTTTCATGTTCACAAATTCTTTCCATCTAAGGGCACAGTCGTATGGAGGAAAGACACCCCTATTCTTTATCAGATAAATGAATTCATTGAAGAAATGAGTGAAAACTTTGAAAGGGTGTTGGATAATTACTTTGAGGCATTCAAAGAAAAAATGAATAAAAATTTTTGAATCCCACCCAAGCTTGTGGAAGACTACAAGGATGACATATCCTTCATGGTGGACTGTGATAGATTGTACATTCAAGCTACCATACCAAGAGTGGCATGAGTAAAACCATTGCCTTAAGAAATTAACATTGATGAAGCTAGAGATGTTATTGAGGCTTTAGTAAATGAGCCAGCCAATCCAAATCTTCTTGCATTTGGCACTTATGAGGAAGCCAAGAAGAGGATAGAGCTCAGTATTAAGATTCCTCAAGCTCTCAATAGAGGCAAGAAGAGGATTGCCAAATTGGAGACAGCTAAAGGTGCTCTAATGCTTATTGAGGGAAAGGCTGAAGATGAAGAAGATGAATATGATGAAGGTGAAGAAGAAGAATCAGAGAAAGAGGAACCAGCAAGGAAGAAAGGTAGAGTGATTATCACTAAACCTTAGAAGAAACCAACTATAGTGTTCTCCAGGAGAGGTAGGAAAGGTAAAATTGAACCTGTATTCATTTGCTCTCCACCTACATTTGAGGAAAGGATGAAACAACTAAGAGTTGGAGTAGGAATATGTAACTTCAAAGTTCTCAAATATGAGACTCAGACTCTAGTTGAGAAAAAAGAAATTGAGGACTTATTCATGGAGAAGATAGGTATTTGGAAATACTCCCTTGCTCAAATGCAACCTCAAATCCATGCAAATCTTTTTGCCAAAATCCAAGTCAGATGGGACAACACTATGCAAACTATAAAAGACATCTTTGAACAATAGTTGAGATAGTTAGTACCTAATCTAACTAATGCAAAATTAAAGAAGGCAATAAAAGAGCATGTAGACAGAATGATTCTAAAGCTAAACTCATGTTTTATATTAATGAATAACATACAATCAGTGGTTAAGCATGCCTCAGACATCTGGAGAGATGTATATCATCTCAACAAGCCATCAGATGAAACTGTTATAATTAAAGATGATGATAGTGATAATGATGATGATGACAACATTCCTTCCATCACGGTTATTGAAGGTGAGCTGCATGCTCTAATGGAGGAGAAGGAAGAAGAGGAGGAGGAAGTAGAAGAAATGTATGAAGTAGGAAAGGAGGAAGAAGCAGAAGAGGAAGAAAAAGATGAAGATGATCTGATCAGAATTGTAGCAGAAGCAACTGTATCTCTTCCTCACACTCCACCACATACTATCACATCTATGGAGATAGCTTCTACTAGTGAGATTGTAAGCACAACAACAACATCAATTGCTCAATCTTCACTAGCCACCTCCCAGCTCCAAGTGTTTGCAATGGAAGCATCAAGCACTTCATCTATTGAGCTGACTGTTACTTCCTCAGCTACCAAGTTAGCTCCCTCTACTTTTGCATCTTTAGTTAGTGTATCAGTAAGTTCTACAATTTTTTCATCATCAATTCTAGTAAGCTCTACAATTTTGTTTTCATCAGCATTGTCTGCATCTACTTCGATTCTAGTTAGTTCAGACACTTCTATGGGTATTCTACCAAGTGTGGCACCATTTTTGTGAAGTGTTTCATTTTTTGGTCTGGTTAGTACTTCTATTGGCATTCAATCCTTAATCCCTATTCCATTTTTCACTACTAGCCCTTCTATCTCTACTATTGTGTCTATTCTGAAGGTCAAACTAGTAATCACTCAAGTAAAACAAAGGCAACCATTGAAACTTCTAATCAGTGGAAAGGAAATTGAAGAAGACATTGACTTAGACATAGAGATAATAATCCTAAGATTGACTATGAGACTACTACTATTGAAGAAATGAGGTTAGCCAATCAACTCATAGGGAAGAAAGCTACACAGAAGTAGCTAAGGTCTAAAAGGGATAAGGAGTATATAGAATATTTGAAAATGTCAAGAATATAATTATAGATGCTATAGGTATTGAAGTGGATTCCACTCAAAATATTTTGATTTAGTTAGAAGAGGCTATACAAAAATTTAATGAGGACTCCTCTGGACAAGAGAAGCTAATTGAAAAGGCTGAAAGGAAGTTTGATACCAAGGTGCTAGAGCATATTGCTCACCAGATTGCAATCAAACAAGTGGAGTTGTCCACATTTTTAGGTAATTTTGAAAATTCTTTTAATAATGCATCATCACTTTTTACCAAACTTTGTGATGTTTCTGGTTTTACCAATGAAATGAAGGAGAAGCTAAATAAGATTGATGCTGACATGAAATCTAGTGCATCAAAGTTGTAGGTTGGTCCCTCTTTCAACTCCTCTCATCACACCAAGGTGAAATATCTAGCAGAAGTGCAGACAAAACTTTTAAGAGAAGAAGCAAGAATAAGAACAACATTGATTGATATTAAGAACATGATCTTGCCAATAATGGATACAATGTAGAAACATATTGCTCATTTCAAGACATTGGTCCAGGATCATAACTTCTCAGTGGCTGATCACATGATCAAATTATTAGTATAATTTCAGATTGCTCTCTCCACCTGCAAAATTTTGCAAGAAAATTGGGATTCCTCATTCATCGTCATTCTTAACGTACATCAATAATTTCTCTCTCATTTTGGTGTAACTATATAGATAGTATATGTAGCGCTTTGGCATTACTATAAAAAATGGAGAGAGATATCAGTATAAGCAAAAAGGAAAAGTTTTTATATAAAGAGAAATATCAGTATAAGTGAAAGGGGGAGATAGCACTCAATAAATTCAGCATGTATATGTGTATAGCTATGTACATAAGTATCTTTTTATATACATTATATGTCATCAAGGAGATGTATGTAGAAATGCATATGTAGCAGCTTTACAAAGATCAATTTTGAAAAACCAAAATTCAAAAAATCAATAAGTTAGTTTATGTACATATGTTTTGGCTTATAAGTGTTTTGTCACTAATGCCAAAGAGGGAGATTGTTGGCATTAAGTTAGTATTTCCATTAGTGACAACACTTATCCATATCAGTATAGCTACTAAGTTCAACACTTAATTCTCTACTCTCACCGAGCATTCCAGTGTTAACCAAGCTTTGAAGAGTTCAGTAGTTTACATCGAGAAAACAGTGGCTACCAAGTGAATATAGGAAATGTGAAGATCAGCAGTGTCTATGGAGCTTCACAGTGTCTACCAAGTAGGAAGCTTGTGTCATGCAGATTCTGTGTAAATTGAGCATTGAAAGAAATCATGTTTACCAAGTGAAGCAAGGTAAACTTAGTATGCAGTATCTACCAAGTCACACGACATCTACTAAGTCACCAGTGGTCATAGAGTTTAGAACTACATCAAATGATTAGTATGGATTGAGCCTTCACTTCTACTAAGTGCATGACGATGCCAAGTAATGCAATGAATGCCATGTATCAGAAGGTCATCGAGTAAGTTTAGTGAACTCGAGTTATTTACTATTGGGCCGACTTTGTAATGTATTATTTCACATGTCTTTTGGCTGACCTTGTAGTTGTGTAAATTTGAAAGGTATATATGTAAGGTGTATTGTAAGATATCACATGTATGATGTAATAGCAAAGTAATATGAAATATTTTTTAGAAGTTCATGTGAGAGATTATCAACAGTAGTTCAAGGAATACAACAAGGTTAATACAGAGGTAGAAAAGTTATATCCATCACATGAGGTGATTAGTACATAAAGGATCTTATCAACAATCAATTGTAAGTAGATCCATTTCTTCATCTTAATAGGTGAATCAATTGCTAAATCCTCTAACAAGGTAGACTTAATAGTCTTTGTACAAATCTCTTAACCGAGTGCATACTTCATTGTATGTTTGTAAATCCTCTAACAAGGTGGACCTAGCAATCCGTTGTGCTCCTAATAGGTTAGATCACTAGAAGTGGTCAATGTAAGCCTTAACAGGCCAACTTTATGCTATATTATTGAAGTTTTGTGGGTATCATCCCCACCCTAGTTTTACTTTCCATTTGTAAGGTTTCTAGGTCACCAAAATATTGTGTTCTTTTGTGTGATGAATGTTTTAACTTTCAGTATTAATACATGCAGTAGCATAGATTTTTTGTGGAAATTTTAGAAGAAATCATTTGAAGTTATTGATTCACCCCTCCCCTCTCAGTAACTTATCATATATTGAATATTTCCAACACAACAAATCCCTAAACTAAAACACACATGCTTGTTTTTTACCAGAAAGCATAAAAGGTGACACATCTCATTCTTGAATGAGAGGCCAATAATAAATGATTATAGGAAACAGTAACTAATAAAAGAAGATACAAAGTTCTTCAAGCACTTAATGGTTTAAAATTTTATTAAAAGACAACAACAATATCAAAATTAACTAATTTGTCAATCAACAAAGATTAGAATAGATCAAGGATTTCAAAGAAAAATATTTGCAAAGAGGTGTTCCTCAATTTAATCCTTAGATAACATAGATCCAAATTAATTGTATAAATCCATTCATATTGTATTGATTCCCAATTAAATGAATCATATTTCAATTTAGTTCTTATATTACTATAAAAAAGATAACATTTGACATAGACTAACATAGAGAAAACACCATTATGTTTTCCCTTTCATAATCTTGTAACCCTGAAAAAGGATTTATAATCTACCTTAAATAGTTTCAATACCAAAGGGGCTCTCCCTAAAAACCTAACCCCCTTGACGGTTAAAAAAAATAGTTACGATAACATAAAAAGTTTAAGTAGGACATGCATCCTCCGAGTGCAAAGAAAAAACATAAGCATAGAGAAACCCTTTATGCTGGTGGACTGTGAATTTCATTTCTAGCTTGATCCTCATTGTTTCCTAAGCCACATGCTAATTTCCATTGGTATTATACATTACAAATTCTTGAAGTGCATTTGAACTAGTGTTCCTTAAACTCGACAACCACATTTTCCATATGTCCCTATCCTACTTTATTATTTTAAGTTATCCTGTTTATTCTGGAAGGTGTTCTGGTAAAATATTTAGCATGGCTTCTATATCTGCTACCCTCAAGAAGTCCATAGATGTAACATTAGCTAATTCTTTGGTCACCTTCAAATATGATAGGCCAACACTGGGGCAAATAATAATAAAGAATTAATAATTTATGATGAAACTTTCCTGGTCTATACATGTCAATTTGACAGTGTGAGCTTGTGAAAGGTGTTCGAGTAATATGCTATCAAGGGATGATAGTTGTGAAATAAGGGATTATGAATGCAACTACAAAATTTAGTCAATGAGAAATGAAATAAACCCAACGACATGAACTGTCACTTCCTAGTGATAGGAACATAAGAAACATAAATGAACGTAAAGACAATGATAATAACAAATATAACAATTTACAAATCCAATGAACATTAATGTAGAAGAAATAAACAAACATCATTCATAAGAAAATATTAATACAATAATTTTCTAAATAGAAATCTGAAAAGACTTCAAGAAATTGAATATAAACTTTGTAAACAATTTCACTGTCTTTCTCAATTAAAACATTAATTGGATTGGATACGTAGTCATATGAAATCTTAAATACAAACCATACTAAATTGTTAAATTATGAATTACACAAACCATAATTATATTACAAATATCACTAGCATTTTGTAGAATGGGCCCTTCCTCCTCAATTTGCTAAATGATGAAATTCAAATGCCTCTCTTAAACTATTTCTATCATACGTTGTTCTATATTTCTAATTAGAGTCTTATTCATCCAAACTCTCTACCTGAGCTACTATATATACCTAGAGGTGGTGACAATGGAATAAAATGATGTGGTCTATATTTGACCTGTAGCCAAATAGCTCACATAAACTGTGGAATAGATTACAGTTACAACAGAAGATAAATTTGGGGATTAAACTAGTCATCAGTTATTCCATTCTCATGATAATACAAAACATATCTCAACTATGAGATATTTCTTATCAATTTCTCATAGCAACCACACACAATGGTTCTATGTACAATTGGAAAACTAAATAATGGAATGATCCACATAAGCCCTTCATTGTTGTCCATAGAGAAGAAAGAAATCTATTATAACTTTTGAGAAATGGAAGGTGATGGTCTCAAATGTTTCCCCATTATTATTCCACATAGATGTAATAAGTATTGCAGTAATATGTTTTCAAAAAAACCTATGCAGCTAGAAAATGCATCCTCTACATTCTTCAATGTCCTCTCTATGTATTTATATAGGGTGAATGATATGTGTAGCAAAAGTATCTAGTTTAAAGTTGATATTAGTGAAAGAGCTATAGGAAGATGCATAGAGGTTCATAGGAAAAACCATAACATGATATTAGTATAAGCAATCAATAATGAGTTCTCCAAAATTCAATCCAAAAACAATATTAAATATTGCTTATAAATATTACTCTATATGAAACGTGAAACAACAAAATGGGATGGAATACAATGAAAATGGAATAAGGAGGTGAATAGGTAAGTGCATAAAATGGATTAAAATAGGGCATTAAATAGGTTATAATTGGCTCTCATCAAAATATCTTTTGAAGGATTTGATCAATTATTCAATGTCAAAGTTCCCTTCATCGAATTGAGCCACACTATCGGAACATATAATCTACATATCCTTGGAGAAGATTGTGTGCATACACTTAATTTTTGTTTTGATGCTTTTGAGCATTAGTAAATGTGGACCTATAAATTTAGCATCTCCAACTCATATTCCTTTTGATTACATATAGTGCACCAGGATCCATTACTTTGAGAGGATTCTCAACTAAGAATTTCTCTACACCATATTGTTCTATGTCTTAGATTTGCATGACTATATTCAACCAATTACCTTCCTCTATCTCCTAGACAGGCCTTTGTGTTTGAACTTTTCTTAATAAAGCATTAGCTTCATTAAAAATTGTAGTACATTATTGAAGGAACTCTTTGTCTTTCTTGGTCACATCATCTATCCATTCATCCATGGCTATCAATATAACTTTACCATGCTAAACTTGGTTCAACAATCTTTTACTATCAAGTGATAGAGGGTCAAAACTCTTAAGTGCTTGAACTAGGGGTATAACACCACAACCATCTAGAGAGTCAATATATTTGGTCATCATGTTAATTACTTGTTTTGAGCTCCCTTTTCTCCTTCACATCCTTCTATGATTAAACTAGCATATATTGAGTAGATTTATTCAACCAATGCTCCTTGGTCTCTCTGTTCAATACACCTAGACCAAATTTTGGGAATTCAAAGTCTCTATTGTTTAAACCTATAGAAGTATCTTTTGGTTTGTACAAGACAAATTATGGTGTAACTTCCCCAATTTTAGCATCTGTGACTAAGAAAGCATAATTCTTCATCCTTTTGGGTTTCAAAGTTTTAACAATACACTTTCTCTCCATGTCTCTTAAAGATACATATACTGGTACTAAGCTCCTCTTCTTTCTTATTGAATTCATAAGCCAATTTGGTATTGATAGGGAAGGCTCAGTTCCTTTTGAGTCTTTTATAGGCTTTCTCAACAAATCCAAAACACATGAAACACTATCCAAAGTTTCCTAAACCTATTGTTGATCATCTCTTGAACCTCCTTCTTGTTCTTTCTCTAAATCAAGATTCATTTAGGTTTGTTCCTAAGATGCCATGTTGCTCCATTTCTTGAACCTTGTTTTTGACCACATGCTTTGTACAAAAAGCTATTTTTGGACCAAATTAGTGACCAATACCTTCAAACTCTTTTTATCACATGTAGGACCAGTGGAATAGACAATATTAGAACTAGAGGAAGAAGGGTAGTGAACTACATCTTCATTTTGATTTTGAGATATTCCCCCTACTCTCTTATGTTGAAACCAAGCTTTAGTATGTTCAACAACACCATTCATGCTTTGTATTATATATCAAGCATCTCTAGTATTGACTAGTCAATGGGAGGAAGGGGAAGCTTCTACTACTTGAGGCATTTAGGTTTAATGATCTCTGAACCATCCTCTTAAACTGCCTTGGTTTTCATTTTCAATTTGAAGGTAGAGACTTATGACAATACCATTCTAAAATTGTCTTTCCTTTGAACTTCTCTTTCACTGAGATAATCCTCCTAGTAATCTTCCAAATGAGGTAAGGGCGAGAAATGATCTCCTTGTTCTAGAACTCCTAGAAAAATATTTATTGTCAAAACCTAGTCTAGCATGATAAGATTTGAAATTAAAGGTGCACAAATCACTCTCAATATTCATAGCTTCTTCTAGATTTTTACATGAAAGTTTTCCAATCTTTATAGGGAAAAAGCTATCCCACTTATCTTTGGGCAAAAACTTCATTGTTACACCATCAAGATGATTACAAAATTTTGCTAGAATAAATCAATCCAAAGAAAATTTGGGTAATCTTAAGGGTTCTTCATCAAAAAATCCTACCCTTAGATACGTGAACTTGGGAAATTGGACAAACAAACTACCATAGACTTGTATGAATTGTAGGGATTGTAACAAGACTCTTGCTCTAAATTTTCCACCAATTTAAAACATAATCTACCTAGAAAACATCACAAACCTTTCTATAATCAAATAAAACTTGGCTCCTTTGTAGGAAGGACAATAATTGTATGTAAAAATATCATTATTCAAAGAATCATGTAGCATAGGGGTAAGATCTTAGGTATAGCCCAAACAATAAATGAGGTAAGAAGACATGAAGAATTCCTTTTTGATGGTTTGAGTTAACTTCAATTGCTCTCTCATTGAACCAGCTATGATTTTAGCCCAATCTAGATATTGCTTTCCATCCAATATGATGTCAATGAAATGATACATAAAATCCTCAAAAATAAATTCTTTTTGTGAATCCTTGACTCTATGTAACATAACCACTAGATTGTGAATATGGGGTTTTATATGATCTTTGTTTAGACTCTTTAGAAGCCATGAACCACCATTGTAGAATTTTTTAGTCCAATGATAGACTATAACATAATGATTCTTGTTAGGTTTTTTTATTAAACTTGTCTTAGGATTGGGTAGGGGTGATTTCAAAAAATGTCTCATTTGGTACTTTGAATACATATGTAATTGTATCACAATTTATTGAGAGAAATATGTTTCCATCATTTCTCCTTATGCACTGAGATGTGATGTCATAATAGTTAACACAATCCTGAACTAGCTCAAGGCTCATAGTGGTTGGGGAAAGGTTGCAGCTTGCAATAAACCATTGTCCATAATCTCAACCATGAATTCACCCTCTACATTTGTTTGTATTTCATTACAAATAGTGTCTATATTAATCCCTTTCAAATTTGTATATATTAACAAGGGATCTTTACAATCCATATGAACACTATTGCCAACAAAATGTAGTGATGAATTCATATTTTCTTATTCTCAAGAAAAAAAATCACAAGTCTAGGAAAATCTTGAAGGGGAAATTATCGAGAACTAAAAACTTGAATAAAGCAATTGCCAGTGAATTACCTTTAACCTATTGTAAGAAGCTCTCCCTAACCTTTAGAACCTTCTATCTTGCATCCTCCATAGCCAATAATTAAAAATAAAGTGAATGTATTGCACCAAAAACAATTTTCTTTTAGAAATTCCCAAAACTCATGAATTAAAAGGGAGGGCTAGATTTCAGAAAGATTAGCTCACTTGGAAATCTTGTATGATAAGATCACTCAAGGAAATTACCATAAATGTAGATCTTTTCACTTCTTGTCCCTTATCTTATCATCAAAATCTTCACATTGGCTACCCTCCTTGGTTTTCTAAACCTTATATTCCATACTTGTTTACAGGCACTCCCCATTTGATGATTTCACACAAGTCGCATTATGTCATAATTACTTTATTCCTCATTATTTCACCATCTCCGTTTTCACTTGTGTTATTGAGAGATTTTTTAGGGTCCACCTTGATTTTTTTATATTCAACTTCATTTACTATTACCAAATGTTTGTACTGGGTCCCACATTTTTCAAGTGTGTGTACAAAAAGTGTCACACTTCTATAAATCATTATTCTTGAGAATACCCATAAAAGAGAGCATCCCAAGAGACAACTTATAGCTCTCTATCTATGATGTGAAAAGGTGCAAATAGTGAAATGATGGCTCTCAAATTAACCAAATCTATGCAACCCTTGCAAGGTGTGCCATAGAATGAGATATTCAAAGAGTAGAGGCAATGAGTACCAATATCCAAGAATCCTCAAATGGGTATGCAATAAAAATGCAAAATAAGCTAAATGGAGTGCAAGATGCAAGCTAAGCTAATAAGAATGAGGAGTAAAAGCCTTTATACTTAAACTATGTGAGCTATTCCAAAGAATAAAGAAAGTTAAGTTAAGAATGAAATAATGCAAGTACAAATGAGAGCTAGGCTAAAATATAGGAGTGCAAGAATTCTCCAAGTCTTCAAAGCTCCAACGTCACCAAGAAAACCTACAACATAGTATTAGCATGAGAGTCTAAGATTGAGAGAATGAGGAGAGATATCCTTTTAAATATAAATGGATGGTAGAGATTAAGAGGCAAAAGAGGCATAATCAAGAGAGGAGAATACAACTTGAATGATCCATGTGCACAAGCATCTCCACCAGTCATAATCAATGGTTGAATTTTGAGAGGGAGAGAAATGTGTGTAAGAGAATTAAAGTTATCTTTAAAATAGAACATTCCTCTCACATAGAAAGTTGTGCATTTATGTGTAGACAAAAATGCTTTTTCCTCTTATTTTAAAAATAGGAATAGTGTTTTATGTGTGCACACTTAGGATATGGGAATTTTGAGGACTTCATTAAATTAAAAGGGAGAATGTTCCATTAATTAAATAAGAGAATTAGGACATAGTGGTCAAACCATAGGTTATAATCAAATAAGTACATAATTAATTATTTGATCAAGAATAAGAGATAAGTAAATTATGTAAAATTTCTAGAAAGGGGGCTAATCATCTAGATGACCATTTTTGGGTGATTACATTTGACCCTCTTTGACTAATGTGTGATCAATCTAGGAACATATTATAGCAAATAATGAAGATAGAAAGAAAGCAATAGATAGTTAGATCCAAACACTAGTACAAAACCAACAATATATTACTAAGTAAACTCCTAAAAACTGTAGATATGTGACTAATTTTGATCACGTGACCAATGGTAGTTTATTGCCAAACATTTATCTCCCAACCAAATTTATGACTAAAGTATTTAAATCATTGATTAGGTCATTGATTTCGTCATTTATTGTTGTTACTTGGTAATTTATATGGTAGTTTATTTGGTAATTTTGGTAGTTTATTTGATAGTTTATTTGGTAGTATATTGTAGTATATTTGGTAATATATTTAGTAGTTTATTTGGTAGTTTATTGATCATTAATTTAGTCATATTAGGGCACGATGGAATTGAACCACCATCCTCCTACTTATAAAGCAGATGCTCTTCCATTGAGCTAGTACCCTTTAAAGAATAATGCAAAAAATTAACAAAGTTGTCTTCCCAAAATTAGATCTACCATGATCATGGGTCACTGTAACATGATATACTTTTCTCATGATATACTCTGTTCATGGTAGCAACAAGAACCTACATATTTATTCAAAATAATTCAATGAGAAATTATGACAAAGCACAAAACTTGAAAAATATCATATGCACTAGCCATGTTGGTAGTCCTCATTCAGTATGATGAAATCTAAGTACACATATGTGCCTTATTCATATTCATCTATTGTAACTTTTTGTTCCTCTTGTCTCTGGTTATGTATTATTTTTCCTATGGTACCTCCATGATTGTTTCTTCAATTCTCTTGCAATACTACAGATATGTATTATGTCTTTACTGGATAAATAATATTCAATATAAAGAACTTGTGTTGATTTAGAAGCATTGAGTATTAATCTTGTAGAATTGTACCCTACCTACTAATAGTGAAAAGAAAAAAAGAGAGTATGTGTCCAAGTGCTCCCAAAATGCATGATTTTCAAATATAGGCAATCAAACTTGATGAAAACTTGCAAGTGTTATAGCAGCTTGTCTTTGTACATTTCATAGATGATGAAACAACATAATTAAATAAAAGCCCTAAAATATAACAAGAGCTCTCAAAGAGCTAGAGTCTCTACCTTTTGGAAAAAGGACTATTTTTTTAACAAAAATTTCTTATATAATGAAGTTTTCAATAATATGGATTATGGAAAATGACATAAAAATGAGTTCTTAGAAGAATTATTCATATTCAAAATAGGGAAATTGATTTAAGAAGGTTGCAACTCACAATTTGTGAGTAAATTGTTTAGTAAAAATATAATTTTTATTCATAGTAAATTTTTTTTAAAGCTGAATAGTTTGTTTGTAAATGTTAAATATTAATTGATAATATTATAAAATGAATAAATTTAGTTTAGTTGTGAAATTTGTGATAGTTTGTATAGAAAAGATGAAAAATAGAATAGAAAGATTTGATTTATAAGTTTTGAATTTTAGTTTAATGTCTATTCATCCATTTTAAATTAATTCTAAAATTAATTTTTTTAAAGAATTAAATAAAATAACTATGCAAAAATAATGGTTTTAAAAAGCAATGTAACATGGAAGATGAAAAAAACTAGTCAGACATCACATAGACTATTATTAACTATATATAATTCATTTTAAAATAGAATAAATTTGTTAAATACAAATATTTTAATATTAATATTCTATATTTGAAATTATATTATATTGTGTCTACCTGTTGGCTTAAGTAATTCAAGATTTACTATATAGCAGGATGTCACTGAATTAGAATAAAAGGCTACAACCTGTTCTTATAAGATATTGTATAATTTAACTGGGTTTATTTAACTAAGTGGCATGTTTTTAAAAGAAAAAAAATTACATTTCATATATATCTATAGTAAGAATGTATATTTATCAATGAAAAGGTTATACCATTTGAGGTCTTCGGACCAGAAACTAGTATGACTAGAATGGAATATGCAAGCAGGCTATTCAATACATTACAACAACTCACTAAATTGTTGAAATGTCTTAATAATGTCCTCTTGTGTATATTTAGGGAATTGGGCATGTGTGCTAAGTTTCCTATAAATTAGTACCATGTCAAATATGAGATGTCTTTCATGCAAATTCATGGATGTATGATTTTTCTTTTATTGTGGTTTGAAGCCACGAACTATTTCACACTATATTTGAACATTGTATTGTTCTTCAAAATCTATAATTTTTTAAATCAATGTTAAAAAGGTAGATGAATTTTTCGAAAGAAAAAACTTGTTTGGACTAATATTATTAACTAGAAATTGCACCTTTGGGACTGTTTCACACTATATTTGAATATTATATTGTTCTTCAAAATCTATCACTTTTTAAACCAATGTTAATAAGGCAAACAAAAGAAAAACACCATTTTGATTGATATTATTAACTAGCAATCACACCTTGGTGTGTCATAGGGTACGCTGAAGGAATTTATAGTGATTTCTAACTTAATTGAAGTGATGTATAAACACCATTTTGACTTATGTTATTAACTAGCAATTGCACCTTGGTGTGTGATAGGGTACGTTGAAGCAATTTATAGTGATTTCTAACTTAACTGAAGTGGTGTATAAGTAAATTAGGGGATCTAGAATTCTATTAAGAGTTATGGTTTTTTGAGAACTCCCACTTCACTTTCCATAATAACTTAACTATTTCAAGTTACATAGAAAGGCCAGGATCAAGTCCATTGTAGTCCAATAATGCAGGTACCAGAATGGAAACTATATGTGATGCGATTACTAATACTAAACATGAGATTCTAAATCCTTGTAATTTAAATTTTTGAAAGGGTACAAAATGTAAGTTAAAATTGAATGGAGGTATGTTGAGGTGAAGTTTAAATGCTTGTATATGGGCACAGTGTCAAGGTACCCTATTAACAATAAGAAAAAGCATATACACAAAAATTGACAAGTAGAAATTTAAATGCTACAAGGGCTGACCCATCCCATGGTTCATATAATGCTTATTGATCATGTTCTATAATTTGATCAATGTGCAATACCTTGGGAATCATCATCATTATCACTTTAGGAAGACTTCTCCCAATACACACAAGAAGCTCTAGTACACAATCAAAAGCCCCTAAAGTACATTCAAAATTTAAGATAAAAACACAATGTAGCTAGTAAACTTTTACATGAGCCAAATCTACTAGGTAGTAGTTCTTCAACTGATCTGGTTTGAGTTTTCCTTTCTATACAATTGTCTTGTAGTAAACAATACACTAAAGGGTTTATAGATTGTGATTTTTTCATTCTTTAAAACAAAAAAGAGAAAAAGAAAAACATACATAAGGCATACACATAAACCTTGTCCCAACATAAAATAATTGGCAGAAAGAATAATCAACACACCACATATCAAAATTATAGTAGCACGCATGAGAAAATCCAAAATGACTATTTGGCATTGGTATATTATAAGAGCTTTTGAACTGGAAACTAAAATGCCATCCAAACTCACATTTTATTTCCTTTTACTCCAAAGATAATAAAATGGTATAGAATGTTGATGAAACTAAATAAATATTTAGCTCCACATTGACCATTGGCAACAGTAGCCTTAGTACCAAAAGATATGACAATGTTTTTCTCAAACCATATTTAAATGCATTACCACAAAAGATGATTTACCCAAACAAACATGTTGTGCACAAGATTAGTCCACAATGAGTTTACAAACTTCATATATTACCTAGAAAGCTCCATCCCCACTTATGGAGTGCACATTTTTGACATGCTATGCAAGACAACTACTAGGTAGACTCATCTATAGACCATTTTTCTAATCAAAATTGTAGGTATTAGAATAAAAATAATGTTGATGAGAGGGAGCATATGTAGAAATTCCTAACTCTTCCATGTTCAAAGTTTAATGTAGCTCTTATGGCCATCATTAAGGGCTTCCTCAATATATACATCTACACAGTATGTTGCAGATATGTATTAGAAGAGGTATAAGAGATTTTACAGGTGCTTGCTTGTAAAAAAAACAACCATAATTGTAAATCATTAACCACACATTCAACAAGAAAGCATAAAAAGACTACCACAATGAACTTAAAAGCTATAATAAAAATGTACTTGTTGCTTAAGTTCACACTTGGTGTGGCACTTGCTCTAAGAAAAACTTGTTCAGCACCAAGTTTTTTTGAAGAGATGATTTTCTTGATTCAAATTTGTTTGTTTTCATAGGATGCCACCCCAAAATAACACATCCCAATGACTTAGCAACCTATAGTTTTCATATCATATTTAGAAGAATTGGCAATTATCCATTTAATAGATCTCTTCTAGCTCAAGTAACTGGCACTGTCATCCAGCAAAAAATAAAACTAGAAGTCAAAAACATTGTGATTCTATAGTAGCTAAGCCCTAGTAACCACTCCTCATAACCAAAATTAGAGTGCAGCAAATGAATATTAGATAGATGCAATTCTTTTAGTTTGTCCAAATACTAAATCAATCATATTTTGCATCCATACACTATTTGAAACTTCCAAACAGTTGTTATGTTTATAGTTTTCTGATCCAAATAACCAAAGCCTACTATTTAAATGATAGTGAATTATATCAACCTTGTTTTCTAATAGCTATCAGCCAAAAAATTAATAATAGCACCATTGCTTGGAGTTATGCTTGGATTTGAAAAATACTTATGACTTCTGCATATAGAAACCTTAAAGAGTTTATAGAAGGGTTGGATGAAAACTTGGTTCATCTAAGGAGGTGGATTTGTGATGAATTCTACATCTGTACCAAATTTGAGAAGTCTTTAGTGTTGACAAATTTTGAAGGATCTTTATTTGATACAGAAAAAGAATGTGAGATATTATTGTTATGAGTTAAGGTAATATTGTTGCTTGCTATTCTTTTAGATGCTAGTAGTTATTATTATTATTATTAAATAACTACTTTTTAAATTATTGTGGGGTTTCAAAACCTAGTTGTAAAACCAATTATTATAAATGTAGCTTAAACCATTAATATTTTTGTTTTATATCCTTAGTGAAAGTGTTAGGCGACATAACATTATTATGTTATGAGGCCCAATGCTTAAAAAAGCTATAATTCAAAATATTTAGCAAGGGCAAAGCATATTATATTCTAAAAGAAGACTATCATTCAAAAGATTTAGCAAGTGAAGTGTATTCTATTTTGAAAGAAAATCGGGTACAGATGCCAAAGGGGTAAGAAAAATGATAATAATTTCCAAATACATTCAAAGTCTAAAAACTCTGTTGCCTATAAAATTGGATCATTATGATGAACAAGACTTGCAAATGCCATGGTAGTAGAACTTCAATTATTGGTTGTTATCATCTTTACATTATGTAATATATTCCAATATGAAGAGGCAAAAATTGTTATGCAAATTTCATTGTCAGATTTAAAAACACTTATTTTCCTACATAGCCCCTTATCTCTACACTCGAGAGATTTGTGAATCACACTTCAAGCCTTAAAGCTATGAACTCTTGAGGAATTTAATAGGTTTATTAGATACAACTATTGAGTATTCAAATTCTGCTCAACACTGACTCTAAAGATTTGTATATTATGCAACTCCATGGTCAATATTGTAATTAGCATCAACATTACCTATAGTGTAATCTCTATACAAACCTTTAGAGCCAGTAGAATCTAGTCCCCAATTATTATTTTGAGGCTCACTTTCTTCATTATTCAACCCTATCACAATATATTTTGTACAACAATCACATGACATATTAGCAGGAGAGATTAGTTAGTTTCAAATATTTGTTAACCCAAAAACCACCTGTAAAAGTCTTGTCTTCACCTTTCATTCTATCATATTTTTTATCTTCCTTTTTTGAAAATGAGATGAAGCCTCATGTGGTTCTTTCTTAGAATGCAAGGATATTTCTAAGAGGTGAGACAACATAATGATTTGCATCCCCACTCTTGAGCTTCCAAATATATTGCAACCATCAATAGTAGGCTAGGACACATCATAAAGGTACTTATGAGTGATTGTCACTCAAAATGAATGATCAATTTACTTTCAAAAGAAGGAAAAAAATGACCTATTGCCAGATCTAAGTGAAAGCTAAGTCTGACTGGGGTAACTATAGTCCCAACACTTACAATCAACTTGTTCAAATATACACACTCTGTTATACCCAAATTCCCTTGTAATCCCTATACGCTCAACCAAAAAGAATTGAATGAATTTACTCAACTAGATTTAGCTCAAATCATGTTATGGCATAACCTTTGAGGGTGTGTCAATACAGTTACAACAAAGTATGTTAAAATACAAAGACATGACTACTCTAATTTTCTACAAAGAGTGAGTGTAACTATTAATCAATAACAAAACCTTGATAATCGCTATGAACAATGACTCCTATGACATGTTATTTTTGTAACTACTGCTAAAAATGGTAATGTATTCATTTGCAGAAAATGTCCCTATTTTAAAGTAAAATATTGATTAAGTAAAATATTGTGAGATTAATTTTAATGGTAATAGTTTTTAAAGAAATTTCAACACAAAAATGATTACTTTATTTAATCAAGTTACAACTTTAATTAAAATATATCCTATTAATGGCCTCTCACCTTTGCATAGCCAAATACTCACAGAAGCCCCACAATATTTATCTATACACACTAGTCAATTTCTCTTCTTAATTGAACCTTTTCTTTTTGCTTAGTTCCCTTGTTCTATTTTCCTCCATGTTCCTTCATGCTAGATGGAGACACCCTGTTGCATTGGACCAATCTCTATTTATAAACCATGATGGCTGAATAAATACCATTCATTCATTTGCCAAAGGGGTCAAGTTATTTACATATCTCCTATATCACCTCTATTTGGTATTTTCTAGAATTTGAATTGCTCGTCCACATATTAGCTATAATTAGGTCACTATTTCAACTTCAATTGATGTACATTCAAATTGAAACCTCATATAGAATGGTATACATTCCTTTCTCATGTTGCCCAAGCTTTACAAGTGATTGAGCTTAAGTTGGCTGATAGTCATTTGAAACATTTATCATAAATCTATTTAGTGAATGTCAAATGATAATGACTATCGACATCTCCTTCACAATAATAATTTTCTTATATTATTAGGCTCAGATTTGATTTCAACAAAGGTTTGTGTATATGAATATTTGATAATGTTCACGTCAAGAAGTTTTAGTGATACCATTTTTATATATTATGATAAAGGATATTTTCATTTGTGTGTGAAAATTTGGGTGTATTTTGGTTTGTCATCTAGGTATTGTACAAAATCTTACTATAAGATCTGTTGCGTATGGGGATTTATTTGATTTGTGGTCGCTACTGGAAATGGTTATTTATGACATTCTTACATTATTACTATTGAAACCCTAGGAAACATTTTAGAAGCAAAGCCAAAAGAAAGATTAAAAGAAAGGAACAAGTGGGAAATCAAGAAGGAATGATCAAAAGGAAGCACAGATGAATTTACTACATTCTTCTTGCTTCAGAAAAATTTTAGTGGAACAATACAAAAAACTCACCTATTGAAGAAGCTCCCATCAAATCTACAAATGTTTCTATAGTAAACTTGTGAAGATCTAAGGAAATCTTACTAAGCGCTAAACATTTTTTCATTTTCCAAGCCCTAACCTTTTTTGGGGCCAAGTCATAACCTTCATTCGCAACTATAGATCACAAAATGAATTATAGAAAATTAAAAATGCAAGTGGTCATTCCTTAGCATTGGGCTTTTTACCATAAATATTTTCTTTTATATAGCAAAAATATATTTGTTAAATTATATTAAATCAAAAAATTTAATATATATTCTTTGTTCTTTAAAAAAGTCAAAAAATTCTTGTACATGAAATGTAATGTAAAATATTTTAAAAGTAACATTCTATAATTTTTTTATAAATTAAAGAAACAAAATTAGAAATAATTAAAAAATTATGCATGGTATACAAAAGAAATATTTCTTAATTTCTATGGGTTCTTTTATTAGTTAATAGTGATGTATTACAATAACTTTGTAGTTCCTGTAAATGAAAACAAGGTAGTTGGGGTTTAAATTTTTTTGCATGCATTTGATAGTAGAAGTGTTATTGTGAAGATTCAAATCAACAAGTAGGAGTACTATTATGATTATTTAATATAGATATAATAAAATACGTTCAAATATAACCTATAATAAAAAGGAATAAAGTACACAAAAATAGACTTGCCAAGAATGACTTACCCTGTAGGTCAAAGATTTTAATCAAGAATGGTTTACCAATGAACATGGTCGAAGGTTTATAGACAAATCTATGTGAAAAGATTCATAATCTCAAAAAAATGCATCAAAAACCTTGTAGAATAATACTCAAATTCCACTTACAATTCAAAATCTAGGTCTACTCTTCTTCCTATGATATGATATGTCTCACTATGAACTAAATTTCAATATGTATTTGTGTGTGTGAAATGTGGCCAATGCAATCAACAACACACATTAATAAGTCATTAAATACAAGATTGATCACAAAAGAATATGGAGGAATCCATTCTGAAGAATCTTAGCAAAATGACTTATTGCCTCCTATTCAATGGAAGTTTGATTTCTCTCAAACCAAGAACATATGAAAGATTTAAAATGTATGCATAGACCATACTTTTGTAGTTTCTCTATTGCAAGTAAGATAAATTAATCTAGATGCAACAATCTATTCTATCAAATAAGAAAAAATCAATTAAACAAAATGATAAGAAAATACTAATAACAAATAAAAAGCAATAAGAAAATATATAGACAACCCTAGCACAAATTAGTTTCAATACTCAAATTTGGACTTATCAAATAAGGTAAGAGGCCATTTTTTTATAGAAATTCTAGATAAATCAAAGATTGATCTTGACAAATGGTTAAGATCAATCTAGAGTTAAGTTTAAAAATAAGCAATTTCTATTAAGAGGGAGTTAGCTTTCCTGATTTTTTAGTGAATGAAGGAGTTAACTAAATAGATGATTTTTAGTTAACCATAATGTTTCATTTTTGTATCTAAGTTAATTAATTCATTTCTCTTTTTTAGCTGAAGGGATGATTTTCTCAAATTTTGGAAGATAATTTAAAGATGATTAAATTATTTATCTCATGTTAATTAAGTTTCTCATCTTATGAACTTTTAATTCAATAAATTGATATTTTAAGATATTCAATTCAATTAAATCAATGAATTCATTTCTCATGTGTAATTGGAAAAAGGGGGGATTAATTTAATTGAAGTGCTAGGACTTTTAATTAAATTAATTGATTAAAGGGGTACAACTTAAATTCAATATTTAGGAATTCATCAATGTCCAATTATTATTGTAAATTAGAGTTTTTTTACAATTTGATACTAAAATTAGATAGAAGAAATGGAACTAGAAATGCCTAATGAGTTAGGACTTTTAATGATTGTTGATTATTTGAAATTAGGGGTAATTGGTTTATGAAATCAATCTAGGGTATTACAATAGCCATTAGGACACATATGTTAGATGATATATACATTTATTACAAATATATGTCTTGTTCCAAAGGGAGAAGTACCATTCCCCAATAAAGTAAACAAAGATCTTGACAACGTTAAGGATAGATTCAGATCTGATCCAAGGGATGCCTCTCAATGCCACATAATATTATTTTTTTGCATAATAATAATAATTATAATATATGGGATAATATATTCAACTAATATTTAAACCTATAATGTATTAGTTGTATATTATATATTATATTATAATCAAGTTAATTTTATTATTATTATATAATAATTATTAAAATGTTTAATTTATAAAATATAATAATGTAGAAAAAAAATGTTCTTATTCTAGCAAAAGAAAAACTTTACTATAGTTTTAAAAAAATAGAAAAAAAGCATTCAAAAACTCATTTAAGATTTTACTCAACATAATTAAATGTAGATTAACACATGGAAGATGTTAAACATAGTGAAAAATAAAGCCAAGCCTATCCCAAAAAAATAAATAAATGTCATGTATTGTAGTTTTACAATATACTTATTGCTCTAATGTTAAATTTGCATTATTTTGTGATGATTGATACAATCTTGAAGTTTATAAGTCTAGCCCTTGATGTTTCAAATCAAACCCCATTATTGTCATTGTAATTTTTTTTTAAAATTGATTAAAAGAAATAATATGTTAATATTGTAAAATACTTAATTGATAATGAATCTTTTTTATATGTAGAGATAGACTTAGTGTTTTCTTTTGAGTTCATGGAGTGTTTTTATTTTCTTTAGGGGTTCGTAGAAAAAGTTTAGGGAGTTTGAGTATAGATTGGAGTGATTTTGAGTTTATTTCTTGTTCATTATTAGTTAAGAGGACATTCAAGGAAGTTAAAAAATAATTATATATTAATAGGTTTATCAATGAGTAATAAAAGTTATAAAAAACTTTTAATATGATTAAAAAACAACGATCATTCATTTAGTCATGTGTTTGGGTGACTAACTATTAGCAACCAATTGTTTAGTCATTTATTTGATCATTTTATTAGTCGCCAATCTTTGCCCAAGCTTTTGATTTTACCTAATGACCAAATTAGTCATTTATTTAGCCACTTAGTAACTACAAAACAATGGTAGATTTTGATCACTTTTAGTCATGTGATTAAAATTTTTAGTCTTGTGACTAAAAGTTTTAGTCGCATAGTCATTTATTTATCAATACTCTACTAGTAGAATCTGAAGAACAAAAAATAGGGAGATAGAAAATCTTGGACACTCAGTCTATGTCAATCCAAGTAGCCAAAGAAATCATATGAATCAAGAGAAAATGGAAAGGTCAAACATATGCTCCTAGGAAATAGATAGCCATAGTAGAAAAGAAAGTTGTAGCAAATGATAGAATATTCCTGCCCCCTCAAGATTGAAATCAAAATGAGATAGAGGAGATACCAAAATGAGACAAATCTAAATCAAATCAAGATAAAGCAAAGTCCATGATGATACATAAGAGATTTAGACCAAAGAGTGACCACCAAGTAGTGAAAATATTCCCCAGTTTGACTAAGTTTGACTAGTAAGATAAATCATTAGAACTAAGTCAAAGAAAGTGTTGGTGTTTTATTTTGATGTTAACAGTGCTAAAACTACTAGGCGACAAAAGGCTTAGTACCTAGATATCAGTACATACACAACCTAAAGAATAGCCAATTCTCATTATCACTTGCATATGCAAAGTACTAGGGCCCAACTCCAACAAAATCTTAGACGGTTTTCTACTCTTTTGGCTCTGTAAAAACCAAGGCGGATGTGCCCAGGGATGGTTCAAAGATGGAACAATTGTATGAGAATTATTCTTAGTTTCATTTTGATTCTCATCTCTAAATCCTCAAACATATACGTAAATCTTACCGAATTGATAGACACATCCCTTGAACAGATATGGCCAAGAAATCTTCTATAGCTCTGCATATGTTTCCAACAGCAATGGCTAAATGAAGCTGAAACAATCCATGCAGGCAAGTGCTGGCCAACTTTGAAAATCTTACAGGAAATACAAGTAAAGATTGATTTTATGATGTACTTTGAAAAAGCTAGTCATAATATACTTCTCTTTTGGCTGAAATACTTTCGATCAGTGCCTAATCCATTGGGAATTCAAAGTCAAGTAAATTCTTAGATCTAATTTGTTGCCTTGCAACGAATTTTCATCAGCAATTCTTACCAGAATTTATCATTCAAAAATCCTTATTAACACCCAAGCAACCTCATCACATTCATCAGAGCCTTTATTTAATCCATTGAATTAACAGCAATAACAAATGGATGTACAGTCTTACTATATTGCAATCAATTGCATAAGCTTTTACTCACACAACATCAAGGTAGCTAAGTATTAAAAAGGAGACAAAATTTAGAGAAGAATAGATATGGGGACAGTTCATAATTTGTATTCATTTCCTTTGAAAATGGTATATCCTTTACAAAAGACCCAGAAAAACCTTCAGAGAAGAAGCACAGTTCTTTCTACATTCACCTATATCTCAAAAATTTTGACAGAAAAAGTATACTATAAATTTCTTTCCCAAAATGTTTGGACCAAAAACAGAACTAAGCATAATACTTAGTGAAAACCAAATTCGGACCCATCTTTAGCCTTGGGATCTCACTTAAATAATGTGAGATGCAACAAGCTTCAGGCTACAGAAGGTGACAGGTGTCCTTCTTTTAAAAAACAAAAACAAGAATAACAGAAAGGTTGATTACAACAGCAATTCTTGGCGGGTCCCTTTCTGTTATGCTTCTTGGTTGTTATGATCTGCTCTCACAATCATGAGGATTTTCTATATCATCATTGCTGACTACAAAAGTAACTATTACTCTTACATCTTCTTCGTCATCATCTCCTGACATCTGCTCACTAAACTAATTTTTCCATCTGTTAAAAGTATCATCATCTGGCCAATCAAAACTTAGGGTTTCTCTTTGTATCTTTATTAAATAATTGGCACTCTCCTCTAAATCATCGAATTCTTTTCTCATATCAGCATAATATAATTGTATTTTTACCAGCTCTTCATTTGTCTTTGCCCAAAACCAATGGCCAGTCTCACTGATGATGTTTGTTATTTTGTTATCGAATAATTCATCCATTTCCTTTTTCCATTTGTCTTTTTCCTTTACTGTATCAACAGATTCTAAAGCACAAGGAAATAGGGTGAATTTTTTAGCAAGATATTTTGAAAAATAGAGTATCAATTTTCTCTGTAAAGAATCTCTTTTATTCTCAAAATTATCTAATTGATTTAATAAATCAAAAATCCTTTCAACCTGATGATAAGGCATTTGAACTGTAGATATACAAATAATTGTAACATCATTATTTCTCTGTCTCCACTTCTGTGCAAGAGAATCTAGTCCATTCTTTTCTTTATTTAACTCATCCATGAGGGTTACAATCCTTGTCAACTGATCATAAAAATTTCACCATTGTATTTTATCCCTCAAATATGTCACACCCTGCCTCCATTTCTCTTCCTGCTAATTTCTAAATTCTATCTGCCACTCATGTAATTTGGTTTTTTCTGCTTCAAATTCCTCTGCAGTATAGAATTGGGGTCTTTCAGGGGTGTCAGGTATCTCAATAATAGGGGTTAATCCCACAGATGACTGTGGGGGATATGCAATTCTTAGTGTACTGGATTCTCCCACTTTTCTCTTTCCAAGTACCTTTTCTAATTGAGATACCCTATTTTCTAACTCAATTCTCCTTTTTACCTCTTGGTTATAGGCTTCCACCACTATTTCATATTTATTATGCATATCAATCATTTTCCTCTCTCCTCTTTCCGCAGTAGCCAAGGCAAATGTAGAATAATCCACATTCATGTGGGTTGCCTGTACATTTGAAGTGTCAGCAACTCTTCTTACAATGATACTCCCTGTTAATCCTGAATCATCAGGCTATGATGAAGTAATTCTGGATCCTCTTCTCAGGGACCACATAACAAGGGCAGCTTGATCATTGCTGAAAGTTGTACCCAAGAATTCCTCTTTATTTGGATCCTGGAGTCCTAAATTATTTGAAACAGAATTAAAAATTAATGCGTCAGCAATGTCCCAATTGGGCAATAATAAAACATTAGCATTTTTTACCATCTGTCTTCCCTCATCAGGGGTTATACTTTGGAACTCTTGCACCATTTGTTCCTTTATTAGATTTTGAATGGAGGTCTCATCCATTTCTGGATGTTCTTCTTTCATATTATTACACCTTTGCTCAAAAATGTGCATGTTTACTCTCCACGCAAACTGATGGAAAGCCCTAGATCTTACAAAATTGTTATCAGATAAAAAATGCTAGCTGGCTTGTTCCAAAATAGGGTCCAATTCCCTTCCTCTGAAATCTGCCGTAGTTAATTCAAAACTTGGTACAGGGGGTTCCTGAGGGTTCCCTTCATCAATCTCTGCTTGTGTAACAAAAATTTCTCCTTGTGACCCCATTTGTTCGAATTGCTCATTGGTGAGCTGTTCTTCCTCAATTCTTATTGGGGTTTGAGAAGGTGAGCAACTTTCATCAGGGGATTCTTCCTCCCTTATTATTCTCCTTCTTTTGGGAGAAGGTTCAGGGGGTCTTTCTTCTAGGACAGTGCTGGTGGATTCAACTATCTGTTTTTCTTTATGTACAATGGGCACTTGCTGTCGGACAAGAGTATATCCTGTCTTCTTTCGTACCACCAGTGGACCTATTCCAATGTTGGGGGTGAAACCCAATTTTCTCATAATTTCTCTGGCTTTATCTGGAAAAGAATTAATAAAATGTTGCTTCTTCTCATTCATTACTTCCATTATCTCAGAGAAAGTACTCATGAGCTTATGTATTTTATCTGCATTGTTTGCAGCATTACTAAGAGGACTAAAATCTTTGTCAAAACAATTAATGAATTCCAAAACTTTTGAATAGACTCTCCATTTTTCTTTCTTTATTTCTTGCTCATGGAGAGAGTATTCATTTCTTATTATATCTTCAGGAAAATAGAATTCATGCTGAACTGGACGAAGCTTGATTCTCAATCTAAGGGCAGAGTTAAAGAAACCTTCTGTATCACTAAAATGAGAGTGAGACATTGCCATCTTATATTGATCCAAAATTTTATGGAGAAAGACCCACCCTTCTTTACTTATCACAAACTGGTGGGCTATAGTACAAGTAGGAAAAATTGATCCTGTCCCCCTTTTGTGCAAAAAGGCCTCCTCCACTCCTCCCAACTGCCACAAAAATTCAGCTATCCCTACCTTTAAAGGTACCTGATAGGGTAACACATGGGGTGTTCCTTTGAATCCATAGACCCTAATGACAGTTGAGACTGAATATGGGATAATATCTCCCCAATTATGTGAAACTTTTAGATTATGGGTTTTGTCCATAGGCCTGACAAGGTGCATTAATGCCTTAGGGATTTTGGGATTGTCACTCAATATTAGGCACCTTAGTTTGGAGGCAAAGTGCCTATCAAATCTAACGAAGCTAGCATTTTCTGCTTCCCAGGTCATGTCTGCACTCCATAATTGGACTGGTAGTGCTTCCCCTTCTTGTTCTCTATTTAAAACCATTTCTTTACCAAAATAAGTGGCCCCTTTAAAAAGAAACATATGCATCAATAAGGAATACTGACCCCAAACCTTTTCCACCTTGCCCTGTGCAATCCCCACCAATCCCTGATGAATCTCATTTGCCAAGTAAGATGCAAAATCAAAAATTATTTCCACACCAAAAGAAGAGATTTGGGTGATCATATACATGAAGCTCACCGGAATAAAATCTTCTTCGCCCTCTCCGAAGACTCTGCACAGGGTCCTATATATCTCCACTGCCCTGGCATTAAAGCATGATTTCTTGAATGGTTCTTTAGAAGATGATGTTATGGTTGGGAGGCCTCCAATCCGGCCTATGTGGGCTTTCAGTGCACCCTGTCTAACTACATCCCTCTTGGATATATATTCTTTTTCTAAATCTATCAAATTAATGGGCACATGATACATGGTGAGGGGTCCCAGACTGAAAACCTTCCTAATCTCCTCGGGACTGATGGTAACTAAAGCCTCACCATCCATTCTTCTAACTACCTTAGTGGCTTGGTCATAGTTTTTTGCTATAGCTTCAAGCAGGTCGAAATCCATAAACACGTTGGGGACAACAAGCTTCCCAAGATCAAAATTCCATATATTGGAATGAGGGGCATATAACTTCCTTTCCGCAAACCATTTTTTGAATAAACTCAAACCAGTTTGAGAAGTTTGAGCATCCCGGACCCAATTACCCTTATCATACAATCCATCAGCTACCCTTAGCCTAGGTTTGAGTGAGGTTAACCTCTTAACTTGCACCGTTTCTATAGTAGATTTAGGAAGTAACTCAAGCAAATCATCATGCACATTTCTATCCAAGTAGTTTATTGCACCTGTAAATCCCTTCTTAGGAGGCATCTTGGGCTATCTTTTTAAAACTTAAAAGCTCACAAAGATGATGGTAGTTTTACTTACTTGAATTCTGTCTCAATTCTCCTCTGTATTCCTACAAAATTTTTGCAAACAGATAACTTGACAAATTTTTATCAAACCTTGGCACGCTTTTCTTTCAGTAATGGCTTTTGCACAAGAATGGCTTCAAATCTTTTCTCGCGTGAAATGAAACTGATGCAATCTCTCTGTATTATACTCTGTTTTTCCTCACGAACGAAGCTTTCTTGTCTAATTAATACAGAGAGTGGCACTACATTTTTCATTTAAAGCTGCGTCGTTCATCTTCAAAGATCCTACGATCATGCGGTACAAAGAGAATAACTAGGAGTTATATTTGCCATGTCAGTTATTTTACCCAATGAGAACTTGCCACGTATACAATTCTTTCTTTTGATGGCGCTTACATTTAGACCCACTGACGACGGAGAACACATGTCAGCATGTCGCTACTTCGTTATGCATAAAGAACAAGCACCTTGCCATGGCGAGGCGGCGACAACCGTTGATCGGATCAAGAAATGATCGAAATATATGCTACAGGACTTCTTAAGAAAGAAGGTGGCGGGCCCAACTCGCTATGTCGCTGTAATTATCTTCCTTGTAACTCTTCATAGTGAGCTGGCGAGCTCCGTTGATCCACTTCAAGCTGATGTTCAAGATTTCTTGTACATTTAGTCAGATAGGTATTAATGAGAATCGGATCTCTGCATAGCTGGCACATGTCAAAATTTATCACAATCATCTGTCATTACATATCATCAAAGATCTTGCCGATCTTTTGCCATTTTACGGGGCCTCGCTAACTCGCTAACGGCGAAGCACCTAAATTTTCCAATAGCGAGGTAGCGAGCTCCAGCACTTAAAAGGATTCCGTGCCAGAAAATGCAAGGGTTACCCAGTAATTACTTCTGCTAATTAAAACTGATTCTGACAACGGTATTTATGACTGGTCATGCCACTTGGTGTAATTATGATACAAGCAAGATGCAATGTCATCATTTTTAGATTTTCACGTGGCCTCGCTACTTTGCTAATGGTGAAGTGCCTGAATTTTCCGATAGCGAGGTGGCAGAACTTCCGGAAAAATCAACATTCCGGCTCTAATGTCAAATATTCTAGTGGGTCCCTCTCCTTTTTTTTGGATGGCGAATTGCAAAGTGTACCTGCACAATAAAACATTTAATAAGCAAATCTTCGATCGCCGCATCTTCACTTTATGGTCCCACCGCTTAAAAAACTCAATACTCGCTATCTCGCTATACTTAATGAGCATGCAACTCTCAATAGCGAGGTATCGCCAGCGGTAGATCTAATCGGATCCGACGGTTGGGACAAATAGGAAGAAAGGTAACCCGGGAGAAAGGAAAAGGAATATGAAAGCATATTCACCTCTTTTGAAATTTGAAAATTTCGCGCGCGACCATTTATGAATAGGGATGAATATAGGGCTTATATGGCAATTATTTCTTATAGATGGTTTATCCAAAACCCTATGCTTCACTTAGACATAGAACATTTGACTTTTCTATGATTTAACTGAGAGTTTTTACTACAGAAAAGTCAGACCAACAGTGGCTCTGTCTGGGAATGATAGACTACTTGAGTCTATGCAAGGATTCAGAATCTATGGGAGAGTAGACCACACAGCCGGTAAAGTGACAACTTCTTCAGAGAGCACAGAGCAACACACAAAAACTAAAACTCAGACTGTACAACGATTTACAAAAAACAGGACGACAAGAAAACCTCAAAGTAATGTTCATGGAAGAAAATAAGTATTTTTTCAAGAAAAATACCTCTTCAAGAACTGTCCATGAACTGGCAATTCAAGAATATTATCAAACATATCTTTGATTATGTAAGAATTTTTACCCCAAGCATTCTCAATGAGATATGGGCCTAACCAAATGGGATCAAATTTGCCATGTTTTCCTTTATCTTCAATTCTGGCGTTCCACATTAAGACTAGGTCTCCATTTTAAAATTTCTTGTTTACAGTTCTTTTATCATAGAGTGTTTTGACTTGTAACTGCAATTTTTGATTTCTCAGAGATGCTTCTCTTCTGGCTTCGATCAATCCTACCAATTCATTCATTCTTTCTTTCATTTCATCAGTAGTATCTTCATCATATGACTGGATGTAATTGTATAATCCCATCAAATTATTCTGGGGCATTCTTGCTTGAATTCCATACACTAAATCAAATGGAGCCACCCCAATTGCCTTCTTTACAGTTACTCTGTCAGCCCATATTGCCAACTGTAACTAGGAATGCCATGCCCTTTTATTATCGTCCAAGGTTCTCTTAATGATTTTCAACAGGCTTTTATTTGTGGACTCAGCTTGCCCATTCCCTTGTGGATGATATGGGGCAGATGTTGTTCTTGTCATTCCATATTTATCACAAAACTTGATGAATTCCTCAGACCTAAAACACATAGCATTATCTGTGACAACTTTCTGTGAACATCCAAATCTAGAAATGATATTATTCAATAAGAAATTAATTACCACTTTACTCGTTGCATTTCTGGTAGGGATAGCCTCTACCCATTTTGTAAAGTAGTCAGTAGCAACCAGAATCCAAGAATAGCTAGTACTGGACTTGGGAAAAATTTCTCCTATGAAGTCCAGACCCCATTGTTGAAAAGGTGCTTTAGTTTCAACTGGCTTCGGTAGAGTATTTCTTGAGAATTTCAGCTTTCCAGCAAATCTCTGACAAGGATCACATTTCTTAACCATAACTTGAGCATCTTTGAACAAAGTAGGCCACCAGAAACCAGCTCTCATTATCTTATGCGCAGTAGTTTTGGCCATGTAATGTCCTCCACATACTCCAACATGCATTTCTTTCAAAATCTCTTTTGCCCTTTCTTTGTCAACACATTTCAACAGAACTCCTTCAAAGTTTCTCCACCATAAGTTATTTTGAACAATTACATACCTGACAGCTTGCAATTTAATATTCCTTTTTTCATTATCAGGCAGATGGGGAGGAACTTCCATATGTTGCAAGTAATGTATAACATTAATGTACCAGTCACACTGGTGCACGTCGCATAAATCAGTTCTGAAATCATCATTTACTAGGTTTATCTAATTAGCTTCTAGGTTAGTTTCGGCCATAAGTTTGGCCAAGCCTTGACCTCTTACTAACTTAGTTATCTGCATATCAATGTTAAATTCTTGGATTCTATTGATCCATCTACATCTCCTTCCTGACACTTCCTGCTGAGAGAAAATGTCTTTAACTGCAGCACTAGGTACAAAGGCAATAATAGTAGCGCCTACCAAATAACTTCTGAATGCTTTTACAACCTTTACCAAAGCATATGCTTGTTTTTCATTTATTTCATACTTCAGTTCAGCATGGTGCAGGGATTTGCTAAAAAAGGCAATAGGCTGCTCATACCCTTCTTGGTTTTTCTGTAATAAAACTGCAGCTACAGTATGGAATCATGCAAAAGAAAAAATATGCATGGGTTTTGTATAATCTGGGGTCCTCAACACTGGAGCATTTTTTATCGTAGTTTTTATATCCTAGAAAGCCTGTGAAGGTTCACCATTCCAATCTATAACAGCTCCTTTCTTGAGCATTTTTGAAATGGGTCTACTAATTTCAGCGAAATTGGTAACAAACCTCCTCAAAAAATTAACCTGGCCAAAAAAGGACTGTATACCTTTCACGTTTTTAGGTTTAGGGACTTTATCAATAGCTATTACCCTTTCTGGGTCTATTTTTACCCCATCCTTGGACACTATGTGTCCTAATAACTTTCCTTCTGTGACCCCAAACGAGAATTTCTTTGGGTTTAGAGATACCCCATATTCCAGGGCTTTTATAAAAAAAATTTCCAAATGTTTGCAGTGATCTTCAGCCTTGTTAGAATACGTTGTAAGATCATCCTGGTACACAACCATAAATTTTTCAATATATTCATGAAATGCTACATCCATGGCTCTTTGGAAAGTAGCTCCTGCATTAATCAAGCCAAAAGGCATCCTCACATACACATGCGTTCCCCAAGGGGTTGTGAAAGCTGTTTTGAACTTTGAACTTTCTTTTACTAGAACTTGATTATATCTAGAAAAGCCATCCATCATTGACATCAATTCAGAGCTGGTCACTTGTTGCAACATGGCTTCCATATTAGGTAAGCCATAATTATCTTTTAGAGATGCAATGTTTAGATTTCTAAAATCCACACAAAGCCTAATATCTCCATTCTTTTTTCTTACAGGAACAAGGTTTGAAACCCAAGTGGAATGCCTAATTGGTTTGATTATTCCACCTTCTCTCAGTTTTGTCAGTTCTTCCTGCATTATTGGGGCAAGGGTAGGATTGATTGGCCTCTATTTTTGCCTAAAAGGTTTTACATTTTCTTTCAACGATATGAGATGCTGGAAAAGGTCCTCCCTATAAGCTTTAAGGTCATCATATGACCAAGCAAAAACATGCCTGTACTTTCTAAGTAGGTCAATCAATGCTTTTCTGATTTGGACCGGCAGATCTTGGCCGATGTAAACCCTTTTAGGGAATTCATCCGTTCCCAAATTCATTTCTTCTAGCTCCTACGTTTTGGGGTCCTTTATTCCCGATTTTACTCTGTCTTGGTTATCAAAAATATTCTCCAAGACTACCAACCCCTTAGGCATCTTATTTGTTTTTAATTGCATGATTTCTTGACCAAAAATGGTTTCTTTCCCATTTATGGTTTCAATCAGTCCATTGCAGTCCATCTCCTGACCATGGTATTTGTCTTCATTTAGCAAAAAATTTGTGATATCTTTGTCATCTTCAAACACCTGCCAATTTTCAATGTTGTCAGGTATACAAGGTCCGTTTTGGGCCTCAATCTGGGAGATTCCTGCAAATGATATTTCTTTTGGTTTGATAGCTACATTGGCCAGAAGATCAGCCATTTTATTCTGGGTCCTATCTCTCCATGAGATCCCAAATGCATCAAAGAATTCTATTTGATCCCAGACTGCATTTCTATATTGTTTTAATCTCCTATTTTTTGAGGAGTAGGTTCCTTTAATCTGAGAGATGATCAATTCAGAATCCCCTATAACACAATTTCTTAATTTTGTGGTGTGTGGCCACTTTGAGACCTAGCAGCAATGCTTCATATTCAGTGATGTTATTAGTGCAAGCAAACTTCAAGGTGAATGAATACCTGAAGGTGTTATTTTTAGGGGACACAAAGACTACACCTGCCCCTGCACCCTCTTTAGAACTAGCCCCATCAAAGAACATTGTCCACAATTTTGGTGAATTCATGCAACATTCAACCTCATTTTCAATGATATCAGGCAAGTTTTCCACTTCCTGAATAATTAATTCAGCCCTAAAAGCATTAATCCCAGTGTCTAGGAAACAGGTGGTATCTTTGTCAATTTCTTCTCCTAAGATGTGGTTAACCCTTGGTTCCCTATTTACCCTGACAGCTTTGTCCCCTATATGGAAGGTGGCATAAGTAAGGTCACATTGTAGGCTTCCCCCCATGGTGGCACTCCATTTTTTGGAAAGTAGCATCCCGTAGTGTGGGGGTATATCCACCACAAGGACAGACATGGTTAATTCTACCTCAGGAAATGCAGCCAGTTTGAATGGTAAGGCATTTATAGTACCTATTACTGGAACCTCTCTAGCATCCATCCCTCGGCATCTACCTTGCTTAGTATCCACCTTCAATCCTAGGGCTTCCATTACTTTAAAAGGCATTATAGTGTTGGAAGCTCCAGAATCTATCATACAATTTTTCAAGGTTTTCCCTTTTATGATTAGACTAAGGAAAAAAGGATCAATATCTTGTATGAACGCAACTGATGAATCATCTAAGAACATCTGAGGAATCTGGGATATAATACCATTGTCCTCTATTATTAATGGGGTCTGTTGGGCTATAGCTTGATCATCAATACTATTGTTGTTTGCTATCCCACCCAACCATGACAAAGCCTTATTCTTATGCTCTTCAATTCTAAAGAGCTCAGACAAGGGTACTTTCACGGTAATTTGAGATAACATGGCAATCATATCAACAGGTTCAACCACAGTAGGTTTTACAATAGTACCTGGAATCGGAGTCTTTTGAGTAGTGGGTACCACTTTTTGCTTGACAACACCCGGTTCTGATTTCTCTGGTTGCACTACGGTCTTTGTTGCTTCACTTTTCTGAAATTGAACCTTCCTTTTTGGTTCCCATTTCTGACCCTTATTTTCCTTGATCTTAGGCACATCTATACTGACTGTCTTGTGTTGATCATCTGTCTTATGAATGGTGTCTTTGATGAATATACTAGATGGCCTTCCTGCCTCATTATTTATTGCTCTATTTCTCAAATTGTAATTACTATGGACTTGTGAAATCATCTTGGCTATAATTCTATCAATTTCCTTCTTGGAGGGGATTCTTAGGTTTGTGAAACCTACTTCATAAAATGTATTGTATACCTTATCTGTATCATTCTTTTCATCATCTGAAAATATTTGCTGATGATGTAACTGGTAAGCAATTCTCTGGCTGGTAACATCATTCTCAGGTTCTTCTGAATCAGAATCTATCAAATCATCAGATGTGTTCGCCATATTGCAGCTTATATCATCATGGTTTTTTTCTTCTATTTCTTCTTCTGCTTGCACTCCTTGAGCTTGGGCGAACGATTGGGCAATAGCACAATAATCAGCAGAATGAGGTGATTGGCATATAATGCACTAAGGTACGTCATCATTCATATTTACAGTGTTCCTTTGCAGGGGGTCTGGGGTACCCTTATCTTTCATATTTTGGGTCTGGTTGGGAACTGGTTTACCATCTTTCCATTGGGTGGTGTAAGGGTAATTCTGCATCCTAGGCTGTCTATTGAAATTGTTGTTATTCACAGGGGTTCTCTCAATAACATTTGTCTTATTGAAAATAGTGGGATTCATCTTCTTGAGCATTTCTAAAACATGGCCTATAGTAGGTTCTTCAGGCCTTTTTCCTATGGGAGTTTTGTCACCTTCCCTTTTATTATTATTCTTAGGGTTGAAAAGCTTAGGATCATCCCTCCTCCCTAATTTGCCAGAGGCCTTTCTATTATTTTCTATATTCACTGCAACTCTATAGGCATCTCTTAAAGTTTTAGGATCCTTATCTCTCAGTTGGTAGGCCATTTTGCTATCAAAGGCATTGAAATAGGTTGTAAGACAGACGTCTTCATTTAACCGCATAAACTGAAATAGTTTGTACATCCTTTCTGAAATCTCACATTGAAATCAAATGTGGATTTATTTGGATTCTTCTTGATATTGTTGAACTCATTCAACATGAATCCTGCATTAGTATTGTCCCCATATTGTTCTTTGAACAATTTCTCCAAATCACTCCATGAAGTAATACTATCATCAGGCAACCTCCTAAACCAATCCCTTGCATCCTCTGTGAGTGAATGCACAAATAATTTCATCACCATGTCCTCATGTTCAACTTCATAATCATTGAGCATGTCAATGAAAATTCTCAAATGTTCTTCACCAGTAACAGCATTATTTCCAGAAAACTTAACCACTTTATCCCTTAAATCAAAAGATATGGGATGGGGGGCACCAGGAATACCGGAAAATGATATTTGTCTATATTTTTTGAGGTATATAGGTTTCTTCTGGAAACCAGGAGTGTTAGAGGTACTAGCTGCATTAGCTTGACTTAGGAGAGCAGCTTGGGATAGCTATGGTGGGACAAATGGGACTTGAGTGCCAATATTGGAAGATGAGGTAGGAGCAGATTGGGGTTCTTTCTGAGTCAGGATTATGGGAGCATTAACTGGTGCAGGATTTGTAGGTGGGATAGACAAACTAGGCCATGAATTCAATGCAGAATTAGACTTTATGAATTGGATTTTCCTTCTGGTTTCTGCGGCCTGAGCTTCATTTTTAACCTTCTCAACTTCTTTTGCAAGGTCTCCCCTCTCCTTTCGAGCTTTCTCTAGTTCTAGATCTAATTTTGATATGGAGGGTTGTATAGGTTTGCTCGGTATGGCTTGAGGCTCATTTATTTGGATTCCTATAGCCTTGCCTTTCCCTTTATCTGGAACTGTTCCAGTGGGCTCTATTGGATTAACTTGAATGGGTTTATAAGCTTGAACTTGAGCAATAATTGGTTCTTGCCTTTGATTTAGAAGTTTTTCCTGTTGTTGAACTTTAGCTCTGAGATTATCAACATTTCCAAAGACGTCCTGATGGAGAGTGGGGGTATTCTCTTCTAATTTTTTATTTTGCTCTTTCAAAGCAGCCATCCTTCTTAGCAGAGTATCTCTTTCTATTATTGCATCCAAAGTGGCTCGCTCCCTTTCCTTGTCAAGACGGATGCGTTTAGCTTCTTCCTCAGCAATCCATTTCTTCAAAAATCCTATTTCAGATTGCACTTCTTTAGAATCAGCAGAGGTTGCCTCGAAATCAGCAGGGTCATCTAGATCTATAAGGTTTGGTTCCATATATGGGGCTACTCTGGGATTAAAAGGGGTATCAGATGAACTCCTAAATCCTAGCCTACAATTTATATCTGCTACAGGCCCTGGTCTTGGTGAAGCAATTCCCATAGTAGATACGTCTTTATCTTGAAAAACTCTCTGATCTGGTAATGGGGTACTGAAAATACCTCCTAAAAGTCTTGTATTTTCGGATTCAGAACTAAGCGAAGATGACTCTCTTGCTATTATCGGTTGATAATGGGAATTTACAGAGGCATTACCTCTAGGCTTCCAAGTAGGATTTGGATCTATTTTTTTCTTATTTTGGTTCTTCCTACCACCTTGGGGTAAATCAGTATACATTGATACATTGGGATTGGCTCTCATGTAAGCCCTTGTGTTTTTTCTCTTGTCAGCCATATTCTTCTTTTGTTACAATAAGCACTAGCTTCAAAACCTTGACTGAGTCGCCACCCTTTTTTGGGAAAATATAATAACACTCTTACTGACAGAAAGAAAACAATACACAAGTGGGAACAAAAATACGACACAACGAGATCAATCACTGATGTTGTAAAACTGCAACTCTTGCTTGTTAGATAAGACACTCGGATAAGCTGGATGTGTCAGTGTGTAGCAATGGTACTTGGGTTTATATCTTCTTTAAATCCTCAAGTTTTGATGCTAAAGATTCCCCTATAGCTACAGGCAGAATAAAGATCACACGACACATGCTTACTTATTAAGACTAAAGACAACTACAGTACTTTTTATAGATGTGTTAGACATTCCCCAGCAGAGTCGCCATTTTGTTCGTGTTTTATTTTGATGTTAACAGTGCTAAAACTACTAGGCGACAAAAGGCTTAGTACCTAGATATCAGTACATACACAACCTAAAGAATAGCCAATTCTCATTATCACTTGCATATGCAAAGTACTAGGGCCCAACTCAAACAAAACCTTAGACGGTTTTCTACTCTTTTGGCTCTGTAAAAACCAGGGCGGGTGTGCCCGGGGATGGTTCAAAGATGGAACAATTGTATGAGAATTATTCTTAGTTTCATTTTGATTCTCATCTCTAAATCCTCAAACATATACGTAAATCTTACCGAATTGATAAACACATTCCTTGAACAGATATGGCCAAGAAATCTTCTATAGCTCTGCATATGTTTCCAACAGCAATGGCTAAATGAAGCTGAAACAATCCATGCAGGCAAGTGCTGGCCAACTTTGAAAATCTTACAGAAAATACAAGTAAAGATTGATTTTATGATGTACTTTGAAAAAGCTAGTCATAATATACTTCTCTTTTGGCTGAAATACTTTCAATCAATGCCTAATCCATTGGGAATTCAGAGTCAAGTAAATTCTTAGATCTAATTTGTTGCCTTGCAACTAATTTTCATCAGCAATTCTTACCAGAATTTATCATTCAAAAATCCTTATTAACACCCAAGCAACCTCATCACATTCATCAGAGCCTTTATTTAATCCATTGAATTAACAGCAATAACAAATGGATGTACAGTCTTACTATATTGCAATCAATTGCATAAGCTTTTACTCACACAACATCAAGGTAGCTAAGTATTAAAAAGGAGACAAAATTCAGAGAAGAAAAGATATGGGGACAGTTCATAATTTGTATTCATTTCCTTTGAAAATAGTACATCCTTTACAAAAGACCCAGAAAAACCTTCAGAGAAGAAGCACAGTTCTTTCTACATTCATCTATATCTCAAAAATTTTGACAGAAAAAGTATACTATAAATTTCTTTCCCAAAATGTTTGGACCAAAAACAGAACTAAGCATAATACTTAGTGAAAACCAAATTCAGACCCATCTTTAGCCTTGGGATCTCACTTAAATAATGTGAGATGCAACAAGCTTCAGGCTACAGAAGGTGACAGGTGTCCTTCTTTTGAAAAACAAAAACAAGAATAACAGAAAGGTTGATTACAATAGCAATTCTTGGCGGGTCCCTTTCTGTTATGCTTCTTGGTTGTTATGATCTGCTCTCACAATCATTCCTCATCTTCAGAGTACATACCCATAAGGTCTGTAAGTGATGTATCATCTTCTGTTACATGCAAACTCACTTTAACCTGGGGATTTTCTATATCATCATTGCTGACTACAAAAGTAACTATTACTCTTACATCTTCTTCATCATCATCTCCTGACATCTGCTCACTAAACTAATTTTTCCATCTGTTAAAAGTATCATCATCTAGCCAATCAAAACTTAGGGTTTCTCTTTGTATCTTTATTAAAGAATTGGCACTCTCCTCTAAATCATCGAATTCTTTTCTCATATCAGCATAATATAATTATATTTTTACCAGCTCTTCATTTGTCTTTGTCCAAAACCAATGGCTAGTCTCACTGATGATGTTTGTTATTCTGTTATCGAATAATTCATCCATTTCCTTTTTCCATTTGTCTTTTTCCTTTACTGTATCAACAGATTCTAAAGCACAAGGAAATAGGGTGAATTTTTTAGCAAGATATTTTGAAAAACAGAGTATCAATTTTCTCTGTAAAGAATCTCTTTTATTCTCAAAATTATCTAATTGATTTAATAAATCAAAAATCCTTTCAACCTGATGATAAGGCATTTGAACTGTAGATATACAAATAATTGTAACATCATTATTTCTCTGTCTCCACTTCTGTGCAAGAGAATCTAGTCCATTCTTTTCTTTATTTAACTCATCCATGAGGGTTACAATCCTTGTCAACTAATCATAAAAATTTGACCATTGTATTTTATCCCTCAAATATGTCACACCCTGCCTCCATTTCTCTTCCTGCTGATTTGTAAATTCTATCTGCCACTCATGTAATTTGTTTTTTTCTGCTTCAAATTTCTCTGCAGTATAGAATTGGGGTCTTTCAGGGGTGTCAGGTATCTCAATAATAGGGGTTAATCCCACAGATGACTGTGGGGGATATGCAATTCTTAGTGTACTGGATTCTCCCACTTTTCTCTTTCCAAGTACCTTTTCTAATTGAGATACCCTGTTTTCTAACTCAATTCTCCTTTTTACCTCTTGGTTATAGGCTTCCACCACTATTTCATATTTATTATGCATATCAATCATTTCCCTCTCTCCTCTTTCCGCAGTAGCCAAGGAAAATTTAGAATAATCCACATTCATGTGGGCTGCCTGTACATTTATAGTGTCAGCAACTCTTCTTACAATGATAGTCCCTATTAATCCTGAATCATCAGGCTGTGATGAAGTAATTCTGGATCCTTTTCTCAGGGACCACATAATAAGGGCAGCTTGATCATTGCTGAACGCTGTACCCAAGAATTCCTCTTTATTTGGATCCTGGAGTCCTAAATTATTTGAAACAGAATTAAAAATTAATGCGTCAGCAATGTCCCAATTGGGCAATAATAAAACATTAGCATTTTTTACCATCTGTCTTCCCTCATCAGGGGTTATACTTTGGAACTCTTGCACCATTTGTTCCTTTATTAGATTTTGAATGGAGGTCTCATCCATTTTTGGATGTTCTGCTTTCATATTATTACACCTTTGCTCAAAAATGTGCATGTTTACTCTCCACGCAAACTGATGGAAAGCCCTAGATCTTACAAAATTGTTATCAGATAAAAAATGCTGGCTGGCTTGTTCCAAAATAGGGTCCAACTCCCTTCCTCTGAAATCTGCCGTAGTTAATTCAAAACTTGGTACAGGGGGTTCCTGAGGGTTCCCTTCATCAATCTCTGCTTGTGTAACAAAAATTTCTCCTTGTGACCCCATTTGTTCGAATTGCTCATTGGTGAGCTGTTCTTCCTCAATTCTTATTGGGGTTTGAGAAGGTGAGAAACTTTCATCAGGGGATTCTTCCTCCCTTATTATTCTCCTTCTTTTGGGAGAAGGTTTAGGGGGTCTTTCTTCTAAGACAGTGCTGGTGGATTCAACTATCTATTTTTCTTTATGTACAACGAGCACCTGCTATCGGACAAGAGTATATCCTGTCTTCTTTCGTACCACCAGTGGACCTATTCCAATGTTGGGGGTGAAACCCAATTTTCTCATAATTTCTCTGGCTTTATCTGGAAAAGAATTAATAAAATGCTGCTTCTTCTCATTCATTACTTCCATTATCTCAGAGAAAGTACTCATGAGCTTATGTATTTTATCTGCATTGTTTGCAGCATTACTAAGAGGACTGAAATCTTTGTCAAAACAATTAATGAATTCCAAAACTTTTGAATAGACTCTCCATTTTTCTTTCTTTATTTCTTGCTCATGGAGAGAGTATTCATTTCTTATTATATCTTCAGGAAAATAGAATTCATGCTGAACTGGACGAAGCTTGATTCTCAATCTAAGGGCAGAGTTAAAGAAACCTTCTGTATCACAAAAACAAGAGTGAGACACTGCCATCTTATATTGATCCAAAATTTTATGGAGAAAGACCCACCCTTCTTTACTTATCACAAACTGGTGGGCTATAGTACAAGTAGGAAAAATAGATCCTGTCCCCCTTTTGTGCAAAAAGGCCTCCTCCACTCCTCCCAACTGCCACAAAAATTCAGCTATCCCTACCTTTAAAGGTACCTGATAGGGTAACACATGGGGTGTTTCTTTGAATCCATAGACCCTGATGACAGTTGAGACTGAATATGGGATAATATCTCCCCAATTATGTGAAACTTTTAGATTATGGGTTTTGTCCATAGGCCTGACAAGGTGCATTAATGCCTTAGGGATTCTGGGATTGTCACTCAATATTAGGCACCTTAGTTTGGAGGCAAAGTGCCTATCAAATCTAATGAAGCTAGCATTTTCTGCTTCCCAGGTCATGTCTGCACTCCATAATTGGACTGGCAGTGCTTCCCCTTCTTGTTCTCTATTTAAAACCATTTCTTTACCAAAATAAGTGGCCCCTTTAAAAAGAAACATATACATCAATAAGGAATACTGACCCCAAACCTTTTCCACCTTGCCCTGTGCAATCCCCACCAATCCCTGATGAATCTCATTTGCCAAGTAAGATGCAAAATCAAAAATTATTTCCACACCAAAAGAAGAGATTTGGGTGATAATATACATGAAGCTCACCGGAATAAAATCTTCTTCGCCCTCTCCGAAGTCTCTGCACAGGGTCCTATATATTTCCACTGCCCTGGCATTAAAGCATGATTTCTTGAATGGTTCTTTAGAAGATGATGTTATGGTTGGGAGGCCTCCAATCTGGCCTATGTGGGTTTTCAGTGCACCCTGTCTAACTACATCCCTCTTGGATATATATTCTTTTTCTAAATCTATCAAATTAATGGGCACATGATACATGGTGAGGGGTCCCAGACTGAAAACCTTCCTAATCTCCTCGGGACTGATGGTAACTAAAGCCCCACCATCCATTTTTCTTACTACCTTAGTGGCTTGGTCATAGATTTTTGCTATAGCTTCAAGCAGGTCGAAATCCATAAACACGCTGGGGACAACAAGCTTCCCAAGATCAAAATTCCATATATTGGAATGAGGGGCATATAACTTCCATTTCGCAAACCATTTTTTGAATAAACTCAAACCAGTTTGAGAAGTTTGAGCATCCCGGACCCAATTACCCTTATCATACAATCCATCAGCTACCCTTAGCCTAGGGTTGAGTGAAGTTAACCTCTTAACTTGCACCATTTCTACAGTAGATTCAGGAAGTAACTCAAGCAAATCATCATGCACATTTCTATCCAGGTAGTTTATTGCACTTGTAAATCCCTTCTTAGGAGGCATCTTGGGCTATCTTTTTAAAACTTAAAAGCTCACGAAGATGATGGTAGTTTTACTTACTTGAATTCTGTCTCAATTCTCCTCTGTATTCCTGCAAAATTTCCGCGAACAGATAACTTGACAAATTTTTATCAAACCTTGGCACGCTTTTCTTTCAGTAATGGCTTCTGCACAAGAATGGCTTCAAATCTTTTCTCGCGTGAAATGAAACTGATGCAATCTCTCTGTATTATACTCTATTTTTCCTCACGGATGAAGCTTTCTTGTCTAATTAATACAGAGAGTGGCACTACATTTTTCATTTAAAACTGCGCCGTTGATCTTCAAAGATCCTACGATCATGCGGTACAAAGAGAATAACTAGGAGTTATATTTGCCATGTCAGTTATTTTACCCAATGAGAACTTGCCACGTATAGAATCCTTTCTTTTGATGGCGCTTACATTTAGACCCACTGATGACGGAGAACACGTGTCAGCATGTCGCTACTTCGTTATGCATAAAGAACAAGCACCTTGCCATGGCGAGGCGGCGACAACCGTTGATCGGATCAAGAAATGATCGAAAGATACGCTACAGGACTTCTTAAGAAAGAAGGCGGCGGGCCCAACTCGCTATGTCGCTGTAATTATCTTCCTTGCAACTCTTCATAGTGAGGTAGCGAGCTCCGTTGATCCACTTCAAGCTGACGTTCAAGATTTCTTGTACATTTAGTCAGATAGGTATTAATGAGAATCGGATCTCTGCATAGCTGGCACATGTCAAAATTTATCACAGTCATCTGTCATTACACGTCATCAAAGATCTTGTCGATCTTTTGCCATTTTACGCGGCCTCGCTAACTCGCTAACGGCGAAGCACCTGAATTTTCCGATAGCGAGGTAGCGAGCTCCGGCACTTAAAAGGATTCCGTGCCGAAAAATGCAAGGGTTACCCAGTAATTACTTCTATTAATTAAAACTGATTCTGACAACGGTATTTATGACTGGTTAAGCCACCTGGTGTAATTATGATACAAGCAAGATGCAATGTCATCATTTTTAGATTTTTCACGTGGCCTCGCTACTTCGCTAATGGTGAAGTGCCTGAATTTTCCGATAGCGAGGTGGCGGAACTTCCAGAAAAATCAACATTCTGGCTCTAATGTCAAATATTCTAGTGGGTCCCTCTCCTTTTTTTTGGATGGCGAATTGCAAAGTGTACTTGCACAATAAAACATTTAATAAGAAAATCTCCGATCGCTGCATCTTCACTTTATGGTCCCACCGCTTAAAAAACTCAATACTCGCTATCTCGCTATACTTAATGAGCATGCAACTCTCAATAGCGAGGTATCGCCAGCGGTAGATCTAATCGGATCCGACGGTTGGGACAAATAGGAAGAAAGGTAACCCGAAAGAAAGGAAAAGGAATATGAAAGCATATTCGCATCTTTTGAAATTTGAAAATTTCGCGCGCGACCATTTATGAATAGGGATGAATATAGGGCTTATATGGCGATTATTTCTTATAGATGGTTTATCCAAAACCCTATGCTTCACTTAGACATAGAACATTTGACTTTTCTATGATTTAACTGAGAGTTTTTACTACAAAAAAGTCAGACCAACAGTGGCTCTGTCTGGGGATGATAGACTACTTGAGTCTATGCAAGGATTCAGAATCTATGGGAGAGCAGACCACACAGCCGGTAAAGTGACAACTTCTTCAGAGAGCACAGAGCAACACACAAAAAAAAAAACTCAGATTGTACAAGGATTTACAGAAAACAGGATGACAGGAAAACCTAAAACTATTGTTCATGGAAGAAAATAAGTATTTTTTCAAGAAAAATACCTCTTCAAAAACTGTCCATGAACTGGCAATTCAAGAATATTATCAAACATATCTTTGATTATGTAAGAATCTTTACCCCAAGCATTCTCAATGAGATATGGGCCTTACCAAATGGGATCAAATTTTCCATGTTTTCCTTTATCTTCAATTCTGGCGTTCCACATTAAGACTAGGTCTCCATTTTAAAATTTCTTGTTTATAGTTCTTTTATCATAGAGTGTTTTGACTTGTAACTGCAATTTTTGATTTCTCAGAGATGCTTCTCTTCTAGCTTCGGTCAATCCTACCAATTCATTCTTTCTTTCTTTCATTTCATCAGTAGTATCTTCATCATATGACTGGATGTAATTGTATAATCCCATCAAATTGTTCTGGGGCATTCTAGCTTGAATTTCATACACTAAATCAAATGGAGCCACCCCAATTGCCTTCTTTACAGTTACTCTGTCAGCCCATATTGCCAACTGTAACTTGGAATCCCATGCCCTTTTATTATTGTCCAAGGTTCTCTTAATGATTTTCTACAGGCTTTTATTTGTGGACTCAGCTTGCCCATTCCCTTGTGGATGATATGGGGCAGATGTTGTTCTTGTCATTCCATATTTATCACAAAACTTGATGAATTCCTCAGACCTAAAACACATAGCATTATCTGTGACAACTTTCTGTGAACATCCAAATCTAGAAATGATATTATTCAATAAGAAATTATTTACCACTTTACTCATTGCATTTCTAGTAGGGATAGCCTCTACCCATTTTGAAAAGTAGTCAGTAGCAACCAGAATCCAAGAATAGCCAGTACTGGACTTGGGAAAAATTTCTCCTATGAAGTCCAGACCCCATTGTTGAAAAGGTGCTTTAGTTTCAATTGGCTTCAGTGGAGTATTTCCTGAGAATTTCAGCTTTCCAGCAAATCTCTGACAAGGATCACATCTCTTAACCATAACTTGAGCATCTTTGAACAAAGTAGGCCACCAGAAACCAGCTCTCATTATCTTATGCGGAGTAGTTTTGGCCATGTAATGTCCTCCACATACTCCAGCATGCATTTCTTTCAAAATCTCTTTTGCCCTTTCTTTGTCAACACATTTCAACAGAACTCCTTCAAAATTTCTCCACCATAAGTTATTTTGAACAATTACATACCTGATGGCTTGCAATTTAATATTCCTTTTTTCATTATCAGGCAGATGGGGAGGAACTTCCATATGTTGCAAGTAATGTATAACATTAATGTACCAGTCACACTGGTCCACGTCACATAAATCAGTTCTGAAATCGTCATTTACTAGGTTTATCTAATTAGCTTCTAGGTTAGTTTCGGCCATAAGTTTGGCCAAGCCTTGACCTCTTACTAACTTAGTTATCTGCATATCAATGTTAAATTCTTGGATTCTATTGATCCATCTACATCTCCTTCCTGACACTTCCTGCTGAGAGAAAATATCTTTAACTGCAGCACTAGGTACAAAGGCAATAATAGTAGCGCCTACCAAATAACTTCTGAATGCTTTTACAACCTTTACCAAAGCATATGCTTGTTTTTCATTTATTTCATACTTCAATTCAGCATGCTGCAGGGTTTTGCTAAAAAAGGCAATAGGCTGCTCATACCCTTCTTGGTTTTTCTGTAATAAAACTGCAGCTATAGTATGGAATGATGCAAAAGAAAAAATATACATGGGTTTTTTATAATCTGGGGTCCTCAACACTGGAGCATTTTTTCTCGCAGTTTTTATATCCTAGAAAGCCTGTGAAGGTTCACCATTCCAATCTATAATAGCTCCTTTCTTGAGCATTTTTGAAATGGGTCTACTAATTTCAGCGAAATTGGTAACAAACCTCCTCAGAAAATTAACCTGGCCAAAAAAGAACTGTATACCTTTCACGTTTTTAGGTTTAGGGACTTTATCAATAGCTATTACCCTTTCTGGGTCTATTTTTACCCCATCCTTGGACACTATGTGTCCTAATAACTTTCCTTTTGTGACCCCAAACGAGCATTTCTTTGGGTTTAGATATACCCCATATTCTAGGGCTTTTATAAAAAAAATTTCCAAATGTTTGCAGTGATCTTCAGCCTTGTTAGAATACTCTGTAAGATCATCCTGGTACACAACCATAAATTTTTCAATATATTCATGAAATGCTACATCCATGGCTCTTTGGAAAGTAGCTCCTGCATTAATCAAGCCAAAAGGCATCCTCACATACACATACGTTCCCCAAGGGGTTGTGAAAGCTATTTTGAACTGTTCACTTTCTTTTACCAGAACTTGATTATATCCAGAAAAGCCATCCATCATTGACATCAATTCAAAGCCGGTCACTTGTTGCAACATGGCTTCCATATTAGGTAAGCCATAATTATCTTTTAGAGATGCAATGTTTAGATTTCTAAAATCCACACAAAGCCTAATATCTCCATTCTTTTTTCTTACAGGAACAAGGTTTGAAACCCAAGTGGAATGCCTAATTGGTTTGATTATTCCACCTTCTCTCAATTTTGTCAGTTCTTCCTGCATTTTTGGGGCAAGGGTAGGATTGATTGGCCTCTATTTTTTCCTAAAAGGTTTTACATTTTCTTTCAACGGTATGACATGCTGGAAAAGGTCCTCCCTATAAGCTTTAAGGTCATCATATGACCAAGCAAAAACTTGCCTGTACTTTCTAAGTAGGTCAATCAATGCTTTTCTGATTTGGACTGACAGATCTTGGCCGATGTAAACCCTTTTAGGGAATTCATCCATTCCCAAATTCATTTCTTCTAGCTCCTACGTTTTGGGGTCCTTTATTCCCGATTTTACTCTGTCTTGGTTATCAAAAATATTCTCCAAGACTACCAACCCCTTAGGCATCTTATTTGTTTTTAATTGCATGATTTCTTGACCAAAAATGGTTTCTTTCCCATTTATGGTTTCAATCAGTCCATTGCAGTCCATCTCCTGACTATGGTATTTGTCTTCATTTAGCAAAAAATTTGTGATATCTTTGTCATCTTTAAACACCTGCCAATTTTCAATGTTGTCAGGTATAGAAGGTCTATTTTGGGCCTCAATCTGGGAGATTCCTGCAAATGATATTTCTTTTGGTTTGATAGCTACATTGGCCAGAAGATCAGCCATTTTATTCTGGGTCCTATCTCTCCATGAGATCCCAAATGCATCAAAGAATTCTATTTGATCCCAGACTGCATTTCTATATTGTTTTAATCTCCTATTTTTTGAGGAGTAGGTTCCTTTAATCTGAGAGATGATCAATTCAGAATCCCCTATAACACAATTTCTTAATTTTGTGGTGTGTGGCCACTTTGAGACCTAGCAGCAATGCTTCATATTCAGCGATGTTATTAGTGCAAGCAAACTTCAAGGTGAATGAATACCTGAAGGTGTTATTTTCAGGGGACACAAAGACTACACCTGCCCCTGCACCCTCTTTAGAACTAGCCCCATCAAAGAACATTGTCCACAATTTTGGTGAATTCATGCAACATTCAACCTCATTTTCAATGATATCAGGCAAGTTTTCCACTTCCTGAATAATTAATTCAGCCCTGAAAGCATTAATCCCAGTGTCTAGGAAACAGGTGGTATCTTTGTCAATTTCTTCTCCTAAGATGTGGTTAACCCTTGGTTCCCTATTTACCCTGACAGCTTTGTCCCCTATATGGAAGGTGGCATAAGTAAGGTCACATTGTACGCTTCACCCCATGGCGGCACTCCATTTTCTGGAAAGTAGCATCCCGTAGTGTGGGGGTATATCCACCACAAGGACAGACATGGTTAATTCTACCTCAGGAAATGCAGCCAGTTTGAATGGTAAGGCATTTATAGTACCTATTACTGGAACCTCTCTAGCATCCATCCCTCGGCATCTACCTTGCTTAGTATCCACCTTCAATCCTAGGGCTTCCATTACTTTAAAAGGCATTATAGTGTTGGAAGCTCCAGAATCTATCATACAATTTTTCAAGGTTTTCCCTTTTATGATTAGACTAAGGAAAAAAGGATCAATATCTTGTATGAACGCAACTGATGAATCATCTAAGAACATCTGAGGAATCTGGGATATAATACCATTGTCCTCTATTATTAATGGGGTCTGTTGGGCTACAGCTTGATCATCAATACTATTGTTGTTTGCTATCCCACCCAACCATGACAAAGCCTTATTCTTATGCTCTTCAATTCTAAAAAGCTCCGACAAGGGTACTTTCACGGTAATTTGAGATAACATGGCAATCATATCAACAGGTTCAACCACAGTAGGTTTTACAATAGTACCTGGAATCGGAGTCTTTTGAGTAGTGGGTACCACTTTTTGCTTGACAACAGCCGGTTTTGATTTCTCTGGTTGCACTACGGTCTTTGTTGCTTCACTTTTCTGAAATTGAACCTTCCTTTTTGGTTCCCATTTCTGACCCTTGTTTTCCTTGATCTTAGGCACATCTATACTGACTTTCTTGTGTTGATCATCTGTCTTATGAATGATGTCTTTGATGAACATACTAGATGGCCTTCCTGCCTCATTATTTATTGCTCTATTTCTCAAATTGTAATTACTATGGACTTGTGAAATCATCTTGGCTGTAATTCTATCAATTTCCTCCTTGGAGGGGATTCTTAGGTTTGTGAAACCTACTTCAGAAAATGTATTGTATACCTTATCTGTATCATTCTTTTCATCATCTGAAAATATTTGCTGATGATGTAACTGGTAAGCAATTCTCTAGCTGGTAACATCATTCTCAGGTTCTTCTGAATCAGAATCTATCAAATCATCAGATGTGTTCGCCATATTGCAGCTTATATCATCATGGTTTTTTTCTTCTGTTTCTTCTTCTGCTTGCACTCCTTGAGCTTGGGCGAACGATTGGGCAATAGCACAATAATCAGCAGAATGAGGTGATTGGCATATAATGCACTAAGGTACATCATCATTCATATTTACAATGTTCCTTTGCAGGGGGTCTGGGGTACCCTTATCTTTCATATTTTGGGTCTGGTTGGGAACTGGTTTACCATCTTTCCATTGGGTGGTGTAAGGGTAATTCTGCATCCTAGCCTGTCTATTGAAATTGTTGTTATTCACAGGGGTTCTCTCAATAACATTTTTCTTATTGAAAATAGTGGGATTCATCTTCTTGAGCATTTCTAAAACATGGCCTATTGTAGGTTCTTCAGGCCTTTTTCCTATGGGAGTTTTGTCACCTTCCCTTTTATTATTATTCTTAGGGTTGAAAAGCTTAGGATCATCCCTCCTCCCTAATTTGCCAGAGGCCTTTCTATTATTTTCTATATTCACTGCAACTCTATAGGCATCTCTTAAAGTTTTAGGATCCTTATCTCTCAGTTGGTAGGCCATTTTGCTATCAAAGGCATTGAAATAGGTTGTAAGACAGACGTCTTCATTTAACCGCATAAACTAAAATAGTTTGTACATCCTTTTTGAAATCTCACATTGAAATCAAATGTGGATTCATTTGGATTCTTCTTGATATTGTTGAACTCATTCAACATGAATCCTGCATTAGTATTGTCCCCATATTGTTCTTTGAACAATTTCTCCAAATCACTCCATGAAGTAATACTATCATCAGGCAACCTCCTGAACCAATCCCTTGCATCCTCTGTGAGTGAATGCACAAATAATTTCATCACCATGTCCTCATGTTCAACTTCATAATCATTGAGCATGTCAATGAAAATTCTCAAATGTTCTTCACCAGTAACAGCATTATTTCCAGAAAACTTAACCACTTTATCCCTTAAATCAAAAGATATGGGATGGGGGGCACCAGGAATACTGGAAAATGATATTTGTCTATATTTTTAGAGGTATATAGGTTTCTTCTGGAAACCAGGAGCGTTAGAGGTACTAGCTGCATTAGCTTGACTTAGGAGAGCAGCTTGGGATAGCTGTGGTGGGACAAATGGGACTTGAGTGCCAATATTGGAAGATGAGGTAGGAGCAGATTGGGGTGCTTTCTGAGTCAGGATTATGGGAGCATTAACTGGTGCAGGATTTGTAGGTGGGATAGACAAACTAGACCATGAATTCAATGCAGAATTAGACTTTATGAATTGGATTTTCCTTCTGGTTTCTGCGGCCTAAGCTTCATTTTTAACCTTCTCAAGTTCTTTTGCAAGGTCTTCCCTCTCCTTTCGAGCCTTCTCTAGTTCTAGATCTAATTTTGATATGGAGGGTTGTATAGGTTTGCTCAGTATGGCTTGAGGCTCATTTATTTGGATTCCTATAGCCTTGCCTTTCCCTTTATCTGGAACTGTTCCAGTGGGCTCTATTGGATTAACTTGAATGGGTTTATAAGCTTGAACTTGAGCAATAATTGGTTCTTGCCTTTGATTTAGGAGTTTTTCCTGCTGTTGAACTTTAGCTCTGAGATTATCAACATTTCCAAAGACGTCCTAATGGAGAGTGGGGGTATTCTCTTCTAATTTTTTATTTTGCTCTTTCAAAGCAGCCATCCTTCTTAACAGAGTATCTCTTTCTATTATTGCATCCAAAGTGGCTCGCTCCCTTTCCTTTTCAAGACGGATGCATTTAGCTTCTTCCTCAGCAATCCATTTCTTCAAAAATCCTATTTCAGATTGCACTTCTTTAGAATCAGCAGAGGTTGCCTCGAAATCAGCAGGGTCATCTAGATCTATAAGGTTTGGTTCCATATATGGGGCTACTCTGGGATTAAAAGGGGTATCAGATGAACTCCTAAATCCTAGCCTACAATTTATATCTGCTACAGGCCCTGGTCTTGGTGAAGCAATTCCCATAGTAGATACGTCTTTATATTGAAAAACTCTCTGATCTGGTAATGGGGTACTAAAAATACCTCCTAAAAGTCTTGTATTTTCGGATTCAAAACTAAGCGAAGATGACTCTCTTGCTATTATCGGTTGATAATGGGAATTTACGGAGGCATTACCTCTAGGCTTCCAAGTAGGATTTGGATCTATTCTTTTCTTATTTTGGTTCTTCCTACCACCTTGGGGTAAATCAGTATACATTGATACATCGGGATTGGCTCTCATGTAAGCCCTTGTATTTTTTCTCTTGTCAGCCATATTCTTCTTTTGTTACAATAAGCACTAGCTTCAAAACCTTGACTGAGTCGCCACCCTTTTTCGGGAAAATATAATAACACTCTTACTGACAGAAAGAAAACAATACACAAGTGGGAACAAAAATATGGCACAAAGAGATCAATCACTGATGTTGTAAAACTACAACTCTTGCTTGTTAGATAAGACACTCGGATAAGCTGGATGCGTCAGTGTGTAGCAATGGTACTTGGGTTTATATCTTCTTTAAATCCTCAAGTTTTGACGCTAAAGATTCCCCTATAGCTACCGGCAGAATAAAGATCACACGACACATGCTTACTTATTAAGACTAAAGACAACTACAGTACTTTTTATAGATGTGTTAGACATTCCCCAGCAAAGTCGCCATTTTGTTCGTGTTTTATTTTGATGTTAACAGTGCTAAAACTACTAGGCGACAAAAGGCTTAGTACCTAGATATCAGTACATACACAACCTAAAGAATAGCCAATTCTCATTATCACTTGCATATGCAAAGTACTAGGGCCCAACTCCAACAAAACCTTAGACGTTTTTCTACTCTTTTGGCTCTGTAAAAACCAGGGCGGGTGTGCCTGGGGATGGTTCAAAGATGGAACAATTGTATGAGAATTATTCTTAGTTTCATTTTGATTCTCATCTCTAAATCCTCAAACATATACCTAAATCTTACCGAATTGATAAACACATTCCTTGAACAGATATGGCCAAGAAATCTTCTATAGCTATGCATATGTTTCCAATAGCAATGGCTAAATGAAGCTGAAACAATCCATGCAGGCAAGTGCTGGCCAACTTTGAAAATCTTACAGGAAATACAAGTAAAGATTGATTTTATGATGTACTTTGAAAAAGCTAGTCATAATATACTTCTCTTTTGGCTGAAATACTTTCGATCAGTGCCTAATCCATTGGGAATTCAGAGTCAAGTAAATTCTTAGATCTAATTTGTTGCATTGCAAAGAATTTTCATCAGCAATTCTTACCAGAATTTATCATTCAAAAATCCTTATTAACACCCAATCCTTATTAACACCCAAGCAACCTCATCACATTCATCAAAGCCTTTATTTAATCCATTGAATTAACAGCAATAACAAATGGATGTACAGTCTTACTATATTGCAATCAATTGCATAAGCATTTACTCACACAACATCAAGGTAGCTAAGTATTAAAAAGGAGACAAAATTCAGAGAAGAACAGATATGGGGATAGTTCATAATTTGTATTCATTTCCTTTGAAAATGGTACATCCTTTACAAAAGACCCAAAAAAACCTTCAGAGAAGAAGCACAGTTCTTTCTACATTCATCTATATCTCAAAAATTTTGACAGAAAAAGTATACTATAAATTTCTTTCCCAAAATGTTTGGACCAAAAACAGAACTAAGCATAATACTTAGTGAAAACCAAATTCGGACCCATCTTTAGCCTTGGGATCTCACTTAAATAATGTGAGATGCAACAAGCTTCAGGCTACAGAAGGTGACAGGTGTCCTTCTTTTGAAAAACAAAAACAAGAATAACAGAAAGGTTGATTACAATAGCAATTCTTGGCGGGTCCCTTTCTGTTATGCTTCTTGGTTGTTATGATCTGCTCTCACAATCATTCCTCATCTTCAGAGTACATACCCATAAGGTCTGTAAGTGATGTATCATCTTCTGTTACATGCAAACTCACTTTAACCTGGGGATTTTCTATATCATCATTGCTGACTACAAAAGTAACTATTACTCTTACATCTTCGTCATCATCTCCTGACATCTGCTCACTAAACTAATTTTTCCATCTGTTAAAAGTATCATCATCTAGCCAATCAAAACTTAGGGTTTCTCTTTGTATCTTTATTAAAGAATTGGCACTCTCCTCTAAATCATCGAATTCTTTTCTCATATCAGCATAATATAATTGTATTTTTACCAACTCTTCATTTGTCTTTGCCCAAAACCAATGGCCAGTCTCACTGATGATGTTTTTTATTCTGTTATCGAATAATACATCCATTTCCTTTTTCCATTTGTCTTTTTCCTTTACTGTATCAACAGATTCTAAAGCACAAGGAAATAGGGTGAATTTTTTAGCAAGATATTTTGAAAAATAGAGTATCGATTTTCTCTGTAAAGAATCTCTTTTATTCTCAAAATTATCTAATTGATTTAATAAATCAAAAATCCTTTCAACCTGATGATAAGGCATTTGAACTGTAGATATACAAATAATTGTAACATCATTATTTCTCTGTCTCCACTTCTATGCAAGAGAATCTAGTCCATTCTTTTCTTTATTTAACTCATCCATGAGGGTTACAATCCTTGTCAACTAATCATAAAAATTTGACCATTGTATTTTATCCCTCAAATATGTCACACCCTGCCTCCATTTCTCTTCCTGTTGATTTCTAAATTCTATCTGCCACTCATGTAATTTGGTTTTTTCTGCTTCAAATTCCTCTGCAGTATAGAATTGGGGTCTTTCAGGGGTGTCAGGTATCTCAATAATAGGGGTTAATCCCACAGATGACTGTGGGGGATATGCAATTCTTAGTGTACTGGATTCTCCCACTTTTCTCTTTCCAAGTACCTTTTCTAATTGAGATACCCTGTTTTCTAACTCAATTCTCCTTTTTACCTCTTGGTTATAGGCTTCCACCACTATTTCATATTTATTATGCATATCAATCATTTCCCTCTCTCCTCTTTCCACAGTAGCCAAGGCAAATTTAGAATAATCCACATTCATGTGGGCTGCCTGTACATTTGAAGTGTCAGCAACTCTTCTTACAATGATACTCCCTGTTAATCCTGAATCATCAGGCTGTGATGAAGTAATTCTAGATCCTCTTCTCAGGGACCACATAACAAGGGCAGCTTGATCATTGCTGAACGTTGTACCCAAGAATTCCTCTTTATTTGGATCCTGGAGTCCTAAATTATTTGAAACAGAATTAAAAATTAATGCGTCAGCAATGTCCCAATTGGGCAATAATAAAACATTAGCATTTTTTACCATCTGTCTTCCCTCATCAGGGGTTATACTTTGGAACTCTTGCACCATTTGTTCCTTTATTAGATTTTGAATGGAGGTCTCATCCATTTCTGGATGTTCTTCTTTCATATTATTACACCTTTGCTCAAAAATGTGCATGTTTACTCTCCACGCAAACTGATGGAAAGCCCTAGATCTTACAAAATTGTTGTCAGATAAAAAATGCTGGCTGGCTTGTTCCAAAACAGGGTCCAATTCCCTTCCTCTGAAATCTGTCGTAGTTAATTCAAAACTTGGTACAGGGGGTTCCTGAGTGTTCCCTTCATCAATCTCTGCTTGTGTAACAAATATTTCTCCTTGTGACCCCATTTGTTCGAATTGCTCATTGGTGAGCTGTTCTTCCTCAATTCTTATTGGGGTTTGAGAAGGTGAGCAACTTTCATCAGGGGATTCTTCCTCCCTTATTATTCTCCTTCTTTTGGGAGAAGGTTCAGGGGGTCTTTCTTCTAGGACAGTGCTGGTGGATTCAACTATCTGTTTTTCTTTATGTACAACGGGCACCTGTTGTCGGACAAGAGTATATCCTGTCTTCTTTCGTACCACCAGTGGACCTATTCCAATGTTGGGGTTGAAACCCAATTTTCTCATAATTTCTCTGGCTTTATCTGGAAAAGAATTAATAAAATGCTACTTCTTCTCATTCATTACTTCCATTATCTCAGAGAAAGTACTCATGAGCTTATGTATTTTATCTGCATTGTTTGCAGCATTACTAAGAGGACTGAAATCTTTGTCAAAACAATTAATGAATTCCAAAACTTTTGAATAGACTCTCCATTTTTCTTTCTTTATTTCTTGCTCATGGAGAGAGTATTCATTTCTTATTATATCTTCAGGAAAATAGAATTCATGCTGAACTGGACGAAGCTTGATTCTCAATCTAAGGGCAGAGTTAAAGAAACCTTTTGTATCACAAAAACAAGAGTGAGAAACTGCCATCTTATATTGATCCAAAATTTTATGGAGAAAGACCCACCCTTCTTTACTTATCACAAACTGGTGGGCTATAGTACAAGTAGGAAAAATTGATCATGTCCTCCTTTTGTGCAAAAAGGCCTCCTCCACTCCTCCCAACTGCCACAAAAATTCAGCTATCCCTACCTTTAAAGGTACCTGTTAGGGTAAAACATGGGGTGTTCCTTTGAATCCATAGACCCTGATGACAATTGAGACTGAATATGGGATAATATCTCCCCAATTATGTAAAACTTTTAGATTATGGGTTTTGTCCAAGGGCCTGACAAGGTGCATTAATGCCTTAGGGATTCTAGGATTGTCACTCAATATTAGGCACCTTAGTTTTGAGGCAAAGTGCCTATCAAATCTAACGAAGCTAGCATTTTCTGCTTCCCAGGTCATGTCTACACTCCATAATTGGATTGGCAGTGCTTCCCCTTCTTGTTCTCTATTTAAAACCATTTCTTTACCAAAATAAGTGGCCCCTTTAAAAAGAAACATATGCATCAATAAGGAATACTGACCCCAAACCTTTTCCACCTTACCCTGTGCAATCCCCACCAATCCCTGATGAATCTCATTTGCCAAGTAAGATGCAAAATCAAAAATTATTTCCACACCAAAAGAAGAGATTTGGGTGATCATATACATGAAGCTCACCGGAATAAAATCTTCTTCGCCCTCTCCGAAGACTCTGCACAGGGTCCTATATATCTCCACTGCCCTGGCATTAAAGCATGATTTCTTGAATGGTTCTTTAGAAGATGATGTTATGGTTGGGAGGCCTCCAATCTGGCCTATGTGGGCTTTCAGTGCACCCTGTCTAACTACATCCCTCTTGGATATATATTCTTTTTCTAAATCTATCAAATTAATGGGCACATGATACATGGTGAGGGGTCCCAGACTGAAAACCTTCCTAATCTCCTCAGGACTGATGGTAACTAAAGCCTCACCATCCATTCTTCTTACTACCTTAGTGGCTTGGTCATAGTTTTTTGCTATAGCTTCAAGCAGGTCGAAATCCATAAACACGCTGGGGACAACAAGCTTTCCAAGATCAAAATTCCATATATTGGCATGAGGGGCATATAACTTCCTTTCCGCAAACCATTTTTTGAATAAACTCAAACCAGTTTGAGAAGTTTGAGCATCCCGGACCCAATTACCCTTATCATACAATCCATCAGCTACCCTTAGCCTAGGGTTGAGTGAGGTTAACCTCTTAACTTGCACCGTTTCTACAGTAGATTCAGGAAGTAACTCAAGCAAATCATCATGCACATTTCTATCCAGGTAGTTTATTGCACCTGTAAATCCCTTCTTAGGAGGCATCTTGGGCTATCTTTTTAAAACTTAAAAGCTCACGAAGATGATGGTAGTTTTACTTACTTGAATTCTGTCTCAATTCTCCTCTGTATTCCTGCAAAATTTCCGCGAACAGATAACTTGACAAATTTTTATCAAACCTTGGCACGCTTTTCTTTCAGTAATGGCTTCTGCACAAGAATGGCTTCAAATCTTTTCTCACGTGAAATGAAACTGATGCAATCTCTCTGTATTATACTCTATTTTTCCTCACGGACGAAGCTTTCTTGTCTAATTAATACAGAGAGTGGCACTACATTTTTTATTTAAAACTGCGTCGTTGATCTTCAAAGATCCTATGATCATGCGGTACAAAGAGAATAACTAGGAGTTATATTTGCCATGTCAGTTATTTTACCCAATGAGAACTTGCCACGTATAGAATCCTTTCTTTTGATGGCGCTTACATTTAGACCCACTGACGACGGAGAACACGTGTCAGCATGTTGCTACTTCGTTATGCATAAAGAACAAGCACCTTGCCATGGCAAGGCGGCGACAACCGTTGATCGGATCAAGAAATGATCGAAAGATACACTGCAGGACTTCTTAAGAAAGAAGGCGGCGGGCCCAACTCGCTATGTCACTGTAATTATCTTCCTTGCAACTCTTCATAGCGAGGTAGTGAACTCCGTTGATCCACTTCAAGCTGACGTTCAAGATTTCTTGTACATTTAGTCAGATAGGTATTAATGAGAATCGGATCTTTGCATAGCCGGCACATGTCAAAATTTATCACAGTCATCTGTCATTACACGTCATCAAAGATCTTTCCGATCTTTTGCCATTTTACGGGGCCTCGCTAACTCGCTAACGGCGAAGCACCTAAATTTTTTGATAGCGAGGTAGCGAGCTCCGGCACTTAAAAGGATTCCGTGCCGAAAAATGCAAGGGTTACCCAGTAATTACTTCTGTTAATTAAAACTGATTCTGACAACGGTATTTATGAATGGTCATGCCACCTGGTGTAATTATGATACAAGCAAGATTCAATGTCATCATTTTTAGATTTTCACGTGGCCTCGCTACTTCGCTAACGGTGAAGTGCCTGAATTTTCCGATAGCGAGGTGGCGAAACTTTCGGAAAAATCAACATTCCGGCTCTAATGTCAGATATTCTAGTGGGTCCCTCTCATTTTTTTTGGATGGCGAATTGCAAAGTGTACCTGCACAATAAAATATTTAATAAGCAAATCTCTGATCGCCGCATCTTCACTTTATGGTCCCACCGCTTAAAAAACTCAATACTCGCTATCTCGCTATACTTAATGAGCATGCAACTCTCAATAGCGAGGTATCGCCAGCAGTAGATCTAATCGGATCCGACGATTGGGACAAATAGGAAGAAAGGTAACCCGGGATAAAGGAAAAGGAATATGAAAGCATATTCGCCTCTTTTGAAATTTGAAAATTTTGCACCCGACCATTTATGAATAGGGATGAATATAGGGCTTATATGGTGATTATTTCTTATAGATGGTTTATCCAAAACCCTATGCTTCACTTAGACATAGAACATTTGACTTTTCTATGATTTAACTGAGAGTTTTTACTACAGAAAAGTCAGACCAATAGAAAGAATAAGGATAAAATGAAATGAATAAGAAGAGTGCAATAGTGTAGAAAAGATGATTTCCCCAGAAAGTTTTAAATATTAAGCCTTAGAAAGTCAGCTGACTACATAGATGTAAGAAGAATTTTAAAGCACAATTTTGAACATCAAGATGGACATAAATTTTGAGTTTGATCCCAAAAATTGATCTAGAATGTCAAAGTTATGTTAGAGGTTCAAAAGGGTAGATAAATATGATGATAAGATTAACCCTTTTGATGACAGGATAGTGAAGAGGGGAATGAAAGCCAAGAGGGGATGACAAGATATGAATGAGAAGAACTAAGAGAAGAATGAGCATAGTTAGCCAACAGATCCATAAAAGATAAATAAGACTCTTTCAACATTAAAAAATGAAAAGCTAAGCCAAAATGAACTCTAAAATGCAAGATAATATGCAAAAAGGTGCAATTGCAAGGGTTATATAGGTAGGTCCTAGTTTTTATCATTGAGCCTTATTAGGGACATCAGAAGAACTAGCATAAACTATGAGGATATGAATATGGTCTATATCAAATAGAAATCTAGGAACCCAACCTATGCATCAAAGACATATAAATCAAGATGACCAGTGCAATTAGATTCCCTAAGTTTGATATAGCAAGATTACACCTATATCAAGGCATAGATGCCAGGATAACCCTCAATTGTAGTCTTGTGAAAAATAAACTAGGATGATATGTTGTAGATCCTAAATGTCAAGTAGGATAAGTCTAAAGGCTTAAAAAACTTAAGATCAATAAGGTATACCTAAAAGAAGAATGCAATAGAAAACATGTCCAATGCCCCCAGTCCTCTAGTCCGTGACATCCTTGAGAGACTATTAGGGAGGGAACACTTAGTAAAGAAATAATTATAGACAACACATCAAGAGAAATAAGCTAATAATTCTTAGTTAGTTTTAGTGTTTAACTGCCTATGTGGAAGTCACATGATTGTCTCTTTAGAATCCAAGTATGCCTGTGAGAAATATCACAATATCCTAGGATGTAGCAAGATATCCAGTAAGTGTTTAGAAATGCTTGATGTCAAGGGGAAGTCTTGAGAAACAATATTTTAGAGAGATATCAAAGAAGCACCAATGTAACAAAGAGAACTTGGAAAGATGAAGTGGGTTGTTCCTCCTTAACCTAGATGTGAGAGTGAGTTCCAAGCTAGGAAAGGAAAAGGAAAATGGCATATTGATTGGTTCATGAGCACAAAGATATATACAAATAGACATAGATTAAAAGGGTCTCAAGTAGCACTCATTTCTAGGTTTTCACTATTTGACAAGATTAAATAGCTCTTAAGAAAGATCACATTGTTTGTGCCAGTATCAAGCATGGTGAAGAGTAGATGGATTAGGATGGTAGATAATATGAATGAAGAAAGGATGAATGAAACAAGTGAAATTATTCATCAAGGATTGACTCCTCAAGAGTATCGAGCTAGGGAAAGATAGCCATGTGAAGTATGTTTTGAGTAAGCAATAGAAACTAATGATTGAGGTAGTGTTTGGGATAATAAGTGGAAGCCAATAAGCAAGATAGAATATAGGATAATAAATGGTAGACAATAAGAAAGATAGCATGTAGGATAAGAAGTGGAAGCCAATAAGTGAGATAGCATAAAGAAAAATTAGTGGAAGCTAATACGTGAGATAACATATAGGATAAGCAGTGGAAGCTAATAAGAGAGATAGAATATAGGATAAGTAGTGAAAGCCAACAAGAAAGATAGCATGAAATTGTATAATAAAAAAGAGTAGACATTGTTGGATACAATCGTCTAATAATGTGTTGCCTTTGATGTTACAAAAATGTCATATCAGTTGTCAATTAGTACTTACTAAGCTCACTTGGTTAGCAAGATAGTTTTCCTTGTCCACCGAGCATTCCTAAAGTTTACTGTACGAAGATAGTGTCTACCGAGCTCACTCAGGCGTCGAAGGAATTTAGGCAGAAAATAGTGTTAACTGAGTTCACATGGTTGATGAACAAAAGTTGGTCAAAGTTAGTGCTAACTATGTTCACTCAGTTACCAAAGGATTTTTGCAAGTTCACAGTGCCAATTGAGCTTCTATTGGTTAACACAGGAAATCATCTCAGAACCAGTGTTTACCAAGCAGGGTCGGCTAAGGAAGAATTTTGTTGTTTCGACATAAGAAGCTTAATTATTTCAAGTATTTTTTCTAGCATACTATGGTGATGATTATTGGTTATTGTAATTTGAATTTGGGCCAACTTGACAATTTGGATGGTATAAATGAAAGGTCAAGTTGAGATTTCTAGTGTGTGCAAGTGTATTGATTGAATTAAGAAGGAAAGAGTGAGAGTGAACTTGAAGGATAAGTAGGTATCCTTGTGGAGCAGAAAAGTGTTATTTGATTAGGAAGGATCAAGTATGAAGTAGAATAGAGATCTATATTCAACAATTCAGTTGCATCACAATCAGGTCATCTCATTGTTACTCTCTAACCATTGTAGCAGTGATCTATAATCTCTTAACAGAGTTGGTTTAACAACCAGTTGTAAATCCTCTAACAAGGTGGCAATTCCATTGAATTGTTTTGAAACCTCTTGCAAGGCCACTCCTAACAGGGTGATTAAATCCTCTAATAAGGTCACACCTAATAGTGTATTTTGTAACCTTTAACTGGTTGGTTCTTAACAAGGCTCACTTCAAAAGAGTGAAAAACAATAACTAGTTACATTGGTGGTTTTTCTAATATTGGGTTTCCACACTAAATCCTAGTGTCTCATGTGTTCATGTTATTTCTCTTATGCTTGCAAGATTAATTACTATTAATTTTTTAAGATCTATTAAATGTAATTTACACTGTACATTTATTGAGTTACAACACTTCTAGTATGTTTATCGAGTAATAGCAGCAATCAATTTTCTCAGTCTAAATCTTATTGTTGACATCTAAGGGATCTAGGATTTATTTTAGTGGTAACTAATTCACCCCCCACCACTTAGTTACTCCTATATTTCCAACAATTGGTATCAGAGCTTTTGGTGCTTGTAGGAAAGGTTTCAAGGACCTAAGCTAAAGTTCAAGATGTCTTACAAGAGAGAGATTCCATAGCTAAACAAAGACAACTTTTCAGCATGGTAGGGACTCTTGAGACTTCATCTAACCACCATTAGTTATTTAGGCTTTAAATACCTTCATGAAGAATACACAACTCCTACTAGTACATTATCTATTCGAGATCTTGCTAAGAAAAAGAACCATAACATCATGATGATTGATATTGCATCTACTCTCAGCTATGATGAATTTGATAAGATCAAAGACTGTAAACTACTTTTGACATGTGGAACAATCTAAAAGAAATTTATGGTGGTGATGAAAATGTAAGGAGAGCCAAAGTAGAAAGCCTTAGAGGATAGTTTGATTAAATGAGAATGAGAGAAGATGAAAATGTTGCCAAATATGTGGAAAGAATTAAAGCTAGTGTCAGTGCAATCAGAGCTTCTGGAGGAGAAATCAAGGAAGAAACTATTGTAAGTAAAGTTCTCAAAATATTTCTTCCTACCTATGTAATTAGAGTATCTACTACTCAAGAAAAGAGGTGTGATCCAAATCAAAATTTAAGTTTGGATGCTTTGGTAGGAAGATTGACAGCTTTTGAGCAAGACAACTCTGACAATTATGTTCCAACTTGCAAAAATTATGAGTTTGCATTTGAAGCTAAACTTTCACTCAAAGAAAAAGGCAAGAAAATAAAGGACATTTAGTCTAAAAGTGAAGAGTAAATAGAGGAAATTTTTGATATTGATCTTGAAGTTGTTGAAGCTTTACTTGTAAATAAATATTCTAGAGGAAGAGGAAAGTACATGTAGTGCCTGGCCCTAGGTTGCATTTTTGTTATCATTGCTGAACTCTTTTAGGACTAGTTTTATGATGATTATTAGTAACATTATTTTGAGACTATTAGATATTGTGTTATGGATTCAGTTGATATATGATGAGATTACTTAGACTCTACATTTCATAGATGCATGATGATTATTACATTGCTTTCAGTTATTGATGATGATTAGATTAGATGGTTATTATCACATGTATTTTCTTATGGATACTTACCCCATACTTGCATGTGTATGGTGTGCGTGTTTGTTCTCTTATTGTATGGCATTTATGATGTGGTTAAGGAAGGGAGTCGTAGTCACCTGCTAGTCAGGATCTACATGATGCACCACTTCCTACCATTGCCTGTTTAGCTTAGCATCACTACTACATCTGAGGCCACTTTTTGACCATTATTGGTTGAAATTTTGACTTACATTTCGACCAATCTTCGACCAATGTCGATCAAGTCATTGGTCAGAATTTTTCTAGTCGAAAGTTCGACCAACATTCTCGTTGGTCAAAATTTTGACCAATACGTTGGTCAAAAAAGCCTTCATAACCGAAGTGCAAATTTGCCTAGAATTGGTCAAACTTTTGACCATTGAAGTTTTCCATTTCGACCAATATAAGTAGAAATTTCGACCAACGATGGTAGAAAGTTTTGGCCATGAAAGCTGAAAAGTTTGACCAATGAAGGTAGAACTTTCAACCAATATAGGTATAAATTTTGACCAATAAAGGTCGAAAAGTTTGACCAACAAAGGTGGGAATGTTGACAAGGAAAGGTAGAAATTTTGACCAATGATGGTCGAAAAGTTTGACCAATGAAGGTGGAAAATGTTGACCAATAAAGGTAGAAATTTTTGACCATTGAAGGTAGGAAATATTGACCAAGAAGGTAGAACTTTTGACCAATGAAGGTCGAGAATTTTGACATTTGAAGGTAGAAATTTTGACCAATGAAGGTAGAAATTTCTACCAACGCCTGGGTGTAAATTTTTTTCAGGCATTCTATAAAACAGTTCTCATGCTTTCCCTATGATATGACATTTTGCATGCATCCTGCAGTGTCTCATCCGGCTGATGATGGATTATGGAGAGTGATCTGAAATGATGATGCTAAAAAACATCACAATCAAATCCAAAATGAACTTGCATTACAAATGGATTGTGGAAATCTGATATTGTTGATTTTGCATGCATGTCTACCAGGACAATCACAACTTAAACATATATTGTGTTTAAGTTGTGATTGTCCTGGTAGACATGCATGCAAAATCAACAATATCAGATTTCCACAATCCATTTGTAATGCAAGTTCATTTTGGATTTGATTGTGATGTTTTTTAGCGTCATCGTTTCAGATCACTCTCCGTAATCCATCATCAGTCGGATGAGACACTGCAGGATGCATGCAAAATGTCATATCATAGGGAAAGCATGTGAACTATTTTATAGAATGGCTGAAAAATATCGACAATAACTATTCAAATTGTCGTAATCACCGACAGTAACTAATATGCTTCTTCATTAATATGCTCAATACAATAACTAAACTTGGCAACTATGCACAACAACTTATATGCTAAGAGGAAATCATTTAGGAGATACAAAATTTGAACAACCATATGTTAAGATTCTACAATAAAACATCACTTGCCTAAGTCTGACAGTTGAGATTAAGTTTGTCATCCTCTCTACGATATGTTCTGATGGCCTGCACATCCACAAAAGTTCCAGCATCTCGAATTTGTAGAATAAGAATTGTTTCATAGCGAATGGACATGATTGACAATAAGTCATCATATAAAAAGACTCTCGTGTGAAGCATGAATAGAAAAGGAAATGAATATGGGTGATAGGGAAGAGAATTCAATAATAGAGGCTAAGTATACTTTATTTTTGAAGTATACTAACTTCTACTAATTCTACTAACTGCTACTGATAATGGGGCTCCAGGACTACCACTCCTTGTCCATGCTTGCATTGTATTATTCTTAATGAGAAGGGTTCAAAAAAGAAGACATTCCATCCAGGAAGACCAAAAGGTCAAAGGAATAACCTCCAACTCGAGCACCTAAAACAACACAAACAAAACCGAAGTAACATAACAAAGTAGAAAGTCTACATGTAAAACTAAACAAATAGAAGCTAGCAACAAGTATGTAAGAAAGGGTTGGGTACTCCTAAAGCAATCTCTCCATGTAGATAAAAATGTTCCTAGTCTAAAACTCATGGACATGTAACAAAGATTTTGGAACTATTATCCCTTGCTTAGCCACCTCAAAAGCATGCATACAAGTGGCTTTGTCAACTGGCCTTTTCCTTCACTTGATCGTACACTCTTTGTATTCTTTTCCTTTTATGTTCTTGGCTATTTGGATATCTATGATAGCTTGAACTTCTTTTCTCTTCAGGGGCAGTTATCATACCCAACTTTTCTTAAGGTGTCCTTTTCACTGATTCAAATTGTGTTCTGCTGAATTTTATGATAAACTTTCCATAGAAGCTTGTGAGGACATGGAAACTTCTTTACCTAAATTTACTCGTTGGGATTGTCAAACTACAGCTACTTCTAGCTATCTTTGGTCTTGAAAGCAATTTTTCATTCTCTGATCTGAAACTGACAATACCCATTCTTTAGATCAATTTTTGTGAAGAATTGCACCCCATTCAAACAATCCATACGAGGTTAGTAAAAGTGATACTTTATCATGATGTTATTCATGGCTTGAGAATCTGTACATGCATACCATTCTCCATCATTCTTTGGTAGTTATTACTGCTGGTATAGCTTTCTTTTAGCAAATATTTGATGAATACTACTTCTCCTCTTCTCCTTCTCTTTTACCTTGCTCACTCTCCATCGGCTTCATTCTATATGTTTCCTTTGACAAGTTTGCACGTAGAATCAAGTCCATGCAATGGCTAATGCTTTTACCAAGTGGTAATTCTTTTAGCATTTCACGTGAATCTCTTCTTCGATACATTCAAACTTCCATGATAGCATCTGTGGTTGGTTTCCAATAAGAGACATGGCTCTTATGAAGGGTTCATTCATCTATTCTCCTCCTTGCACATCAGGTTGTTTTGCTACCACTTCATATCTACTCACATTATCAACTGCTACACTTTTCCTTTGCACTATTTCCAATCCCTATAACCTTGCCACTGTTGCTCTCAACAACTTTGCTTAGCATCACGGTGACTTGTCTCATAACCTCTACAATCAAATGACTAACATCACTCGCAACAAATTATTTATGGGATTTCCAAGACTATACGTACAATACCCCAAGATCCCACCTTGCTTTGATACCATATAATGTAGTATTGATTCATGAACCCAGTTAATAGGAAACTCCTTGCAAAAGATGAACCAAAATGGCAACACAAACATAACAGAGAAATCTGGAATTATACTATGATAGTACAACTCTTGCTTATATCAATGTTCTAGTACCCACTATCCTGTCTAGGTGCTTAGCTTGAGACATTTTGCTTATAGAACGACATTCTAGATTTCCAATGCTTCTAGCAGGTTACAGCCAAATTAATTCTTTAGGTCTAGATCACCTTCAATCTCCCTACATATTCTCATCCACCTCTACCAACAGTCCTCTTTTTACCATCTTTTTAAATGACATAAAACTTGAATCTGCAAGTCAACATCCAAATTTAGGTGCCACCAATCATGCACTAGCCTAAAAGTAGTCATTCATAAATATAGAAAGGTACAAGTAGTACTTTTATCTCTGTCAGCAAATTTAGAAGCAATAAAGGTTGCACCAGTAGTTATTGACATCAGTTCACAACACTGGTTATTTGATGTAATACCCGCTAAGACACCCAAATCAGAAATACTAATACCCAAGGTTATCACTGTCATAACAACAGGCAGTGGCAACGAATAACCTCTTAACTCTGGTATCTGCAACAGCAAAAGAGAACCAAAGAAAAAAAATACAACGGAGAGGAAAAATTAATAGTCCACTGAGCAAACAAAAGTTAACAGTATGCAAAGGTTGCTTGGATGCTCCTACATCACTTGTCCCTTGCAAACAAAGACAAAAGACAAATGCTTTAGTTTATTTGTAATGTGTGCTCAAAACCCAAAGAATTAATTTCTACATTTTGTAGAGAGCTACAGGTTAATTCAGTAAGTTCTAGGGTTTAGTTTAGTTATAAGTTATGAGAGCTTTCACTTTTAATTGGAAGATTTTTTCACCTTTCACGTTTTTCTATTTGTGTTCTTTCAAAAGTGACAATAAATAAATGTTCATCTGTATCCAATTGTGTCTCGCATTGTGATACGCCCCTTATCCTAGATTGTTTGCTATACATATATTAGATTACAATAGTAACATCATAGAACAAACTGTGTATAATAAGACACCAGATACTTAAATAGTCCACACAAGAAGGCATCAAAAGCAATAAAAGACAATTTAGAGAGATTCACAATGATGAGTTAACCTACATGGTTTGCCTATATGCAATATTGCACTAATTGTTCACAGTAGACAAAATATATGTGCATTGTTAGGTAGCTTCTGCCTAACAAAGCCTACTCTTAAGTTCCCATAATCAAAAACTGTATGGTATGCACTCATGAAAATATCTCCGAGAATCCTAAAAAAAAATTAGTGTTTACAAAAACTTGCTCTAAATCTATGTTTGCAAATAGAAAAGGAAAAATTAAATGGCACAACATACCATTTCGGACCCAATTGGTGGAGGAACATCCATGCCCACAAATCCGCTTAGGCACCTAGCAGCAGCACCTTCACCAACTTTCAGAATATATGCTTCCTACAACACCCACATGGAATGGATTAAAATATTTCTTAAAATAGTGAAAATTAAATATGATACAATACATCCATTTAGAAAAATGAAACATATACTGTGAAAATTAAATAGAGATCCTAGTGCACTTTTCAGTTGTCTTAGCATTGAGACATCTATTGACAATGAGTATGTGACTGGGTCATATAATTTCAATCTTATTTCTAAGAGTAAATATGCAAGGGAATGTTAACTTCCAATTTATGGATAGAAGGACAACTTGTCAATAGAGTTCTAGGATAGATTTGGAGAATAGTATACAAATATGATTTATGCTCGGGTGTTAATTTGTGTTGTTTACACACAGGTTTGACAATCTCCATTGTTCTTCTAGCATTTAAAGCAATGCAAGAATGTGCATCCCCTCTCTTATGGTGTTTTATTTTTAATTGTGAAATTAGTGAACTGTATGCTGGAACCAACTGTGATACGTGGTAGGAAATTGTCTATTAAAGTATTGCTAATCTTCATTGTTATTGTTATTTGGCCATTGAAATCGACAAGGTTGATAGTGACAACTTTTGTTCTAGGTTGATTGCTGAGAATTTGTTGGTTGCTAGTCCATAAACAACTAGAACTTCACCTCCAAATGCAAGCTCATTGTTTGCAAAAATCTAATATTGTACATAACTTCACCTTCAAATGTTAGCTTGTTGCCTACAGAGATCAAATATTGAATTACATGTTGCCATATTGAGGGGAGGCTGCAAGGGGAAAGCATGTAGGAAAAAAAGTAAAGCTTGTTAGAATTTGTTAGGAAATGGTTACGTGAATTTGCATGTGTCAAAACTAGAGTCACTAAGATCAGACAGTGTTGCATCTAGCATCTTAGAGTGGCAAAAATTGATACAGGGATACATGTGATAGAAAATTTCATGTGGGCAGAAAGACCTATTAAAGGCAGCAAACAAATAAGAAAATGTTCTGAGGAAAAGTGTTAAGAGAGAGAACCTTTGTTTTGTTTCAGTGTCTTGTATATCCAGCATACGAGGAGGTAAGTTGTTGGCGGTCTTGGTGCCAAGGTGGCTATGAGAAAACAATGGAAGAGTGTAAGTAATAAAGTTAATGAAATATAGTAGAAGGCAGCATTTGCCTAGCATGATTAAGATATCTTACCATTTTTTAAGTTTATCTTGTGGAGTGGTACTCTCTTCAGTTGTTGTGTTGTTGTCCTTGGGGCACCTTGAAAATGCAAACAAGAAGAGCACATTAGGAAAGCATTTAGAAAGCAAGTAAACATGTCAGTGGGTACTAATGGGCTGGAAAGGTTAGTCAATCAAGATGTTGTGCATCATTGCAATTCTAAAAACCTTGTGAGCAAACTATAGATGCACTCAAGACAATGACTAAGTATTGTAGTGGGAAACCATGTCAAGTAAATACCTTTGTTTGGTGCATCCTGTCTGGAAAAGGTCGATTGGAAGGCATACTAATGGGCTGGAAAGGTTAGTCAATCAAGATGTTGTGCATCATTGTAATTCTGAAAACCTTGTGAGTAAACTATAGATGCACTCAAGACAATGACTAAGTATTGTAGTGGGAAACCATGTCAAGTAAATACCTTTGTTTGGTGCATCCTGTCTGGAAAAGGTCGATTGGAAGGCATACTGATGTGATATTGACTATGACAAGGTAAAGAGAGTTGTGAGTATATTATTTTCCAAATTAATATTATTACATCATACCAATAATTTGAATGACTTAATCTTTTAAATATTATTTGTAACTAGTGGCATGAAATCTTAAAGTAATGTGAACAAAACTGAAAGATGGTTCAGCAAAATTATCTCTATTTTCTTGTCTTAGACGGAACTTTTCCAGTATGAGTGAGATGAATTTCAGGTATTAAAAAGGCAATCAAATTTTACCATTGACATCACCTTCGTCTTCCTCTATATCAATCGGTATCAGAGTATAGCTTTTAGATATATTATAGGCGATTTGTTGAAGGTTGGAAGTTGAAGATTCATCATGCACAGAGAAGATAATATGGCAAAGGAGATTAGAGAATTTAAAGAGAGATACACTAAGCTAAAGGAGATGACACAAAGGAAGGCACTATTCAGGACAAGTTGTAAATGCAAAACAAGGTATGTAATGTGGTAATAGATTCAAGTTCTAAGGATAGAATTCTTTGTGAAGTTTTGCCAATGAATTGTAATCTCTTAAATTTTAGAAAGGCCATGGCAGTTTAAGAGATGCTTTGTATGATAGGAGAGAAAAAAAATTCCAAATTAAGAAAGATGGAAACACTTTGTCTCTAATATGATTGCAGAAGGATGAAAAAGAGAAAGATAGGATAGCAAGGGTGATCGTGATAGGTGGGAGGGAATTTCTAAGACATGAGGAAGACAAAAACAAAGAAGGTGCAGCCACACAAGAAAAGAGAATGTTGATACAAGTATAAGCAATGATGCAAGGTTGAAGAGTAAAGAAGAAGATAAGACATAGCTCTACAAGTCTGAAAATATAGTGATGTCAAGGTTTGAAGGTCATAGACAATATAGGGGAATAAAAGTTGTGACATGATTTCAGCTCAAGATAGTGCTTCTACTTCATGAAAAATAAAATAGGAGATGTATTTCTAAATCTAGATTTTGTAGTAGTAGGAAGACCTTGCAAAACTAGTGGCAAATCGCATTCAATATTGTAGAAGAAGAGTATTGTAGCAGCATCATTTGCATCTTCAAACTATGTATGTAGAAACTATATATATAGAAGATTAGAATTTTGAGAAAGAACATACGTATTTTAATTACAGATATTTCTCACCATTTACTTCTAATTTTTAATTGTTAGTATAACGCATTACCTTGTTAATAAATTTATTATACTAATTAGACTAAACAATTAGAAAAGTAGTTTCCTAGTAAAGGGGAAAATGAATCTACCCTTGTCTCTAACAAAAGTTTTCCCATCTAAAAAAAGTGTCAACATGGTGCTCAAGAATGTACAATATAAATAGGAAAACATGGTGCTCAAGAATGTTAGATTTGTTAAAGTTGATAAAAATGCTTGGGTAGAGGAAAGCAAAGAGATACCACTATTTATCATTGTGAATGATGAACTTGTCAATATCATCAAATTGATCGAATATGGACTTCATCATCAAAAGAGACAGAAGAATCAACAAGTGTGTGATCATGATAGAACATGATCATCAAAAGAGATAGAACATGAGCATGATCAGAACCATTGATGTAAAAAATTGTACAATTAATTTAGAATTATTTGTACTATACCTATGGATTGTGGAAAGCTGATAGATCAAGTATTGGTATCTATTTTGTTAAAATATTTACAATACTAAAAATATATCATCCTCCTTACTAGTTGCAGTGAATCACACTTCTTTGATACTTCTTCCAAGTTTCTATACTTATAGTCCTTGTGACACTATCTTGAAATGTTCTTTTTCAAGTAAGTAATATACTATGTATGACATAGATTAGATTTCCACTATCTATTACAATTATTATTTTACGTCTGAATTTCACTATGAGTTTTTTGTTTGCATCAATGTTTCTTATCACTCTCATCTTGATGATGGTTCATGGAGTGTAGTCTGAAATGTTTTTACAAACAAAATCATCCAATAAAATATAGAAGCAAAACAATAAAATATGTCATATTTTAAACAACAGTAGAAAGAATTGACTTATATCATCCTTGTTTTCTCTTTTGTCATCGTGATGATAGATCATAGAACATGATCCCAAATATTAATAGAGAAAAACCCAAAAACTCAAATACAATATAAACCATTTTGACACTTTTCCCCTTTACTAGGCTATTCTCTTCTTTCGATCAGCAGACCCTATTTTCTTGATTTTTCTCTTAAACCAACAAAATAAATAGGCTTTTAAAATACCCTTTTGGGAGTTATATAACATACTCAAAACTTAATATGGACTCCTTTGGAAAAATATGCCAAAAATCATGATTGTCACTATTTTTCAAGGGTAAAACATGAGGTTTTACAAAGCAACTATGCAATATACTTATCCCAACTCCACCAAATTCATAGATTCATCATATTTTGTGCCTTATTAGACAAATCCATCATCAATTTCATCCTATGAGGACTTTTGATATGAAACTCCCAAATTCAAGCCTTAAAACCCTCAAAATCAAGGGTATCACCAATCTAGGTCAAGCGCACACTTCCAGGATCTAAAACTTAGGATTCACCATCCACTCATCATTTCTTCAAAGAATATCAAATAAAAAGTATACCTTGTTAAGCCAGATGTACGGCTGCATAACACCTAGCACTCATTTGGGTACCCAAATTAGTCCTTCCAGCACTCAACTTTGCATTTCTTTCACAATAACCTACAAATCTTCACTTTTCTTGCATATTAGAGGTTAGTTGGGCATTTTAGTGCTATGGGTTCCATCCCAAGAAGCAGTTAAGAGTACACATTGGATGGAACCCTCATTTCTTCATGTTAAACTAGGCAAAACTGTGACTTTCGGCGTAACAGCAACAATAAAGATTTAAACCTGTTAATAAATGTATTAAATCTGATTCAAAGTCTCTTAATAACACTTTCCCAACATGAATGAAAGATTACACCACCAAAATATGCTTCAAATGTGCAAGAAAACTCAGAAATTTTATTCAATTCTTGGTTGTCCGTACAATTTCTATACTATTCTGTACATACCAATATAGACACTAGTCATATTAAAAGTAATTTACTTCAGGATTGAAGATGTGTGGTGATCAAATGTGTATGGGGGGGTCATTTATGAAGTGTTTATGCAATTATTTTGTTCTGGTGATATGGTTAGAGGTCCTGTTGAACAGGCCCTAGACTAGTGACCCCAAAACCAAGGTTTGGTGGCAAATGTGTTGTGTAAAGGTTAGAACCTTAAAATATTGAAAATCTATTGTTTCTCAACCCCTAGAAGGATTGTTTCACCCTTTCAAATCATAGGGTTCAGTGGAGTTGTGGGTTGCTGTGTAAAATTGGAGAATTAGGCCTAGTGTGGATAGGCTAGGGGTATCGGATCTTGGGTATGGTCCAAAAGGAAGCTGTATAGATCCCAAAAGGGTATCTTAATCAGGTTTTAATTTCCACAGTTGTTTGGGAACTATTGGAGAGAAATCCAAATTAGTGACTGGTGAGGGCTACTAGCTTTAAGGCTAGATATGAATGTTGGGTAAGAGATTAGTTGTCCAAAATGAATGGATGGATGGAACATGGTGGAAAGGCCATGAGGAGATGATTCACAAATGAAGAATGAAGGTTGAATCCTTGGAAGAAGTTATGGTGTTTGGGAAACTCTAAGTGCACTTGGGGTAGCATGGAAGGTAAGTCCTTGAGGGGACATTGGAGTAAAGATTTGTTGCTAAATGAATGGATTTGCTATCTCATATGAAGAAGATGGATGCCACACACCACCTCTGCATCATATACTAAGAGTGCATTGCACTTGTTATGACGCTTGGGAATGTAGTTTCTTCATGTGATGCATTGGTCTTGGGGATCAATCTCGATTGGGTGTCAATGTTGGGATTTCTCAACAAGAAGTAACGGAACTAGTTGGGATTCACTGGAGTGACCTTGGAAGATATAAGGATGAAAGTTTCAGATGTTTAGGTGTTATTCACCATTTGACTAGTCACTTTGTGTCCCTGTTTCATCTAGAGATTGATTGGGACAAGATTCTCAATAAGGATTGGAGCATTGATCAAATTGGTACACTTGAGATCGTTGCTTGGAAATGCTTGGTGAAGGAAGGCTCATTCCTTTAATTGTGAACTTATTGGTTGGTTGCAGACCAGCCACACCACTCTGTAGTTTTCCATAATAGTAGAGAGTTGGCAAGTTCTTCTTGGCCAAGGCGGGGAGAGTTCATAGTCTCAGACTTGTGCAGGCTTCTTCCAGCCACTTCTGAGGCAATCTGGACTGAGGCATTACTCAAAATTCATGCTAAGACTATAGGCCACTCCTATGCTTCAAATAGAGTGTTGAAATTGGTGATATCAAAATGTATTTCACAAATTCATGTTATGGGCAGCAGTAGTCGTGGATCATTTTAGACCTACCACATGCAAAGTGACCATTTTATGTTAGTTTGAGCTTCACTTGGTTTCAAGAATACTATAATATTCTCTACTTAACAAGGCCAACCACGTGAAGGTGGAAGCTCGTCTAGCCTCACCCCCCTCCCCCTAACATCAATCTAAAGTACCCATTATCATCTAATTACATACTTCATTGATTCATTAATCCATTTATGAACCATAACATTCAATCAATACAATCACATAACATTCATTAATATGATATAAAATTCATTAATACACAATACTAATCAAGACTTCATTAAGACATAACAATATTCATTAACATAAGATAAAAATCAGTATTAATACGCATCATTCATACATAATTACTTAAAACAAAGTTCTTTCATTATCCAACAAGGTTTATGAAAGAAGATTTTTAAAACATCATTTCTTCTTTTTGTTTTTATGAGCTCTCTTAAGAAAAGCGCTCATAGGAGCATCCATATTTGCATCATTCTCCTCCTCTTCTAGCACGTGTAATGTCAAATTATGATGGCTCCTTCTCTTTGCAAGAGCAGGAGGCTGCTGTACTAAAGGGGGCTCTGTTGCAAGAACAAGTGAATGGGATAAATTGGCATACTCTTTTTCTTTTTTTAACTGTTACCATTCTATAATTAAGTACTAGTACAACATAACATGCATTTTTCTTACCTGACAATGCCACATCATATACATTAACATTTTGATCTGCCGCCATGTCAACATGTTGAAAACTTGGAACATGTTCCACTCCTTCGACATGATGTTCAACATGCTCTAAAATATTCAAAAAAATATTATCATGAGTGATGGATTCATTTTGAGCACTACACATGAAATATGAGTCAATAAATTTGACTCAAATACTACACAGTTAAATCATGATAGCAATATCACAATATTTACTCTATGAGATTTGTTAGAACAAATGATTTATCAAAGTATAGAGTTGGAAATCATTATCAACTACTGATCAAAAGCTTAAAGATCCCTATTTTAAAATAATGAATATGTTTCAGCAACCAGAGATAATCTTTAAAGTAGTGTTAGAGAAATAAGAACAAAACTATGTGAATGATCCAAATAATATAATAAATTGCCTTGCCAATCTATAAACCTAGTTCTCATTGCTCAAGAATACCCTAAATACATAATACAAGAAATGCAAACTACTATGATTTAATAAAAAACAAATAGCCAAGAGAAAAGTCTCAGCTCAAACAAACAAAATTTCATGTACACTGCAATGGAATTGAGCAGCAACACAGAGACACCTTCCAGTGATGAAAACTATAGTTATGGATTTTCAAATCATACATTAAAATAGCCTCAACGATCTGAAGACCTGGTGGTAATGGCTCACAAACTAATATCAATAATTTGTGTCTGTAATCCTCTTTCAACTATGACCAATATTTGAACTTAGATGGTGTATATTCAGAAAGACTCTCGACAACTATAAAGTATAAAGATACACAAATCTTAAAGACTGGGAAGTCAAGTCTCTCATGTCATTTGAGATGCATATTCTTGAGGATGCTAATAAGTGGTCTTTTATTATATTTTTATTAGCATGGAACCCTCACTTGGAGAAAAGTTTGAAGAGGTTGTAGTCTTTAAACAATACATTTTCTAAAAGATCTACACAATGAGCATAGAATATATGTTTCAATAAGAGCATGCTTGGACAATAAATGGAAGGAGAACATTTCATATTTTTGATTGCATAATTAATTTCCAATAGAAAATTAATACCTCCACCACTATAATGCACATTATGGCCTTCGTCATGAGCAGGTTTTGTGGTAGGATATGAAGGCTGCAATAAAATGTTATGCACATTGTTATGTAGTCAATTTACATTCAAAACTAATACCAAAAAAGAAAAGGATCAACTATTCAATTTCATTTACTTTTCATCTAACCAATTTACCTATGAGATATCATTTGGTGAACTAGATTGTTGAGCAAGGCTTATAGATTCTTCGCGTAGGCGTGCAGCCACGAATTTATAGCCTTCCTTCAAGGCAAGTTTTCTATCTTCATCTGTGACCTCCACATTGAATTTTGTGCCCTATATTTTTTTCTTGATATCATCAGTTTTGTATGAATGGTTTCACTAACCAAAATTGTTTGCAACATTATATTAAAATTTTTTATTTCATATCATTGCTCCTACTTACAACTCGAGACTAGAGATTCATATAGCCACCAGAGCCAAGTTTGTGTTGGCCAAACTTTTCTACTCTCACTTTTCTAGCCACAGATGTGTCCTGCAATCTATGAACAATTTCAAACATCTTAGATTATATATTTACAAATATGAATAATTAGTGCATGATTACAATGTACTTAATAATACCATGACATACCTCTTTTTGCCCTATGCTGCTTCATTACCTCTATCTTCACATAGCCTTTTCTCCTTTGCATCTTCTACTATTTCATTCCACTCCATTGGTGGAATCATAGCTAGATGGTCGTACTTTGGGTTATCCTTAAGAGCCCTTCTATATCGATCCCTCATAGTCTTTATATGCTTTGCTGCTCTTTTGAGAAGTAGGCTATTGTCAAACATGTCTTTTCCAAATTTCTCGTCAAAAGATGCAATAAGCTGATTTTTTAATTCCACAGTTTGTAAATTCCACCTTTTTAAAAACAAATAGATTGTTAGATCAATAGCTTTAATATATTACAGTAAATGAAAGAAAAGAAAAATTATGTAGAAATGATATGAAACTATGTACCTTTTACGTATGGTGGGTCCGAATAGTCTCAATGTCATATGAAAAATATGTTCAAAGAAAACATTATTACCTACAAAAACATAAAGGATTTATCAGTCCAAAATGAGTAATATAAAAATATATTTTTTTTTACACTTTAAATAAAAACAATTTTAAAGCACCTAGAAGCTTTCGTTCTTTTAACGGAAACACAATTTTCTTATTCAACAATAATGTCCCTTCATATGAACTAGTACTAATCACACAAACTGCTCTATGAAATGGATCAACTTCAACAGTACTGCTCTCTGCTGGTCTATCAACTGAAACATCGTGACAATTAAAGTAGACACCAAATGAATTAAAGCATACTTATGGATATAATCAAATTGAAGAAATTGACTAGAAAAAATGTTTTTTCCTCGCATTCCATTAAGGATTTAATTCAGGATAATCAAATAGTGTATTAAAGATACCATATTTTTAGAATTCATGATATATTGTTGTTTATGTTTATGATAAGATAATGTGTGATTTTTAATCATCTATGTTTAGGATAGCTTTCAATGGTCCATGGTCTGTTATCACAGTGAGAGTTCAAGAATATAAAAGTATCTATGCACATACATTGCAGAGAAACATCAAAGAGAAACATAAAAGACAAAATTAAAATATATTTTTTAAATGATGTTACAGTTTACTTTTGGATTAAAAGGTTAGACTGTTTTTTCCATGTGAATCTGAAACATTAATTCAAAAAGTAGCACAAAATCTTGCCTACATAGTACAATATATGGTACTTCGTTGTTCATCAACTTGTACAAATACATTACAAAATATAGCAAAACAAGGTTTTACCAGTTCTAGTGGGCATAGATGAGGATGTTTGCATGGCCCTTGTTGTCGACAATGCACTAGGAAATAGTGGACCAACAACCAAAGGAGGAGTCCGCACATCATCATGAGCTGAGGAATACAATATTGTTAGCAAAGACATTTGCAATGGATAAAGATCAAATGGGATACTAGCTAGAAATGTCCACAAAAAAAAAGTAAGTGTTATAATGTTGATGAAAACAAACAAAGTGCTACTTACACGAAGGTTGTGCGCAACGACCATCACCATGTTCACCATGTGATGTCACAAATGGCACAAATGTCTATACAAGTACACATAAAATTAGAGATCAAGATCCATAAGATAGTATAAAATATTCATATCTATTGAACTTCTATTATTGCTTTAGTAGAAATTACTACTTACATGCAAAGATTGGATTCTATGGCCCAATTCTGTTCTCAGTGCCTCTTTCTCCTCACTTTTGTCACCCTCGATGATAATGTTAACAAGTTCATCAGTGTATCTTTGCTTGATTTTCTGGGTGATGAACACAGGGTCAGTACTATGGGCAATGTTATGTAGATATGAAGCTCGTATTTCAGATCGCATTTGATCAGCGGTCATTCTAGCTTTTTCCTATCATTTGTGACATTAAATATCAGTAAAATTTCATCAAAACAACTCCAAAGCCATAAAGAAAAGAACATAATAATATGACATTTGTTTCTATATTAACATTAAAATTTACAATATTTAATGTTTACCTCTACTGAAGGTGTCTGAGATGGTGCATCCATATCGCCCTGTGAAAAAAATTAGTAAGTCTTAGAAATCAACAACGAAATTAAAGTAATAGACTTACCAAAAAAAAAAGATTAATAATAAAGTAGATTGTATATGTAAATCATTTGTCTTAAGTTATAAATTTAGTGTAACTAATGTGTATATCTATAAAAAAATTGACATGTTCTACTTAATGTTTATATGTGCACATATGGTTTAGAAAGAAAAGTTTGGTCGTACAAAACCCCATCATAGTTGACATTGATCCTAGCTAGACATTTCATTGATCATTGTGATCTTCATCCATGTCATCATCATCATCACCATCATCGTACTTTTCACTTTGATCGTTGTCATCACCACCACCATCTTCTTCGCCATCATCACCATCTTCATCGCCATCATCATCATCTTCATCACCATCATCATCATGACCATCATCGCCATGATCATGATCGTCATCAACATCATCATCATCATTATCACCATTATCGTCAGCATGACCAAAATCATCACCATCTTCTTCATCTTCACCACTGGGTAACTATTGTTCTTGATAACCATTTACTTCCTCTTCTGCTTCTTCAATTTCTTCTTCTTTGATCACATTATACTTTACCGGCCTTCCTCTTGGGTCATGTCTAACAACAAATGACCAATCTAGTTTCTGTGGAACACCAAAATAAAACACTTGCTTGCACTGGCTTGGAAGAACATAGGGCTCATCTCCGACTGGCTCAAATGACCTTGTATTAATCATAGTAAATCCACTATCATGTTCAATAATAGTCCTATCAGGATCATTTCGATTCAGTCATAACCTGAACCATTTGATGACAAATAGAACTATTTTGAATGAATTAAAGTCACACTCAAGTATATCATCCAAAATTCCATAGTATCAATTTTCAGATCATTGAGGATGTATGTCAGTTCTAGATGAAATATTGGTGATCACGAAGACAGCACTTATCCCATAATCACATGTTTTCTTCATTTCATCTGACTTTTTGGTGCGGAATTTATAGCCATGGTAGTACATAGCTTTGTGGTGTTTGACCTGTAATTATTCAAACATGTCAAGAATATTTGCATCGATCTGTGAGTTGATATTAAACTTATGTGTGATGATTAGTAATCTTATGCGTACCTTTGTATCTCTTAAGCCATATATTAGATCAAGTACCATTTGTGTAACATTGGGATCTCCATTACGATGAGCTTCTTTAACCAATGATACAACACCATCCCATGTTAATGAGCGACCATTTTCTTGAGATTGCTCAATCCATACCATCATCCAATCAAGATTGTTTGTAATATACAAGTGTAGTGCATCCGACTCACGAGCAACTATAAAGAAGACAATTACACTAGTTAGAAACAACTTATATATATTGATGATGAATAATAATGGTTAAACTACAAAAAAAAACTTATAATTACCTGTCACCCTCCTCAATCTACCTTTCCCCCTCAGGTACTCCCCTTCAAATTTTTCATTAGAGTTGGGATCCCAAATGCAATCTACATGGATATCTGCTACAAACTTTGGAAGATATTCAGTAATGTACACCATGGTTTGGTATATCATATATCCCTCTATCATAGAACCCTTAGGAAATGCTCTTTGTTGAACCAAGCCCTTCATAAATTTCAAGTGCCTCTCAACCATCCACATTGATCTAGCTTGTAAGAGTCCACACAATTCAATCTCCTCAACTTGATGTATGAGGTAGTGTTCTTGAGCATTGAAAAAGGTTGGAGGTAAACAATTTTGCATTTCACACAGAAGCTGTGGAATTTTTCTCTTCCAGTATTTTATATCTTTTTTGTTAATTTCTTTAGATGATAACCACCTAAAAGAGATTCAACACACAAAACCACATAAATGAGATTTCAAATAAAATTATACAATAGATTTAAGAGAAAGCTACAAATCTAAGAAAAAACACTTCTAACCTCGTGTATTTTCCAAGATCATATATAACTTGTTTAATACTGTTGTCAAACTATTGTGGAAGGGATAGAGGTAGGATGAACTACAATCATTAAAAATAATCATTTCAATATATTATTAAATAATGCAATAGGTAGTACATTCAATCTTACAAATATACTGTAAATGGAGAACATGACTTACCTTGAGGAAGGTATGCCAATCATGTGTTTTCAACCCAGGCCCAAAATCACCTTTCTTTGATAGAAGAGTGCTTATATTTGTAGCAAACCTTGTTGGAAATTTTTTTTTTTTTTATGACTTCTTTTAATGCATCACTCTGTTGCTCCGTTAATAACCAAGGAAGGGTGCTTGTATTTATGCAGTCTCCATTACTATTTGATTCAATGGAAGCTTTTAGTGCATGATTGGATTCATGAATGTCGGTACAAATTTTGGCAATTTTTTCTCTATCACACCTTCCATCCAACATTTTCCATAGTGTCTCTATTACATTCTTTCCAATATGCATAGCATCAAACAAATGGGCAATTGGGATATCCTTGTAGTACAGTAACCTACTAAATTGAGTAGGATAACTTTTCCTTCCTCTAGGAAGTTGGTCATTGATGCTTTGACGACCTTCACAAGCATCAATTACAATGTTAGTAAATATAAGACAATATCAAAATACAAATTTTAAACTTTGGATGATAAATTGGATATTACCTTGACAATTTAGTCGATTATATTCCAACTTCCATAAATGAGGTGTCATTCTTCGTGGCCTTGATGATGTCTCTTCTTTCCCATTGAAAAGATTTTTTTCGGCAATTCGATATCTATGATTATTGTGGAGAAAGTGTCTAAACTCATCAAACACATACTTTCTTAAAGTTCTTGAATGACGAGATTTCATCTTCAGACCACAAACTGGACATGCAAATTTTCCCTTTGACTGAAGACCTACAAGATCATGTAGAAGTAGATCATGTACAATTATCATGTGCAACTTAAACATTTGATAATAATGTGTAAGCACTATAACAAACCAAAAATATGTGATATTAACAATATAACATACCACAAAAATGAGTTAACCCAGGGGCATCATGTATTGTCCATACAAGCATTGCATGGAATTGAAATTGTTGATGTCCTATCGGTCTAGAGATGTCATACATAGTGATGCCATTCCATAACTTCAACAAATCGTCAATCAGGGGCTCAATATACACGTTCATATCTTTCACTTGGTATTTACCTAGCAATTGAATGAACATAAACATTACATTATTATTATGACCATTTTCATGCACTATTTATAAATTAATTTAGATAACTATAAAATGATAAAAATACCTGGCACAATCATTGAAAACATTATGTGCTCCCTCTTTATGGACATCCAAGGAGGAATGTTATTATTAATAACAAAAAGAAGCCACACTGAGTAAACAGATCTCATATATCCATATGGATTGACACCGTCCACTGCCAATGAAAGCTTCAAATTATGAGGTTCTTCTTTAAAGTGTGACCATGTTTCTTCTATCTCTTTAAATGCAAAACCATCGGCAGGAATTCACATAATGTCATCCTGACTTCTATTGCGTGCATGGTAATCCATAAATTGTGCCAAGGTGGCACACCTGAATAATCGTTGAAGACGTGGAATAATGGGAATGTACCAAGGAACCTTGTGAAGTACTTTTTTTGTTATTTGATCTAACCGATATCTACTACTATGACAATCAGGGCATTCTGTTGCAAATTCATATTGTTTATGATATAGAATGTGATCATTGGGACATGCATGTATTGTTTGATACTTCATTCCAATCTGATCCATAATGTTAGATAATTCTCGATACGAACGAGGCAAAATGTTTGATGGTGGTAACAAAAACTCACTAATCAACCTACAACAACAAATATGCATTGTTAATATAATGAATAGTAATTGTATGCTAACATTGAAAATGACAAAAATGACATACCTTAGCATACGTGACATTGCTACATTAGATATACCATTCATAACCTTTAAGTTCACCAACAACACTATAGCCGAGAGTAGAGTTGTTTGGGAGCCTTCGTATAAGGGCTCATGTGCCTTCTCAAGTAAAGGTATATCAAGACCATCTTCATCATCATTATCACCTACCCTAATACCATCTTCTTCAATCATGTCCTCTGGCACATTATCATCTTCTTCTATGAGAGTGTTATCCTCAGCTTGGATATTCACACCTCCATGTTCCTCCAATAGGAAATTCACATTCAGCAATGGATGAAAATCATGGCCCCCTTCAACATGACCATGTTGCCTACAATGACTCTGGGCTGTTGTGATTAGAATTCTTTGAGTCTTTAAGCCTTTACACATCTTGCAAGGACAATAACATTTATTAGGTTTTCTTCAAAACTGAGCCCACAATGCAGCCATTGTCTCATTTTGTTCAGCGTTCATATTGTTAGGCATGGTCTTTCTTCACAGGAAAATATATCTGCGAATAAATTGGACATGTTGTGATTAATGTTTATATCTACACATATGGTTTTTCTTGATTAATGTTTTCAAATGTAACTAAAATGATCCTATAATTTCTAGAAGGCGTAGATGTTTGCAAAATGTGCAGTACCACCCTTCTACCAAAAAAACACACCTAGTATAGAATAATGGATAAGATCAAGACAACAATAATAGTGGTCCTTCTATTGATACGCCTTTTGAAGGTTGAATAAGGTCCTAATTTTGCTAACCCACTCTATTTTATCTGTTATACTTTTTGCTTTCAACACAATTGCACTATGTATTGGAATAGAAAGCCATGAAACAAAGATTGAGCAACCATTTGAGCATAGAAGGTGCCAATTTAATATACAAATATGTGCACTTGCAGTTTGAAACTTGAACCCCAAAAAGACACACACCTTTTAGTACTATTCTGTATGAAACCTTGTTGTTGATTTTGAATGTAAGACTTATAGCTACAGCATCAGGACCATTTGCCTTTTTTGAGTTTTTAGAACTTGATTTAGCTAGAGCTGGAGAATCAGAAGTACCATCATTAATTCATTTATTCAAAGACATTAATTCATTAAAAAAATTTGTGGTGCTTGCTAGATAATGAAGAAAACCAAATACTCCATCTAAAATTACACAATGGATAAACAGACAGAAATAGTCAATCTCATTTTTTCATTACTTGATTTAGAAGTTTAAAGGTTCCAATTACAAAACAATTTGTGTATCCTTCGGGGAACTTTTGAAAAAGAGCAAAAGCCTTTATAATCACAAGAGATCAACTTATAGTATACTTAAATGTTAGTAAAGATCTGCATTGTAAAGTTTCCTAGAAGTGACTGGCACTCATTACAATTACTATGCCACTTAGGCACCACGATGTTGCCACATAGGCACGACAATAAACTTAACCATTTCTATTGGTTGGAGAGACTGTGGTGAATTAAAGTAGTATTTGGAGTATCTAGGAATCAAGACCTTTATTAACATCCAACAAAGTAGAGTTCTTTGTTAAAGTAAAACTATGTATTCTCATGCTTCTCCATAGTTGTAGAGGCATGTTTGTTACCATCCTCCTAAGGCATGGATGCAGATAACATTTACTGTTCCCAAAAAATTGAACATAAAACATTTCAAAACAGAAATCACAAAGAATTTCTGCCTTCACTGGATTCTTATTTCAAGTGAATTCTCAATACAGCTAGACACTTCGTTATGGCATAATGATTCAAGTTAGCAATCCTTTGCAGTAGCTTTACAATCCTATCTGGAAATACTAGTTCTTTACACTTTTCCAAAAATGATTCTTTACACAATGATATTGGCAATATATTGTTGGTTGACAAATTTTCCCTCTTAAAAGATATTGGAATAAGGGTGATATTCTTGCTCAAGGTTGTTATCACCTTTTATTACTTCCAAGGTATAGCCCCCTACATAACAGCCAACTTGGCAAAAGGGTTAGACTCTAGGGGAAAGTTATCCACCCTCTAACTTCACCATCCAACAAAAAAATGAAAACTTCCATATGTTGCACAATACTAATCTTCTCTCAAACCCAGAATAATTTTGTTCAGAAAAGATGGCAAGAACAGATCTAAAAGAAGCAGGGAACACATCAGCATTGTGTAAAAATGAGGACAGAATCATCCCTAACTCTGCTAGGGAAGCTTATTTAAGTAAATAAAAATGATTATTATGAAAGAAAAAATTGCATCTTCCATTTATATTATTTGAAAGACAGGCATGCAGGGTTGTGTGTCATGATTAGTGCTGAAAATTATAGTAACATGTGACATTACATGTTTTTTTAAAAGCATGAATATGCTCGTCTTCTGTCCTAGATTCTCCATACATAAAGTTAGTACAAAATCACTTGGGGTATCTAGATGAAATGTATTCCATCTTTGCCTTTGTAAGCAAAAGATCTAAAAGGAGAGTGAAAAGGTAGATTTATTCTTAAAAGAATGGATTACTAAATATAAGACAAGAGATTATTCTAATTACATTAATTACATTATAGTTTTTAAACTAGATAATTAAAGAACAAATATACACTAAGCATGTTTACAAAAAATTCAATAAGATAATAGAATGATAACTAAAATAATGTAAGTCTTCATTAATTTTATTTTATATGAATAGTTGTATTGAAAAAAATGAATAATTGAAGAAAAAAATGAATAATTGGAAAAAAAAATTACTAAGAAGTTAAAAATGGTGGTAATTGGAGAATTTTTACTTTTCTTCAAGTAGGGGAAATGTATCATCAAGTGTTTATCCACCTAACCATGGATCAATCTTGATCCTTCCTTGCATATTGCTAACTAAAGTGAGCCCAATCCTCTACAAGGGAATAGGAGAAAACCTTCTAGGAACTAGCATAAGAGTCCTACACCTTATCAGTCAAATCCTACAACTCTTGTCATCTTGGTGTGACCCTTGACTAGAGGTGTATCCAACATCTTAGGATTGTCCAACAGTTGAACTAGTGTACCTAGGCAAAGGATTTCACAACTATGATGTTAACCTCTCATCCTATCCCACTTGACCTTAAGTGATGTTAGATCATGGGGTTACTAAGGAATAAGATTCCCTCCTTTGGTATTTGAATCCTAGAGATACATGAATTTAACTTCTAATTACAACTGCTGAAGAACATCATCTCATAAATTATAATGATTCTTGTCCATGGATTAGTTTGGTAAGTGTAATTGTAATTTAAAACTTGGCTCCAATGGATCAAATGTTGCTATACTTGGAATTGCCCCACATCTTGTCCATTTGTAAGTTTGATCTGATAATTTAGAATTCATAAAATAGTTGAAAGTGTTATAATTTTCTAAATACAAGAAATATCTTCTACCATCATGCTACATGCTAGAAGGGAGAGAGAACATACAAAATTTAGTTGTGTTACTAGTAGAGTCCTTTGACTGTTAAAGTATCACTTTCATATGCTTTGAATTTTGAGACACAAAAATTCAAAGCTCATTGTTAAGATAGTTTCATATTATAGCAGATGATTTTTTTTCCATTTACATATTTTATTTTCACATTAAATTCAATCTCTTTGGTTTTGTCCATCCTATTGTCAACTGATGCAATGGTTTCTTCTTCTAGAGTATTTAGTCACTTTTCTTATTTAAAAACTATGGTGATTAGCACTACCATTTTTAATTAACAAAAAGGATATACACCATACTAGTAAATGATGTCATTACAATTTTCTCAAGATTTATTATTTCTAGGTTGTGTATGTTACTATCTAGGCTCAAAAGTTTAGTCTTTTTGAAGATTATCTTATAGGAAGAATTATTAATGTTTATATTTCAAGAAGAATGTAAAGTAAAAATGTAGACATGAATACCTTCTTGGGCATGCTATAACTATAGAAGATTCAAGATCGCATATGGAAAGTTTTAAAGTAGAATAAAGAATTGATAGTCTCTAGGGAGCTACAGCTAAGAGGTTAGGAATTTTATACATTCTAACTATATATGTTAAGGAATCTTAATGGAAAGATCAAATTAAAGTAAAATTTTAGAGAGATTGGCTACAATTAACATGCCAAAACCTTTGAGAGTTATACGAGGCATAGGTGACTTGTAGATGGAAATGTATGCTAGAAAACTTGGTGCAGTTATTTATTACTTGAGAGGGGATCTCAGTGATAGCAATCAGTCACTACATGTGCAGTATTCTACATTAATGAAAACCTACACCGAACACCACCAAAAGGAAGGAAACAGAGCTGAATTTGCATAGTCTACTCTCAACACCCACCTGTAGACACTTGGACTATTCTTGGCTCTATTTGTAAATCTCATTAAGAATGGTTCCAATTTTTTCCATCGCTAGATAACAAAGAGGGATGTCAGAGTCATTGCCAATTTTTTCACCATTCTTTATGCTGAAACAGAGATTCAGAAATGCCTGTAATAAAATCTATTGAATCACACGTGTAAAATTCAAAATAATATACATCCACTATTCATGTCACGTCATCCCCAAACTTCATCAATAATCTGGATCCCAAGATATTTCCATGGGACAACCCTCTAGACTGAGAGAATCTAAACAAGCCATATAGGGATGAATTGTTTACAATTAAACAGATAGTGTCAAAGGGAAAAGACATTAGAATGAACATGAAAGCTCAAAAGTTGGTGTTTTGTACATGGCACTCTTGAGAAAGACATGAATATCTTTGGCCATATCAACTCTGGGATAGCTATCATACATATATATATATATATATATACACACACACACACACATAGAGAGATCTCAAAAACTGTGAATTTTGTATGTAGCAATCTTGAGAAAGACGTGAATATCTTTCTTCTAGTCACATTAATTCTTAGATAGCTTACACAAACACACACTAGATAGAGGCTAGAAAACCATTATGAAAGTTGAAATAGTTCAGCTTAGTTGTGACTTCACATGTCAATGTTTTGAATGAATAGTGTCAAATATAATAGTCAATTTTGACTCAATCTCCAAAAGAACAAAGGTAACAACTATATCCCTTGGTGATATATTTTGTGAGACAACTTTCACTTATTGGTTGGTAGATGTTCGGAGCCCTAAGAAAGCTAATGATGAAGATCATGCATATTTTTGTTGAATGCTTAGGTAAGATCATATCTGATTTATGAGGATGGCTTGTACCACTACAAAAGAGTACATGGCATTTAATAATTATGGGTTGCTAAACTTGGAAATAATATATAATTGGACAAAACTATGATTCATTTGATAGGATAGTTTTAATTTTTATGTTTACTAACAATTCATTTAAGAGACTTAAATGTAGATCAATCATTTGTCATTCGTAATGGCTACTTGCACAAGTGCTGAGATTAATGAAGATGCATAAAATAAATGCAAAAATACTAATAAAAAGAGGATGAGGATAAACTAAACATAGAAAAATGCTTCTAAATTGTCTAAAAGGCTCATTTAGATATAAACAGCGGGGAAAGACTTCTTTTGAAGGCATGGAAGACTGGATAAACATGCTGTAATGATCTCGTGGGAATACATAGGCATTCAAGTGCTATAAGGATAGATTAACATAATTCTGAAGCATGTTCTACTATATGTGGTTTAATATTGGTTCACTTCAATTATCAGGTTATCTGATCACCTAAGAGACACTAGTGCCCCATATGCATGTAATGCTGAAACATATAAATATTCCTTCACAAGTATCCACCTTAATGGATTTAGAAGAGATGAAGAATTATTTTTTTAAACTCGCCTTTGTGCATTGCTCAACTTATGGTTCCAGAGGAAACAACAGTGTTCTTGTTTTAGGAAAAAATTTACCAACAGCCTATTGTTTAAGAAGGGATACTTTCTTCTTGACCTTAACACTTTTTGACATTATTTAATTTGGTATATCTTTGTCGTAAATTTTTGTATAGAATAGTGTGCTAAAATAAGCATAAAATTGTGGAGCTGAAATTAGAACTTTCTTAAAGGAAGACAAGGTTTTTTCTGGACTCTGAAATTTAACTTTTGACCAACAGACTGATAGGACTTACCCATAATTTTGGCACTATGCTTCATCATCTATTCAAGATTATATTTGTATCTTCAATCTGTGAGCAAAGAGCAAGTTTGATCATTAATTTTAACTGTTTCATGGGGCTCTAATGTTTTCTATTTTACAGCTGACCAACTATTGAAGAATTCATCTACCTCTGATTTTGCTTCGCAAAAGAGACCACTTCTACAGCTTACCATCAGCCTGTTACAAGTCGAATCATCCCAATCGTCACTCTTTAAAACATGTTGATGCCCCTTATCATCTATCTTGTATAGCCTTAGAATAAATATCAGTTATGTTTATTACATTGTCCAAATTCTCATTAAGACTTACAAATGGCATTTGAGTGCCTTCTTGCCTCTTTGATCTATTACTCATTGACTACATTACACAATGCAAAAGATATCCTTCTCTAGTGACATTTTTTGGATTATTGGTAGATCATTTCCCACCAAAGTGAACATTGTCCAATATCTCATATGTAATAGCATTGTGAATAAAAAATATTTTCATAAGTTTACCTAGTCACATCATAGCCTGATTTAGCATTCCAAGGCTACAAAAATGATTAAGCAGTGTACTATAAGACACCATATCTGGGACAAAACCCATTTAAAAAAGTTTTACTAACAAAGTAAGAACCAGACCAAGGGAATCCTTGCAGAGCCCATCCCAAATTGTATTGAAAGTGAATGTGTCTGGAGAAAATCCTGTGGAAACAACGCTCTCAAGGAGATTAAAAGCTAGTTGAGTCATTTTTGTAATGCAAAGACCATTTATCAAAGTATTGTAGGTAATAACATTAGAAGCACAACCACTACATGATATCATGTTCATGATCTCCAAAGCTCGCTTCATATCAGCTGCCTTACAGTGAGCATTAATTAAAATATTGTAGGTAAAAATATTAGGGGACAAGCCATTGCTTGGGATGAGGGTACAAAGCTGATTTGTTGTACTTATCATTTCTTGTTTACAAAATCCATTAATGAGAGTATTAAAAATAATGACATTAGGCACAAGCCCAATTTTTAATCATTTCCTTTTCTAGCCCAATGTCCATCAATCAATGAGCTATAAGTGAAATTGTCAGGAAAAATGTATCGATTTACCATTTTCGTAAGGAATTTATGTGCCTTCTTTATGTAGCTTATCTTGCAAAGCCCGTTCATAAAAGGAGTGTAAGAAATAACATCAGGTGGAATTTCTTTCTTGTCCATTTGTGCCCATAGTTTAAAAGCTTGTTCTACATTACCATTCTTGAGATGTTCATCAATCAATACACTGTGTACAGTTTTGTCACGAATCAAACCTTCTCCAAACATTTCCCTCAAAAGCAAATGTGCCTCCTGTATATTACCTTCCTTGCATAACCCAATTGTAAGAGTAGTATAAGTAATCACATGAGGCAAAATACCACTCTTTACCATATTATCAAATAGTTTGAATGCAACACTTGTGCAGGCAACCTTGTAGTGTCCAGCAATAACGATATTATACGTAAAGTTTTTTGGAGCCAGACCATTTAGAATTAGTTGGTTTAAGAGTCTGACTGCTTCTTCTAGCCTGCCAGCTCTACAATGACCTGAAATGAGCTATAAGTGCACATATCAGGAGGTATGTTCCTTTCAAGTATGTAATGTAATATTTGATTGCCTCGCTTTTCTCTGCCAAACTTGAAATAACAAGCAATGAGAGTGTTGATCCCTAGAGCAACCTGGCTAATGTTGACAAAGAAATGTGCTTGGACATTGCAAGAGTGGATTGAACTTCAAGAAATTAATTTGGATTGTGTTAGGGATTGAACTGCAGGAGTCCATTGATTAGATTTTGATCATTTTGTGTTCTATTTTTTGACTCATCAAATTTGTTTGCCTTGCTTTTGGATTACTGGTATTTATGAATATCTTAGGAGGTTGTTATAAGCACTAGTTTGAAAACTCCAGTTAGGGAACAAAGCAAATGAGAAATGTCTACTCCAAAAAAAGGAAAACATTTTATAGGCTGCATATAAATATATTCAAAACAAGGCAAGAAATGTCAATCTATAAAATAAAACTTCAACTCACCTTTGTAACGTTGGGAAGGAGACTCTTCAATGTTTCCAGCTGTTATTTGATCCTTTCACATCGCCTTCTTGCTGAAATCTCTTTCAATGGATCAACTTGGAAGCATTCACGAGCTCTCCTCTGCTATAATCAACCACCAAAGAACCCAAGATGTCAAACCCTACTGGTGCTGACACTGGTAAACCCTTTTGCCGCGTACTCCTAGCCACAAATTGCAGTGGTAGAAAATGGTTTAGTGCATCCACGGGTCTTCTAGGCGCAATACAATAAGATTAGGGCGGCAAACATAACTTATTTCAATTTTTGGTTAAAGATGAACCCGTGTTGGTCAAAATTTTGACCAACACAGGTTCATCTTTAACAAAACCCATCACAATTCGACCAAATTGACCCGAAATTATCAGATGGTCAAAAGTTTGGTCGAAAATTTGAGTCAAATGTGCTAGTGCATATATATATGTATGTATGTATGTATGTATGTATATAGTATGTACATGCATGGATTTTATGCAGGTTGCAAGTATCAGGTATCGACTTCCCTAAATTGCCAGGATTAGCATACCTTATCGCACTATCTCAATGGTAAGAGAGGGGAGATAAATTCTCAAGTCGAAATCCTAAACCCTTAAGCCTTTTTTCCTAGAGAGGTAGGGCAAGTATTTGAAATATTTTACCCTCTGAATGTGTTGGATGACATAATTTGTGATTTAACCCTTTAGACTGATTTTGTATGGATTGTTCTGTGATGGGTTTTCATATTTTATCTTGGTGGTCTTTGAAGAATATTTTATTAATTAAGTCTAAAATTAAAAGATTTAATTAATAATTTAATTATTTTGGTAAAAATTAATATAATATCATGATCTTTAGATATTTAGATTATAATTAATTAAATGGAAAATCAATTGAGAAAAAGAATTAAATAAAAGAAATTAAAACTAATAATAATAAAAATAATAATAATAGAAATAATAAAAGAATCAAAATAAAAGTTATAAGTCTACCTAGGAGTAAATGTACATTTTTATTGCACATATGTCAACAACACATGAGTTAGCACAGAAATTAAGCACATGGTGTCTACAACCTTGTGACTAATCTAGAAGGTTGGAAAAGACTCATGCTTAGTTGTCGACACCTTCTAGTTGTTTCTAGAGACATTCTAGGTGCTTCCTGAGAGTTCTTTATATTCATGCACTCCTAGAAGCTTAGAGAGCATGTTTGGAGGACCTAGGAACATTGGAGAAGAAAGGAGCTTGCTTTGCAGTTTCTGAGGAGAAGTGATTTAGCATTAGTGTCCAAGTAGACACTTGTAAATTTTGCATATGAAATTTTTCTTTTTGCACTTCTTGTCTTCTTCATGTCTTCTAAATGCTTTCTGAGGATCTATGCGTGAATGTTCTAGTTATATGCAATTTTCTCATGGATATCTAAATTGCTGTATGAGAAAACCCCTACATGCGTAGATCTAAGAATTCTATGGGCTAGGGTTTAAAAGTTTATAGTCAAACCTAATAGATGGATTAATTAGGTAAATTTATAGAATGATCATTATAGGAGAATTCCTATTTATTATGTATATATTGCATTAATAGAAAAAAAAGTTATATATATATATATATATATATATATATATATATATATATATATATATATATATATATATATATATATATATATATATATATATATATATATATATATATATATATATATATATATATATATATATATATATATATATATATATATATATATATATATATTTGATTACATTTATTTAAAAATGTTTATATATAAAAATGTTGCATATTATAGAAAATGAGACAGTGGGAAAAAATGTTTTAAAGAAATTGATATAGTTTAAGCGCATGCTTTAAAAAAAAAAATGTTATTGAAAAACATTTTATTGCAAAAATGTTATTTTAAAAAAAATTATTATGAGAGGCAGGGAGGGAGGAATCGGGTACCCCACCCCTCTTGTAGTCCTTGAGAGCCAGCAGCTCTGCTGTCATAGGCACTGTGACAGCAATGCTGTCGCAGGCCTGCGTGAGCAAATTGCTACAACATTGTCATTCCGTGCATGACTAACGGGTCGTGGGTCGAGTAAACTGCAAACATGGGTACGGTCTGCAGTCGGGGTAAATGAGCAAATTTTAATATTGTTTTGACTAAAATTTATATGTTAGATTATATATATATACTATTAACATTATGTTATGTTTTGTAAATTTGCTTTTATAAGTTGTTAATAACATTAAATATTCTAAATTGTTATATGTTTGTTATTATATGTGTGTGTGTGTATTAATAATTGTTATATATTAATTATTATTAGTATTATTATTATATATATAGATATATATATATATGAATGTATATACACAAAATATTAACAAAATTTTTAATATTCAAGATTCATAAATAAATAATATAGTTTTTAAAATTAATCAATTTACTTGATTAGAATTTAGTCTAATTAAGAGTAATGAGAATAAATAATTGAATTATTAGCCAACGTTCATAGGTGGAATATTTAAAGTAATGATGAATCAGTTATAGTCGATTTATTAATAAGATTTTTAATATAACTCGTTATTATTATTAACAAGTTATTATTAAATTTTAATGATTTTTAATTTACAAAAATTATTAATCAACTGATATTCATTGAGTTGTTAATATAGCTATGATATTAATAATTAAGTTACGCGATAGAGTCTTAATTGAAATAATTATCGATAATACAAATTTGTTAAGGAAATATTAGTATTCATTGAAAAGAATAACGAATGTGGTCATTATAGATTCATTAATAAGATTCTCAAATATAAGCTATCATTAAATATTAACAAGTCATTATTGAACTATTAATATGAATATTAGAGTATTGGATTATAGTTGACTTTTAACTTACAAAATTATTGTTAGTTACTAATCAACTGATATTTGTTGGGTCGTTGATATGGATATGTAATCATTAATTAAATTAATTAATTAGAGTTAATTAAATTTAATTAATAATTAAGTTATGTAATAGAGTTTTAATTGATATGATTTTATCTAAAAGTCAATGGGAACTAGTGCAATGATGTAGATAAGTAAATGATTGTCTCCTAGAACGTTGTTACATTTTATTCGAGGAGATAATGGGTTGACCTTAGATTCAACAAAAGAGACTTATATACTTGAAATATATATTTGAAAATGAAAAACTGAGACCTCCATACTCAATACAACTATGCAATTTTAGCAAACCAGAACATGTGCTTGCATTGTGTTTTCTTTATGCTTCTTGTTTTGGGGTTTTTGGGTTGACTAGTTGTTGACCAGTTATAGGACGTCTACCAGAGGCTCAAGGGTTATGATTGTGATGTCATGATGATGTTTTTGATTTCAATTCTTTATAAACCCAACCATAGTAATGTGATGGTATGCTCTATGAGATGTTTGTGTTTACTGATTGTTATTGCTCATCAATCTTCTTGAGTGAAGCTGAGTTATATGTACCTAAGACACTTAACTTAACCATTTTGAGTCATCGATTAGTTATCCTTGGATTACTTTTAGTCACTTGATGGAATTGAATTGTTAATCTGATCTTGATGATGTCATGTTGTGACATGTTTTTGACTTGACCATTTTGGAGTCTTCGATCAATATTGCTTTGAGATACTTTTTGGTTGCTTGTTGATAACCAATGACTATTGTGATTATTAGTGATACCTTCAGTTGCCAATAGAGAACTATTGTGGTCATGATTATCTATGTATGCTTTTCTTTTGCTCATGGAGATTTGATGTTTTTATTATGAATTATCTTTCAATATTTTCCAGTCGCTTGTATAGGACTGTGGTGATTTTGTGATTTATGATTTCATTAGCTTAGGGTAGGTTATCTACTTGTAGTATCGGGAAGTGGCTTGCAATGGGGGTTGGGGCCCTAAGAGGCTACCAAGGTAACTCATTGTAAGTTGTCTTAATAAGTGAAAACATTCACACCTAATACTGACTTAATGAACCTAATGAGATAATTATTTTCTTCTCGCCCATGCCTCGAGTGCTAGTACAGACTAGGTTGGGAGTAGAGAGAACGTTTGGTTGCGACCTTGCATTCTGTAGTATGCCTCATCTGTATGAGAGGATACTAGTGGCCACATAGGGATCACTAGGGGGTCGGGGTCTATTGGGAGACTACCAGGGTAACTCTAGCGTGATCCGTGTGATGACACTTTCTCGCTTGCATAGTAGGTTTCCTACATGTCTTTGTTGTGCCTCTGGGATTAGATGTCATTTTGTGATTGGAACCTTTGAGTTAGTATACTTTTAGGATTCTTGGATTTAGATAGTTCTTGTGCTATGTGTTTTGATAACCTGTTTGAGACTTGAGATTATCTCCTCAGCACGGTGGGAGTGGTCCATTTAGGTTCCACGCGATCGGGTGGTAGTGTTTTTTTTCACTCTTTCCATATGAGATCCATTTGAGAAACTGTGGCTAATGCATTCTTTGTTTGCATCTATCTTCATTCTATTCATGGATTATGATGGTGGACACATATCCTTACATTGATGATTTGAATATGTTAGATGATGTTATCTTATGCTTTACTTTGCATGTTAGATTTATTTTCTGCATATGAAGTAGTATGTTTTAGGAGTGACATTCCTACTATGTTAATGCCAATGATCTCTTTGGTGATTTGGGATGTTACACACGGAGGGATGGCTAGGGCCCACGATGGTCTAATGATGCTATTTATGGTTGGGAGGAACCATGCACTTAATTAGTTATGTTGTGATTTATGGTTATCTGTTATGATGAATGTTTATATCATTTATGATGATGATGTATCATGTATGGTATTTGGTTTCATTTACTTGCTACATTTGCACTATGGATTAGAATAGAATGATGTCCTTTATTTCACACATGTATATTCTTTTAAGCCTTTCATACCATGTGGCATGTACAGCGGATGATTGAGCATTCAGAAATGTAATGTATGAATGTTGGACTTTTCATTATTATTTTATGTGGATGTAGTATTAGATGGAAACATTAATATAGTTATGTTAGATGTGATTTAACATTAAGGGATCCTTAAGAATGTAACCTATTATGTATATATGTTTACTTTCAGTTGGATGTTGTTATTGCTTTCGCTACTATGTTGTGGATGGTTAACTTTCATGTTCCAAAAAAAAATTAAAAATAAAATGCTACCAAAATTAGAGAAATTTAGGGTTAATTATTTGGATCCCTTGGCAGGGCATTATAGTACAAAGGTAAAGTTCCTTTAATCTACTTTTCATATGAAGAGATTGGTCATATTGCTGCCAAGTGCCCAAACAGAGAAAGCGAGGATGAGAAGAATAGTCACAAGTACAAAGGTAAGAAGGAATTCAAAAAACACAAATCATACAAGGAAAAAGGTAAGAAGACTTGTTTTATGGCTAAATATTTTGATAACAGTGAAGATGAAATAGTATACATTGTTGTGAAAGATGAATCTGATAAAGAAGAAGATAAGATGGCACTTATCTCTCATATTAGTAAAAATGACACATGGATCATAGATAGTGGATGTTCACATCATATGACTAGAGATAAAAAAAAATTTGAACACTTTGAACACTATGATGGAGGTAGTGTAAGGTTTGGAAACAATGAACCTTGTTGCATAAAAGGAAAAGGTAGAATCTCATTAACCAAAGAACTTGTATGTGACAATGCCTATTGGGTTGAAGGACTAAAGCATAATGTATTGAGTGTGGCATAGCTAATCAATATTGGATTCAAGGTAGAATTCATGCATGACAAGGCAATATTGTTGGATGAAAAAGGGAATCTGATTGGATTAGAAAACAAACAAGAGGTAACCTATTTTATCTTGATCTTGGTGATTGCTCATGTTTTATTGCTCAAATGGAAGAAAGTTAGTTATGGCACAAAAGACTATGTCATGTAAACTTTGATAATATGGTCAAGATAAGAAAATTTAGAAAAGTAAGAGGCATCCCTATTTTGAAGAAACTAGATGTTGGGTTATGCAAAAATTGTCAGATTGGCAAAATGGGAAAGACTAGTTTTAAGAGAAAAAATTATCAATCTGAAGATGTCTTGGAAATTCTGCATACTGACCTATGTGGGCCCATTGGAATAGAAAGTTATAGTAGAGAAAAATTATTTATTCTTTTTGTTGATGACTATTCTAGAATGATGACTATTATATATGATAGAGAAAAGTCAAAAGCATTTGAAAAATTCCAATGGTATCTAACAAGAGTAGAAAAAGAAATAGGGAAAATATTGAAATGCTTAAGATAAGATAGAGGTGGTGAATTCATCTCCAATGAATTTAATAACTTTTGCATCGAAAGAGGAATTAAAAGATAGGTATCAGCCCCTAGTACTCCTGAGCAAAATGGGATAGCTAAAAGAAGAAATAGATACATCATGGATTGCACAAGGACTCTAATGATTGAAAAGAATGTTGCTATCAAATACTGGAAGGAATCCATCAACACTACAGTTCATACTTTGAATTGAGTTCGATTGGAGGACTCATATAAAACTCCATATGAATTATGGTATGGCTACAAACCCAATGTGAGTTACCTAAAAGTATTTGGCAATAAATGTTATATCTTGAAAGATTCTAGAAAAGGAAAGTTTGATGTGAAAGGTGATGAAGGTATATTCTTGCAAAAGTAAGGTATATAGATGTTTGAATTTTTTTGAGATTTCTAGTGTGTGTGCAAGTGTGTTGATTGAATTAAGAAGGAAAGAGTGAGAGCGAACTTGAAGGATAAGCAGGTATCTTTGTGGAGTAAAAAAGTGTTATTTGATGAGGAAGGATCAAGTATGAAGTAGAATAGGGATCTTTAATTAGCAATTTAGTTGCATCACAATTAGGCCATCTCATTGTTACTCTCTAACCATTGTAGCAGTGATCTATAATCTCTTTAAAAAGTTGGCTTAATAGCCAGTTGTAAATCCTTTAACAAGGTGGCAATTCCATTGAATTGTTTTAAGACTTCTTGCAAGGCCACTCCTAACAAGGTGATTAAATCCTCTAACAAGGTCACACCTAATAGTGTGTTTTGTAACCTTTAACTAGGTTGGCTCCTAACAGGGCTCACTTTAGAAGAGTGAAAAATAGTAACTAGTTACATTGGTGGTTTTTCTCATATTGGGTTTCCACATTAAATCCTGGTGTCTCATGTGTTCATGTTATTTCTCTTATGCTTGCAAGATTAATTACTATTAATTTTTTAAGATCTGTTAAATGTAATTCACACTCTTCATTTACCGAGTTACAACATTTTATATATGTCTATCAAGTAATAGTAGCAATCAATTTTCTCAGTCTAAATCTTATTGTTGACATTTAAGGGATCTGGGATTAATTTTAGTGGTAACTGATTCACACCCACCCCCCTCCCCCTCCCCTCAATTACTCCTCCTATATTTCCAACAGACACGTCAAGAGGCCTATGAAAACCATGTTTTACTTTGTGTGATCAATAACAAGGGATCAATTGGATTGGATAGTGAAAGGATAGAGAAATAAGAATGAAGCTAGATATGAAGTCTATTAGTGAATGAGAAAACACAATAGGGAAGTTGATGAATAAGATAGAAAATACACAAGGACAAATCAATATTGTCAAGATCAAAGAGGAAAGAAGGAATAGATGGATGATGGAAGAACTATGCATGATGCCTAATTCTTAGGTTTTTATCATGGTACTAATCCAAGGCACCACAAAAAATTGTTTTCACCATAGGATGAATTTATCTCTTATTGAAGTCGATGAAAGATCAACCCCATAGCTCCCAAGAATCACCAACATGCAAACACCTATCACAGAAAGAGACAAACAAAAGTTATAGAGGTTGGAATTTCAAGATCCATAGGTGAGATATTCTTGATGAGAAAAAATGAGATTGCTATAATTAAAAGTGAATTAATAAATTACAAAGAGATCAATCCTTATAAAAGGAGATCAAAACCTAATAGGTAAAATCTAGGATTGCATAATAATAATAAATAAAAGAATTAATTATTATATGTCCAAAGTTTAGCTTAAGTAAACTGGAGATAATGAGTAACTTAATAATTAAATCAATAAGATTTAATTAATAAGAAAAACTTTATAACTCTAACACCCCCTCTTAAGATAAGCTTAACAAATAGCTAAAAACCTAGAAACTACTACTAAAAGTAAATTTGTCTCCCAATAAAAAATCTTGATGAGGTACCTAATCACAACCAAATCTCTAAAAAGAGGAGAAACAAAGAAAACCATATGGGAGAAACCCAACTCCAAAAGGAGATGAAAATAATGCTAAAAAGAACTAATGAAGGATTGAAGCCTCCAAACTAGGGAATGTCCATTAAGATAGGAACAAAAGATGATCATGAAGAACACCATTGAAGCATGAAGCTGCAAACACCACCAAACTGTTGATCAGAAGAACCTCCATAGTATAGAACATGACTAGGTAGAGAAGACTAAGTCTGAAGATATTATCAATCGAAGATGGAAGGTATCTTCATGGTATCCAAAAATAGAAATGAAAGGGTTTCTATATAGTAAACGATCCATCTCACCAAAATATATAGGTATCTAGCCTACAATTGCCTAGTACATAGGATCAAATAGTGAATACATGGCTCACTCCATCGAACCAAAAAAACAATAGAGCCAACATAATCCTCCTATAATGCTAAGTGTAGTGACTACCCCTACTTAAATTTCTCATTTTATTATAGAACTCTTTTAGGCCAGTTTATGTTTATGCTTGATGATTAGTAGCATTTTCTTCCAAATTATTAATATTGTTTTCATACTCAGTTGATTATATGATGAGATGACTTTGGTACTAGTTACTTCATGTATGCATGATTATACCTTGATGATGATTGTTTACAATGGTCTCAGTTATTTGATGATGTTAGTTAGATAGATTATTTATACCTATTTTTTATGGATACTTACCCCATACTACATATGTATGGTGTGTGTGTATGTTTTCTTTATTTATGAAGTTTCTAATGTGGTTAAGGAAAGGAGTTGTAGTCACCTGCTAGTCGAGATCTACACGATGCACCACTTCTTATCGTTGCCTATTTAGTTTAGAATATATGTGTTTGTATATGCATGGATTTTATGCAGATTGTAGGTACTGGGTATCAACTTCATTGAATTGCCAGGATGGGCATACACTATTGCAATATCTCAAATGGTAAGAGAGGGGAGATAAATTCTTGAGTTTAAATCCTAACCTATAAACCAATTGTCCTAAAAAATTCGGACAAGTTTCTAAAATGATTACCCTTTCAAATTCATCATAGGACATAAATTCATGATTATAACCCTTGAGTTTGATCTTGTATGTGATATTTATGATGGGTTTTCATATTTTGTCTTGTAGGCCTTTGGTGATTTTTCTATTTGTAATGCCCCGCCAAGGGATCCAAAGAATTAATCTAAAATTTCACTAAGTTTGCCAAACAATTTTTTTTTTTTTAAACATGAAAATAAACCATTCATAACATGTGCGGAAGCAATAGTAACATCCAACTAATAGTAAACATAACATACTTAACAGATTACATTCTTTAAAGATCCCTTAACATTGAATTACATCTAAATTAACTATTCATCTAACATCACATCCTTATGAAATAACAATGATACATCCAACATTCTTAAACCATATACAAGTGTCCTTTTGTAATTATATTTTAGTTTAGCTCAATCATCCACTGTACAAGTTACAAGGTATGAAAAGCTTAAAAGAATAAACATCCATGTAAATAAAATACATCATCATCCAATATTAATCCATGATGCAATAACATAAATGAAACCACATATCATACATGTTACATCATCACAAAAGATATAAACATCCATCATAAGAGATAACCATACATCACAAACATAAATAACTAAGTGCACGGTTCCTCCCAACCGTTAATAGCATCATTAGACCATCGTGGATCCTAGCCATCCCTCCGTGCATAACATTCCAAAGCACTGAAGAGATCATCAGTATTAACATAGTAGGAATGTCACTCCTAAAACATCCTACTAACAGGCAAAGTAAAGCATAAGATAACATCATCTAACATATGCAAATCATCAATATAAGAAACATACCAGTAAATACATCCATCATAGGGTATATCATCTATCATAATGCTCCAAAAACATATTGAAGATCATTACCAACCAAGAAAGCATCAGATAAGGTGTCTCAAATGGATCTCAAATGATAAGAGTGGAAAACACTACCACTCGACCACGTGGAACCTAAGTGGTCCACTCCCACCATGCTGAGGAGATAATCTCAAATCCCAAATAGGCTATCAATCCACAAAGCATAAATCTCTATAAGTCTAGGAATCTTAAAAGTATACTAACTCAAAAGTTCCATCACACACAACCGACATCTAATTCCCAGAGGCACACAATGACTTGTAGAAAACCTACTCTACAAGCGGAAAAGTGTCATCACATTTATCATGTACAAGTTACCTTGGCAGTTAGCTAAACTCCATGGGTCCATATTGATCTCATGCGGCCACTAGTATCCTCTCATACTAATGAGGCATACTACGGTATGCACAATCGCAACCATGCGTTCTCACTACTCCCATCCTAGCCTGTACAAGCGCTCAAGGCATGGGTGAGAATCAAAACAATTATCTTTTTAGGTTCATTTAATCCTCATTTAGTGTGTAAATGTTATCACTTATTAACCAAACTTACAATGAGTTACCCTGGCAGCCACTTCGGGCCCCGACCCCCATTGCAAGCCACTTCTCGATACTACAAGTAGATTACCTACCCTAAGCTCATGGAATCATAAAATCACCACAGTCCTGTACAAGCGACTGTAAAGAAAATCCAAAAGATAATCCATAAAAAAGAATCATCAAATATCCATGATAAAAGCATCAAATATCCATAATAAGAATCATCAAATCTCCATGATAAGAATCATCAAATCTCCATGAGCATCTGAAAAGCATCCATAAAAAATCATGACCACAACAGTTCTCTATTGGCAACTGAAGGCGTCACTGATAATCATAAGTATCCATTGGTTCTCAATAACCAAAATATATCTCAAAATAAATCATAGTATCCATTAGTTCTTCAACAAGCAACCAAGAATATCTCAAAATTATATTGATCGAAGACTCCAAAATGGTTGAGTCAAACATATCACAACATGACATCATCAAAAATTAAATCAACATTGCAGTCCCATCATGGCGACTAGAAAATAAACTAAGGATAATTGATCAATGACTCAAAAATGATTAGCTCAAGTGTCTCAGATACATATACATCTTAGCTTCACACATGAAGACTAATGAACAATAACAATCAGTAAATACAAACATTTCATAGAGCATACGATCACATTACCATGGTTGGGTTTATAAAGATTGAGACCAAATAAAATCAACATGTCATCACATCTCATAACCCCCGAGCCTCTGGTAACAACCTAAGACTGGTCAACACTAGTTAACCCAAAACCCAAAACAAGAAGCATATAGAATACACGATGCAAACACATGTTTTGGTTTACTAAAATCACATAGTTAAGTAATGTGTGGAGTTTCAATTTCTGTTTACTAGTATACTTTAAGTGTCAATTTAATCATTTGACTTACAAGTCAACCCGTTTGTTCCCTGATAGCATTACTCTTTCCATCATTAAAATAATATTCTAAGAATAACTTAAGGATAAATATTTACTCATTAAACTAATCATCATTGACCTTTAATCAAATTGTTCTCTTTATTTAACTAAGATCCATATTTTAATTGATTAACTCTTCTTTAATGTTACTTCTACTTAATCAGAGGATCATTATTCATTAAATTATAAGAGAGCTAATTATCAATCTTTGAATAAGAAGATTATAACTTTATTAAAATGATCAATTTAATCAATCAATTAACATAGGTTCACAATCCATGACCTTTTATTATTCTAATAGTTCTCAATTAAATATTACTAAGTCTCCATTAAAATATCTAAAGTCATTATTCAAGTCATGAGAGTATGACTTGTCAACTTTGATCTACATACTTCACAACTTTGCTAGAGGAATCGATATTAGCTTATAAATTAAAACTTTATTACATAACTTAATTACTAATTAAATCTAATTAACTCTAATTAATTTAATTAATAATTACATATCCATGGCAACGTTCTAATTAATATCAGTTGACTAATAACTAACTATAATTTTGTAAGTTAAAAGTCAACTATAATCTAGTACACAAATATTCATATTCATAGTTCAATAATAATAACTTGTTAATATTTAATAACAAGCTATATTGGGAATCTTATTAATAAATCTATAATGACCACATTCGTCATTCTTTCAATGAATACTAATATTTCTTTGATAAAACAATTAAAACTCTATTATCAATTAAATCTAATTAATTCTACGATTAAATTAACTAGTAGATATGTCAAAAACTACATGATTATCAGCTGATAATAGTTTCGTTCATTAAGAGTCAACTATATATCATCCCATCAATGTTCAAATTATTACTTTACTAATAAAAAAATTATAATAAATTCTCAATATTAATATCTCAACTAAATACCTCCTATGTGGGTTGATAAATAGATTAATTATACTTCTTCTACTATTAACTAATCTTAATTAAATTAGATTAGTTAATAAATCATATAAAACTAATGCATAAAAATAAGATTCTACTAAAGGAAGATTGCAATAATATCTTTAATTCATTCCATGCTTTGATATATTATTTTTATGAAGTTTAAGCATAAAGAACTCTTGGTTATGGGAAATGGAGAAATATCTGTCCTTGAATAAAATAGTCCTAGTATGAGGGTTATATCTCCCTAATGAACCATTGGATCGGGCTGAAATTGAAATATGTTGGAGAGGGCCAAGTTGTGTCAATTCTAAGTAGAGCGATCGAATAAATTCGATCACAATAAGAAGTTATGAACGAATAAGTTTGGGTCTATCCATAGGGCAGTGACAGGGCAGTTTGTGATGAATTAAGAATTTCTCCTAAAAGGTAATTGTTCTCTAAATTTACCCATTCATCCATCTAATAGGTTTGTCCATACGCATCTGAAAATATAATTTGATAGAAAGATTACATCTAACCATTCAAATTTTCAACTTAGAAATTATATTTTAATTTTAAATCTTGTCTATCTAATTTCACAATATAAATTCGAACTCAAACCCGATTAAGATATAATTTCTTTCTCATTTGGAACTAGGCTTTTTCTATTGTTTTCTTCTCAACCAAATAAAATATCTAGATTCCAATTTGAAATTGTAGATTCAATCACAGAGAGTATTCAGACACATATAACAAACACGGTGAAGACAGGAAGAGAAATAGTGCAAAGAGAGTATGCGAATATCACGAGTGCACCTGGACACTAATGCTAAATTTGCCATGCCTCAGAAGTTCATAAAAAATTCTTTCCTTCTCCATCATTCGCAATTCCTCCAAGATCCAAGCCAACTGAATCCTCCAAGTAACTAGAAGTGCTAGAAGAAACATAGAAGCAAGTAGAAACATATGAGCATATGAGCTTCTCCAATGCATGTAAGCTTTTAAGCTTCCATTTTAGCTTGAAGCTTGTAGTTTGCAGCTTCCATTAAGCTTGTCCAAACACACTAGGAGAGTCTCTATTTAAAGGCCTCTAAGATGCATCTAGAGTGTCTCTAGAAACAACTAGAAGATAAGCATGACAACCAAGCATGGGTCTTTTCCAACCTTCTAGATAAGTCTTAAGGTTGTAGAGACCATGTGCTCAAATAAAATGCTAACTTCTAAGTGTAGACAACTTGTGCATTCTTAGAGTACAAACCCCTATGTTGTCTACATGACAACTCTCAAAAATTTGCCAACTCCTATGTGAGAAAATATTAAAATAATGCACAATCATTAATATAATATTTAATTTACTCTTTTCAATTTAATTTATTTATTTATTAAATCTCATGCACTAAGTTTAATAATTCCACTTATTTAAAAGTAAATATATTTATATTTTAATCATGTGCACACATCATGCAACCTTTAATCTTTTAATAATTTTAATATATTTTCCACTTTTACATTTCATTTTCAAAACTTAATTGCTAAAATATTTATTAGCTTTAATAATATTATTATTTAGTCATTTATTTAAAAATGAACTCCAAATATATTATTATTAAAATAAATATTGTCACATTCCAAATTTAAACTTATAACTTTTATCTTCAAATTTAATTATTTATTTAATTAATTTTCTAATTAATTAAATAAAATAAATATTAAAATACCATATTAATTTTCCATTTAATTAAACCATTAATTAAATCTTTTAATTAGGCTTAATTAATAGAAAATACATCAAAAACTCACAAGGTAAAAATATGAAAACCCATCATAGCCAAAATACATACAAAATCAAACCAAAGGTTTATATCACGAATTACGTCATCCAACGTATTCGGAGGGTACTCAACTCAGATACTTATCCTAATTTTTCAATTAGGACAAATGGCTTAAAAGGGTTGAGATTTGGACTTGAGAATTATCTCCCCTCTCTTATCATTGAGATAATGTGATAGGGTACGCTCATCCTAGCAATTTAGGGAAGTCGATACCTGGTACCTGCAACTTGCATAAAAATCATGCATGTACAAGCACAATATATACTAAACTAAACAAGCAATGGCAGGAAGTGGTACATCGTGCAGATCCCGACTAGCAGGTGACTACGACTCCTTTCCTTACCACATTAAACACGCCATACAAAAGCAAACACGCACACCATACACATGCAAGTATGGGGTAAGTATCCATAAGAAAACACATATGATAATAAACCATCTAACTAATCATCACCAATAACTAAAAGCAATGTAATAATCATCATGCATACATGAAAAATAAAGTCTAAGTGATCTCATCACATAATAAACTAAATCCATAGCACAATAACTAATAATCTCAAAACAATGCTACTAACCATCAACATAAAACTATCCCTAAAAGAGCTCAACAATGTTAGCAAAAATGTGAACTAGGGGCAGGCATTATACTATTAATTAAGTCAAATTTAAAAATTAATTAATGATTTAATTTAAAGAGAAATTATTAAAATAATTTCAATATTTAATTATATTTAATTAATTGAGAAATTAATTTAAAAATAAAATTATAGTTCTAATTTGAGAGTGTAATAATATTTATTTAATTTAATAATAATATACTTAGGAGATCATTTTTAAATAAATGCTAAATATTATTATTACTTAAGTTAATAAATATGTTATCAAAAAATGCTTCAAAAATTAATTAAAGAGAGAAAGAGAAACTAAATTAATAAAGATATTTTAATTTGAAAAAAGTGTGTATGAATATTCAAAAAGGTAAATAAAGAGTTAAAAGATTTTGATCAACGAGATTTCTTGCGTGATCACACAATCAATGCCTTGAATTTAGGAGAGAACTCCATATTAGAGATTAAGAGTTCTTTTTGCAAGGACGGAGATTTTTGGAGAAGGGATTTTTTAGAGAGAAGGTTTTGAGAGGAGGAAATTCTCTCACAATCTTTGGGTGGTTGCATATTAGCATCAAAACTAGGTAGAACCTGTAGTGTCCCCATCTTTTTAGAAACTAAGTGGAGTTCTTAGCCTTCACATTATCCAAAGGCTAAGTGGAGCATAAGAGGAAATTAAATTAATTTCCTATAAAGACATTAATTAAATTAAAAATTAAAAGGTGACTTTATATTTAATTTATTTAATTAATTACTATATTACAATAGAGAAGCTTCTAGAGTGTTATTAATTATTGAAAAGGGGGAAGCCTCTAGTAATTTAATTTTCTAGAAGCATAATTAATTATTGTATTGCCAGGAAGGATTTTCTAGAGAGTGCATTAATTATTGGAAGGGGGAAGCTTCTAGTACTTTTAATTATTTAATATTTGATTTCCTTCTAGAAGGGTGTAGGAAAAGTATAAATAGAGGTGGGAGAGTTATAGTTGAGCATCAGATTGTTGGAAATATAAATGGAGTAACTAAGAGGGGAGGGGGGGGTGAATCAATTACCACAAAAATAAATCCATGGATCTCTTAGATGTCTTAAAAACTAGTTACTGTTGTCACTCGGTAGCCACATAGAAAAATGTTGTAACTCAATAGATGTACTATAAGTTAACTTATTACTTTTCTTTAAGCATTCACAAAGATTTAACATGCATGCATAAAAGAAATAACATGAATACAAGAAACACCAGATTTAATGTGGAAAATCAATATGGAAAAAACCATCAAGCAACTAGCTACTGATTTTCACTCTTCTGAAGTGAGCCCTATTAGGAGCCAACCTTGTTGAAGGTTACAAAATACACTGTTAGGTGCGACCTTGTAAAAGGATTTAATCGCCCTACTAGGAGTGGCCTTGCTAGAGGACTTTAGAACAATTCAATAGAACTATCCACCTTGTTAGAGGATTTACAAAATGGTTGTTAGACTAATTTTGTTAAGAGATTTGGAAATCATTACTACAATTGTGAGAAAGTAACAATGAGTTGACCTGAATGAGATGCAACTAAATTGTTGATACAGATCTTTGTTCTACTTCACTAGATCCTCTTTGATCAAATACAACTTTATTGCTCCTCCAGGATATCTAATCCTTCTTCAAAATTTTCTTATAGATTCCTCTTCATATAATCAACACATTTGCATGCTCGCTCATTACACTCATCCATACTTTATAATTCACAACTTGACCTTTTATTTATACCTTAGAGATTGTCAAGTTGGCTCATTTACAAGTTACAATTATCAATAATCATTACATTAATTAGCTACAAACATTACATAAAAAAATTAAACTTTAATTCCCAAAACAATGAAATCTTTCATTGGCCGACCCTGCTCAGTAAACACTACTCTAGAAATAATTTCCAGTGTTAACCAACTGAAGCTCAGTAAATACTGCGAACTCTGCAAAATCTTTTGGAGATTGAGTGAACTGGGTAAATACTAACTTTCCTTCGCTGACCTTCTAAGCTTGATAGAAACTGACTTTTTCCATAGAAACCTTTGTCGCCTAAGTGAGCTTAGTAGAAACTATTTCCATAGAGTATTTTTTTAAAATGCTCAGTAGTCTTTGAAATTTGCTTTGTTGACCAACTAGGCTCGGTAGACTGTGTCTGATAACTGATATGACATTTGTGTAACATCAAAGACAACACACAATTGAACAATTGTATCCAACAATCTCCCTCTTTGGCATTGATGGCAACACAACATGTTATAGTAGATGAAATTTGAAAACAAGTCTTTTTCTGAAAAAATATTCCTCCCTCTTAAATTTTATACCACAAACTTCTCTAATGTTGTAATCTCCCTTTGTGAAGGAATTACATAGCTTATTTTCTAAACAGTAAACTCTCCACAAACAAATTCAAATTTCAAAAAGATATGATAGTATACTCTCCCTCTTTGACAACACATGCCAAAGACAATACATACCAAATGAGTAACAATGTACCTTGAGTACTAATTCATATGCAATTTTTCCATGACTATGCTACATCAACTGAAGGATCTTCAACTTGGTTCATGTTGATGCATCACTAAAACTTCATTTTAGTGAGCTTCAAATAGGGGAATGACCCCTAACTCACCTCTTAGATACAAGAGTGCATCCTTAGGTAATGGCTTGGTGAATATCTCAACAATGTGTTCCTTTATATGGACATATTCCAATCTGATCTCCTTATCCTATACCAATTCTCTGACAAAGTGATACTTTATTGCAATGTGCTTGGTTTTGGAATGCATCACTGAATTTTTAGATATGTTTATTGCACTTGTATTGTCACAAAACATAACTACTAGTTCTTTGATTTCCACCTTCATGCCTTCCAATAACTACTTGAACCAAACAATATTAGAATAGTTTACTACTGCTGCAACATACTCTGCTTCTGTTGTAGATTGAGATGTACAATTTTACTTTTTACTTGTCCAAGACACCAACCTCTTTCCAAGAAAGAATGCTCCTCCACTTGTGCTTTTAATGTCATCAATGTTTCCTACCCAATCAGCATTAGTAAACACTTTCAAGTCCAGATTACCTTCAAATTTGTACCACAATCCATAATCATCAGTGCCTTTCAAGTATCTCATGATCCTTTTGATTGTCATCATGTGATTTTCTCTTGGTTTTGCTGAAAATCTTGCTACAATACCAACTACAAGAGCAATATCAGGCCTTGTATGTACTATATACTGCAACTTTCCAATCATTGATCTATATAAGGTCTAACCTACATCTTTTGATTCATCATCTTTGATAAGCTTTAGTCCAGTACACATGGGAGTCCCAATTGGTTTACAATCTTCCATACCAACTTTTTGAGTATCTACTTGATGTATTTAGATTGAGTGATGTAGATACCATTCTTGCTCTATTGAATTTGAAGACCAACAAAGAATTTGATCTCACCAAACATTGACATCTCAAATTCCTTGTTCATTTTCTCTGAAGATTCTTTACATAGATCATCATTTTTTGTAAACAAAGTATCATCCACAAATATTTCTGCCAAGACAATCTTGTTATCTAGTCCTTCCTTGATATACAAGCTACTGTTATCATTAGTTCTCTGAATAAGATAGTTATGCAATCTTTCATACCATGCTCTAGGGGCTTGTTTTAGACCATACAATGCTTTTTGTAACTTATAGACCATGTCCTTCTTGTCTGGATCAATAAAACTTTTAGGCTACTCAATGTAAACTTCTTCATCCAGAATAACATTGAGAAATGCAAATTTGACATCCATTTGATATACCTTAAATTCTTTGTATGCAACATATGCAAGTAAGGTCCTGACACCTTTCAGTCTTGCAACAAGAGAAAAAGTCTCTCCACAATCTATTCCTTCTTCTTTAGAGTAGCCTTTACATAACAATCTAGCTTTGTTTCTTGATACCTTACCATCTTCATTCAACTTATTTTTGAATACCCACTTAGTACCAATCACATTTTTATTTTTAAGCCTAGGTACATGAGTCCAAGTTTTGTTCTTCTCTATTTTCTCTATCTCTTCATTCATAGCTTCAATCCAACTTTCATTTTCTAATGCATCTTTGACATTTCTAAGTTCAAAATTAGCAAGTAAACAAGTACCTTTTAGCTTACTTCTTGTCATAGTTCCTTCATATTTGTCTCCAATAATCTGATCTGGTGCATGATGTCTCCTAACATACTTAGCTAATATAGGTTCCTTACCTTTTGACTGAGTTCCACTATCTTCATTTTGAGTTTCAATTTTTGGCTCTGGTTGATTGGACTATTTCTCGGGTCCTTCAAACTTGATAAGTATTGGCTCAGTAGCATCTGAATGTGACTCAGGTTCATGTGACTTGGTTTGAACTTCTTGCAAATCGGTGACTGAAGACTCAGGAGTAGAAGTTTCCTGATTTATAGATGTATCTAGCACTATATCAGGTTTACTGAAAATAAATATCTTATAATTTTTTTGTTCCTTTTTGTTTTCTTCTTCATTCCTTTCTACAAACTCATCAACTTTCACATGTGCACTTTCTATGACTTTGTGAGTAGACAAATTCAAACATCTATATGCCTTATTTTTGCAAGAATATGCCAAAAATGTGTCTTCATCACCCTTCACATCAAATTTACCTTTTCTAGATTCTTTCAAGATGTAACATTTACTTCCAAATACTTTTAGGTAAATTGCATTGGGTTTATAGCCATACCATAACTCATAGGGGGTTTTGAATGAGTCTTTCTTCAACTATACTTGATTCAAGGTATAAACTGCAGTGTTGATAGCTTCCTTCTAGTATTTGATAGCAATGTTCTTTTCAATCATTAGAGTCCTTGCACAATCCATGATAGATCTATTCCTTCTTTCAACTATTCCATTCTACTTGGGAGTTCTAGGAGCTTATACCTATCTTTTGATTCCTCTTTCAATGCAAAAGTTACTGAATTCAAGGGATATGAATTCACCACCTCTTTTTGACCGCAAGCATTTCAGTCTTTTCCCTATTCCCTTTTCTACTCTATCCAAATACCATTTGAACTTCTCAAATGCTTTTGATTTCTCTCTTAGATACATGACAGTTATCATTCTAGAGTAATCATCAACAAAAAGAATGAAGAAATTTTTTCTAGTATAGCTCTCAATTTCAATAGGTCCACATAAATCAATATGCACAATTTCCAAAATTTCTTTAGACTGATAGTTTTTACTTTTAAAGCTAGTCTTTCCCATCTTACCAATCTGACAATTCTTGCATAGACCAACATCAGGTTTCTTTATACTAGGAATGGCTCTTACTTTCCTAAATTTTCTTATTTTCACCAGGTTATCAAAGTTCACATGGCATAACCTTCTGTGCCATAACCAACTTTCTTCAACTTGAGCAATAAAACATAAGCATTCACCAAGTTCAAGATAGAACAAGTTACCATTATTCTATATGCCTGATCCAATCAGCTTTCCTTTGTCATCCAACAATCTTATTTTTCCATGCATGAATTCTACTTTGAATCCAATATTGATTAGTTGTGTCACACTCAACAAATTGTGTTTTAGTCCTTCAACCCAATAGGCATTATCACATACAAGCTCTTTGGTTACTGAGATTCTTCCTCTTCCTTTTATTTAACAAGATTCATTATTACCAAAACTCACACTACCACCATCATAGTCTTCAAATTGTTGAAACTTAGTTTTGTCACCAGTCATATGATGAGAGCAAGCATTGTCTATGATCCATGTATCATTTTTGCTCACATGAGAGATAAGTGTCATCTTATCTTCCTCATCATTTTTAGATTCATCTTTCACAGCAATGTAAATAATTTCATCTTCACTATTGTCAAAATCCTTAGAATCCTTAGCCATGAAACATGTTTTCTTACCTTTGTTCTTGAATGATTTGAAGTCTTTCTTGCAATTACACTTGTGACCTTTCTTCTCATTCTTGTTTTTCGTGTTTGGGCACCTAGTAGCAATATGACCAATTTTCTCACATGAAAAATAGATCAAAGGAACCTTACCTTTGTATTTTACTTTTCCTCTAGAGTATTTCCTTGCTAGTAGAGCTTCAACCTCCTCAAGATCACTGTCAGAACTCTATTTTGATTCTTCCTCACTCTTTGACTAAGAATCCTTTATCTTTTTTCCTTTTTCTTTGAGTGAAATCTTGGCTTCAAATGATGATTCAATGTTCTTGGAAGCTGGAACATAGTTGTCATAGTTATCTAGCTCAAATGCAATCAATCTTCCTACTATGGCTTCTAAATTTATCTTATGATTTGTTTCACATCTTCTTTCCTGAATTGTAGAAACTCTAATTGCATAAATGGGAAGTAATGTTCTAAGAACTTTACTTGCAACTATTTCCTCTTTGATATCTCCTCCAGAAGCCTTGATTGCACTGATGCTTGCTTTGACTCTTTCAACATATTTAGCAATGTTTCTATCCTCTCTCATCCTCATATGATCAAATTATCCTCAGACTTTCTACTTTGGCTCTTCTTACATTATCATCACCTCCATAGATATCTTTCATCTTGTTCCACATAGCAAAGGTAGTTTTACAATCCTTGATATCATCAAATTATTCATAGTTTAGGGCAGATGCAATGTCTATCATCATGGTATTATGAGTCTTCTTCTCAGCAATGTCATTAATAGATAATGTATTAGTAGGAGTTACATATTCTTCATCAAGATATTTCAATCTTGTATATCCAATGGAAGCCAAATGGAGTCTCATGAGACCTTGCCATACTGAAAAGTTATCCCTGTTAAGCCTTGGAATTTCCCTCTTGTAAGACATCTTGATCTTTAGCTTAGATCCTTGAAATCCTTCTTGCAAGCACCAAAAGCTCTAATACCAATTTTTGAAAATATAGATGGAGTAACTAAGAGGGGGGGTGAATTAGTTACCACAAAAATAAATCCATAGATCCCTTAGATGTCTTAAAAACTAGTTACTACTGTCACTTGGTAGCCACATAGAAAAATGTTGTAACTCAGTAAATGTACTGTAAGTTAACTTTTTACTAATCTTTAAGAATTCACAAAGATTTAACATGAACACAAGAAACACCAGATTTAATGTGGAAACTCAATATGGGAAAAACCACCAAGTAACTAGCTACTAATTTTCACTCTTCTGAAGTGAGCCCTGTTAGGAGCCAACCCTGTTAAAGGTTACAAAACACATTGTTAGGTGTGACCTTGTAAAAAGATTTAATCACCTTGCTAGGAGTGGCCTTTCTAGAGGACTTTAGAACAATTCAATGAAACTATTCACCTTGTTAGAGGATTTACAAAATGGTTGTTAAACCAACTCTATTAAGAGATTTGGAAATTATTGCTACAATTGTGAGAAAGTAACAATTAGTTGACTTAAATGAGATGCAACTGAATTGCTGATACAAATCTTTGTTCTGCTTCATTAGATCCTCTCTGATTGAATACAACTTTGCTACTCTTCAAGGATATTTGATCCTCCTCAAAATTTTCTTACAGTTTCCTCTTCATATAATCAACACATTTACATGCTCACTCATTACACTCATCCATACTTTAGAATTCACAACTTGACCTTTTATTTATACCTTACAGGTTGTCAAGTTGGCTCATTTACAAGTTACAATTATCGATAATTATTACATTAGTCAGCTACAAACATTACATGAAACAATTAAAATTTAATTCCCATAACAATGAGATCCTTCATTGGCTGATTGTGCTCAGTAGACACTACTCCAAAAATGATTTTCACTATTAACTAACTGAAGCTCAGTAAATACTGTGAACTCTACAAAATCTTTTGGAGACCGAATGAACTTGATAAATACTAACTTTCCTTCACTGACCTTGTGAGCTCAATAGAAACTATTTTCATAGAGTATTTTTTAGGAACACATAGTAGACCTTGAAATTTGCTTTGCTAACCAAATAAGCTTGGCAGACTCTATCTAATAACTGATATGACATTTATGTAACATCAAAGATAACAAACAATTAAACAATTGTATCCAACATGGATGATTCTGAATTGCATTTGATAAGAGCCTGGATGTGTGAGTCACATATCTTTCTTGGCATTAGAGGACATTCATCCTCTCGTGTAACATGCTAGACACCATTCCCTTGGGGTTTGGCCTTTGGAATACATTGCTATATACTTGATTTTATCATTGTGAGAACTAATATTATTTCAGCAGCGGTTCAGTCCTCAATTTGCATAAATTTCTTCTTGCTCATGTTGTGTGGATTGAAACCTATGCAAAGACATTTAAATTGCTTTCAGCAATTGGTTTAGTTCTTGGGCATTTCTTGGGTGTCTATTATAGTGGTATCAGAGCCATTTCTAGGGTGCCCATTATAGTGGTATCAGAGCCATTTCTAGGGTATCCATTATAATGGTATCAAAGTCATTTCTAGGGTATCCATTACAATGGTATCAAAGCTTTCTTGCAAAGTCTTTCACGAAGTTATTTATCAAATAAAGGGTTTACACTCTAGTATTATTGATTCACAATCTAGTGTTGAGTCATGTGTGCAAAGTCACAATTCCACATATGAAGCTTTCTCATGGGATGATTGTATTAGATGATTATGAATTGCATTTGATAAGAGCTTGGATGTGTGAGTCACATATCTTTTTTGGCATTGGAGGACATTCATCCTCTCTTGTAACATTCTAGACATCATTCCCTTGGGATTTGGCCTTTGGAATACATTGTTATGTACTTAATTTTATCATTGTGAGAACTAATATTATTTTAGTAGCGGTTCAGTCTTCAATTTGGATAAATTCCTTCTTGTTCATGTTGTGTGGATTGAAACCTATGCAAAGACATTTAAATAGCTTTCAGCAATTGGTTTAGTTCATGGGCATTTCCAGGGTGCCCATTACAGTGGTATCAGAGCTACTCATTATAGTGGTATCAAAGCTTTCTTGCAAAGTGTTTCACAAAGTTATAATCGGTAGGTGCCCATTATAGTGGTATAAGAGCTTGCTTGCAAAGTGTTTCACAAAGTTATAACCGATAGGTGCCCATTATAGTGGTATCAAAGCTATAAGTCCTGCCATCTTGTAGAGGTCTTATAGTGAATTTGGAACAACTGGATAGAGGGAAAAGTGTTTGACAAAATGTATATTGGTCTAGATTAGGAAAATGTAATGTTTAGGTTACTGGGTACATTAGAGGAGAAGAATAGGCAAATGGATATGATGTTATAGCTTATGGCTAGATAGATGGGCATCAATATTGATGATTTATATGTTGCTCCAGTGTAGGAGGTAGTTGATTCCTTAGGTGATATCGAGATATGTATAGAGCCACCTAGCTCTAATGTTGGTGATGTCAGCATTTCAATGGAGTCAATAGATGTGAGTTTATGTAATTCTGATTTGCAACTTGATGTTGAGTCATGTCTGCTGAGTCAGGAGTCTATAGTTGAGGCTTTGTTAGGAGATGTCGATGCAGATAGTATAGACACAGTTGATGATCCATTTGATGATGTTATGAGATGTGCTAGGTATCCTACCCCTTCTCAGATATTGGGTGATGACTTTGAGGAGATTTTGGATGGGTCCCAGGATCAATGCTTATAAATTCTTATGATTGATGTGGAAGCCGAGACATGCGAGGAGATTGATACAGCAAGGGCTTCCATTTCTTCAAATGAGGAGTTGGTTTAGTTTTCTATTGTGGTAGTTAGTGATGTTCGTATGTCCATATATTTTGATGTGGTTACACCTATAGCTGATATAGTTGGCATAAGTGCATATGGTTCACCCATAGGTACATCTTTTTCAATGCATGTTGTTAATGATCAGGATTCCAGTCCAATATATATTGTGTGGGTGCATACAATGAAGACGAAATTTCATAGATCTTCCATAGAGTTTCCTTCTGGTGACATTTTGACTTCTACATCATCAACACAACTTTTGGGCGCTAGGCTATAGGACATGTGGTTGGTCTTGATGATATTGGTTTGTAGTTGGTTTAATGTCCACAAGTTTGTCATGTACTACTTCAATTGCGATCCAAGTGGAGATTGGAGTTCATTTTGTTGTTGGATTGCTTGAGGACAAGCAATTTCAAGGAGGGCAAACAATAATGTCCCCATCTTTTTAGAAACTAAGTGGAGTTCTTAGCCTTCACATTCTCAAAAGGCTAAGTGGAGCATAAGAGGAAATTAAATTAATTTCTTATAAAGTCATTAAATAAATTAAAAATTAAAAGGTGACTTTATATTTAATTAATTTAATTAATTAGTGTATTAAAAGGGAGAAGCTTCTAGAGTGTGTATTAATTATTTGAAAGGGGTAAGCCTCTAGTAATTTAATTTTCTAGAAGCACAATTAATTATTGTATTGCAAGGGAGGAGTTTCTAGGGAGTGCATTAATTATTGGAAGGGGGAAGTTTCTAGTACTTGTAATTACTTAATATTTGATTTCCTTCTAGAAGGGTGTAGGAAAAGTATAAATGGAGGTGGGAGAGTCATTGTTGAGCATTGGATGATTGTGAATTGCATTTGATAAGAGCTTGGATGTGTGAGTCACATATCTTTCTTGGCATTAGAGGACGTTCATCCTTTCTTGTAACATTCTAGACGTCATTCCCTTGGGGTTTGGCCTTTGGAATACATTGATATGTACTTGATTTTATCATTGTGAGAATTAATATTATTTCAACAGCAATTCAATCTTCAATTCACATAAATTCCTTCTTGCTCATGTTCTGTGGATTGAAACCTATGCAAAGACATTTAAATCACTTTCAACAATTGGTTTAGTTCTTAGGCATTTTCAGGATGTCCATTACAGTGGTATCAAAGTCATTTCCAGGGTGCCCATTATAGTGGTATCAGAGTCATTTCTAGGGTATCCATTACAGTGGTATCAGAGCTTTCTTGCAAAGTCTTTCACGAAGTTATAACTGGTGGGTGTCCATTACAGTGGTATCAGATTCATTTCCAGGGTGCCCATTATAGTGGTATTAGAGCCGTTTCTAGGGTATCCATTATAGTGGTATGAGAGTCATTTCTAGGTTATCCATTATTTCTAGGGTGTCCATTACAGTGGTATCAGAGCTTTCTTGCAAAGTCTTTCATGAAGTTATAACTGGTGGGTGCCCACTATAGAGCCTCATGTTTTATTCACCCAATGGATTATGTTTCTTCAAAATTCCTATCTACATTGTGATTATTGAAATGTTTTCCCAAATTTCATTTGTGATCAATCTTTCAATCTTTCATTTTGAATTTACTAGTATTCATATCAAACTCTTATGTATATGAGGATTGAAAATTAGGAAACCCTCGTTCCATGAATTGGATAGTTGTTATTTAATCAGAGTTAGTTTTGAAAAGAAATTAATTTTAGATTGAAAATTTGACTTGTTGATCTAGGTTTTCCTATCAAACTAAATTTGTAGTGTTTATATATATATATATATAGAGAGAGAGAGAGGGGGGGGGGCTTGTTTTAAAAATGAATTATATTCAAATATATATATAGAGGGGGGGCTTGTTTTAAAAATGAATTATATTCAAATATATTTTTAAAAAAATTAAATCAAAATAAAATTTGAAAGGAGACAGGGCCACCAAACTGCCACCTCCCTTCTTTTCCCCTCTCTAGTGGTGAATTCTGTCACAGCTGCTCGTAGTGGTACTACGATGACCACAGGTTGGCTACAACATCAGCCACTGAAGGCCAATCGTGCAGGTCTTAAACACATGTTTTTTTTTTTAAATTTATTTTTATTAAATTTTAATTTAATGAAATTTTAAATATAGTTTTTTTAAAAATCGTTATTATTAAATGTTATTAAAATTAAGTTTTATAATTAGTTTAAATTAATAATGATTAATTTAATAAGATTATTATTATTACTTTTAATATATAGTTATTATATTATGAAATTTAATATTTGTTATTATTAATGATTTAATATTAAATTATTATTTTATTAATAAGATAATAAATATTATAAACAATAATTTTTTATTATTATTAAAATTTGATAATATTGGGATAAGTATTTATTTATTTAATAAACATTTTATCAAATACTTTATTTGTAATATTTTTAAATAAGGTAATTTGATGAATCTAATTTTTTTAAGAGAAATAGATCATTTTAATTAAACTCAAAATTATTTTGGTTTAGTTGGTTTAGTGTGATACTTAGAACGGATTCCTTTCTCTAAAGAACATGAATTAATTTGAAAACTTTAATATTTATGATACTTGGAAAATGGAAACTGAAACCCTAGTTTTGAACATTGAATCTTGTGTCTAAAAATGAAAAGGAAAAACTTGAAACCTTTAATGAAAATTAAATCATGTGTTTTCAAAACATAATGAATTGGTAAATTACTTTTGTATGTACTCTTTTGTAATGTGTGACTTCACTATTGGGTGTCAACTTGACTTAGCTTTGACCAAATTAGGTTGTACTACCAGAGGCTTGGGAGTTCTATGTTTGTGATGTCTTGATGATACTTTGATCTTGATCTTTTAAGCTCAACCATGGTAATGTGTCTGGTATGCTTTATGATGAGTTTGGATCTATTGTTCATTAGTACTTTCAGTGTTCTTGTGTGATAACAAGATGAATGGTATGACATATTTGACTTAACCTTTGAGTCTTGAATCAATTATTTATGGATGCTTTCTAGTTGCTTGTAGAGGACTAAGGTGTTATTGTGAATTATCTTTTGATGCTTTCCAGTCACTTGTATAGGGCTGAGGTGAAAATTGTGATTATTTGATTTGTACTTTTATGAGCCTAGGGTAGGCAATCTCTATGTTAAGTTGGGAAGTGGCTTTTAATGGAGGTCAAGGCCCTAAAGAGGTTGATGGGTAACCCATTGTAAGTAGTTAATAAGTGAAAACACTACACTAAATGAGAGTAAAATGAACCTAATAAGAGTCTTTATCTTTCCTTGTCCATGCCTCGAGTGCTAGTACAAACTAGGATGGGAGGAGACAGGATGCTTGGTTGCAACCATGCATCATTAGTATGTCTTGTTAGTATGAAAGGATACTAGTTCCACATAGAGTCACTAGGGGGGTGAAGAATTAAAAGACTAGCCTGATAAACCTAGAGTTGGTTCATGCAATGACACTTGCCCACTAGTAGTATAGATTTCCTACATGTCTTTGTTTGCCTCTGGATTTAGATGTCAATTTATCTTGTAACATTTGAGCTAGATTACTTTTAGGATTTTCCTTGACTTAGATATTAGTTTTAATTTTTGGGATTGATACCCTATTTGGGACTTGAGACTATCTCCTTAGCTTAGTGGGAGTGGACCTTTTTGGGTTACCATGAGGTCAAGTGGAAGTGCTTTTTACTTTTACCAATGAGATCCATCCGTAGATGTCATGGTTGGAGTTCCTTGTTTTGCATTTCCTTTCATTCTATCTTTGTGTATTATGATGGATGGTTATATCTATTTGATGGATGATTTTATTTATTATATTGTATCTTGTTTCATGTATCTGAAAGGGATGATGTAATCTATTTTATAAATATATATTCTTTCAGCCTTTCATACCCTATGACATGTACAATGGATAATTGTAGTAATTCTTTTATGTGGATGTGTTATTTATTGGACTTAGAATTATTTCATTTTAAATGGATTGGACTAGTAGTAATTCTTTAATGTGGATGTGTTATTTATTGGACTTAGAATTATTTAATTTAAATGTGACTCACTGTCTTTGAATCCTTAAGGAATGTAATCTATTATGTTTTCTTATGAATGATTTTATTTTATTGCTTCCACTACTTTATGATTGTTGTACATGTTATTCTTTTTAAAAGAAATGTTTGGAAAACTTAGTAAAACTTTAGGTTAGTTCTTTTGGATCCCTTACTGGGGCATTACACTAAGAGGTAAGACATGAACACTAAAATGGATGCAATATCTTTTGTAGAAAGAAGAACTAGGAATATTGGGAGTGCAAAAGAAGTACAAACACCTATAATGACACATGTCATCGACACATCATGAGGATATTGTTATGGAAGGAACACTCATTTAACAAAGGAAGATGGATAATATGGCCAACATGAAACCCCCAAAGACACTTTATAATGTAGTATGAGTACAACAAAACAAAAAGATGTGTACGATCCCCAAATGTAATAGAGTGGCACCCTATCTTAGTCTATTTACAAAAATACTACAAAAGGACGTCAAAAAAGATCAAAAGAGACATATGGATGATGCAAGAGATAGTATAACCCATGAAAAATCATCTAAAGCAATAAAATTAATATTTAGACCTAAAACAACCAAGATATCCACCAGAATACAAAAAAATAAAATTGGATGGGATGCACTTGGAGCATAATTTGGAAAATAGAATGTCTCAAGATATGTCTCATGGAGTAAAATATATAGCCTCTGACTTTGATTGCATAAAATGGGAACAAAACAACATCAAAATTACAAATAAACTATACCATCACAAAGGGCTCAGAATCATCTTTTCGATGATAACTTGTTTGTGAAAAATGGAGTCTGGATGAGCAAGTTATGGCCAAAATCCCATAGGTAGGTCAAGAAAGAGTTGGAAGGGAAAAATTAAAAAACCACTAGCTTGGGACCCATGCCAAATGCATTGGGAAGCATGCTCACCAGTACTAGAAATTACCCTAGGAAGTGTGTCAGTTCATATCATAAACTATCTCAGGAAGCTTGCAAGTTATGTACCACAATCACCTTAGGAAACATGTCAATTCTATACCAAAATTTTCTCAAGAAGAATGTCAGCTCTATACTAGAAATCATCTTAATTTCCATGCTAAAAAATCATAAAATCACTGCCTCAAGAAATGTGCCCAATTTGGGAGAAATTTTTTTCCACAGATTCCAACTCTATCCAAATTGGACGTGCCTTAAATGAAAATAGGGGGGTTTGGGGCACTATGAACTCAATGGTGAGGTCCATTATTTCTCAATGTACACCAAAAACCAATGACCCCCAGATCCAATACAAAAATCCATTGAAAAATGAAACCCTTTGAGAGAAAAAACATAGATTTGAAAGTCAAGCCAAACCTCTCATAAATACAACAAGGGAATGAAGATTTGGAGCTCTAATACTGTGTTGAAGTTGAAAAAAGATCAACCCCATGACTCCCAAGAATTACCTGGATGCAAACAAGTGTCACAGAAAGAGATAAGAAAAAGCTATGAAGGCTGGAATTCCAAGATTAATAGATGAGATATTCTTGATGAGAAAAAAAGAGATTGCTATAATCAAAAGTGGATTAATAAATTACAAAGATATCAATACTTATAAAAAGAGATTAAAACCCTGACAGGTAAAACCTAGGTTGCATGATAATAATTAATGAAAGAATTAATTATTAAATGCCCAAAGTTTAGCTTAAGTAAACTAGAGATAATAAGTGAGTGTTAAATATAGGCCTCTAAATCCCCACACACTTCAACATGATCATTATTTGTCAATAACATCCTAAAATTAAGATGAGGTTGTCCATTCGGTATGTCTGCACAAAGTGATATGTTGCCTTCTAACTAAATGGAGTTTTACTATTCACACTTAGAATTGATAGCTCAATACCCAGACTAAACTAGTATGAAGGATTTATGAATGCAAATGAAATCTAATCTATGTCTTTGATGTTTTTCAAATGCAAAGATTATGAATCAATCTAAATGATTTTCATATTAATCTAAGAACAACAGAAAGAAGGTTAAGCTAAATAAATGTAGTTTAGTCTAAATGATGAGCATATTAGACAAAAGATATTTGAATGCAAATCACTTGAGTGATCAATCCAATAGCAATTCGATACTCTTCATGTGCTTCCCTCCAAATGAGAGGTCAGGGGTCTCTTTTTATAAAATCTTGAACCTGATCAACAGTTAAGATTAAACTAGGTGTACGGTCCAAATTGAGTCCTCCAATTTTGATAGAGTTGAACGAGATGTAATAGGAGATAACATTGATCCAATCAAATATGTGCTCATAATTATTTTTCTAATTAATTAAATAATTAGTTTCAACAATTATGATGAGCATATTTGATTTAATAAATATATTTAATTCCTTTTTTCATATGAGATGAATTAGGAAAGCATATTGATGCATTCAAACATGACATCATAATAGAATATTCCAATTAATTAAATAATTAGTTTCAACACTTATGATATATATATTTAATTAAACCAATATATTTTAATTCCTTCTTTATGTGCATTAGCTAAAGGGGGTGGATTTAATTCAATTAAAGTACTTAGGACTTATAATTAAATTAATTAAATTAGGAGATTAATTTAGCTAATTTCAATCAATATTTAAGAATTAAATAAAGTATGTGGTTAATACAAATTAGTGATTTTCTACATTCGACACTTAGGTCAAGTAGAGATGATCAGAATTAGAAATACCTACTACAATAGAACTTAAATTTAATCAACAAAAAGATGTTGTAAGATTGAGGCACTGAAATTGGTTTAGAATACCAATATGCCAATTTAGGAGTATTACAATAAGCGACTTAATAATTAAATCAATATAATTTATTTAATAAGAAAAAATTTATTACTCTGACAATTTCTCTTTACTTTTTCTACCAAGCCACCTCTTACCAAGTTTCATTAAGGCACATTTTCATTGTTTCTTTCTTCTTTTTTTAATGATTTTTTTCAAAAATATTTCAAGCATTCTGAATTTGGATAATGCTCCTATTGGAAGGATAAACCATGATAAGCCAAGACCATGGAAAAGCATGCTCAAATATGCTAATAGAATGATGTAAGGGAGGTGATAGTAGGAAGAGTATATGGAGGATAAGATTTCATGCCTTGAAAAGCTATAAGGAGTATGTATAACACATAAGTGTAAGCTTGAAAGGATTCCATAATGGTAGGTGAAAAAGTGGGCAAGATCAATACCGACACACACCTTAAAGGGTGAAGAAATGACAAAGGGATAATCACAAAGGAAATACCTTGAGGTTTAGATGTATGAAGTGGTAGATTAATCTTGGAGGAAGATGGTGTGGAAGGATTTCAAATAGTTTTAGGAAGATGTTTGGAAGAAGATGAAGTGTAAGCCTTTGGAAGCTTGAACGTCAAATTTGATGTATTTTCAAGTTTCAAGTCTTCAAAATAAACTTGGGAAGCCATATAGCTTTTGAGTTTTCTTTTCGTGTGGATGCCTTAGAACACAGTTCTTCCATGATGGATTTAGGAACCCATATTCTTTGATTTCACTTTTTTAATAGTGGACCTTTGGGGTCTCTTGAATGTTTTTTCTTCCTTTGTACTCACATGTCGATTAGATGATACATAGTGATCTTCATTTATAAATGGGTTCTTGTGTTTATTCTTAAGTTGATCATTGAAGTTTCTTCCAAAAGACTTGGGACTTATGGAAGGATAAGGATGATATGGCTAGTTTGTATGGTTGAGTGGATGGATATTTTTCAAGGATGAATGTCCTTGTTGATCTTGAGGTACAATAAGAGAGCTAGGAGTGGAAAGTGTAGGACATGAAGGAACATAAGGTCCCAATATGGATGAAAGGTTTGAAGTCTTTAGCTTAGATGGATAAGGACCAAGGATGGATTTAGGAGAAGCGAAGGGACAGTGAGTAGGGATATCAACACCTTTCAAGTGAGAAAAGTGACCAAGGCCATCAATAGATTCATTAGTATCTTTAATAGAAGTAACTTCTTTGGTAAGAGCATTTGAAGCTTGAGAGTAATTTTGAAGTGAGCATGGAGAAGTAGAATAAGATGGGATGCTTTGATCTTTATAGGTAGCTTTGGATAGGATATGTGTAGTGACTTTCTCATGATTTTCAATAAGCTTAATTGAGATATTGGAAGTGATATCTGCATCAAACTTGGGAGGTGGATAAGAATTAGGATATGGAAAGGTGGCATCTTGAACAAGATGAAAGGGTGCTTGATCTTGATCTTAATTTATAACTTTATCATTTTTATAGTACTCTTGACATGGAGCCACTTCTATGGACAAAAGAACATATGGGATTTGCATGATAGGATCTTGAAGATGTAAAGAAGGACTACCAAAAGTGGGCATAGCAAGAATAGTATCACATGAAATTTGATGATCTTTAAGCTTAGTAGCATGGAAAAGGTTTGTAGCCAAGTAAATATTAGCTTGAGTTTCTTTTAGAGGCAGCCCTTGAGGATAGGCATAGTCAACGTGGAAAGCATTGTAGTGCCTCTCCCATTTGACTTTTGTGAGTCATCCTGATGGATGCAACCTTGTTGATTTCTCCTTGAGATGGGATCATGATTGTGATCATGAGTGGTCTACACCGTTGAGGTGTTTGGATTTATGTTTCTATATCAGTTGCTTTGATTATGCTTTTGACTGATCTATGAAATTATGATGTGATTTATGGTTCACTGAGATTTGTGCTAGTGGTTACCAGGATCGATGTGGTAACATGAGTTTGTTCCATGATTACCTTGAAATGTGTGCAAAGATTGCACTATGTACTATTACCATGCTACACTGGACTAGGTTCATGTAGCAGTGGTTAGTCATGTTTATGACTATGGTTGTTTATGTGTTTTAAGTGCCTTATTAATGTTGTTTAAACAATCATTATTAAATGCTTAAGTAATTAGAATGGATTTTTTGTGTTGGATTATTTGGTTATGTGTTGCGGACATTTACCTTGTTATATTTTGATCTGAGAGATATTTGTTACTCATGTTATGTTTACATTGGAGAGGACCTAAGGGTTAGATGTTATACTTTGGTTTCAGTATCATAGATGTTAGACTACTATGTTGTTCAGTTGATCATATTGCATGATGATACCATTTTGAGATAACAGTGTGTTTTATGATGATATCTAATTATCTAGTATTTGGACATACCTCTATTTATGTTAGGTGATGGATTTAATGCTATGGTTATTTACTTCATTCCTGCATTGTTATGCTTTATGCAAATGTGAGTGATGTAAATAGATAATTAAATAAATGGTTAAATTAGGTGATTTAATGCATTTATTGCTTTGGCTATGTTATTATATACAATTGTACTTGATCGTGTTATTTAGTGTGTAAGATTTATATCCCTGGCAGTGGCACATGGAGTTAGTGATTCAGCCATTCATATTTTACCAATGTCATCCTTGTATGGTCGACGCATCCTTATTTTAATTATTTTATTAAACCTTTCGATGATTATTAAATCCGAACTCATTTTCATTATGTGATTTGACCAGTGAGCATGTCTGTGCATTTAGAGGTTCGCATTTTCGTAAAGTTATTAAGGAAATTTATGTGTTTTTGGGTTTTTGGTCTTTTTAATTGATTTATTTTAATTTCTAGCAGCTTTTTCATAGATGAATTCCTATTTCTATGAATAGACTATTTTTGTTTGGGTTGATTCGGGGTTTAACTAGGTTGGCTAGTTAATTGCCCTAATCGATTATTTACTTGAAAAGTGAATAAATATCCAAAAAAGAATTTAATTCCTCACTTCTTACTTTTGAATTAGAAAGTTGGAGAGTAAAACCCAAAATCCTCTTCATGAGGATTCATTGCTTTATTTTTTGTGGGAGCTACGGGCATGGGATCATTGTGGGGTTGAGCTCATTGGATCCAGCTCAGGGAAATCTTGGATTGCTGCAATTTTCGGCCACTTCTGTCAGCATTTTATTTTATGGTTCAGATTCCCATTTTTCCCTTTTGGCTGTGAGGCAGGGCTTTCCCATTTTATTGTTTCTACTCTATTTTTGCTTCTATTTTTTGTATTCATTTGTTTGGAGGCTGAGAACTAGTGTTCCCCTCCGTTTCTATATGCTACTTCTACCCGATTGGGCGGGTATGAACATTTCCCTATTTTTCGGGATGAGGGTTTGGGATTTTGCACCGTTATGCTGCCATTTTTTAATATGGTGTTCAATTCCATCAATTTTTGGATTTTTTGAGTTTTTGTGCCCAAAGGTCAAATGGGTTTTAATTTCAAAGTTTTCCAAATTTTTGGGTTTTTACCTCATTTTGTGTATCGCCCTATTTTCTCGAGTTTTCTTGGCACAATGTGGGTTGTGGACCCTGATGATCCATTTGGATATCATTTAGACCACTATTGCACTTTTATGTTGCATTGGGATGAGTGTTGCATCTGTACTCCTGATATTGTGTTCAGTTGAATGATTTTATACCTGGTGTTATTGTGTCTTTTAGACCTTTGCTTTTGTTTCATGAGCGCTAGTATTCATGTAGAATCCATACTCTTAGATTGAGGCCGGTTGAGTGAGTTCATTATGGTTGGTATTGTTGCATCATTTGGATTCATGTGGAATCCATACTCTCGGATTGAGGCCGGTTGAGTGACTTTATGGTGTATGGTTCTATTGGCTTGGGATTCGTGTAGAATCTATCCTCTTAACTTGCTTTCGGTTGGGTGTTTTGTTTTACATTGTGTTCTCATCTTGTCCTTGTGTTTTGATCTTCATGATGGTGGTGTGCCACACATGAGTACATGCACGTACATTTTTTGGGTGACTTGCGAGGCCGGATCTTCCATGGTACTTTCAAAAGTTATGATCATTGGGTCAGGATGGGAGTATGCATGACCACGGGCACTTGTCGTAAGATGAGCATGGGTAGGGTAGGGTAGCATATGTAGGGGGCTTCTATCTCATAGCCTGGTGACCTCAGTCCCATAGGGTTGGCAAAGGATAGGAAGTTTTAAATAAGTGATAACTAAATAAAATGTGTGAATGGTAATAAGACTTAAGATAATAAAATGTTGTGTCGGGCCATTCCATTGAGGGATGCTAAATCCGGACAATCTAAGCTTGGGCTTTTTGATGCCAAGCAACTCTCCATGATGTCAGCCCCTACTTAGTAGCCTTTTGAGTCTCTAACTAGGACCTGTACTCCTTGCATTGTCTTAGGTTCTTGGTTGCAGCCATCATATTGTCTGGCGTGAGTGTTAGCCATGGAAGTTGTGCTTTATGTGTGTTTGTGGTTGGATCATTATCTCCATGAGCATAGTGAGTGTGGGCCTACAAGTTCCACATGGTTGGGAGGTGTAGCTACCTTCACTAGTGCTAGGGACTGGTGTACAGAGATGATCTTTTGTCCTAGTATGACCGTTGCTAGATGTTTTCACTTGGTACTTTGGGTTCCATAGTATTCTTTCTTGTGATTTATGCTTTCATTAGAATGCTTTGATGTCATGTTTAGATGATGTTAGTTTATTTGACACATTCCCATATTATGATGTTTAGCATATGATTAGATGACGTGAATTGCTATAGTAGCATATCTATTGCTTATTGATGTTTAGCATGTGATAGGTGATGTTATCTATTGTAGGATTATCTTATGCTTTTCTACTAGCATGTTAGATTCTGTATGCTTATATTGTTGCATGTTTTAGTAGTGACGTCCCTATTACGACAGTACTGATGATCTGATCGATGGCTTGGGATATTACGCATGGGGGATGACTAAGATCCATGATGGTCTTATGATGCTATTGATGGTTGGGAGGAACCACATACTTAATTTGGTTGTTTTTTTATTGTGATGTTATTTCTATACATTACAATGTTGCTTTTGTTCACTGCGATGTTTATTTTAGTACATTCTTTTTCGCTGTAGTTTTAGATGGTAGATGTATCTCCTTCTTGATCTTGGCTTCTTGTTGGTTATGCACTCAAGCGTTCGCTCCTTGATCTATGTGGATCCAATACGCCCTAGTGTGGAGGTTCTGAACTCAATTTTTCTCTAGTTTTCCCCTTTTTTGTTTTTCTTAAGTATTTTTGTGTTTCTATGGGCAACATTTTATCACCATGGTGCAACATAAAAATGTATCGCACGCCCATAGAAGCTATGTCGTATGATGCCAGAAAGTATCGCATGCCTCTTGGAGGAATGTCATGCGATACTGGAAAGTATCGCACCTCCTTTGGAGAAATGTCATATGATACCCTGAAAGTATCGCTCAAACTCTGAAAGTGTTGCCCTCCTTCTTTAGAAATGTCACGTGATACTTTTTAGTGTTGTATTAAAGTATCGCACGGGTTTTGTAAAAACCTATTTGGTCTAGTAGTGGGCACTTTTTGATTTGATCCAAACTTTTTGAGAGTTGTTTTGGATACCCTTTTTGGTGTTCTTCGACTCTGTTTGTTGCTTTTTGGATTTAGGTTGTTTTCTTTCAATTCCTTTTTGCGTGTTTCTATTGTAGTCCTTTGGGATTTAAAATATTAAGTTGACAAATATTTAATTCCTTATACTTAAGATGTATTTTAATATATGCGATGAATCTTTTGAGATAGGTTTCAGACCTCTTGGAGATAAGATAAAGATTCTAGGAAATTTCAAGGCTTCAAAAATCCAGACTTAGCCAATTTTTAGGGCTTCAGGATTTCAGGCTTAGCCAAATTTTAGGATTCTACATTTTACCCCAGCTTGGTGTTTTGTTGATGAGTGGTCATCTCTTTGAGCCCTCATCATGTGCATGGTCATTGTTGGCTTTTGTTTGCTTGTGTAAGTTTGGTAGTGGCGTTTGGAGATTCGTTGATTGTCGGGATTGTGGTGAAGTCTTTCATTGCGATCGTTGTGATCCCTGTATGATGTTGTCATGTGCATTCATACAAGTAAAAATAAATAAATAAATCTTGGCTTGTATTTCATCCTTGTTCCCAAGGAACTCCAGGCAGGGCATTGCAAGCATTATGTTTTTTATTTGATGGAGCCATGTTGGGAAGCTTTGAAGTTTTAAGAGGTTCATTGGTATTGGAAGAAGTAGGGGTGTCAAGGAGACCATCACGAGACATAGGTTCATCAATATGATCTTGCTCAAGATAAGTATCCTCATCACATGAGTCATTAGAGGTAGCAACAATCCCATCATCAATAAGATCTTGGACTTTATGTTTTAGATCAATGCAATCTAAATTACTATGCTCATTATGTCAATGATAAGTGTAATAGATATCCAAGAATAGGTTTCCATATGAGCTAGACTTGGGGAAATTTGATAAGCTCATTAGGAAGGAGTGTTGGAAAATGGCTTCATAAGAATCCTCCAAGAAAGTAAAAGTCCTCTCAAAATTATGTATAGAATAATTTTTTTGCTTCTCAAGTGAATAACATGCATCCGTGTCTTCATCATATTGGTCAAAGATAGAGTTGTCATGAAATTTTGGCATAGGCTCAAAGGAGGCATCACTTACTTATTTTGTAAGGAGGTCTTTGTATCTAGAAGATGAAAATAGTTGATGTCTTTGAGTATAATAGTTAGGCCTTGAAGAAGATAACTCATTTTCATGTAAAGGTCTTAAGAAAGATTCATGTGAGCATGTGATTATTTCCTCTAACATTTTCTCAAGTTTAGACTTCATTTCTATCACGCGCTTATTGAGATGAAGGTAAGAAAGATCATCTATATCTTCTAGTTCTTTGTATGGAGCGTATAGATCTTGAAACTCTTTAATGAAATAGAATAACTCATAATCATCTAGACTTGGATGAGGTTTGTTACCACAAGGTTTGAATGCCATAGTGGTAGATAGAAAATCAAGCATGAAGGAGAATTGAGGAATCTAATAAGATGACATAAGATAGCTTGATGTCCAAAATAGAGAGGTAGATTTTTCACTTGTCAAAGAGAGGCATAAATAAATGAGTGACTTGTAAAGAAAAGTGTCCAAGCAGCTTACAATAGTAGCGACTCAATCCAAGAACTAGGGAAAAAGCCCAAATAGAAAAGCAGATAAAGAAAGAGAGATTACAAGTGAATAACTTTCCCAATCAAAGAGTTTAGTCAATAAATCAAGATAACCTTTCAAAAAAAAGTTGGTCCTAGTAAGATGACATAGACCATGCAGATGGAAACTAACAAGAGTGTTAAGACCAAGAGCCATTTTAAGCAAGTTCAAACACTAGATACATAGCAAGAAAAGTCAAATGATGAAACTCCTAATAAGAAACATAGTAAAAATGTTTTGACTTGGTTGAAAAAATTTAACAATAGTGGATAACATATAAAGTTTGATGTTAAAAGGAAAGTTTTTTTGAAGAAAGATAGTGACACATAGAGTAATCTTCAAGCAATCAAGAAAGAGACAAAGCAAACATCTATGAAACAAGCATATGTGAGGTCTCAAAAGGAAAGCCCTAGAACTACCATAAGTGTATGTTCAAATGATTTCCATGGGTCTAGAACAAATGAAGACACATAAAGAACATTATACCTAAAGGACACCACTCATTACTCAATACCTTGGCCCACAACTCAATGCTCCCTTGCCTTACACAAAGTGGTTGCCCACAATAGATATCTGATTTGTCATAGATGGATTACCTACATATAAAGAACACCTATGTTGAGTCAAATCTTGAATGATTAGGGTACTCCACTCAAATTGATCCTTGCACAAAGATATTGAGTGGAAAAATAGGGTGGCCTCTGAGCCTGGAGTGTCTAGTAAGGGTCCCATTCATAACACTCTTGCACTTGATTTTAGGACACCTTATCATATGATAAGTAACAAACCTCGTGACCACAAGAGTACCATAAGTATTCCCACCTAGTGATTTCCTCATAGTCACAATCCCAGAAGTACTCTCCCTAGATTAAGAAAAACGCTATGCCTCCCAAGGATTTTTTCTTATTCAAGGGGCTTGTGATTATAGTGGGCCTAGTTAGCTAGGTTTTTCTTGTTCCCACTTTGGGTCATTCCAATTGGTATCTTTCCATCAATAGCAAACCCTATAAAGTAAAAATCTCACTAATGAGATTGACAAAATAGATCCATGCCAAATAGGTCAAGATTTATGATTCACCTTATAAGGTGAAAATCATAGTCTCCTATTCCTTGGTGCTTACCCCAAACATGCCAAAAAGATCAATTAAAACCACTAAAAAGTAGAGTATCCCACTCACTTTCTTTGATCCAATGAAGGGTCAAGATTTTTGATTCACTGAAAGGGTGAAGAGAACACTCTCCTACCAAAAAAGGACCCCTACTCATGAGTTTTATGTGCCTAATAAAAAGAAATAAGTAATCTAATGTTGCACTTGAAAATAAAAAAGACAGATAAAAAACTCATTTGTTTGTTTTGCTTGGGCAACCCTGCAAACACGTTAGTAGCCCTTTTATCTTTGACAAGTGTTCTTTTTTTTTTTTTGGAAAGCAAGTGTAAAAAATTTATAAAACAAGAAGGCTAGGGCATAAGAATTAAGTAAAACCTACAACACAAAGTGGTTATTTGCCTAAAAAATCCAAGTTGTCTTCCAATCAAGTGTCTGCAAAAAAAGTGCAAATCAATCACAAATGCTCTCTTCTTTATTTTTTTCTTTTGACCTAGTTGAAAAGATCTAATTTGTTTTCTATTATTTCATTTCTAAAAATATAAATGCAAAGAAGAGACTCATGCTAAAAATCAAAAAACTTTTCGAAAATACAATAAATTTAGCAATATCTCTTAATTTGTGCCCTAGGGATCCATTTCTCCAAAATAAACCACTTTTTGAAAATCAAGTTATTGATCCATAATATGACCTCAAAATTCAAAAAAAAAAAGATCCAACCCCTTATAGGATTTAGAAACTTTTCCAAAAATGTAAAATTTTCTGAAAAAAAATTATTATTTTCCTTCAAAATCAATCTTTTATAAAATAAATAATAAAGAAAACTTTATAATGGGTGCAAATCAGCTCACATACATCTAAAAATTTACTAAGACATCTCAAATCCATCCCCAACCTACAAAATATATTTCAGATCTGAACACTAAGTAGTTTGGAAGATATGATCAAATCTTTCAAAAACTAGTATTTTAGCCTTGAAATCAATTTGCACAAAGCTTAGCCTTAAAACCAAAGTGAGAACCCTACCAAAATAATTGATTGAATCCATTAAGTGACTATAAAAAACAAGAAATGAGCATACAAATAAATTGTAAGCAAGAAAATTGAGCTAGAAATGTGGTTCTAGCCCCATGGTGGGCACCAAAAAAGTTTGTACAAAAAGTGTTACACTTCTATAAACCATTATTATTGAGAATAACTATGAAAGAGGTCATGTCAAGAGGTGGCTTATAGCTCTCTATCTATGATGTGCAAAGGTGCAAATAGTGAAATGGCATCTTTCAAATTAACCAAAACTATACAACCCTTGCAAGGTGCACCATAGAACGAGAGATTCAAAGAGTAGAGGCAATGAGTGTCAATATCCAAGAATCCTCAAATGGGTATGAAATACAACTGAAAAATAAGATAAATGGAGTTCAATATGCAAGCTAACCTAACAAGAATGAGGATTACAAGCCTTTCTACTTAAACTCTTGGAGCTATTCCAAAGCACAAAGAAAATTAAATTAAGAATGTCATAATGTAATTAGAATGAGAGCTAAGCTAAAATGCAAGAGTGCAAGAATGCTCCAAGTCTTCAAAGATCCAAAGTCACTAAGAAAACTTGCAGCATAACATTATCATGAGAGTCTAATATATGAGGAGAGAGCTCTCCTTTTAAAGATAAATGGATGGTAGGGATTAAGAGGCATAATCAAGGGAGGAGAATGCATCTTGAGTGATTCATGTGCACAAGCATCTCTACCAATCACAATCAACAATTGAGTTTTGAGAGGGAAATACAAGTGTGGAGGAGAATTAAAGTTATTTAAAAAAATAGAAGATTCCTCTCACATAGAAAGTTGTGCATTCATTTGTACACAAAAATGTCTTTTTCTCTTATTTTAAAAATATGAATAATGTTTTATTTGTGCACACTTAGGATAAGGGAATTTTGGGGACTTTATTTAATTAAAAGGGAGCATTTTCTTTTAATTAAATAAGAGACTTAGGGTATAGTAGTCAAACCATAGGTTATAATCAAATAAATAGATAATTAATGATTTGATCAAGAATTAGTGATAGATAAATCATGCAAAATTGTTAGAAAGGGGGCTAATAGTCTAGATGATGATATTTGGGTGATTACATTTGCTCCTCTTTGACTAATGTGTGATCAATCTAGGAACACATTACATCAAAGAATGGGGATAACAAGAAACTAGTAGATAGTGAGATCTGACTCTAATGAACAAAGCACAGTGAAATAGAAAATCCTAGATGCTCAATCTGTTAGCAGAAGTATTGAGAATCAGGAGAGAAATAAATAGTATCAATACTTGAGACAAGCATTGATATGCCAAGTATCCAAAACAAGCATATGAATCAAGAGAAAATGGGAAGGTCAAGCATATGCTCCTAAGAAAGAGATAGCCATAGTAGAAAAGCAATTTGCAACAATTTGGAATATCTCATATAGTTTAAGTAGAAAATAGAGCTAGAAACTTGGTTCTTGTCCCATGGTGGGCACCAAAAATGTGTGTACAAAAAGTATCACACTTCTATAAACCATTATTCTTGAGAATACCCATAAATGAGAGCATGTCAAAGGCAGCTTATAGCTCTCTATCTATGACATGCAAAGGTGCAAATAGTGAAATGATGGCTCTCAAATGAACCAAAGCTATGCAACCCTTGCAAGGTGCACCATAGAACGAGAGATTCAAAGAGTAGATGCAATGAGTTCCAATATACAAGAATCCTCAAATGGGTATGTAATGCAAATGCAAAATAAGGTAAATGGAGTGCAAGATGCAAGCTAAGATAACAAGAATGAGGATTACAAGACTTTCTACTTAAACTATGTGAGCTATTCTAAAGCATAAAGAAAGCTAAGATAAGAATGCCATAATGCAAGTAGAGTAAAATACAAGAGTGCAAGAATGCTCCAAGTCTTCAAATCTCCAAAGTCACAAAGAAAACCAATCACAATCAATAGTTGACTTTTGAGAGGAAAGGAAATGTGTGGAGGAGAATTAAAATTATTTTAAAAATAGAAGATTCCTCTCACATAGAAAGTTGTACATTCATGTGTAGACAATACATTAGTAAATTCCAACTGGCACTCTAGTTCTATTTTAGTTAATTCCAATCATCCATCATAATTTTGGAGTATTTTCTTACATTAGTTATAGTCTCATCTACTAACTAGAGGGGAGATATCAGTTTAATCTTCACTATAATTTATTTTTCAAACAATGAATTCAATATTGTATAAGTCAAGAATCATTTTACAATATTTTATTTAATTTTTCATGAAATGAGAAACCAATTTCTTCAAAGCTTTGTTCTTTGCATGCTTTAATTTTTTTAATATAAGTACAGTTTTTATTTTTCTTTCTAGATGTGGGATGTTATAGAAAAATTCTACATTTTGGCCATTCATTCCACATTACTTATTTTTAATTTATAACCTCTTTCCCCTTACCCTTTAAGAACTTAAAAACCAAACTTTCTTAATTTTCTAATTGGATTTTGGTCATTCATTCCATTTTTGTGGGGTTAAATTCTATAGGTTGTGTGATTTATAGGCCTTATTTGTAGGACAGTTTAGATTTATTTCCATTTTCATTTGTATATTTAACCTCTATTTCTTTTCAAGAACTTAGGGTTGGTTTGGTTTGTGGAATTGTAGAAATTAGGATTTCTACAAATCTCGATTTTGCCAAATCAAGGTTTTACAAATCTTCATTCCTATTTTTGGAATTTTACTTGAACTATTTGTTTCACTCAAAAGATGAGTGTGAAGACACAATTTTATACAAAGTTGTAGGAAGACTCCAAAAATTGGACCAAGGGTGAAAACTCACATCAAGAAAAGATTATACTTAAGATTGTTAAAAAACTCCTTTGTGACAGTGATGTGAAAGAGTTTTTAGAGTTTTTTTGTGAATTTGGAAAGGAAGTTGCCAAAATAGTCTAGTATGTTGTGGTTGAAAACATGGCTCAAAAATATTCTACATTCTATGCTCCAAATTATATCATAAAGTGGTGATGCATTCTAATCCATCTCTAACATTCCTGCTTCGCAATGCCTACCCTATTTTATGAGGAACTCAAAAAGAATTTTCAAAGGACCTCAAAGTAGTAGCAAAAGAGGTGAATGGTAATTTCAACCAGTTTGATGAAATTTTATGTGAGCATTGGTTCCCAATGTTTAGCTTTAAAGACAAGCTTGATGTTTTAAGCATCCATCTTCTTTAGGTGGCAAAGAATGGAGACTTAAAAGTGGTAAAATGACTCTTGGAGAGTGGTGTACAAACCTTTATAGCAAGTAATGATGAGAATGATTCTCTAGACTAGGGGGCAATGGGTGTCAAGCACCAAACTGGACTCCACAACATTATGTTGCTTTCAATGGCGACCACAAAATGTGTTCACTCCTCATCTACCACAATGCAAGCTTAATAGCTAGAGATGTGTAACCAGGTTTTGAATAATTCTAGGTATTTTGAGGAAGTATAGAAACCTAGTTTTGAGGCAAAATTAGAATTCAAAAATTCTAATTCCATTTTTCTATTTTGACACAAACGCCCCCATCTTTCAAAACTGGTTTTTGCAAAAGCCAGTTCTAGTCTAATTCCATGAACCAAATGAATCCTTAGAGTCCAAGCTATAATTTGACTACTCATTCCAAAATTATTTTTATTAAAAGGTTTTCATGTAATCTTTTACAAGTTGAGAACTCAAAAGCCAACCAATTGGGTTTTTAATTAATTTTTTACCATTCAATTCCAAATCAAATTTTATCCTATTCTAAATAGAGATTTATTTGGACCTTTCTAAAAATGGATAAAATATTTCAAATTTTTTGAGATGCCCCCAAATATCTAAGGATAACCAATAATGATTGTAGAAAATTTTTCACATGTTAAGCTCCCAAATGGTACATAAGAATTCCACCATTTTGTTATGGTTTTTTTCATATGTGACTTGATTTCTAATAGGGGAAGATCACCAATACTTGTTGTAGCTAACTTCATACACCCCAAGCTTGTAAAGGACACACAAATTTTAATGATTTCAGTTTCCATGGGTTTCAATTTAACCTATTATTCTCACTCAATGTGTAAGACTCATTATTTATGCAATAGTAAAAAGATAAAAATAATCTCAAAGTGGCCTACTAAACATATTCTCTATTGTCTCATTAGATCTGTTCGCTTTTTCAACCCATTTTTTTTTACTAAAATAATCTAATAATTATATATCAATATCTCAATAATTGTCTCTTATTAATACCATGAAAATTGTATAATTGATCTAACTATATTAATTGAATAGACCTTTAATCTAGAAAGTCTAATGAACTTCAAAGAAAAATTGAAAACAAAATTGTAAAATTAGCTATGGAAATGGTAGGCATAATGAGCATGGGTATGATAGTGAAAAAGAATCCATGATTATCTTGTGTGTATTGAATGACACAAAGACCTTTCAATTACCCAATAAATTGACAATAAATATTACCACTACCTACACTGTCAGACCCTTCCACAAGAATGAAATAACTTTAATTCTCCTCCAAACTACCTTCCAAATTAGTAATGAGAATTTTGACATGCTCATTTTGAGGCTTTGAGAATTTTATAGCTTTGATCTATTATATTCCTAAGGGTTCTCTCAATACTATTCACTTTATTGTTTTGCTCCAACACCTAGGCCCCTAGTCTGGAGAAAGTAGCCATGTTAATTATAGAGCCCATAAGAGGTTTGTCCCACTCGACAACATCCTAGAGATTGTCACCATCAATTCTTGCTTCCACTAATCCCATATTTTCTTTCAAGTCCATGACCAACTAATGAAACAACCACTTATTGGACCTAAAATTATCCAAAATATTATTCTTGGCATTGTTTAGTAAGTCCATGTTCCCCTCCATGTTCTTGTCACTAAGAATGATCATAGAAGGATCGATGAATTCTTGGAGATCTACTTTACCTAGTTCCATCTCTCCAACCTTTAGGTCAATTTTCTCCCTTACAATCCCTAGCCTCACCATATCCATACTCATATTTTTCTAGGCCAATTTTCTACCTTTTGAAGGTACAGGGACTTCAACAAAAACCTTAGCCTTAACAGTCTAGGTGGACTCATAATCAATGTCATGTTCCTCTAGAGAGGAGGCATCCCCATACTATTCCTTAATTAAATTTAGTAGGGAAATCAATATTGGCCTACCCTTTAATCACCTTTACTCATTTTCTATTTCTTCTTGGTTAACTTGGTAATCTTGCTGGTACCCTCTTTCTGAATATCCATGTCCATTTCATCATCATCATCCTCATACTCATTAGATGAGACAACAACCTTGGCTTGTTTCTTGGGCATAGGGGTCCTGCCATACTTCAGGGTCTGCATTACCTTCCTCTTCTTGTCCACCCCCTTTCCTTTATTTTTCTTACTTTAGCCAACATCCTTAGTACTAGTATCTATAGACTCCTCTTTATACAAATCCTCATCTAATTCCACCACTTCCTTTTTCTGGAAAAAAAATTCTTCTTCGGAGTTTTAATCGGGGTTTTATAGAAAAAACCCTTCCCCTTCCCCTTGGCTTTTGGCATCATCTTCTCATCCTCTAAATGTAAACCTTCACCATCTTCAATGTTAGATAGGCCTCAAGACTCCTCTGACTCACTATCTTCAACATCCTCTGTCTCTTTAACCTTGAGGAAATTTTCAACAATATGGACTTTAATGTACTCATAAATACACAACATTAAGCCCTAATGGAGTGAAGGGTTAGCCAAATTTCTCTCCCTTACCCTATTAATACTAGTAGACATAGTGTTAGAATGTTCAAAATGGGAAGAGTACTTCTGAGAGGGGGGTGTGAATCAGAAGTAACCAATTTTTATCCTTTCAAACCCTTATTAACTCATAACTGAAAGCAATGTACATGCATGTAAACATATAAGAAAACATGAAATGAAAACATGCATCAACACATAACACAAAGATTTGGTAACCCATAAACCCTCAAGGAATAAGAAGGTAAAACTGGGGTGGGGATGACACCCACAAAAATCACTACAATAATCAATGTTCAACCACTTATGATGGTCTGCCCTGTGAAAGGCTTGCCTTGTTAAAGACTTTACACTATGTCAATAGTGACCTGGTTAAAGGATTTACAAACACTTACATGAAGTGTCACCCTCTTAAAGGATTTACAATAGGTTGTTAAACCCATCTAATAAATAGGATTTTCAAGACCTTCTCCAAAGGTTCTCCTACCTAGTTCTTAAGCTAACCTATCAACATAGGATTTTAGCATCTAATAAAATTGTGAGAGAGTATTAGAACATTTGACCTGATTGAATGCAATCTCAAATTGTTGGGTTCAGGCACTAGATCTTCTCTTCTCATTCTAATCCTTGCTTGATCTGATCTCTGTATATATTCCTTTTTCCTTGTCCTATTCTGATCAACTTGATATGAAATTGTTGCTTTGCTCCACTAAGTCTTTCCTTTTTCTTACTGAAATTTGACTATATTCTCCCCTTACACTATTCTCTTTCACTCATGTAATGATGCATTTGACCTCCTTATAAAGAATGAAAAGACTTATGGTTAGGTATGGATCTATGATCCATATTAAATCTCAAATTCCTGCTCAAATCCTTGGATTTTTCTCATTGGTTGCATGTCTTCTCCATTTTTTTGATTGGTTTCATGTAGATTGCATAGGGAATGTAAATGATTCATCCTTATCCTTTTTCTCCTTCAAAATTTCTCTAGGTCGGCTCCAAAAATGGTTTACATCTTAGTTTGTGAAAGCACAAACTCTTATGTTCATCCTAAGTTGCTTGGCACTCATTACATTATTGATGCTCAGCATGAACTGATTCCTGGATTGCTCGACATCTATTACTTTCTTGGTTTCTCAACACCTATTAAACATTGTATTTCTTGGCACATGTATATTCTGCATTGCTCGGCACATGAACATTTCTGAATTACTTGGCACACACTACATTCAAACTTGCTCGGCACCAACTGTGGCTTGGCACCTATTGAAATTCTGGCTCGGCATACATTGTGTACTCACCATGTATAGTGAAAAATGCTTAAGTGTGTTGACACTCAATTGTCAAGACTATTCTTTTGATCAACAATCTCCACCTTTGACATGAGTGTCAAAAACACTTAACTAAGCATTTATGAACTTGATCTTATTGAGTACATACTTTATTTGCTTGGTATTCATGAAAAATTTCAAAAATATTGTGAGTAACAATATACCTTATGACTCCCTTTGAGTTGATTATGCCTTGTCCATTCTTGAAACTGAAATTTTGTGTCAATGTGCCTGATTCTCTCTATCCTTTGTCTTGTTTCTACATTCTAAGCCTGTGTGTTGTATTTGATCTTCAAAATTTTGCATCTTCCCCCTTCTCCTTTATTATTAGTCTCCTCTTTTTGGCTATTTACAAACTTTCCACATTATTCTCAAAAAGAAAAAAAAATGTAATAAAAAATGGTTCTAAATTTGGTATTCTCCCATAGCATCTGCATATATACATATTTCCCTTTATACATATATCTCCCCCTTACTTTATCTCCCTCTTTCTGACACTGATGTTAAAGGGTTCTATGGAGTAATACCATGCTTAGCCAAAAATTTGCTATTTACCTCCAGGAGTATCTTCAGAGCTGTATCCCAATTTTCTAGTGCAATGTCCAATGACTTATACTGAATGGAAACCTCTACTGCTAGATGTACAAGTCCATATGAGGTAGATGTTGGAGTTGATGAAATCCAACTCTGAAGATGCCCAAGATCACCTGTATGCAATAACTTGTGAAAGGGAAGCCAAGGAAGGAAGAGCGTGGAGCAAGGGAAAAACCCTAAACGGACATGAGAGAGAAAATATGAAAAACAATGAAATTGTATTTACAATGAGAATGGAATAAGATGTTGAAATACAATGAGGGAGCTCGAATATAAAGAGCTTAAGGAATCTCCTAGAACAAGCTAAAAGATGCTAGGAGATAAGTGTGACAACTAAGCATACATCCACATTAGGTGGAAAGTCTTTGAATCAAGGTGAGAGGATAAATATGACTTAGGAGAGAACAAACTCCCGTATTGTCAACACCTTATAACAAACTCCTAGACTACAACTAATAAATGAAATGCATTTACCTAAGTAAGCTTAAGTAAATAGAATAAATAATTAATAATTAATTATTTACTCTAACACCCCCCCTTAAGTGCAACTTAGGAAAATTCCTTAAGCTCACAAAACTAAGAAATACAAAAATGCAGAAATGGGTCCCAACAATAAGGCCATGTTAGGTACCCATGTACAAATGCAAAAGATGCAACCTCTAAAAATGAGGAAAGAGAGAAAACCACTTGGGAAAAGCCCTCCCCCAAAAAAAAGGTAAGAACCTAGTGAAGAACTGAAGAAGCCTCCAACTAGGGGAATGTCCCCTAAAATAGGAACAAGGAGTGATCAAGAAGAACATCACTAAAGCATGAAGAAGTCACAAAAACTCTGTCATCAGAAGAAAGAAACTACTAATCTGAAGAACCTCCATGGAAGAAGAAGAAATGAACCGAGTGTTTCTATATGGTAGATGATCCATCTCACCGAAATGCATAGATAGCCAGCCACTGCAATCGCCTTGTATATAGGATCAACCACTGAATACATAGTTCACACTATCAAACCATCAAACCACAGATGCATTAGAACAACAACATAACCCCCCCTTAATGCAGACGGGGTAAGATGATAGGCAACTGAGAAGATGGGCCAAAGTCTCATGCAAATGAACCAAGAACGAAAAGAGAGGAAGAGGTACAAACACCTATAAAGACACGATCACAACGACGTTGCATGGGGCTAATGTCATGGAAGGGACACTCACTTGACAAAGGGAGAAGGCCTAAAAATAGAAAACAACTATCCCCCCATGGTGCTTTATAAAAATAGTGCATGTACAACTGACTCAAAACAATGTTCATGAACTTGAAATGCAAAAGTGACACTTCATCTTAGTGCATATACAAAAGAGCTTACAAGTGATAGCTACAATGATCATAATAAGAAAAAAGCTGACAAAAAAAGAAAGTATAGCCTAAAACAAAAGAAACCATGCTAGGAAAATGATCCTCAGACCTAAAACACCCAAGATATCCACCATAGAGCAAAAATGCCAAAAACATGATAGAAAGAGCATGGGCTAGAATCTAAGGAAAAGGACCACATTTCTAAAAAGGTGAAAAAAACCATCTTTCCAAAAATATAATGTTTTCAAAAAATTGACATGGGACACAAAAGATATGCATGTCGGAGTTAAAAACATAACTTCAAACTTCAACTGAAAAAATAGGCAATAAAACTACATCAAAACTTGAAAATACCTACACCAATGTCTCTGTCTTAGAACCAGCTTTTCTGCACTTCTTTCGGATTGGAAAAATACCCCTATATGCTCAAGTTATGGCTAAAAAATTGAAGGTAGGTCAAAAAGACCTAGGAGAGGTGCAAGAAGGATGATGATGTAGGATGATGTCATGCTAATGTCAGCATTTCACTAGCTTAAATTTGATTTCCAGTCAACCATCGTAGAAAAAAATATCACTCCCACAGCTGCTGACTGGGCTACAAAAGTGCTAGTGACAAGGTAGGCAGTGCTAACTGGGTGCAATGGCTATAGGGGTAGTAGAACTGTAGAAGTCTGCCGGTGGAGCGGAGAAAGACGGGGGCTCTGCCCAGCTGTGGCAGCTGGTGGGTGGCCCGTTGGTGGCATTTGCTCAACAGTGAAGGAGGGAGGCACAACCGGTTGAGGCAAGGTGCGGGTTGCGCACGGGTGGCCCCACAATGGCCGTTGGACAATGCTGCAGTGGTGCACTCTGCATTGCAATTTTTTAATTTTTTTTCATGTCGAATTGTTTATATGACCATACAGAAAGGCTTGCAACCAAAAATTTTTTGCCTCCCAGAGCTCTATCTCCAAAATCAACAAGTTTTATATGAATCCTGATTGCAAATGGCCTTCTGGATCTAATATCACCATCCATTTGTGTCCAATATGCTTTGAAAATTTGTTGTTCCCTTGATTTGAAGAAAAAATGCACAAACAAACTCGAGTTTGTGACTTCAAATCACGGCTTCAAAAATCCTTCAATGAAGCAATAGCAAGAAGGCTTTGATACCATGTTAGAGTTGATGAAATCCAACTTTGAAGATGCTCAAGATCACTTGCATGAAATAACCTATCAAAGGGAAGCCAAGGAAGGAAGAGCGTGGAGCAAGGGAAAAACCCTAAGCGGACATGAGAGAGAAAATATGCAAAGCAATGATTGTATTTACAATGAGAATGGAATGAGATGGTGAAATACAATGAGGGAGCTCAAAAATAAAGAGCTCAAGGAATCTCCTAGAACAAGCTAGAAGACGCCAAGAGATAAGTGTGACATCTAAGCATACATCCACATGAGGTGGAAAGTCCTCAAATCAAGGTGAGAGGATAAGTATGACTTAGGAGAGAACAAACTCTCGTATTGTCAACAACTTATAACAAACTCCTAGACTACAACTAATAAATGAACTGCATTTACCTACGTAAGCTTAAGTAAATAGAATAAATAGTTAATTATTAATTATTTACTCTAATAGTAAAAAGATTTGAATCTTTCTTGAGGACTGTTTCTGCATACATTTTCTCCTTATGGAGTACCTCCAAGTGAGGGGTTATAGAGGATTGCATTTGCATCAACTTAACTTTTATATTAGCCTCCTTTACTATTAATATAGCTAATTCTCTTTGTGTGTGAAGCATTTGAGCAACATGCTTCTCACTCTGAGCTGGATTGGTGGGGAGTTGCACACTAGAAATCTTTAAAGTTCTCTCCAAACTCAGTATCTTGTGGCTAATTTCCTACGTGAAGTTGGAAAAATCACACAACTTGTTGTATAGGGAGAATATATTCCTGAGTACAATTTTTACTCTATCTAGTTTCTTAGCCAGTTCAACTTGAGATAGTGCTATATCACTAGATATTTTCTCATTTACCTTTCCTTGGAACTTCCTTTCAGAATATTCCATTAGTTTTTCATTTGTATCTTGGTCTTCATTAATCACCTGGTCAACTATGTTAGATAGTTGCTCTATTATTGGCCTTAACTCATTAGGTGTCTACAAGCTGAAGGCATCCATGAAGATGTCCTTTATCTCATTCAGTGCTTGCCTATATTTATATTCCTTTCTCAATACCTCTTGTCTTCTTCTTCTATCCAATGCACTCTATATTTCATTAATCTTCTCTTCAGTGAGGGTGCTAGATTCATAGTAAGGTATTGTGATTTCCTCATCAAGCTCAGGAATTTAATATTGACATTTCCTAGCTACTTTTTTTGAGCTTGAGCTTGATGTTCTAATTTGCAATGCTAGTGTTTTAGTGCTCAGCCTCTAAAGAGTTTGAGTGGGAGTACCTATTTTTGGTAATTCAACCAAATTTTGTATTGCAGATTCCTCCTCATCTCTTATCTCTTCCTTCTCATCTATTTTTTTCTCCTTTTGACTATCAATGGTTGGGGGTGTGCTTGCTGGCTATTCTAATTTTTCGTTGTCTTTCCCTGCTGCTGCACTTGGCACTTGAAGTGCATCTGTTATTGTTTTTGGTGGAGATGGTGGAGGAAGGAATAGGAGCCCAATAGTTTGAGTGGTCAAAGGTGGTTCTTTTGTTTGAACCTTGACTTCCTTTGATTTTACTACTACCTTTTACAACTCATCAACACTGACCAGTATTGGGCTTGTACATAATCTAGCTGCTTGTGTTGATTGGTCAAGGATTTTTACTAGATCCTCTACAGTTAATGGATTGTTATTTTGACCAAAAGCATCAATAAAATCCTTAATCTTAATAATTTTTGCAAGTGTGATGGTGGCATGAGGAGGGCTAGGAGGTGGCAGTTGTGTGTCTTGCACACTTTGCTCTTACTGCTCATCTATACCCTTTTCTTCCTCTTTCTCTTCTTTACTCTCCTCTTCATCTTTCTTTTCCTCCTCTTCATATTTCTTCTCTTCCTCTTCATCTTTCTTCTCTTCCTCCTTCTTCCCTATTTCTTTCATTTCCTTTTTCTTGACACTTACTTCTACCTTGTATTCCTCATCAAACACATCATCAATTTTCTTGTATATTATTTTCCACAATCTTGTGGATTTTCTGACTACATCTTCAATTTTATTTTGCAAAATACAAAATGCTCTATACGTGGGAGTAAATCTACTATTGTGCCTCTTGATTGCATTAGTTATTTGACCCTTAGTCAAATTAGGCAACAATCTGGCTAAAGTAGACTCCCTTATTTCCTTTTCTATTTGCAAGAAAAAATGCCATTTGTCTTCAACAATTTTATACAACTCCTTGGGCCATCATAGCATACATAGCTTCCTCTATTTTATTTTTCTCTTCCTTAGTGAGCTTATTAAAATCTAAATTCTTTAAATCTTTCAAATCGTCATTTCTATTCTTTGTACATAATTTATCAATTGAAGAATTGGGTGGATGACTTACCACTTTGAATTGATTGTTATCATATGTTTCTATCTTTTCTTCATCTAAGTCAGGTTGAGCTACATATTTTCTTCTCTTTCTTGGCTCCTCCTCAATCTTCTTGGTGGTTTTCTTCTTCTTTTCTACCTCTTCTTTAGCCTTTTATGTTGTAGCTCTAGTGGTGGCTCTAGTAGTGGGTTTTTTTGGTTTAGGTTTTGTCATTTTCTTTGCTTTGGATTGAGGAGTAGGTGGAGTTTTGGCCTTCCTCTTGGTGACTTTAGTTCATATAGGTGCTTCCTTAGCTTCTTTTTCCTTGGCACCTTCCTTTTTATCCTCACCTAGACCTTGTGTTAGTTGTAGAGGCTCTTCTTCTTCTTCTTCTTCATTGTCATCCTCTTCTTCAGCAGTACCTGCTTCTTCAACTCCAAATCTTTTCTTGATCTTCTTGATCAATTTGTCTTTCTTTTCACTGTTATGGCTATCTTGAGATTTTTCACCACCCTTGATTTGAAAATGTCATAGGTTCCAAAATGTTTTGCATCCTTATCAATGTCTTTTGCAAGTAGATTTGTTATTGTTTTTGAGGCTTGATCAACATCAAGTTCATAACCTAGTGGCCTAAGCCACCTCACTCTAGGTATGACTGCTTGTATATACGTGTAATCAATATCCACAAGAAACAAAATATCCTTTACATGTTTCCCAACCAGTGAGACTAGTATCCTCATCCTCTGTTTCATGGACTTCTTGAAGTCCTCAAAATAGCTAGTCATTTGGGCATCAAAATTCTCACCCATCTACTTAATGGATCCATTGATTTGCTCAACAATGGTCTTGTTCTGATCCCATTTGACCTTGCCTACTGAAGGGAATTCTTTCATAATGTAGAAAAACATACAAACCAAAACTGAGCCAAATTTGCATTGAGCTCCCTTAGACTTCCTTATAGCTCCCAGATTCTCATTGATCTGCTATAACATGAGCTCTGCAAGATCATATGTATGATCTTTCTTCACCAATTTATAGGCAACATCCACTGCTATACATGGTACATTGTTTAGTCTACTTGACTAGTAGAATTTGTGGGATATGACTCTCATAGCAAAATCATGGATTTTGTGATGGTGTCTATTGTCATACCCCTATTATTCCATTTTGCACCAGTGTTCTTCTATATGGCCTCCTTTTTGTCACTTCTTAGGGTCTTTGGCTGATCTAGGGTTGGAATACCAGTGACCCTATGGATAGTTTTCTTTCTAAACTTCACTGGCCCTGTCTCTAACCAAAAGGCTCTGTCATGGATTCTGCTCAACACTATGCATATCCATTCTGTTTTAAAATAATAGGGAAAACTAAGGTTTTGGTCAGACCCTTCTTCTCAACTATGGAGAATTCATCTTTAAGTTTTCCATTTTCACACAGTTTATCAAATGCATTAAAAATCTCCAAATCTCCTATAGCTCAAACTTTACAGTTATAACACTTTCGAACATCTTGGACCATAACAACTTTATCAGGAATTACGGATAGGGCACCAGCGGAATCATTTTTACAGGTGACTTTAGGAATGGGCCTAAACTCAGGTTGTTTGACTTCATTACTGACAAATTAAATTTCATGAATTTCCTTCTCCTTAGTGGTTTTTGACCTATATGCCATTGTTTACTGAACTAGGGTTTAAAATTAAGTAAGCTTTCAAACTCTACGTAGCTCAGCACTTGAATAAAATACATGTGATTTGATGAAATCAAGTTGAATCATTGTTGGAATCTCTACAAATCATTGTTTGGTCATTGTAGAATCACCTTTTTGCTCTACTCAACTTGGCTTTGTGCTCGAATGATTAAAAAATGAATGATTTTCAACTTTATTAGGTTCAAAAACTTAACATTTATTGCATTTGTGATGACAGTTGTACACTCGGCTTCCAAAGATTTTATCAACTCGACTTCCACTGTAGTTCATTTACTCAAAAACTACTAACATGTTTTACTCAGAATCCACTACTCTATTCAACTCGATATATATTGGAATTTTACTTGACAACCAAAGATAGCTTGGCATCATCTTCTAATTTTTTTTTTAACTTGACATCTTTTCTCATGCATATTTCTTCTTTGTAGTACTTCTATGCTTTCCTAGGCTGATGTATGATACATCTTTATATGTATCAGCCCCATGTATCTATCTTGTGCTTAATTGAATGAGGTGTGATCACTTGACTTCTTGGGTGAATTGATCTCTCCATTTGATGTGTTGCATTCACCTTTCTTCTTCCATGTCTTGCTCATTTGTCCTCTTATTTGTTCAACATCAATCTTTTCTTTTCCTTTATTGACTTCAATCTTTGGTGCTTTTGTCTTTGTAGGCTAGTTTCTACTGATATGACCAATCTTTAAGCAACTAAAACATGTAGTTTGGTTCAGCCACCTACTGTAACTTCCCTTGGAATGTTTCCTTATGCAATTTTTAGGAATGTGTCCATACTCTTGACAATAGTGATAGCTATACCCGGTATTGTAATCCCAATTGTAGTGATGCACATGATTGATTCCTCTTGTAGGTTGATTAGGTGTCCACATAGGCTTTGATCTGCATTCAAATGCTCTATGTCCATACTTTTTGCAATTGTAGTAGTGAACCTCAAATCTTGGTGTCTTCATGGTCTTGGTTTTGCAGTCTTGTGTTGAATGCCTTGCTTTTTGCATTTGTGACAAAATTCTGTATTTGTAGGCTTATCATGCTAATGATTATTCTTACTTCTACACACATTAGAGGTATGTCCCTTTTTACCACAAAAATTACAAGTAGGTTTAGTGATCTTACCTTTGTTTATTCTTTCTTCTTCAGCCTTGGATGATTCTCCTTGTTCAGTGCTGATGTAGCCAAGTCCTAAAGTATCATTACTAGCCCTTGGTGATTTCAACAATTTTTTAAAGTACTTGATGGCCTCATTGGGTTTGTTGTAACTTTATGCTATTTCCTTTTCTCTCTTCAATTCATTCTACATCTTCAAGGTGGATATCTCAATGTCCTTCATGTTTAGCTCATGATGAAAATTCATCATCGGCTTAAGGTGTCCAACTGCATGTTTGAGATCTTTTCAAATTCAATTGTCTTCTCTTCTAGCCTATTGGTGAGATTTCTCTTGTCATCTTCTATCATGGCCTTGTCTTCAATAGCTCTTTTCTTTTGTTTAGTAATCTCACATAGCATCATGGCTTGCGATTCTTGTTCCATCTTAAGATATCTTATCTCTTCTGCTTGAGCTATGTTTTTCTCCATTAATTCTGCTATTGCTACATCAAATTCCTTGGAATCTCCATTGGAAAATACTTGTGAGGTGTCAATTTCCTTTTAGTGTATGTCATTTTCAGCTATGGCTATCTCCTTCCTTCTTTTCAAGGATTTTCTCAGTTCCTCCCTAGTTTTCTCTACTTTATGTAGAGCTAGTTGCACATCAATCACCTGATTGTTAATGATCTTCCCAAATTTGAAGACTTCCATCTTCTAACCTTTTTTCTCCAAGCTGTTAGACTTCTCCTTGTGAGAACCAATGCTCTGATACCAATTGTTGGAATGTTTAAAATGGGAAGAGTACTTCTAAGGGGGGGTGGGTGAATCAAAAGTAACCAATTTTTTATCCTTTCAAACCCTTATTAACTCATAACTAAAAGCAATGTACATGCATGTAAACATATAAGCAAACATGAAATGAAAACATGCATCAACACATAACACAAAGATTTGGTAACCCATAAACCCTCTAGGAATAAGAAGGTAAAACTGGGGTGGGGATGACACTCACAAAAATCACTACAACAATCAATATTCAACCACTTCTGATGGTCTGCCCTGTGAAAGGCCTACCCTGTTAAAGGCTTTACACTGTCAATAGTGACCTAGTTAAAGGATTTACAAACACTTACATGAAGTGTCACCCTATTAAAGGATTTACAATAGGTTGTTAAACCCACCTAATACCTAGGATTTTCAAGACCTTATCCAAAGGTTCTCCTACCTAGCTATTAAACTAACCTATCAACATAGGATTTCAGCATCTAATACAATTGTGAGAGAGTATTAGAACATTTGACATGATTGCATGCAATCTCAAATTGTTGGGTTCAGGTACTAGATTTTCTCTTCTCATTTTAATCCTTGCTTGATCTGATCTCTATATGTGTTCCTTGTTCCTTATCCTATTTTGATCAACTTGATATGAAATTTCTGCTTTGCTCTACTAAGTCTTTCCTTTTTCTTACTGAAATTTGACTATATTCTCCCCTTACACTATTCTTTTTCACTTATGCAATGATGCATTCGACATCCTTATAAAGAATGCAAAGACTTAGGGTTAGGTATGGATCTATGATCCATATTGAATCTAAAATTCCAACTCAAATCCTTGGATTTTTCTCATTGGTTGCATACCTTCTCCATTTTTTTGATTGGTTGCATGCATATTGCATAGGGAATGTAAATGATTCATCCTTATCCTTTTTCTCCTTCAAAATTTCTCTAGGTCAGCTCCAAAAATGGTTTACATCTTAGTTTGTGAAAGCACAAACTCTTATGTTGATCCTGACTTGCTTGACACTCATTACATTACTGATGCTTGACATGAACTGATTCCTGGATTGCTCGACATCTATTACTTTCCTAGTTTTCTCGGCACTTGTTAAACACTATATTGCTCGGCACATGTATGTTCTGCATTGCTTGGCACATGAACATTTCTAAATTACTTGACACATACTATGTTAAGACTTTCTCGGCACCAACTGTGGCTCAATACCTATTGAAATTTTGTCTCAACATACATTGCGTACTCGGCATGTATAGTGAAAAATGGTTAAGTGTGTTGACACTCAATTGTCAAGACTATTCTTTTGACCAACACATAGAAGATAAAAGACACAATGGAATGGAAAGCTTAATACCATGCCTAAAAGGATTCAATAAAAAAAAATAGTGCGAGCATATCCTTGAGAATCTACCATCTAGCTCATCACATAGTAAATTATAGCTCACAAGACAAACTTTTGATGCATTTAGACTGAAAGCAAGTCTTAGCTTCTTGCTCCACTAAAGCCTCACTCTCACCCAACTCCTTAGGAAAGTCATCAATGGCTACATCTAAGAATTTACAATCTCTATAAAAATTTCTATTGACCATCAAAATTCTCATTACCCTAGAGATGAGCTCCTTGATTATGGTGATATTTTTGCCTCCAAAGTTTAGAGTGCCTTCATTCCACTTATAGAGAAAGACCTGGGTAACATTTAGATTTCCTCCATGGAGCCTCACCATGAAAGTGGTAAGTCTTCCTCTCTCCAAAATATCCCAGACCTTCGTGTGCCTCTTCCTTTTGTCACAGTTTGATGGTTCACAATGCTTTCATTGTCCTCCCATGGCCTTACTATGATTCTTGGAAAATAGAGAGAAATCACAAAGAAACCTTGCAAAACATTTTAGAGAGAGAAAAATGATAAGAACCCTCAAAATAACCCCAAAAGAGTGTGAAAAAATAGAGTCATTAAAAAAAGTTTCATCCTTTCTCTCTTCCTTACATCTCAAAATTAGTAAACATCACATCTAAATATTCCCATTCTTATTCATAATTGCTCTATATTTCCCATTAATTATATCACAATGAATACTAGATATGGCATTCATAGGCAGGCCATCGCCACCCTACCAAGTCATCTTCTCTTCACACCTCACTGCCACATTAGCTATGACACCAGTCACCATGTTAGACTCTTGATATACATGGGTAATATGATAGCTCTCCATAGAATTTAAAATATCAATAGTTTCCTTATTAATATTTTTAATGTTCCAAGAAGGTTTGGAAACGCCATTAAAACAATTGAAGATATTCATAGAATCTCCTTCCAACCATAATTTAGATATCCCCTAAACTTAGCCAATTTGGTTATATGGAAGATAGTCATTTCCTTAGTGAATGGTTATTCTAGATTCCCAAGGGGATAGCCACCACTATAAGACAATGACCATGATGATTCCTTATTGCTCCCCCACACCCAGCCAACCCAGGATCTCCCTTAGCTACCCCATCAAAGTTGTCCTTGAACCAATCCTCTAGAGGGAAAGCCCATTTTCTTTCCAATCTTCTCTTACTAGTGGGGTTCCCAGAATTTTTTTTATTAATAGTCCTCTTCAAGTCCTCCCCTAAGCCTTTTATATTAAAGTTATCAACTAATGTTAGAATGATTTAGAATAACTGAGAGGGGGTGATTCAATTATCCTTAGGTCTAGATGTACCAAGTCAATTTTTACTAACTTCAAATAACTTAAACAATATCATTCAATAGATCATTCCATACAAAATATCATTAGTAATTTGACATTCTCTAATTCTCTATTTTTTCTATATGTTCTGACTGACAGTAAAATAAACAACTATAAAAATAGCATGCATAAAGTAACATTCACATATAAAAATAACACTTTGACACCAGATTTAAAGTGGAAACCAAATTTGGGAAAAGCCACCAAGTAACATGCTACCATTTTTTCACTCTTCCAAAGTGAGCTTAGTTGAGATCCAACCTTGTTAAAGGTTATACAACACATTGTTAAATGTGATCCTATTAAAGGATTTAGTTACCCTATTATGAGTGGCCTTGTTAGAGAACTTTGGATCATTCCATTCAAATGTCACCTTGATTAAAGGATTTACAAAATGACTATTAGATCAACCTTGTGAAGGATTTGATTAATACAAATCAACAAATCCTGAAAAATACCTTCATGTAAAACCTATCACAAAGAAGAAAAAGACAAGATGAGGTAAGGGTTTTGCTCTAAAAATATGCAAATTGTATTCTTAGAAATGAAAAAGATGTAAGATAATTACAAATGATCTATCCTTATAGTAGGAGATCAAAACTCGAAAAGGGTAACCTAAAAGGTAAATGCTATTTAATAATTACTAATTAATTATTAAATGAGAATGAAAAAGGTGCATAAAGTGAAATGTTAAGAAGGGAGTAAAGTGCATTTAATAAATAAAATAAAATAAACACTTTACTCTAACACCCCCCCTTAAGATGAGCAACAATGTAGATAAAAATAATGTAGAAAGATCAAGGAAACTACAATGCAATGTTGAAAGCAAACTTGAGTCCCAACAACAAGGTCTAATGAGGTACCCAATCTCTATGAAACAAAGAAATAAAGAAAACACAATGGGAAAAGCTCTACTCCAAAAAGAGATATCATGAAAAAGGAAGAAATCATCACTAAGACCCCCCAAGGACAACTTCCTTCACCCCAAGCATGGAACACAGTTCAAGATACCGTAGGGATGGAAGAGGTTTAGTGAAGATGTATATAACCTATGAAGTAGTAGGAATGTACTCAAAGTTCAAAGTGTCATCCTGAATTAGGTGCCTAATGAAGTGCATGTTAACCTTGATGTGCTTGGTTCATTGATGCTTAACTAGGTTGCATGAAATGTGTATATGTTAGAAGGATGAACATTGATGATATTACTATGGAGGAGTATTGTAGATATGTTACTATGATGATATGTTACATTCATGATTGACTTTGTCATTAATGTCAACATAGCAATTCTCAGAGGTATTTGACAAAAGAAAAACATAATGATCAAGTTGGTATGGATGGCTAGTTGAGTATTCTCACTATCCAAGGTTATGGAAAATACTTCTGAGTATCTAGTATGTGTAGTTAAGGTAAAATGAAGAAATGATAAGTATAAAAGAAGTTATGTAAGTTTTGGTAATGTCTATTCTTAAATAGAGTTTACAGAGGCATGTTCTAGTAAACTTGTTATATCTCTTAGCAAAATTGATATTCTGAGAATCGAGGTTGAGGATGTGTAGAAGACATGTTGATGATAACGTGATCAAGTTCGCTCGTCATAATATTACATGTATGGAAATTTATTCAAGTTGCAAGGCAGAAGATTAATGTTATCAATAATTATAATGGGTTCTTAATGTAGTCCTATAATAATTAATTGAGAAGGTCTAATAGTTGACTTAGGGAATTTTTTTATGGACTTAGTATAAAGGAAGGACATTTTTCTTTATCATATGAGATGGAATTGTATTGATTAGAAGTGATTGTAAGCAATAGAGAGAGCGGAATGTGAAGTTGAGAAAAGTAGAGTGGAAGTGAGGGAAACTTCATTGTCAAGGTTTTATTATGTGATCTGTGGTTTGATATTTGGATTCAAGGTTTGTGACCTAGTCTACAAGGTCTGATAGTGATTGGTTTGGTTGACATAACAAAGGAAAGAAGAACATCACAATAAATTGTATGTTTGAGTAGTAAGCTCTTCTTGTAGTTTAAATTGCATGTTTGGGTAGTGGGCTCTTCTTGCATACATTCTACTACATCTCCTAATAGGATTGGAATCTCCTAATAGGGACTCAAAGTCTCCTAATAGGAACTCTACATTCTAAATGCTATAATAGACTCTTAACAAGATCCATCCTCTAACAAGGAATATTTATATTAGGACATCATTTTGTGAGCATCATTCCCACTCAGGTTTTCACTCTGATCAAGGGTTTACCTAGTTAACATATCTAGTGTAATTGTCTATGTGCATCTTGTTATGGTTGTTGTTTACTTTGGTTGAATGGATAAGATTGTTTAAGGATAATAAATATTTTAATTATTGGATAATTGATTCACCCCCCTTCTCAGTTATCTTGGAGGACTATTGTTATTAATAATTGGTATCAGAGCATCAGGTCCTTGAAGATAAAGTTTAACAACTTTGGGAGATCCGTGGCTAGCATGTTCAGGAAAGATAGTGTAAAGTTCAATGGAAGAAATTATGATAGCTAGAAGGAAAAGATGAAGACACGTATGTTTTTTATTGGTCTAGGATATTGGATCTTGACAAAATCAGCAAAGACAATCATTGCTAAAAAGGATCTGGAAAATAGTACCGAGGATGAAAGAGATATTTTTATGTGTGACATGAGAGCTAGAAAAGCACTATTGACTACAATTCCTAGAATTGAATACAATTAGGTAAAATCACTTGCTACTTCACATTTTATTTGGAAAGCTTTGGAAACTAGTTTCCAAGGTGATGCACATTCTAAGAAGTTGAGGCTATAAAGTTGGATTTGTGCATTTCAAGATACTAAAATGATGGAAGATGAATCTGTAAGAACATATGTAGGCAAGATATCATAAATTACAACAGGTATTAAATCTCAAGGAGGAACCTAAGAAGATGATGAGGTTATATGGAAGATATTGAAGGCTTTAACACCAACATTTAAGTTAGCAGTTTAAATGATATAATTGTTGATATCTTGTACCAAATATTTCACAAAGGAGATATTGCTTTGAAGACTTGAAGTAGTTGAGAATGAGCTTAGACAGTCTGGAGAATTGACTAAAATAGAGATAGCTTTTGGTGCCTTGAATATTTGACCTAGTTTATCAAGGAGCACAAGTGATAGAGGAGATTTTGCTAGCAACAATAGAGCTAATGAGGATAGAAAGATTGAAGGAGTAACCCTTCTGGTAAGAAGAGAAAAAGATGGTAAGAAAATCTTTAAATGTTGGACATGTAATGAATATGGTCATTATGCATCTAAGTTTCCTAAAAGAGAGAAAAAGTATAAAAGAAATTACAAACCTAGAAGAGATAGAGAATGTTTGTATGCAAATGAAAAAAATAATTTTGATGAAAAAGCAATAAGTGCTAGTGATGATGAAATAGGATTTGTGACAATTAAAGAAGAAAGTTCAGAGAAAGTAGCTTTGGTGTCATAGATTGAAAATAAATCTAATTGGATAATTGAGTGTGGTTAGTCACATCATATGATTGGTGATATGAACAAGTTTGTTGACTTCAAAAGTCAAGATCGACGCATTGTCAGAGTTGGAAAAAATGCAGCATGCCAAGTTAAAGGCATTAGATCTATAATCCTTGATGGTAAAACTAACACTGAGGATGTATATTTTGTTGATGGTTTGAAGCACAATCTTCTAAGTGTTGGATAACTAGTGAATAAAAGTTATCAGTTGCAGTTCACAGAAAAGACATACATAATCATAGAAAAAGATGGAAAGGTAATTGGAATAAGAACTAGATCTAGAGGTAATGTATTTTAGTTGAATCCTACTAAAATGACATGCTTGGTTGTAAAGGTAGATGATAGTTGGTTATGGCATAAGAGATTTTGTAATATAAACTTTGATAGCATTGTGAAGACTAGTAGTATGTTTTTAGTTAGAGATTTGCCTAACATTGTAAAACCTTCTAACATAATTTGCAAGGAGTGTGTCTTGGCAAAGCATAACAAAACTTCTTTTCCCTACAAGAATTTTACTGCTACAAAAAAATTGGAGATTGTACACATAGATCTCAATAGTCTTACAAAGACTAAAGGATTCTATGGTGAAAGGTATTTCAAGATTTTAATTCATGACTTTTCTAGAATGATGTGGGTTTCATTTCTTAAAGAAAAAATTAAGACATTTGATAAGTTCAAGATATTCAAGAATAGAGTTGACAATGAATCAGGCATGAAGATTAAGTGTTTGAGATCAGATAGAGGAGGAGAATTTACTTTAAATGACTTTAACATTTTTTGTGAAGAAAATGGAATCTAAAGACAGTTATCGGCTCTGAGAACTCCTGAACAAAATGGTATAGTAGAGAGAAGAAAAAAATTAGTAACAAAAGTTGTAGAGCTATGTTAGCTAAAAATGAAGTATCCAAGATATTTTGGAAAGAATTTATGAATACAACAGTCTACACTCTGAACAAAGTACAGGTTAGGAAAGATACAAACAAGACCCCTTATGAACTATGGTTTGGTTACTCAACTATAGTTAAGTATTTCAAAAAAATTGGTAGTAAGTGTTATATCAAAAGAGATGATGATATTGGTAAGTTTGATGCTAGAAGTGATGAAGGTATGTTTCTTGTTTATTCATTGAAAAGAAAGGCTGATAGATGTTATAATCTGAGAACTAAGACTATTATGGAAAATACAAATGTGAGAATTGATGAGAAATTTAAGATACAAGAGAGAGTAATTAATTACAATTCAGATGATGATATTGTTGCTAAGCAAAGGAATGATGGAATTATTCCTTGAGACTAATAATGATTTGCAAAATGAAGGAGAGCCAAGGCGAGAACAAAGCTCAGAACCTTCAATAGAGCTAAGAGTTGAGGTAACAAATCTTACTTCAGGAAATAATATGACAAAGAATCATCAACCCGAGTAGATCATTGGAAGCAAAAATAAATGTGTGATGACAAGAAGCAGAGTCAATGAATAACTATGGTTGATATCTCAAGTTGAACCTAAGAATGCATATGAAGCATGTAAAGATGATCATTGGAAACAAGTTATGAAAGAAGAACTGGATCAGATAGTAAAGAATGAGACATGGGAATTGGTCCCCAGACCAGCAGATAAGAATGTGATAGAAACTAAATGGGTATTCAAGAACAAGATGAATGAACAAGGCGAAGTTGTAAGGAACAATTCAAGATTGGTATGTAAAGGTTACTCACAACAAGAAGGAATAGACTATGATGAGACCTATGCTCTTGTGGCTAGAATAGAAGCAGTAAGATTATTCTTAGCATATGCAACATATAAGAAATTCAAAGTATATCAGATGGATGTCATGTCAACATTTCTAAATGGAGAACTTGAAGAAGAGGTATACATTGAACAACTTGAAGGTTGTCCTTTAACAAATAATAAGGACATAGTATGTAGATTAAAGAAAGCATTGTATGGCTTGAAGCAAGCACCCAGAACCTAGTATGAAAGGTTGGACAAGCATTTAACAAAGCTTGGATATAGAAAAGGTATGAAAGGTAGTAATCTCTATTGGAAAGAAATTGATGATGGAATAATGATTTTGGTAATATTTGTTGATGATATCATATTTGTAGAAAATGATGAGGAAAGTGAAAAGTTTCAAGAAGAAATTAAGAAAGAATTTGAAATGAATATGATAGGAGAAATAAAATATTTTCTAGGATTGTAGATTGTACAAAATAAGGAAGGAATCTTTATTTCTCAGACTAAGTGCTTGAAGGATTTACTAAAAATGTTTGGTTTGGAAAAATGTAAACCTATTGGAACACCTATGGTAACTAGACACAAGTTATCTACAAAGGATGAGACACATACTGTTAAGCAGAAGAAGTATAGATCTATGATCGGACTCACATAAGGCTGGATATAGAAAATGTAGTTGGAATTGTTGCAAGATTTCAAGTTGATCCCAAAGAAGAAAATTATGCAGTAGTCAAATGGATATTTAGATATCTGAAAGGAACACTTGAGTTTAGATTGTGGTATGACAGATCTAATGATTTCACTCTAAGTGCTTATACTAATGTCGATTGGGAAGGCAATATGGATGACAGAAAGAGCACTAGTGGTGGAGCCTTCTTTCTTGGAGGAAGATTGATTTCTTCTCTAAGGAAAAAAGCAGAATTGTACCTCACAAAGTACAACAGAAGCAGAATATGTTGTAGCAACAAATAATTGTAATCAAGTTGTTTGGATCAAGCAAATGCTAAAGGATATAAGGATAGAATTTAGTGAACCTATTGTCATACATTGTGACAATACAAGCATAGTAAATATGTCTAAGAATCCAGTATTGCATTCTAAGACTAAGCACATTTCTGTCAAGTATCACATGTTAAGAGAGAAAGTTGCAGAGAATGAAATTAGACTAGAGTATGTAAGCACCAAAAAGCTGATTGTAGATATATTCACTAAGCCTCTTCCCAAAGAGACTTTTGAGTATTTGTGAGGTATGCTATAGGTTATGCCCCTTCCCACATCAGAGTAAAAGATGCAAGAGTGCATCAGTCTAGTGAAATAGAGCATCATTGTTTGTCTAGATTGAATGTTGGTGCTTCCTGTATGGGGGAGTATTTGTGATGGATAGAGTCATCTAGGACTCTTGTTGGATATGGCTTTGAATAATGTCTTTGGATACTTGAGCTAGTGAGAATTAGTTGTTGTAGGGTTTGATGGTTGCTAAAACCTTTGACATTGATGTCAATGGGGGAGAAGTACGACATGAAAAATATCATATGGGAGAAGCAAGAAGATCATGAGGAAAAACATCATGGGGAGAAGCAAAGAAAAGCAAGAAGAAGTACATCATGGAATGACAATTTGATGGAAAGCACATTGAGGTATATCAATGGGGAAGAATGATTGATGAAGAGGATTTGCAAAGAAAGATGAACAATCTTTTGTTGATATTCTTAAAACTAGATGTTTTCCATCTATGTTGCCATAAATTCCAAAGGGGGAGATTGTTGAAAGCATGAATGTTGATGATATTCATATGAGGGAGTATTGTAGATATGTTACTATGATGATATGTTAAATTCATGACTGAGTTTGTCACTGATGTCAACATGCTAGTTTTCTGTGGTAGTTGATAGAAGAACAATGGAAATATCAAGTTGGTATCGATGGCTAGTTGAGTATTCTCACTATCAAAAGCTATGAGAGATACTTCTAAGTATCTAGCATATGTAGTTACGAAGAAATGATAAGTCTAGAAGAACTTATGTAAGTTTTGGTGATGCTTGGTCTAAAATAGAGTTTACAGAGGCATGTTTTGGTAAACTTGTTACATCTATTAGTAGAATTGTTGTTTTGAGAATCAAGGTTGAGGATGTGTAGAAGACATATTGATGATGACATGGTCAAGTTTTCTCGTCATAATATTACATGTATATAAATTTATTCAAGTTGCAAGGTGGAAGATTAATTTTATATCGCTAAGTATAATGTGTTCTTAATGTGGTCCTAAAATAATTAATGGAGAAGGTCTAATAGCCTACTCAAGGAATTGTTTTATGGACTCGGTATAAAGGAAGGACATTTTCCTTTATCATATGAGAATGAATTGTATCAATCAAAAGTGATTGTGAGCAGCGGAGAGAGCGAAATGCAAAGTTGAACAAAGCTGAGTAGAAGTGAAGGAAACTTGATTGCTGAGGTTTCATTGTGTGATCTAATGTTTGATATTTAGATCCAAGATTTGTGACCTAGTCTACAAGGTCTAAAAATAATTGGTTTGGTTGATAGAACAAAGGAAAGAAGAACATAATAGTAAATTGCATGTTTGAGTAGTGAGCTCTTCTTGTAGTTGAAATTGCTTGTTTGGGTAGTGGGCTCTTCTTGCATACATTGTGCTACAACTCCTAATAGGGTTGGAATCTCCTAATAGGGTTTCAAAGTCTCCTAATAGGGGCTTTATGTATGAAATGTTGTAATAGACTCCTAACAGGGTCCATCCTCTAATAAAAAATATTTATATTAGTACATCATCTTGTGGGCATCCTTCCCACCGGAGTTTTCCCTCTAATCAAGGGTCTCCCTAGTTAACATATCTAGTGTAATTGTCTATGTGCATCTTGTTATAGTTATTGTTTACATTGGTTGAATGGATAAGATTGTTTAAGGATAATAAATATTTTAATTATTAGATAACTGATTCAACCCCCCCACCTCTCAGTTATATTGGTGCATTATTGTTGTGGTATAACACTCTGATTGTCACTCCATAGAAAGGTGGGATTATTAGGAGAAAATCCAAACTCTATCATCAATTATTGAAGCTACAAAACCTCTTGACTAGCTAATACAACTACCATGTATTATGGATTTGTAGATGATAATGTGTGATCATGTTACTTCTTGCAAGACCATATGATAGGACCAAAACCAAGACAAAATACAAAACTAGAAGTAGACTTGTGATCATCAATACCACTAGCCCAAGCCGAATTTGTGAAACCAACAATGTGAGGATCCCTTGATGTGTAGTGAATGCCATAATATGTTGTACCTCTAATATACCTCAAGATATGTTTGGAAGCTTGCCAATGAATCTCATGACTCAGATCATGGGAGATCAAGAGACAAGTCCAACCACAAAGGAAATATCAGAATGTGTGTGTTATGTACAACAAACTACCCACAAGTTGTTTTTATAAAGTGGAATCCACTGTAGGTGTAGAGCAAGTGGTAGATAAAACAAAACCTAATTGAAAAGGTGTGGGAGTAGGCTTGCAATCAAGCATGTTGAATCTCTAAAGCATATCAAGAGCATACTTCTGCTAGAGCAGAGTTATCCCATCTGAACACTAAACAACCTGTAGGCCCAAAAAATAGTGCAAAAGTCCAAGATTTGTCATCTCAAACTACTCTCTCAATGCTTGTTGAACACTCTGTATCATGGAGACTAAACTTCCTATGATGATGAGGTAACCAACATAAAGCATAAGTATCCATAAGTCAACCCCATGACGTTGAATGTAAACTATAGGATTGGAATGACACCAAGTGAACTGTGAAGCAAGCAATAAGGAATCCATCTTCTCATACCAATCCCTAGGGGCTTGTTTGAGACTATATAAAGACCTCTGAAGCTGGCATACTAATGAAGAGTCCTACACAAAACCATGAGGTTGATCCATGTAGATCTCCTCATGAAGATCATGCAAAAAGGAAATCTTTACATCCATATGAAAAATTGTCCATCCTTGTGAAGCTACAAGAGAGTATAAGGCTAATACAATTCATCTTGGCAATAAGGGAAAAGGTCTCAAAGTAATCAATACCCTCAACTTGTGAAAAATCCTTGCAACAAGATGTGTCTTGTAACTATCAGTAGAACCATCTACAACATACTTGGTACAGTACACCCATTGACACCAAACCAACTTTCTTCCTTTCAGAAGAGGACAAAGATCCCATGTGTGCTTCTTCATCAGAGAAGAGTACTCCTTATCCATAGCCCTACCCACTTTGAGTGTCCTATCGCATGTGAAAAACTTTGAGGATCATCTAAAATGGCATGACTCAAAAGGTCACTACCTGCAGTTTGAGTGCGAGTGTGACAAGCATCTGTAGGATCACCTACCAAAGTTCCAACTATATCAATAGGATCACAAGCCCACTTGGGTACTCATGAACCATCTAGTATAGGTGGTGAAGGGGGATCAATATCTATATCTTCCTCAGAGGATGCATAATCTTGTAGAGGAGTAGAGAAAGTATTGGGTAGTGAGGAAGAAGCTTGAGATGGAAATTCCATCAAAGGATAATGCTCATCAAACTGAACAACTTGCTAAAACAAGACATCTCTAGAATCATGATCAAATAACATGTATGCCTTCACACCCTCACAGTAGCCAACAAAAATGAGTGGTCAACTTTTCTTCTCCATGGCTTTTTGCTGAGCATCTAGAATAAATGCCAAGCCTCACTACCAAAAATGTAGAAAGTAGAAACATGGGGCTTGACATGAGTCCAAGCCTCCCTAGGAGTCATGTGTCACAATACCTTGTGAGGCATCTGATTTTGAATATAGTTGGCACAATTGACAACTTCAACCCATAATGAAGAACTCATAGATCTAGTCTAAATCATACAATTGGCCATCTCCTGTAATGTCATGTTCTTTCTCTTTACAACCTTATTCTGTTGAGGTGTATAGGGAACATAGAACTAATGTTGTAAACCATGCTCAATGCAAAAATATGTAAAATATTGATTCACATAGTCCACCCAATTGTTACTACATATATGCCTAGCAGAAAGACCAAACTGCTTCTCCACAAATGTCTTAAAGATTCAAAAGGAGTCAAAGACATCGGACTTGTACTTTAGAAAGTACACCCATGTGTGTCTAGAGAAGTCATCTATGAAGGTAAGCACATATCAAGCACTTGAAAAAGATGGAGTGGGAAATGACATAAGATCACTATGTATCAACTCCAATGGTACCTTACCATGTATGGATCTACCTATCAGAAAAGGATCTCTGTGATGTTTTCCAAGTGCACAACCTTGACACACACTATTAGTACAAGAGATTTGAGGCAACCCAATCACTAGCTCTTGTGCACTCATCTGTTGTAGATATATGTAATTGACATGGCCAAAATGCTCATGCAAAAGCTTGCTCACTGTTTATGTATGAGAAATGAGAGAAACACATGTAGAATCAGAGCTCTCAAAGTCATCAAACTAATATAAGTGAGACTGAAGATCAATACTCCCTATAGCAATAACCAAGTTAGGATCATGGAGGTCTCGAATAACCATATCATGTGGTGAGAACTCAAATATCTTTCCAGAGCTTGAATGACGAATCTGAAAGACAAACAGGAGGTTCATAAAAATGGCTAAAACCAAGAGAACATCATGTAGTGAACCACCTTCTAAAGAGATAGTTCCTAAACCTATGACAGAAAGGTAAGAAGAATCACCAACTGCAATTTGCGTAGTAACACTTTGAGCAAGTGAGATAACCAAATTAGGTGAGTGTTTCATATGATGGAAAGCTTCAGAATCAAGAATCCAAGGTAGAAGACAGTGCTCTTATAGAAAGAGCATGTCCTTTCCCTGTAGGTGGAGGTGGAGGCTTTGAAGAAGCAATACTAGAATGTTGCATGACCTCCTCTAATGCCTCAAGACATTTCCAACACTTGGAAACTGGATGTCCTTCCTTTCCACAAAAACTACAAGGTTCACTTATGTAATTCTTAGTCTTGGAGGAAGACTCACATGATTTAGAAGAATTACCCTTATGAGAGGGTTTTCGAGCATCTAATTTGGGAGAAGGCTTGGAGGAACTCTCACCACCTGTTGAATCTGACTTATGCTTCAGTTTCTGCTTTGACTTTCCTTTAGATGTATGAGCTACCAATGCCTTTGTCTTAGAACTAGTCATAGTATCCAACTGTGTAAGCTTTGACTGCTCTCTAGTCAAGTGATCACAAAAGACCTCAAAAGTAGGCATAGAAAATCTATTCCCCAAATCATCTTTGGTGGAATAGAAGGTGGAAGTAAAAATTTAAAAATTCTCTCAAAGCTTAGAGAGAATCAAATATATGCACTTAGCATTAGTCTTTGTCTTTCCACAACCCTGCAACACATATCTCTGTTGATTAAACTTCATTACGAAATCATCAATAGTCAGAAAGGAATCCAGTACAAGAGAGGTAAGCTCTACCTCTATCTGAAGTGCCTTGAACTCATTCATAGTACCAAACAAGCCATGAAGCTTGGTCCACATAGCTAGAGGAGTATTCACCCGTCCAAATGAAACTGTAGACTATCTAATGCCTATAATGTAATCAATCTGATTGACTCATCCATCTTGTTTCAATGTTGCATGATTTCATAAGGCCTTTGAAAAATAAGCTGCACAACATCTAAACATGAACACAACCCTTTTGACTGGAGAAGCCGAGTCATTGAGATCTTCCAAGTGTGGTAGTTGTGAGGGGCCAAAAGTTTTAGATAAGAAGAGGTCTCGACCATTTTTTTAGAAGGGTTTTTTGATTTTTTTTGATATGCTGATATAATAATAGAAAGTAATATAAAAACACCCCCCACAATGCAAATAATTGAAACCCAACTTATAGAAAGAATGCATAAATGAGTGAAGAGCAAAAAAGCTTCAAAAATGAATCACAAGTACCTAGTACAAAATACTGGTGAAATGACATAGAATCTAGAAAGTTCTTGAGAAGAGATTTTTGACACTTTTTTTTGGGAATGGAAAACAAAGCTATAATGAAGAAGTTATGTCCTTCAAAAGATAGAAGTCATCAATAGACTTCAAGCCCAAACAAAGATACCAAACTGGAAAAAAATCCCAAAATTACCTACTCCATCATCTCTATCTCGGAACTAGCTTTCTGGTGCTTCTTTCAAATAGAAAAAAGACCCTTGTACGCTCAAGATATCATAAAAAAACTACAGGGCCCCAGAATTACCATAAAAATAAATTTATTTTAAAAAGTTAAATTTTTTTAAAAGTACCACCCCCTTGAGCAAAGCGGTGGTGGCACGTCGGTGATTGGTGGTGGCGGCGGGTTAGGTCCAATGACGGTGGGGAGAATGACCTCCTGGCGGTGATTGCAATAGTTACCGTAGTGGTTCCACTACAATTAAGTAACCATGTGAGTGACTGTTGCGGTTAACTAATCGCAACGATAAAAAAATAGTTGTTTTGTTATTTTTTTACAATTTTTTAAGAAAATAATGTCTTGGAGTGTGTGTAGAGGCTGTACGACCCTACTAGGAAAATTTATTTCCCTCCCGAAACAATGTTGTCCAAAAGTGACAAACTTTATATGGAAATAGGGTTTTTAACACTTTTTGAATCCAACCGTTAGGTCTATTTGGCCTCAAACTGCTCCAAAAATCAATGACCCCCCTATTTTCACAAGAAATACTTGAAAAAATCTAGATCTATTTTGACAAAACCACATTCTCCTTTTTCTCCAAGTATCAAACAAGCTACAACAGATCTGACTCTGATACCATGAAGGATTTGATGAATACAAATCAACAAAGCCCAAAAAATACCTACATATAAAAACCTATCATCGAGAAGAAAAAGACAAGAGAAGGCAAGGGTTTTGCTTTGAAAATATGCAAATTGTATTCTCAGAAATGAAAAAGATGTAAGATAATTACAAATGATCTATCCTTGTCGTAGGAGATCAAAACTTGAAAAGGGTAACCTAAAAGGTAAAAGGGTAATCTAAAAGATAAATGCTATTTAATAATTACTAATTAATTATTAAATGAGAATGCAAAAGGTGAACAAAGTGAAAGCTTAAGAAGGGAGTAAAGCACATTTAATAAAAGAAATTAAATTAACGCTTTACTCTAACACCTTGATCAAAGGATTTTGACTGCCACAATGGTTAGAATGTAACACTAAGTTTGATCTGTAAAGTATAATTTGCTTTGAAAATTTAGATCTCCATTCACTCATCTAATGGTTCATTGACTGACCTCCATTTACATCTCCATCACTAATATATGCTTGGAATCCCTTCAAGCAATCACACTTCACCAAACTCTTCACACTTCTCCTTTGTTTCTCTACTCCTCACAACCCCAACTTAAGATCGTCAATCAACAACAAACCAACTTTAAAAGTAATATCTTATGCCTCCTTAAATAGGTAGCTTTAATTTTTTTCTGCTTAAACATCACTGTAGATCTTAGGTTTAGGTTAAATTCATTGAATCCTTCTATCGTTTTGTTCTTCTTCTCCTTTCTCAACGCTTCTAGAAACTTATGATTAAATCATTTCCGTTGATCACATGAAAAACTCTCTTCATGCATTAAATACTCCAAATCGTCAATCTTATCATCCATACACTTTAACTAATCTAAAATTTCAACTACGTTGGCCCCAACTTTTATTCTTTCACAAACAGTAACTTTTGTTGTCACTCAACAATCATAGTGTAGCTCAACATACACTATCCTATCTTGCTCATCATCAACAAGCTCGCTCAACCATTACTATGCTTTGTCATTACTAACCTTTCCTTCATCAACTTGCTCAACAATAACTATCACTCGGCTTGAACTATGTGTTCAACTTCTTCTTAAGTTCCTTAATCTTCTGCTTCACTTGCTTGGTTGACTGACCAATACAACTGCTTAGTCATGCTTAGAGTTTAACTCAACTCTTATTATTTCACAAAAGTTCAACTATCCTCTTCACTTCATGTATTGATTAAACAACACATTATCTTGCCAATGACTGACTTATCAAGTGCCCATTGTATTTTTGTGACACTCAACTTCTCATCACTCAACAACTTGACTAGATCACCTTGCTATCTCTTCTTTTCAAATCCTCTTATATGGCACTCTACACTGTTAGTAAATGTCTCTTCAATAGGTTTGACAATTTGCCTTACCATTAGGTTTGACATCAATGACCATATAACAACTTTTCCAAATGTAGTTTCCAACAAAGCATTCTAAATCTTTGAATGGACCACCATAGGGGGGGCATCTTATCTCTAATTTTTTTGTTGTCTTCTCTTTCTAGATACCCCAAAAAATATGAGGTAGAGAAAGAGCCCATAGGGATATAAACTCCTTGGAAGACAAATAGGATATAAACCATTAAGAGAAACAATTAGTGATGGCCATAGGAAGAACTTAGAATATATCGAGCTTGCTTAGGAAGAAAGACCAAATATCTATAGAAAAGGGGGAGTACATATAAAGATGATGCATAGTCCCAACCTCTAAACAAAAAAGAATGTACACATTAGGAATTTGGAAGCCTCTTTTGCAAAGATTGTCAATAACTTCAAAATTCTATTTTGAAGGAGAATTTAGAAAAACATATTAATTTTGGGAGTTAGGGCTAGAATCTAGGCCCTCACCCAGTAAGGTGGATCAATTGAATCTCTAGCAATAACCTCATAGGTAGAAGCAACATAATAACACCTAGAGAATGTGGCTTCCCAAAATAAAGAATCATGGTTGTCATTTAATAAAACAAAAGTTAAAAGTAACATTAAAGGCTGAAGAGCAGGAAAAATGCCTAAGTTAACCCAACTGTTGTCCCTCCAATAATTAACCACTCTAACTTTAAACCTCACAAAACACTAATCCTTCCAATCTTTATACATGTCTATATTTTCTAAAGATCCCAAAGGGAGTCAATAATCTTCCCCAAACTAGATAGAATTCCCATTGCCCAACTTCCATCTAACTTTCATAGATACAACATGTCTAGCCTTTAGAAGCCCATTCCAAATATAAGAGTCCTTAGGAATATTCTTAGATACAAGAAACTCTTGAAAAGTAGAATGATTGAGGAAATATTTGGAGATCAAAATATTGCTCTAGGCTCCATTACTTTGGAAAAATCTCCAAACCCGTTTGGCCAAGAAGGCCAAATTGAAAACTTGAATCTTCATCAACCCTAACCCCCAAAACTCCTTAGGAAGGAAAATCTCATCCCACGAATTTTAAGAGGAAGCTTTTTACGATCTTCAGCTCCTTACCAAAGAAAGCTTTTTTGAATAGTTTTAATTGCCTCAACAAATTTAGTAGGTATCTAAAAAAGACTACGAGCATAGATGGGAAGGTTTTGGAGACACGATTTAAGCAATCGAATCTTTCCCACTTTAATGAGATTGACCCCTTTCCAACCCATCATCTTTCTATTAAATTATCCACTAGACCATTCCAAAAAGACTACTATAGTTTTAACCCAAGAGGAAGACCCAATTAGGTGGAAGGCAGTTCCACTATGTCACAACAAAGAATGCCTGCAATTCTATGTTGTCTTTCCTCAGGGGTGTTAACAAAAAACATATAGCTCTTGTTCTAGTTGATGAGCTGGCTTGTCGCATGAAAATTATAATTCAGGATTTCCTTCATGTTTTTAGCTTCCTTAATGGTGGTTGCTTCTCCAAGAATGGTGTCATCAACAAATTGCTGATGAGAGAAAGTTTCATTATCTAAGGATGGTTTAATGTCTTCCACCAACTTAAGACTAATGCCAGATGAAATCAATCTCCCTAGACATTTTGCAACAATAATAAAAAGGATAGGAGAGAGGGGGTCTCTTCGTCTCAAGCCTCTAGTTGGTTTGAAGAAAGATGATGCATCACCACTCACCATAATTGCTAGAGAAGTCGTGGAGACCAGTTGGGTTATAAGTTTATGAACCTTACTATCAAAACCAAATGTCACAAGGATCTTCAAAAGGAAGCTCCAATCCAATCTATCATAAGCTTTGGAGGGGTCCAGTTTAAGCAAAAATCCTTGATTACCAGTCGCTACAAGAGAATGAATGACTTCATGAACAAGAATAATTGAGTCAAGAATTTGTCTACCTAGAGAAAAACTAGATTATTGAGGAGAAATAATCCTCAATAGAATCTCTGAAATCCTTAGAGTAACTTGGACCTTAGATATAATCTTATAAAAAGAGTTGCAAAGATTGATAGGGTAAAATTTATCCATGGTCTTAGCACCAACCACCTTGGGAATCAAGACCAGGAATGTGGCATTGAGCTTTTTCAATAGGTTCTTAGACCAAAAGAATTCTTGAACAACCTTCACCACATCATTTTTAACAATATTCCAAAAGGTTGAAAAAAGAGCATGGGGAAACCATATGGGCTTAGAGCTTTGTCACTTTCTAAAGAAAACGTAGCATTTTCCACCTCTTTCTTAGTAGGGATAACACACAACCTCTTGTTCAAATCATCCCTTATGACAATTTGAATATTACTTAGAACCTAGTCCTGATTATTAATATACTCATCATAAAATAAGAGCATACATAACAATTGACACAAAGTATCAAAGTCCCTGCTAATGGTGCAATGCATTTAGATCTTCAAAATATATATGGCTTTGTGATTTCAGTAGGTAAAATTGTGAGAGCTTAGACTGCAGCCCTATAGAGGGGGCTTCTTAGAAATATGTCATTTAAACAAGTTGTACATGCACTATTATTGAAATTATTCTCCTGCCCTCAAATTTTTTTGTTGAGTTTATGTTTTGAATAATATGTGTAGGTTGGATTGTGATTAAAATATGTTAAGCCTGTTTTGAGCATGTCTTTAAAGAACCATCTTATCGTTACAATTAATAACATATTAATAGTAACATCACTAATTTGAATTCTTTTTAACAACTAATTTTTTTAACAAGAGACGCAAGTGTCATAGTTCCTGCCGACGTTGGGTATGTGAAATTAATAGATTGATATTTTTTGGTAAGAGACGACTAGCATTAGCATAATGGTTGTAGAGGTGTAGGTGAGTGAGAATAAGGTTACATAGTTCAAAAGTAGCATTGCAAATGCATTAATTTTTTCCTAGAATTGCAAGATGGTTCATATGTTTTCATAGAATAAAAGAATTTTTAATTATGAAATAATATCTATATAATTTCATATGTAGATTTGTAAATAGTAAATAGATGCAATACATATAAATTTAATGTTAATCAATAAAAACAATGTAATAAAAAAAAAAGAATATAACTATTGAATTTTCGTACATAGTTAAGAAAAAATTAATAATAATTTATATATCTTTTAGAATTGAACTTTTTTTTTTGTGGTTATTTCCTGTAGTATGTTTTTTGTTATAAAATATAATTATTAATTTAATATTGAAATGTATATTGAAGCTTTAAATATATTTAAACTAAATGATAAATTGTTTAAATGAATAATAATAATAATAATAATAAATGATATAATTTTTAAATTGTAACACTTAGGAATTATACATATTACAAACACTATTATCAAATAAAATTGAAAAATAATATTGTTAAATTTTTTTTGATAAAAGTGAAATAATAGTCATAATTTAAGTAGTTTTATTAAAAAATCAAAGTTTAAAAAAAAAAAGAAATTCAAGTGCAAGGATATAACATTTAACTCTATATTTGATTAAAATATCTATATGGTAAGAAAAATAGAGAATGATAATTATTATTGATTAGACCATTTGTGAGGTGGAGGAGAAAAATTATTGTTTTTTAAAAAGCTAATCCACTTGTAGAGATAAAGTTGTAATTAATGCATTGATAGAGATAAAGTTGTAATTAATACATTGATAAAGTTTATTATAAATCAATGTATTTGTAAAGTGTTTGAAAATTCTATAGTTGATAAGTAGGAGATGATTTCCACAGCTAGTCAAATTGTGATGTGAATATCAGGATTTAACTGTGTGATTTTGAGTCAAACTCGATGACCCATGTTTCATGAGTAGTGATTCAACATGAATCCATCTCTCATGAGAATAAATGGAACACTTAGCACTCATTGGATCTAGGTGATGCTCACAGGGGTGAAGCATCGGGACTTCTCGGGAGGTCACCCATCCCAGTACTACTCCAGCCTGAGCGCGCTTAACTTCGGAGTTTCCTCCACAATTAAACCCAAAGCTTGCAACCCCATTTGCAAAACCTTCACCAAGTGTTGTGCCTTATGAACCATTCATTAGAAAGCCCCTTAAGCTCATCAATTGATAAGTAGGAGATGATTTCCACAGCTAGTCAAATTGTGATGTGAATATCAAGATTTAACTGTGTGATTTTGAGTCAAACTCGATGACCCATGTTTCATGAGTAGTGATTCAACATGAATCCATCTCTCATGAGAATAAATGGAACACTTAGCACTCATTGGATCTAGGTGATGCTCACAGGGGTGAAGCACCGGGACTTCCCGGGAGGTCACCCATCCCAGTACTACTTCAGCCTGAGCGCGCTTAACTACGGAGTTTCCTCCACAATTAAACCCAAAGCTTGCAACCCCATTTGCAAAACCTTCACCAAGTGTTGTGCCTTATGAACCATTCATTAGAAAGCCCCTTAAGCTCATCAATTGATAAGTAGGAGATGATTTCCACAGCTAGTCAAATTGTGATGTGAATATCAGGATTTAACTGTGTGATTTTGAGTCAAACTCGATGACCCATGTTTCATGAGTAGTGATTCAACATGAATCCATCTCTCATGAGAATAAATGGAACACTTAGCACTCATTGGATCTAGGTGATGCTCACAGGGGTGAAGCACCGGGACTTCCTGGGAGGTCACCCATCCCAGTACTACTCCAGCCTGAGCGCGCTTAACTACGGAGTTTCCTCCACAATTAAACCCAAAGCTTGCAACCCCATTTGCAAAACCTTCACCAAGTGTTGTGCCTTATGAACCATTCATTAGAAAGCCCCTTAAGCTCATCAATTGATAAGTAGGAGATGATTTCCACAGCTAGTCAAATTGTGATGTGAATATCAGGATTTAACTGTGTAATGAAAATTCTATATTTGTATGTAATGAAAATTAATTTTCCTCCTTACTATTTTTGCTCTCAACCAATTGCACTAAAGATAATTAACTTTTTTCATATTTGAAAATCATAGATAAATGTGTCAACATTACAAATATGTTTAAAAGCAAAAAAATCTGTGCCTCTTATTGGTGGGATGAAAAAGTTAATTATATCACATCCATGCATAAGTATCCTGCCATCGGCAGGAACTAATAAATTCTAAAAATAAATTAAATATGAAAATTATGTAAGACCATTTAGTATAAAACAGAACTTCGGACTTTGTGGTCTACAATTGTGATACTTACGTTGTCATTAGTAACCGAGACTTAAGATTGCTGAGGCCGACAATGCAATCAATAGGATAGCACCACGTAGCAAACACGTGGGCAAGAAGATTGTGGAGTCCAGGGCGATGTAGTACAACTCATGCAACGGAGTACAACAATGGAGGTCTTCGTCGTACAACTAGATATAGCTGTCCCCAATCTTTTACTTCTGTATATCTACTCCGTTTCACTTGCCCAACAAGTAATGTTTAAATAAACATTCAAGTGGAGCACGTTAACCCTTTTGCCACGTTATCTGCGTGTTGCGACCGGCGGCTCCGACAAACAGCTGGCAGTATGTTGACTTCTGCCAATAGATTTTGACCGCCTCAGCGACAACCTATTCAACTCGGAATGTTCTTCTTTAATCTCGAGGAACAAGAACTAATTCTCGACTTTTGTTTGCTGACGTCAGTGTAACATTTTCCACGCGTAGCTTTGGGGGACGGAGATTGCGATAATAAATAGCTCTGCATATTCGTTCACTCTTTGCCAGAGAGAACGACTTGAGATTTGGAGCAGAGCTTGAGAGCTAAGTGGATATTTGTAGTTTTCTCTAAGGTTTACTTGTGAGAGCAAGGTTTTAAATTTTTGTTTTGGAGCAGAGCTTGAGTGGAAATTTCTAGGGCTTATTGCAGAGAACAAGACGTAAGATTTGGAGATAGGGCTTTTAGGGTTTATTGTTGGGATCAAGATTTGAGTTTTGAAGCAGAGCTTGAGCGGAAAGTTCTAGATTCTAGGGTTTTATTGCTGGCAACAACATTTGAGTTTGTGGGCGGGGCTTGAGCGTTATTTTCTAGGGTTCGTAGGGTTTATCTTGAGTTTACCAGAGTGATGCCATGTGCGGAGGTTCGGTAATCGCTAATTTTATTCCCAATCGGCACTCTCGGCGAGTGACCAGAAAAGACCTGTTTGGCTCGAGCTTGGGCTCGGGTTCGGGTTCGATCCTTGATTCGGAGCAAGGGTTTAAGACTACTGGTAATTTCCAGATCTGAAAGGCCTCTTTTTTTTAGAGATTTTCTGATTTATGGTTTCGCTAATGGTTTTGATTTGTGTATGATTAGGGTTTCAAGGCAAAGGAGGAGGGAGAAAGAGGAAGAATTTGTACAGAGGGATTCGGCAGCGGCCGTGGGGTAAATGGGCGGCGGAAATTAGGGATCCGAGAAAGGGCGAGAGGGTTTGGCTCGGCACATTTAACAGTGCAGAAGAGGCCGCCAGAGCTTATGATGCTGCTGCTCGTGAAATCAGGGGCAAAAAGGCCAAGCTTAATTTTTCCACTGAGACGCAAGCTCCGGCTGCAAAGGATTTGAATGAGAGTAAAGTGAGGAAAACGGCGGAGCATCCTACGTGGCAGTGGTATGGCCCTTCCCAGTACGCTGATTCGGCGTTTCAGCTGTCCACGTGTGACACCAAACAGAGCCTCTCGTGCCAGAGTGTGCCATTTTCCTATGCGGTCGATGACAATTTCAATGCCCCGGAGATGAGTACCTTGATGCCACCTCATCGGAACGCTGACGTGAATTTTCTGTATAGACAGGCTGGCAGCGGTACCAGTGTGGTGTCTGGTGAGTCCGCTGTGGTTGAGGAATCGAAACCGGTGGACGTTTCAGAGCCGAGCTTCCCTGCGAAGGAAGAATTTGTAGATGTAGAGGAAAAAATTGCAGACTTGGAGTTTAGAAACGAATTGCGAGCTCTAGAATCGTACCTGGATTTGACAGAGCCCTCATATTCTGAAGCAAGTGTGAATTTTCAAGAAACAGGGGCGGATTTGGAAGAAACTTGTGTAACAGAGGAGGATTTCGTCGGGCTTTGGAGCTTTTAATGGCTAGCACTGATCCGTATGTGGAGCTTTTAGTGACGAGTCCGGATCCAGTTTAGCGGCATCGATTATCTGTTTTCAGTAATTGCTTGATTCGTTATGTTCACATTCCCTTTCTTCTTTGAATAAATTTTTCGTTTCCGCTGCTAATTTCTGCCCCTAAATGATGCTGTTGAATCCTGCAACAGATTTCTGCTGTTCTTATGAGCCGGCGAAACTGGTTCTGAATTTATTTTTAAGATAGAGCTGCATTTTGCTGCCGTTCAAGCTTCCAGATATGCGGCTGAGGCGCGTGGTACCTGGGAGCTTGCGAATTGGCGGTCTGTTTGAGGAAATTTAGATGCTTCATTTTGAGGAAATTTAGATGCTTCATTTTGGCCGAACCGTCTGGATTTGGATATTAAAATCTATGTTCTGGATTTGGATCATACAATCTATGATCTTTTGAAACTTGCTGGAGGTTAAAAAAATACACAAATATTTTCAAAGATGAAAATTTATATTATTCTGAACAAAAGCATTAGAATTTTCACATTTACAGAAGGAAAGCTACCAAATGTAGCCGGAAAGCACGGTTCAGATTCCAAGGAATGAAGAAAGTGTGAGATTATTTTCAATTATAGATTATATTTTACTAAAAATATTAAAATTTATTTATACAAATAATATATTGATAAGGTTTCGGATCACACTCTGTGATCCATCATCAGGTTGAGAGAGCTGAAGGAAAAAAGTTAACACAATCTACCCAGAAAACACAGCTAAGAATTCTAATGGATTGTGGAAAACTACTATCTACAAGTAACAAGCAGTAAAAATGTTACCACTTGGAGGTAGAGCTGCAACTAATGGCGGACAACTAATGCTTTTATCTTTTTTTTCACTTTGAACATGTTTTATTCATTCCTTAAAATTTAATGATTTCTTAAATATAAAAAATCCTTATGTCTAATTAATAGTTTTAGTTTTCTTATTAGCACTTCCATTCAAAGAAGGTGCAAGTGTGCAAGGGATTTTAGTTTCATCTTACTCATTGCACTTGCATTCAAAGAAGGTGCAAGGGTGCAAGGGATATGTGTATAAAGAAGGTGTAAGGGTATGAGGGATATGTGTATAGATGTTTTATTAAATAGTACAATTGAGTTTTTACATAATAAATGAAAGTCCATAAAAAATTGGTCTACAGGAATAAGTGAAGTTTTAGATAATAAAAGAAAGAACATATAAGTATCGTTTTACAAACATGTATTGTAGAGGGCAATTTGTACAAAGAAGGGTGGTTGTTGAACACAATGGTGACCCATAATAACATTAACAAATCATATGAGAACGTATACAAGGTGATAGCACAAAGCATAATATAAGACATAAAATGGTCTTCTACATCATTTTTAATTTGGTCCACCCAAGAATCATTAGAACATTACCAATTAAGCAAATTCCTATCTCATAGGATTTCCATGGAATCAATGCCACTAAACCAGCATATGAATGTGCATCTTCAAAATCCATTCTATGCCAGAATAAACTATTTTTGGTATTTGCGCATTCTTAAAATAATTTTTGGAATGTCATCTATTTTGTCCATTTGTTCAAATGCAAACCTTGTCTTTTTGGCATTTCATCTTTAAATAAGTTTGAAATCCTCTTATTGCAAATGTGAAATTTTTTTCAAACTCTAAAAATGAAAATTGCATATAGACAATTTTAAAGTTTGTCATGTTTGACTCAATAAGATGAGGTAAATTTTTGTTTTGTTGTTAGTTTTTCTTTTTGTTTATTGCTTGTTTTTAGTTAGTTTTTGGAGAAAAGTTGAGGATTTGCACCCAAGAATGCAAGTGTATTTGGTTGATTTGGAAGAGGAGGATGCATATTATGTAATTGGTTGCAACAATTGAAATAGGAATTGGAAAAGGGTTTTTATTTTATTTTGATAATTATTATTTTTAGTTTGGTAATATTTTAAATAAACAAGATTTTTTATTCATAAAAACCAACTTTTTAATTAATTTTATAAATGCCAAATTATTTTAAGTAGTCTAAATTGATTTCATCAGTGATAGGTATACTTTATCTTTAAAATTATTTAATATTCAAAGGACATGCAATATTCTAAATTTAAAAATTATTTTAATGAGTATTAGATCAAAACTAAACTAATTTTACTTTTAAATATATTAAAGAAAATAAAAAATACAAATAAATTGAGGTCATTAATATGATATTTAAATGATCTTTCAAAATAGTTTTAATTATAAGACTAGACACAAGATTTATTTGTAAAGATAATTGAATGAAAGTTTATAAAAGATATCAAATATGATATTGGTTTTTTTTGTCATTTAGAAAAAAAACATATTAAACTTTAAATAATGTTGACCTAATTTATATCTTACGGTGAACAGAGAGAATAGCCAAAAAATGCATTTGAACAGAAAAGTCACGTACCTAATAACCCATCATATTGTGTTTATTAAAAATTGGAACAAGAATAAACTATTCTTATTTCATCTTTATTTAGGAATACTACTATGCTCATTTTGAGGTCAAATTAGGATAGACATACTAATTCTAACTTTGTATTTTGCAACAAACGTTAGATTGGCGAATGCACGTATGTAGATTTTCCTCTTCTTGTCCAATTCCTTCAACCAAACCAAGCCTAAACGATCGACAATCAAATTGAAGGATAATAGTTTCAAAATTACTACGATATTTTCTATTTAGATGTTGGGAAATAAATTTTAAAGTAGAGAAAGTTTAAGAATAAATAGGCCCAAGAGTGCTGCTTCATTTAGACAAGGATGCAAATGGTACTAATGATACAAATTTAGTTTTCTTTAATTGGTGGTCTTGCACATAGTTTAATCAACATCTACTACTGGAAGGCAACATTGTACCTAGGTGGCACTAGAAGGCAATTATGTAGTGAAATCAAATACAGTTTCACATTTCCTTCATTTTTAAATTAAAGTCTTTAAGTCTTTAGTCTATGCTAAAAAGAAAACAAAGTGCTCCAAACTAGCCAAGATGAAGCTAACCGCAAACAAGGGAATTATACCTTTAATTACATGAGACATCAACAATAGAATGCAACAATTAGTTCCATGTTAACTAATAGTAGATGTAACAATTTCCTTATCCTCATTTACTTCCAAATTCCTCTACAAGGCTTTCTTGAGTTCTTGATTGATGTTAATGTTATGCAAGCTTATATTTGGTAATGTTTATTGGCCAAACATAGAACAATGTTATTATATTTGTCTAAACAATATGTAGCTATTGGCCTCGTGCATGATGGCAAAGAACAACACTAATAAGAGTGGGACTAACTATAATAAGAACTACATCCTTACCAATGGTCATATGCTTCTGGCTTTTCATTCTTCTTGACATAATTATTTGGCCATTTATATCCAAATAGGTTAATAGAAGTTGCGTCAAATATTTGTTCTATTACTTATGAGACCAATGCGCAAGATGTGTAGTCCATGAGATAGACTCCTAGGAATAGTAAAGACAAACTATAAGTCATTTATTAAATACTCCACAACCATAAATAAATTTTTTTTTTATCAAAATGAAGGACAAATCATGATGTCCAACTACTAAGTGATAAGTAAACAGAGTTCAAAACACCATTCACAACTAAGAATAGCAATGATTTCTACCCAAATATTTTTCCATTTTCAATCATCATTTCCTTCTACTTTTTTTGCACTTCAAAACTTAACTTGAAAATAGATATTAAATGAAATTACAATAGAAATTTGTAATGCAATTGTGATTTTGTTGAAATATTACATGAAAAAACATTATATAGAACATTACTAACTAACAAGAGAATTATTTCATCTACATGTCATCAATTGTATTATATAACTACAATTATACCTGAGTTGAGCACATATGGAGCAGGCAAGAAATCCCACTAAGATCCAAGTACAAGTTAGTTTGTTTATATTCATATCAATGGATGACAACTTTGAAATACATATGGAGGTAGCCTTGGTGGAGATGAATAGTATGAAATGATTGTACATAAAAGAAAATATTTGATGGACCATCAAAGAATATGAGGTTGTAGTTTTGATAAAGGAATAAAAGACTAGAATTGTTAGGGCTTGCAACTCTTTGACAATGACACATGCTTAGACTTTCTTAAGGCAATTGCATGTACAAAGGAGAGTTCCTAGTTGGTAGTGCAACTTTATTGGTCTCATTTGTGATTACTCTTTCTGCAATCTTTTGTTATTCTCTACCAATGATTTGTAACACTTTTTTGATAATTCATGCTCTACTTCTATTTGCTTGAGCTTTCTTTGTGAAAAATCAACCAATAAATCTAGTTTTAAAGATTTGGGTTGTAATTTTATATGTCAATAAAGACATCAACTTTCCACAATTCATAATAATTAACACAAGGCATACAAGCTTCTTATCTTGATAATGGATCAAGGAGTGTGATCTAGAATATTGATGCAAATTTTTTTGTATATAATTAATTAAAAAATGACATGCCATAATAAATTGTATCTAGCAAATAAAATGCCTACATGAAAACAAAGAGCGTGGATAAAGGTAGTTACAACCTTTTCCTCCTCTTATGGAACCAAACTTCATCTTGTATGGGTCAAATAATCAACCACTTGGCTAGAGCTTATCTTTACATCTGCAAACACAAACATTGACAAAGGTATATAGTACGTTGTACAAGCCAAAAAAATCTAATGTTTAGAAACCCTTTTAGGTAAAGACAATACCTAGAAAGGATTGGAAGGATAACACACTGAACAAAAACAATGGTAAAATCAATGCACCCAACAAGAATGAGGAAAAATATGACAATGAATTCTTTTAATTGTATTTTGAATAATAATGAATAATGAAACTTAAGGGATGAATCCTATCTTGGAAAATTGTGAAGTATTCTTCCAATTTTTACGATAGTAAAGACATTCAAGACCTAAAAATGGTCAAAATCTTTTATTTTTAATTGGGCAGAGGTACAAATGGGTCGAAGATCATCATAGAGGAATTTTATCATCTTTTTATGTTCTCACATTCTCTAAGTTCTGTAAATAGTTGTTAGCATCAATTTTTTGTAATTGCAAAATAAGATATTTACATTATTGCTAAAGTTTTTCCCAATATATTGATATAAACTGATCTATTATCCTTGTCAATTCTACTATATCCATGGGGATAGTAGCATTGGACTTCTTCTTAGATACTAACTCTTAAATTCAAAATCCTCTTTACATATTTTTGCAAAAACTCTAATCTCCTAATGAGTTGACATGCATCATCTTTTGGTGACAACATCTTCTTTTAGATTTTGATGGCAATGAATATTCTACAAGCCAAAACATATGATAGAAGGCATTGAAAAATAGTTATCCAAAGCCTTTAATCCAAAACACTAACATGGGAAAAACAAAAATTGTGTTCTCAACACATCTAAATATAAACACACAAAAAATCATCCAACCTTCTCCATTTACTTATTGACTTGTAACTCAAATGGGTGTAACCAAAAGAGAATACTTAACATAACAATAAAACATTAAAACTTCTTAGAAGCCCATAGAAAGTCCATTGTACAATTTGGAATTACCTTGTTGACTTGTGCAATTCAAATTGCTACTTTGTGTTAGGGTTGTATTATAGTTAGAAAATTTGAACAATTTTCTCTCACATCTGTTAACAAACACAATGTTTAAATTGGCTGAAATGAAAATGAAGAAAACTATTTGAGAATATATAGGAAACATCTATAAATTGATAGTAAATATGTAGCTACTTTGTATTTCACATCTACATTGATTTCTACCAAAGATTACAAGGATTTGCTACTATAAGTTTTGGTGTACCCTATTTTTGTAAGAGACTTAAATTTTGACTAAAGCCAATTATTTTTGTCCCATCACACTAATTGTGCATTTCATTATTGTTGTAAGATAAGAAGAGCTTGCTTTATTTTGCAATGGTACATAACATTACTAAAACTAAGAATAATAATTTGAGTGAATTGAAGAGGAAAATCAAATCGGTTGTCAAGCCTGCCAATGCAACAAGGAGATTCCAAATGACCTCAAAATTTTGGAGTACTTCAATATTATACTTTTAAACAACACTTTTATGACTCAATAGTCCACTGCGACAATTGCAAAAAAAGATATATTCAATGTTCAGTTATTTGTTATAACAACTAAATCAAGGCAATGTTATGTATATAATACATCATTTCTTTTGTACCATATTTTGTAATCAATTGGGCAAGGAAAATAAGATGGGAGTTGTATGTAAATTCTCAAATACATTTTTCTTTGCATTAATTAATGACTAATCTAAAATTTTCCAAACGAATGGATTTCATAACCATATTGCATTTTATCCAACAAACTAAAGTTCTTAGGAAAATTTACAAGCCAATTCCCTATAGTTCAAGTGACATTTCTAGAAGTACTAAGAATTTTTATGATTTTCATATAGAAAAATATGAAATCATAATAGAATTATAACATTTAAGAGTTTTGAAAGAAGAAAGGAAATAAAAATCACACCTTCCATTGTTGTTGTTCCTTCTATTCTTATTTTTTTGTAATAGATGGTCAAAATAAAAAATGAAGCGATCATCGCATATGATTAACCTGACATTTAGAAGCACATCCACTAAAAAACAAAATCCCTTTTTAGCCCACCCAACTTTAAAACCTTGTTCTATTCAAAAGAGAAATAACAAGTGGCATAGCCATAAAGTTTGGAGGATAGCTAAGCATCTCCTACTGCTACCATAGAGATTTTCTCCACATCTCATCCTTGTGGATAAGCGATCTAATAATATTGTCTCTTCTGACCAACTTTGTGACCTTTCACTTGGTAGTTAAAGAACCATTTTACTTGCTTGTCTTTGGTTTAGCGATGGAGGTGTCATTTTCTTTAGCGACTAAAGAACCATTTTCTTTAGCTGTTGAAGCACCATTTTTTTAAAGCATCCTTTGGCTTAGTAGTAGGATATATATATATATATATATATATATATATATATATATATATATATATATATATATATATATATATATATATATATATATATATATATATATATATATATATATATATATATATATATATATATATATATATATATATATATATATATATATATATATAAGTACCATTCTCCTTATCAATAAAGGCACCATTTTTCTTAGCAAAAATGGTGTCATGCCATATCCCTTATAAACCTTCAACTATAATCTCATTTTCTTTGGTGGGCTTTGGCTTAATAGTGAGAGCACAATTTTCTTTAGCTACAAGGGTGACATATGTTTTAGCTCTTCCATTAGTAGTCATCTAGAAAATGAAAAAGAAGATTCAATTGTCTAGCATGAAGTTCTACATTCCCACTAGGCTACTACATACACCATATCCAATGGGGTCCATGTGGCTCATTACTAGCAATACCCTCTCCCTCAATCAAAATAGAGAAAACTTATTTAAAAACATCCTTTCCAATGTTATGAGCTGCAATTTCATTGAATTCTAATGGATCACGTACATGTTCAATTGAAGGTGGGTAGTTACATGTGAGCCCCAACTGATCATGTTGGAGATAAGGAAGATAATGTATGTGAAAGAGTCATATTAGTTAATATATTGTCATTGATGTCAAATCAGAAAAGGTAAGACATTATGCTAATTCAGTAAGGTGCAAAATCATCTAAAGGATGCAGTGTTGATTGATGAAGAGGATTTATAAAGATAATGATAAAGAAGATAATGAAATAGAAGAAAGTATTGATAATTATGAGAATTTTAATGGGCACTTGATGAGTTAGACTTTGGTAAGATATTATTGATCTGATCATAAATAAACAAGATATGTTGGTTGACAAAGAAGGAAAGAAGTCATGAAGTAGAAAGACAAAGAAATAGTAAGTTGCATTGAGCTAGTTAGTGAGGTCGGTAAATGAAGGACTAATGATCACCGAGCATATGTTAAGTGAATGAAGAATGAATATTGTTAACTAGGCTTAGTATTGAATGAGAGAACATAGTGTTAATTGAGAAAGGAAAAGAAGAACAATTTCGAGGAGAATCAATTAAAGGTTGACATTTGATGAGAATATGGATTATTCAAGAAGTTTCTAAGATAAGGATGAATTTTGTTAAGTGATCTTTGAATGGAAAAATTCAAAGAAGATCTGATGGTAGAGATTCAATGATTGGAAAATGAATTCAAAATTTGAGGATAAAATATGTTGACCAAGTGTCTAGATTCAATGTATCCAAGTTGGAAGATGATCATATGGTTGTGATTAAGTGGAAAAATGTTGGAGAATCTAATGAAGCAACAATAACCTATCTATTTAAGGGATGATTGAGATTATCATAGTTGATGATCAAATTCGTTTGTGAAGATAAAGATAGAAGGTGAAATTGAGAAGAGCAACATTGTGAAATCTGGTAGAAGACACATGAAGTTGACGTGTGTGAGTAGATCAACCAAAAGAGGAAGAAATGGGGCAAAGTGTGAGTGGACTAGAGATCTAAAACAACAAAGGTAGTTGTATTACTTATCAGATCATTTGACTGTTACTTTCTAGCAATTGGAGCATAAAATCTCATAACCAAGTGGACTTTGGAGTCTTATTTGTAAATCATTTTTAAGGTGACATTCCTTTGAATATTTGTATCTCTTTAAAGAAGACCACTCAATTGAGAAGTGATAAGGTCTAGAGGATCTTTGGTGTAAATCCCCTAACAAGATCACATTAACAATGTGCATGTAACCCTTAACCAGGTTGGCTCCTAACTGAGCTCACTTGAGAAGAGTTCAAAAAATTGGTTACCAATTCCTAGGTGGTTTTTTTACCTTAATAGAATTTCCATGTTAAAATACTTGTATCAAAATGTGTGGATGATTATGCTGCTTGTTCATTTGATGTTTAATGTTTCATTGTTACAACTTGGTATATGAAGTTAATGAAGTTTATAGTAACAATCAATTAATCTGATACTTGGTATATGCTAATAGTTTATTGGTAAAGATTGAATTAGGTATAATTGTAAAATTGTGATATTGCTATCAGGATTTAATTGTGTAATTTTGAGTCAAACTCATTGACCCATGTTTCATGAGTAGTGATTCAACATGAATCCATCTCTCATGAGAATAAATAAAACACTTAGCACTCATTGGATCTAGGTGATGCTCATAGGGGTGAAGCATCAAGACTTCCCGAGAGGTCACCCATCTTAGTACTACTCCAACTTGAGCGCACTTAACTACGGAGTTTCCTCCATGGTTAAACCCAAAGCTTGCAACCCCCTTTGCAAAACCTTTAGCAAGCATTGTGCCTTATGAATCATTCATTAGAAAGCCCCTTAAGGTCATCAATTGATAAGTAGGAGATAATTTCCACAACAAGTCAAATTGTGATATTTCTATCAGGATTTAACTGTGTGATTTTGAGTCAAACTCATTGACCCATGTTTCATGAGTAGTGATTCAACATGAATCTATTTCTCATGAGAATAAATGGAACACTTAGCACTCATTCGATCTAGGTGATGCTCATAGGGGTGAAGCACCAAAACTTCCTAGGAGGTCACCCATCCCAGTACTACTCTAACCTGAGTGTGCTTAACTACAAAGTTTTCTCCATGGTTAGACCCAAAGCTTGCAACCCCATTTTCAAAACCTACTTATCTCATTTGAAATTATCTCCTACTTATAAATATAATTGTAAAGTTTAGATATGTTACCGAGCTTGTTTATTAGAAGTTGAAGTTGTTAATTTGTTGAAAATTGTGTTGAGGACTTGAGGATAACTGATTCACCCCCCTTGTTATCTAACAATTGGTATCAAAGCTAAATGCTTGAAGGAGAAAGTTTAAAGAGACTTAAGATAAAGATCTAAAGATGTATATGAGAGAGGTACCTAAGCTGAACTAAGAGAACTTTTCATCATGGAAAAGCAGGATGAGATCATATCTATCTAGAATTGGAGATTATGCATTGTACTATTTGAATAATCAATACAATTTGCTACCACTTGGACCATTGATAGTTGAGTAGATGAAAGAAAAACAAGAACACAATACCTTGATGACAAAGATTGCTTCTTCTCTCAGTGATGTTGAATTTGATGATGTCAAGGATTACAAAGATCTTAAGAGGAAAATTTGATGAAATGTGGATGAAAGAATGAGAGAACTATTAAGGAATATGAATCGGGTTGGTAGAGATAATATAATCACAATATATTAACCTCAGACTTGGTCTATGTTCTTTTACAAAGAATGCGTAGATATAGATATATATCAGACCTGAGAATATATCTCAGTTTAACTGAGATTATATTGAAGTGAAATGCTTGTATCATTAATTTTCAATATTGATAGTATTTACTTACACCTGAGTTTAGAATTCAATATATTTATATTGACTTGATTGTAAGAATATAATCTCAAATAAATGTCGAATGATCTGACTATAACAATATGTCTTTGATTGATATCTTCTAGGAAGATCATTCATTACCATATATATAAATGTGAAGGAGTTTCACAATAGTGGCTTGAACCACGAGGAGTCATGGCCCTTCATGGATGACTCCTCTGATGAATTGGCACTAATACAAGCCTAACCAAAACTGGATATAGTAAGGTTGATTATGATTTAATTAGACACCCGATAATGGGTTGATTTGAGATTAAATAATTTTTTCTAACAACAGATTGATAATCAGATTTATTATGAGTACATTTAACTATATACACACACACACACACACACACACACACACACACACACACACACACACACACATACATATATCTTTATGAATTCAATTATATTGATTTATCTATCTATGTATATGTATATATGTGTGTGTCTATATATATATATATATATATATATATATATATATATATATATATATATATATATATATATATATATATATATATATGACTCATTAATATTTCTTAAGTACACACACATGTTGATTTAAATAGCATCATATTACATTTTTCAATCCAAATGATTCTATACTCTCAACACTCCCTCTTAGAAAAATAGGATTGAGTATAAACTAATGGAATACAAGAGATCTTGTTATTAGGTTTCCAACACTCTAGGACAACATTGAAATGAAGTCTTATTAGATGACAACTTGATCCTAGGATGGCAATAAGGCCATACATATCACAACCTAAAAACCAATATAGTCCATTTTGATACATAAAATATCATGACTTTTGACACATTTTTGAGACAACAAATTAATGTAGTCTATCATGAATAAACAACAATCACAATATCACGATGTCTGACACACTTCGGGACAACAACTTAATGAAGTCAATCATGATAAGTAAGCCATTACAATCTTTAAATAAATTTTGAGCAACCTTAGTGATAACCAATTTATTTCAACACATTTTAGTATCAAAATATCTGGCACTTTGCAGGACATCAACTTAATGTAGTAAATCTTGATACATTAGTTATCATGAATTTTGGCAATTTCTGAGACACACAAGTGAATGCAGTCTATCATGATAACATGTCTATTATTGGTAAGGTCTCCACCCCATAATAGTGACTTTACACATATATTACATGAAGATCATCACCTTTCATAATATTCACTTACTATATTGCAATTTTTTAAAAAAAAATTCTTGAATACACCAACTTACACAAGACTGAGATTCAATCTCTAAAATATAAATTTAAATTTAGTCATACCAAGTTTATCTATGAAGTACTATATTTTCAACTTTGCAAGAGGCTTGGTAAATATGTCAACACTTTTCTTTCCAGTGCTGATATAATCCAATTTGATGACATTTCTATCTATACCATATCTCTTATGTAATGGTAAGTGTAGAACAAGATTTAGTATGCAAAGAACATTAACAAATAAAGTAAACATTCACAAACCAAAAACTAAATTCACATATATGCTTAGACAAAGCAAGAAAAAAAGAAGTGCAAACCTCACAAGAGAAAACACTCCATGCTTTCTGGATTCTGTAGATGTGTCCTTTTGCTGTGGATGTATGCTCAAGATGCTCAAAAGCTGCTTCAATGGGGATGGGTAATGGCAAATTGGTAGCTTTGTGAGCTCTCAATTTGGCATTATAAGGGTAAGATTGATGGCTTTGGTTCTCAAAATAGCATGGTAACTTTAGCTCACAGATTGTTGATGAAATGGCTTGGGATGGGATTCAATTTATAGGGTAAGGGGTAGAGAGATGGAGGGCTTAGATGCAAGGATGGATGAAGGCTTAAGGAGGGCTAAGATGCACTCAAAGGGGAGCACATGGATTGTGCTTGTTTATCACCAATGGGAAGGTGACACTTGTCACAAGGAGGATGAGTGTGAGAGGGTAGGGTAAAGGGTTGGTTAAAGGCATGATGAGTGGGGTTGAGTATGTAAGAGGGATGTAAGAGGAATGAGTGTGGAAGAGGGAAGAGTATGGAAGATGGGTGTAAGAGTCATGAGTGGGCTTGTAAGAGTCTTTTATGTTTTGTAAGAGCACTCATGACTTAGTGGTTGGGCTTTTTGAGGGGAGACTTTGGTTTGGATTAGGAAAGTCTTAAACTTGTTTAAGGAATGTGACAACATTAGGGGGTGGATTAGGCTTGGGTTTAGGATTAGATTAGGGATGTTAGAGATGTGCAAGTGGATGGCATTAATGGGGGTGGGTGAGTTAGTGGCTAAGCTTGGTTAGTATGGGTGGATGGGGTGGATTAGGCTAAATGGAGGATTAGGGATAGGTTAGGGGTTTTTTAATTTGAGGATTTCATTTATCAAATAGATTTATTTTAATAAATGGGGATTTTTGGAATTAGATAGAAGAATAGGATTTAATTGATAAATAATAGATTATTTGATTTATCAATTAGGACTATAGATGATTAATTAAATTAATCAACTAGGGGATGACAAAGGATTAATTAAATAGAAATTTAATTAATAATGCCCTTTTAGATAACTAAATAGGATTACTAAAATAGTGTAATCAAATTTAGGTGTCTACATTTTGCCCCTCTTTGACATAGTGTTAAGACAACACTATTTCAAAGAAGTTTGAATGAAGACGACACGAGGAAGATGTTTTAGCAACAAGGTTGCCCCAGTCTCAGATAAGAAGAGGAGAGACTAGACTTAGATGATGCCCCCTCAAGAAAGCGGCGGGGAGAGAAGTGAGGCTCGACGACTTCTTGAAAAGTACAAGAAATTGAGATCAGCTAAGACACAGGTTGGCAAAGAGAAGGGGCTGAATTAGCTCAAACTCTCACTATGGAAGAATGATAAAGGGAAATTAGAGGCACAATAGTAAAGCAAGCTTAAGACTTTCCAGGATTGGGGGGGGGGGGGGGGGGGAGATAGAGGAGCGGAGCGCTATAAAAGGAATCCATGGTAGGGAGATGGATGATAGAATGATAAAGCTGATGCAACAGGGTTTCAAAGAGTCAGATTGGCGGAAGATGGGTTTCGGAGATCCCTAGGACTAGGATTGTGGATCTCGAAAGATGAGGCTTGGTGGATTGATTTGATTGGTGGATCCCTAAGACTAGGATTGTGGATCCCTAAAGCTAAGTGTGAGGAGTGATTCAAAGAGATACTGATGCATAAGTTGGGGTAGGAGCGACAAATGTAGGATATGGATGGGGGATAATGGAGATGAAGGGAATCCATTGAAGCTTTTTGAGCGGGGGGATACTTCAAAGAGAAGTACCACCATGTAGTTGAGCACTAGATTTGCTATAGGACTATTGGTTAATTGCCAAGGTTACCAAGAACATCAAGGCCTTTTCACCAACCATCCAAAGGACTGACGAATTGACTCGAAACAAACACGCAAGGATTGCCCCAGTATCACACATGAATCCCAGAGGAAGCAGCGTGGAAATGACACTAGGTAACCCACAAGCAGAAAAAGAAAACAAGAAAAAGACCTGATCAAGACCTTACGCTCTAATTGCCCCATTCGCAGCATACCATGATATGGAAGATCGTGGCAACCTTGAGGAGGGAACAAGGAGATTGCTTGGAAAAGATATTTCAAGACCCAAAAGGGAAGATCCCAAATCAAAAGAAAGCGAAAATCCAAAAGAGAACTGTTTGCCAATGAGATGGGTAGGACGAGGTACTAACGGACCAAGATCAGACATGAAGAAAGCTATATCCTGCAAGGATCTATCAGAGAGCACCTAAGCTGATGGATTTGGATGAGTGATGCGTCTGGCAAGCTGAACTAAGAAGGATAACACTTTGGTGACAAGAGATCTAGCTAAAGGATGCATTGGAATATCTAACCAAGGTGTGCGATGTGTGCAAGATGTTGACCAAGGATGAACTAACACGAAAGCCGGATAGATACAATGATACTAAGCTAAAGAGGATATACAAGCTGATAGACCAAGATATGTTACAAATGTACAAGTTTGTTCATGTTTTGTTTTGTTTTTTTTTTTTTTTTTTGAGATGGAAATGTTTGTGAAGGATGGGATGTCTATAATAGTTGATAGGTGGATAGGTAGATGGTTTGTGAAAAGCTTAAGGAAAATGGGATTCTGTGTGTGCATGTGATAGGATACAGGCTAGGATACAAGATTATTTACAAGCTGGAATATGGTACAAGCTTTGGACAAGATTCGAATATATACAAGGTATGGTACAAGATTTACAAGGTATAATACAAGCTTTGGTACAAGATTTACAAGCTGTACAGGAGGTATTGACAAGCTCCATCAGATTTTGGATATTTGATTGGAACACCAAGGGAACAAGCAGGTGTTTTATGGGATGGTGGGTGGATGGATGAGGGATAGGATAGTGATAGATAATGGATTAGTCTTTAGCACACAAGGCGCCTGAATTACCAGGTTTTCACCAAGGTACCTATCCAAGGCGCTTGAATTACCAAGTTTTCACCATTGGACACTTATTTCTCTTTACTATTTTTTTCTTGTATTTTTCAAAAGCTGGGTATACCAAGGATTTTCAAGCATAGAACTTCTTGAGATGAATGATGTTAGTGGGATCATTCAAGAGTTCTCCTTCTGGTGTAGATAATTGATAGGCTCCGGAGCCAAAGGAGGCAGTAACCACATAGGGACCAAGCCATGTAGGTTCAAACTTGCCTTTCTTTTCTCGATCTGCTTGGACTTTCATATTTTCTTTGAGGACCATATCACCTAGCTGAAAGTGTCGTGGGAGCACCTTCTTGTTGAAATTCCTTTTGAGATGAGTTTGGTAGACTGTGAGATGGTCATAGGCTTGTTGTCTCTTCTTGTCTAAGAGATCTAGCTGGGTGAGTCGAGCTACTCTGTATTCTTCATCTGAGATTTGCCCTCGCAAAGATATGTGTAGTGAGGGAAGTTCAACTTCTATAGGTAATACCGCTTCGGCACCATAGACTAGGGAGTATGGAGTTGTGCCTGTGGATGTACGGAAGGAAGTTCGATAGGCCCATAGAGCCAGATTTATTTGAAGGTGCCAATCACGGCCAGAATCATTGACAACTTTCTTTAGGATTTTGAGGAGGGTTTTGTTAGTTGCCTCTGCCTGGCCGTTACCTTGTGGGAAATATGGGCTAGAAAAGCGGTGATGGATGCGGAGGGAAGTGCATAATTCTTCCATGTTGAGATTTTCAAAGTTACCTCCGTGGTCAGTGAAGATGGTGGATGGGATGCCGAAGCGGCAAACAATGTGGTACAAGATGAACATGGAGACTTGAACTCCTGTAGCTGAGACTAGGGGGACTGCTTCCACCCACTTAGTGAAATAGTTTGTAGCTGTTATTATCCATTTATGTCCATTAGATGAGAGAGGGGTGATAGTTCCAACTAGATCAAGGCCCCAACAAGCGAAAGGCCAAGGTGGTGCAATAGGCTGTAGATCTTGTGCTGGAGCGTGCACAAGATTTGCATGCTGCTGACATGGGAGACACTTTCTGACAAAGTCACAAGAGTCTTCTTCAATGGTAGGCCAATAGTAGCCTGCTCTAAGGATTTGTCGTGCTAAGACAATACCACTCGTGTGGCCACCGCAAAGTTCAGAATGTACTTCTTTTAATGCCATCGCGGCCTCATTTTCATCTAAACATCGAGAGAGAGTATCATGATAACCCCGACGATATAGGGTATTGGCTATGATAACATAGCGGGATGATTTTTGAATAAGGTTCTGGCGTTGGGTTCGTGTGAGGTGAGGGGATATGATACCATCGTTAAGGTAAGCGTGAATTTCATGGTACCAAGGGGATTGGGGACCAACCAAGATACAAACACGACTTGAATCCTCATTCGCATAAGCGAGTGTGAGGAGCTGCTCAACTAAAAATTCATACTGCGTAGCTTCTTGGGGAATTTCCAAGAGCGAGCCGATAGTGGCCATGGCATCTGCTGCCTTGTTCTGCATTCGAGGCACTTGTGTAAACTGAAGCTTTGTAAAATGCTGGGTCAGCTGATCAACTAGCTCTTTGTAGGGTAATAGATTTTCATCTTTGGTTTGATATTCATTTAAGACTTGTTTGATGATGAGTTGGGAATCACCAAAGACTTGTAACTCAGTGATATTCCATTCTGCAGCTATCTTTAATCCTGCTACAAGAGCTTCATATTCTGCTATATTGTTGGTGCTAGGGAATTGTAGCTTGAAGGCTTTTGGAATGTAATCTCCTTGAGGTGTAACTAATAATATTCCTGCCCCTGATCCATGAGAGGTGTATGAGCCATCAAAATAAAGCTTCCATGGGGGCTGTTCTTCAATTAGGCAGATATGCTCATCTGGAAATTCTGTGAGCAAAGGATATGCATCTACTAGAGGTGCATCAACTAGGTGATCTTCTATAGCTTTCCCTTTGATTGCCTTTCTGTCCATATACTGGATGTCAAACTCACTTAGTAGCATAACCCATTTGGCCAAACGGCCTGTAAGTGCTATTTTGGAGAGCATATACTTGAGAGGGTCAATATTGGAGACTAGTTGGATGGTATGACTTAGCATGTAGTGGCAAAGATTTTGAGTTGAGAAAACAACTGCCAAACAAGCTTTTTCCATAGGAGTGTAATTGAGTTCATAACCAACTAGGGTCCTACTGATATAGTAGATGGCTCTCTCTCTGCTATAATCATCATGTTGTGCTAGAAGTGCCCCTAGAGCAATAGGTGTTGCTGATATATACAAGATCAAGGGACGACCAGGAACTGGTGGAACCAAGATAGGGGGATTGGTGAGATACTGCTTGAGCTGATCGAAGCTGCGCTGACATAAAAGATCCCACTTGAAGTTCTCATTCTTCTTTAGCAAGTGTGAAAATGGTGTACACTTATCTGCAAGTTGGGAGATGAAGCGCCGGACAGATTGAAGTTTTCCCTGAAGAGAGCGAAGCTGTCGCAGTGTCTGGGGAGGAGGAATGTCTAAGATAGCCTTGACCTTTTTGGGGTCGATCTCTATACCTCGTTTAGAAACTATGAAGCCTAGAAGCTTGCCAGATGTGACCCCAAAGACACACTTCTTGGGATTTAGCATGAGATGATATTGGGCCAACCTATCAAAGACTTTTTCCAGGTCAGCAAGATGATCCATGAAGGTGTGAGACTTGACTAGGATATCGTCCACATAATCTTCCAAAATGCTATGGATAAGATCATGGAAAATGGCTGTCATAGCTCTTTGATAGGTAGCCCCAGCATTCTTTAGGCCAAAAGGCATCATGGTGTAGCAAAAGGTTCCCCAAGGGGTAGTGAATGCTGTCTTATGCTGGTCCTCTTCTGCAATCTTGATCTGATTATACCCGGAAAATCCATCCATAAGGGACAGAATTTCATGTCCAGCTGTAAGATCTACAATCATATCTATGTTGGGCAAGGGAAAATCATCCTTTGGACAAGCTTTGTTAAGATCTCTAAAATCAGTGTAGATTTTGATGTCACCGGAAGGCTTAGTTATAGGTACCATGTTGGAGATCCATTCTGAGTAGTCGATAGGTCGGATAACCTTAGCAGCTAACATTCTTTCTAGTTCAGCTTTGACTAGTAATGCCACCTTGGGGTGCATTTTTCTAAGCTTTTGTCTGACGGGCTTGATCTTTGGATCGACTGCAAGATCATGAACTACAAGCTTTGGATCAAGTCCTGGCATGTCCTGATATGACCATGCAAATCGGCCAATGTTCTCTCATAAAACCTCAAAGAGGAGGTCAGCTTGGTCTTGTGATAGGGATGCAGCAATGTGAACAATTCTAGGGATCTCTGAAGAACCAATGTTGAATTCTCTAGTATCCTCTATTAGAATAGAAGACACCTCTGGTCGATTATCTTGAGGAGGCAATACTAAATCCTCATGTTCTGCTTGTGGCTCTGGATTTTCTTGCTGAGGGGTTCTCTTCGCTACCTTAGCTAGTCCCAGATTTACCTTAGTTCCAGTTTTGGGTGTATCAAAACTAGGTTGGGGATTTTCTCCAAAATACCCCTTGGGATCTAGCTTGTAGATGTAGGCAGAATCTGGCTTTGTCTTCTTATGAGGAGTTTCGGCTCCCATGAATCTTAGAAGCACTTCTTCTGATGCGAACTCATCAATATGTATGACACTTGGTTGGTCCCAATCTATGAGTTGTGGATGAGCGAGTGGTAGATCAATGAGATGGATGGATAGTTCTCAGAGAACAGAGTCTCCTAGGAAGATTTGGTCTGGGATATCGTCGTAGGCTTTCTTTTCAACTTCCTCAGGAATGTCTTCGATTTCGACAAGGTCGCGGTGAATGTTAGAAAAAGCGTGACCGTTCTTGTTGGTGCCCCCAGTTGTGGGTATGCCAAAGACAAGACCTAACTTCATTTCCCAATCATGTGCTTTGATGGGACATTGCATGCCCCTTTCTTCTAGTCCTAGTCCACCTCCTTGATAGTTCCATTTTTCAGTGATGAGCTTATGTTGTTGGGGATACTTCTAGCTGAAGTGATCAAGGCGTGCTTGATTTCTTGGAGGTGCATCCTTATGTAACCAATTGTTGATATCTGGAGTGAGCTCCTCATGAAGAGGGGTTTTTGAGGACACAAAGGTGGTTGGGCCAAACTGTTTGTATCGAGGAGGTGGAATCTCCTTAGCTTTGTGATATGTTGGCCGTCCATGGGTATGTGGATCAAGTGGGATTGCTCCAACAACAAATGCATCTGATAGACTATATTCTCCACAACCTTTGTTGTTGATCTTTACAGTAGATAGGGTGGAGGCAAGGATGGTTTATGCGTCATTACAAGTGTGGGATGAGCTGGCGATGGCTGTGCCGATGTCTATTCCAAGGCAATGGTTTGTATATGAAGCTTCAACCGCATTGCAGTAAGCAAAGGGTTCTGGATCGGCATGGATGGTTACCTCAGTGCCCTGATGCAAAAATTTGATTCACTGATGGTAGGTGGATGGAACAGCCTTCATAGCATGAATCCATGGGCGACCGAGGAGGATGTTAAATGGTAGGTTTAGATCAACAACATGGAAAACTGTCTCTTGAATGACTGGCCCAACCTTGATTGGTAGCAAAATAGTCCCTTCTGTGGTCCTTTCCAAGTTGTCATAAGCTTTGATGGTGATAACCTCACTGATCATATCTACCTCAGTATACCCAGCTTGTTTTATGAATTTTAGGGTGCAAATGTTCCAGGCTGATCCATTATCTATCATTACTCTTTTCACGGCAAAATTGGATACCATGATGGCTATGCGAAGCGGAAGGGTGTGATCTGGCTCAACCGCGGGTATGTCGGTGGGTTTGAAAGATAGGGCACATGAGGATGAAAGGTGTCCAACAAGATTACGAAAATCAGTAGCATTGATATCAGAAGGGACACGGGATTCTATGAGAGCACTGTCAAGGATGTCTTTGTACACAGGACTAGTGGGGAGAAGGTCTAAAATGGATATTTGGGCTGGCATGTTCCCAAGGTGTTCCAAGATATTGTATCGGCTTTTTGATGGAGCTAATGGTGTTGATGAAACTGGTGGGCCTGCAATGTTAAATCACGCTCTTCGAGTGGTGACCGCGCACTCATTGTCTGGTCCTCGGATATTGATAACATTGACAGAAGGCTCTTTCTCAAATATACAACCTATAAGGCTACCATAGTCTATATAGGATGAAGTGTGGTCATTGTTCTTCCCATGCTGTTGGTTTGGCTGGCGGTTGTTGGTGTTGTTTTGGATAGGTGCTTTTCCAGGATTTTGGTTGTTGTGTGGAGGAAAAGCATTTTGATAAATCTGTAAGCCTGCATTGGGAGAGGTTTGGGCACCAACAGTGATTTCCTTCCGATCAATGAGGTCTTGCACATAGTCTTTTAGTTTCATGCATCTGAGGGTGGTGTGACCGTTTACCCTATGGAACTTGCAATACTCATTGTCCTTGTACCATGCAGCTTTGGATTGGCTTGGATCAATTTGCTGGGTAGGAGGAAATTTGATGAGGTTTTCCTTAGCCAATTTCTCAAAAATAACATCCAATGGCTCACCAAGGGGTGTATAGTTTCTAGGTGCAGGTTGGAATCTGGGCTTTTGCCCTGTAGCTACATTGATGGCATTAGCTTGATTGTTAGACCCCTGAAAGTTGGGTCTTGTATTGTGGTTTTGATAGCTTTGGTTACTTCGTTGTTGGTAATTGATAGCTTGTTGGTTGTTTGTTTGATATGGTGGGTTAGACTAGTTTTGAGAAGGACCAACGATATTCACATGTCTGGTTTCAGTAACCCCATCTGTTGCAACATGCTTTTTTTTGTTCCAATACCTAGACTTGTCATTGGAATGTGATTTATTTTGGTTGGCCTCTTTGTAAATCTTTACCACGCCATCTTTGATGAGTCCTTGCTCAAGGATCATTCCTTTCTCTTTGATATCCTTATAGGTCTGCAAACAGTTCATGGTCATGTGGTGGGCCAAGCTGGGATGTGCATTATCAATAAACATTTTCACCACATGGCATTCTGGCAAGGTGCAGGATATGCGGGTGGTAAGGGTTTGCCATCTTTGTAGGTATTCGGCAAGGCTTTCTCCACCTTTTTGCTTGGTGTGGACAAGATCAACTATTGATAGCTCTGTTTCAACAAGATGGGCATATTGGGCTACAAATGCCTCAGATAATTCAGCAAAGTTTTTAATTGTGCCATAGGGGATTCTATAAAACCATTCAAGAGCTGGTCCAGCCAAGCTTTTGGGAAAAAGGCGCAAGAGGAAGACATCATTGTATGCCACGTTCTGGCAATGCATGTAAAATTCTTTGATATGTGTGACAGGGTCTCCTTTTCCTCTAAATTTGTCAAATTTAGGTACCTCAAAGTGTTTGGGAAATGGTGTCGTGGTAATGGCTTTGTCAAATGGATAAGGACACACATTCTCAAACTTGAATGTCTTTGGATCATTCCCTTCTTGGATGGCTTTCGGAGCTATCTTCATTTGCTCCCACTCTGAATTGATAGGTGATGGTTGGGGTGCCCCCAATGTAGGAGTGCCTTGAGGCAAGTATGTGCTGGATGGGGCCACTGAATATGGATGGCTGTGAGGGATTTGCTGATAGGGATTGTACATTGTTTGGGCAGCTGCATGGTGGATGACGGGTTGTTGAGGGGGAGGTGGCGCATATTGCTGCATGTGCTACGAGGCTTGCTGTTGATATGGGATTTGAGGTTGGGGTTGAGGAACATAAGCTGGCTGTGGGATAAATGGATTGCTTTGTGGAGGTAAGGTATAAGATGGTTGTGAGGCTTGGGGAAAGGATCGAAGGGCTTGTGGGGTTTGACCAATATATGTGGGTTGTGCCCCCATTTGGGATGGTATCTGCAAATAATTGGTGGTTGGCTGGGGTGGTGGATTACCTCCTAGAAGTGGCATTGAAAAGTAGTTGGTAATTGGAGGTAATGGATTAGTTGGTGGTGGAGGTGGTGGGAATTGAAAGCTTGGGAATGGAACTAATGGGGTTTGATAGCTTTGTGGCTAGATTTGGAAGCTTGGTAGAGTGGTGGTGGGAGCTGGGGTCACTTGGGAGCTTGGTAGAAGATTGGCAGTAGCTTGTGGGTTTTGATAGCTTTGTGGAGTGAAGGTAGTAGCTTGTGGATTTGTGGCTGGTGGTATTGAGCTCCCAAGACTTAATGGAAATGATGGAATTGTACTTTGGGCTGTGGTGAACAAGTTGGGGCTGATGAAAGGTTGATTACTTGGCCCCATGGGTGGCATCCCTGTTGTATATTGCTGAGGTTGGCCAAAGATGCTAGCACTAATTTGGGAGATGGGTGGATTTGGAAGGCTAGGTGTCGGAGCAGCAACAATAGTGAAGGGGGTGAACGGTGAGGTGTTTTGAGTAAAGGGGGTTTGGAGCGGAGAGGTATGAACCAAGGATGGAGTGTTGGTGGCTAGGTTGGCTTGCGGCATGGAGATTTCAACTTGGGTGGATGATGGTATGTTTGGGTCTGTTAGGTCATATGGATTGGTTGGAGGCTCTTCTTTTGGAATATATTGAGGATAATTTAGATCATAAGAGCCTATGGGTGGTGGCAGCTGCCCAAACAATGGGTGAGATGGATCTGATAATGGAGGGGGTCTTCCAAAGTCAAAGGTTCCTACATTGTCCCTTCGAAAATTAGCCATGATTGTCTCTTTGTTTTTGTCTATAATGACGTTTACCAATGCTGCATTTCCTGGTTGGTTCATGAAAGCTTCAATGTTAGTAGGTGATGGCATAGCTTGCTCTGGGCTGAAGGATGGCTGAGTGCTCAAGGGGGGTGAGGCTATTCGATCCAAATGATAGGGCTCCATTGTTTCTTTCTTCTTGGCCTAGCGAGTGATGGGTGGCATGAAAAATGCTCCTAGGGATGAGATGCAATAATGCTGATGGATGCAAAAGGGGGAAGGATTTTCTATGCAAATGATTTCCTAGGTTGAGGCAAAGCTATATGACAAAACCTAAGGAGGATTGGGTTGGGGATTCTAACTTCAAAGATATGTTGTCAAAGCACAAAAGGTCTGCTTTCCTATGTGCAAGCTTGGTGGTGATTGTGTCAACTTAAGGATAGACTGATGATCCTTTAGGAAGAACATGAGATTGACCACTTGTGGATCCCAACCTTTAGCTCAAGGTGATGAGGGATAACAAGTGACAAAGCTAGATTACCCTAGACAAAGCTCTGTCAAAGGGATAAACTTGGTGAGATTGGTGGATTTGGAAGATTTTAGAAATGGCAAACTTTTAGCAAGGTGACAACAATTTTGAAAGCTTAGATGTGCAGATTTTCGATTACTAGCTAGATGGTATAACTCTAAATGAGGTGGATGAGCTAATAATGCTTAAGGGGATAACCTAAAATGGCTAGCTTTTCTACAAATATGACTCTAAAGTGAAGCTTATCCAAGAAGATGTGGAGAAACAAGGGTGTCTAATCATAGAAATCATGCCTAGTTGGTAAGGCATAAGCAGGATTAACTCCTGGATGTTGGCTAAATTTGATGGTATGCTCTAAAAAGGCCTCTTGAAGTGCTTCGTCGGTAGCTTTGTCCTCTGCTTTGTGGAGTTTGGCAATTCGTGGGCTTGGTGTTATTTCTTTTCTCTTGGCTGAAAGTTCTTGGTATGCTAGAGATGGCTTGAGTTTGACGTTGTGAAACTTCTGTTTGGGTTTGGGTTGTTCCGACATAAATTCCTGAATTTGCTTGGCTTTGGGAGATTCTAGTTGTTTTGATTCAACTTGTTCAACTTCTAAAATAGGCAGTGACTACGCTAAGTGTGCCCTAAGCTAGGATTGACCAAGTTTGGCAAACATTCATTCAACAAGTAAAATAAAAACAAGCAATAGATAGGAACACCCAAATAGAAGTTTGTGGTTCTCAGAATGTGATACTTGCGCCAAGGAGTGTGTATGTTCTACAAATGTTTCGATCAGTCACTCCAAACACATTAACATCCTAGATGGTTTTCTGCAAGGCTGACAATTGGTTTAGCTAGGGAGTCCTCGATATACGCAAGGTACGTGAGGCCCAAATTCGTAGATGAGACCAAAAGGATGTCACACAACCGAGAGGAGTGGTAACCCACTTCTCCTCTTTCACTTCTCAAGGGTATAAAGTTCCTTGAGGCTTAGCCTGAATGACAAAATCTTGATCCCAAGAGAGGTGTCTTTCGATTCACCTCCCGATTCTTATACTCCGTCAGAATGCTGGAGTTGAGGTCGTCCAAGGGGTGATGAAATCCCCAAGCAGGCCTCCTAAAAAGAAACAAGGTTTTGGATCCTAATCTTATGCACCCAAGATGGCCTCGAAAGATGACAAGGGGAGAGAAGACTCGGATGACCTTGGGCTAAAAAACACGCTTGTTCTTTTACCAACTGACTCTTATGTGTGCTAATCTAGACTTTGCAAGCACTCATGTTTAAGAGACAATGTTCAATTCCAACTTGAAGCGCCAACAAAAGTAAATCGATCGAAGAATGCAAACAATAAGAAGAGTTAGGGTCAACAAAAGAAAACTCGCGCGCCCGGAGGCCCTCCACGTCAAGTATCGATTAATTTTCTTTAAGGCATTCAAGATTGAGTGTGAGTTTGTTTTAAGCCCAAAACAAAAGTGTGTGAGATTCGATTTCAAGCGCGCACCCGAAGGCTCTCCACGTCAGTTTTTGTTCAATTTTAGTGCCCAAACTTGAAGTGTGATCGATTTAATCTAGAGTTTTGGCCATTTAAGAATTTTGATAAAGTTAAAGCAAACGTTCAAAGACCAAGTGAGTGAGTTAGATTGTGGAACATTTAACACCTTTTTCAAGTAGACCCATCCCCATAAATGGCGCTAAGATTGCAACCAATGGTTAATATTTGATGGGTGATTAGAAAAGAGGTGAGTCCAAGGAACTACTCAAATTGATTTTTGTAAATTTGTATTTTAACTTAACAAAGTTTCTTAAATGTCCAAAAATCAAACTTTACCTAGATTGCATGTGAAAAAGAGATTTGTTTTGTTCAATTTTAGAAGCTCCAAATGAAGTGTTTGATATTGCAATGGTTAATTGATCCTTGGCATTCAAGATTGGATTTTTTGTTTTAAGCATGCATTCCAAAGAAAGTTGATTTTAATCCATGACATTCAAGAGTGTGTTTTGAGCAACATTCATTCAATGGAAAATGTGTTTAACCATTCAAGTTCATTTTTTTAGCAACATGCATTCAAAGACAAATGGTTAAACATTCAAGTTCATTTTTTAGCAACATGAAAACCTGCAAGAAACATGGTTAGTGGTTCCATATGTGCTCCAACCTGCAATGGGACAAACAGGTGACAAGCAAAGACGCCAATTTGCGTAGATCCAGATTTTCGCAGTCGTCGATTTGGATCAGCGGTGGCGGAGACGTCAATTTGCGCAGACGCAAATTTTTACAGATGTCGATTTGCGTAGACGCGGATTTTCGCAGACAGAACAGGTTGCAGACCAAAACTGCGCCAAAAAAGTTGAAAAATGCGATTTTTTTTTAGATGGTATTTCTTCTTCCTAAGTGCGTTCTTTAACCTGCAAAAACAAGCAAAACACCCTCACAACACACTCAAACAACAAAAAACATTAGATGGTTAGAAAAAATGACATATAGATGAAAATAGATGATTAAATGACCCATAGTGGGGTCCCACCGGGCGTGCCAAAATGTAGAACAAGATTTAGTATGCAAAGAACATTAACAAATAAAGTAAACATTCACAAACCAAAAACCAAATTCACATATATGCTTAGACAAAGAAAGAAAACAAGAAGTGCAAACCTCACAAGAGAAAACACTCCATGCTTTCTGGATTCTGTAGATGTGTCCTTTTGCTGTGGATGTATGCTCAAGATGCTCAAAAGCTACTTCAATGGGGATGGGTAATGGCAAATTGGTAGCTTTGTGAGCTCTCAATTTGGCATTATAAGGGTAATATTGATGGCTTTGGTTCTCAAAATAGCATGGTAACTTTAGCTCAAAGGTTGTTGATGAAATGGCTTGGGATGGGATTTAATTTATAGGCTAAGGGGTAGAGAGATGGAGGGCTTAGATGCAAGGATGGATGAAGGCTTAAGGAGGGCTAAGATGCACTCAAAGGGGAGCACATGGATTGTGCTTGTTTAGCACCAATGGGAAGGTGACACTTGTCACAAGGAGGATGAGTGTGAGAGGGTAGGGTAAAGGGTTGGTTAAAGGCATGATGAGTGGGGTTGAGTATGTAAGAGGGATGTAAGAGGAATGAGTGTGGAAGAGGGAAGAGTGTGGAAGATGGGTGTAAAAGTCATGAGTGGGCTTGTAAGAGTCTTTTATGTTTTGTAAGAGCACTCATGACTTAGTGGTTGGGATTTTTGAGGGGAGACTTTGGTTTGGATTAGGAAAGTCTTAAACTTGTTTAAGGAATGTGACAACATTAGGGGGTGAATTAGGCTTGGGTTTAGGATTAGATTAGGGATGTTAGAGATGTGCAAGTGGATGGCATTAATGAGGGTGGGTGAGTTAGTGGCTAAGCTTGGTTAGTATGGGTGGATGGGGTGGATTAGGCTAAATGGAGGATTAGGGATAGGTTAGGGATTTTTTAATTTGAGGATTTCATTTATCAAATAGATTTATTTTAATAAATGGGGATTTTTGGAATTAGATAGAAGAATAGGATTTAATTGATAAATAATAGATTATTTGATTTATCAAATAGGACTATAGATGATTAATTAAATTAATCAACTAGGGGATGAAAAAGGCTTAATTAAATAGAAATTTAATTAATAATGCCTTTTTAGATAACTAAATAGGATTACTAAAATAGTGTAATCAAATTTAGGTGTCTACAGTAAGGGATCTCTATATGCTTGGATCAATTATGAAAGACTAGATTTAGAGAAAGTTTGATGCAACTTTGATTATCATAGTGAATCATAGTAGGATTCAGAGGCTTCCCAAATAGCCCAACTAGTAACTCCCTCAGCTACACTACTTCATAAGCTCCCATACCCGCTTCCATGTATTCAACTTTGGTAGAACTTAGAGAAACTGCTGATTCTTTCCTACTAAACCAGGATATCATAGCCAATCCAAGACTGAAACAACATTGGTAGTACTTTTTTGATGAATAGAACTCCCTTCCTAGTCAAAATCATAATACTTATGAAGTTGAATCTCAACATTATCATACTTCAAACCAAGTCCAATAGTACCACACATATATCTCAGAATATGCTTACTAGCCATTAGGTGAATCTTCTTAGGTTTGCACATGAAGTGGCTTAATACATTAGTAGCATACACAATATTAGGGTGAGTATTTACTAAATACACAAGTGATCCAATAACTTGTCTACAGTATGTGGGGTCTATAGGTTTTGAATTTGTTGCTTCATTTTTAAGCTTGTGAAGATTTGTTTCCATCAAAGTGGAGAGAGGTTTACAATCTATCATGCCAAATCTAGTCAGTATGTCAGTGGTATAATTTCCTTGATTTAGGAAAATGTAATTCTCTTTTTGCTATACTTCTAGACTCAAAAAATAGTGCAGAAGACCTAGATCCTTCATGTCAAATTCAACCATAATGTCTTGCTTGCATTTTGCAATAAGATAATCTTCACCTATTATCAATAAATCATCAACATAGAGAAAAAGTATAATCATGTCAAAATTTAATATTTTGAAATATATGTTAGGATCAACCTCATTTTTGAAATATCCTAGCTTGGATAGATATCTTTCTATTCTTTCGTACTAAGCCCTAGGAGCTTGCTTAAGGCCGTAGAGAGCCTTCTTTAGTTTACACACAAAGATTTCTGTCATGAGTGGGAAAACCTTTAGGTTGATCTATGTAAACTTCTTACTTAGACACCATTCAAAAAGGAGCTATTTACATCCATTTGCTGTATCTTTCACCCTTTAGATGTTGCAATGATAATAATGGTTCTCATGAAGGTATACTAGGCAACTAGAGAAAATGTTTCTTCATATTTGATTTTGACCTTTTGAGAAAAACCTCAAGCAATGAATTTGGCCTTGTGTTTCTTAATACTATCATCTAGTGCATACTTAATCTTGAATAACTATTTTGAAGAGACAACTAATTTGCCTTTTGGTCTAGGTATAACATCCCAAACATCATTTTTAAAGATAGATTGGTATTCTTCAATCATTGCATCTTTCCAAGTCTGACATGAAAGAGCCTCTTCTACATTTGATGGTATAGTTTTTGTAAGCTTGGTTATAAGTGCAATTTACTTCTTGTTTTCTTGCTCTCTCTAAAAATTTCATTAGGTTCAACATCATTTTCTTTAAACATATTTCTTGCCCATAGTGGCATTTTCTTGTCGTTTGAAATTTTAGCATCCTCACAATTAGACGAAGACCCTTCATGGTCTCCTTCATGGCTTCCCATGTTACTCTCCCTTTGATTCTCATTTGAGCTACGCCCATCTAATTCTATGTTGGGTTCATCTACTATATTTAGAGATACTTTGAAAGCATTGTCTTCTTTGAATTTGACATCTCTACTAATTTCAATGGTTCTTTTCCCTGGGATATCAACTTTGTATCCTTTAGCAATTTTACTATATCCAACAAATATCCCTTTTTTCCCATAGGGTTCTAGTTTGGTTCTTTTTTCTTTAGGGATATGGATACATACCAGACAATCAAAATGACATGCCCAAAATACAAGGCAAAAACACACATAATTTTTTTTTTTGATTAATTAAACTACTAAGTTTGATAAGGGGTTTGATCAAGTTTTCTTTGTTTGATTTACAAGTTAAAGTGTAGGTACATTGTAAGATAGAAACAAGTTCTTCAATCAATACCTTGACATTCCATTTAGGTTTATAAACAATGAGTAGGAATAGATCGTTAAATTTGAACATTCGTTATTAAATTAATTTTGACGTTTGTTTCGTTATACATTAATTTTAAACAATATATTTAGAATTATTCAAATAACGATTTAAATGAAAATAAAGATGAATCGAACCATTTCAAAGCATTGAAATCAAAAGGACTAACTAAATAATATAATCATCCAACATTCAAATAACTAAACTTTATTTAAAACTAACGTAACAATTTATCTCTTAATCTAACTATTATTACATAGTACTTTTTAAAAATTTCTTATTAAATTAATAATAATAAAAATAAATTGTAATCCTCATTTCTAACTACTATCCTTATTCAAGAAATTAAAATAATATAACAAATTAAACATCTAACTCTAATAACATTTAACATTATTTAATTTTAAGTATACAAAAATCTAATTTAACCAAACACTAACTACCTTTAATTAATAATAAAATAAATTCTAATAATAAAATATAGTAACAATAATTAAAAACATACAAATTAAATTACTAAAAATAAATAAATTAAAACTAACTAATATTTAAAACTACAATTAAAAGCTACTACCCTATACACTTAAAGTAAAATTAAACTAAATTATAAAACTTAAATTAAAAATACTAACTAAATCTTTACTAATACTAAAAGTGAAATTAACAACTAACTATATTTAACTAACACTTAAAACAAATTCCAATATTAACATATACTAATATTAAAAAAGACATACTAATTAAATTTTAAAACTTTATGTAAAATGCTACTAACCTAACCCCACTAATATTCTAATCTCCCTAAACTCCCCCCCATGTGGGCACAAGGCCCCATGACTATCCCCTTCAAGTTGACCTAGGTTTTAAGAACACAACCCAAGTATCTTGCATGGAGAATGTGCCCTTGGCCTAGGAAAAAGGCAAAGAATAAAGGGTTTGAAACTTTAAACAAACTTGTACTTAAACATTTCCTATCCACTCATTTGCTAGGACAATTTGTCATGTCACACCCCCCTCCCCCCTCCCCACCGCCCCCCAATTTCAAATCAAAAACATTTAATGCAAACCCAAGTCCAAAAGGTCTGAGCCTAAGGGGGAGAGAGAAAGTTATGATAAAGTTTAGTAGTTAGGATATTAGGATATTTAGGATATTTTTTATGCATTTTTTTTTGTTTATTTAATTTTTATGATTTAATAGATTTAAACAAATGATTTTCAAAGAGAATCTTAAAAGGAATATTCTTTGTTATCTCAAGGGATTAAATTTTTTTCTTCTAACTTATATAATTTGCCAAGGGGATTTTTTTTTTTTTTCTATATTTTTTTTAAAGGTAGTAGATTCCAAATTAAATTTATATAGTAAGGGGAACACACACACACACACACACACACACACACACACACACACACACACATATATATAATTGAATTATAACATGGAGATTACATATTTTGTTTGAGTGTTCGAATGATATTATAATGCTTTCTAATAATTACAAAAGAATGCAAGATAATCTTACTTTCAAATAATCAAATTTCCTTAACATATTTTGAATTTATAATTGCATAATTGTATATCATCATTTTATCTATTTTCAAGTAAACATATGCAGAATTGAAATATGAAAATCTCATAAGCAAGAATACTATTCTAATTTTTTATCGATCTACCTGATTCAAAGGCTCCATCGAGAAAGAACCAAGAAGAAAACCCGACATCGTTGCCATTTCAACAATAAGTTTAAAAATAACATTTTTATATAGGAATATTATCTTGAGGAGAAAACTCCCAACATAATTGAATTTTAAAACAAATCTGAATTTTCCCTCTTGGCTCCATAACAGGGAAACCATTACGAAGTCTACAACATATCAAGGTGATCAAGGAGAGAATGAAAACTAATTGGGAGACAACCAAACTTAACATGAAGACAAAATTTAAACATTCACTCCCATCCAGGTTTGCACAATAGGTTTGACATTGAACTAGACCAAGGAGAAGGTGGATTTTTCCAATAGGAGACGTTAGCCACAACACCATAATAGGTGCCCCTTCTAGGCTATAAACTCAAGAACATATGTTCTTCCAATTCTTATAATCCAAAACTCAAAACATGGTTTGTGCTGATGAGTAGGGGCCCATAACACCCTACTCTCTCTCCCTCTTCTCATCCTGAGAAGAGACTCTGCATTGTTGGAGTCCAACTAAAGACCTCCTCCCATACATGGCCACTTCTACCCTATCCGAGGGTGAGTAATGTCAATACACCCATACAATCCCTTCGAAATTCAAAGCAAAAAATAAAAAGGAAAACATTCAAGAAAAACCCATTTCAATCCCTCCCAAACATATTCAACAAACACACATACATATGCAAACAAAACTACTTAAGAATGAACACAACATGAACAACATGAGATGAGGGATTCCTACCTTCAAAATAGGGTTATGGCAATTGAACAATTTGAGATGAGCTTCCCTTCCTTCTCCTTCTCCTTCAATTCTAATTTTCTCTCTAAAACTAGAGGTTGGGTGAACACTCAAAGCCTCTCAAATTTTCCTCTAAAAAAGACACTAACTCAACCACCTTCCAAAAAGCAATAACTCCCCCACTTGTCTTAAATTTCTAGAGTCTTCTAACTCAACTAGTCATAAGGCTAACCTCAAGGTGGAGTTAAGTTATCTAAGTCATGATGAAAACATTCAATTTTTGCAATAAAGCAAAAATAAGATATTTGAGTGACCATAAAAGTCAACAAAAGGGGCTAGGGTGGTGTAAAATGCCCCCAACCCATACCCATACCCCTTAGGTACTTAGATTTTATGATTTTTAGGACTAATTAGGGACCTATCAAAAGCTTGGAAATTTTAGGACTTTCTAACAACCTTCAAAAATGCAGAGTACTCACTAATCCTGATTAGGGTAATTAATCTTGATTACTAACTGGTTAGCAAAAAGGTCACTAACCTAGTCCAACTTAGATCTTTAGGTTACTCGGTTAACCCTAACTATCATGCTAGAATGCATATACAATTCATGAGTGTTAAGCAACACTGAAAAATCACTGTTACAAAACATTAACACTTAAAGATTACAATATGATACATTCATTCAATCCACGATACAAATAAAATACAAACAACGGGGTTTGCATCTTTTGTTAGACTCAACTCTAGTTTCCACAAATGGTACATAGGGTTCAGTTCCAATTTTCTTTTAGATTTCTTGGCTAAAATATCCTGCACACTCATTGCCCACATCATTAGCTCAAGAAAATCACATGCATAAATATATAAATTATTAGGGAAATCACATAAATTAAAACATCCATCTTTCAAATAGCTAGTTGTTTATCTTGTTTCTACTCATATTCTTAACCATTAAAATTGCATAATCAAAGTGTTAATTCTACATTCACTTTCTACACTACTTCATTAGTATACATGTTCATAAAACATTAAGTAGCATATTTAAACACCCAAAAGTAAAACATCACATAAGATAATAAAATAATAATGTTCAGTGTATCTGACAATGTCTCAACATATCGAGTCATGAGTATCAAAATAATAATTTATCAACTATGTTGAGATGGGTCAAGGTGAGGCCTCACACAAAAATCCTTAGATGTCTTAAATCTAGTTTAATTCCTACAAATGCTTCTTTAGGTGTTGTATTATCTAAGATTGAGTGAGGGCATCGATTTTGAATGTACACAACTATATTTGCAACTTCAACTTAGAATGAGATGTGGAGATTTTGGTCATGCATCATTGCTTTGGAAGCTTCAATAATAGTTATGTTGTTTCTTTCAACTACTCCATTCTATTGAGGATTATAAGGTATTGTATACTCCCTCAATCCTAATAGAAGTGCATAAATACTTAAAACTATTAGAATTATATTCACCTCCATTATATGATCTTAGGATTTTTATTATCTTTCCCTTTTGATTTTCTACTAAAGCTTTAAACTCTTTGAATTTCAATAGTACTTCATTTGATTCTTTAATTTTTAGAAAGTAAATCCAAGTTTTACTAGATTAGTCATCAATAAAGATCACATAATACAAAAATTCCCCTAAGGAGGGTATTGACATGGGTCCACACAAATATGTGTGGACTAGTCTAGTACAACTTTTGATTTATGTTCACTAGTAGGAAAAGACCCTTTCAAGTTTTTCCCTAAAGCACATCTTTTACAAATACCAACATCATATTTTAGATGGGGTGTTCCTATAGTGATCTTTCAATATAATAGGAAGGGTACTAAACCCTAGATGTCCTAGTCTTCTATGAAAAATTTCATTTGAGTTTGATACTTCATGACTTAGAGCATGTTATTCAACATTACATAATTTGAATAGACTACCATCTCTAGATCCTATAGTAATATCATTCTTTATATTTGATGTTTTAGGCTAGGATAAGACTTTGTCTTCATGAAAGGAGATATGTTATCCTTGATTAACTGATCCTAAAATGGAGACCAAATTCCTTTTTATGCATGGTAAAAAGAGAATATCTTTCAATTGTAAAGTAAATCTAGTTTTTAATTTGATAGAGCAGATCCCCATTCCTTTCACTAGATGTATGGAATTGTCTCTGATGGTAAATTCTTATGTGGAATGCCCTTAAAAAGTTTCAAACTTGTCTCTAAATTTGGTTATGTGACCTAATGCTATGTTGTCAATTATCCGAACATTCTCATTTGAGTTTAAATTGCTTGATAAGGCTAAGAAAAATAAGGAATTATTTTCTTCCTTGACTTTAGCTACAATAGCTTGCGATTTTTGTCTTTTTAGACAAAACCTAATAGTGTGCCCATATTTATCATGTCTTTAGCATTAGATCTTGGAGAGATATCTATTTTTATGATAATGATTATTGTTTCCTCTTTCTTGCTTAAACTTCTTTTTCTTCCCTTTGTTGCTTGATTTTGCATGCAATGTTTGGATTTCTCCCCCTTTATCTAGCATAATCCCTCTTGAAATTAGTCTAGATTCTTCTTGGGTGTAGTTGTTCTTGAGTTGATCAAAATTTGAAAAAGTTGGATGATTAATGCATTGGATGAATGATTCCCAAGAGATTAGAAGTCCTCTAAGAGCTATTAGTGAAAGTTCCAAATCAAATACTTTGTTTCCAATCATAGAGAGTTGGTCTCTTAGTTTAAATATTCTCATAAAATAGGAGGAAATTGATTCCCCTTTATTTATTTTAAGGAACCTATGAGTTGTTGTTTTAGAGTTAGCATTCTACTTGCACTATTTATCTCGAATGTACCTTGAATAGTCTTGAACACTTCATAAGCAAAGGTGAGATTTGATATAGATGGAAGTATGTGATCTTTGACAACATTAATAATGATTTTCTTAGCTTTATTATTATGTCTTTTCCATGTTGTTTTATCTAGTTTGTTTTCATGCATCATCATATATATTTCTATGAATGAGTCCAATTCTAGTCCTTGAAGTATTGCAACAATTCAAATTTTCCATCAGAAAAAATTTGAAGCACCTTCAAGTTTGTCCTCAACTCTAATACTATGAACCATTATTTTTTTTTTTGTTTACCTCTGAATCTAAAATTTGATAAGATTTTTCTTATATTACTTTTCTCAACTAACTATTTTATGATACGATGCTAATGAATATGAATTGGGTTGGTAGCGATAATATAATCATAATATATTTACCTTAGACTTGGTTTATGTTCTTTTATAAAGAATGTGTGTATGTGTGTATATTAGACCCAAGAATATATCTTAGTTTAACTGAGATATATTCAAGTGAAATTCTTGTATCAATATTTCCAATATTGATGGTATTTATTTACACCTAAATTTAGAATTCAATATATTCATATTGACTTGATTGTAAGAATGTAATATCAAATAAATGTCAAATGATCTAACTGTAACAATATGTGTTCAATTGATATCTTTCAGGCAGATCACCGATTCCCATATATGTAAATGTGAAGGATTTTCCTGAAGGAACATGATTCCTTTGTGGCTTGAGCTATAGGGAATCATGACCCTTCGTGGGTGACTCCTCTTATGAATCGACACTAATACAAGCCTAACCAAAACTAAATATAGTTGGCTTGAATATCATTTAATTAGACACCCAATAATGGGTTGATTTGAGAGTAAATAAATTTGTCTAACAATAGATCGATAATCAGATTTATTATTAGTACATTTAACTATATATTAATATATATTTATGAATTCAATTATATATATGAATCATATTAATATTTCACAAGTCTCTCTCTCTCTCTCTCTCTCTATATATATATATATAATAACATCATAATGCATTCTTTAGTCTGAATGATGCTATACTCTCAACAAGAACATTGTACAATATAGTAACCGAATCAAGGAAGTGGTTACTGATATCAAAGCTATTGGAGGAATCATAATTTATGAAGACGTAAGTAAGTAAATTACTAAGAACCTTTTTACCTACTTATGCTATTAGAGTTTCATCTATTCAAGAATTTAGAGCTATTCTTGGTAGATTGATTATTTTTGAGCAAGGGTAGGTTTGATAACAATTTACCTAAGTTAGAAAATGCTTTCAAGTTATCTCTAACTATTGGATGTTCAAGGAAAGATAAGAGTATAAAAGATGATAGTGATTGATTATGATGAGAAAGAACAAGATGAGCTAGAAGCACTATTGGCTAGGAGACTACTGAGAGGAAAACAAAGGTTAAAGGATAGATTTCCCTTGACTTATTTCAAATGTAATTATGTTGGTCATATTGCATCTATATGTCCTCACCAGAGTAGGAATGATAGGAGTGAAAAATGAGAGAACAAATATCAAAGGAACAAAGATTATAAAGACAAGGGAAATAAGTCATGTTACCTAGTAGAGGAAGAACAAAATGAGTTAGAATTTGATAATGAAAATGAAGGTGAGGAAGTTGTGTATGTTTCTTTTAAAGAATATTCAAAGGAAGAAAGGTATGAAGAAGAAAAGGCCCTTATATCTCATGTTAGTAAGAATGATACTTGAATTATTTAAAGTGGTTGTTCACATCATATGACTAGTGATATTGATAAGTTTGATAAACTTGAAGAGTTTGAGGGTGGATTCGTTAATCTTGGATATTGATAAGTTTGATAAAATTCAAGACAACATATCCAAAATCATGATGACTGGCATAACTTACTTGCCAAAATAGTTCCTTTGAAGCTCACCCAAATCATCCAACATTACCTTTACTCTACTTTGATCATCCAACATATAATTTTGCATCCATATTGATTGATCACATACATGGTATCATATAACATTACCAACTAAGAAAAACACCTTTTATTTATACCCTTTACAAATTACTAATTAGGTCAACTTGTTAGAGTTTCCTCAATGAATATTTAATTGCATAGGTCCATGATAAGGTAAACACACCTTAACAAGAATAATTACAAATATTATAATAAGGCTCCCACACATTACAGCAAAGATTACATTTTATAATGATAGGATACATGTTCCCTTAACATGGTCAGTTGACATTAAATTACCACATGTTACTCAATGAAAACTTTTCTAGAATAGCCCAAATGATTCTCAATCTCAAACATATATGTGTATAGACAACTCTTCTATCATATCTCAAGATTGCTAACATTAATTTCTTCTCACCAATAAGATTTAGAAAAAATGACACCTACCACCTCTACATTATCCCCTGTACACTAGTCTACTACCAATCTTTACCAAACAAGTTTTAACTCATCCAAAAATAAACATAGACATGAGATCTATACTCATTCTACCACACAAATCTAAACTCACATATAAAATAGTGTCACCAACTAACTTCCTTGTATTGAAAATCAACCTATGATATATAGAATTTGTGTCTACCATGAGCATACAAACATATATTATCATCAATGAAAAAACTTGTCATCAATAAAAAATCTTAGCAACTCATCCAATTGTCAATAAAGGACTCAACTACTAACATTATTTAACCACTTAAATAATCTATTGGCCCCTTTATCCAAATAAACAAATCAATCCAAGACATTTGGAATCCAACTATGATAAATTATCTAGAAAAATAAATTAAAATAAATAAAATCCCAAAATGTATTAAAATCAACATTCAAAATAAAACTTTTTACAACAATTGTGAAGCAATAAAGTACATAAATGCTTATTGGTCAAATCACATAGTGCATCATGGATTTTAGATTTATCAACATGTACAAGAGGGATAATAATAAAAATGATATGGAAATAATGTCCATATAGGGATGACATTGATTCAACAAGCAAGGCCAAAGTCACTATCTCTCGATGCCATTGTCAGGGATATAGGGGCAAACTCAACTCCTAAAACTCAAGACGAATGTACCTTTTACCTATTTAGTAAACATACAAACATCAAATGCATATAGCTCAATATACACATAGTTGATTCACATATAACATATATAATCATAATGAATGAGAATGAGACACACTGTAACTCCCACAAGCACATACCTATGACTCCATCTCACTATGGACTAACAAAAACAAACAAAATGCATATCAATAGTGTAGTATAGAAATACACAACATATATATCATAATAATAAAGCTTTAAATGGAAAATATTTAAATAATCATTTCAAGGATATGCTAAGCATATATCAACTTATAGTAAAAGATATATATCTACAACATATAAGCACAATTACCATGAGTCTAATAAACATCCCCTACATGAATAATCCATAATCTAGATTTAAAAAAAAAAACCAAATATCATCATAAAGCATCATGTCATATCACTGACATCATCAAGCAAATATGATCAAAATGAAATAGAAATATGGTCTAAGATCTAATATCTATGTTACTAGTAATCAAAATAATGAATACTCATTGATGTATCTCATCATGTAGATAATCAAATGATAATAATGAAGTATCTCATAGATCAAAATAACAAGGGAGTGGAATGCAAGCACATGAGCCACTACAATGCCCCTTATAGGGTTTAGGGACAACACCCTAAGTGCGCCAAGGCCAAATTGGCACCTTGAGAACCACACAAAACTCCATGGTGTGCACTATTCTCTTGACGTTTTAAAATGATCTAGATCCCTACAAATCACCCTAATTTTGTAATCAAGGTAAGTATTGATAAGTGCTTAGTGCATTTCACTTGTGTTTGAAAAAATTAATCAAACTTTGACAAACCTGATGAAATGTTGCATTTTTACATTTGATGCATGCCATGTGCAAAAACATTTTAATTGATTTATTGCAACATTTGACACACTAAATATGGTGCACACCATATTTGGCATTCATCATTTTAAATACACTAAGAAACACTGAGGCTTGGATTTTCTTTGGACATCTAACCCAAGGCTTGGATGATTCACATAGGCTTGAGATATGTTTTCTAGAAAACATACAAAAAAATACATTTTTTTTGTTAGTGCTCCCTATCAGGTTTGCATGTGGTTCAACAACAAAACAATTAGAAAACAAAATGGTATAAAATTTTTTGTTAGTTATCTATCCATTTATATATTTTTAAATTTTATTATACTACATTTTTAATGTCTAATTTTTTTGGGTCAATTTTTAATTTATCAAAAACAACTAGTATTATTTTGGGCATAGAGTTTGGCTCTTTTACCAAATTTTAAAACAAGTGCCTTTTGTTGAAATTAGACTCCATTTTATACACATCAAAATTTTAATGTTTCAATTAGTTTTCAATGATTTCTAGGGGGAATACATTCAAACTTCGTGTTTTGAGAATGTGTCCACTTTGAAGACTCATAAAAAATTAGTAGAAAAATATGAGATGAACTAAGTTGTGTTAGCTAAACTCTTGCCAAAACAAATAAAAATTAAAAAAGTTAACATTTTAGGGGGAGCACACTAGACACTATGTTATGTTGTATCACAAAAAAGATGATCACTTTTTTTTATGTTCCATCCTTTTTGAGGGCCTTAATCTCCACCATTTTCAAAATACTTTAGTAGTCTAGAAACTAGATTTGATCCTACAACTCTTGTTTTTCAACATCTCTAAAATTCAAGTCTATCTATCTTTAATTTCTCATCAAAATTTAGAATTTATCTTATACCCTTTAATCTCCCATCTTTATTAACTTATATTGTAATTTAAAATTTGTATAACATTTTTTTAATGAATACACCTCAAAAATTACTTGCATCAATGATGAAGCTAAAGCTAAAGCTCATTACTTGATCTAAAATGATTTTCACTTAAAATATTGAAGATCTACATTGAAGAAGGTTCAATGATTTTAATAAAAAAGTTAGTGGAGCAAGTTCTCATGAACATAAAAAGGATGTATATAATTATAGAAGATAGAAAAGTAGAATGAGGCCTTCATTATTAAATGGATAGTGAAAAATTCAATATCATTAACTATGAATCCTTATTTTCCTGAAATAACAAGAGATGCATTACGTCACAATTCCTTCAATTTGTAGTGTATATATTATTGAGGAGGGAGGAAGAGGGGAGTTGGTTTTTAATAATTGGGCAAGCTAGAGGATGTCAAAATGTAGTAAAGGAATGACTTTAATTAGTTTATGCAATTGTTGGATGGTAGATCAATGATCCATGCGCTATTTTGGAGTTTTTGGATTCACAAAATGTTTGAGTCAATTAGTGAATGCAAATTGAAATTGCCAATACTTGTTAAGTAAAAGTTAATGTATTATGCATTAACTGGTTGTGAAAAACATTTAATGAGTCATTTAGTGAAATTAACTAATCTAATAAACAATAAATATAAGCTCTGTGAACAACTATTTGAATCTGGGAACATGTATTCAACAATGATGAAATGGAGAACAATATTGACCATTTAGTGTGACTAACCAACCCAATAAACAACAAATGTAAGCTTTATAAACAACTATTTAAATTTAGGAAGAGGCATTCAACAATGCATGAAATAGACAATAGTATTCAACATATACAATAATAAATGTCCATGCAATATGCATAAACTAAAATAGAAAATATGAGCTTTATTAGTAGCTATTTGAATGTGGATTCAATATATACAATAATAAAATTTCATGCAAGTGCATAAACAAAAACAAAAAATATGAGCTTTATGAGTAGATGTTTGAATGTGAAAAGAAGCATTTAGTAATGCATAAAATAGGGAACAATATCCAACACATATAATAATAAAAATCCATGTCATATGTATTAATTAACGTGGAAAAAATTGAACAAGTCATCAAGTCAAATCGTACAATGCAATTTAGTAAATTGATTCTACATATCTGCAAATTTTCTAGAGCAATGTTCATGTATTTTTTGAAGCCACAATTTCTATTGGAACTTGAGACAATGACCATTCCTAAAAATAGAATGTATTGCAGCGACCAAAACAATATATGTAATAGAAAAAAATTTAACAATTTCTATGTCTTCAATACTAGCTAAATGCATGTATATAGATGGCTTCTATGTCGCATGTAATGCATAGCTATGTTGTTCTCTTGTTCAAATTTGGTACCTACAATTTTTTAAACATTATTATTTCTATAAAAACTACATTTTATTTAATTCTATTTTTTGTTCTACTATTATACCTTTACTCTATCAATTCTTTAATGTAGATCATTACTACCAATATATAACTGCTCAACATAGATCTTTTTACTATTCTTCAATGTTCTGTTTCAATACATACCTATCTGTTCTTTATTCTCTCCATCTCTTAGTCTCTTTAATACCCAAAAATGAAATTAACTAACACAATCAGCTATGATTTTATTTTTTATTAATAGTTTCATTTTACCCCATAAGTTTTTGTTTGTTTGGATCATACCAGACCATTTCAAACAAAGGAGTTGTTGTCATTCAAAATGTACACTACAAGGATACTGTTTGGTGATTTAATGCTAATAGCTTTGGTTTGTTGTCTCTCCTATGGGGTCTATAATTTCTATATTTAATATAAAAGCACTGATTATTTAGTTTCATGCATTGATATTTGGCCAAGTTAAACAATAGAAAAGGAATAGAAATAGAATATTAAATAATTCTACAGGCAATCAACTATTGGAGAACATCGAAACTAAATCATGAATAGAGCTCGACTAAATTAGGAAAGCTTGAAGTTCTTGTACAATTCTAACTGGATGGAAAGACAAGTGGTATAATGGTTCTACATGTCCAAGGCATCACGAAAGAACTCCTTTACATCTAAAACCTTGCTAAAGAAAATATTGAAGTTGACCAGTAAGGATACCATTTTCACTAATGACTTTGCTACAACCTACATAGTGACTTTTCCCCAACCATTAAATAATAATGAAGAGGATTTTAGTTACCTTCATATTTCCAATATTTGTAGGAACCCTGTCCTACTCAGTAATTTCCACATCATACAATAGCTAGAAATATGAAAAAATATATGATCAAAACCCTAGTTCGAAAAGTCAAAAACCATTCCATTAACCACAATCAAGATTAGCAATTGATTTTACCATAACAATATGTAACTAAATTGCTTTATCTAAGACGAGGACCTAGACGTCACTCATCTATCGAAATGCATGATAAATAACTACATAAACATCATTATAGATACACTATCCATTGAACATAATTACATCATAATGACCATCATTAGATGATTGTTTATATTACATCAATGGTAGAGTTATCATGGTGCCTCAAACATGTGTCCATCAATGTGATCCAATCTCCAAAGTCATCAACCATCATCCATCCACTATTTGAGATGGAAGTGTGGCCCTGATGCTTTCACCATGCTAACCATAGAGTGTTCAGTTCCCCTGGGGTCCTTCTTGACACAAAGAATGCTTCGACCCTAGTACGAAAAGCCTAGCGACTCAGAACAAGAGGATTGGTGGGTCCAATGCAATCATGAAACTTACTATTTTCCACATATGTCTAAGTAGCATATTCATAGAGTGTTATAGGGAATATAAAACAACAACATATCTACTCAATATGCAGTGAAATTGTATCTACTCATATGTATTGATAAAATAAAACATATCTACTCATATGGAATACAAAAAGATAACACATATCTACATATGTAGTAAAATGAAATGGCTTGGTCAAGCACTTAAAGAGTCATAATTAGCTAATAGAAGAAACAAAACATACCAAATCCATTCTAATAGTACTAGCATATAAAGGAAAACAAAGCATAATGTATCCATATGTAACCCTCCAATTTAGCCACATTACACCCATCCTATAAATGACTAAATAAATGCTCAATATGGTAACATGCAATCACATCTCAAAATCTCATAGTTTGAATTCGTTTACCTTTGCATATACAAATGATTTAGAGAATTCACTCAATTAAAGGAGCAATGGAACACATCAATTCAAGATTATAATAGATTTTACTGCTAAATCACGAGCACAACTAAGACACGTTTGTGAAAAATATGAAATTATTAATTTTAGATACCTAAGGTGCCCATTGGTTAATCAAGTTAAGAGTGCATTAAATCTTTATTATAAGAGTATACTAGTCATCAATGACTCCATAAGTTTAAACACGAGGTTATTCTTTTGAAGTAATTCTTAATGAGTGAAAAGTAAACTTAAGGTACAATACTAATCAAAGAATTAGAAACTAAGTAATTCATTCTCTCACTTTAACTAAGTTCTAGAGTTTCTTTTTTATTCCACTCACAAGTGCTAGATTTATTATTTTTGTCAAAGATTCATAAAATAAACAATACTAACAAGATTTGAAGTTTAGCAACATTGCAAGGCATAATGGACATGCAACAAATGTGCCCAACTACTATCATGCATTCATTGCCCCAAATTATTATTATTCCAACTTGAAGGAAAGGAAAACATAAATATGATTACTTCTAGGCTTATAAGAGCATGATTTTTCTATAGCAAAGCATTGCAAGCTGTAGATTTTCACACAAATGTACATTATGTTTTCTAAGTATATAAATAGAATAACAGTTTACTATGGAAAAATAGTTTCAGTTATTCTTGCATAAGAATTTTGGTGTAGTGTATGGTCTTAAGGTCAATCCCATTCCTTAGGAACATCTAACTCCAAATTTCAATGGTTAACTTCAGCAACCAAGGTATCTTAAATCAATGTTTGTAAATTGGAGACAATTGAATTAAGGTATGAGAGGAGAGGAGTAATCGCTACTAGTTATTTTGCAACTTTTTTGTCACCACCATTCAATTTATGCTCAAACCTTGAGAAATGACAAGGTGAAATGGTAATCTAGGCATTGGAAAATTTAAATAATAAATTAGACCTTGTTAGTTCCCAGTTTAGCATTAGATCATAGATTTAGTCTCAAACAACAAAAGGGGCATGCTATTGTAGCTGAACGAATTCTGCAGACTACCTTCACAAGGACATGTTCAACATGATATTGGATTGGGTACTTGAGAGACCATTCCTTCATGAGTGGTAAGGGTATTGGTTCCACAATAAACCTTTGATATGTATAGTTAACAAGCATAGTTTCTGGCAACACCCAACACAAATTATATAAGTTTGGATTTCCTAGTTCCCATGCCATTGATTTTTCCTTATGTCCACACAATGTCATGGTTTTGATGGGGGTGGATGGATTGGATCCACAATGATAATTAAATAGAAAATACACAGGACTACCACTTATTGAAATTATAGAATCATTTTATTTCTCGATCATCAAAAACCATTACATTGTGCCTCTTTTATAGAGGTCTTTAATTGTTTCTAGAAACATCTAGTTAATCAACATAAGACCAAATAGACTTTTCTAGAACTATCTAAACATAATGAGTTCTAGAACTTTACAAAACTAAATATTAATTTTACCTAACCCTATTTAGTAATCCAACTGGAGTTTCTAGAATCCTCTAGCATTTCATTTGAGGGGGAAATTACACATTCCAACACTCCCCCCTAATTTCAACCTCAAACGTTGTTGCATACAAATTCCATTTTGCCATGATTATTCTTTATTTTTCTTTGCCTATTTTTCATGTCCACATCCACAGTTGTAGACATTGAAACCTTTTGCTTCTTTGATGCTTTTCTCTAATCTATTTCCCAATGCTACTGCATTCCTTCTTACACTTGAACATTTGTACCTAAATAAACCTCTGATCATTCTTGCAATTTTCTGCCAATTTGATCCATAGTTCCATCCACAATCTATTTTGATGCAACTTTCCATAAAATCTTTATTACACTCTCTATTCCAACATGTCTTATGACAATGATTTTTAAAGCCACAAATGTTATAGGGATGTATATCCCAACATTTTTTTCCTTTGTATGCCCTTTTCTATTACATTGTGAACATTGTACAATATTTATTCCTTGATTTAATTCACTTGAACCTTTATTCATCTTTCCATTGTTTGTAGTATATCCAAGACCTTTATATTTAGGCCTAACTATAGGCTCAATCAGATTCCTTAATCCCTGTGATGCAGTGCAAGGTAGGAGAATTCCCAAAGGATATGTCCTAGCCCCTAGCTATACAACCATGCAGCAGAATCACAACAAACAAGGAGTAATAATGCAAGATCTGATACCAAATCATAATAATATATTCATAAAATATAATTGATTACATGCAATGTGCCGAGCTGTAAGGCCTTCTCGATTACGACCAAATACAAAGCAAGTAATAGTTCTGCAAGATCCCTCAAGATCCAATCCAAACCCTAGCTAGTCCAGCACCTTACTCTGGTAGAAACCTCCAAGGAAGATCTCAACTTGTGCTCACAAGCCCACCAAGCAATCTCCTTGTTTTCCAAGCCGCAGCTACTAGCTCTTCTCCAAATTCGCTCTTCCAAGCTCCTCTACTTCTCCACCATGGATGAATAATGCCTAAAGACTTCCCTACAACCCCTACTTATACCAACCTAAGCCATAGGTTGGCCCATAACAAAAATTAGATACAAATACATAAATTAAATGCCAAAGTCAGCTTCCTACAATAATTAAATTCCCAAAATTGATGTCTTAGTAAAATTGTGATATCTCCTAGCTCCTGATGAGTTAGAACTCAAGCTTAAAAAATTAGTTAGAAATCTAGGTCCTCTTCCATCTTTGAAAATTTAATCCTCTAAATCATTGTAGAAAATTAGATACATGGCCTACAATATGCACCGAATTCCTAAGCAAAGCAGAGCTCCCCAGACCATGTCAAGAAACCAAGGACCATACCGAGCTCCCAGACCATGCCGAACAACCAATCCAAACGTCCTCCAAAGAAACCACTGAGCCTCTTTCCATGAACTCCAAAGTAGTCACCAAGTAAATCCAAGATGCTCTTGCATCACCCTATTCATCCCTTCCTAGACCTTTACCTTTGAAACCCATTCTTTCTATAATCTTCAAACCAATATTGTCATTATAATAGCTAGAAGTTCTATCAATACAATTTTTGTGTTCATCGTTACACTCCTTTTTGCAAAAAACTTTAGAAAAATCAAATTTCTCAATTGTATAATCACTTAAATCATTTGTGTCACATGATACATCACATGCAAATGGTTTCATGTTCAAACATTCTTTCTCTTGTTTCAAAGTAGTCAATTCCTTCTTTAACATACTATTTTTCTCTTTCAATTTCTTCACATTATCTTCTAAAACTTTTTTTTTTCTCAACATCATTAGAAAAATTTAACTTTTCTTCTAATTCTTTGTTTTGCTCTCTAAGTTTGCATGTTTCCTTGACCTACCAATTATGTACTTCTTCCACAAATTTTAACCTATTTTGCAACTCTTCAATTTCCTCTATGTAGACACTAATTTCATTTAACAATTTAGACTTTTCTTCTCCCATTTCATTTCTTACTTTGCTAATTCCTTTTGTAAAATATCTTTTTCACATAATAATCTTGCATTTTCTTTCTTCACCATCACTAATTCTTCCTCTAACTTATTTGTCTTCTCTTTCTGAACTCTACAAACTTTTCCCATTTAAATCAACAATTTAACACACCTTACTCTTTCTTTTAGAAAATTCTAAATGCCTTTTTACTTCCAAATTTCTTTAATTAAATCTTCAAACAACTTGAAACAAACCCTTTAGATAGCTAGATTCCTCACAATATTCTTCTTTTGTTATAATTTCTCAAATGTCATTAAAAAGAATTCACACCATACCTTTTGTTCTTTCCTCTTTTCTTTCTTCCATTTTTTACAAACACTTTAGGCCCTTCATAATCTTTAAGAAAAGTCTTCTTTCCACTGATTTTGCTCTCAATAATGTGCTTTCTTGCTGACTTCCCCTCTTGCCTTCTTTTTATAACTGCCCAACACTGCTTGTGTGGTCTTCTTCAAATAACAATCTTTTTTCATAATACAAAGAAATCCTCCACAATTATTTGGTAGCACTTGAACATCACTTGCTCTTTTTATTAGAATCAAAATTTTTGTCCAACCTATCTCTGATAGAAATCTAATAGGGGTGAATGGATTGGATCCACAATGATAATTAAATGCAAAATCCACACTATAGACACTTATAGAAATTATACAATCATTTCATTGCTTGATCATCAAAAACCATTACATTGTGCCTCTTTTATAGAGGTCTTTGATTATTTCTAGAAACATCTAATTAATTGACATAAGGCCAGATAGAATTTTCTAGAACTACTAAATATAATGACTTCTAGAACTTTACAAACCTAAATATTAATTTTACCTAGCCCTATTCGGTAATCCAACTAGAGTTTCTAGAATCCTCTAGTATATCATTTGAGGGGGAAATTACACATTCCAACAAGTTTGTAGGGATAAAATATCAGTTTCTCTCAATTTGTTTGACCATTAACACCTACTATGGATACTCAACCATATTGATTCTTTGGAATTCTAAGGGAGAATGTAATGATCCAGTTCAATAAAATTAACACAATGTGTATCTCACAATGGAATTGTTTGGTTATGACTTGGTAAGTCAAAATGCTCAACACCAAAGCTATTTATGTTTTCCCTATTCTAGTAGTGGTTGATTTAGGCAAGTCTAGACCAAATACTAGTCATAATTCCAAAATGTCAAGCACATCTTCCCAAGGTTTCCAAGGGAATAACATAAGTGTTGCACAATAGAGGGTACTCTCAATGCTAGAAGAATATATACACAAAGGAATAATGGCACTTCCAAGGCTATTCATGTCTTCATTAAGGATACATCAACACACACAAATTTTTTCCTAAAAGAAATGTTGGATCACATCTAGCAATGAGTATAACATGGACAATCATGCACTCCTTATAGGCATCAAGATGACACAACATTTACTACCAATTTCCACATTCAACTAAGATCTTGTTTGTCCTTTCTTTGCAAATCGTTACCATATTAATATGGAGATGAAACAACATACACATTATAAACTCATTGAAATTTGTTTACTGACAAGCCTTTAATCAAAAGACAAAAGATGCTTAAATCGTAAGTGCTATCATTGACAAATTTGTTTTTCACATTCAAAGGAAACTCTGACATTCTAGACAAAGAAATCAAAATTTTCATAAACAAAAAAAGAACTTGATGCCTATCACTTAATCCTTTTGCTAGAGCTTCAATCCTAAGCTCCCCTTTTTTCCCTCTCTCCTCCTAGCTGTCTCTAGTTCTAGTGTTTTTTCAAGATTCAGGTTATATGCGCATAAATATCAAAAATAAATGTAACTGACCTAATATCCTCCATGCTAGCCGATCAAACTAAAGTAATAGTCAATCTTAAATAACTATGTTATTAATGAAAGATTTTTTTTAAATTAATTTAATCAATTTCTCCAATGATATCTACGTAGTAGGAAGTTTCTCCATTTTACTTGGGTTATGAAAATACTAGCTTTGACAATATTTCATTGTTCTCCTTTCATTGCCACTTGAAAAAACCCCCAAAAATAGGGTGCTCATATAAAAGAAAGTCGATTTAATTCACAAGAAAAATTTCTAAGAGTGAGGTTTACTGAATACAGTATACATGTTGTAACTAGTATGGTTTTGAGGAGTTATAATGGAGGATGACGCATAGATACATAGCATATTTATATATAAATTTGACAACCAACATAAATTTTGGGAAGACAAAAATTCAGAATTTTGGTCAAGAATTAGTGAACACAATGTTTTTGTTATAAGAAATTGTTCTAGATTTTCCACTTTAGAAGGTCTTGGAGAGACAATTGGTGAACATTTGGAAGGGTGGAAAGATAATCACCGTTAAGAAAATAAATCCAAAAAAAATGATGTAACCCTTGTGTAAGTCATGATGTTACTAGTTTTGAGATAACCTGTGACATATTGGAAAACTCATTTAAGAAGCCAATCTATAAAACACATAATGAGGAAGAGTCAAATTCCTTACTATTGCTGAATAAAAAAATCAAAATTTTAAAAGTAAATAATGAAAAATCAGTTAGGAATTAAAAAAGCTACAAAGAATACAAGTATTAAACACAAAATGAACAATGAAAAATCAGTTATGAATTAAAAAAGCAACAAAGGATATGAGCATTAAGCACAAAAATAACATAAATGAAAATTTACAGGATTATTTTTTTCAAAACTATTGAGCTTACCTAGAAAATTATTTGGGTTTAGACTTTATGACACTTGAAGGCATACCCAAAATGACTACCCAAAAATAACAAATGAAGGTTTGAAGGAACTAAACTTACAGGGAAGCATTTAGACAAAAAAATCATGGAACTTCATATGTGCTTACTTTAATTGCCAGTGTTGGCCAGTCTTTTCCCTTATTTTCCTCTGCCAACAATGTCAAGAGCTTTATCTGCATGGATTGAATTGGACCTAGTAAATGGCTAAAGATAAATGCAGAGAAATATTAGAGCAATAACCCAAATATTTTTGGGTGCTCCAAATAAAGGTCAACATTAATCAACATTCAATTAATCGACATTTAAGTGAAACAAATATACATCAAGTATGTGGGAAAAATAAATAGATCTTTTAGTTTTCATCCAATTTTAGTTTGGGAAAATTAATTTTCTCCTTTCATGGCTAATGAAATTTTGAAATAAATATGCTCTTAAAAATAAATATTTAAATAGATCTTTGAAGTGAAAAAATGATTTTATTTCATTGGTCAAATTTATCAAACTAATCACATTGGATGTACTAGTATACCTGCCTATGGTAGGATCTAGTAAAGAAATGATTATAATAGGTCTCTAGGATAATAAAATGGCCATAGTAACAATTTATAATTTTAGTAGTCATAACAATAATCCTAATCAAAACTGAAAAAAAATGAGATGAGTCATACATTATGCCACAACAATATATGTGGTTTTTTTAGACCAAATAATATATAATATACAAAATTGAGAATGACAAAATTGTATCTAGCATTGGCTTATAGATCTCAAAGACAATGAACTAAGGAGCATGTTAACTGAATAGCTTGACTAGTCTCGAGAGGTCCTTCACTCTTAATGAGACAGATGACAAATTAGTGTGATTCACCACTTTAGCTGAGGCAAAGCACCATTGTACATTGTGGGAGCATAATGTTAACTAAATAGCTTGACTAGTATTAAGAGGCCCTCCACTCTTAATGAGACAGATGAAAAATTAGTGTGATTCACCACTTTAGCTAAGGCAAACCAACATTTTGCATTGTGGTATGCAAGAAAGAAGCTTCCACTAGATTTGGACCTTTTGCCTATTAAATTTTGCTACCAATAATAGTCCTTAATGTATTGATATTATAAAGGATGAGGTTGAGATAGTATTTTCCATGAATTTTGATAAAATACGTATTTGTTAACTTTTGGCTTTTAGTTGAAGAGATTAAGTCTAAGACTTGTATTTTTTTTCATTTATTTTTTTGTTCTTATTTAAATAAGCATTGAAAGGTCTTATTCTCCATACTTAAGAACAAAAAATAGAAAAGTAGTCAAGAACTGACTATGAACAACAAAGAACAAACCTTAATTGACCAACAACATGTACACTATTCAACAAGCAATCCACATCAAGATTTGGTAGGGACTACATTGATAGTTTAGAGAAGAGAAAGGGTAGAGGAAGAAGAATGATGTTTCCTTTAATGAAAAATAAGTATTTAGAAAATAAAATCATCTAGAACATCTTACAATGAGAAGCAAAGAGGTAAGGTCTCGAATATGTGCAGGATCATGGTGTGCAAAAAAGTGGCGATGTGAAAAAATGGAGTTTGAAAATGTCTAAAAATGTTTCAAAATCTACTGACTTTTTTCCACCCATCTTGATACCAAAGCTAAAAAGTTAGGACCAAGCCTTTTCATGTACCCATTCTATATTCAGGTATCTGACATGAAATTGGATACCTAAAACCTATAACATAGATTTAAAAAAAACCCAAGAGCTATTTTTACATTTCATTTTTTTTGGTTTAAGTGTTGACCTCTATTAGGATATTAGATTTCAGAATGGGTATACGATAAGGGTAATTTTTTTTGTTTTTATTAAAAATATTTTGAATGAATATTATTATAAATTAGTTATTTTAAAATGAATTTGTTAAAAATTAGGTTTTTTAAATAGAAATTGTTGAAATTTAGGTTATTTTAAATCTAAATTATGTTTTGCAAATTAATAGGTATGGCTGACCCAAATGATAATACTAAGGTAGGAAAAAATGTTCCTCGTAACCCTCCATCAAACAATCTTGTAACCCCTCAAAACCATCCACCAAATGATCCCCTACCCCCTAAAAAACCTCCTCAAAATGAAGATTCGATATTTGAAAATTTCACCAAACTGAGGAGTTTGCGATCCACATATAACACTATACCCACATTGGATCCCACGTTATCCACACTAAACACCATAGTGGATAATATTGAAATACTTACTAATGAACAAAAATGTTTCTCTTCACTGGCGTGACCAAATGCATGCCATGTTTGATGATGGGTTGGACTATGATGAGGTTGCGGCCCTAAATATAACTAAAGATGATATGGTTAACCTTTTTGCGGACCCAAAAACTAGTGAAAAAGTAGAACACACAAAGCCCAAACTATCAATTAAATGGTGTACAAATGAGGCTATGCGTGCGAACTTTTGGGATCATTGGTGGATGGTTTTTGACATCCCTCCACACAACAATTTAGAGGTGCCATTTTATTTCATTAAAAAATTGTATGCCAAATTTGTGTTGGGCCTCAAGGTGAACTATTTAAGCATGAAGCCCAACATGGATGTAGGAGGTGGAGCTCCTCAGGATAGACCCTTTGCTCTTTTTTTCCCCTACTGATGTCTCCCCCCTCCTCAAGTGCAACATCCTAATATCATTACAGAGGCTAGCTCTCATACTATTAGGGCCATCTATAGATTAAGTAGCCTATTGATATCCAGGCTAGGTTAGTGTTGCCTCCCCATGTTGATGATGCTAGCGCGAGTTCATCATTGGTGAGCTCATCACATGTTTGTGTGCCCCATACTTGCATAATGTGCAAGAATATTTGTCTAGGTCCCATAGATGATCTTTCTGAGTATCAGTTTGTATTTGAGGAGGATACACCAAATGCATGTATAGAGGCTACACACCTTGATGTGAGAGAGGAGGGGCATGTAGAGGCATGGAGTCCTTTTGTGTTAGTATGCACGTATACATTTTTTTGTTACAAAATATGCAATTTAAAGTTAATCTTTATAATAGAGTAATTTTAATTTTTAACCCATGCTAACTTATACATGTATGTGATCTTCATTCATGTTTAGTTGATGACTGAGGAGGAGCTCAAGCAGGTTGATAATGTCATGATCTTGGCTATTTCATTTGGCCTTGAGACATCTATGGCACATTATATTGTGTTCTAATTATTTTTCCTATTTGATATTGGAGCATATATGGTTTCTAATATTTCTTTTCTCTTGCAAGTATCACTTGTTAGTAGGGGGTAGAGTGTGGGGAATGAGGCACAATCCATTGACAAGGCAAAGGTAATTAGGTGCTTTTAAAGTGATTAAATATCAATGCATTCTTGTAAAATGTTTGTGGTAATGAAATTTAATTTACATTCTTTATTGTATCAGGTGTGGCTACTGCTAATGAGTTTAGGCAGATTCCACATCATAGACCCTCTGGTGTTTCCATTCATAGTCAAAGCCCCATCATATGTATAAGTATCATTTATTTTTTATTTTCCATATTTTGATAAGTAAATTCAAAACTGATTTCCATAGTATTAACAACTGGTATTTTGTATCTCATAGGAAACACCTAGTGCACAGGAGGTTGGACACCAGAGTTTTGTATCTTTGCTAATGCAACCATTATATCTAGAGGAGTCAACACAGGTAAGTTTTAGTTTGAATTCTTGATTATATGTTATAAATTTAGAATGCTATAAATTATAATGTTATAGTTTAAGTTGTAGATTCATTTGACAAACATACTTGAACATATATAGGCCATAATCAACGAGGTTCAAGCATTGCCAAGGAAAAATGAGAGGACTCCTAATCGATGCAGGAGGTCAATGAGAGAGGTATTTATGATGAAAGATTAATACTATAAATCTTCATTAAAAAAGGATCATTATGTATTTGAGTAATTCAATGTTAGATACATAGAATCATATAAATTTAGTAGTCTAACTTTGGGTTTTCCTATTTTGTTTATATAGGAGGCATCTGATCCACCTAGTGTAGTGAAGAGGTTGCATTTTGAACATCCACTAGCATCATAAGATAGTATAGTTGTCATAGGATGCATCATGAGAAATTTTGAGATGGCATATGCTATATTGTATACAAAAACATTGATATTATACACATTCCAATGACATGATCAACCAAATTTTGTATATGGATCTATGTATTTTGATATATATTTGCATAATTTGTCTATAGATACATGAACTTTGATATACATTTGTGTAATTTTTCTATGGATACATGTATTTTGATATATATATATATATATATATATATATATATATTTCATTTATGTGCACAATGATATATATTTATTTAGTATAGTATTGTTCAATTTATCGTGGACCATGTGTATTGTTCATATTTATGGAATATCATTCATTTTGATCATGTTTGTTATATTCAATTCAAATGAAATAATTTTTGAGTAACATTTTAATGACCTTTATTATCAAATTTTGATGCAATGTTTAATTTGAAATGCTATCATATATGTTTAATTTGAAATAATCTCTGCAATCCCTTAAGATGTCACTATGGTTCACCCACCCAAATGCACTTAGAGAACCTTGAAAATGAGATAGGTTATTGTAGGCCTTGACATGACCATCCTATAGCATTTGACATTTCATTGATAGCCCCCACAAGCTCCGAGTTATGACCCTTGTAAGATCAACCTCAAAATGCACTTAGAGCACGTTAGAGACTCTTTGGTACGTGGTGGTCCCAAATGATGGAGACTCTCTATAGAAAAAACAAGGGAGTCACTAAGGTTCACCTACCCATCCAGAGCTAATGACATTGACGATTTGATGCCAAGATCAGCGGTTCCAAAGCTACACTATGATGCACTTATGAACTGAGGCACACTGTGAGTTTTGGCATCGAGCGAGATCACTGTGCCAAATCCAAATGAAATGTGATCTCTCAAAAATGAGATAGGTTATTTCATGTTGGCATGAATATCCTGTAGCATTTGATGTTTCATTGATAGCCCTAATGAGCTCCGAGTTACAACCCTCAGAAGATTGACCTTGAAACACACTTAGAGCACCTTGGAGACTCTTCAGTATAGAGTGGCCACAAATGAAGGTAGCTCTCCACAACTAGAACAAGGGTGTCACTAGGGTTCACCCACCCAACTAGAGCTAATGGTACTAATGATTTGATGCCAAGATTACCAGTTTCAAAGTTACATTGTGATGCACCTATGAACTGAGACACATTGCAAGTTTTGGCATCGAGCAAGATCACTGTGTCAAATCCAAACGAAATGTGATCTCTAAAAAATGAGATAGGTTATTTTATACCTCAGCATGACTATCTTATAGCATTCAATTTTTCATTGATAGCCCCCATGAGCTTTGAGTTACGACCCTTGGAAGATCGACCTTGAAACACACTTATAACACCTTAGAGACTCTTTGGTATAGGGTAGCCACAAACGATGGAAGCTCTCCATGGCTAGAACAAGGATGTCACTAGAGTTCACCCACCCATTCGGAGCTAATGGCGATAATGATTTGATGCCAAGATCAACGGTTTCAAAGTTATGCTATGATGCACCTATTCTAAACACTTCTCATTTAAGTAAACATTTCTATAAAAGAAACAACCATCAACTCTATGACATAAAAATTGATCTAGCAAGTCTCTTGATGGTTTTGGAAGACCACTAGCACCACAATCTTTAAAATTTCTTTACTATGCAAAGTAGAACGAATGGAGCATAATAGTTCATGGTCCATAGAAAACTCAACATGATATTTGCAATAACATGTATTTCAAATTTTAAGTGGCACATAATAAAATAGCTTCAAAGATTCAAAAGCCCTTTATGATATATGCAATCTTGGATGACTCTCTCTAAATTGTTTGAACAACATAGTTTGACTTACCTCCAAATAATGTTTAGGATGTGGCATGTGGTCTCTAATGCCAATTCTCAACTTTAACATGTCATTAGCATTAGGTGATAATCTTGAGCTAGAGTGCCAAAACTATGTAATTTCTTCCTTTAGATCATTAGATCGCTTCTTATCAAAACACGAAACTCTCCCACCAAAAGTCCATGTTTCATTTTGAAGTGGATCATCAATTCTCTCTCATCTACTAAGTGCTCTTTTCAAAGTAGTATGATTTAGGTTCAAGTCAATTCAAGTTTGTCTCATATATCTACCCTTTCTCAAATGATGACTTACCAAAGAGTTTGCAATAACCCTTCAAGTAGTTCTCTTATCCTTCTCCCTACTATTTTTCCCAATGCTATTGAGAGCACTGAAAAGATTTTTCATGATAATGGCATTTCATTCCAATTTTTTATTGACATGAATCTTCAATTTGGAAGCATAGATCTCATCTTTTGCATCTTTAATAAGTGAATAAAAAGTTGACATTTCTCCACCACTGTCTTGTTGTCGAAAAACATCTTATATAGTCTTGAAGCCCATAATTGAATCATTCTTTCTAATTTTTTCCCTTCCAAATTGGTAATAATCATTTCATCAATTTCAATTATCCATTTTGGCATTTTAGAACCTTCATGTCAATTATAATTAGGAGATATGTAATGTTTATGTGCATTATCATTTTTGACATGGTCAATTATGCAATTTATATTATGAACTAGTAAAATTTCATTCTCCAAATTTTTATTCTCTAAATTTTTAATCTCGACAATATCATTATCAATTGGTACATTTTCATTCCATAGCTATACATATTCATTATTTGACTCTATGATTTCATCTTCGATTAATACATCATCAACTTGACTCACATTTAACATACCTTGTCTCTTCCTTCAGTGATTTACCTTGTCCCTTTCCCTATATGCTACAATGTCTTCATTCAATACCTTCCTTTTGTGTTTAGCCTTTTGATGACTACTGCTCCCCATTCAGAAAATAATATCAGACACCTACTCATACATTATGTATCCTTTTTCGATCGTATGGGCCCCAAGAAATCATTTTTCTCCAAATCCATGAAAATGGCCCGCAAAAAATGTGATTGTCAGGTCTGCAGTGATAAAGAATATTTTGAAAAAAAGTGTGCGAATATTTTGAGTACCTGATCCCATATTGGGTATCCGAAATGGATGCCCAAATTTTGAAGGGAAGTCAAAATTTGGAAAGTGTGGGCAATGTGAACAAATTTGTATAAATCTTATTATATATTAGTTTTTTATTAAATATAATATTTGTATATAATTATTATTATGAATATTATTATTTTTTTGATCGGTAAATGGCCAAGCCCTTGATGTATATTATTAATTTAAAAGAAGTTACAGTTTGGTATCTCTGTTCAAACGGGCACTGGTAGGAAAGAACAGAGAAGAAAACCTCCAATCTTGCCCAGGACACCATGTCCTATATTATTACATTTTTAAAAGGGGCATACCCTAGTGAAATTATTTACCTAAATTTACATATACACTGGGGCATTCCCCTGATAATTAGAACATTTCAGAATAATCCATAGTCTTTGCCAAGTGATGCTAGGATAAATTTTAGAAGATTGATTATGAGCTATCACTTCTTCCTTGCTGCATTTATCCATCTAATACGCTAAACACTCAAAAAGGCATTAGTATATATAAAAAAGAGAAAAATTCATAGATGCCGATCACGATAAAGTGTAGAGATAAGACTCAAAACATTAATAAAGAATTAAGTAAATAGGAAATAAAAGGAGCCATATGCTAATTGAGGAGGAAAATATAAAAAATAGCAAAATTCATAGATGCCGATCACGATAAAGTGCAGAGATAAGACTCAAAACATTAATAAAGAATTAAGTAAATAGGAAATAAAAGGAGCCATATTCTAATTGAGGAGGAAAATACCCAAATTAAAAGGAATAATGCACGGCTAGACTACTAGATGACCACAAAGCTATTATCGGGGCAATATCATAAAGAGACTCCTATCATGACAAATTCACCATCTATTAATATGATTAGTGATACCAATAAACTACCTAGTGAATTTCCATAAGGCAAAGAAAAGAGGCCCAAGCCATGATTCTAGTACCAACTACATAAGTTAAAGTCATAAAATGCATAGACAAACAACTTCGAATAGATCTCCAGGAAATAATTGATGGAGTCTTACTAAAAATCTGCATATTTAAAGAACCCTCATCATTCAGCCATGCACCTACCAATTTGGAGTAGGAGAACCTCAGTATCGATCATAAATGGAGATTAATACCATTTCATCATAGTGCAAAAGATAGAAATTTAGGGCCTTATACGGACCAATTGTGCAATCCCAAACGATCTTAATTGATTAGTCTTACTTAGGGTGGTGTGGTCATAGCCTTCTTGAAGATCGAGTTCTTTATCCTAAATTAAGGAGAGTTCAAATTGATGAAACAATACCCAACTGCATATACCAGAGAAGCTATCTAAAAATGGAAATCGAAAAGCAAATTCGAAGAGGCTATATAAATACCGAGAACTAGAACTAGAGAATTTCTTAAATGGAAAACCTCCTAAATACTTATGCCTATATTGAAATTACCGCAAGTTAAACCTTATCTACAGAGCATTCAAGAATTTGAACTAACTCAAAGTGTTTAAAGTCTACAGATTTCAAAGTTATGAGTTTAAACTTAGTGATGTAGCATATACAACTGCTGTAAAAACTAGTAACCAAGGATAAAAATAGAGCAAACTGAGCCTCGCAAGACTAAGTGATTATCACATATCACAACTCTAGGTGTTTAAGATCTGTGACTTTCAAAATATTAAGTCTAACCTTAGATATATAGCATATACAGATGTTTAGAAAACTAATAACAAAGAATAGAAAAAAAAATAGAGCAATTGATTCTTGCACGACCAAGTGATTAACACATATCACAAACCTAATCAAAAGTTAAGGAATAAAATGCAAACTATTTAGATCATGAATTACACAAAACATAGTGCAAATATCCTTACTAATATATTTCATTATGTTTTATCACATCAATTTATAGCAGAGTGTTTATCACACTAATTTACAGACCATACATATATGTTTAAGCCCGAAGGACAAGCATCTTAGTTATATTAAGCGTAATAGCAGAATCGCTATCAGTATACACACTATATATCCCTAAAGAACTATATCTAACCAGAAAAAGCTAGCACCTAACTAGCTGGGCCCTTTCCTTCCTTCCAAAAAACCTTGATCACATCTGCCATATCATTGGGATGCTCCACTTGGAAATTGGGAGGAAATTCGTAGTCATGTTTCACCCTGCTAGTTTTCTCTGCATTTGGAGTACAAAATTCCAAATCTTCAAGATTGTCAAAAGAAAACCCTGACTTAATGTAGGCGTTGAAGTGGAGAAGATAGTTGAGGAGCCATTCTTTGTTATCTTCTATGATAATCTCTTGCCAGCGAAGGAGAAAATGTATACTGGCCTCCATTTTGGGCCATTCTTGATAGAAGGCTAGGTTTTCCCAGATGATCAGGGACTGGTGTCGAGGAGCAGTGGTTAAGTCTGGATGTCCTAAAGGAAGACTCATATACCTTTTAGGGAGGGGAATCCTAAATTTATCATCGATGCTAGACATAGCTTTCTCCAAACCCTTTCTCCAAGATGGGACAAATAGTTCATGACAGAGCTTAATGATGTCATTCACCTCTACTTTAGCTCTTACCAAGCATCTAATAAAGGACCCAATAATATCACTATTGGTCCTCTAGGTGTATTGGTAATCAAACACTCCCTCTCCCAAAGCTCTACAGATAGCAACATGCATCATATCATCTACCGAGCATAAAATACAGTTCCACCTTTCTGGTTTCACCGACCCACAAAAAGCCATAGTTCAAATTTCAGTGGCATGAAAAAGGTAAATGTTGGATTCCATACTTAAAAAGAGAAGTTGGGGATGGATTTCTCGGATGAGCTTGCCTAGAAATAATGAGAGGAAACTTCTGGATGCAATCATAAGAGATACAGTCTCATATATGCCCCTGTGAACTAACCAGAGCTTAACCATGCTAAGTACTATGATGTAGGGTATAACATAAGGGGGGAAATCATTAAACGAGGTTTCAATCTGCCTTCAAACTATGGTTTATGCAACAATGATGAAAAGGGTACATAAGTCATTTAGAAATTATATACTTAACATACTCGAAATACCGCAGATAGGCCTAGCAAGAGATTAAAATTATAAAATGAAGATGATCAAATTTCTTCTTTAGTGAGATCACTAAAGAAGAAAAGAGCACTATACTACTAGATGAAAGATTTTAAAGATAAAGGCTTAAAGGACATGCTAAAAATTAGCCAAATATTAGTGTGTAATAGAGTGTTCCTTATTAATGAAAAGAGAATTGACTCCATCTGCTCCTAGATTTGCTAGTTGATCCGCCAGAAGAATGCCTTCCCTACATATGTGACAGATCCTATACTCTTCCAACTTATCCAATAGAGAGAGAATTTATTCTAAATGAAAATTTAGGACCCAGTTGGGGGTGGATCTTTTTCTAATAGCATTTAAGATGATTTGAGAGTCACCTTCAATGATGACTTTGGATAAATTAAGCTCAAGGTATAACTAGATCCCTTGATGAAGAGCCTCAAGTTCTGTTGTATTATTAGAAGTAGGTTGGATAGACATCACTTTTTTGGCTATCCAAGATCTTGCCTCATTGTTTATAATACATCCAATGCCAACTATACCCAGGTTACCATGTGCAGCTCCATCAAAATTCAATTTGACCCATCCAATCGGCGGTGGCTCCCATTTACATATTTTCCTAGCCTCTTTATTTTTCTTCAAGTAGGTTAGAGGGGGGTTAATCAGATTGGACCAGCGTTTCTTCATAAGGCCATCCCAATTTGAAAAAAAACCTTCCTCTATCCTTGATTTACTTAAGTAGGAGTTGACCAATTCTACGATACTAGCTTCAATTTTGACAATGAGCTTTGCAGGTTTAAGTTCCAAGTTCTAGAAAATATGACGATTCCTTTCCTTTCAGATTTCCCAAATTATGATAGATGGGGAGATATTCCAAAGCTTTTTATAGACTCCCTTAACTATTTTCATGGGCCATCGAAAGAGAAAATCAACAAAGGATTTTGGAAAAGGTGTAGACCAACCCAACATCCACTTGAGAAATTCCCAGCAACTTTGAGAGTAGGGGCAGTTAAACAAGAGATGATCAGTATTTTCAATGTTACAATGGCATAGGGTACACCTGGAAGGGCCCTGCAATCCAAGAATGTATAATCTATCCATAGTTAGGATCCTCTTTTGAATAGCTAGCCAAAGAAAGAAGCCAGCTTTTAGGAGACAAGAGGAAACCCAGCAGAGTTGTGATGGGATATCCACAAACTTTGTTTGCTGAGCTTTGACAATGGCCCTATACCCATTATTGACACTGTATTTCCCATCATTGGAAGCAGCCCAAATTAGAGTATCCTCTCTGTTTGTTTGTTTAATTTTTCTACCTTCCAAAAGCTTTTCAAAGCTTTTAGTTATTTCTTCTTCTAACCCTAGTCCTTTAAGTGATTTCCATGACCATTTTGGTGAACCTTCTAAATCTGTTAGAGTCTTATAATCTTTAACTTTATTACCCCAAAGAGTTGTTAATCTCTCTTTGAGGGTCAGATACTTATCATGGAGAGTGAGAGGTGGTTTTCCATCCTAGGAATCTTCCCAAAATAGGGCTTCATCACCCGAACCTACATCCCAAGTTAGGAATTTACAAATCAGACTACAACATCTTATCATGAAATTCCAACACTATGATCCTTTGGGAGCAGAAACAACTTTGAAAATTGAAAGCGAATCCTCTACGATGAGATATTTATTATAGAGTATCTTAGCCCATTTACGATTATATTTAGTGTAAGGGCACCAAATAAGTTTTTCCCCTAAAGCTTCATTTTGCCATTGAAGGTTTTTGACCCCTAAACCCCCTAGATCTTTAGGTTTGCAAATGTTCTCCCACTTTATGAGAGCCCACTTATTATCTCCATCCTGATCGTTCCATAGAAAATTTCTCATCTTGGATTAAAATTTCTTAAGGTTCTTCTTAGAAAGAGGGAGGCAAGAGAGCGGGTAGGTAGGAATGGCTGATAGAACTGCACTAATCTTGGTGCATTTTCCTGCCTTAGTTAGCCATCTGTCCTTCCACAAACCTAACTTGGAATCTAATTTCCCTAAAGTGTCATCCCAAACCTTACCTGACTTAGATCCTTTCTCTAGAGCTATACCCAGATATTTTCAAGGGAAAGTTCCTTTTTTAAAACCCATGATCCTACAAATTTGTTCCTCAATTTCTATCTTGGTGTTTATAAAGAAAATTTTGGATTTGTGGTCATTGACCTTCTAACTCGAGGCTTCCATATACAAGTTAATAATGCTTTTGAGAGAGCGAGATTCTGCAATCGTACTTTTCTCAGGCAGAATATTGTCATCAAAAAATTGTTGGTGTGTTATATTAGGTAAATTTTTGAAAACTGTGATACCTAAGATCCACTGTTTATTGTATGCATCTTGAACAGCTCTTCCAAAGGCTTTTTCCATAATAATGAACAGTGAGGGGGATAGAGGGTCCCCTTGTCTAATGCCTCTAGATATATCAAAAAAGTCTTCTGGAGTACCGTTGATGAGAACAAAAATTTTAGGGGTGGAAATAAATTTGAAAATTAAATTAATCTAGTGATGTGAGAACCCAAAAGCTTCTAGCATTTTACATAGGAACCTCCAGTCTACCATATCATATGCTTTCTGAATATCTAATTTCATGAGCATGCAAGCTTCCTTGTTGAGTCTTGCAGAATGAATAGTTTCTTGAATGGTGATGATAACATCTAGAATGGATCTACCTGGCATGAAACCAATTTGTTCCTCTGGTACAATCTTAGGGAGCATCTTTTTGAGTCTATTTGCTATAATCTTGGAGAAGATTTTATAGATTGTGTTGCATAAAGCAATTGGTCTATAGTCTCTAGGAGAATCAGGGTCAGACTTCTTAGGAATCAATGCAATAAAAGAGTAATTTATTTCAGCAAGGAGAGAGGATCCATTTCTGGAGGCTTCGATTGCTCTCTAGAGGTGAACACCTATGATATGCCAACATTTTTGGAAGAAGAATGCCTGGAATCCATCAGGGCCTGGAGATTTATCCGGATTCATGTTGAAAACCACATTCTTAACTTCTTCTAAGGTAATGGGTTTGTTCAAATTAATGTTATCCTGATGGTCAACAACTTTAGGGATGACTTTCATAAGACTAGTTTGCACTGTGTAATTTGAACCTTTATGGTTATTTAATAGGTTTTTGAAATGATTAACAAAGGTGTCCGCTATTTCTCCTGGTTTTTCAATTGAGATACCTTGTTGACTTTTGACACTCAAAATTCTGTTCTTTGCTCTATTGTATATAGTGGAGTTATGAAAGAATTTTGTATTACGGTCACCTTCTGCCATCCATCTTTCTCTCAATTTTTGCTTCTAGAATATCTCTTCTTTGGATAGAATATTTTCTTGTTTTGCTAATAGTTCTTTTTCGAGGAGATAACCCTTATTATCCATACCCTTGCTGATCACTTCTGAGTCGAGTTCTTTAAGTTGGTTTTCTATATCCAAATTTTCTCTGAAGATGTTGTTAAACTATTCTCTATTCCACCTAAGGATATGTTCCTTAAGCATTTTTAATTTATTAATGAAGACAAACATTTTGGATCCTACAAAGCTCTCTTGATCCCACCATGATTTAACATTATTGAGAAAATTTGGATCTAGGAACCACATTTTCTCACATTTGAATGAGTTTTTGGCTAGTTTAAGGGATTCTAAAAATTCAAATCTAATCGAGAAATGATCAAATCCAGCTATAGGTAAAATAGAAGACTGAATATTAAGATTGTTGGTATCTAGTTCTCCTTTTATCATAAATCTATCGAGTTTCTCTGCAATGTAAGCAGAGTCCTTTCTTCTATTATTCCATGTATAAATGCCATTATTGGTGGGAGTGTTAATTAAATTATGAATGGCACACTATTCTTTGAAGACTTTAGATGCTTTCGAAAGCACCTGAATGCCACTAACCTTTTCGTTGAGGTCTAAGATGGTAATAAAGTCTCTTCCTAATAGAAGAAATTTGTTATTTTGAGTATTCAAGATTTGACCAATTTCTTTCCAAACTAGTTTTTAATCAGTATTACTAACCAAACCATACACATTAATGATATTGAAATTGAGGTTTGATTTTAAGCTTTGAATCCTACCATTAATCCAGTCATTAGAACTATTAAGAGTACTAAAACTAACCTTCCTTGGGTCCCAGAGGATTCTTAGACCTCCTGATGCCCCTGAAGATTCCTAAAACATGGACTGCCATACTCCAATCATCCTACTTAACTTATCTATTTCTATAGAATTTAATTTAAATTCTTGAATTAGAACTATATCAGAATTAAAGTTTTTTAGGTTATTTTTTAATAACCTTTTTTTGCTAGGGGCATTGAGACCCCTAGCATTCCAGGTAGTGATCTTCATACTTGTTCGGGAAGGTACTTCCCCTTCCCATTGTGGAAAATTTGGTCTATCTTCTGCTGTTCCTTACTGAGGCCCTCTGCTTCTCTAAGTATCTTTAGAGATTTCCTACCTCTTTTGCCCTTTACTTTGCCACAATTTGGAGATTTAGGTCCTTCTTGGGACATGTAGATACATATCTGATCCAAGTTAACTTCCACTACCTGCACTATATCATTTTTTTCTGTTAAAGACTTTTCCTGGTCCTTAAGCTCAACTTCTGATAGAATCTATTTAGCTAAACCCGTTTGATTGGTAGCATCTGATGCCAAATCATCCATTTGAATATTTGTTATATCTCTTCTAAGATCTTCATGAGTGTAGTTCTCCCCCCTTGACTGAAGGATTCTCTGAATGAGTTCTTCCTTTTGAACTATCGAAGTATTGTCACAATCTTCAGGGCAAAAAGCTTGGACTAATTCATCAGTGAGCTGATTAAACTTTTCCTCTTCTACCTCTAACATATCTAAACTAGTTTTACTGGTGTCTGAGAAGTTTTCCTTCTCCAAAAATTCCTATAACTCATTAACTGTTACCATAGTTGCTTTGTCACTGTCTTTGCCTTGATACTGAAGTCTGTTGATAGGAGTAAATGGTGAGCTACAGGTAGCTGCTGGAGTTTGCCAACACTTGTTTTTTTCCATAGTTTCTCTAGCGATCTTTCCTCTAGCCTAGGCTAATTTTTTTTTGGGGATCTTTCATCCTTTTGAGATTTATGGACACTGGTGACCCTGCATGAAGAGAATAGTATGAGGTTTTCAAGCTGTTCTATGTTATCTTCTTGGATATCTTCTGGATGTTCTATTTGTAGAGGGTCAAGGATCTCTCTCATTTGATCTTTGCTTACTTGAAATGTTGTTCCCTTGATTTCCTTGTGCTGTTTAAGAGTTGGCTCTTTCATTTCTCTGGCACTATTTCTTCTGATGTTTGGGAGCTGAGTCTTTATACCATCAGATCCACTTTTATTGGTCTTCTGCTTATTATCACTACTTCCTGTTCCCTTGAATTCCTTATCATTTTTGGGGGAGACACCAGTCTTCATTACTCTTGTATCCTCTATTAAGTCTTCTTTTGAGGCTAAGAGTGTGCCTTCTATCCTATCTGAAATGATGCTTTTCAATGAAGCCCTCTGTCCTGTTTGAAAATCTTGACCGATTTGAATTTCTGGATGGTGGCTCTGTTTTCTTGGATTATTGTTTCTTCTAACTAACTTAGAAGTCAGCCCTAGAAATTTGTTCCTGAAGTCCGAGGTAAGGGGAAGGACCTCAGGTCTGTTATTATGTGAAATTTTAGATTTTAAGATATCAATGATCTTCCCTTTATAAGCTTGAAAGCTTATAACATAAGAAGCTTTCTTGGTAATAATTTTCTTTTGGAACTCTAAAGGATGATTGATATTAAGATTAATGAGAATTTTAACATTTTTACAACTAAAAAAGGAAGCATCAATAGAAATAAATTTCTCTATTGCAGAGCCTATTTCATAAATAATATCAACATCACAAAGCTCCGGAGGAAGCGACAACATGAAAAACCATAACGGGATCATATAATCCACCCTATCAATATGGAAATTGGGAAACCATTCTACAAATTTGACACAGTAACCTTTAAAAAAACATTCTGAAACAATAATAAATTCATCTTTAACCGACTCTTCTTCACACTTTAAAAACAATGTATTTCCATAATGGTGAAAAATACTTACTTGCTCCTTGCAGTTGCCCGACAACCATTCCATTAGGGGATGGATATCTTTGAAAGGACCGGTCCAAATTGCAAAGATCCCTTTCTTCAGACAGTCATACCAAGAATTTTTAACATTATCAATGGTGATGTGAATCGGTTTATCATGGGGATTTGACTACGGTGAATCAGGAGAATTATTAGGGATAGAAGAGTGGGAGGTATAGATATGTCATCTGTGAGGAGGTATGTAGGTTGGGGGGGAAGCTGGTTTAAAATCAGATTCGCCATTTGGAAGACTAGGAGGAAATGCGGTGCACCCCGGTAGGGGCTCAGTTTTCATGAATTTGGATATACATACTTGGTCATATTGAAAACTCGAATTTGGTTATCGAGCTATTCTACCATGAAGATAGGTAATTGGGGACGAATTCCTAATTTTTCTTTTTAGCCAAAAGGAGCTTCCGAATTATTTTTCACTCTTTGAAGCCCTCCTTTCTGACAGAAGCTGATCGATTCATTTGTTGATTTATCCAGTACCTCAAATCTGTTGGCCATGGGACATTGAACCTCGCATCTGTCTTTCCATATTTTAGGTTATGAGTTTTGCTTTGGTTCGCTGGAGAACATCCATACCTCGCTATTTCGATAGCGCACAAATTCTTGAGGTGTCTCCTGCTATTCCTCTGCCCTCAATTCGGGCCTAGATAACTGACTGAAATCTTCGCTTTCGGCATTTTCGCAAGCAGAGCATTATTTAGTAAAGTTTTTTCCAATCAAATATTTATTACATTATTATGAATATTATTATTAAGTATAATATAGTAATATTTATGATTATTATGATTATTATTATTAATATTATTATTTTATGACCTATAAATATAATATATTAATATATATGATTATTATTATTATATTTAATAAGATATTATATATGATTATTATTATTATATATGATTACTATATAAGATTATTATATTATATTATTATGATTTTTACTATTATTTTTAAACATAATATAGTAATATATATTATTATTATGAACTATAAATATAATATATTAATATACATGATTATTATAATTATATTAAATATATAGTTATTATTATTATATATGATTAATATATAATATTATTATATTATATTATTATGATTATTAAATATAATATAGTAATAGATATATTGTTATTGTTATTATTATTATTATGACCTATAAATATAATACATACATACATACATACATACATACATACATACATATATATGTATAAAATTTTACTAGGATATTATATATGATTCGACCAAATGGGTTGAAAGGAGTCATAGGTTAAACTATGTCCCCTTTTGACACATTTCATGATTACATATGTCCCTAAGGGCCCTAGGACCCCTAGGGAACCATTTGGTTGGTTCAAATGCATCGAAATGGGTCATAGGATAACCTATGACTCTTTTCAATGCATTTCATGACAACACATGTCCCTAGGGGCCCTAGGACCCCTAGGGACACATTTGGTTAGTTCAAATGCATCAAAAGGGGTCATAGGTTAACCTTTGACCCCTTTTGATGCATTTCATGACAACATATGTCCCTAGGGGCCCTAAGACCCTTAGGGGCCCATTTGGTTGGTTCAAATGCATTGAAAGGGGTCATAGGTTAACCTATGACCCCTTTTGACGCATTTCATGAATATGTCCCTAGGGGCCCTAGGAACCCTATGGACCAATTTGGTTGTTTCGAATGTATCAAAAGGGGTTATAGGTCAACCTATGACCCCATTCGATGCGTTTCATGACAACATATGTCCCTAGGGGCCTTAGGACCCCTAGAGACCCATTTGGTTGGTTCGAATGCATCAAAATGGGTCATAGGTTAACTTATGACCCCTTTCGATGCATTTCATGACAACATATGTCCCTAGGGGCCCTAAAACCTCTAGGGACCTATTTTGTTGTTTCAAATATATCGAAAGGGGTCATAGGTCCTTAGGGGTTCTAGGGCCCCTAGGAACATATATTGTCATGAATTGCATCGAGAGGGGTCATAGGTTAACCTATGACCCCTTTCGACACATAGAACTATTTATCAAAAGGGGTCATAGGTTAACCTATGACCCCTTTCGATGCAATTCATGACAACATATGTCTTTAGGGGCCCTAGGACCCCTAGGGACCCATTTGGTTGGTCTGAATGCGTCGAAAGGGGTCGTAAATTAACCTATGACCCCTTTTGATGCATTCCATGAGAACATATGTCCCTAAGGGCCCTAGGACCCCTAGGGACCTATTTGGTTAGTTCAAATGCATCAAAAGGGGTCATACAATAACCTATGACCCCTTTCGATGCTTTTCATGACAACATATGTCCCTAGGGGCTAAGACCCCTAGGGACCCATTTGGTTAGTTCAAATGCATCAAAAGGGGTCATAAGATAACCTATTACCCCTTTCAATGCATTTAATGACAGCATATGTCCCTAGGGGCCCTAGGACCCCTACGGACCCATTTGGTTGGTTCGAATGTGTTGAAAGGGGTCATAGGATAGCCTATGACCCCGTTTGATGCATTTCATGAAAACATATATCCATAGGGCCCCTAGGACCCCTAGGGACCCATTTGGTTGGTTCAAATGCATTAAAAGGGGTCATAGGTTAACCTATGACTCTGTTCAGTGCATTTCATGACAACGTATGTCCCTAGGGGCCCTAAGACCCCTAGAGACCCATTTGGTTGGTTCGAATGAATCGAAAGGGGTCACAAGTTAACCTATGACCCCTTCCAATGCATTTCATGACAATATATGTCCCTAGGGGCCCTAGGACCCCTAGGGATCTATTTGGTTGGTTTGAATGCATTGAAAGGGGTCATATGATAACCTATGACCCCTTTCGACGCATTTCATGACAACATATGTTCCTAGGGGTCCTATTACCCTTAGGGACCCATTTGGTTGGTTTGAATGTGTTGAAAGGGGCTATAGGTTAACCTATGACCCCTTTCAATGCATTTCATGACAACATATGTCCCTAGGGGCCCTAGGACCCCTAGGGACCTATTTGATTGGTTCAAATGTGTCAAAAGAGGTCATAGGTTTCGATGCATTTAATGACAACATATGTCCCTAGGGGCCCTAGGACCCTAACAGATATATTTGGTTGGTTCAAATGTGTCAAAAGGGGTCATACGATAACCCCTTTCGATGCAGTTCATGACAACATATGTGCTTGGTTGGTTCAAATGCATTGAAAGGGGTCATAGGTTAACCTATGACCCCTTTCGATGCATTTCATGACAACATATGTCCCTAGGGGCCATAGGATTTGTAGAGACCTATTTGGTTGTTTTGAATGCATCGAAAGGGGTGATAGGTTACCCCTTTCGACACATTTCATGACAACATATGTCCTTAGGGGCCGTAGGACTCCTAGGGACCCATTTGGTTGGTTCGAATGTATCGAAAGGGGTCATAGGTTAACCTATGACCCCTTTCAATGTATTTCATGAGAACATATGTCCCTATGGGCCGTAGAACCCCTAGGAATCTATTTGTTTGGTTCAAATGTGTCAAATTCATGGCAACATATGTCCCTAGGGGCCCTAGGACCCCTAGGGACCTATTTGGTTGTTTTGAATGCATTGAAAAGGGTCATATGATAACCAATGACCCCTTTCGATGCATTTCATGACAACATATGTCCCTGACCCATTTGGTTGGTTCAAATGCATTGAAAGGGATTATAGGTTAACCTATGACTCCTTTCGATGCATTTCATGACAACATATGTCCCTAGGGGCCATAGGACACCTAGGGACCCATTTGGTTGGTTCAAATGCATCGAAAGGTGTCATAGTTTAACCTATGACCCCTTTTGATGCATTTTATGACAATATTATATTTAATAATAATAATATAATACTATATATTTTAATATAATAATAACATATTACAAGATTATATAACAATAATAATCATATATATTACTATATATAATAATAATAATAATCATATAATATTACTATATATATTTAATTTTAATAATAATAATTATCACATATATATATTGCTATATTATATTTAGTTATAATAATAATCATATATATATATATATATATATATATATATATATATATATATATATATATATATATATATATATATATATATATATATATATATATATATATATATATATATATATATATATATATATATATATATATATATATATATATATATATATATATATTACTATATTATATTTAATAATAATCATAATAATCATATATATTACTCTATATAGTAATAATAATATTATATTGTACTATATATAATAATAATAATATAATATTACTATATATAATAATAATCATAATCATAATCATATATAATAATAATAGTTAATAATAATCATAATCATATGTAACAAGAGCTCTAATGGAGTTGGAGTCCCTTCATAATTTGTCTTTACAATTAAGCATAGGTCGGGTCACCGAGAGGAAATAGGAATGGATATTAACATTAAATTCATATTTTACAATGCACTCTATTTTGTTTCTGTAATTTTTAAATGGGAGAGGTAATAAAATTGTTAGTAAAAAAATTAAGACACCATTCACACATCAGAAAGCATTCAAATATTGTATCCTCAAAATTTGAAAACTAAGAACTGTAAGCAATTGTTGCTAGAAGATGGTATTGAACATTTAGGTCCAAATAAAAATAAAAATCTTTAAGAGGAAAGATAAATAAAATTTTCAAGTATTAAATAATTTAAAATAAATAAAGTTATTTTATTTTGAGTATTACATGTTATTGTGAATTTGTGAGTTCAAATATAAAATTATATAATTATAATTTATGTAATTTACTTAATAAATTGGATTTTTAAATATCACTAATATAACAACTATCCAAAATTAATAACTATCATTATATTAATTTTTAAAATTAGTTTCAATATTTATTAAAAAAAAATGAAAATAAATATATATTATAAATAGTTAATTTTTAAATAAAAATATTCTATGACTATAATACTATATATATTTGATATGTCCTAATTGACATTAGATATTTGTATCATGATTAATAAGTTAACATATGAGAAAATTGATATAACATATGAAAAATTGATTTAAATTTTCACCATTCTTATTTAGTAGCTATTAAATATTAAATAATAATTCTTATTTAATATATCTTTCTAAATATATTCATTTTATAAATAATAATTTTCAATTTGATATTTCTAACTTATAAGAATGATTTTTGAATACCAACAAATATAAATATAAATAGAATGGAGAATTAGATGGTAATTTTTTTCAAAATGTTAGTATTGAAACATTTAATAAGTAATATTGGGTTTTGAAATTTAGAATCCACTATGGATGTCATAAGAAAGAGATATTAAATATATCTTTCAAAATATTTGAAGCTTAACAACACTCTCTAATTTGACTTCTGCAAAAAGTACTTGTAACAAAAGAATGACTTGCCACTAGTTTGTTTGAAACGTATACCTTCTGACAAGGACCAATGTAACAATTAATATGTGAGCTATTGTCACCATTAATCTGATCTTATCAACATCATTTTTTCTACTTATTTTTCACAATTAAAATATAAATTTACCCCTGGGAAAAACCCACATGACCAATAGAAAATTAGGAATATGATCACAAAAAATATTTTAAAAATATTTCTTATTTAAACATTTGGAAAGGACAACTTATCTCAAGTTAAATTAATAATGATGTGCCACTACCAAAAGCATTAGTTCTCTGCCTTATGCAAGGCATGGACTAATAATAATAATGCCCTCACTTCCCAAATTTTGGTTTCCCTCCAATATTTGGGTGGTTTCCCTCCAAAATTTCAAAAATTCAAAAAATTGGGGTAGGCTATGAATGCTTGAAAGAATTTTGGCCACCACTTTTTGGGTACTCGATTTCATATCATATATTAGATTGGATACCTAATTTGAAATCGGGTACCCAATTAGGTTTGGTATTTACAAAGCCTATTTGGTCAACTCAAAAATGTGTTTGAGAAAAGTTTCACTAATATTTAAACTTCGAGTAGCCATTTGACAATATTATTTTCATTGAAATTCAATGAAACGAAAAAGATTTTTTAATAACACTCTCAAGATTTCATCAATATAATTGCTGTCAAATTGTGAGTTCAATAAGCATTAATTAGTTAATTTTTAAGGAAGATGACTGTAAAGTTCTGATTGACATAATGATTGAAAAATAGCTATAACTTTCAAACAATATAACATTTTTGAAATCCAAAAGTTGTGTCACATTCTATGTTTTGCTCAGTATAAGGAAATTTTTTTTGGTAAAGTTTTCAATTAGTTAAGGTGATCAAACATGAGAGTTTTTTAATTCTAGAAAAGTTATAGTAGACAATTCATATTTAATTATTTATTTGGAATAAAAATACCCAAAAATATGCATCACATCTAGGCATGAGTCTACTTTTTATATCTATAATTATATTAAAAAATATTATCATTTGATTTTGATTAAGGTGGTCAGACATAAACTTACTTTTTTATTTTTACCTTGAAATTTTTGTAGTACTGCATTAAAATCCAAACTTTTGACCAATCAAATAATTTTTTCTCCAGATAAGACCTAGTAGTTTAGAAACTACATTCAATTTCCTACAGATTATTTTCTTACAACTTTTTGATATAAAGTGCAGAACCACTTTAAAATTATGTGTCAAGTTGACATGACCCTAATTTGCTGATTTTTTATGGCCACTTAAGGCCATAGATTGGTTGACCATGATCCTTCACATACCCTCTCCTTAGAGGTTTTGTCAGCACAAAAGTTAGCATGTGGATGAAGCAAAACATCATCCATTGAAGGCTAGAGCTAAAGAGGAGTTGCAGGTTAAGAAGGAACCATTGAACCAAAAGAGACTACACTAGTAGTAAGAGACTCTAGCATCCTTAAGAGTCATCAAAAGAATATCTAAAATCTTGGATAGACAAGTGATCACCATTAGTGTCCATCCACCAAGTAGCAATGCCTTTACAATGCAAGAGAGCAAAATCTATGGCCAAGTGACTAGTTAAGAACCAATGCTGACATCAAAAAGGAAAGCTCACATAATTGAGCCACCGAGTCCATAGCCTATCCTCACCATCAAAACCGCATCACCATTTTTTTTCAACTACTAATTTTCTAAATCTATTCAATTGAAGATCTAAAATGCACAACATCATAATAATTTTTTGCATATGGAAATATATTAGACTCTTATTCTTATATACAAACACATGATATAGCATTGTTGTTGATTATATAGTGTGTTAGTTCCTATAAGCACCAAGTTTCAAATCCTTATTGACCATTGCAATAAGATTATTTTACTCTCACTTATCTATTGTGCTTGTGAACTCAAATTGTCAAACCTTGTTAGTACTTTAATATGCTGGCAATTTCGGACCTTCATATTGAAACTGTTGAAAATTTATTCTATATGAAAAACTAAGCTCACTAATCGACTTAGATCTTCATCAACTTTGTGTCTTCTTAAACTATAAATCCCTAAATCTAATGTTAATATTATTTATTAGAGTCAGAAATAAAATCTCTACCCTCATCTCACTCAAACTAAATTACTCATTAAAAAAATTCATAAAATAAAATTATCTAGAGTAACCCAACTTTCTCTCAAATAATTCATTTGAATACATCCTAACTAGGAATTTACACTCCTTGCTCTTGGATTAAATCTGCACCTTTCATGTTGGAGATTTGCACAACTTGAGTGAATGTTATATATAGAAAAGTCGGTGAAGCAAGTTCCTTTTATCAACTATAGATGAGTCAGATCAAACAGGCAAATAAATTGCAAATTGAAGAAGGCAGAAAAAGTAGAATGAGGCTTTAATTGTTAAATGAATACAGTGAGAAGTTCAATATCATTGCCATGAATCCTAATAGATTTGAACAATAAAGACATCGATCATGATATGTCTCCAGGAGAATAAATCATCACAGTCGTAATCAGTAATCTCAGTAGTCACAAGAATAATCAAAACCAAACAAATTGAAAAAAAAAAACCAAACATCAAGCGACAATAACTTTAAGCACCAACCTAAAAAAAATACAAGATGGGTATAAATGATTTTTTAAGAACATCATGAGTAATCAATTGCAGATCACTATAACTCTGCCTTGGCAGGGACTAAAAAGAAAATGATTATCATAGTTCTCACTCAAGTACAATCATGCAGGGAAGTGCTTTCTTTGTAGATTCTCAACTCAAAGCACATGCTCAGAATGATGAATGCGCTCTGAATATGTTGTCGGAATCATCATGAAACTCCATTGTAAATACCCACCATTCATACCTTTCTCTGAAGCTTCCTCGCAGCCCCTGATACAATTTATATACCAATCATTCATTTCTCTTTTGACACAAGATACTCATTTGGGCCTGTAAATTCCAAAGGTCTGTTCTTGCTTGTTTTAATGGAGGATTTCAATGGCAGACGTGGGATTTGGAGAATTAAGTTGGGTTCAAGAGGAAAAGGTGGACTTAGACGAAAGTTACATGTTTCTCGCCCTAAGCTTCGAATTCTCTGTATTGTGGAGAAAATGAAGAAGGTGAATAACTGTTTCCTTCTCTGGATGGCTTCTGCTGGGAAGAAAAGATTGGGAAATTTTGTGGGTGCCAAGAATCCTGCTTGTGTTACAACTAGTACTACTTCTACATCTACTCCACGCCCATGTTATGGAAGGTCTAATTCCTTCTATGCTGCCGCCATTAATGACTGCATAGATTTCATTAAGCTTTCTTCTTCCAGAGGAACAAGTAATCATGCCTGAAATGTATGTTGTTGGTAACGGTTAAACAGTTTAAGGACATGAGTGGAAGCTCTGTGCTCTGTATAGATTGCTTTAGAGAGATCTTTCGGCCTTCATGCAAACAAAAATGTAGGCTGTTTAGTAAGAATATTATGATTTCTTTTCTAGTTTTTCTGGTTACCATTGTTATGAGAATGGATGGATTAACTTTGATTAATGTAGTTATTAAAACTTAGGTGTAAATTTTAATAAATGTGTCTATTTTTAAAAAAAAATTGTAAGTTTATTATTATTTTTTGATCTGTAGGCAAAATTTGTAATTCTGAATGAGTCTATTAGAAATCAAGTTTGAGAGCACTAGTCTAGATGATTTTGGTGCAACAAATGAGCAGAATGAGAAAAGATTCAGTATGTCTTAAAAATTCAATAGAATAGATATTCTCAAATTTTCATGTTTAAATGAAAAAATTCAATCATTATATGAATTAAACTTATGTTTCTAAAATCAAATTTCCATGTTTAAATGAAAAAATTCAATCGTTATATGAATTAAACTTATGTTTCTAAAATCAATAGATTAGAAATAATCTGAAATTGTTATTAAAATTTCAAACTCTTAAATATATTATTCAACTTCTTTAAAAAAATTAATCTATATTTCTCAAGATTTTGATGACCAGTAGGATATCTAGCTGACTGGGTATGAGCATGTCAATAGTATCATTTTTTGGCCCATGCTTGTGTTTTTTGGTTACAAGGATGGGTTTGGATTGTAGTTCAATTTTGAAGGTATTAGGTTCCAGAGAATTTTGATACTGCAAATTTGTATAGTTTTTATATCGATAAGTGTAATCGTACCACTTTAAAGGTGTCTAAGTTCTATAAACTTAGTGCTTGTCTTTGTATTGATGTATAAATATATTATACTCTAAGTTGTAATTGGTAACAATTGAAGGGTTTCTTGCTGTGTTCTTCCCTTCATGAGCTATTGAACCAGCTTTATATTAATAAATATATTTTCAGTGACTTGCCACTTTTATGAATATTGTGATAAATGGTGAACACGCACTCTAAATTTCCTCAAATAAATATGGTTAATCTCCAAACAAAATGCACTAAAGACAAAAAAACCAAAAAAAAAAAAGGAAAAAAGTCAAAGATGATTCTTTTTCAGATTCACAAAAAAGACAGTGAATTTTTTTCAAAATTTTTGCTATTTTCAATCACAAAATATACAGATCATAAAGATCAAATGCTGAAAATTTCAAAAAATTCATTGTGTTTTTTATTTTTTTGAAATTTAGTCAATGGTACAATTTATAGGGAGGATAGCCGCTTCCATAAATACATACCTCACATCTTGACATGCTTAATGATTTGACATATAGCTGCTTCCATAAATACATACCTCACATCTTGACATGTTTAATGATTTGACATATAGCACTCAAAATTAAATACCGGTGTTCTTCTAAAATGTCAGCTACTTAAAAATTGATACCTATTACAAACTTATAAATCACTTAGATAAGAAATATTGTAAGGAACAGATTCAATGGTGAAGTTTGGAATGTATGTGCATCATCCCATACAACATTTACTTGGGCGATTTAAAAAAACATGTCTATGTGTAATATGTTGTTATTCTTATAGTAGTATGTTAGAGATGATGTAAAATTTAGAAAACAATGTCAGATGACTAAATCACATCGTATATATGGATAAAGTTAAATTTCAACAAAATATTAGGACAAGATTCAAATATCTTATATTGTTTGGTCATTTAGACTTTTTAAGTGAGCATTATTTCAATTTGTTTTAAAATTTTTAAAAAGTATCTTATTATTTTTAAGTTAATGAATGAAGAAAACAAGGGTGTCAAAACAATAAACATAAGATAAATGAAAATTTGAAATTGGAGAATCTAACAAACAAAAATTTCTTTGGATTCTCACCTTCAACACTAATGAGCTTGTTATTATAAATGACCCTACTATCCAAATCATGTATAGATCTTCCACTTGACTTAGTAACATGAAAATATGTAAAATAAAACATAGAAACAATGTATATTTTTCAATAAAATATATAAGTGATTTAGTCTAAATATTGATGAGAACTAGATGGTTGTAAGCAAAGATATATATGTCTATTTTAAAGGAGGAGTTTCTATTAAAACCAAAAATTGATATAACTATGCATGAAAATTAATATGAAAGCACATTTAAAAAAAAGTCAAGTCAAATATATATCACCAATTAGATATCTTCAATTAATTAAAACTAATTTTTGATAAACTAAAATAATAAAATACACTGGTTTACCAATATGAAACTATTTTCTAAACATAAAGACTCACATAAATATCCTATCCTCTCTCTCTATATATACATATGGCTACTTCAAAAGAATGCCTAAAGATGAAGATACATTATACAATTCTTTCTTTTAAGCTTACCTGGGTCAGTTGAATGAAGATCCTTGAACAGCATCTCCTAAAAGTGATGTTCATGATGGTTTTACAGACACACCACATTGGGTATGAACTAAATTATTGTTTTGAAGGGAACACAAGTACATTTAGTGCTCCCCATCTAACATTAAGCATAAAGATTAAACAAAGAAATAGTGGCCGATGGAGTGAAAACCCCACCTGTCATAAACTTTTGATGACATCCACCACTTCTTTCTTTTACAGATCTTTGAAGAAACCCATGTTCTTCTTCTGCCAGGAGATAAAGAACAAATTATAATTAACAAAGCAATGTCGTAGGTAATTTAGTGGGAATGTTTTAGAAAATTGATCACAGATAATTGAAATGTATCTTTTAATAATGACTCTGCCAGAATGAGAACGAACTACGAAGCCTTCATGCATTAAAACACAATTAAAGTTGTAAAGTAAATACAACTTGTTTATCGTATGGTTCTTCTTAAAAGTCCAATAGAATAATCTATACAGAAAATGATAACTAAAACTGACAACGGCATCTCTAACCTCTTCAAAATACCGGCTCTGCAGATTACAACTGTAGTAATAGTCATCCCTCAGCGATGTCACATCTTAACAATGTTCGATAGGTATTTCCTATAATGTTGTCAACAATATTTGCCCATAAATTAACTGATAACAGAATAGCGTACTGATCAAGAATAACGCGGAGATCGCAACAATAATGGTAGAGTGGTATTGCACTACTGTGCTGGCTAATCTCAGACAAAATGTAGCAAAGATAAAAAAGTCAAACATGATTCTTTTTCAGATTCACGAAATTTTCTCAAAAAATTGTGTTTTCATTTTTTTGAAATTTAGTCAAAGAATGAAACAACCTTTTATAACTAAATAATAACTATGGACAATAGTAAATAATAATAACTATCGACAATAGTAATTCCTTCCAGGTACAAAATTTTATGGCCTTATGGTCATTTTTCCACTTTTAAACTATCACAACTTGAAACTCTATTGAATGTTTAACTTTTTTATAAAATTGTAAATATAATATTTTAATAGTTTAATACAATATAGTATTTTACTTAATATTAATTTAGAATCTTTTAAAGGCTTTTGCCTTAAGTGGAATGGTGAGGTTTTTTGCCTATAGTCCTTACAACCAAGATTCACTTAAGAAAATTGATAGCAGAGGACAAAGGATAAGATATGCATCAAAGCAGCAGTTAAGGGAGTGGAGAAGTAGCGAAAGTGAAGAAGTAGTGAAATGCATTTAAGTGATATGTGCACTAGTATCTTGATGTGTGAGATGTAGTAAGTGAAACAAAAGAAGAGTTTTTAGGGACCATTGTTGTTGATCCAATGTTGGACTCCCACAATCACTTTGTAGAGATGTGAATGGTAAAATAATAAGGGTTAAAGAACAATGATAATAGTCAACAATTGATCTAAATACTAAGCACAATGATATATTGGGAACAAACTTCTGTAGCAGTGTGCGAATTTCCCAGGTAATAAGAAGCAAATTATCTTTGGTGTAAAAGATCTATAAAATCTTGAATGTGAATCGAATCTTCTGTGAGAATAGGCTATTTAACATCGAAGACAAACTGATTTGCAAGGAATAAATAGTAACACCTTGGAAACTGAGAAAATAATTACCAACCTGATAGGATTTTAATATGATGAATATCGACAAAAATGCGCTTGATTGCGGCTTTAGCAAACTAGGGGAACTCTCGCCCAAATGTCTATCTTTTTTGAAGATAGAGTGAACATTTTTGGAGAATAAAATATGCTCTCCCTTCTTAGAAATCCTTGCTTCAGATCCAGGTGGGAGAAGATGTGAACGATGGATGAACTACGGTCTGATCTCGTAGGTCAAGAAAAAGACATCGCAGATCCATGGTAGATCATAAACATTATGTCTCTACGAAACCTAAGTATCAATTGAGGAAACAATGGTCTTCAAACTCCTTTAGTTCTCTTTGGAAGAAAATGAAAGAAGTAAGAAAGAAAAGCTCCATAGAGTTGAGACAATCCGAAAACATGGAGAATGCCCTATCTCAAGGACTAATGGATAATCTCATATGCCAAAAGGAAGTATCGCAACAGGATCAAAAGGCTATCCATTTATCAAGCCAATTGGTGGGATACATTCAGAGGAGATGTCAAGACCAAGGCCTTTTCGCTCGCTAGACAAGTCCAATGATGGAGGTAGATCATATGGAAATTTGACTAAAAAACATTCTAGGTAAGCATGTTAACTTAATAGTATTGGAAAATGAATTTATTTATTCATCACGTGATAAAATAGATCTTAAGGATGAACTTTTGTATGGTAATACTTTAGTATCTAAAGGCTATCTTATTAAATTCCTAGATTGGAGTCCCTTTTTTAACCCAAAAAAATTAGTTGAATTCAAGGTAGAAAAAGATATCTTATTACCAAATTTGTCAATTAAATTTTTGTATTAGGACATTCTCAAAACAATCAAATCTAGTTTTGGAACTTATGTAGGTTTGTTAGAATCGGATTTGGCTACATCCAATCCAATTATTATAGTGAAAATAGATGTTAACGCTATTGAATTTAAAACCCTAGATATTAATATTGATGAGAAAATTATTTATGTTAAACCATGATTAGCTGAAGGCCTCTTTATTGGCATAATGTTCAACGCTCCCCTTGGGATTTGTGACAAAGGCTTAACCACCTCATGTACATACTATAAGTTGATTGGTTGTATCCAACATTAGCAAATTGGTCTTTTGGTGCAACAACAACCCCACTCCAACAAGTGGTATCAGAGCTTGTTCACATGTTTGAATCCTCATACCCTCGGGTAATGTTGTGGGGGAGATTGTTGGCAAAAAGTTTAGAGATATCCTTGGGATTCTTGACAAGGGCTTAACCGCCTTCTATTTACTATCAATTGAGTGGTTGTATTAGACATTAACATATTGGTCTTTTGATGCAATGACAACCACACTCTAACACTCTTCACTAGTTATCATGATTTAGGTTCGTCTCAACTACATCTTGGAGGTAATCTAAAAAAGGGAAAAAATATTCAAACTATAAGGAGTGATGAAGAGGAGAAGTTGTTGATCCATGAAGAAGATGGAGTAGAAGAAGAGGGAATTAGAGACTATTATTCCCACCCCAAATCGGTTATTGTTGTTTCAATTCTAGATAACGTAGTTGACCCTCTGGAGGTTCCACCCCAATTACTAGTAAGCCAGAATAACCAAACTACTTTAGAAAGATAAGATTTATTAAGTCAGGCAACTCACTCTTAGGAAGATTGAAGTGAAACCCCGAAAATAAAGGAAGTAGAAGTTAACATCTTGATAGAAGACCTATATAATATGGTAGTTGAAGATCTTATTAATCAGTTCATTGATGAGATTTTTGATGAGGAGGAACTCAAGTTGCAAATATCTATTTTGATCTCTAAACTCCAGGAAGTAGAGGAGATGGAAAGGGAGACAAACCTCATTGTCATTGAAAAAGGGTTAGTAGAGTTGGCTGAGGATTTTACAAGTCCTCTAGGATTAGCAGTCATCCTCCCAAGTAGGGGAGGTCCCAATTGTATGAAAGTATTAAGAAAGTAATGGTGGAAATCCTGGCAAGAACTACCTCTAAAGATGGGGAAGCTAAGGGTCAAATTAAAATAAACTAATATTCTTAATGCTTGGAAGGGGAAGTTCCTTCCCTAGGTGCCATGAATGTCTTAACATGTAATGTTAGGGGCCTCAATGCCCCTAACAAGAAACAACTCCTAAAATTCTGCATTACTAACACTAAAGCTAACATGATTGTTCTTTAGGAAATGAAACTTACTAGTGAAGAAATGAATACATTCAAAAGATCATTAGGCTGGAGGGAGATAAAAGATTCCCTTACCGAAGGCACTTCTGGAGGTCTTTCCATAATATGAGATCCTAGAAATGTACATCTATAGAAATTCATAAAAAAATAGGTGAGTGGTATGGTGAAAGGAATTACATCTAAATTTGGCTATAGGTTGTTTAATGCCTATGGTCCAATTGACAATAGGGATAAAGTTAGGTTATAGAAAGAAGTTGAAGACATACTAACATTAGAACATTAAGGTCTATCTATTCTAGGAGGAGATTTTAACACTATTCTTCAATCTTAACAGTATTCTTCAATCTTCATAAAAGAGAGGAGACAAAAACACCCTCTCATTAACATCAAAAGGTGTTTTTAATTGGGTAAATAGGTTAGGTATTCTAGAGTTGGCTAGATCAGACAACACCTTCACTTGGAACAATAGAAGGAAGGGGTTTAGTAATATTGTAGAAAGACTAGACATGTTATTTCTATCCTGGAGATTTGTGATTAGTATCAGTTTCATTTCAATCTAAAGTTAAACCAATATCAAAATTGAATCACTAACCCATGGAGCATAAAATTCTAGAAAATAAATGGCCTAGCAATTGTCCTTTCAAATTTTAGTAATTATGGCTAAAAAATGATGATTGTATAAATCTTATTATGATATGCTAGAAGGAAATAAAAATCTTAGGATTCAATATGTTCCAGGTAGTTAGTAAATTGAAAGTAATCAAATGCAAGTTAAAAGAATGGAACTCTGAATTCTTTGGAAATATCTTTGAGGATAAAATAAATCTAGAAGACAAATTGGAATCTTTAAATAAGGAAGTTATGGATAATGGAATGGGAGAGGTTCAATTCCTTGAAGAAAGAAAGCTTATGCAATAATATGAAGAAGTTCTTGCTAAAAAATAACTTATTTGGAGACAAAAATTAAGAGAAATATGGTTAGAAATTGGGGATAATAACACAAAATATTTTCATAATAGCTCTAAGTAGTTAAGAGCTATTAACTAAATTACTTCCATTAAAGAATGGATGGAATTCCAAAGAAATCAGTTGTAGATATCAACTTAGAAGCCATTTGTTACTTTGAAGGTATTTATAATAATGGTGTAAGTTCTAGTCTGATAGCCCAGAGGAGTGTTCTCTCTAGCATCCCAAGATTAGTATCTATGAAACAAAACAAAACCTTGTTGTAGAAGATCACCAAATGAGAGGTTGAAGTCCTTAAAAAAATGAATACAGACAAGTCTCTAGGTCCTAATGGTTTTCCAACCTTTTTCTTTTAGAAATGTTGGGACTTCATAGGAGAAGATGTAATGAAAGCCTTGGAAGAAGTCAAGAAATCCAACAAATTGCTGAGAAAAGTCAGTAATACTTGTTACGATTAACCTTAGACATAAATAACAGTTATCTACAAATATAACCAATATTATAAAATAATAGATCACATAGAAGAGAACACAAGACACAAATATGATTTCATATAGTTCACCCAATCCCTAGGCTAGGTCCACCAATAGTAAGTCCAATATTACTAGCACCCAGTGATTACAATCCATAATCTCTTACAACTCAATACTGCTGTAAGAAGCTACAATATCACCATACATTATGAAATCCCTAACCTTAAGCCTTTTTATACAATATTTTTACCACTTACAAAATTAGATCTAGAGTAAGTCATCCAATAAAAAAAATAGAATCCAACACCTTTTACAATATAAGGTCATTTTTGGTTTTAGGGGTGCTGCCCCTGAAAACCTTCATGGTTGACCCTGTTGGAGTAACTACCAACCTTCCCCTTTAGAATTCGTGACATGGCTTAACTACCTCCTATGTTCTACAAGTCTAGTTCTTGTATCAAGCATTAACATAACGATCTTTTCATGCAATGACAACTCTAGCTTGTAACAAGTGGCATCGAAGCTTGGTCACATGTTCAAATCTTCTTGGGTAATGCTGGTTGGGGCATTTTTGGACTAACCACCAACCTTCCCCTTTGGGATTCGTGAAATGGCTTCACTGGCTCTTATGTTCAACAAGTCTAGTGGTTGTATCAAGCATTAAAAGTTCAGTCTTTTGGTGTAATGATAACCTAGCTTGTAATAGATCCCACCCTGTACTATGATAGAGAGTGCACTTGGGGCATTGCCCCATGACCCCATCTTGGGGGCGCTGCCCCCAAACCCCTATAGAAATAATCTATGGGGAAACCACACCGAATAATCCTCTAAGTCTGATTAGGCTCCACATCACAACAATCTCCCACTTTGAGACTGATGAAACTCCACATCAATAGCCTCCCACTTGGAGACTAATCATAGAACTGCTAAACATATACCTCCATTAGAATATGAAACCACCCTAGACTCTATTGTTCTTTTATTCTATTTAGTCTAAAAGAACAATTGAATTTGAAGAAAAATTCAACTTCTCCCTCGTTACTACATTGGTAAACATATCTGCTAGATTATCATCTATATGTATATTATCTAGCTTTAATTCTCCATAATCCAAAATTGACCTAACAAAATGGTACCACAACTGTATGTGTTTTGTCTTTGAATGTAGAGTATAACTCTTTGCAAGTTGAATGACAATCTGGCTATCTGGAAACAAATAATTATCCCTCTATGGGTGTTCCAATTCTTTCATGAAGAACTAGAGCCATATCATCTCCTTGGCTTCCTCTGTAGTATCAACATATTCTACCTCTGTAGTGGATAAAGCATTAACTTTCTATGAACGAGAAATCCATCTCACTACTGGCCCACCAATAGTAAGTACATAACATTTAATACTCCACGTAGTATCAATATCCCCTGCCAAATCTTTGTCAACATAGCCTTGTAAATCAGTAGTAGAGCTCCCAAAATGTAAAGACTTGCTAGATGTTCCTCTCAAATATTTGAGAATCCATTTAACTATATTCCAATGCTCAATTCTTAGATGACTCATATACTTGCTAACAACTCCCATTGCATGCACAATATCTAGCCTAGTACATACCATAGCATACACCAAGTTTCTTATAGGTGAAGCATAAGGTACCTTGGACATCTTAGCCTCCTCTTCTTGTGTTTTAAAACACATCTCCTTAGTCAATTTAAAATAATTAGGTAAAGGTGTGCTAACAAATTTAACATTCTCCATAGAGAAACACTGCAACACCTTCACAATATAATTAGTCTAAGATAATGTGAATTTTCTATTTTTTCTATCTCTCCAAATATTCATACCAAGGATTTGTTTTTTTGCCCCCAAATCCTTCATAGCAAATGATTGTGTTAATTGTTCATTTAAGCCCTTAATGTGATCCATGTTAGACCTAGCTACATGCATATCATCAACATATAAACATAAAATAATGTTGCTGTCATCATCCAACCTCTTAAATTAAACACAATAATTTGAATGAAACCTGCTATATCCATGCTCATGCATAAAATTTTCAAATTTCAAATACCATGCCAAGGTGCTTGCTTCAAGCCATATAAACTTTTCTACAATCTGTTCACTAAGCTTTCCTTATCTTTGACCTCAAATCCATGTGGTTGTGCCATATATATATATATATATCTCGTCATTAAAATCACCATGAAGAAAATTTGTTTTAACATCAAGTTGCTCCAAAAGAAAATCTTTAGTAGCCACAATACTTAAAAAAATATAAATAGAAGTCATTTTAACAACAAGATAAAATATCTCATCAAAATCAATGCCCCTTTTCTGTCCAAATTCTTTTACCACTAACCTAGCTTTAAATTGTTTCTTGCCTCCATCCTCTTCTTTCAACTTGTAAACCCATTTATTTTGTAAAGCCCTTTTACCTGAAAGAAACTTGCATAAATCCCATGTCTTATTTTTCAGCAAAGAGTCTATTTCTTCTTTCATTGCAAACTCTCATTGGATCTTTGTATCCACCTACACAACTTTATCATAACAATCAGGTTCACGAGCATCAATATGTGAAATAGAATACACAAAAGGAGAAATATTTCTGGAGGTCTACTTAGCCTTGTTGTTTGTCTAACATTCATTGGGATGTGTGGTATTTTTTGTTGTGGTTTTTGTAGATCACGAGGAACTAGCGAAACATCATCTTTTGGAATATCATCCAACACTACATAAACAATATCTTTCTTCTCATATTGCTGCAATAGATCTTTGTATATAACTTTTTCATTGAATATAACATCCCTACTTCTTATAATTTTACAATTTTTAAAATCCAAAAGCCTCTATCCAAATTCATTAGTTCCATATCCAACAAATACACATTTCTTTGACTTAGCTTCCAGCTTAGTTCTATTTTCAGAATCTATATGTGCAAATGCTTCACAACTAAAGGTTTTGAGAAAAGAATAACTCACCTTCTAACCAATCCAAGCTTCCTTTGGAATACCACAACCTAAAGGAGTAAAGGGACCTCTATTAATCATAAAAATAAAAAGTATTGACAACCTCCACCCACATGTTTAAGGGTAGCCCAACATGCAACCTCATGCGTTCAACCACTCCATTTTCCTATGGAGTCCTTGGAACAATTTTATGTCTATGAATACCATTAATGGAGTAATAGTTTTTAAATTCATAACTGCAATACTCACCACCATTATCAAATCTGAGACATTTTAGTATTTTACCAGTCTCATTCTCAACCAAGCATTTCCTTTTCTTAAAAGTTTGAAATACATCAAATTTTTGTCTAATGAAACGAACCCATCCTTTTCTAGTTGTATCATCAATAAATGTAACATAATAATGAGAGCCACCAAGGGAAGATACCTAAGATGGTCCCATAGATCTATATGCACAAGATCTAATTTCTCATTCTTCTTTTCCTTCCCACTCTTCACAAACCTCACTCTCTTTTATTTTCCATGCATACAACTTTCATAGAAATTCATATTAACACATTTCAGACTTGGTAAAACTTTCCTTGAATGAATTAATTTCACACCTTTCTCACTCATGTGCCCATGTTTTCTATGCCATAGCATTGTATCAAAATCTACAACATTTGTTTGTTCTCCCTGCTCAACTGTAGTAACTATTCCTAAACATTCAATTTTTCTAAAAAATAATCAAAGTAGAAGGAACAATATGACCTGTACAAAGATATAAGGTGCCTACTTTCACACCTTTTTCTACTACAAGAGAACATTTTGAAACATTCCAATTTTTATCAATAAAACTAACTACACAACATTCATCACTGAGTTGCCCTGCTGAAATTAAAATCCTACTTACCCTTGGAACATGTCTTACCTCATGTAGTAGCCAATAATTCCCATTCTGCAATTCAATCTTAACTTTTTTCCTTCCAACAATCTAACATGGTTCATTATCTCCCAAATAAATAAGCCCAAAATGCCCTTGGACATAATCAATAAAATAACTTCTATGGGTGTAACATGAGATGAAGCACCAAAATCTAAAATCCATGAATCATCAAGAATTTATAGAGAAAGAAGAAAATCATCCTCTTTGGATATTTTACTTACTACATTTTTCTCCTTGTTCCCTTTTGGTTTATATCCTTCATTTTTCTTTCAAGTCTAGCAATCTTTCTTCTTATGCCCTGGTTTTCCATAGTACCAACAATATCTTGGTCCTCTAGATTGAGACCTCTTCCCCTTTGACACTCTTGATTTTTCATGATTTCCAGAATTATTTCCTCTCTCTGTCATTCTATACTTCTTGATGTAGATCCCCCTGATGTTTTCTTACGCATTTACCCACTCAAAATAACACCAATCACATCATAACATTTTAGGATATTAGATCAAGAAACATAATTAATCATAACCATTACCAAGCCATTCCAACTTTCAGGTAAAGAACACAAAATAAAGAGAGCCCTAATTTCTTCATCAAAATTGACATTGAAAAAAGAGAACTGACTAGTAATAATATTAAACTCATTTAAATGATTTGCAATAAATGCACCTCTCATCTTCATATTAAATAAATGCTTCATGAGAAATACCTTGTTTGAAGTGGAGGGCTTTCCATATAGTTTTGCTAGGGTTTGCATCAATTGCTCCATTGTCTTTACTTTTGTAATGTTAAATGTCACTGATGGTGCCAAGAATAATCAAATATGTCCAAGTGCCTTTCTGTCTAAAATCTTCTAGTCCTCATCTATTATAATTTCCTATTTCTTTTGTTTTGCTTCCAATGGCTTCCCTAAATCCTTTTGGTAAAGATATTCCTCCATTTGCATCTTCCATAACTGAAAGTTCTTCCCATTCAACTTCTCCACCTTTAGCTTACCCTTGTCTACCATCACTCCCACTCAACCATGAGACTCCCACTCAACTGTAAGACCTTCCTAGAGAAGATCACTAAAAAAAAGCTCAACGGTGGTTAGGCTAAAAAGTTAAAAAAATGACGACCATCTAGCTTTGATACCACTTGTTAGGATTAACCTTAGACAAAAATAATAGTTACATGAAAATATAACCAATATCAAAAAATAATAGATCAAATAAAAGAGAACACAAGATAAAAGGATTTAACATGGTTTATGCAATCCCTGGGCTACATCCATCAACAAAAAGTCCAATATTATTATTATTATCTAATGATTACAATTTGAAATCCCTTATTTCTCAATACCACCTAATGAAGCTACTATATCTATTGGAATTATTTACAATTGGGGGGTGGGGCGGGGGTGGGGTAGCAGGGTGAATTAATTATCCAAGGTCCAGATGTACAAATAAAACTTTTCAATGCTTAGTAGACCCATATCTATAAAACCTTATTATTCATGCATCTATTAGATCATACAATACTTAAACTTTGTAGGTTATTGTCCTAGGTCAATTTTTTTTTACAAAAATGTAAACATGAAACATAAAAGATTCAATAACACATTTGACACAAGGATTTTATGTGAAAAACCAATTTGGGAAAAACCACTAGTAACATGCTACTAATTTCCACTCTTTTGAAGTGATGCCCTGTGAAAGGCCAACCCTTTTAAAGGTTATAATACACACTATTAAATATGATCCGGTTAAAGGATTTCAATCACCCTGATAAGAGTGAGTCTTGTTAGAGGACTTTAGACCATTCCATTAGAATGTCACCCCATTAAAAGATTTACAAATGACTATTAGGTCAATCTTAATATAAAGGATTTACCATAGATTGATGCAATGATTAGAAAGTAACAATAAGGCTTGATCTAATAAAAATTTATAACTCATTTATAGATTACAGATCTCAATTTTAGTCCTCCATTTTTCTTGGCTTTCACACAATTCAATTCTGATAGCTTGTTCACCCTTGAAGAATTCAAAATCTTAAGCCTTCTTTCTTTGTATGGTAATTGCAGTCTCTTTTGTTTAGCTAATGAATGAAGCAATACCCTAGACTCTTTGTCTTCCTTAGGTTCTTGCACATAACAACCTTTGCTTCTGACCAACTCTCTCTATAAATAGAGAATTAAGATCTTTTTCCACTTAACAAAAAATTGTCCATTTTAGAGTTAGGTAAGATTAGGTAGGATACAATGAATGTACCCACTTTTCCATTTGGTTCCTTTAGAAACTTCTTCTTTAATCTTCCTTGAATTTACCAAAAAATAGTTTATCTTGAATTCTATGCCACCAACTCATCATAGTTATCTTCCACATGCTTCACACAATTCAAGAAAATAAAATAATTAGCTCACATTTGTAAAATATTCAATTTAACATAAATATTGGTACTCGACATCAATATATTGTCACTCGGCTTCTATACTATTCTTTCGCTCAGGCAACACTAGTTTACTGATGCTCAACATCAACTAAACTTTACTTGGCATATACTAACAATCACTCAGCTTGCATTGTTTTTCATCTTTTCTTAGCATCTCTTGATTTTCACTTGCCTTCCACTGATTTCTTCTCAGCTTGCACTGATTGCTCAACAAGGCTCAATAGACAATTTTCATACTTGATCTTCTTCCAGTCTTAACTTGACTGATCTTTCATTTTAGACTTTAAGTAGATAAAAAATAAACTATAGTATTAATGTCTTACTTGGTCTTAGGAATTCTTTTACATAAAAAAATAACTCAGCCTTTCTTTAGGTGTTATTATTATCTCCTCTTTTCAAATCCTCTTCATCAATCAACTAAATGATAGCTTTAGGACCAAAAAACAATTGTCTCACTAGCAGGTAGTAAGTTTGACATCATTGAAAAAATAATAATTTTTCTATTACATGTTCTTCACTTCAAAAAAATCTTATATAATGAAGCACTAGAATCTAAAACCCATGAATCATCAACACTTTCTAAAGAAAGAAGCAAAGCATCCTCTTCGGATTTGTTTCTTATCACATTTACCTCTTTGTTCCCTTTTAGTTTATCTCCTTCATTTTTCTTTCAAGTTTAGCAATATTTATTCTTATGCCCTAGTTTTCAATAGTACCAACAATCTCTTGGTCCTCTAGATTGAGATCTCTTCCTCTTTGACTTTCCTCTTGATATCCCATGATTTTCAAAATTATTTCCTCTCATTCATTTTGCCTCTGCTTTGTCCATTCAAAGCACTTCTTGATGTAGATCCACCTGAGGTTTTTCTATGAGTTTCCTCACTCAGACTAACACCAATCACATCATCAAATTTTAGGGTATTAGATCTAGACATAAAATTACTCATAGCCATTACCAAGCCAATTCAACTTTTAGGAAAAGAACACAAAATCAAGAGATCCCTAATTTCTTCACAAAAGATTGACATTCACAGAAGATAACTAACTTGTAATAGTATTAAACTCATTTAAATGATCTACAATAGATTCACCTTCTACCATGTTCATATTAAATAAATGCTTCATGAGAAATACCTTGTTTGAAGCAGAGAGCTTTTCATATAGTTTCACTAGGGCTTGCATCAAATCTTTCACCGTCTTCTCTTTTGTAATGTTAAATGTCACAAATGATGCCAAGCATAATCAAATATTTCCAAGTGCCTTTCTATCTAAAATCTCCTAGTCTTCATCTGTCATAGTTCCTTGTTTCTTTATTTTTCCTTCCAATGGCTTCCATAAGTTCTTCTAGTAAAGATAGTCCTCAATTTGCATCTTCCATAACTAAAATTTTTGCCCATGAAAATTCTCCACCGTTAGCTTACCCTCATTTTCCATCACTCCCACTCAACCATGAGACTCCCACTCAACTATGAGACCTTCCTAGAGAGGATCGCTAAAAAAGAAGAAGTGACGATGGTCAAGCTAAAAAAAAATGATAATCATTTGGCTCTAATACCACTTGTTAGGATTAACCTTAGACATAAATAATAGTTACATGCAAATATAACCAATATTAGAAAATAATAGATCACACAGAAGAGAACACAAGATACAAAGATTTACATTGGTTCACCCAATCCTAGGGCTACATCCACCAACAACAAGTCCAATATTATTATTATTTAGTGATTACAATTTGCAATCCCTTACATCTCAATACCACTGAAAGAAGCTACAATATCACCATACATTATAAAATCCCTAATCTTAAGCCTTTTCATACAAGCCTTTTACCAGTTAGAAAATTAGGGCTAGAATAAGTCATCCAATAGAAAAATAGAAGACAATCCCTTTTACAATATAAGGTCATTTTGGCTTCAGGGGGTGTTAGTGTAAATAATTATTTACTATTTACCCTATACTTAAGTTTATTTATATTAGTGCATTTTCATATTAATTGTATTGTAGGTACCTAAGAGTTTTCATATTCATATGATTTGTCATGTAGAAAACACTATAGTTTGCACCCCACTTAAGCACATGTTGTTTGCTACATTTCTTTATGAGATACAACCTTATATTCTTATCATCTCATTGTTACACACACATTCATGCACAATAGAGGATAAACCACTCTTGGTGGACATGTTCTTAGTTGTTATGTTTACCTCTTGTATGAATCCTAGACATATCAGTTGCCTTAAATATATACAAGGCACTTCTATGATGTATTCATCAAATTATCTAATTAATCCATTCTCATTTGATCATATCTTGTCTCTCTTGTGTTATTTTTTGAGCTTCTTGATCTTGGTATTTCATTCTCGCCTTAGTCAAATTCTTACATGGTATGAAAAATTGAGCCAAATTCTTACATGGTATCAGAGCTATACTAAATTCTTACATAGTATCAGAGTCAAAGGAGCATTCATTACATAGCCATTGGAGAAAAATTTTGTAGGTCAAGATTGAAGCTTGTTGGTGCAAATCATTTATTGACATCACATTGAGAAAGTCCAAAAACCCCTAAATTGACTTTTGTTTCATCAAAATTGAACATCTGAGAAAAAATATAGAGACATTTGATTTTTGGAGGTACAATGATGAAAATTCAAAGAAAAATAACTATAGAGGTGATTTCCAAACAACAATATCTACCTCATATGTAATCCTTTTTTTGAGAAATTTTTTTTTGGGGTAGAATTTTGTGATCTACACATTGTTGTAGGTTGTTTGTGATCTCTATTTTTGAATTTGTTTAGAAATCACAAATCCTAATTTTTACAACTTTGGAGGCTTCGTCTGGGCTCATACTAATACATTTTTAGGTGCTATTTTTTTTAAAATTACATGATTTATTGTCTAGTTTCCAAATATGGTATTAGTTTAGATTAATATTAAGTGGACATATTACTTTCAACATTTGGTCATTTTTTGGCCTATTTTGGCACTTTAATTAATTAGATCCTTGAGAGATCTTGTGTCTTATCTTGTTGAGTATGATATAGCTTCATATTTGTTGTTGTAACCATCAAAATTATAACTCAACTTTTTCCAAACTTAGAAAGTGGCAATTGTATTTGCACTACATGTAAAGTACCAAAATCATCTATTTGGGTGGGGGTTCCTTGATTCATTGCATATTGGGGGTACATTGATTAATACATCATGGATGCTGATGATTAATTACCTTGACAATGAAAAATAAAATAAATGCAGTAAATTATTTCTCACTTATCTTAGTGAGCATAATGCATTTCTATATGTGAAAGGACTTTCATACAATGATGACACTATTAAAATCATTCATCGAGAAATTTATCTACATATGGATATGGAGGTTATAGATTCACTTCATGACATGAAATCAAATGAATTTTACAATATTTGGATCTATCTTTGGGAGATTTATGGAGATCCACATGTTCCTCCATTCCAAATAGATCTTTTACCTCTAGTTGTAGCTCATTCCTCTCCAATTGAGACCACTACATATACTATTGTTCCTAATGATGCTTGTGCTCATACATTCATGGATTCAGGTGATCAAGTACAACAAGACATTCATTTTCTTCTAATTGTATTTCCTTGGAATGACTTCTTGACAGACATTTTAGGTTTATTTGTGGAGTCCTACATTGAGGATATGGGAGACACCATTGGTGATATAAATCTTCTCTTTATTGAAGATGATCCTTCTTCAGTTATTGCAAGGGAATACTCTGACCCTCACGATTCTCCACTTGATATTTCTTTTGAGTTTGACATGATTGTAGATACTTTCTTATAATATTTTTAGGAGGTCTCTATCACTTTAGAACAGACACTTGAGTCATTGGAGATTGGTTTCCATGAATTTCAAACTTCACTTGAGATGTCATATTGCATGGTTAATCATACTCATGTGTTGGAGATTCCTATTTTCAATTTCCTGAGATATCATACCTTTTGAGGGTTCTTCCTACTGATTGGGGAGGATTCTTTTGTACATCTATCACACCATTTCCTATTGTAAGAAACATATTCATTTTTCATGGTGGAACTTCTACTTTGATCCAAGAGCATCTTTCATGGGTGTACATTCTACATTAAGAGGGGGTGGGGGGGTTCTTTTCTTCTCTTCATTCTTCTTTTTGAGGAGACATACTTATGTTTGGAGTTTGAACCAAATTCTTACATGGTGCAGTTACCATTGGTTCCTTTCTTTTAACCTTCTACTATTGGTCTTGATCTTGATTGGTTAATGACATCTTCATTATTCAAGGACATGGTGACATATCTTTAGACTTTAGAACAATGTATTTCATATGGATTTCCCTTCCATCTTCCTATCTACAATGGGAAGGCTTCTTGCATTTGTATTTGGTGTATCTTCTTCCTAAGTGATTAAATGTAATATGTATACATTGGATTATCTTTTGTCTTCAAGCACTTTCCATACTTATAAGAGTTCATCCATCATTGGGGGAATTCCATTTCTCCTATTTTCTATTCTATGGATGGATTCTCTATTGTATATGCATGATGCATTCCATAATAGGATGGTCTTCATTACTCCATTCATACATGCACCTTGCTTTATTTTTCTTTTCTCTTTATGGGGGAGGGTTTTTCCCATGTGGTTTTCTCTCTTTCTCTTCTTTATGAGAAATTACATTGCATTTTTTCGTTTTGCACTTGCAGTTTGTACATAGGTACCTAACACGGCCTAGTATCTGGGACCCATATTACATTATTGTCTAGCTTTTGTGAACTTAAGTGCATTCTCCTAATCTGAACTTAAGGGAGGGTGCTGGTGCAAATAAGTATATACTATTTACACTTTACTTAACTTAGATTAATGCATTTTTGTATTAGTTTTCTTGTAGACACATAGGAGTTTGCACATTCATATGAGTTCTCATGTAGACAATATAGTAGTTTGCACTCCAATTGAGCACATGTTGTCTACTACATCTCTTTACGAGATAGACCTTTGTATTCTTATCATCTCATTGTTGCACACACATTCATGCACAATGGAGGATAATCCACTTTTCATGGACATGTACTTAGCTGTTATGCTTATCTCTTATATGGCTCCTAGACATATCAATTTCCTTTATGTACAATGCACTTCTATGATGTATTCATCCAATTATCTAATTAATCTATTCTCATTTGATCATATCTTGTCTCTCTTTTCCTATTTCTTGAGCTTCTAAATCTTGGCATTTTATTTTTTCCTTATTCAAATTCTTACATGGTATGAAAGATTGAGGCAAATTCTTACATGCTATCAGAGCTATACCAAATTCTCACACTCCTTTTTTATTTATTCTAATAGTTGATGTGTTAGGGAGCTCAATCACATGATCAAGAAGGAAAGGAGCCATCAAAGTTATCTCAATAACGAATGGGAATGAACCATCTACACATAATCATTTTGTAGATGAAACAATGTTATTTGGAGAAGGATCGAGTAGAGAGGCCTTTTTTCTAAAAGGATATCCTGGGTAACTATACCAAGGTGTCAAGTCAAGAGATTAATAGAGATAAATGATAGATATTTTTATTCAACACTTCCACCAATTTGGAAGCTAAAATTTGCACCATTTTAAACTTTAGTGAAGGTATCTTTCCCTACAGATACTTGGGTCTCCCTCTAAATTTGGGTCACAATGTTTGTAAACTATGGGAGCCCATAGTATTTAAAACTGAAGGTCTACTTAGAACCTTTTTCTAGTAGGGTAATACCAATCAACATGAGTTTTCCCTTCTTTCCTAAGACCAAATCTTTAGTTCTAAAAGTCTAGGTGGAGCTAGTATAAATATATTAGACATCAAGTATTAGCCTCAAGAACAAGGTTATTGTGGAGGATGGTTAGGTTAACTAACCTCAAATGGGTTAGGATTATTTCCCACAAATACCTTTTATCCCCTAATCCAATCAACATCTCTAGATTTTGGACTGTCCTCTTGAAATGTAGAAATATTATTTAGAATAATCTCTCATGAAATCTAGCGGGTGGAAATGAGGTTTTTTTTGGGGAAGGTCCTTGGGGAGGCTATGAGCCCCTTTTCTATTATGGTTCCCTTCTAAAATGGAACAAAGATGAAGGACTATGTAATTTTTGGGGAAGATGGATTGCGTTGGAAGTGGAGAGATCTTAACATTAAAGACATTATGTTAGAAATAAATTTTCTTCTTTAGTCAATTCTAACATCTAGAGTGATCTCTTTTAAGGGAGGGGATGATAAACTCATATACGATGGGAGAAAAAATGAAGAGTACAACTAAAAAATGGGCTATTTGTATCTTGAATCTCTGCAAGAGTTCTCTCCATCTCCTTTCTCTCTTCATGTGTGTTGGGATATGTTCTTCCTTCCCAAGGAAAGATTTTTCTCACGGATTATCCTTCATCAATTGGTGCTTACAATAGAAAGGCTTTAAAGTAAGGGATTTAGTGGCCTAGTAGATTCCCACTATGTAAATCTAATGAGGAAAATATTGACCACCTCTTTCTTAATTTCCTTTACTCAAACTTATGATAGCATTGGATGTGTTTGCAATTGGGAGATGTTAGCTTTACCAAATTCAGTAAGGATTATGTTGACTTTTGGCTTCTACTGAGAACATACACTATATATCATAGCCTTTGGACTATTTCTACTTCCATTATTCTATGGGAACTATAGAAGGAGAGGAACCATATAATCTTCTAGGATAAGCATATGTCTATTGATAAATTAATTTTTTTAAAAAGTCTCTATCATGGAATTAACTAACAACAAATTGCTTAATTCTCTCCCCAAACATGCTAAGATGACTCATTGGGATGAAAGGATGATAGGTAGATGGATTGGTCTAAAAAATTCCTCCCTTTCTGGGTGATGGAGGGACTCTAGGTAAATTAAAGAGATTAGAATGTGTTTGGAAGGCTCCATAGGATGGCCGGTTCAAGCTCAATTTTTATGGAGCCTCTAGAGGAAATTTGGATCAAGTAGGTATAGGGTGTTGCATTACAATGATCAAGGGATTTAAGTAGCTAACTTTTCCAAATACATAGGTGAAGCTACTAACAAATGGGCAGAGATTTTTCCTCTAGTGGAGGGCCTTTTATTGTTTAAATCCTTAAATATTAATGTTTTAGAAGTTGAGGGGTTTTCTACAATCATAACTAATACCCTTAGAAAAGGTTCCCTTCCTAATTGGTGGATAGATGCAAAATTAGCTATAGCTATAGAACTTTACAAATACTTTGACAAAATTATTTTCAATCATATCTATTGAGAAAGTAATAAGTGAGCATATGTGTTAGCTAATATGGGGATTTTTTCCTTTCTAGCATCAAATGTTTGATTATTGCCTTAGCTTCCTTATTAATCTTTAGTTACAAGGCTAAAAAAAGATGGTAAGTACAAATTGTATTTTAAGTAGGTAAAGAGCTTGATATCTTTAGTTTTTGTATTCTTCCCCTTATTGAATCATGATTACATTCACAAGCTATAAATCTTTGCAAAGTTGGAAGTTTGAGGTCACAAGGTAGGATTTTATTACTCCCTTCAAGTAATTGGTAGAAGCATCCCCTCTTTGAAGCTTTCTTAATTTCATACTCTCTGTTTGCTTATATTTTGAGATGTATTAGTTTGATTGGTATGTAGAAGTATTTTAGAAGGGTATTTTGTGATTTTATTAATCAACTTTGGGCATGTTAATATTTACTTGATTTGATAAATGCTCCTTTAAGACTTTATGAGTTTTTTAATTTTCATTCTCTGGTTGATGGCCTTCTGCAGTTTCTTTTTTTTTATATCATTTTAATAGTATCCTTATTTAATTTTTCTAGCCCATAACAAAGAAATATGGAGTTGCCTATTTCTGTTACTATTTCTATAACATTTCAGGTAATTTAAGACACAAGAGTGGATCTCTTTGGAGAAGATGAAAAATCATAACCATTGGATGTGGAATCAGGGATATATTTTTAAAATTTGGGCTAGATTGAGGGACCATCTCCCAATTTTTTCCTTTCAATGCCTCACGAGTTGGGTTGTACTTTTTAAATATTTAATATATGGTCTTGAACTCTTTCTTATTGGAAAAAAATCTTTTAAAAATAGAATATTTAAATTTTAGAAACTTGTTAAATGTATTGATATATTGGTAATTTAATGTTATAAATTTATAATTTATTATTTCTTATCACAAATAAAATATTCCAAAAAATTCATTTATATGTTATTAATTTAAAATATTATTTAATTAAAAAATGAATATTTGTTGAGGATTAAAGAGTGAAAGCATGGGATTGAAGAAGATGAATTAAGAAAGCGAATTGGAAGGATATTTGTAAAAGGACAGAGTATTTGAGTTGACCAAGCTGCAAAGGACATTCTAATCAAAGAGGATCAAGTGATCAAGCCAAAACAAAGATTTGAAATTAGCAAAGACAATTACATCAACAATCAGGTCAAGTCATTGTTACTCTCTAATAATTTTAGTAGTGAATCAAATCTCCTAGTAGAGTTAGCCTAATAGCTATTTGGTAAATCCTCTGACAAGGTGGCATTTCTAGATTGAAGTGTCTAAAGATCTCAAACAAGGCCACTCCTAATAGGGTGAATTAAATCCTTTAACAGGGTCACACCTAATAGTATGTTTTGTAACCTTCAACAATGTTCTCTCCTAACATGGCTCACTTAAAAAGAGTGAAAAATATTAAATTTTGTTGCAATTGGTGGTTCTCCCAAATTGGGTTTGCACATTAAATCTTGGTGTCTTGTGTGTTCATGTTATTTTCTTTATTGTTTGTAAAACTAAGTTAATTAAGGTTAATCACATTAATATCTTAAGATCTCTGTACTAACTGATTTATAGTAGAATATTCAGTGTTAACTGAGTTACAACAAGATTTGGTTTTTATATTGTGTTGACATTTTAAAAGGGACTATTGGATTTGTTTTTGTAGTAACTGATTCACCCCTCCCCTCTTAACTACTCCTTTACATTTCCAACAATTGAGTCTCTTACTACTGGTGTATCTCTTTTGATCCAATGGTTCCTTCTGAGCTTGCAACTACTCTTTAGCTCCAACCTTCAATGGATGATGTTTTGCTTCATCCACATGCTAACTTTTGTGCTAACAAAACCTCTAAGAAGACTTCTGTAATGGACACCCTTGGATGTCCCAAAAAACTAAACCAAATTGCTGAAAGGAATTATGTCAAACAATTTGCATTCAACTTCTTAAAACCCCTTATAACTCTGGAAATCAAACATTTATTTGTTTGTTGTGTTTCGTGCATGGAATTGGTATCATACAACATAAACAAGAACGAAACTACAATAATATGCAAAGTGGAAATGAACTGCTGCTAATAAAATGTTATTTTCAGAATTCATAAAACCAAATATATGGCAGATTTATCAACTCACTAATTACTTCAGCAATATTGTCATAATACTCCAGCCCATGCTTACGAACTTGCTGCTACAATACTTTGTCCTCCAATCAGTCCACTACCTTCATAATACCATTCCCTCCAAGTGGCATAAGCGTCGGACAAGTAGTGAAGAAGATATGAGCAAAATATCAAATCTGCCTGTAGCCGGAAATGCAACTAAACTGCCTGATAATGAAGCCAATAAGAAAGAATTCCAAAGGCCAAACCCCAAGGGAATGACGTCTAGAATGTTACAAGAGAGGATAGACTTCCCCAAATGCCAAGAACAAAGCTGCAACTCACACACCAATTTCTTCTCATATTCAACCTGCCTAATGAAGCTACAAATGCTTCCTTTTATTCTATTCCCACGGGTCCACTCAACTCATATGGGCAATGTGGGATAAAGATGTGTAATATAAAACATATATTAAAATACCCCTTATGTCTCCCTTGGGTACACATCACCATAAAATAAATATTAAAGTAATACTTTAATATTTTACAATTAAATTAGACGTTACTTTAATAAAACTTCAGGCATTAAAATGTATTAGCAATCAGACTCTGAATAATGCGAGTGATAGCTCATCGAAAAGCTCTCACTGAGGAGTATCGAATCCAATCACCAAAATTGACCTGCACTGTGTCCTGCCGACTTACTAAAAATAGTAAGTATGCCTGAAACTGAGTAAATCAACTTCGTTTTGGCCCAAACTGGAAATGACTAGGCCAAAACACTCCAAGATCCCATTAAACCCTTCGTTAGCCCTCGAGACCATGTAGAACAAGGCTAATGCACACACACTTGGTCAACTGCTAAAATGGGGACATTACAGTCCACCGCCCTTGAAATTGCTTGTCCTCAAGCAATCTCAGTCCAGCCTGCTGAATAACCTTCTCACTCTCCCATGTAGAATCTTCCTCCGGCAGATCTTTCCATCTGACCAAATACTCCTTCACTATCCTATTTCTAAGCTTCCTCTCTCTGGTATCTAGAATAGCCTTAGGTACTAACACAAGCTTCCCCTCCTCATCCAAAGGGGGTAAATCTGCAGAAGGCGCTACACTCTGACCAATGGCTTTCTTAAGCCTAGACACATGAAACACATTGTGCACTCGATTGCCCTCTGGAAGCTCAAGCTCATAGGCGACTTTGCCCACTTTGCGAATTACCCTGTAGGGACCATAAAATGTAGGTTTCAACTTTTCAGCTCCGCTCTTCTTGAGCGATGACTATCTATATGGTTGTAGCCTCAAGTAAACCATATCCCCTAACTCGAAACTACGCTCTATTTGGTGCTAATTAGCATACAATTTCTATTGATTCTGGGCTTGTTGTATATTCTCTTTGAGCACTTTCAGGATGTCCTGACTATCCTGCAATAAGTTTTTGGCTTTGGGCACTCTACTGTCCCCCAAAACTAAATCCATGAAGCTAGGTGCTTCATAACCATAGAGTGCCATGAAAGGAGTCATCTTGATGGACATATGATAAGTGGTGTTATAACAATACTCTCCCATATGCAACCATCTGATCCAAGCCTTTTGTTGTGTAGTTACATAGTTCCTCAAATATCCTTCTGCCCATTTATTCACAATCTCTGTTTGCCCATCTGTTTGTGGATGATAACTAGTGCTAGGTGTAAGATCTGTACCACACAACCTAAACAACTCTTGCCAAAAAACACTCATAAACTTACTATCCCGGTCGCTGACAATGAATCTGGGCAACCCATGTAACCTGAATATCTCTTTAAAGAAAAGATCTGCCACCTGTGCTACTGTGTAAGTGGACGGAATAGCAATGAAGTGAGCAAACTTCGTCAAGCGGTCCACCACCACATAGATGCAATCCCTTCCCTACACTCGTGGTAAACCAGTGATGAAGTCCATCGAAATACTTTCCCATTTCCTATCAGGAATGGGCAAGGGCTGTAATAAACCTACAGGAAATGTGTGTTCTCCCTTATTCTGTTGACAAACCACACACTCCCTGACATACCTCTGAACATCATCCTTGAGCCCTTTCCATGAAAACCGCTCTTGGATCTACCTATAGGTCTTGAAGACCCCTAGATGTCCAGCTGTGGGTACATCATGAAATGCCTTCAGTATCGCCTCTCTCAAATGTGATGAGGAATCAAATAAACCCTGTCCTGAACTCTGATCAATCCATCTATCACCTCATAGCGATCATCCTGTATGGTACCTGAAATCAATCCAGAAGCCCAAGCATCTCTGACATACTCTGCTATAATCCAATCTCTCCAATCTCCTGAAATCTCTGCCAGAGCACATAAGTGAGGTCTCCGAGATAAGGCATCAGCCACCACATTTTTCTTACCTTTGACAAACTCTATGTCAAAGTCATAAGCCTGCAATTTAGTCACCCATTTTTGTTGTCGGTCATTAAGGTCACGCTGGCTCATGAAGTATTTAATACTGTTGTGATCAGTATTGATCACAAAATGTCCACCTACCAAATATGATCGAAATTTGGCCAATGCATGCATTATGGCCAACATCTCCCGGTCATAGACAGAATAACTTTTCTCAACTCCTCGGAGCTTCCTACTCTTGAATGCAATGGGATGCTTCTCCTGCATCAATACTGCTCCAATCCCATCACCTAATGCATCACAATGAAGCTCAAAAGGCTTCATGAAATCTGGTAGAGCTAGAACTGGACATGAAGACATTACCTACTTGAAATGCTCAAAACACCTCTGTGCTGCCGCTGTCCACACGAAGGCTCCTTTCCTGGTAAGATCTGTCAAGGGTGTAGCAATCTGTGAGAATCCCTTAAAAAACCTCCTATAAAAACCACATAAACCAAAGAATCCCTTAAGCTGTGTAAGGTTTGTGGGAGTAGGCCATTCTATAATAGCTCTAATCTTTTCGAGATCAACCCGAACACCATCTGCACTAATGATATGCCCTAGGTAAAGGAGCTCAATCATGCCAAACTCACATTTACATTCCTTGGCATACAATGACTCTCTCTCTAGAATAGATAACACCTCCTCTAGATGATGTAAGTGCTCCTCCCAGGTCTTACTGAAGACCAAGATGTCATCAAAGAAGATCAAGACAAATCTCCTTAGCTACTTCCTGAATACCTGGTTCATACAACTTTGAAATGTAGTAGGTGCATTGGTTAGACCAAATGGCTGACAACATTCCAATGCTCAAATCCTGGATGACTCATATACTTGCTAACAACTCCCACTACATGTGCAATATCTGACCTAGTGCATACCATAGCATACATCAAACTTCCTATAGCTGAAGCATAGGGTACCTTGGACATCTTATCCTCCTCTTCCTGTGTCTTGGGACACATCTCCTTAGTCAATTTCAAATGACTAGGTAAAGGTGTGCTGACAGCTTTAGCATTCTCCATAGAGAAACGCTGCAACACCTTCTCAACATAATCAGCTTGAGATAGCGTCAATGTTCTGTTCTTCCTATCTCTGCAAATCTTCATACTAAGGATTTTTTTTTCTGCCCCCAAATCCTTCATAGCAAATGCATGTGCTAATTGGCATTTCAGCCCCTTAATATGATCCATGTTAGACCTAGCTACAAGCATATCAGCAACATATAAACATAAAATAATGTAGCTATCATCATCAAACCTCTTAAAATAAACACAGTAATCTGAATGACACCTATTATATTCATGCTTATGCATAAAACTGTCAAATTTCAGATACCATTACCGAGGTGCTTGCTTCAAGCCATATAAACTTTTCTTCAATTTTCACACTAAGTTCTCCTTACCTTTGACCTCAAAACCCTATGGTTGAGCCATATATATTTCTTCATCCAAATCACCATGAAGAAAGGCTGTTTTAACATCCATCTGCTCTAAATGCAAATCTTCAGTACCCACAAGACTTAAAATAGTACGAATAGAATTCATTTTAACAACATGAGAAAATATCTCATCAAAATCAATTCCCTTTTTCTGTGCAAATCCTTTTACAACTAACCTGGCCTTAAATCTTTTCTTACCTCCTTCCTCTTCTTTTAACCTGTAAACCCATTTATTCTGTAAAGCCTTTTTACCTGCAGGCAACTTGCACAAATCCCATGTCTTATTTTTCAGCAAAGAGTCCATTTCATCTTTCATTGCAGACTCCCACTAAATCTTAGTATCCACCTACACAACTTCATCATAACTTTCAGGTTCACCAGCATCAGTAAGTAAAATAGAATACAAAGAGGGAGAAAACCTTTGTGGAGGTCTAATTTGCCTTGTTGACCATCTAACATTCACTGGTGTGTGTGGTATTTGTTGTTACAGTTGTTGCACATCATGAGGAATGGCTAGAACATTAGCTTTTGGAGTATCATCCAGCACTACATAATCATCTTCTTTCTTCTCATGTTGCTGCAACAGATCTTTGTACAACACTTTCTCATTGAATATGACATCCTGACTTCTAATAATTTTAAGACTTTCAAAATCCCAAAGCCTATAACCAAATTCATTAATGCCATATCCAAAAAAGACACATTTCTTTGATTTAGCTTCTAGCTTGGTTCTATTTTTAGAGTCTATATGAGCAAAAGCTTCACAACCGAAGGTCTTGAGAAAAGAATAACTCACCTTCTTACCAGTCCATGCTTCCTCTGGAATACCACAGCCCAAAGGAGTAGAGGGACCTCTATTAATCAAATATACTGCAGTATTGACAGCCTCTACCCACATGTGTAAGGGCAACCCAGCATGCAACCTCATGCTCCTTGCACGCTCCATTATAGTCCTGTTCATGCGTTCAGCCACTCCATTTTCCTGTGGAGTCCTTGGAATAGTTTTTTGTCTACGAATACCATTAGTGGAGCAATAATCTTCAAATTCATGACTGAAATACTCACCACCATTATCAGATCTAAGACATTTTAATTTCTTACCAGTCTCATTTTCAACCAAGCATTTCCATTTCTTAAAAGTTTGAAATACATTAGATTTCTGTCTAAGGAAATAAACCCATTCTTTTCTAGTTGCATCATCAATAAATGTAACATAATAATGAGAGCCACCAAGGGAAGATACCTAGGCTGGTCCCCATACATCTGTATGCACAAGCTCTAATTTCTCCTTTTTGTTTTCCTTCCCTGTCTTTACAAAAATCACTCTCTTTTGTTTTCCATACACACAACTTTCATAGAAATCCATATTCACACATTTTAGACCTAGTAAAACTTTTCTTGAATGAAGTACTTTCATACCTTTCTCACTCATGTGCCCAAGTCTATTGTGCCACAACGTTGTATCAGAATCTACAACAACTATTTGCTCTCCCTGCTCAACTGCAGTAATTGTTCCTGAATATTCATTTTTCTCTGAAATAATCAAAGTAGAAGGAACAATATGACCTGTACAAATATATAAGGTGCCTACTTTCACACCTTTTGCTACTATAAGGGAACCTTTTGAAACCTTCCAATTTTTATCATTAAAAGTAACTACACAACCCTCATCACCGAGTTGCCCTGCTGAAATTAAATTTCTACTTAGTTTTGGAACATGTCTTACCTCATGTAGTAGCCAATGATTCCCATTCTACAACTTAATCTTAATTTTTCCCTTTCCAACAATCTGACAGGGTTCATTATCCCCCAAATAAACAAGCCCAAAATCCCCTTGGACATAATCAATGAAATAACCTCTATGAGGTGTATCATGAAATGAAGCACCAGAATCTAAAATCCATGAATCATCAACACTCTCTAAAGACAGAAGCAAAGCATCCTCTTCGGATTTGTTACTTACCACATTTGCCTCCTTGTCTCCATCTGATTTATCTCCTTCATTTTTCTTTCGATTCCAGCAATCTTTCTTTTTGTGCCCTGGTTTCCCACAGTACCAGCAATCATTTGGTCCTCTCGATTGAGACCTCCTCCCCTTTGACTTTCCTCTTGATTTCCCATGATTTCTAGAGTTACTTCCTCTTTCAGTTGTTCTGCCCTTGCTTTGTGCATTTGAAGCACTTCCTGATGTAGATCCACCTGAGGATTTTCTATGAGTTTCCTCACTTAAAATAACACCAATCACATCATCATATTTTAGGGTACTAGATCCAGGAACAAAATTACTCACCACCATTACCAAGCCATTCTAGCTTTCAGGCAAAGAACACAAAATCAAGAGAGCCCTAATTTCTTCATCAAAATTGATACCCACAGAAGATAATTGACTAGTAATAGTATTAAACTCATTTAAATGATCTGCAACAGATCCACCTTCTGCCATTTTCATATTAAATAAACGATTCATGAGAAATACCTTATTTGAAGCGGAGGGCTTTTCATACAATGTCGCTAGGTTTTTCATCAAATCTTCTATCATCTTTGCTTTTGTAATATTAAATGCCACCAATGGTGCCAAGCATAACCGAATGCTTCCGAGTGCCTTTTCTTCCAAAAGATCCCATTCAGCCTTTGACATAGTTCCCTGATTCTTGGCTTTTCCTTCCAACGGCTTCCATAAATCCTTCTGATATAAATAGTCTTCCATTTGCATCTTCCATAACTAGAAGTTCTACCCATTAAACCTGTCAACCCTCAACTTACCCTCATCTTCCATTGCTCCCACTCAACTGTGAGACTCCCACTTAACCGTGAGACTTTCCTGCAGAGGATAACTGAAAGACAACCTTGCTCTGATACCACTTGTTAGGATAAACCACAGACAGAAATAAAAACTACATGCAAATATAACCAATAATAGAAAATAATAGAACACACAAAAATGAACACAAGGCACCAAGATTTAACGTGGTTCACCCAATCCCTGGGCTACGTCCACCAAACAGCAAGTCTGATCTTATTACAATCCAGTGATTACAACCTGATTACAATCCGTAATCCCTTACAGCTCAATACTGCCGCAAGAACCAATTTCGTATCACAACATTATGAAAAATACCCAACCCTAAGCCCTTTTATACAAGTATTAAACCACTTTAGGGTTATAACATGTCGGCCATATGTCGGCCATAATATGTCGGCTACTGCCTAAATTTTTTTTTTCCCCACTATTTATGAAGTATGTACAATACTTTCCTGATCAGTCACCACAATCTAACAATGAGAGCTTTGTGAATTTGGAGGATCATTTGCAATGAAACAAATCAAGAAATGTTATCTTATATGGAGTATACATTTATTTAGATTTGTGGTCTTAAATTTGATGCTATCACTTTAGGGTTGCTCAATTCTCTTGCTAAGATTAAGCCAAGCCTAAGATTTTTTTTTCATATTGATTTCTACATGAGATATGACTATAACTTAGAGATGTTCAAGGAGATGATGATGTTGCATGACTATTATGCTGTTGTTTGTAGTAATTTTATGTTGGATATTGCTGAGGATTTTCTTTTAGGGATTTCAATATCATTGTTGTGCTTATTGCAAGTAGGCACCATTTCCATCACTATTTATTTGTGGTTGTGATGCTATAAAATTATGGTCTAACCCTAATTATGCCAATTCCTTGACTATTATGGATCTTAAATTTTATGGAAAAAGGCATATGTGTTAACATTCATCATTCCTACTAGCTTTGGAGCTTGCTTGGTAAAACAAAGCCACAATAAAGAATTTTTGGCTTTGGGTTTAATTATTCTTAGCATTTCACATTAATTAATACTAGGATAAGTTCATGAGAAAGATGAAGCTAGTGTATCTGTAGTTGTATTTGAGAAATTCCCATTCATTCTTCCCATGCTTGCTCTTGCCATTAATAAGTTTGTAAAGTTCTTGTATGTAATATCTCTCAATTTTCATTGAAAAAAAAACAAAAATTCTCAATCATTTTCTATTAGGTGTGCTCACTATTCGATCCATAATTCCTAAATACCTAGTTTATGTTATTAGATCCCCACACACATCTCTATATATATGGGAATTCAATTCAAAGCCATGCCATTTTGGCTATACCTATTTGTCATGACCACTCTGTTTAGCTCCAAGTTTATCCATGGCCTTTTGTTTTTCTTTGTTGGAGTTTCTTCTTGTTACAAATCACAAAATATTTCATTAGGGTTTTCAAAATATTCCAAGCAGCATTACAACATTATTCTTCTAGTAAGGTTTATACCTTATTTTCTTTTAAAGCTGGTCTTTTATGGTCCTCTCAATATAATTTTCTTGTCTTCAAGGATTTGAAACTACATCAAGGTTATGGAAATTTGAGTAATCATTTGGAAAATTGAAATACATCCACTATCATTCTAGTTTTCAAATTTGATGTTTTAACTCTAATTATGGATCCAAAGCTTTCAGATGACTTTACAAACAAAGTAAAAATATAAATATTGGAAGAATAAATGACAATGATAGACAATTCACCTCAGATATATTTTTCACACCATTGATATTTTTTATTTTTATTTTTTGTTTAACAAGGTAGCGCAAGTTTATTCCAAAAAATTATACCCAAAATATTTTGTAAGAAATTTTTGGTAAGATTTCATATGCTTTTTCAATAAACTATGGAACTTAACAATGTTGTGCAAGAAATATTTGAAATGATTGTGTATGAACATTTCATGTGTATTCTCATTTCATTTATTTCATATGGAGTTGCAATTATGTTGCTAAAATTGTACTTGTGTCTAGCCTACTATAGTTAGAGTTTGATGATTTCTTGCATTTAATAAAAATGGTTGCCTACACATCTATAGAAAGCATTTCTTATAATCATCACTACGTGACTCACCTCAAGATTTAGGGCATATATACATAAAATTGTCACATAATTATTCTAGAATGGAATAAAAAAGGTTCATGAAAAAGGGAAAACAAATAAATTTAAACTTGATCTGGTGTGTAAATGTTCATGAAAAAATAAAAAATAGTTCCTGATAAACCAACAAATCTCTAGTGGAGAGATGTGGCTAACTACATCTTGTTTAAATGGTAATGTTTTCTCTTCCTCAATATTTTCTTTCATATTTGAATATTTTAGTTGATCAATTAGTACAATTTGTTCCTCAATTTTAATTTTAATTGCAAATCAGATCTTATCACTACATCTCACCTATCTTCTAATAATTTATTATCTATGATAGCGCTATACATTAAATTCTAGTGCACAAGACCAATGGCCTCTATTTGGGTTGGATACATAAAGAAGATGTCAATTAACATAACTCAAAGACTGATTATCAAAACTTCTATACTGCAGTAGGTTGGATAGATAAGGAAGATGTCAATTAGTAGAACTTAAAGACTAATTATCAAAACTTACATGGTGCAATTTTATGGTTTTCTATAGGTCTCATTTGTTTTCCACTATAGTTCTCAATTTAATTTATTGTCTAAGGATTTTGTCTATTATTACTTTTACATTCTATCAAATCTATTTTGGATGATAGAATTTTTCTTGGATTTTAGTTATACAGACAAAGTCTTTTGGGTCAAGAATGTTTTCCAAGTATTCACAAAGTGAGAATAAAGTATAGTTGTGATGAAATAAAGACATTTTAGGTAATTATTTTTCTTTTTTTGGCAAGGATTATATCTTAAGAGACTGATTGTAGTCTATGTCTAATAGATGTAGTTTTAGTTGAGATATAAGTTGATTGTATGTTCTATATTTTTGTATGCAAAATCATTGTTCCTTGGCTGAGACTAGTGATGTGGCACCTATGTCTAACTAATTTTTTTTTCTTGTAACCCTCATCATTAATAACCATAATTTCTTTTTGGATGTTATAGTGTATAGTTTCATATCACCCTTGCCTTTTGTGTCTACCAATCCCTTTGACATGTCTCCTAGTTATGAATTGTTTCTTTGTGGCTTCCCAATAGCAAACTTTGACCGCATAATAGTTAGCATAGGGTTTGATGATGCTCATTATAATAGCATTAATTGGTAGGCTTCATCTCATTTTTTAGGATGGTTCACATCTTCTCAACGATACAATAGTACTCACTCATTGAACTATCGAGACTACTATCACTAATATAATCGTTTACCACCAGTTGCAAGCTTAATCCCCAAATAATTACTCTCTTTCACAAGTCACCATTTTTATTTCCAATTTCTGACTTTGATCCATCATTGGAACCACTAGAAAAAAATCAATTATTGTTCTTATCAAATACTAAGCTATTATTTTCTATTTCATACTTTTGATCCTTTACTATCTGTCAATGTTGAGGTACCATATTCATGTCATTGTTAATATTGAATTTATTATTTCTTATGCAAAAATACCATTTTATAGAACTATTAAAGTAGATTTTATTTTCTAATATGCATGAAAAAGCTTCAATAAAAATGTCAAGATATTGCTCAGAAGATATTGAATGTGTAATTTGATTTAATTGGAAGATTTGAATGTTTAATTTGATTCAACTTTTGGGTAAATCATCAACATTGAGTTTTCCATTTGATCATGACTTATAACATTAGTGGTTTGTATCAAGTCAACTCACATTTAGGTAGGCATGTCCTCCAGGGGCTTTTACTATTTAGACATATGGTCACATGAGGGCTTACTTGGTTGGTACATATAATGTATTAGATTTCTCTACCTTCGACTTACCTCCATAGTTAAAAAAAAGAAGTTTGGATTGACTTTGTTACATAGTTAGAAATTAAGTTTGGATTGCTAACCTACCAAAAAAAAATGAGGCAAAGCAAGCCATCAATATCAATATGAGAGCCTTCAATGTTAATCAACTAAATAAGGATACTTATTAAAAAATTAGTATACAATGTATGTGTGTAATCATTGTATAAAGTACTACTAATTGTAGTGGTAGCCTTTGATATTCACCAACCAAATGAAGATGCTTCTTACAAAATCAAAAGAGAATGTATGTGTGTAATCACTACATATAGTACTTTTGATCATAGATTGTAAAAAAGAACATAATAGTTCAAACTTATGATCATAATATTCTATTTCTATCAAGCAAGATGACCCATTATAAATTTACTACACCACATCAACATGCTTTTGTCATGCCCCTATCGAAGGAAAGCGCTGTAGCTACACACAACCCTTTTTATCACTATTAGTAGTTTGCACAATCAACTTATTTGTGATACATATTGTTTGCATCATTTGAGTCATTGGTTGACCCAACTAATCTTTTCTTCTATCCAAATAATTTAAAATAAATAAGAATATTTTCACTCATACTTCTATAAGATAATTTTTTTAATTCTTAAGATTCATGAATTATTTTTAGATATAAAATTATTACTTGACCATATATATTAAAGATTATAATTTCTACATTTATGGTACATAAGCATAACAACAAAAAAATTGAGGAGTTGATTGAAAAGTCAAAAGTGTTAGAACAATTAGTAAAAAAAAAAAGTTTTTCCATTTAATTATTGAATGGAAATAGATAAATGATTTGACCTCTTGCCGAGAGATACATAATTTAAGTGTAAAAAATTTTCAACCACTTTCAAATTATTAGTATCATTGTATCATAAATAAGATGTGATCAAAATACAATAATAAGATGACCAATCTATTAATAGCATGAAGTATCATTGGACTGTAGTCCATCTACAAGCTCGTCTTCTAAGCCCTCAGATGTAAGTCCATCTATTACCTTGAGACAGGAGTGTGGCATAGACACTTTTAAACTCATGTTCATTGAGTTGGATGGATCTAGTACTCCCATATGACTAATCTATATACTCATTTTTATAATGTAGAAATTAAACATGGATGTGGTAGGGAGAAATAAAATAATAAGCATGCATAGAAAACATACAAAATAAAGAACTACTTGGCCAGATTAAATGAAAACATCTTTTATTTCATCTTCCCTTACCTAATTAACTCACATTCAACACCCATTCCAAAAAAAAAAACTATTTTTCTCATAATTGAAAAGAACAAGAAAGTTCTTAAATGCAAATAATTTTAAATACACATCTCTCAATTATTATAGAATTCTTTTGAAACACACTTTTTTTTTTTTTTTTTTTTTCTGATCGGTAAGTGGCCAATGGCCATGGTAATTGATTATTAATAAAATCAAATGAATACAATAGCATTCCACCATTCAAATGGGCACTGGTAGGAAAGAACGGGGAAAAAAAACCTCTAGTCTAGCCCGAGACCATGGTCCTTTATTATTACAACATAAAAAGGGCATACCCAAGTCAAATTATTCTTGTCTTTGGTATTACAATACAAAAATCAACTTTACACAAAATTATTTGAGCATAAGCTCCTTGATAAACTACATGATCTCTTAAAGAAATACCATCACTTTCTTTACATTTTTGTGAAGCTGTCAAAATGCACGTCCATATTTAAATGGTTTGTCAATCAAACTAGTTAATCATAGGAATGATATAATACTTTAAACGTAGTGACTATTTATAACTAGATTATAATCCCTAAACTCATCTTAATTAACAAAGCTTTAAACTACATCAAAATAAGTCTAAAATGCTTACCTATACTTATTGAGATGAGTTAAAAAAATCAATCAAAACCTTAACTTAGATAAAATAAATAAAAGCTGAGACTAAACTAAAGAAAATCAATAGAAAAGGAGGATACAATTGGACCACATCCATCAGTCTAAAACCTTCTAGCCTAATACAAAGGAATACCAAGGGGCTAATGGGTATAACTACCACCCCAGTCTTACATCCAATACTCAAGACATCAAATTTGAAACCACACCATAGCATACCAATCATTGGATTAGCCCAATCAGAGAAACTTAATGTAAATAAGGATCAAATCAATCAATTCAAGTCTTTCAACAGAACCATCTCTATAATAAGATCATAGAACATGCCAATATCTAAATACAATACTCTAAACCATAGCAACCATCCATTAGATATGGAGAAAGATACTACCAAAGTGTAGGCGACACCATAAAGAATCATGAGCAGGTCTAGATAAAAAAATTAATATCCCTAATAGTCCATTAATGCAAAAAACCTGCCCAAATAAGATCATTTTAAACCATATGAATAGAATATAAATAAAATGTTCTAAGTATGTCTATGGAACCATAAGCCATGAGGACAACCAAATCCAAATTCCTCAAGAACAATAAAAAACCTAACTTCTTATTATCAGTTGCGTAAACCAAATAATTTAAGAATTTGGTAAAATTCATATCTCCATACATCAATATCTTATATTAATTCTCATATCTAGGATCCCTAGTTTATATTGCTACACCATACAATAAAGTATCATTAACAAAATGATAATTACCAAAACCATAACATAGAACAAAAATCAATGGGTCAAATCCCTAATACATGGATTTGATTAACCTACTACAAACAAAGAAAAACTTCCTTTAATAGCTCTAGAGATAGCATCTTATTCTTAACACATCAATCTACTATCAGCCCATTAAATCAAAGCAAAATGATTGTAAGAATCTAATAAATACCATAAGCCATGAGGGCATCCAAACTAGAGCAATCAAAGGGACAATAAAACACACCCAACTACTTGATATTAGCTATATAATTGAGATATGATATACAAAATTTTGGGTAAGATCATAATTCCATGCATCTACATCTATGACGATTCATATACCAAGAGTCCTAAGTTCTTGATTACAGAAACCAAATATTAAAGTATCATAAGCAAGCTAATAATTACAATAAACTATGTAAACACCAAACCCTAAGACCTAATATCTTCAACTATCTACCAAAATTGTGAAAGACTTCCCAAGAAAAAATGAGTATTATACTTTCTTTTAGAACACCATGATGATCTTAGGGATGTCATTAGGGTTCTCAACATAGAAGTTTGAAGGGAATTCAAAATTGAATTTAGCCCTGCTAGTTTTCTCCAAATTCAGTATGCAAAATTCTAGGGCATCAAGATTATCAAAGACCACTCTAGGTTGGATATAAGCATTGAACAAATTGAGGTAGTTTTTCAACCATGCTCTACTTTCATCCACAACAAATCCTCTCCATCGTAGGAGGAATTGAATACTTGCCTTCATCTTAGGTCATTCTCGGTAAAAGGCAAAGTTTTCATGAATAACCAGTGATGGGCACCAATAGGCTGTCTCTAAATTAGGTGATCCTAGTGGGAGCTCCATGTATTTCTCTAGAAGGGGAATGTGGCATTTATCATCTATACTATAAACTACTTGCTCGAGACCCTTCCTCTAGACTAGGTCAAAGACATTGCAACATAGACTGATAATATCCCTCAACTCAATCTTTGCTCTTGCCATACAACCAATAAAAGAGCCAATTATGTCACTATTCATCCTCCATTATAATTTTTAATAAAAAAACCCCCTCAGTAATGGCTCTACTTACAATGATCTTGGTCATGTCATCAACCAGTTTGTGAATTCTATTCCATCTTTCTAGTTTGACATTGCCAAGGAATGTCATGGTGCAATTTTTAGTAGCATGGTAAACACTGATGTTTGAATCCATCCTTAGAGAAAGGTATTAGCTAAAAATGAGAGACGACGACACACTAGAAGAAGACAAAGGCATACAAAACCCCTAAAATCACACCTTGTCATGATGACATCTAATGATGTCACCTATATTAACTTTAACATGGGGTGGTATTAAATGCTAAATAATGATGAAAACAGAGGGAATATGATTGAAAACAACAGAGCCAACATAAGCAATTAATTGACCACTCAACAAAATGATGACTATATAGAGTATATAAACCGTGAATATCCTAAAAAAGTATATAAAAGGAAAAACCCAAGACAAAATAGAACAGATAGATCAACTATAATCTGAAATAAATGAATCTATTTATGAATCCTTATATATATATATATATATATATATATATATATATATATATATCTATATATATAAAATTAGAAAAATGATAGAAAAAAAAAAAATTTAAAAGGAGAAAACCTAAGACAAAAGGACCAACAAAATAATATAAATAGAACAAATATAATCTATTTATGGATTCGTACACACACACACACACATATATAAATCTAAATGTATATATATGTATATTTAAGTATATATATTTATATATATATAAGTATATATGTGTTTGTATGTATGTATGTATGTATATATATATATATATATATATGTATATATATATATGTATATATAAATGTATATATATATATATGTATATATATATATATGTATATATATATGTATACATATATATATAATATTTATCAATATAAAAATAGAAATACTAGAAGTTAGGCACATAAACAAGGAAGTTTGGGTAAATTGATATAACTATAAACTAGAAAAGGAAGGAACATGGTTGATTACCAAGGAACTGACATCATCTGCCTCCAAATTCGCTAAATAATCAGCCTTCTGGTTACCTTCTTAGAAAATGTGGTAAATACTACTATCTACAAATTGATCTAAAAATGCAAGGACTTCTTCTAGCTTGGAGTTAAGAACCCAATTAGGAGTCGCTCATTTCCTAATTGCATTTAATATAATCTAAGAATCTCCTTTTATGATAACTTTGGGTAATCCTAACTTATGACACAACTATAGACCTTGATCCAAGGTCTCTAATTCTGCCAGATTATTGGATGTGGGCTAAATCAACATAGCTTTTTTGGCTACCCAATGACCTATGTCATCATTAATGATACAACTAATGCCTGCCATCCTTGGTAGCACCATGAAAATTGAACTTAGCCCAACCTTTCAGAGGTGGTGTCCATTTACACTTATCTCTTGCCTCCTTACTTTTCTTAGTTTAGAGAAGAGGAGGATTAATCAATTTTGACCAGTTCTTCATTTGGCCATCCCAATTAGAAAAGGAACTTTCTTCTTTACAAACATTTTTGAGGTGCAAATTTACTATTTCAACTATGTTAGCTTCTATTTTTACTAATTACTCTTTAGGCTGGATTTCTTCATTGCAAAAAATATGTCTATTCCTTTCCTTCCAAATTTCCCATACCAGGATAGAAGGAAAAATGTTCCAAAGTTTATTATAAATGCCATTAACCATATTCGAGGGCCATCCCTTGAGGAGTTCAATGAAGGATTTTGGAAAAGGCATAGACCATCCTAACATATGTTTGATCGATTCCCAACATCTTTGGGAGAATGAATAGTTAAATAAGAGATGGTCCAAGTCCTCACAACTACACTTACATAACATACATCTAGAAGGGCCATGGAAACCAAGTTTACCTAACCTATTAGCAGTCAAAATTCTATTTTGAAAAGCCAACCATAGAAAGAATCCTACCTTTAGAAAGCATGCAGACTCCCAACATTATTTAAGTGGAATGTCCACTTTATCCCATTTTTGAGAATGAATCAAAGCCTTGTAGCCACTTTTCACACTATACTTCCCATCATTAGAAGATGCCCAAATAAGTTCATCTTTCCTCTATATTTGCTTAATACTCTTATCTGTGAATATCTTTTCATAAGCTTTAATTGCATTTGAATCCAAACCTAAACCATCCAAAGGTTTCCACATCCATCTTGGTTTACCTTCTGAAATATCCTTAGTCTTGTAATCACATAAATTTCTTCCCCATAGATTACATAACTTTTCTTTAAGCTCCTTAGGGATAAAACTATGTTAGAGAGGAGGATGTCCATCCCAAGAATCCTCCCAAAATAGTGCCTAATCGCCCTTACCTACATCCCAAGTAAGAAAATTGCAAACCAAATGTTGACATTTTATCATAAGGTTCCAGCTCTCAGAACCTTTGGGCAAGGTCTTCATCCTAAAAATTGAAAGAGGGTCATCTAAATTGAGATATTTATTATAAAAAATCTTGGCCCATTTATGTTCTCTTTCCTTATAGAGGTGCCATATAAGTTTGGCACCTAGGGCTTAATTTTGCCATTGTAAATTATTAATCCCTAAACCACCCATGTTCTTAGGTTTACAAATGTTTTCCCACTTGATGAGCACTAATTTCTTGTCTTCTTCACAATCATTCCAAAGAAAATTCTTGAGTTTAGATTTGAATTTTAGACAAAGTTACTTGGAAAGAGAAAAGGTTGGAATGGCAGATAAAATAGATCTGATTTTGATACTCTTTCAAGTCTTTGTCAGCCATTTCTCCTTCCAACTCTGAAGCCTCACATCCATTTTTTCTAACGTGTTGGACCAAACTTTACTAGATTTCAGACCTTTCTCTAAGGCAATTCCCAAATACTTGCAAGGGAATGACCCCTTTTTGTACCCCATGATTTTAAATATCTAAAATTCTATGTCAAGTTTAGTATTTAAAAAATAAATCTCAAATTTAAACTCATTCACTTTTTTCCCTAATTCTTCCATGTAAGATTTTTAGACCCATAGCCTCAAAAACTATACTTTTTCCAGGAAGAATAGCGTCATTAGCATACTGTTGATGTCTGATATTAGGCACATTACTGGTAACAGTAATACCTAGAATCTTTTGATTCTTATGAGCATCAGCCACCACTCTCCCAAAGGTGAGCATCAACCTCCACTCTCCGAAAGGCCTTTTCCATGATAGTGTAAAGAGAAGGGGATAATGGATCTCCTTATCTTATACCTCTAAATATATCAAAAAAACCTTCAGGTGTTCCATTAATAAGGACAAAGATTTTGGGAGAAGATATAGATTTAAAAATGAGGTAAATCCACTGATGGGAAAACCCAAAAGCTTTAGAACCTTGCAAAGGAACTACAATCAACCATGTTGTATGCTTTTGAATGTCTAATTTCATAAACATATATGCCTCTTTGTTCTTATATGCAAAGTGGATTGTCTCTTGGATGGTGATAATGCCATCAAAAATGGACTTGCTCAGGACAAATCCTATTTGTTTCTCCGAAATAATCTTTGGGAGGATACCCTTAAGTCTGTTAGCTAAGACCTTAGAGAACACTTTGTAAATAGTGTTACAAAGAGAAATCAGTCTAAAGTCTCCTTGGGTCTTTGGCTTTGATTTTTTTGGAATCAAAGTGAGAAAGGAATGATTGATTTTTGATAGCAGAGCACCACCATTTCTAGAAGCTTCAATAGATGTCCATAGATCTATAATGATAATATCCCAATATTTTTGGAAAAAGAAGGCTTGAAAGCCATTTGGGCCCGATGATTTATCCAAATTCATATTAAAGACTACTGACTTGACCTCTTCCAAAGTAATCGGTTTATTTAACATCCTATTGTCTTCTATTGTAACAATCTTTGGGATTACTTTGAGAAGATTAACTTGCATTGCTCTATTGGATCCTTCATAATTGTTTAAAATGTTCTTAAAGTATTCAAGAAAGGTATCTACAATTTCACTAGGTTTATCAGTTAAGATACCAAAGTGATTTTTAATACATGATATTTTTCTCTTTGATTTTTTGTATAGAGTGGAGTTGTGAAAGAATTTCATATTTTGATCCCCTTCCTCTAACCATCTGTCTCTTGATTTTTGTTTCCAAAAAATTTCTTCTTTGGATAGTATATTCTCTTGCTTTTCCTGTAGTTCCTTTTCCAACATATAACTATCATTGTTCATACCTTTCTTAATAAATTTTAAGTTTAAGTCCTTTAGTTTCTTTTAAATGTCTAATTTTTCTTTAAAAATATTATTAAAGTGTTCCTTGTTCCACCTGAGAATTCATTCCTTAAGCATTTTCAATTTGGAAACAAAAATGAACATATTTGAACCTTCAAAGTTGTCTTGAGCCCATGAATCTTTTATATTATTGATGAAATTGGGGTATAAGAACCACATCTTTTCACATTTAAACAGGTTCTTGGTAGGTTTATGTGGCGTAGAGAATTCAAATCTAATGGGTAGTGATCAGACCCAATAATCAGCAACATAGAAGATTCAAAATTTAGATTGTTAACATCCAGATCACCTTTAATAAGGAACTTATCAAGTTTTTTGGCAATGTAAGAGAAATATTTCCTCCTATTATTCCATGTAAAAGTCCTATTACTAATCAGGATATCAATCATGTTATGATTATCACACCATTCTTTGAATTTTTTGGATGCTTGTGAGATTTGTTGACTCCTACCCAGTTTTTCATTTACATTTAAAATTGTATTAAAGTCTCCACCTCCTAAGAATAGACTACCCTTAAATTTATTCATAAATTTGGTGATATCTTCCCAGACTACCTTTTTACCTAAATTACTAATTGGACCATAGGCATTAATGATAATAAACTTAAGATCTGATTTTAAACTCTGTATGCCATCACTAATCCATTTATTGCTATTGTTTAAAACATCTATAGAAACCTTCTTGGGGTTCCAAAATATTCCTAATTCTTTTGAAGCCCCAATTGACTCTTGAATGATAGTATTCCAAAGACCTAATATCTTATCTAATTTATTACCTTCTAAATTATTTAGTTTTGTTTCCTAAATTAAAATAATATTAGATTCAAAAGTTTTAAGGTTATATTTTAGTAACCTTTTTCTGCTAGGGGCATTAAGACCCCTAGCATTCCATGTTGTAATTTTCATGGCTCCTTGGGAAGGCACTTCCCCTTCCCATTGTTAAATAACTGATCAATCTTTTGTTGTTCTATGCTATGCCCATTTTCTTCCCTGAGTTCTTTTAATGATCTTCTTCCTCTTTTTCCTTTCATTTTGCCACATTTAGGAGATTTAAGACCTTCTTGATTCATTTGAATCCCAAGTTGATCTAAACTTGTTTTTGCATTTTGAATAGTAGTAGAATTATCACAAATGTCCCTTTCTAGTTCCTCATTTTCAAGTTCTCTTAATATCTTATTTATAAGACCATGATGATTTTTCACCTCTATATCTGAGCTTGTTTTGTTGTCATTTCTTTTTCCTTTCTCATTCTGTTCTATAGCTATTCTATGCTCCTTTTTTTGAGATTTCCTTATCTTATTATCTTCAATTTCAATAATTAAGAGATCTCTTTTAAGATCTTCACAAGCATAATTCTTACCTCCTAATTTAGGAATCTTCTAAATTAAACCTTCCTTCTGAGCTTCAGTACTTTTGTGGATGTTCTCAAAGCTAAATACTTGAATTAATTCACCAGTTAAATGATTAAGGCCGTCTTCTTCTAATTTTGATATACTCAGATTCTCCACTACAAGTCCCAAATTAATATCCTTATTTAAGAAATCTCAAACTTCCTCTAAAAGAGACTTATATGCTTTCCTTGTACCAATTTCCTTATCATTTTTCTCACTGACTGGGGTGAATGGAGAGCTTATTGAGGTTGCTGGAGTTTGCCAAAACTTGTATAAGCTACGGGAGACCAGAGTTGCTTCCTTATCATCTAGCATCTGCATCTACACCTACATTTGGCCCTATTCCATTTTACTCTTATCCTTTTGAGTTTTATGTTCATCTTCACTTTTTGTATTTGGGTCAAATAATAAAGAATTCTATGTGTCTTTGATATTGCCCTCTTTATTGTCCCATGCTGCCTCTATTTGTTGTAACATTGGATTCATTCTATCTTTGACATCTTTGCATGAAGGACTCAAATTATGCTCTATAGAACCTTTATTATGAGGATAATCTATTTCCTTAAGCTTGACTATCATGGATTTTAAATTTTCCACTTCCTTTTCTTTACATACCAGTTGCTCTTGCGAATGTAGTGGATCTCTATTTCCTTTGTTTTTCCTAGCTTTGCCATCTTCCACTATTTTACTTTATCCCATGCTACTTTTTGAGGTCTTTTCCTTTCCTTTAGATCTCTATTTCCTAATGAGCTTTTCATCTTTTGACATTTCTAGGCTCTTCTTATGATCGACCGCTATGATTGATTTAAGCTTAACTTTCTTTGCTGGTGCTTCATCTGTCCTTCCACTGTCTGCCCCTTCTATGCAAAATGGTTCTGTATGAAACTCAAACTACTCATGTGAAGTTGTATAAATGTCCTAATCTTGATTCCTTTGACCCCTTCTCTTCCTCAAGATTCTTATCCATGGGAATTTACTATTGAAATTTGAAGTTAGGGGTAGAGTCTTGAATCTGACTTAGTTATTATCATCTAATCTTATAATCTTTGATATTTTTCCTTCAAAGATTTGTAGTTTTAGATCATATCTAGCTTTGTTAGTTATTACTTTCTTATGTATCTATGTTGACTGGTTAAACTTTCTTTTGATGAGCAATTTCAAAATTTTGCAACATTGAAAGGTGGAATCAATACCAATAAGCTCTCCCAATGCAGATCCTAGAGACCTAAGTATCTCTATTTGGAGAAGCTCTAGAGGTAGAGATTGGTTATTAAACCATGTTGGTATCATAAAATCTAACCTTTCTACACTAAAATCAGGAGACCATTCTATGAATTTAATAACATGCACTTTAAAAAAACACTCAGAGGGTAAAATAAATTCTTTTTTAACAGAATCATCCAAATAATGCAAATAAAGAATTATATCAGAAAAGTGAGAAATACTTACCTGTTCATCACAATTTTCTTGTAGCCAATCAAAGAGAAGGGAAATATCTTTCTTAGGACCATTCTAAACTACAAAAATTCCTTCCTTTTGACATTCAAGCCATGTATATTCAACTTCCTTATTGGATATAATTATAGTGTTATCTTCAGATTTTGGCATTGACTGTAGACTATAAAGACTCTTAGGGTTTGATGGAGAATGGGAAATTGTCATTGGAAGATGATGATGAGGAGGGATATATACACTTGGGAAATTAATATTAGATGCAGGAAGAAACCTCAACCTATTCAAGTGAGGTTGTGTATAAGACAAATGGAAATCTAAATTCATAGGTTTTGGAGAAAATTTGCGAAAGTGAGGGTAGGCATACTTAGTTAAGTTGAATACCCTAAACTAATTTTCCAAGCTATTAATGGTGAAGAACGCATGAGGACTGGAACTACCTGATAGGCTTGAGAAATTAGAAAGAATTATGGTCGAGGGTCTTTGTCCATTTGAAGGTATTTGCTGCAATCGTGCCCCCTATTGGTTTTGATAGCTTTGGTAATGTTTTTCTTCAAATTTCTCCAAAATGGAGAAGCTATTTGCCATCTCGATTGCATTTTTGGAACTTTGTGAGTCTTGGATAGCCGAAGTAAACCTTGCTCTCATATGTTCATTCAAATGAGCCTAAATATTGTTTCCATTCATGTGTGCAAATCTAGGGTTTTTAATTCTATTTCTTTGATAATTTTATTTTCCTACTTTTTTTTCTCTTCTAAAGGAGTTCACCATTTTTTGGTATTAGATACCTAAAATCCTTTTAAAACAAACTTTAATGCTCAAGGAAAAAGTAATATGTTAAAACACATAAAGATTCTATATCTAGCCCAAGCTACCCAACTTTTAAAGGAGCCTCATTTATTCTTATCAAAACATCCTATAGAAAAATGATTTAAGAGAAAAGCAAGAGCATCTAATCCTAGAAAAAATTACAATTAATTTCAAAAAAAAAAGTTAAATCATACCATCAGGTTCATTTTGTGAATCAAAGGTGTCTAGAACTCTACTCAACACAAAATGATATCATTATTGTCATAATGTAATTGGACGTATGAGTTCTCATGATTATCCTATCTTAAACTAGCTATGTTCTAACAATGATTAGCTCAATGTAGACTTAAACTGTGTAACAAAAATGCAATATAATTTTCAAAGAATAAATAACTCTAGATATACAACCACCTTACCATCCATATTTCCTATGTACTTCCTCATCATGGAAGAAAATAGAATACTTTAAACTATTTGTAGTATTTATAAGAAAAAAATACATTATAGATCTAGTTAAGTTAAAATAAACTAAATATTTTGGGAAAGGATGTTATTATTTCTCAGGATTTTCTTATGTGTATAGGTTGTACTGAAAAAATTTCTTAATGTTACAATTAGTGTTCAAGTGTGATTCAAGAAGAAAATATAGGAAGTATTTGATATGAATTCCATACTACACAATGACATAAAAACTCAATAAACTAACCTAGAATCTAAGAACTGCTTGAAAATTATAGGGAAATCACACAAATTTCTCTATTATATTTGTCTTTCCTTTGAATTTTATGATATGACAGATGAAATAGGGTCACCCTACACATTCTACCAACATGAGAGTTTACATGAACACAAAATTATAGGCAAAGATTAGTTGAGTTCCAAAAGTTAGTATTTTGCAAACCTGAAAACATAATGTATCAAGTAAACTATTGAGTTAACATCTATGCACAAAAAAGAAGGAGAAAATAGTTAATAGATAAAGAAGGACAAGATACATCCATCTTTATTAGACTAGAATGTGGGAAAATACAACAAGAATATAACAAATAGAATAAGAATTGCAAGTTGTCACTTGGTCAAGGAGGTAGGGAGTTTGAAGCTATCGATGAACAAGAAAAACATACATATCAATGTAAACCCATAATGCTAAATTAAAATGGATGGAGATGATGCCTAAAATTAGATGTGATAGATCACTTCAATGATAGTTGGCTATCATAAAAAAAATTAATCAATTGTGGTTATGCAAGCACTCAAGATCAATACACTAGATTCACCTATGGGTTTTCTATATGTGTAAGGGTTGCATCTCTCATAAATATGGAAAATTTTACAAGAGTCAAAGTTATTTATAATATTGACTAGTCAACAATTATAATTTCAATAAATTTGAGAGGAGGATATAAAAGTATGAATAAATAAGAAGTCATCAAATAGATAGAAGAATGCCAAGAAGTCTTGGTCATGAAAACCAAACTGATGAGAGCTTCAGAACCTACTCAAGAACACAAAAGGGTGTGAATATTGTAGAAGTTTTTCTACCACCCTACCAAAAAGTTGTTAAGAATCTCCTAAATATTTCATGACATAAAATATATGCATCCCAATAGTAAGGAAGTAATGAAATTGGTACAATACAACATATCTAGTCTCAACAAAATATAATGGTCATACAAATCTATACTATTCTTCAATCATTAAGTATCCCATGATGCAATCACTTTATGAAACCAAATCATAAGATAAGATGAGTACATGAGAGGATGTGAAATAGCATAATAAAATTCTCCCCCTTTTGGTACTGTGCCATAGAAAAAGATTTCATTGCTAGCATGTGAATGCATAGTAGTTAAGCATGTAGTAAATTGGTTTAATGTGATTGATTTTTTTTTTCTTAAATCAAAATTTAATTTTCCTTAATTGGGTGATGCCTAATAATGTCTTTGTAATATTTTAACATTGATAAGATCTCGACTAGGTGCAAATAAGGAGATTGCAAGCTTTGTCCACAAGATGAATAATATGTTATGTGATGCTATGATTGTCTTCATTGTGTTTTCTTAATATTGAATGCTCATGTTATTGCTAGCATTACCTTGTAGACCAGTGAGAAGATAACTAGGTGAGAAAGTTGAAATTATCTAGAGTATACTTATTAACCCCCCTCTTAGTATACTTACCTATGTATGGACCAAGATGGTCCATAACTTGTTGTGTCACTAGTTGGTAGATTCCCCTTGGGATGTATAAAGGATTCTTGGGGTTTGTAGGACCAATTGGTGGTGGTAACCTCCTGGATCTAATAAGCCTACACTTTTATTCTATAGATGTGTACAGATGGAGTCATAGTTTTGGTCATGATTGTATTGAGAAGTTAGGAATTTCTAAGATGATTCATGAATTCATCTATGAATATTCTGGTTAGTACATGTCCATATTCATGTTTTTTATCATTTAGCATGTGTTGAAAATGAACATAGTGCATTTTGGATTAGAGTATGAACTAGATGACTTGTTTGCTTGAGTGTGATCCATATCCTCTCTCTTCTAAATGTGTTTGGGTTGGCGTTAAATGAGAATTCCCCTAAATGTGAGATGATGATGGTCTTAAATGGTAAATCCAACCATGATAATTACAATGTGCAAAATGATACTTAATACTTTCTAAGGTTTAGGTAATTTCTTAACACTAATATGTGAGGATTTCCTAAAATTTAAGGATGGGTGATGCAAAAGGGATAAAATGAATGATGATTGTGATGTCTAGAATAATGTGTGTGATATCTAAATGTGAGGTATCTTAAGGACCTAAGGATTACCCAGTGTCAAAAAATATGTGAGTTGTGTCTTACTTAAGGTCTAGATGGGGTGGATTATAAACCTAGGATAGACTTGTGATATTTAGAAGATGTGAATTTCCAAGTGTAACCCAACCTATAGTGATATTTAGAAGATGTGAATTTCCAAGTGTAACCCAACCTATAGAAAAAGGTGATAAGTATTATAGGTTACTATATTAGCTATCCTAGACACCACTTAATCAAAGGAAGGTCATAAATGGGGTGGGTTTATAAAATGTAGGTTGGACAAATCAAATGATGGCAACACCAAGTTTGGGATTGGGGTTTCAATAGGGTTTGATTAGATTATGAGTTTGGTTTACAAAATATGATCTATCTAAGGATGATGGACTACAAATTCCTAAAGGTTGACTTATAAATTATGGTCATGAGGAGAGATGATAACATTAAAAGGAGATAATTCTAAGTGTGAAAAAGAGAGAATGTGGACCATGTATTCAAACTAGTATGCTGTGAATGAAATGAAACTTTGGTTCACACAATGTCTAGCCTCCATGTATTAAACCACTCACATTGGTCTTCATTTGGGACACTTTCCTTTCTCCCAAGATAATTTTCCATATCATTTTTGACTTAGTTAATTTTTTTTCTCCACGACTTTATACTCTCTATATGCAATGGATAGTTTCAGATTAAATTTCTTGAACTTTGGCTTAGATTTATTTGGCATGAGGTTAAGCCAATGATAATTTTGACATTTTTTGGTTCATGTTCCAACTTTTGATATTTAGGAAATGACTACACTAAGTATTACCTAACTTTGGTTTGGAGACATTTTATATTTTGGATTCTAGTGAAAACATAGTCCCCCAAAGGACAAATCAACTATGAGGGAAACAAACAATGGATCTCTTTTAGGAAAAGGAATTTGTAACCAAACTCTAAAAAATGTGTATGTTTGACAAAATTTTTCATGAGGTGAAGTCACAAAAAAAATTCAAGCATGCTTTAAACTATGGTAATTTATTTGCAATATTGTATTCATAGGCCTACCTAGAGGAGCCCCATCTTAATTGTTCCTAATTCTCATGTGTTGTGACCCTCTCAATCTAAGAGGTAAGATGATGTAGATATGAACTAAAAAAAATTCATGTGATAGAATCTTCAAGGTCATGGAAAATATAAGCCGCCTTTGTGCAAGGTCGATGACTCTTGGAGATAAAGCCCAACTAACCTTATGCCTACAACTAGGGGAAACATAAGTGGTGAGTAACTTAATAGGATCCTTATATCCCTTTTTACTATGATTAGCACACCAATATGAAAGGCTTGTCTAATAATTTTGTTCATGATATGATATGTGGAGTCCTCCCAATTACTTTGGATGGACAAAAATAACTTAAGAGCCTAGTTGACCATTCTAAACTTGTAGGGGTATTAACCTACCTCAAATTACTATCAACATGCATTCTCCAAGCTTAAGGGGACAAGATGAGAGTTTACTTAGCATCTCATTTATATTTTGATAAAAGAATTACTAGTTTAAGGTCATTCTCTAATGGGGAAGGATGTTCCCACTAGACATGTCTCTTGAGAAGTAAACTAAATTTATTGACCTTTCTCATCACCCACGTTCCACAAATGTCAAGGGGAGAGAATATGGATACAAAAAACCTATTTGATGTCACAAATTTAAGGGGATCTATAATGAAAAATGAAAAAGCTCAAGGTAGTGCTAAGAAAAATCCTTCAAACACACCAAGAAGTGTTAATTACCAAATTGACTTTTAATTAATCTAAGTGTTTTATTATCTAGGACAACAAACACTTTTGATTAAAATGTATGTTATTCACTTTTGATTAGCATGTATGTTCTTTCGCTTTGAAATAAATTGGAATGTGTTTTTAAAAGGAAATTTTCTTGGAAAAAATTAACATTTTACTTCCTTAGCATTCAAGATTAGTGAAATTATTTTAAGCCCAAATCAAAATATTTCATTGCATTGTTTGTTTGAACCTTAGGAATTCAAGTTTATATTTTGATGAATTGTAATACCAAAGTTTAAATGTGAAGTTTTTCCTTGTTTAACTTTACCTATTTGGTTTTAAGCCCAAAAACTTAAGTGCGAGGTGTTATGTATGTATGAAAATTGTTATTTTTAAGAATGAGGGTTAAATGTGAATTTATTTTATTCCTTAATAATGATATGAAATACAAGGTGTTAGTGTTCCAATGAACCTACACACTTCAAGAAATTGTCAAAATATGATAAAAAATTGTAATCTTGTGGGTCCTTACTTGTTTTCCCACTAACTATCAAAAAAACCAAAAAGCTAAAAATGAACAGAAACTAAGAAAAAAAGGGGAACATTCAGAGTTATACCTATAGTTGAGATCCCACCAAGTCAAATAACATTTCCTATTCACATTCTCATATAAGAAATTAATGTAAGGAAATGTATGGATTTTAAATCTTCTTAAAGGCTTAGGATTCACATTCATGCAAGAGTACTTGCATGCTCCTTGGGTCAACTAGTGATCATGTTGATCAACTCCAAATTCACTAACCATGTATTTTAGGAGAACAAAGAGAAGAAAAAGGAAAGTTTCAGAGGGTTAAGCAATAACTAGCTATAAGAATGCAATCCCACTATCCATGTACATGTTCCCACCAAGTTTTCTTGTAATCCAACCTATATACATTTTTTCGTTCTGTAAAAATTGGTCTGGTGAATATCGTCGCCTAAGCTTCTTCTCTAGCCTTCTAACCTGAAAACACCCAAAATGACCTTGCAAAGTACTACAACACTAAATAAATATGAGCAATATATTGGTTTTGTGGATAAAATAATGAGGAGGATGAGAGAATCACCATTTTTATGGGTCTCATTGGGCATATCAATATCTAAGCTATATTTTTAGTGTGAAAAAGGAATACAAAGCTTTAAAAACAACACCCACAAATTAAGAACAACATTGCATATATGATAAGACCTACAAAGAGTTCACTAAATAAATAAATAAATGATGTAAAACTCACTCCTTCATTGAATCCAAGTGTATGTCATTTGTCCAATGAAGAATATATTGTCAAAATATAGTACTCAATTACACTATTTTGTCATGTGGGTGTTTTGGAAAACATAAAATCAAATAACTCAAATGGAACAAATGGTACAACAACAATCAACATGGAGATGAGTAATGAATTTTTGGAGGGATTTTTATTATGAGAATGCTTTGGATACTTATTAGATGAAAAAGGAAATAATAATAAAAAAATTATAGTGGATGATTTTGTGAAGGGATAAGGGATAATTATAGGCAAGGGGAGGTGTAAATGGATAGTCAAGATACAAGACTAGGAATTAATTAAGAGTGGTCAAGATGCAAGGGAAGGGAAGAATATGTATTTTTCTTTCTCAAATTCATAACCTTGTGAAAAGTGTGACAAGGAGAGAGCTTGAAAAGGGATTAGGGATTTAGAGGGAATGTGACCATTTTGGGAGATTTAAAGGTAAAAAAGTGTAAGAAATTGATAGAGTGTGTAAGAGAGGTGTAAGAGAATTTAAGGTAGACAATAAATGCATTTGGGTTAGGGAGTGGGAGGATGTGACAAGAGTTGACTTGGGTTTGGGTTAGGGTTTCTTAATTCCTTATACTTAATATTTTTAGTTAATTCAAAATAGGTTTTGAAGGGACCCAAAAACTATTTATGACAACATTATAAAAACATTTTCAATGAGAACAAAAGACAAACTAAACCAAAATAGTGCAACCCCATAATAAAGATACTTTTATTTCAAGTAGATAGTCTACACCATTCTATAAAGATCATCAATAAAAAACATAAATTATCTATCACTAGATACACTCTTTGTTGTCATCAGACCACACAAGTCAATATGAAATAAATCTAGTACATGGTCATAATCAAGTGACTCGCCAAAAAATATTAAACTTACCAACTTTCCTAGTTGACAATAATTGCACATAACATTGTCAGGTTTGGCAATATTGTTAATAGGGGTTAAGCCCTTTACAAAATTATTTCTTCCTACTTTGAAAATGCTTTCATCATTTGTATGACATAGCCTTGTATGCCACAACCAACTATTATCATTGTATGTGTGCACTAAGATGGTGTACACAAAAGTGGACATGATAAAAAAAAACAAAAAATGTCAATAATCTAATTAGATTATTTAAATTTTGAAAAAGAAGTTAGTCATGGTTATCAAGCCTAGCCAAAATATTTTTTAAAAAGTTGACTTGGTTATGAAAATATAAAATTTACTTAAAACAATAGGCTTTACTCTAGAATCCATAACTTTCACATTCAAAGTCTGATTGACTTTGTTCAAAATGAATTGGAAATATGTTGAAGATATTTATAACATAATGGAACTAAACTAATTCTAGGATATCAATATTTTTTCCATTCTTTCTAATTGAATATTGTCTAAAATAGCTATCCATTGTTTCCCAAACATGGAGCAAATATCAAAAAGGTAGATAAGAGTGTTATCCTATTTTTTCTATTTCTCCCCCTCCCTCCCTCCCTCCCTCCCTCCCTCCCTCGCTCTCTCTCTCTCTCTCTCTCTCTCACACACACACACACACACACACACACACACACACACACACACACACACACACACACACACACACACACACACACACACACACACACACACACACACACACACACACACACACACACACACACACACACACACACACACACACACTCACTCACTCACTCCTAATATATATCTATCTCTCACTAACTCCTAAACTCTCTTCATCTAATTCATTATCCTTAACCTCTCTCTATAACTAACCCCTACCCCTTGACACCCCCCCCCCCCTCTCTCTCTCTCTCTCAAACACACACACACACACACACACACACACACACACACACACACAATTATAACATGTATGTCTCACTATTGCTTACTATATCCTAATCTCTTTAATTCTCAAACCCTCCCTTTCTATCAATTAGATAGATAGAGAGAGGTTAGTAGTTAGTAAGAGATGGAGCTTAAGAGTTAGTGAGTGTGTGAGAGAGATTGAGAGTGAGAGCGAGGGTTTGTGGGGTGTTAGGGATTAGTGCTAGAGAAATGGGAATTAGGGGATAGATGGAGAGACATGTTATTAGTTAGTGGGAGGAAAAAAAGGTTGAGAGAGAGAGAGAGAGAGCTTAGGGTTTTTATGTCAGTCTCTGAGAGAGAGAGAGAGAGAGAGGGGGATTATGGTTTGTTGTGAGAGGGAGGGGTTACATATTAGTTAGAGAGAGAAATATGACTTACCAGTATGAAATGATTTTCTATACATAAAGTCTCACATAAATATCCTATCACATGTATATACACACAAAGGCTACTTCAAAAGAATGGATAAAGATGGACATACATTATATAAATCTTTCTATTAAGCTAACATGTGTGAGTTGAATGAAGATCCTTGAAAAACATCTCCTAAAAGTGATGTTGATGAGAATTATATAGACACACAACATTGGATATCAACTAAATTATTACTTTGAAGGGAACACAAGTACATTTAGTGCTCCATATCCAACATTATGCACAAAGATTAAAAAAAGAATTAGTGATCGTTGGTGTGAAAACCCCACTTGTCATAAACTTTTGATGACATCCACCACTTCTTTCTTTTACAAATCTTTGAAGAAAACCATGTTCTTCTTGTGTAAAAAGATAAAAACCAAAATATGATTACCAAAAACAATTCCAAACTATCAACCAAACAATGCCATAAGTAATTTAGAGGCAGTGTTTTAGATTATTGATCACATGTAGTTGAAATGTGTTTCTTTAAAATTTTTGATAATACCTCTTCTAGAATGAGAATGAAGCCTTCATGTATTAAAGGAAAATTAAAGTTGTAAAGTAAATACAACTTTTTTATCATATGGTTTTCCTTAAAAGTCCAATAGAATAATCTATATAGAAAATGGTAATTAAAATTGATAATGGCATCTCTAACCTCTTCAAAATACTAGCCCTAAAAATTACAATAGTAGTAACAATCATCCCTATAATTTTATGACAAAAATATCTTATCTTAAAATTTTTTGATAGATATTTCTTGTAATGTTGTTAGAAATAATTTCCCATATTATTAATTGATAATAGAAAAGTGTACTGATCAAGAATAATGTAAATCACAAAAATAATGGTAGAGTGGTATTGAACTATTAGCATACCAAAATTATGCCAAGATCTCATAGAACAAAACAACCTTCTACAAGTAAAATATAAATATGGAAAATACTAATTCTGTTGAGTCGAAAGTTAGATGACTTTGGCCCTTTTTTCACTTTTAAATAGTAGATAGCTTTATGTTTAAAAATTATTAAATTAAAGATGGAAATTTCTATCTTTTTAGAAGAACTCAAGACTTATGTTGAACACTATCTAGATTGTTATCACTAAGTCAAATGTTGCACACTTTCCTTGGTGTGTGCATTTTGTTGGAGTTAATGTTCCAATTGTAGTCAATAATCATATGCAATTATGTGTGAGGCATGTGTGGTAAAGAGTTGGATTTGTAAACAATAAATAGTTGTAGAAATTGTAGATGTGTTTCTCATATCCAGTGAGGTGTCAAGTTCATGTGTGCTTTGTCAACCATGTAGTAGTTTATTGTCAATCTATTTATCACTAATTTAGGAATATTGGTGAGTCAATCTATTGTATAAATATGATCTACTATTCAAGAATAATAAGGTGTAATACCATATTATTTATTTTTTTTATCTTATTTGTTTCTATTGTTCTATTTTTCTAATATGGTATCAAATCCATCTTCCTATTAAACTGTGTGTGTTAGAGAAGAACCTATCAAGCAAATGAGGCTTGGTGAAGAACTACATATATTGATGGTGAAAATGATTTCATTGAAGATGAAACTATTAATATGTTTTGAAGAAGCTAATGCTTTGAAAATAGAAAATAATTTAGTAGAGGCTACATAGATGCTCAAAAATCTAAGGTGCAATAGGATTGAATAAACTATACCTCATTGGGGTTATGAGATACATATGTTTGGATTGATGTTCAATAGTTTAGGAAGGTGTAAAAGTATGGAAGCTTGGCAACATACCTTTACAAGGGTTATGAGTCATTTTAAGTGTAAATGGTGTCCAATGGTATTTCAAAGATGACTGATAGTTGCATGACTATACTAGTAGTTGGGAGCAACTTGAGGAAATCTTACTATCTTTCAAAGAAAAAATTTCTACATATGATTATTTAGTTGTCACATTAAGTGGGGATGTTGGAGTTAATGTTTTAAATGTAGTGAATAAATTTTATCCGATTATGTGTGTTGCATATGTGGCAAAGAGTTTGAGTTGTAAATAATGACTAGTTGTAGATGTGTCTCTTATATCCAGTTAGATGTCAAATTTATGTGTCTATTATCAATCATGAAGTTGTTAGTTGTCAATCTATTTAGTAGTAATTTAGATATATGGGTAATTCAATCTACTGTATAAATATGCATCTACTATTCAAGAATAACAAGTTCATATAGCATATTATTACTCTTTTTCTATCTTCTTTGTTTCTAATGTTCAATTTTTTTAATACTTTGCAGGGTTTTCCTCTTGGCCCTTGTCTCAACCATTTGGGAGTCCCAGATCCTAGGTGCCCTTTCTATAGGAAACTTGTAACTTTTCTTCACATATTCTAGTTTTGTAGAAGGGTTCAATAGTATTAGCTTTGGATTTGTGATTTTTTCAAACCTTTTTGGCCACAACCATTTCCTTGGGATATGATCTTGATGGGAGATTCTCTCAAAATTCTCTTCAAGTTTTCTTAGTTTTGACATGCTTTTAGATAGAAGATTTTATTTACTCTGTGAAAGGATATAAATGTTTTTTTGTTTAGTCACATTTTTTTGGATATTAATGTCTCCATATACACTAAGGCTTATATATGTAATAATGCTATGGTGTAGATTCAACTACAAACTAATAAGGTTACATTTGACTTGACCCACCTTCATAAATTTCTCAACCATTGGGGTAATGTGCCATGTATAGTTGCTAGAGTTTTATTAAATTATTCCTTGATGGAATACACTCCACCCCATGGTCATCAATGAGATCATAATTCCTCTACTTGTCACTCATAGATGTCATGTTCTTAGGCTCCCCACCATTCTCCTAGTGATGGATTTGGTGGTTGACATCATCATTTTGTCTCTTTGTGATGAGCTTCTATGTGGTTAGTGGTTGCTCCTACTAATTATGGTTGGCCATCCTCTAGTAGAGATGCAAAAATGGTCATTCCTCACTTGGATTTGGAAATTTTTCCTCCAAGGGAGGAGGAAGAGAAAGTTAAAGATAATGTTGCTATTGTTAATGATAGGTTGACGCAGTGTAAGGTAGGGAAGTCCCCAAAGGAGATGTCCTAGCCCCTTACAATAAAACCATGCATTGGAAACACAATAACAGGAAGCAATAACACAAGATCTGATACCAAATGAAAATAATATATTCCTAAAATATAACTAATTACATGCAATGTACCGGGTTGTAAGGCCTTCCCGGTTATGGCCAAATACAAAGCAAGTAATAGTTCTGCAAGATCCCTCAAGATCCAATCCCAAACCCTAGCTAGTCCAGATCCACACTCTAGTAGAAACCCACAAGGGAGATCTCAACCTGTGCTCGCAAGCCCACCAAGCTATCTCCTTATTTTCCAAGCCATAGCTACTAGCTCTGCTCCAACTTCATCCAAGTGTAAATTGCCTCACATTTGGCACTCTGTTCACAGACTTAGGAAAACCGCTCTTGAGCTACTTCCCACATCCATTCCTCTTTTGAGTGAATGAATAATGACTAAAGACTTCCCCAAAAACCCTAATTATACCAATCTAAGCCACAAGTTGGCCCAAAACACAAATTAAATGCAAATACATAAATTAAATGCCAAAGTCGGCCTCCTACAACAATTAAATTCTAAAATCGATGTCATGGTAAAATTGTGATATATCCTAGCTCCAAATGAATTAGAACTCGAGCTTCGAACCATAGGTAGAAGTCTAGGCCCTCTTAAATCTCTAAACGTTTCATCCTTTAACTCATTGTGTAAAATTAGTTATACAGCCTAAAATAGACACCAAATTCTTAGACCATGCCGAGCAACCAAAGACCATGCTGAGCTCCATAGATCATGCTAAGTTGCATAGACCATGTTGAGCTCTCTAGAACATGCCAAGCACCATAGACCATGCTGAGCTCCCTAGACCATGCCAACCTCCATAGACCATAACAATCTCCCAAGACCATGCCGAGCTGCATAAACCATGCCGAGCTCCCTAGACCATGCCGAACTCCATAGACCATGCCGAGCTCCCTAGACCATGCCGACCTCCAATCCTTCTTTGACTAAGTACCAGTCTAAAAACCCTCCAAAGAAACTACTAAGCCTCCTCCCATGAACTCCAAAATAGTCACCAAGTAAATCCAAAATGCTCCTGCATCATAGGTGGGCTCCCCTTGAGCCACATAGTAACCCCTTTGATGTTTGGGGTTCTAATGACTATCATGATCCTCCTACCTTGTTTGTAATTGCCTTGGCCACCACAGGGTTGTTTATCTTTTTTTTAAAAAAATTTTAAATAGTTATTAAGTTTTCTGACCTTGGGCTGAGCGAACTCTCGTGGGTGATCTTTGTATCCCTCAACCTTTTTCTATGAATATGTATTTTAATATAAATTAATTAATAGAAATCATCTACTCATTGAATTTTCTTATAAAATTGTAAAAATAATATTTTAACACAGTATAGTATTTGATTTGATAATACAAATTACTTAATATTAATTTAGAATATTTTTGAAACACAATATACGAATTTTAGAAAGGTCTGTTAAATATAGGCAAAGTGGGCTATGCCACATATATTAGTAGGTGAGTGTGGAAACCCCAATTCAACCTAGATGGAAGGTGGACTTTGTATTGATATATTATTAATTTAGAATTTCATATTTTTATCAAAAATTAATTTTTTTTATCTATATATTAGTAATTTAAAATATTTTTTAAATAAAAACTAAATTTAGAAATGTGTTCATTATATATTATTATAATTAGTTAGTTATAGTTATATATTAAAAATTTGAAAATATAATATTTTAATTGATAACATATGTATTCATGTTATTAATTGTAAAAAATGTAATTCTTCATCCTTTAATTTTTTCTCTTGTACCTTGTGATGACATTATATCATTAAATTTTGATTGGACTTCTAACCTTCACACTAAAACACCTAGATAAAACCTTAAACAACAAAAACAACTAAAAATCTCCATTTAGAATGACATGATGTATGGTTATTTCACAACACTCCCCTCTCCCTAGTTGCCATCATTATAATTATTAGTACTTTACATGATCAATTTGAGTTTTGATACTCATTGTTTGTATCATTTGAGTCATTGGTTGCGCCAACTTCTCTTTTCTTCTATCCAAATCATTTCAAACGACTAAGAAGATGTTCTCTCATACTTTTGTAAGTGATAATTTTTTAATTCTTAAGATTCATGAATTATATATATATATATATATATATATATATATATATATATATATATATATATATATATATATATATATATATATATATATATATATATATATATATATATATATATATATATATATATATATATATATATATATATATATATATATATATAAAATTGTTGCTTAACCATATATTGTAAAGAATACAATTTCTACATGAATGCTACATAAGCATAACACCAAAAAATATTTGGGGAGTTTGTTAAAAGTCAAAACTATTATAACAATTAGTCAAAAATCAAAATAGGGAGTTCTAAAAAAATGTGCTCTACTAGGGTTTGTATGATCTCCATCTGAATCCTCACTAATTTTTTGCCTGTCATACCATATTTATTGCAAGAGTTATTTTTAGTTATAATGACATCAACCTTCTTTAGTCCAGTAGTTGATGCTGGTGCTAGAGTTGTTGTTGATGAGAATGGCTCTGCCAAATAAACATTCGTGCAAGTTTGTTCCCAAGGTGTTTTATGAGGTAACTCCTCTCCTGATATTATTTTGAATGTCAAGGAATTTGATAGTGCATGCACTTGGCTAGAACATCAAACCCTAATTGGGTATTTTGTTGGTCACACTACTTCTGAAAGCATGCTACAGGAATGGGTTTCCAAGGTCTAGACACCTTAAGGTGTGTACCTTGAAGGTGTTCAAAGTCTTACCAAAGGTTTTTTCTTTTTCCATTTTGGCAATCCTTGCCAAGCTGAACATGTTTTTATTCGAGGACTCTAGTTTATCTGGTCCTCTCTTCTAGTTTTTTAGCATTGGTCTAATGATTTTGCTATCTCTAGTGACCACTAGCTTAAGGTTCCCATATGGGTGGAGTTCCCTAGGCTTCCTATCCCATGCTAGTCTTTCTTGAAAGGCATTGCACAAATTATTGTGAAGGTTGTTTGCTTTGAGTTAGACAAGTTTTTTAATGCTCAACTCGAGTGTAGGGTTTTTATTGTGATCATCCTCTCCCAGGACCTCAAAGAATTAGTGGAAATCTAGATAAGTGGCACATCCTTCACTTAGAAGGTGCTTTACCTAAACCTCCTAAATACCTACTATTGGTGTCAGTCTACAAAACAAAAATTTATGGATTGTCCATTGCTAGAATACAATCTTCCACCATCCCAAGAAGCCAAATGGGCTTCAACTACTAAAAAGACAAATGGATTATTATTGTGAAAAAGGCAAAGGGCTACACTCCAACTAAGGAAAGATCTTTGGCTCAAGATAATAGTTGTCCCAACTCAATCTTGGTTTCATTAGGGCCTTTAATTCCTTTGCTCCCACCTCCACTTGTTTCAAACCTTGGTGTTCAAGAGACGATGTGCATTCATACCTTCTAATCTCACCCTTTATGGGTTCAACCACTGCAATAGTCATTGATGATATCATCATAGTTCCTCTACCATCTTCAAAGCCTAGATGGTCAAGATGAGGTATTTAAGATGGTGGGTCTTATCTCTTGGAGAATCTTCATTTGATGCTTCCACATTTTTGTACAACAACTTGTCCACTCTTGGGAACAAGGATGACATGCAAGCTAGATTACAATGAATTGTCACTCTTGAAATGTGCGGTGGCTAATAGATCTCCCTAGAAAATATTCTATTCTTGATACCAAGTGTCAACTTGGTCATCTTGAACTTCTATGTCTTTGGGAAGTCAAAGTTGCTGGGTTTCTTCTTAACTCAACCTATTGTGTTATTTGGCTAGAAAATACCTTATTCACATCCCAACATGAGGTTGGATGAGGTGGTGTTGTCACTCTTCTCTCTCCTCATTTACTTTCTTCTATTATTTTTTATGGCTCTTACCCCATGATGAGGATTGTTTGGATTTTGATGTCTTTTTAGAATCATTCCTTTGGTATTGTTAACATTTATGCCCCTAATGATGTTGTTGAGCATTCAAACCTATGGCTTTGGTAGATGGATCACTTGCCACCTGCTACTTGGTTTTTTTTATGGGGAATTAAATATGGTTGAGTTGGCTATTGATAAGGAAGGGATTCTTCCTTTTAGATGGCTAACTGGCAAAAGAGAAGCTTGGTTTTACATGTGAAACAAGTTGGGCCTTTTTGATCCCAATGCTAACCACTACTGGTCTAGTTAGGTTTGGCATACTTGGCTCAACTTTTGAGCTAGGTCAGATAGAGTGTTAAATAGGCTAGATAAGGCTATGCTTTTTATTTTGTCTTTCTTTTCTTTCTCACATGAATATGCATTACAATCACTGCTATGCCAAATGTGACCTTATTTGATCATTACCCCATTCTCTTTTCTATTACTTGGCACATTGCTCTAGTCTATCCTTGCAATACCCAATTTTTTTCTTAACACCTCCTTCCTATCCTATTCGCTCACTATTTCTCACATTCTTCAAGTTTGGAACCTTAAGCCTAGGCCCTAAATCCCTATTGGGTGGATTCAATGGTGGAGTGACACCATCCTCCATACTACATGATTTCTTTGCATTTATGATAGACAGTTGGCCATATACTATTGAAGATCTTATGAAGCCACTACTAAAGATTTGTGTATGGCCTTGGAAGCTCTCACCATGAATCCATTTGATATAGATCTTTAGGTTCAACTTTCCAATCTTTGACATTAGAAAAAAGTTGTAGACATCTATACTATAAGGGGAGCTCAGATCAAAGCCTATCTCCATTGGCTAGAGGTTGGCAATCAAGCTTCTAAGGAATTTTTCAATGCTGTGTGAGATTTGCATTCTATAGTAGGCATCAAGCACATAAGGGAAGATCAAAGGGTTCTTTCTAACCTTCCTAGCATCCTTTAGGCTTTTGTGTGACATTATGAGATGGCCTTCACTGCAAAGGGGCCCTCTGTAGTGCGTGACCAGGCATTTCAAGCCTACCTTGCTACTATTCCCAATAGGCTTATTCCAGAGTAATATGCCTTCTATGAGTAGAAGCTCATGATTTCTAACCTCAAGGAAGCTCTCATCTACATGGATAAAAATAAAGCCCCTAGTTATGATGATTTCTTATGCAAATTTGACAAAGTATTATGGGAGGAAATTGGCCCTGATCGACATCAGGTTTATCAAGAAGCATACAATTCGCATTCCCTAGGCATCATCATTAATAAGGGTAATATCAAATTCATACCTAAAGCCAATGGTTTTGAGGAAATCTACAATTAAAGGCCCATCGCTTTGTTGAATGTTTCTCATAAGATCATTTCCATGGCTCTCTCCCTTAAAATTTGGTATCTTCTCTCGCAAATTGTTCATCTTGAACAAATTGGTTTTGTTAAATCTAGATATATTCTAGATAATATTATTGTTGTTTGGGAAGGTATGGAGATGGATTGTCAGTCCAAATAGAAGGCCTTGTTCCTTAAGATTGATTTTTCCAAAGCTTGTAACTAGATTGAATAGCCTTTCATTTTGGCCATGCTTCAACCTTGGGGTTTGGTCCAATCTTCCTACAATCTATTCAGATATTATTTGGTGATGCCTCTTCTTAGACTACCATAATTGGTCAACAATCTAAAGCTTTTAGGTTCTATAGATCTATCTGTTAAGGATGTCCTTTAGCACTTTCTCTTTATGTGTTGGTGGGAAAAGGCTTTGGCTATCTTCTTGCCAACACTATTTCAAAGGGTCTTATGTGTGACACAATTCTCCTACATTCCACTATGTAGCTTATGAATGGCCATTTTGGAGGATGAAGAAAATATCACCAATGCCTTAGAATTCTCTTTCTGCCTTGCCTGTATCTCTACTATTCAATGGCACAAGACCCTTTGTTATAGACAATCCTTCTTGCCAGGCCTGCAATGGATACAATGCTACAAGTGGAAATGGGTTTAACATGGAAAAGTATTTCAGTTTTTGGGCATTCCATTTTCCTTTCAAGCTTCCCCTATGGAGCTATGGAATATTATCCTTGCAAGGATTGAGAAGAAATTATACTATTAGATAACTGAATGTCTCTCCCGTGCTTAAAAATTTTAGATTTTCTCTAAAGTGCTTGCTGCTACACATGCCTAATATTCCTCATGTTAGGCCCCTTCGAAAGCTTCATAGCTCAAGCTTGAACACCTCTTAAGGGATTTCCTCTTGGACTATAAGGTTGCACATCATGGCTTTCATAGAGTTTCCTAGGACTTTTTTTTGTTTACCCAAAGGCTTTGGTGGTCTTGGGCTACTTTCCACTTGCAAACATAAGATTTCCCTCTATCTTAAGTGGGTCATTCATGTCCTCACTAGCTATGAGGCCTAGAAAATCTTGTTGAGGCATTGCATTTCTTCAGGCTTTCTAGTTAACTAGCCTTCCTAGAAGGGGATTGGCTTTCAAACCCTTCTTGTGACCATTGAACCTACAAAGATTCAGGGCACCTTTGTGTTTAGAAAATATTGATACAAGTATGAGGATGTGTTTCAATCATTATTTTGTCACTGATGTCAAACTTGTTACTTGCTAGTAAGACAACTACTTAGTTGATTTGATTACTATCATTTGTTTGATTGATGAAGTGGATTTTATCAAATGAGATAACAAGAGAACCTAGAGGAAAGGTTGAGTTATGGTATGAAAAATGAGTACATAGATCAGTTAAGATAGTGATGATATAGTGTATTGTTTATACACTTAAGGCTGCAAAGGTTGGATACACTGATTAAATCTAGAATAATAAGTAAGAATAATTGTCTTTCAAGCTTGATTGAGTTCACAATAGGTTCTGAGAAAAGTTAGTGCAAGCTGAGCAAAAAATTAGCTGGTGCTGAGCAAAGTGAAGATTCAGTGTATGTTGAGTGAACATAGTCTAAGCTCAGTAATGTTTAGTTGGTGCCAAGCATCAATAAACTCTAGTGCTTGTTGAGTAAACTAGTGTTGACTAAGTGGAAAAATAGTATGGAATCCAAGTGACAACATATTGATGTCAAGTACTAGTATTCATGTTAAATCATAGATTTGATGAATTTGAGTCAACTATTTGGTTTTCTTGAATTATTTGAAGAGTGTGGAAGATAACTATGATGAGCTAATGGCACAAAATTCAAGGTAAACTATTTTGTGGAAAATATAAGGAAGATTGAGGAAGAAGTTTCAAGAGGAACCAAATGGAAAAGTATATTCATTGTATCCAACCTAATTCTACCTAACCCTAAATGTATAATTGTGGTTAAGAGACAAAAGATCTTAAATATCTACTTATAGAGAGAGTAGGTTAGAAGTAAACATTCTCATGTGTGAGAACCTAAGGAAGACAAGGAGTCTAGGGTATTTCTTCATTCAATGGCCAAATAAAAGAGAGTGCAATTGGCATGCAAAGAAAGAAGGCTTAAGAGTATGAGTAGTTGAAGGGCGAACAAGCTATCAAAGCTGAAGTGTGTGAAAGCCAAGTAGAATGGAGGACTAAAAAAAAGATCTGTAATCTACAAATGAGTTGTAATTTGTTATCAGATCAAGGCCTTACTGTTACTTTCTAATGATTGTATTAGTCTAGGGTAAATCCTTTGGATTAAGGTTGATCTAATAGTCATTTGGAAATCCTTTAATTGAGTGACATTACAAGTGAATGATCTAAAGTCCTCTCACAAGGCTCACTCTTAATAGGGTGATTAAAATCCTCTAACCAAGTAACATTTAACAGTGTGTATTGTAATCCTTAACAATGTTGGTCTTTCACATGGCATCACTTTAGAAGAGTGGTAATTAGTAGCATGTTACTGGTGGTTTATCCCAAAGTGGGTTTCCATGTTAAATCTTTGTGTCAAATATGTTATTGAATCTGTTATGTTTCATGTTTACATTCATCAAAGTTATTTTGACCTAGGATATTAACCTAAAAAGTTTAAGTGTTGTATGGTCTAATAGATGCATGCATAATAAGATTTTATGGGCACGAGTCTGCTAAGCATTAAAAAATTTGATTTGTATATTTGGAGCTTGGGTAACTGATTCACCCCCCTCTCAGTTATTCTAAACAATTCCAACAATTCGTATTAGACCCATAGTGCTTAAAAAGAATAGTTTGAAGGTACTAGAAGCAAAAGATAAAGATGTCAAAAAGAGAGGTACCCAAGCTTAATAAGGAGAACTTCCTTGCATGGAAAAGTTTGATGAAGCTACACCTATGAGGTATTGCAGACCATGCACAATCTAGCATCTCCACTGAGCATGTCAATCCTACTAGAGCCCTAATTGTTGATGATTTGAAAAAGAAGAAAGGACATAATCCAACAATGTTGGAGAATGCCTCTGCCCTAAGTTATGCTAAGTTTGATGACATCAAGGGTTTTGATAGTGAAAATAAGATGTGGGATGCTCTTCACACCATTTATGGAGGAGATGCAATTGTTTTGAGAGCTAAATCTAAAAGTCTTAGAGGTAAGTTTGGTGATATGAGAATGCAAGAAGGTGAGAATGTTGCTCAATATTTTTGTAGAATAAAAGATGTTGTTAATGCTATAAGAGGAACTACTAGTAAGATAGATGATGATATTGTATTAAGAAAAGTATTGAGAATACTTTTGCCCATCTATGCCATTAGAGTTTCTTCCATACAAGAATTAAGATGTATATCAGGTTCTTATATGACTTAGAAGGTTTGGTAGGTAGGCTCATTTCCTTTGAGCTCTCTAATTTTGATAACTTCAAATCTGACAATGTTTTATTTTCTTTCAAAAATAAATTGTCATTAAAAGAACCTAAAGAGAAGAAGAAAAGGGTCAAATATGATTCTAGTGATAGTGACACAAGTGAGGAGGATGTAGATCAACTTGAAGCACTACTAGTAAGGAGATTTTACAAAGGCAAAGGAAGATTCAAAGGTAAGTTACCTACAATATGTTTTGATTGCAATGAGGTCAGTCATATTGCTGCAAGATATCCATGTTGAGACTACAATCAAAGTTTTTTTATTAGTGACACACACACACACACACACACACATATTCAAATAAATAGTAGCTACCAAAATTATTATTCAATTAATAGTGTTAACCAAGTAATTCAAGCTCTACCAAGTTCTATAGTTGCTATCGAGTTCTAAGAACAATATTTAGTTCATACTGAGAAATATCTACTAGGTTAAAGATTATCAATGTAAACCAAGCCTTAGTTTCTGAGTGCAAACTGAGTTCTCCAGTGCTTACTGAGATCCTAGCTTCAACAATGTAAATCTAGTGTTGACCAAGCTATGCAATGTCAACCAAGTAATTCAGTTTATACCAAGCTCACAATGATAGTGTTGACCAAGCTATGTAGTTTAAATCAAGTGATTCAATCTATATGCCAAGTTTCATAGTATTCATTGAGTCACTAGTGCAGATTGAGTTTAGACTACTTAGAAGAGATTAGTATAAGCAAAGATTCTACATTTGTTGAGTGCATGATGATGCTGAGTGTTAACAATGGTTGTCGAGTGTTAGAACCTCACTAAGGTTTTCTTCAAAACCTAAGTACCTATAGTTTTGATGACTTTGTGTATTTTGGTGAAACTTGTATTATAGCCAAATTTGATGAATTGTAAATTGGAGTGGTATATATGTAATGTATTGTATCAAATCCAAAAAAGAAAATGGAATGGAATATTAAGACACTAAAAGTAGAAAGTGCAAAGTAAAAGGCTACAAGAATATACAAATTAGTAAAGATTTATATATCACAGCAAGGTGATCATTATACTCAAAGGAATCTCATTCAGCAAATCCAGTTGTAGATCAAAGATCAGTCGCTGGTTCATCCTAATAGGTGGAATAGTTAAATCCTTTCACAAGGTAGACTTAATAGTCTTGTATAAATCTCTTTACCAAGTGCATACTTTAGTGTATGTTTGTAAATCTTTTTGCAAGGTGGACCTAGCAGTCCTTATTTCTCCTAACTGGGTAGATCATTAGAAGTGATCATTGTAAGCTTTAACAAGCCAAATTTATAATATAGTACTAAAGCTTATGGGTATCATCCCTACCATAGTTTTACTTTCTATTTGGAAAGTTTCTGGGTCACCATATTGTATGTCAAAGTGTTATGAATGTTTTAACGATTTTAGTTTTTCATGCATGCAATTAGATTAGAATACACATGAAGGATTAATTGATGAATTGAGATTAAGTTTTATTGGTTACTAACTCACTCCTCCCCTCTCAGTAACCCATCCTATCTTATATTTCCAACAATTGGTATTCAAGATTTGTGGTTCTCAGAGAAAAAGTTTAACAAATTGAGAAAAGATTAGAGGCAATTGAGGTATTCATACTTAGTAAGGCTATTGATAATGAAAAGCTAGATTTGGAATTGGATATTGGGTAACTTAAGACAAAAAAGGAGCAACTCTCTCAATCCTTGAAAAGAAGAAAAGATCATGTAGTACAGATGAATGAAAAACTCTACATTAAATAAAGAATTGAAGAAATCCATTTAGAAAATAATTTAGATGAAGCCAATGGAGCAATCAAAGAACTATTAGAAAAGAATGACACACTTCAAGAAGAAATTAGAAAGTTGAAAAGAGAACAAGAAATTTAGTTAGTAAAATTGTGTGAATTCAGTGAAGAGAAAAATAAGATAAACGCAAAGTTAGAAGGAAAGAATAATGAAATTCAATATCTATCCCTTCAATAGGCAGATTGCATTAATCAACTTAGTAATGCAAATGAAGAAATCATGAATCTAAGATTAGAGAATGAAAGATTGAATAATGATCTAAACACTAAAAAGAAAACCAATGAGAGGATGATGAAATCTCAAGAAGACATAATCAATTGAATGAGAAAAGCCAATTTAGATAGAAAAGAAAAGTAGGAATTAGATACACAAAAGAAGGTGAATCATCTAAGCAAGGAGCTCAAAAGAATCAAAGAACTACTTATAATCAATGTGGTAAGCTACGTCATACATCAAACAGATGTTGAAGTAATGGTAAAGCTAAATTCAATGGAAAATGCTACAATTGTAATAAGCATGGTCATAGAGCTAATGAATGAAAAGAGAAATCTAAATTTGAAGGAAAATGTCACAAATGTAAGAAGCATGGGCACAAATATTTTGAATGCAAAACCAAAATATTGAATCTAAAAGAATAGATTGTTGAAGCTATATTTGGTTGGGACTACAAAACTTGGTGCAAATGTCATTACCATGGAAAATTTGGACACATTAGAATAAATTGTGTAAATCATCACATGAGGACAAGAGACACCACTAGAGGATGTTTAATTTGTACAAAACTTGGTCACCTTGCAAAGAACTTTATGAACACTAGAAGAATTGAAGATGAACAGAAAGCCAAGGATGATAAAATTAGAAAATAAATGAGACAACTGTGGATTCTTAAATCTCCTAAGAATGCAAGTCCAAGAAATGAAGCACATGTCACTCAAGAATTGGGTGACTCAAGCATTTCCACTTGACCTCCCAAAAGGACAACTGGAACTAAGATTTTGAAGTAGACATCCTACATTAGTTCTAGTCAAGCTAGAAGGAAAGATCCATACCAACATTCAAGATGCAAAGGGATCACTGAGTGTCCAAGGAATTCTGGACCTTACCAAACAAGGTCGGTTTGCAAGACCCTACTGAGTAAGGTTGGGAGTTATTAAGTTGTTCTGTAGACACTGAGTCGTGACTGTTCCTATTAAGAAATTAATTCAAGCTAAGTGGAAGATATTCTATCATTGAGAAAGTGAATGTACCAAGCATTTATGGCAACAGGAAAGTGGAATTTTTTAAAAAGGGCAAAATTGAATTTATTTGTCACCACAAATTTTCAAGAGCTTATGTGAAGAGTGATTTTCTATGCATTCAAGTGATTTGTGTGAATTATTGTTGAAGTTTTTTGTATTTTTAGAAACCCTACCAAGAAATGGAATCCTCTAGAAATAAGATAAAGAAAGTGTCTAACATGTTAGTTCATGGAGTTGAATGGAAAGCACTAGATTTCAAGTTGAGTCTAGCTATTGTGGAAACCCTTGATCCTATCAGAGCTTAATCACAGATTCAATCTAAGGTACTTATGGTAATGATATTTTCTCACATTTTTAATGTTAAATTCAAGATATAGGAACTGTAGAAATGAGTTAAACATTGGAAAAGTTGTGTGTAAATGGTGTGTTAAAACCTGAGCATTAGCATCTAGAAACCAATGGTTTCACCCATATTCCTCACACGTCCCTAGAATTTTAGATAAAATGGATAAGGTTTATCCTTAGCCATGTACAAAATAGATAGTTATGGTTGGAGTAGCCTTATCCCATAACGAATAAAATGATTCATAAAATCATAGGACATCCAATGTTGGCCAAGGCAAAGACCAGCAAAACCCTAAGTCAGGTGGAATTACAGAAGAAAACCCTTTTTGAATGGGATGAAAGGGGTATGAAGATCAATTGTGTCATAGATATGGAGTTGAAATTTGTAATTCATATAATTGCACACAATATATATAGCTCCAACCATTTCAATAGTGTATCATGTGAAGTAGTGGATCTCACTTTCAAATTGGTCAAGAACAATATGTCCTTTGACCTTGCTGAGTTAATGTTTAACCAATTCAACAAAAACATTGAAAGTATTAGTTCATCAAAGAATAATTGAGGTAAGTTCAGTTCACTTTTAAATTTTTTATTTTTCTTTGTGAAAAAGTTTTTCCCCTAAAAAATTATAGTTGTATGGAGAAAAGATGTACCTATTCTTTATCAAATCAATTACTATATAGCAGAATGGGTGAAAATTATGTTAGTATCATGGAAAACTATTTTCATGCATTCAAGGATAAGATGAAAAACATATTCATTATACCTAAGAAACTTGTAGAAGACTACAAAGATGATATTTTTTTCATGGTAGATTATAACAAAGTGTTTATACAAGTAGTCAAACCTAGAGTGGTATGGGTCAAGACACTAGGTTATGAGGTCAATATTGATGACACTAGAGATATTATTGAGGAATTTTTAAATGGTCTTGTGGATCCAAAGGCCACATATTTTGGAATATCTAATGAAGCTAAGGCTAGAATAGAACTATAGAGAAAACTCCCTCAAGTGGACAATAGAGGGAAGAAAAGAATAATAAAATTGAAACAAACTAGTTGTACTCTCCTATTAATAGAAGGTAAAGGAGGTGATATAGAAGAAGATGATGCAGAAGATGAGGAAAAATAAAAAAGAAGAAGAGCCAATCAAGAAGAAATGTAAGCTTATTATAACCAAACCTACCAAGCCATCTACTACAGTGTTTACAAGAAGAACATCTAGAAAGAAGTTGAAATTGGGTGTAGAAATAGAGGATGTAATTTTCAAAAGGCCTCCACCCACCTTTTGAGAGAAATTAAAAGAAATTGATTCTTGAGCTAACATGACAAATTTTAGATTATTAAAGTATGAAACTAGAAATGCAGAGGAGAAGCAACAAGTTGAAGACATGGTTATGTCTAAGCTAGGTAAATGGAAATACTCCCTAGACCAACTTGCACAATAGATTCCCAATGAACTGATGGAGAGAATCAAGCCAAGATGGGAACATGCCAAGAAAAATGTAAAAGATATTTATGAGCAGACTCTGATGAAACTCATGCTAAGTCTAAGTGACAAAGAAGTAAAAGAGTCCATCAAGCAAGATGAAGTAAAACTTACTTTGAAATTTAACACTTGCTTGATATTTATCAATGACATTGAAAATGTGGTAAGGAATGCAAAAAACACATGAAAAAAATCTGTAATATTCATAAGCTGAGTGATTTGGTTGCTAATGCTAGTGATAAAGATCATGATGGTGAAAATGAAAAGGAAGAGGAAAGTGATGATGAAGAAGAAACAATTGATGAGAATAAAGATGACAAGGAACAAGAATAGGAAGCCACTGAGGAGAATCTCCCTGAGATTTAGAGCATTGAGAATATTGACCTTGAAAATATTGTAGCAACAGTTATAGCCTCACTTCCTCACTCTTTGAGTGAAGAATTAAAGACATCAAGATTAGAGAAATATACTATAGAGTTGGTTGTGACAAACATAATCCAAGCACTCAACTAATCTCTGCACCTATTCATCTCAGTACTTCATTGACTGAAGTGACCAACTCTTCATCTACTGAAGTTAGTGCTTCCTCCTTCATTAGTTGTGATTACTCAGCAACAAAGTATTCCTTTAATTAGTGCTATATCTACTTTTTTTGCTAGTCCTTCCACTTCCACTATCGTTATTATTCCAAGCATGCAAATAATAATCACGAAGATAGCTAAGAGCAGTCCTCAACTTATAATATTTTTTTCTAGCAAAGGAAAAGATAAGGAAGAATACATTGATCTTGATGAGGATATAGTTATCCCAAATTGAGATATCTCTAATATAAATCCTGATCAAATGCATATAGTAGGAGAGCTATTCTTGAAGAAAGATAAGAAACAAAGGCTTAGAGAAGAGAGAAACAAAGAATTTCAAGTTCTTAAAGATGCAAAGAACATTCTTGTAGAGGCACTCAGTAATAAGGTTGACACTTCTCAACTTATTTTGGCACAATTAGCAGAAGTGATCAAGAAATTAAATGAAGATTTGAATGGAAAAGATAAATTTTTGCAAAGAGAAGAGAATAAATTTGAAAATAAAGTATTGGAGCTAGTTGCACAAAAGATTGCAATATATGAAATAAACCTGTCTACTATTCTTATCTCATTGGAAACCTCTGCCAACAATGCCACTTCTCTATTTGGTAAACTCTATGAAACATCTATCTTCACGTAGGAAATCAAAGATAAAATCCCCAAAATAGATTAAGATTTGAAGGCAAGTGCACACCAACTATTACTTGACCCGAGCTATAGTTCTTATCATTACACAAAGATCAAATTTTTGACTGATATGAAAGTAGAATTAATAAGGGAAGAAGCTAGGTTAAGGGCTACACTTGTAGATATACAAGTCATGATTTTTCCAAAGAATTATGCATTGCATAAATATATTGCACATTATAAAACTCTCATCCATGATAATAACTTCTCCCTAGCTGATCACATGATGTAATTATTAGTAGAAGATCATATTTCATTACATATAAGCAAGCTATTGCAAGAAAATTGGGACAAGACAATGTCACTAATTCTAAAGGTACATTCTAATTTCTTGTCACATTTTGGTATTATCATGTAAAATACACCTTTGGCATTAATGTCAAAAAGAGGGAGAAGATGTATATAACATGAAAATTAAATTGTAAAGGGGAGAAGATGTGATATAAAAGGGGAGAATATGAAAAGATGCAATAAAGGGGAGAAAATGAGATGTGTATAATGTGTAAAGTACATTGAATATATATGTAAATGGGGAGAATCATAATATTGTACATATACATGTACAAATATTTAGATAAACATCTCTTGCAAAATCAATTTTGAAAAATTTAAAAAATAGAGTACATTACCAAGTTAAAGACACGAAATCGAGACTAAAGATTGCTTGGAACTTTTTGAATTCAGTTTTGAATGGTAAGTTTTTTTGTCACTAATGCCAAAGGGGGAGATTGTTGACATTATAGTCAATTTTTTTTTATTAGTGATGCACAAACCTATTTAGATAAATTGTATCTACTAAGCTTATTGTATAGTTAACAATGTTAACCAAGTAATTCAGACTCTACTAAGTTCTATAGTTGCTACTGAGTTCCAAGAACAACATAATCGACCCTCAATGCAAACCAAGTTCTTGAGTGCTTACTGAGTTCACAACTTTAGTAATATGAATCTAGTGTTGACTAAGCTATATAGTTTCAACCAAGTAATTTAGTTTATACTAAGCTCACAGTGATAGTGTTAACTGATCTATGTAGTGTGAATCAAGTGATTCAATTTATATGCAAAGTTTCATAGTAGTCACCGAGTCACTAGTGCAAACTAAGTTTAGCATACTTGAAAGTGATTTGTATGAGCTAAGCTTCTACATCTACCAAGTGCATAAAAATATCAAGCATTGAAAATGGTTGTTGAGTGTTAGAACCTCATCAAGTTTGTCTTCAAAACCTGAGTAGCTATAGTTGGGCCAACTTTGTGCATTTTGGTGAAACTTGTATTATAGCTAACTTTGATGAATTGTAAACTATATTGGTATATATACAATGTATTGTATCACATCCAAACAAGAAAATGGAATGGAATATTAAGACATTAAGAGGAGAAAGTGTGAAGTAAAAAGATACAATAGTATAAGGAGCAATAAAGATTTATCTATCATAGAGAGGTGATCATTACACTAAAAGGAATCTCATTCAAAAAATCAAGTTACAGATCAGAGATCAGCCACTAGTTCATCCTAATAGGTGAAATAGTTAAATCTTTTCACAAGGTAGACTTAATAGTCTTGTGTAAATCTCTTTATTGAGTGCATACTTCACTGTATGTTTGTAAATCCTTTTGCAAGGTGGACCTAGTAGTCCTTAGTGCTCTTAGTAGGGAAAATCATTAGAAGTAACCATTGTAAGCCTTAATAGGTTAACTTTATACTGCAATACTAAATCTTGTGGGTATCATCCCCACCGTAGTTTTACTTTCTATTTGAAAGGTTTTTGGTCACCATATGGTGTGTCAAAGTGTTATGAATGTTTTAATTGCTTTCAATTTTTCATGTATATAATTAGATCAAAATACACATGAAGCATTAATTGATGAATTGAGATTAAGTTTTATTGGTTATTGATTCACCCCTCCCCTCTTAGTAACTTATCCTATCTTATATTTCCAATAGTCAAAAGAAGAAGAAAAATAGAAGTGGAGATAAATACAAAAGTAAAAGAGATGAGGACAACAAAGATTACAAAGAAAAAAGCAAGAAGGCTTGCTACATTTAGAAGAGAAAACTAGAGATGGACCTAATGACCATGATCATGAAGTGGTGTATGTTGCAATGAAGGATGAATCTGATGAGGATAAGACAATTACACTGGTGTCTTATGTAAACAAGAATGATAAATGGATCATTGATAGTGGGTGTTCACATCACCTGACTAGATATAAAAGTAAGTTTAGTACCTTGAATTATTATGATGGAAATAGTGTAAGATTTGGTAATGATGCAACTTGTCATATCAAAGAAAAAGGATCTATTAAAATCATAGAAAATATCTTGTGTGAAAATGCTTATTATGTTGAAGGACTTAGCTATAATTTGTTGAGTGTATCACAACTAAATAGTTTAGGTTGCAAATTTGATTTTGAGAACAATATAGCTATGATCTATGACATTGAGAGGAAAAAAATTGGAAAAGATCATCAAACTAGAGGTAATCTATTTTATGTTTATATGAATGATGCTACTTGTCTTGTAATTTGATGATGTGCAGTTATGGCACAAGAGGTCATGTCATGTTAATTTTGATTACTTGGTTAGTATTAGTAACATGAAAAGATTAAGAGGTTTGCCTAAATTGAAGAAACCTGACATTATAATTTGCAAACGATGTCAATTTGGCAAGATGACAAAATCTAGTTTTAAAAATAAGACTCACACCTCTAAAGGAATTATGGAGATTGTTCGTATTGATATATGTGAAAAAATTAATGTGCAAAGCTACAAGGGTGACAAGTAAATTATCCTATTTGTTGATGATTATTCTAGGATGATGACAATTATATTTCTAAAATAGAAATCTGATGCTTTCCAAATGTTTAAGTGGTACTTAGCTAGAGTTGAAAAGGAGACAGGAAAAAGCTTGAAATGTCTAAGATCTAATAAAGGTGGAGAATTTACATCAAATGAGTATGATATGTTTTCTAATGAAAGAGGAATCAAAAGAAAAACATCTACACCTAAGACCCCTCCACAAAATAGAATTGTTGAAAGGAGGAACATATTTATAATGGACAGTGCTAGGACACTCATGATGGAGAAGAATGTTGCTTTGAAATACTATAGAGAGGCTATAAGTACAACTACCTATACCTTGAACCATGTGCAAGTTAAGAATGCTACCCATTCAACACCTTCTGAATTATGGTATAGATACTCACCCAATATAAAATATTTTAAGGTATTTGGAAGAAAGTGTTACATTCTTAAATTTTTTAGGAATGGTAAATTAGATGCTAAAAGTGAAGAAGGTACATTCATTGGCTTCCACAAGAAGTAAAGCTTATAAGTCCTTACATACTAACACTAAAAAAGTTGTGAAAAGTGAAAATGTAAAGTTTGATGAATATATAGAGGTACATGAGTTACTATAAACCTTTGCTCATGGGATTACCTATAAGTTTAGTTCAATCTTATCTACCTAGATCGATAGATAGTTGATATTTTAGTTTCTATAGTGCCTCCCCATCTATTGGACACGCTTGGTATTCACTCTTCTCACCTATGGTAGAAAGATTGGAAGTGTTATCTTGCCAATCATATGATGAGTTACAAACCTAATTTGGGCTCTTAGTGGTTGTTTCCCCATCTTTTGATGGGTGATACTCTCAACTAGCATTAGCATTTATAGTCCCCTCACAAGTCTTAAAGACTTATATTTTCCATAGTTTGGAAAACCATCACAAATTCTAAAATTACTCACTTTACCAGGTGCCTCCTTTTTCAGGGGCTTCCTTTAGGCCCTTGGCTCTAAAATTTGGGTGTCATGAGCCCTAGATGTCCTGCTTGTTGCCAACTAGAAAGTTTTTTTCCAATTTTTTTTGGTTCTATAGGTAAGCCCAAAATTATTGGCTCTAGATCCATGATTTTTTAAGCCTTTCCACCTAATGGCCTTTACTTGGCATGTGGTTATGCTAGGAGATTTTCCCAAACTTCCTTTTAAGTACTTGTAGATATGGCATGCTTTCAAAATAGAGATTTTATTTACTATCTGGAAAGACCACAATGTTGTTTTATTCTCTCACAACTTTCTTGATAAACATGTTGCTATGGACTCTAAAGCATGCATTTATAATAATGTGATGATGTAGTTTAAAGTATAGACACATAAGGTTGTGTTGGACGTTTCTCACCTACATAATCTTTTAGCTCAATAGGGGAATGCCCCATGTACGATTGCCTAAGTGCCATTGGATACTTTATTTGGTGATCACACTCCTTATGGTTTCCATAGACGTTGAAGCAGCTCTACATGTCACTCGCATACTCCCAAGTCACAACCTATTAATCTCATATTGGTTTTGACATATGAGTGACAATACAATTAAATCATTTACTTAGTTCATGTAGAACAAGTAATACATGCCAAGCATAAGTAGCCATATAATATAGGCTAAGATGGAGATATATAGTAAGTGTCGATTAACTAGTAAGTGTTGAGTCACTCAAGTGGAGTCCCAAGTTATTCAACTATCAAGTGATTAATGAATGTTGAGTCAATTAGAGGTTGAGTTACAACATTGAAGTTGTACTTGATGCCAAGCATCAGCAACTTTAAGATTCAAGTAATATAGTTTTGACATAGTTTTTTGTAATGGCACAAACTACTATGTAAACCATTTTGGAGCCAACATGAATTCAATCAAAAAAGGGAAGGATTAAGAAGAAATATGGGTGAATCACAAAAATTGATTCATACCTAACCCTAAGCCACCTAGGTCTTCTTAAGGTGGACAAACCCATAACTTCTTATAAATGTAGAAGGATGAAAGAGAGAAGTTTTCATGCCCAAAAAATGCATTCATAGTGACTACGGAGTTGTGAATTTAGATACATTATCGAATCAATTAGAGGAGAATAGAGAAAAGGAACTAGAAGACAATAAAGATACATCTCATTAGTGAGGATCATGTACACATCAAGAAAGAGGTGATATGTTAACTAGCAGAATAATATTAATCACAAGATCATTGATCAAACATTCTAACAAGTGAATCAGTTAAATCTCTTAACAAAGTAGTCTTAATAGGCTATTGTAATTCCTTTTACATGGTGCTTACTTCATTTTAAGTTAAAGTCCTTTTACTAGGCACACTTCTAATAGGGTGCTAAAATCCTTTAACAGGGTGAGATCTAACAATTTTGTAATCCTTTAATAGAGTAGATGTCACATAGGGTAGATCATGTTTTATGATCAAACATTATATGTTCAATTATAGAGTTTAATGTTTGACCTAAAATAGAAATAAATAACTAATATTTGAATATCCATTTATTTAGCTATTTTTAATGTTTGAAATAACCTTCATTGGATACACTTTATTACTACAGTAGTGAAAATTTGTGGATATCATCCCCACCCCAATTGTACCTTCTTCTTGGAGGGTTTCTAGGTAACCACATATCTTTTGTCATACATGTGTTGAATGTTTATTTAATTTCAAGTTATGGATGTATATGCTTGATTTGGTATTTCAATTTACATGCATATATTGTGAGATGGATGTGTGGTGAATGATTTTAAGGTGGAAGTTTTAAGTATTGATTCACGCCCCCAACCCCCCCTCCCCCCCCTCCCCCCCCAATGTTGTGATGTGGATCCTAATGAAACTTAGAGGTTTATCCAACTTAGTTTTCTACCCATATTATTTCTATGGAACTTTGTGGGCAGCACTCAGAAGAGGGGGTCAAAGGCATCGACTACTATTTTCTTATTAGAAGACTTATTCTAGCCCTAATTGTGTAAGCGATAAAAGACTTGTATAAAAAAGGCTTAGGGTTAGGGATTTCATAATGTAATGGTGATATTGTAGCTTCTTGCAAAAATATTGAGTTATAAGGGATTGCAGATTGTAATCACTGGATAATAATAATATTGGACTTATTGTTGGTGGATGTAGCCCAAGGATTGGGTGAACCATGTTAAATCTTGGTGTCTTGTGTTCTCTTATGTGTGATCTTTTATTTTCTGATATTGGCTATATTTGCATGTAACTTTATTTCTATCTAAGGTTAATCCTAACAAGTGGTATGAAACCTAGATGATTGCCATTTTTTAAATTTTTTTTTAAAGCTAGGTTCTCCTCATTTTTTTTAGCCAGATTGTTGTCAATTTTTTATAGAGATTCTCTATAAGAAGGTCTCATAATTGAGTGGAAGAAATGGTAGATGAGGGTAAACTAATGGTGGAGAAGTTTAATAGGGAAAAATCTTAGTTTTGGAAGATGCAAATGTAAGACTATTTTTATAGAAAGGATTTATGAAAGCCATTGGAAGGAAAAATAAAGAAATATGGAACTATGATAGATGAGGACTAGAAGGTTTTAGATAGAAAGGAACTTGGAAGCATTCAATTATTCTTGACACCATCAATGACATTTAACATTACAAAAGAAATGATGAAGAAAGAGTTCACGCAAACCCTAGTAAAACTATATGAAAAGTCCTCCACTTCAAACAAGGTATTTCTCATGAAGTGTTTATTTAATATGGAGATGAAAAAAGGTGGATTTGTTGCAAATCATTTAAATAAATTTAATACTATTACTAGTCAGTTATCTTCCATGGGTATCAATTTTGATGAAGAAATTAGGACTCTCTTGCTTTTGTTTTCTTTGGCTGAAAGCTAGAATGACTTGGTAATGGTTGTAAGTAATTTTGTTTCTGAATCTAATATCCTAAAATTTGTTGATGTGATTGGTGCTATTCTGAGTGAGAAAACTTGTAGGAAAACGTTAGGTGGATCTACATCAGGAAGTGCTTTGAATGCACAAAGTAGAGACAAAATGACTGAGAGAGAAAATAATTTTGGAAATCAAGAGGAAAGTTAAAGGGGAAGTGGTCTCAATCCAGAGGATTGAGAGATTGCCAGTACTATGGAAAACTAGGCCATAAGAAGAAAGATTGTTGAACTCAAAAGAATAATAAAGGAGATAGAAAAGAAGGGAAGAAGGAGGAAAATGTGGTAAGTAACAAATATAAAGAGGATTCTTTGCTAATTCCTTTAGAAAGTATTGATGATTCATGGGTTTTAGATTCTGGTGCTTCATTTTATGCTACACCTGATAGTGGTTATTTTACTGATTATGTCCAAGGGGATTTTGAGATTGTTTATTTGGGGGATAATGAACCCTATTAGATTTTTGGAAAAGGAAAAGTTAAGATTATGTTGTAGAATGGGAATCATTGGCTACTACATGAGGTAAGACATGTTCCAAGGTTGAGTAGGAATTTAGCTTTAGCAGGGAAACTCAGTGATGAGGGTTGTGTAGTTACTTTTAATGATGAAAATTGGAAGGTTTCAAAAGGTTTCCTTATAGTAGAAAAAGGTGTGAAAGTAGGCACCTTATATATTTGTATAAGTCATATTATTCCTTTGAATTTGATTGTTTCAGAGAAAAATGAATGTTTAAGAAAAATTGAGCAAGGAAAACAAATAGTTGTTATAGATTCTAATACATTACTATGGCACCATAGAATTGGGCACATGAGTGAGAAAGGTATAAAAGTACTTCATTCAAAGAAAGTTTCACCAAGTCTAGAATGTGTTAATATGGATTCTTGTGAAAGTTGTGTGTATGAAAAATAAAAGAGAGTGAGTTTTGTGAAGACTGAGAAGGACAAGAAAATTGAGAGATTAGAGCTTGTGCATACATATGAATAGGGACCAGCTCAGGTATCTTCCCTTGGTGACTCTCATTATTATGTTATATGTATTGATGATGCAACTAGAAAAGTGTGGGTTTATTTCTTTAGACATAAATCTAATGTATTTCAAACTTTTAAGAAATGGAGATGCTTAGTTGAAAATGAGGTCATAGTAAGAAATTAAAATGTCTCAGATCTAGTAATGGTGGTGAGTTTTGTAGTCATGAATTTGAAAATTATTTATCCACTAATGCTATTCATAGACAAAAAATTGTTCCAAGGATTCAAAAAGAAAATGGAGTGGTTGAATGCATGAATAGGACTATAATGGAGTGTGCAAGGAGCATGAGGTTGCTAGGTTGCCCTTAAACATGTGGGTGGAGGCTATCAATACAAATATATATTTAATTAATAGAGATCCCTCTACTCCTTTGGGTTATGGTATTCCAAAGGAATCATGGACTGGTAAGAATGTTAGTTATTCTTTTCTCAAATCCTTCAGTTGTGAAGCATTTTCCCATATAGTTTCAGAAAATTGAACCAAGTTGGAAGCTAAGTTGAAGAAATATGTATATGTTGGATATGGCATTGATGAATTTGGTTATATGCTTTTGGATTTTGAAATTCGTAAAATCATAAGAAGTAGGGATGTCATATTCAATGTGAAAGTGTTGTACAAAGATCTGTTGTAACATGTGAGAATATAGAAGATGATTATGTTGTTGACATATTGGCCAATTTTGTTATTAGTGACACACACTTATTTAGATTATAAATAGGTACTGAGCTTACTGTACAATTATCAGTGTTTGCCAAGCATTTTAGTTTTTGTCGAGTTCTGCAGTTGCTACTAGGTTCTTTGAACAAATCCTAGTGGTTATTGAGTAGTTATAATTACAATGAAGATCAATAGTGTAAACCATGCATCTCAGTGTATGCCAAGTTTACTAGTGCAAACTGAGCTATGCAGTGCTTACTAAGTTTGTAGTTTATGTGATGTGAGTCTAGTGTTAACTCAACTACTTAGTGTTAACCAAGTGACTTAGTTTATAACAAGCTCAAGGTGATAGTGTTTACTGAGCTATGTAATAATAAACAAGTGATTCAATTTATATGACGAGTTTCATAGTATCTACCGAGTCACCAGTGTAGACCAATTTTAAGACTACTTGGAAGTGATCAGTATGGACTGGGCTTCTACGTCTACCAAGTGCATGATGATGCCAAGCATTGACTGTGGATGTTGAGCATTAGAACTTCACTGAGTCAATCTTTAGAACCCGAGTGTCTTTAGTTAAGCTAACTTTGTAATATTTGTGTAAACTTGTATTGTGGCCCACTTTGTAATTTGTATAATTGGATTGGTATAAATCTAAAGCATTGTATCATATCCAAGTGTGAAAAAGTCTAATTGTGAATACAATGTGATCAAATATAATCAGAGGAGAATAGTAAAGAGAAAATTACATAGGCTACAACAGTATAAGGAGCAAAAAAGTCATATCTATCACAACAAGGTGACTAGTACATAAAGGAATCTCATGCAACAAACCAAGTTGCATAGTAGAGATTAGCTACTATTTCATCCGAACAGGTGGATCAATCAAATCCTTTAACAAGGTAGACCTAATAGTTTTTTATAAATCTCTTTACCAAGTGCATACTTCATTGTATGTTTGTAAATCCTTTCACAAGGTGGACCTAGTAGTCCTTATTGCTCCTAACTAGGAAAATCATTAGAAGTGATCAATGTAAACCTTAATAGGCCAACTTCATACTATAGTACTAAAGCTTATGGTTATCATCCCCACCCTAGTTTTACTTTCTATTTGTAAGGTTTTTGGGTCATCAAATCTTTGTGTCACAGTGTTATGAATGCTCTTATGTTTTCAGTTTCTTATCCATCCAATTATATAAGATTGTATGAGAAGGATTAATTGATAATTGGATTGTTGAATTAAGAGTTGAAATTGTAAAAGTTTTAGAAGTTACTAATTCACCCCTCCCCTCTTAGTAGCATAGCATAGTCTAAAATATTTTCAACATATGTAATGCTAGATGATACTCCAAAAGCTGATATTCCAACAATTCCTCCACAACAATCGCAACAATAAATGTCACACACCCCAGTGAATGTTAGATGGTCAACAAGGCTAAGTAGACCTCTAGAAAATTTTTCTCCTTCCTTGTATTCTATTTTACTTACTAATGCTAGTGAACCTGGATATTATGATGAAGTTGTGTAGGTGGATACAAAGATTTAGTGGGAGTCTACAATGAAAGAAGAAATGGACCCTTTCCTGAAAAAATAAGACATGAGATTTTTCCAAGTTGATTATAGGTAAAAGGGCTTTATAGAATAAATGAGTTTATAGGTTGAAAGAAGAGGATGGAGGTAAGAAAATATTTAAAGCTAGGTTAGTTGTAAAAGGATATGCATATAAAAAATGTATTGATTTTCATGAGATATTCTCTCCTATTGTTAAAATGACTTCTATTCGCACTATTTTAAGTATTGTGGCTACTAAAGAGTTGCATTTGGAGCAGCATGATGCTAAAAAAACCTCCCTTCATGGTGATTTAGATGAAGAGATATATATGGTATAGCCATAGGGATTTGAGGTCAAAGGTAAGGAGAACTTAGTGTGCAAATTGAAGAAAAGTTTTTATGGGTTGAAGCAAGCACCTCGGCAGTGATATCTAAAATTTGATAGGTTTATGCATGAGCATGGATACAATAGGTGTTATTTAGATCATTGTGTTTATTTTAAGAGGTTGGATGAAAAAAATTAAATTATTTTATGTTTATATGTTGATGATATGCTTGTAGATGGGTCTAACATGGATCACATTAAGGGGTTAATAGAACAATTAGCATATTCATTTTCTATGAAGGATTTGGGGGTAGGAAAAAAATAGTTGGTATGAATATTTGAAGAGATACAAAGAATAGGAAATTGACATTATCTTAGGCTGATTATATTGCAAAGGTGTTGTAGCATTTCTCTGTGGAGAATGCTAAAGTTGTGAGCACACCTTTACCTACTCATTTGGAAGTTAACTAAGGAGATGTGTCCCAAGACACAAAAAGAGGAGGATAAGATGTTCAAGGTACCTTATGCTTTAGCCATAAGAAACATGATGTATGCTATGATATGTACTAGTTAAAATATTGCACATGTAGTGGGAGTTGTTAGTAGGTATATGAGTCATCAAGGAATTGAGTATTGGAATAGAGTTAAATGGATTCTTAGATATTTGAGAGGTACATCCAATAAGTGTTTACATTTTGGAGGCTCTAATACTAATTTATAGGGCTATGTTGACTTAGATTTGGCAAGGGATATTGATACTAGATAGAGTACTATAGGTTATGTATTTATTGTTGGTGAGGTAGTAGTGAACTAGGTTTCTTGATTACAAAAGGCTAATGCTTTATCCACTACATAGGTAGAGTATGCTGCTACTACAGAGGCATCTAAGGAGATGCTATGGCTTCAATTCTTCATGAAATAATTGAGACACCCTGAAAGGATAATTATTTGTTTATTGACAACAGAGTGTCATTCATCTTGCAAATAATTCAGCTTTGCATTCAAAGACAAAATATATAAAGTTGTGATATTGTTTCATTCGGTTAGTTTTGATGATGGATAGTTAAAGCTAGAGAAGATAGATACAAATGATAATCCAATGTATATATGTTTACAAAGGTAGTGACAAGGGAGAAGCTATACTCCTCTTTAGCTTTGGTTGGACTTCTTGACTGATCATAATAAAATTGATAGCAGAGGTTTGATATTCTAATGGGAGCTACATGTTTAGTAGTGCTATGATTAGTCTCCAAGTGGGAGGTTATTGTTTTGGAGTCTAATTAGTCTCCAAGTGGGGGATTATTGTGATGTGGAGCCTAATCAGACTCAGAGGTTTATTTGGCATTGTTTTCTCCCCATATTATTTCTATAGGGGTTTGGGACAATGCCCCCAAGATGAGGTCGAGGGGAAGCACCCCTATGGGGTCCTATGGTAGTGCACTAGGTGTGCTACCTATCATAGTATAGGGTGGAGTTGAGGGGAAATGCCCATGTGGGGGTAGTTCCCCTAAAGCCAAAAATTACCTTATATTGTAAAAGGCATTGCTTTCTATTTTCTTATTGGACGACTTATTCTAGCCCTAATTATGTAGGCGGTAAAAAGCTTGTATAAAAATTCTTAGGGTTAGGGATTTCATAATGTAATAGTGATACTATAGCTTCTTATGGGGTTTGAGTGGTAAGGAATTACAAATTATAATCACTAGATAATAATAATATTGGACTTGATCTTGGTGAACATAGCCTTGGGATTGGGTGAACCACTTTAAATCTTGGTGTATTGTTTTCTCTTATGTGTGATCTATTATTTTCTAATATTGGTTATATTTTTATGTAACTATTATTTCTATCTGAGGTTAATCTTTACACCCCTCTCAGAGTTTACTTTTCCCATTGTATTTCAAACAATTGGTATCAGAGCCTTGTTTGCTAGAAAAGTAAAGCTTTGCATCTTTGAGGAAAGATCTTGGAGATGGAAGTCTACAAGTTGGGAAAGACTATTGATAACCTAAAGATTGAAATAAATCTTGCCCTAAATTAGCTGAATGAAGCAAGAGATGAGTTAAAAAAATCATTGAAAAGAAGAAAATAGATAGCCATTGAAGAGAATGACAAACATCACCAAGAGATGGACACTACTAGACTATTTTCTAAAGGAAAAAAAAGTAAATTTCATGCAGTATTTATAGATCTGATACAAAAGAATGGAGCCCTAATTGAAGAGGTTATAAATCTTAAAATATAACAAGAAGTCCAATAAATATTTCTATGTGAGGTGACCAAGAAGAAAAATAAAGTTGAGGAAGATAAAGTCATGATTGAAGATGAAAAAATGATACTAATGAACATACTGGAAGAAAAGATATCATAGGTGAATAGGATTGCTCACATGCAATTGGAAACATTGAATCAAATCATGATTGTAAATCATGAATTAAATGGAAAAGATATTGAGATAACAACACATAAGTTTCATAATGAACAACTATGAAATGATCTAAAAAGAGAAAAAGAATTTGCTAAAAGTTTCAACAAACCTAGTAAAGCCATCAAGTATTTTGAGCAATCAATGAGATCTCCTCTATCTAATAGTGATACTACTAGATTGGGTTATACTATTACCAAAGAAGGAGAATCATCCAAAAGTGGTGAACAAAGGAATGCCAATGGTAAGAACTAAAAATCTACTTATCATAATTATGGTAAGATAGGTCATACTACCAATGTTTGTACTTGGAAGACTACAAATTAGAATCCTAAGTCGAAGTTCATCGGTTACTACCACAAATGCTAGAAACAAGGATATTAGGCACATGAATGAAGAAACAAGACCATAAGAACACAAATATTTGAAGGATATTGCTACAACTATCAGAAGTATGGACATAGAGCATATGAATGCAAATCCAAGCCCAAATGGTCATCAAACAAGCAGAAAAAGGTAAAGCACAATAGAAACTCTTATAATTGGGATTATAATACTAGGTATAGTTGCCACTATTTTTAAGAGTATGGACACGTTGCTGGAAATTGCATTAGAACACATTTTAGAAGTGACTTCAAAAGATGGTTGAGTCAAACTACATGTTTTAGTTGCTTAAAAATTGATCATATAAGTAGGAATTGTCCAACAAGGTCAAAGGTACCTAGTAGTAAATTCAACAAAGGCAAAGGAAAGGTAGATGTTGAGAATGTCAGAAATGAGATGAACAAGACATGGAAGAGAAAGGAATATTGCAGTGCATTAAGTTCAGATGGGACCACTTCACCCAATGGGTTAAGTGATCACACCACCTGCAATTAAGAAATCAAGAGTTATGTGTCTGATATTTAAAAGATACACTATACATTAGTTCCAAAGTTTTAGTTTTGAAAAGATTATATTTGCATGAAGAAAGATGAAAACTGTTGTTTAGAATCTGAAAAAAAATCTTTACACTTTGTCAGTTTTCATTTTATTGTCGAGCATGAAAAGTTTCACTTAAGCTACTAACTAAAATCTAGTTAATGGAAAGCTATCATAAATGATAGTGTTGATCAAGATCATAGTGGTTTTCAGGCTTAAAGAAAACTACATAAAAGATTAGTGAGTTTAAATTTCTATTCAAGCCAAGCTTACAATTGTGTAAGCACTAAGCATTAATTGCAAAGTTTTAAGGTCTATGTGATTGATTTTTGAAAAATTTGACATCATTCAAATATGGAGAGAGCACAAAGAGCCAAAGGAAAATTGAAGAGACAATTCCAAGTGTTCATAGAGTGAATTAAACCATTGTTTGACACCATTCATTAGATTTGTGAAGGTATTTATCATGCACCAAGCTATGCTATTTGAAATTTATGCAAACCCTAGGTATTAATATGGCATCTAGTTCTTCTAATACTAAGGCCAAAGAGGGAAAGGATGTTTTAAATTTTCAATTAATCAACAATGAGATTAGTAAACTAAATTTGAAGGCAATTGTTAACATTGCTTATAAACGAGACCTGTCTTGTGTGTTGTCCATGATACCACCACAAGTCTTATTGATTCAATATGTGAGATGCTATTACACATGTAAGGTGTGTAGCAGAGATGACATGTAAATCAAAGAACTATATGGAAAATTATGTGAAAATAGAATACTAAAGGAGCAATACAAGATTTTAGAGAGAAAAGGGTTAACTTGTGCCCTTGATTTCCCAAACATTTTTAAGAGAAAGTGGAGAAATATCATTTTGAGTAGAATCCATGACAATTTTGTATGGTTAGAAAATGGACCTATCAAGATTAGTAAGAAGATTGTGTAGAGGGTAACAGGGTATCCAACCCTAGAGAGACCAAAAACCATGAGAAGTGATGTAAAAGAGGTTATTGAGAAAAACACAAGGGCGGTGTGGAACAAGAGAGGAATGATAATTGATGCCATCATACATCTCCTAATTACTTTTGTAGTAAGGATTATTTCACACAAATCCTTTCAATCAAGCAGGTTGAATAGTGTATCTTGTATTGATGTTGACATAGGATTCAAGATAGTGAAGAAGGATCGTTCCTATGACATTGCCAAGCAATAGTTGCAACAATTATCAAAAAACTTGGGAGGCATAAGGAAAACCAAGAGTACACAATGCAAGTTTGGATCAATACCTTTTTATATATTTTTCTATGTGTAGAAAAAAATTTCCTTCCTTTCGTAAAGTTGGATGGAAGAGAAACGGATCTATTGTAATATAAATAGGTGAATTCATTAAGAAAATGAGACATAATTTTGAGTATATTATGACTAGTTATTTTGAGCACTTTAAGAAGTCAATGAAACAAATACATAGGATTCCAGTGTCACTAGTTTAAAAACATTTTAATGATGTTTTCTTTCTAGTTGATATTGATTTCACATATGTATAGGCTGCTGTTCCAAGGGTAAGATGGTTAAGACCTCTAAGATAATTACAACCCTTTTTACATAAGAAGTAGATAATAAGGCTGCTAACTTTGGTAATTATGATATTGCAAAATTAAAGATAACTATGGAATTGAAGAGAGCATTAGTATTAAGAAAGAAGACAATGAAAATGATGAAGATGTCCCCACCCAGGCACCACTCACCCTAACCCAAAGTCAAGGAGAAGACCAAGGTGTAGAAGAAGATGAGCTTGAAGAAGGTGCTAAGGGAGAAGAAGCTAGTGAGGCACCTATAGCCATAGAGTAGAAGAAGAGGAATGCTAAAGATCTAGTAGTTAGCAAACCAAAGAAGGTTGTAAAACCTTAGCCTACAGTTCTAGCTATTAGAATTGGCACAAGAGTTATTGATAAGAAAGATCAAGAAGTGGAAAAACCAAAGGAAAATAAAGCTAGGAAATCTATACAAGATGATGAGTTTGAGAAGAGACAAAGGAGAAAGTAGATTGCACCAGGCAAATTAGATGAGGAGAGGACATAATCTGACAATAATAGCCAATTCAAAGTGGTAAGTCATAGTCCTTCTTTTGATTTGGATAATCCATGTGAAAATATAAAGACTGATGTAGATTTAAGTGGATTTTCACATATTGAATTTGATAAGCTTGGAAAGCTAGAAATGGATAAGGTACATGAGTCAATATATGCCATGATGGAAAAAGTTAAGATGACTTCAATTGAGATTTCCAACTCTCTACCAAAGAAATTATATGACAGAGTTGAGAAAAGATGGAAATATAGTTTCACAATAGAAAGAAATATAAGATAAACTAAACTTGCAAGAGTGATGCTAGATTTAGATAAATCTGAGATTAAAAAAGTCATTAAGAAGTATGCCAAAAGATTTTCTCCAAAGTACTACGCATTGAATATTTTTCACAATAAAATTGAAGATGTTTTTTAGTAGAGTACCCAAGCACAAAAGGTAATTTATGGGCTGAAAACACCCAAGGCAATTGAGCAGACACTTGTTGAGGTAGGTGATGAAAAAGGTGAACAAGAAGTAGTTGAGGTTACTAAAATTGATATTGAGAAAGTTGCACATGTGGAAGGTACTAAGACAAATGCAGATACATAGGCAACAACTAAAGATGAGAAACAAATAAAAAAGAGTATATAATATATAGATGTCAAGTGCTAGTCCACAACATGTGACAAAAGATGACACTGAAATTATATAGATCAAGGATGTTTTTGAAAATGTGCCTTAGAACATCAATCCCCTAATAGAGGAGGATATGAAGAAGATATTTCTAGACACCACCACCAAGGCACAACTATGTAGTCATCCTATATTGGTGAGTGTAGATGAAGTTAAGAAGGAAGAGAAGACATCTATAGAGGTGGAAGAACATAGCATATCAAAAACCCCTCAATTTACTATGATACAACCTACATTACCCATTGTAGTGTATCAAAGAAAAGAGACATCCATGAAAAAATTCAAAAAATTTGTGCACACTATGTCAGTAACATAAGTTGCTATAGAAGCATAGATTGGAATACAAGTTCAAGGTGCAATTGAAATTAAAAAGCAAGAAAAGGAGAGGACTAAAGAGTCAGAGTTGACTACAAATCCTAAGGAACAATTAGCAATACAAACTTTGGTTACTTTACCAACAAATACTACTTCTCCAAGTCAAGCACTTCATAGGCCAAGTGTAGAAGCTACACCACTACATTCATTAAGGCCTAGTCCTAGTACATCCAAGGTAGATGAGGTTACATCATTTGGTGATGTCAACTTGGACGAAGTGATTGTTTTGTCAAATTTTGAACTTACAACAATCACTATTGAACAAATAAGCATACTATAGGATGCACTTGCAAGGAAAAAGCATTAAGAATTGCTCAAAAGGGAGCATAGGTAGAAGCAAGCATTGCAAAACATCAAGGTTATATTGCTTGATGCATTCATCCTACCAATACATGGAGAAGACAAGCCTATCATAGAGTAGTTAGTAAACATTGTAGAATAGATCAATAATGTAGACCTAGATTCCAATGTAAAATTACTTGAATGGTCTGAAAGAAAATTTCAAGGAAAAGTCAATGAAAAGATATCAAGTGCTATTGCACTTAGTTAGGTTGAGTTAGCAACCAAGATTAAAAGTGTAAATCAATTGTTAGAGAATATTTTCTCACTTTACACCAAGTTATTTGATACAACTCTATTCACACAAGAAGTACAGTGCCATATTTAAAATATAGAGGGAGATATGAAGCTAACAGGTACTACTCTACCAAATTCTCTAGCTTGGAGTTAGAAGCACTTTAGGAATTTGATTAATTCCCAAGGTTAGTTGGTAGCTCTACATGCTCAAGATTCAAATATTTGAGGTACACTAATCAATTTCAAATCCATGATGATCCATAACATGGATATACTTCACAAGGAGCTAGCCTTTGTAGAGACATTAATGTAGAAATATCCCCATCATTCTACACTTGAAGGCTTAATTCATCTTTTTGTCAAGTTATCCATCCAAATCAAATCATTGGAGGTATCTTGTGATAACTAGGATGCAACTTTGAAGATAATACTTGAGGTCCGTAAAACTTTCTTAGAAAAAAAAACAATTCGTGTACAACCCATGACATAAGTGTCAAAAGGGGGAGAGTAAATAAAGGGGGAGAATGCATTATAAAAAAAGATTAGTTTTGGGGGAGATCAAATAGAGACAAAGTTAGCATATGAAAAATCTAATTATCAGGAGTATTCAATTTTAGTTTAGAATAGAATAATCAACTCAGGGGGAGTTATTGAATTTTGGGGTAAAGTTTGGAAAGATCTTGAACTTTTTAAAATTTTTATGATATTATCTAAGTTATGTTTGAAAGGCTAAGGTTATAATTCTTCCATTCATGTGAAAGGGGGAGATTGTTAATCTCATATTGGTTCTAACATATGAGTGAAATTATACTTTAGTCATTTACTTAGTTCAAGTTGAATAAGTAATACATGTCAAGCATAAGTTGACAGATAGTATATGCTAAGCAAGAAATATAAAGTGGCAAGTAACTAGTAAGTATTGAGTGACTTAAGTGCCGAGAAGGTAGTAAGTGTTGAATAATTTAGATGATAAGTGATCAATGGATGCCAAGTCATTCAAAGGCCAAGTTACAACATTGAAGTTGTAGTTGATGTTGAGCATTAGGGACTTCAAATGCTGAGTAATATAGTTTTGGCATAATTGTTTGTAATGGAAAAAAATACTATGTAAACCATTTTGGAGATGAATTAAGAATTTTTTTTGTGATCTTAGATGATAAGGATGAATCTTTATTGAAAATCTCTATGTATTACATGTAGTCAAATAGAAGAAGGGAAGGATTAGGTGACAACATGGGTAAATCATAATAGTTGATTTATACCTAACTCTAAGTTACTTAGGTTTTCTTAAGGAGGACAAATCCTAAAATTTTAATGAATGAAAAATGAGGAAAGAGAGAAGTTTGCATGCAAAAATAGAGAATTCATGGTGACTAAGGATATGTGGATTGAAATACATTGTATAATTTGTTAGAGGATAACAAAGGAAAGGAATTAGAAGACAACAAAGATACATATGATTAGTAAGGATCAAGTACACATAAATAAAGAGGTGATATGTTATCTAACAATAGAGTGCTAATTGTAGGATCATTGCTGAGACATTCAAATGGGTAAATCATTTAAATTTCTTAACAGAGTAGTCTTAATAAGATATTGTAAATCCTTTTATAGGGTGCTTACTTCATTGTAACTTAAAGTCCTTTTAACAAGAACACATATAATAGGGTATTGAAATCCTTTAATAGAGTAAAATCTAACAATCTTGTAAGCCTTTAATAGGGTAGACCTTTCATAGGGTAGATTATGTTTTATGATCAAACATTATAACCTTCATTGGATACACTTTATTACCACAACAATGGAGATCTGTGAGTGTCATCCCCACCCCAATTTTACCTTCTCCTTGTAGGGTTTCTAGGTAACCAAATATCTCATGTCATACATGTGTTGAATGTTTATTTACTTTCAAGTAATGGATGTATATGCTTAATTTGGTATTTTAGTTAACATGCATAAATTGTGAGATGGATGTGTTGGAGTTCTTACTAGTAAGGAGCATACTAGGTTGATTTGAACCTAATATCAGGGTGCACAAGATAGATACCAAGCCTAAGGAATAGCTAAAAGCTATAGTCAACTGGGTCTATCCTATCTTTGGACCAACTTCAACAGAATCACTTTGACTCCCTTCACTTTAGCCTCTGTAGGGCCAAGGTGTGCAAACCTTAGGGATTGATATGACTACTTCTATGATATTATTCTTTTCAAGAATATTCCCTATAGCATAATGTGGTCAATTTTCTTCTATGATTTTCCTATAACTTCTCTATCACAATAGTTAAATATAACTCAAAAGATATTGCATAAAAGTAATGACCAGGAAATTTAGTTCTTCATTACATAAAAATGGTAAATTGATTGTTTGTAATTTCTATGTTCAACAACTATATGAATTATTATTTTTCAACTTAAAAATTAGTGATGAGTGTCTTATCCATTATTATATAGAGTCAAAATTAGAAGCTCAGACCTATTTAATCAACTTGTAACTAAATTTGTCAATAGTGAGCTTTGAGTTTCATTCCTATCATATCCTTCTTATAAACCCTAAACCCTTTCACATAAAACAAGTAATTATTTAATTCTTGGCATTAACAACAATTGGAAAGAGATACACAACTCATTCTTTGAATTAAAGTAAAAGAAACTTGTTCATTTTAGTCTCAAGATCATATATATGTAAGAAAGGAGATAGAACTCAAAGACACATGCATACATGATTTTTATTTTGTATTGATTTCCTTTTAAAAAATGATTAGAATACTAATAAAACTTGAAGTATAAGTGAGGATTTCGACAACTGATAATTTATATTCAATGTATTATGGAGTATGAAAAACTTATTACATCCATATAATTAAAAAAACTTGGATGGACTACAAAAAATGCATAAAACATGAAGAATCCTATAGACTATCAACCACCACTCTACATCTTGAGAATCCTTATATAAAGGATTGTAACAAGCTTAAGATGGGAGGGAATGTGTCAAAAACTATCTGGTAAAAAAAAATGTAAAAACTTTTGAGAGACTTCATTAATACATTCTTTGCAGTTGGAAAATAGACAAGAAAGTAGGTGCAAAAAAGTAGATGGGATAAGATTTAATGTCTTCTATCTAATAATCCTCCTATAAAGGTAGAGCTTTAATGTCTTCTATTAATTCCTATATGACCACGTCTAATTCTATCTTGGGCCAAGTAGCATCCCTTACTATATTCAAATCCTTTATAGATTTATTCCACTTGAAATCAATAATAGCTTTTACATCTCCCAAGAATTTTCTCATATTTGATTCTATCCTAAAGAGGAAATTGTTGACAATATGTCCAAGCAATTAGATAATGTAACTTATGGTTCTCATTTATGGCAACATATTTTTTTTGTCAATTAGCCTCATTCAATTGCAAAAGGAAATTGTCTAAGTATTAGACAATGTTACAACAATAGGTTAGTTTTGAAGATAACATAATATTCCCTTGGAATATTCTCTTGTACACTTGACTAGAGATGCATGATGTCATAATGATGATGTATACTAGTGCACATGCCTATACAGTTAACCGAGTTCAAGTTATGAAGGAATTAGTAATGCAGTAATGACACGGTGTAGAATAGAGCATATTAGTAGAATGTGTTTAACAAATTGATTTATTATTTTGAGTTATGAATTGTTGTTGAGGTAACTCTAATAATGCTATATGAGCTGACTAAGGAAGAATTTATCCAAATTTTTTAATAAGTAAAGAACTTTATTTGCAAAGTAATAGTGTGTGAAAAGGAATGTGAAAGTGAATGATGATTCAGTGATTAGTAAATCCCAAGTCGATATGATCTTGTGAAATGAGAGTAACAAGTGAATGTGATACTTTTTTATATGATGTGAAGATATGATGTAGTTTGATATGTATGAAATCGATCTTGTGTGAAGAATCATCAATCATAAGATTTGCAAAATACAAAAAACTACTCAGTATTTTATGTATACCTATTTCTTGAAGAACTTATTCTATAGTTTCATGTTAGGGTAGTGGGATCTGCTTGTACACATTTGGATGTAATTGACCAACTCCTAATAGGGTTAAATTGACTCCTAATGGGGTTGACGCTTTTAACAAGGCCTAGTCTTCTAAACATGGGATTGAGACACTATACATGCTTTATAGACTCCTAATAGGGTCAATATCCTTAACTAGATTCTTTATATAGTGGATCATCTAGTGGATTCCATCCCCGCTAGGATTTTCCCTTGGCTAGGGTTTCCCTAGTTAACAAAATATGGTGTCATGATCTCTCTTTGTGTATGGCTATTTACACTATTTTACACTATTGGTTTATTTTCTTGTGCACATGATAATGTATATAATAATATTTAGTTGTGGGTAAAAGGATTGAAAATACTGATTCACCCCCCTCTCAGTATTACCTATTTCTAATAATTGGTATTAGAGCCTAGTTATTCATAAGAGGCTTAATAGCTTGAATAAGATCCCTATAGATATGGAACAATTGAAGAAAAATCTTGAAGAAGCACTTGAATAGATTGATCAACTAACTGATGAAAGAGATGGCCTCAAAGATAGATACAAGGATGCTAAAGCCTACAGTAGTGAATTAAAGGAAAAAATAGATGACATAAAGGAAAAAGGATCTACTAATCATACTAGTGATGATGACATTAAAGAATTGAAGTAAGAAAATGAGATCCCAAAACATTAATTAAAGATAGTTAAACTTAAGCTAAGTCTTAAGAAAAATGGAGGAAAGATAGTTTCTGAAATAAAAGCTAAAAATGCAGATCTGAGATTCTAGTTAAGCAAGGTAACATCAAAAATAGAATCTATTAATTTAGAACATGCAGAATTAGAGAAATACAAAACCATTGTGAAATGTGAGTCAGTACAAACCAAGCAACAACTTGAGAAATTATATACTAGCAGTGATAAAATTGAAGAACAAATATGTGCGTAAAGACCCAATTATGGTAAAACTAGACTTGGATTCTTTCTTGGTCAATCCGCCAAGAAATTTGCTAAAACAAAAGAACTTATTACTCTTGAAGTCAATAAGGACCTAAGTAAGACAAATGATACATCTAAAGACAAAGTGAATGCTGTTCACTCTGAGATAGCCAAAGAATCTAATCAAGATATGAATAAAAAAAGAAAGGAATCTTTTGTTTGGTGTGATGAACCTAAAGACACTAAAGTCAATTGCAAAGGTATGTCTTTCAAACCTATTTCAAGATTTTATTGTCATAATTGTCATGGATATGGTCATTATGTAGTAGATTGTAAGAAACCTAAATTTGACAATGTTAATGTAAATAGTAGGATGCATAGGAACACTAACCATGTAGGAACTAGAAGAAGATCTCACATTAATGAAAGTGGAGAAAGAAGATAGATTATTTTCTACAAATGCAATAACCATGGACACATTGCAAGGAATTGTAGAACACCTGATGACAAGCTGAATGAACAGAAAAAAGATGTACCTATATGTTAGTTGTGTAACAACTTTGGATACATAATGAAGTTTTGTAGAATGGATAGAAGAGACATAAAAAAGAAACATAACTTCAGAAGGAACAATAGAAGAAATGAAGTAAAATAACAACCAAATGAATTGAAAGAATCATTTGTGAAGGAAAAGGAACAAAAAAGCTCTCATATAGCTATAGAAAATGCACTTGACATGACAATGAAGTCACTTATTATCTGTGACTCCTCTCATCAAAATTGAGTATTCTTAGTTGAACAAAGTGTCAATTATTAATAAGTGATGCTAGAGGAAATATTAAGGGTTGTGCAGTTAATAGTTAGTAGTAGAGATTGAGAAAAGTCTACAGTACAGTGTGCATTGCCTAATATGATCAGGGTGAGGATATATAAAAGGATCAAACTCTCTATTGCATAGAGATAATATATTGAACTCATGGTAGATATGCATTTATTGTGTAGTACAGATTGTGAAAGATTTAAAGGATGTGAACTAATTTGCATACATCATTTTCTTGTGTGAAGTTTGTGTGCTAGATTGAAGCGAGATTTGGAGAATTAAAGAGCCCTGCCAGCACGCAAAGTTGCTAGAAACCCTAGAACACAAATTGAGGTATTTTTTTGAATTATTTAGCATAATCCTTCAAGAATTACAAGGAAAGAAGTTTATAATGTAAGCAATAGGCCTAGTTATAATTTCAAGAAACACCCATTTGTTTCTTTGCTCAATGACCCCATTGGAGCATTTTCATATGTTTTGGAAAATGTTCTTCATGTGGAAGATATCAGAGGTTATATTCACTACAAGATTAAAAGTATAGGTGATTTAGAGATTCACAAGGATTTGGAGAAGATGTGCAACAATGATTTATCATTGAAATCTGAACATAGATATGTAGAACATCTTAACCTAGTAAAGCATATGTTCTACATGGATTTGGATAATAATGATTGGACAAGAATAATTCTAAGCAGATCAAGAAGTTTCCTAGTATCACAATTTCGAATGAAAATGAGTGCACTATATAGTAGATCACTCGAGTTTATAGGTCAAGACTTGAAGTAATCAAAGACCGTGATGTAGAAAAGATCATGATATATTTCCAAATAGAAATGAAGAAAAGGTATAGAATACCTCCAAAACTAGTGGAAAAATATAAGGATGAGTTATATTTCATGGTTGAGACTAATTTTACATGCATGGAGGCAGTAGTTCCTTAGGTGAAATTTATTGAACCTATGTGATATGAGATGAGTGAGGATCTAATTGAAGGGTATCCATAGACAATCCTTCATTTTGAAGTTGATTCTAACTATCCTAGATGGGGAACATATTTAGACCAAATGAGAGAAGTGAAAACTAGTCAAGTCATGAAGGACTCCAAGAAAAGGTAGAGAGAGCTATTGATTCTATCTTGAAAGAATCTAGAATGACAAGGAAAGAATTTGATGAGGTAAAGGGAATTGCTATGGAAATGAAGGCCAGTCATCAAATTTAGCTCTTATCCCCTACACCCATTGTAGTGGCAAGACCTACTAAAAAGGTCATACTTACCCAAACAACTGTGCAAACTTCTTCTATGCCTTATTTAGTAGTTGCACAACAACAACCTCCAATAAAACTAGTGAAAATGGAGGAAACATCAACATCAAGAAAATCAATGAGGATAACAACCCCTCCTAAAAGGAGAGTAAAATAGACCATCAGTGTCCCAAGAAAAAGAAGGAAAACTCTATAGATTAGCTCATGCGAGTCTGAGGAAGAGACTGGTGAAATACCAGTTGAAGTAGTTGATTAGGAAGCCAAGATATCTGTAGGATGCAGAGCATGGAAGAAAAAGTTATAAAACCTTAAGATGCAAATTATAAATGATAACAATTTTGTATAGTTAAATAAATACTATGACTTGTATAATAGCATGGATTGGAGATAGCTAGAAAATGTTGTAGTTAGACACATGATTTTGAAAGATAAGAAGTATGATACTATAAAAGGGCAAATACCTAAAGATTTGTATAATAGATTGCTAAATAGGAAGAATAGAGTTATATAAGAGGATAAATAGATAAGAATAAACATGGTAAGAAAGTTATGCACTGTAAATAGTGAAGAAGACATAAAAGAAATTTTGAAAGGTATAACACTATTACTAAGGCATAAGAAAAGATCCATTCTTATTATAGGAGGAAATTATGAGGAAGTCAATAAAGAAACTCAGAAGGCTATAGTTTCTTTCATTTCCACTATGCCTAAGGACAATGCACAAATTAAGAAGGCAAGCTAGATGCCTGAAGTAAGTACACAGTTAGTAGAAGCTAGCCACACACCCAAGGAGAGTGTGTAGATAAAGGAGGATAGAGCTTGGATTAACTGCAACTTTCTTGTGAACAACCCATGCAACTCTCTTACCTTATTTATCATTTTTTTGTTATTAATGATGACCAACTTGGGTAAATCTTTTTTTTGGGGTAAGAGAGGGATTAAATTATCAAAAAATTGATCATAGGGACCCCAATTTGTAAAGAGAGGAGACAAAAGGTCCAATTCCTTTGAGCACTTGTATTCAACTAATTGTAGGCTATTATAGCTATTGTGCACCATTTGTGAAAGAATATGTAGGGCACCAATCTTGTATATAAGGAAATTATGAAGTGTCTTTACTTCCACCTCCTTAGCACTATCCCACTCATAAATATCCATTTATTGGGCTTCTCCCACAACTACAATGTTAGCTTCAATCTAAGCTTCATGGTCTTTTACCTCTGTAATAGGTCTAGCCACAACCCTTAGGCTCCTTATTTCTTCCTCCATGTCAATAATTTTCTTCTCCAGGACATAAGTCCTCTTCAACTCTTCTTCATATTTTTTTCTAGCATCGATCGATATGCTATAAGTTGTGTATAATTGTTCCTTCAATGTATCCATCTTGCTCTTCCCCATTAACAATGTTATATTCACCAAATTGTGGATTTGGTCATTGAATATAGTGGAAACATTCCAAAAAATTACATTTCCTTGGGGGGATTCCTTTATTTCCATGAGAGTTGGTTTATTATCATTTGAAATCATGCTCCATATTGTAATTGTTTTATTGTCTATGTTAAAATAGTCCCTTGTAATTAACCACTAATATTAGTCTCTTCAAAAGAGATTGATCTTTCTTGTTTTTTGATTTGGTCTAACATAAAAGAGGAACTAAGTTCCCAACCAGTAAAAAGTAGCATTGCACTTCTCATTATTAATGCTCTTGCTTCCTCAAGTGTGAGATTCTCACTCTCTGGATCATATTCCTGCAATCTCAAAACTAATCTTGCAACTTTCTCAGGTAAACCTCTAGGTTGAAACTATAGGGAAAATTCATTTTCTTTTACTTTACAAAGGAATGACTTAAATCCATCAGTATTTACAAATTGATCATCCTTTTCTTGAAGTGTTCTTTCATCAAAAATTTGAATTTGGAATTCACTTATGTTAGGGAATTTTTCATTCTCACTTGCTTGTTTGATTAGAAACTTGTGACTAATTGTATCAAATAATTTTGATCCTTGATGCATAATCTACAATACCTTTCCTCTAACCTTGTAAGGGATATGAATCATTTTTTGTTTCTTTTTCCCTTTAGCCCATGAAGAGATTTCTGGTTGATCATCCTCAACCTCCACTATTATAACATCTTGCTCCTAAGGAGATGGGTTTTTTGCTCTATCTCTAAATTATGTAGGCACTTTTGTCATTACTTCATCAAAATTATCCAAAAACTTATTATACCTATCAAGATATGGTACATCATAGTGAAAACCCTTGAATGATGGGTTTGCTTCCTTGATGGCTTCTTCTATCTACATTATATCTCTCCAATTTTGAGTCCTCTCCCTACATACCTCTATTTGTAAGTAGTATGTAATATTCTTCCCATATTAGCTTACTACTAGGAAGAGTGTACTTCATGATTTGTTTGTGAGAATTCCTCACCAAATCATTTGGATCATAGGTTCTAGATGGGGCAGAGGGAAGTTTAAATTCAACTAAATACTGATATTTTTCTTCTATGTCATCCTTACCTATTCAAAAATTATCTATCTTTGTTTTTCTTGCTACAAAAGAGATTTTCCTAAAATTAGGGCCTAGATACTCTCTATTAATCATTAGTAATTTCCAGAAAAATTCTAATCGGCCTAATCTTTTAGGGACATGTTTAGGTAATAGATGGGGAATTTGGGGAGGTTGATGAAAAACAATACTCTTATGATTGAAAATTTTTCATGGATGAGTACTTTATCCCTATTTGGGCAAGTAGATGGCCTAATTAACATTCTTACCCCCTTTGGTACTCTCTTATTTATATCCATTAACATATTCATGTTTGGAAATACAAAATCATTATAGAAAACAATATTATTAGCATAGGGATAAAATATTTTCCAGAAGTGAGTCCATAATTACAAAGGTAGGGTTTTTCCATTCTCATCAATGGCTTCAATAAAATCTAGACTGATGTGCCTTATATTCTTGAAAATGATAATGTACATCAATAGAAAATAATGGAAAAAGCTGAAGTTTTCGATGTCTCCCTTCTAAGCTACCTCAATTTCTTCATGCATTCTATCAATGATATATTCCACAAAATCATAATAGACATGTGATTTGGGACTTGAATATCTAATGCCATGATATATTTGTAACCTAGGGCATTCATGGTGCCATCAACTCCCAATAAAGTTTTAATAACAAAAATGGTATTTTTGAAATATTGAATTCTAATCGCATTAGCTCCCCTACCTTTTTATGGAATTCCACTTTTTCCCTTTTTGATTTGGGAATGTGCCTTCTCATGATTGTTTTGGTGTAGAAACTCTTGGAACTCTTGAAAGATTCATTCATTTTCTCTTTCTCAATTTTCTTTCTAAGAGGTCCTCCTAGGTCAAAGAATTCACCAAAGGTCTCCATATCTAGTCTACACAGGACACTCATATCCTTTCTGTGGAAAGCCTTGGTCATTGGATTGTAAGACTTGATTAGTGCCTTCAATAAATGATGTAGGAGCATCCAGAGGTATAAGGGCAATCCTGTGTCACCCAAAAAAATGTACTTAGACTTAGTTTCTGTTTCATGTATTTACATTTTTGGATACCCATTTGGGTCAAATAAAGGTTCCAACTCTCATAGTTCCACTATCAGTGTGTTTGAAAATCTTGAAAAAATAGGAGCATGCAATTTGGCCATCATTTTGGTGACCTAGAAGGTATGAATTGGCCAGATAAATATAATTGTGATTTAGAGCATTCTAGAAAAAGAATTAGGTCAAAAGGCCCCACGGTTTGAAAGTTATTGCAGTTTTTCGGGTTTTGGAGACCCCCTAAGAATGCTTTGAAGTCAGGTTAGGGGCATTAAATGACCTCAAAAAGGGCCAAAAAATGGATGACAAGCTAATCTTGTCCATAGGGCTATAGAGCACTTCGAGAGCTTTCCAAAAATGTAAACGGTTTGTCAATCGGAGCTACAGTTCAAAAGTTATGCCTCCCGGAAGTTTGGCTACCATTTTTGGATTCTTCTAGATTTGCACCGACTTCTAACGCAGCTTCTGGAACCTTCTATTTTGTCGGTGGATGCCTACTAGCACTTTTTAGAATGTACTCCTAGTCCTTAACCCTTCAGGGTCTATTTAAAGAGATTTCTGGCATTGTAAAAGGCAGTTCCGAGTGGAGTTTGAGAGGAGATACTAAAAGGAGAAATCATCTCCAGATTTATGCTATTGTAAGCCCTTAGGGCATGTTTGAAGTTTATTTTCTCTGCACTATTTTTACTAGCTTATTTTCTCAGTTAATATAATTTTCCCTTTTCTATTGGTTCCATTCTGTTCTTGGGTCGTGTCCCCATCAAGTGGTATCAGAGCTAGTTTTCCTGAGTGTGTAGACAGAGCGCCGACTGTGAGGTAGTTTGCACCAGGACTGTGTGGTTGTGGGTTCGAGTTAGAAGATACCTCCATAAAGAGAGCATGGTGGAAGGGCCAGAGCTATTAATCTTGAGGAGGTTAGAGCCCTCCAGAGGCAGGTACAAGCATTGCAAGAGGAGCTTCGTAGAGGAGCAAATGTTGCCGCAGGTGACAACAGTGAGGATGACAATGAAGAGGAAGTAATGGGACTAGAAGAGGAAGTTGATGGGGAAGTTCTGAATCCTGTAGAGGAAAGACTTTTTAGGGCCATTACTAAGTTTGGGAAAAGACCTACAATTGAAGTGGGTATATTTTTAGGAAATCTGAAACCAGATGAGTTGATCGATTGGATCAATGAACTGGAAGAATACTTTGAGTATGAGGGTATAAGGGACACATATAGGGTTAAGTTTGCAAAGGAAAAACTAAAAGGCCATGCCAAAATCTAGTGGCAAGAGGTTCAACTGGAAAGACTTAGAAGAGGAAAGGAGAAGATCACAAGATGGGATCGCATGGTGGACAAATTGAAGAAGTAGTTCATTCGTGTGGACTATGAGATGGATCTATTTAAGAAGATGCATGCGTTAAAGAAAGCAAGAAGATTAGTCCAAGAATATACAAAGGAGTTTTACTGACTCTTGATTAGAGCAGGGCATGTAGAAGCAAATAAGGAGAAGGTTGCTTGTTATATCAGTGGGTTGCGACCAAGCATCCAGGAGGAATTAAGTCTAGTAAGAATGACCAGCGTTGAAGAGGCATACCAGTTTGCCCTACGAGTTGAAGAGAAGCTGAATAAAAGGTTTGAAGGAAGACAAAGATGGTGTGGTCAAGGAGGAAGGGGTAGTGGTAGATCATCTGGAGGCCACAATGAAACACAAAAGAAAAATTAAGATGAGGGTACTAGCAAGAACCAGAGGAATGAGGGTTTCAACCGCTTCCGTGACCAAGACTTTGGAAATCAGAGAGGAAGAGGTAGAGGACATGGAAAAGGAAGAGGAGGCTTTCGTGGTACCTGTTTCCATTGCAATGAAGAAGGGCTTCATGCCTTTGAATGCCCTCAATGACAAGGAAGGATAGATAGGAGAGCTGAGGGCCAAGCTAGGGGTGCTCATGTGGATGAGGATGCACAATCATCACATTCAGAGGATGCAGAAAGAGGAGAGACCTTGGTAAATGAAAGAGTCCTACAAAGTGGTGAGAATGAACCAGGACAACGAAGGATTTTGTTTTGTACCAGATGCAAGTGTGAGGATAAATGTTGTGACGTGATCATTGATGGTGGTAGCACTGATAACTTGGTATCAAAAGAGATGGTCTCTAAGCTAAAGCTCAAGAGGGAGAAACATCCACAACCCTATCAGATTTCTTGGGTAAAAGATGATCATAAGGTCCTGGTAAGTGAACAATGTTTAGTAAAATTCAAAATTGGGAGTTACCATGATGAAGTTCTCTATGATGTTATTTCGATGGATGTTTTCCATCTATTGTTAGGTAGACCATGGCAGTTTGATAGACATGCAGTGCATGATGGACATGCAAACACATACTCTCTCACAAAGGATGGAGTTCGCCATAAATTGAAGCCCATGAAAAAGGAAGATGAAAAGGTATGTAGCAGTGCTAGGATTTGTCTCGTTGATGGAAGGAAGTTTTTAGATGGCATGAAACATCAGCATATGTGCTATGCTTTGATTCCTAGGAAAGATAAAGAAGGTAGTAGTGAAATACCATTTGAAGTTTTAGATTTACTAGGGGAATTTAGAGATATTATCTCTAATAATATTCTAGATGGATTGCCACCAGTAAGGAAAATCAGTCATCAGATAGATCTGATTCCAGGAGCTAGTTTGCCTAACAAGGCTACTCACAGGATGACTCCTACTAAAATAGAGGAGCCAAATAGACAGGTTCAGGAGCTGTTGAGGAAGGGCTTGATTCGAGAGAGCCTGAGTCCATGTGCAGTACCTACAGTACTCACACCAAAGAAGGATGGAGAGTGGAGGATGTGTACAGATTCCTGAGCTATAAATAGGATAACCATCAAGTACTGGTTTCCTTTGCCAAGGATAGATGATCTTATGGACTGCTTGAGTGGAGCTCAGTACTTCACAAAGATAGATCTAAAGAGTGGCTATCATCAAATATGGATTTGAGAAGGAGATGAGTGGAAAACAACCTTTAAGACTAAGGAGGGTCTTTATGAGTGGTTAGTCATGCCCTTTGGATTGACGAATGCCCCAAGCACCTTCATGCGGCTCATGAATGAGGTACTTAAGAAGTTCTTGGGAAAATTTGTTATTGTCTATTTGGATGGTATTTTAATTTTCAGCAAGACTTTGGAAGAACATTTACTGCATATTTGTAGTGTCCTTGAAAGGCTAAGGGAAGAGAAACTGTTAATTAATCTAAAGAAGTGTATCTTTGCAAAAAGGGAGTTAGTCTATTTGGGATTTGTTATATCACCTGAAGGTCTCAAAATGGATCCAAAGAAGGTAAAAGCCATCTTAGAATGGCCTACTCTGAAGTCTTCTACTGAGGTAAGATCATTTCATGGTCTAGTTAGTTTTTACAGGAAGTTTATTAAGAATTTCAGTGGCATATGTGCACCCCTAATTGATACAATAAGAGGGGATAGAAAAGAGTTCAAATGGACTGCAGCAGCTATGAGAAGTTTTGAATTGCTGAAGAAGAAGGTGACAGAACAGCCTGTGTTGGCACTTACAGATTTTAGAAAAGTGTTCTAGGTGGATTGTGACGCTAGTGGCAGTGCTATTGGGGCTGTATTAAGCCAAGAAGGTAAGCCTATTGCATATTTTAGTGAAAAATTGAATGATGCAAAGAAGTATTCTGTTTATGATCAAGAGTTCTATGCAATAGTTCAGGCCTTAATGAAATGGAGGCACTATTTATTACCAAAGGAATTTGTTTTGTATATTGATCATCGGGCATTACAGTACCTAAATAGCCAAGGTAAATTGAATCAGAGGCATATGAAGTGGGTAGAATTCTTGTAGAGTTATACATTTGTGTTGAAGCATAGAAGTGGAAAATCTAATAGGGTTGTAGATGCACTAAGTAGGAGACAGTCACTACTTAAAGTAATGCAGGTTGAAGTAGTTGGGTTTGATGAACTCAAGAATTTGTATCCCGAGGATCCTGATTTTGCTGAAGCATGGAAAGTTTGTAAAGAACCTATTGTTGTAGATAGAACCAAGTGGTTAGACTATTTGATTCAGGATGGCATGTTGTTCTAAGGTAGTTAATTATGCATTCCAAGGAGTTCCATGAGGCAAAATCTGATTAAGGAGAAACACAGTGGAGGGATGGAAGGACATTTTGGTCGAGATAAGACCATTTCCATTCTTAGAGAACATTATTTTTGGCCTCAAATTTCACAGGATGTGAAGAATTTCGTACAAAGTTGCCAGGTTTGTCAAGTTGCCAAGGGGTTTAGTCACAATACTGGCCTATATCAGCTATTGCTTGTTCCATCAAGGCCATGGGAGGACATAAGTATGGATTTTGTTCTTGGATTGCCAAGGACACAAAGGGGTAATGAATCAGTATTTGTGGTGGTTGATAGGTTCTCCAAAATGGCACATTTCATTCCATGCCACAAAACTCATGATGTTGTCCATATTGCAGACTTGTTTTTCAAAGAGGCGGTAAGACTACATGGTCTTCCAAGGAGCATAGTTTTTGACAGGGACACTAAATTTGTGGGGTATTTCTGGAGGACATTGTGGAAAAGGTTGAGAACAGACTTGAAATTTAGTTCCACGCATCACCCACAAACTGATGGTCAAACAGAAGTGGTAAATAGAAGTCTGGGAAATTTGCTGAGATGTTTAGTTGGGAATAAGCCCAAGGGATGGGATTTGATTCTACCACAGGCAAAATTTTCTTATAATAACTCTATAAATAGGAGTACTAGAAAATCACCATTCCAAATTGTATATGGGAATAGCCCAAGGACTGCACCAGAGTTGAGGAAGATAGAACAAGGGGAGAGGACAAGTATTGAAGCTGAGGAATTTGCTGAACATATCAAGCGTCTACATGAGGAGGTTCAGGCACACATAACCAAGATGAATCAAGAGTATAAAGCTAGGGCTGATCAAAGGAGAAGACATAAGGAATCCCAAGTAGGAGATTTAGTCATGGTACACTTACAACAAGAAAGATTTCTAGTTGCTACTTACAACAAGCTGAAAATGAAGAAATTTGGCCCCTACAAAGTTTTGAAGAAACATGACTCAGGAAATGCATATGAGGTGGAGCTTCCAGATGGTATTCACATTTCTCCCATTTTCAACATTGCAAATTTAACAGAGTATCATGATGATGGTGCAGATGAGGAGCTGGTGTTAGAGCCATGTCCAATTCCTACTTCTAAGAAGGACGAGATAGAAGACATTCTAGATCATCATGTGGGTAGGAGTACCAGAAACAGGCAGTATGAAGAGTATTTGGTCAAATGGAAAGGACGGCCAATCGAGGACTCAACTTGGATTTCAGCAGCTGAGGTTTCCCATTTGGGATTTCCTCTACTATCCATAAAGTGACAGGGTCACTTTTCAATCTACCCTAGGTGTCTGATGTAGGAGCATCCAGAGGTATAAGGGCAATCCTATGTCGCCCAAAAAAATGTACTTAGACTTAGTTTCTGTTTCATGTCTTTACATTTTTGGATACTCATTTGGGTCAAATAAAGGTTCCAACTCTCACAGTTCCACTATTAGTGTGTTTGAAAATCCCAAAAAAATAGGAGCATGCAATTTGGCCATCATTTTGGTGACCTAGAAGGTATGAATTGGCCAGATAAATATAATTGTGATTTAGAGCATTCTAGAAAAAGAATCAGGTCAAAAGGCCCCACGATTTGAAAGTTATTGCAGTTTTTCAGGTTTTGGAGACCCCCTAAGAATGCTTCAAAGTCAGGTTAGGGACATTAAATGACCTTGAAAAGTGCCAAAAAATGGTGGATGAGCAAAGCTTGTCCATAGGGCTATAGAGCGCTTTGAGAGCTTTCTGAAAATGTAAACAATTTGTCAATCAGAGCTACGGTTCAAAAGTTATGCCTCTCGAAAGTTTGGCTACCGTTTCTGGATTCTTCTAGATTTGTACCGACTTCTAACGTAGCTTCTGGAACCTTCTATTTTGTCGGTGGATGCCTACTAGCACTTTCTAGAATGTACTCCTATTCCTTAACCCTTCAGGGTCTATTTAAGGAGATTTCTAGCATTTTAAAAGGCAGTTCGGAGTGGAGTTTGAGAGGAGGTACTAAAAGGAGAAATCATCTCCAGATTTATGCTATTGTAAGCCCTTAGGGCATGTTTGAATTTTATTTTCTCTACACTATTTGTACTAGCTTATTTTCTCAGTTAATATAATTTTCCCTTTTCTGTTGGTTCCATTCTGTTCTTGGGTCATGTCCCCATCAATAAATCAACATCAATTATCACCTCTGGCATTACTAATTTTTCCATATTTCTAATCCATGGGTTGCATATTGGTGATTTGGCATACCTATTTTGATAAAAACATCAAAATAGTTCATTCCCATTGGTTTCAAGTATAATGGCATCCCTACAAAATGAGTACACATCTCTGAAGACATGGGCATTCAAAGTTTGAGCATGAGAGGACCCTAGGAGAAAATATACCCACTCCTTTATAGACAAGGTTGTCAATTTTGGCTTTGCTTGCTCTGTGGCCTGTGAAGATTCTTACACCTCAACTTGAGCTATCATCTTTCCCTCTTCCCGTGCCATTTTGACAGCAACTAAAGATTTTGGAATAATTTCTATAAATAGTGGCTCTAAGAAAAAAGTAAAAATTTCTACAAATTCTTAGCACTCAAACTCTTGTTTTTGAACGTATACAAAATACTATAACTAAAGTATCTAGTATACAAACTTATTAATGGAGGGGAAACAATAGAGGGGCATTTATATCTCTTAATGTCATCATGTGTAATAAATCTCAAAATCTAAAACATTGCCAAGAAATGACATGTACAACCATCTTTTTAATTCTTTTATGCACTTCTGATAGGACATAGCCGTTAAGTCATAATGGTGCTTCTAACAATCATTTCTCACTTAGCATTTCTTACTCTTGACCTGACGACCACAACATTTTACCCCTTTTTCCACCACTTCATTTTCTATCTTCTATGGCTGGAAATTAACCATGTGATCAAGCAATCATAGGTTCTGATCCTTTATTTTGTTTCATTCATGTGATCACTACCCTATTTTAGCAGTTTAAACTTAACATTAGTGACCCTATAATCAACTTCTTTTTATGAAGTCTCAACATCACACATGGTTATCTATTTTAAACCTTTGATTTTGTGATTGGGTGATCATTATATTTAACTTTGAAAATTAGCTACATCGCATGGTTGCATTCATAAAGCCTTTCATGTTTATTAACTACATAACCAAGAGATCAAGCTCTTTGAAAGTGGGCCATCACCATGTGCCTTCCTGTCACTATCCCACTAAGATTAAATCATCTTCAATTTTTTATAATTACAAAGAGAAAACCCTTGATTACCTTTAACCAAATGGTCCTAGAGAAACTTCATTTTTACTATCCACACCAGTACCTTCAACCTATGAAACCATCTTTATGCTCAAACTACATGGTGGCATGTCACACCTTGGATACCTTTGGCCACGGTTTCAATCTACCTCTAGCAACCTTGTGATGTATAAGAATTTTCCATTTCAAGATTTAAAAATGAGGTTGGACTAAACCTCATTTGAACCAGTGATCAAAGACTATTTACAAACCCTTAAGCCTTATTGCACAGTCACAGTTAACTATAAGCTTTTATTAACTAATTGCGTGACTATTTGATCAAAGAAATCTCCCAATCATTGCCAAAGTTTTACATAACATTTTTATGAGTCAACCATGAGATCAAGGCCTTCTTAATAGTTTTTTTATGTCATAGTCATGGAGAAACTTAACCGCTAACCCACTATGAATCAATGATCAAATGGAAAACTTGAGTTCTCTAGGTTGTGCCATTTATTGCTACAGTTTGATAAGGCACCTTGAGCCCATGACTAATCATAGTCACATGGTCAAAAATTTAAAATACAATAGCCCTTTATCAAAAAATAAAAGGTTTAAAATAAAGTGCCACTTTTTTAGGTATTTGAAAATTTAAAATTTGAAGGGTACAGGCCTAAAAACAAGGGTTTTCCTAGGGTAAAGTATTTTTATGAAAATTTTAGAGAAACCTTACATGCCTAGAAAAAGTAATAAATTTCAAAATAAGGGTTTTTCTAGGGGATAAAAACACATCATAACTAATCAAAACTGCTCAATGGTTTAGAACAAATTTTAACAACATAATTTGGGTAAAATGGCCTATTTGAAAATGAGGGACAATAGTGGCTTTGTCTAAGGATGATGGATAACCTATATCCATGCAAGAATGTAAATTTTTTGGAAGAAGTAGATCACACATACAACAACCTGAGTAAAAAATTTGGAGACTACATGGAGATACACAAATATACAAAGGTTATAGACATATGAACAAGAGATTTCACAAATATAAAAGGATATACAAACCTAACTATCGTTCATGGAAAATAAATATGTTCAACAAAAGTATTTCTTCTAGAATTGTACATGACCTAGAAATTCAAGAGAGTTTCCTGATAATTTCTTGATGAAGTATGAGTCATCACCTTGAGCATAAATAACCATATATGGCCCCAACCACATAAGATCAAATTTTCCATGTTTACCTTTGTCTTGCATAAGTGCATTCCACATTAGGACAATATCATCTAGTTCAAATTTTATTTCCACTACCTTTCTATCATATGGATGCTTTATCTATAATTACAACTTTATGTTTCTTGTAGAGGCTTCTTTTCTTGTTTCAATCTACCCAACCAATTCATCCATCATTTCTTTCATATCATCAATGATATCTTGATCATACATTTGGATGTAATTATATAGATCTATTAGTTTGTTATGAGGCATTCTAGTTTGAATTCCATATACAAGATCAAAAGGTGAAACACCCATTACTTTCTTCACTGTCATTTTCTCAGCCCAGACTGCCAAGTGGAATTTTGAATCCCATTCTTTCTTATTGTCTTCCAAAGTCCTCTTTATGACTTTTAACAAGCTCTTGTTTGTGGACTCAGCTTTCCTATTTCCTTATGGGTGATAAGGTGATTAAGTTGACCTAGTAATACCATATTTGTCACATAATTTAATAAATTCCTCAGACTTGAAGCACATGGAATTGTCAATAACAATGTTTTTAGGACAACCAAAGCTTGTATTAATATTATTCAATATAATACTATTTACCACTTTACTAGTGGAATTTCTTGTGGGAATGGCCTCTACCCACTTTGAAAAATAATTAGTTGCTACTAGAGTCCAAGAGTAGTCTATATTGGACTTGGTTGAGATTTCACCTATAAAATCTATCCTCCATTGCTAAAAGGGTGTTTAGACTTCAACTAATTTTAGTGGAGTGTTCCCAGAGAACTTTAACTTTCCAAAAAATCTCTTGGAAGGATCACATCTCCTAACTAGGACTTGGGCATCCTTCAATAAGTTAGGCCACCAGAAACCTACTCTCATAATCTTGTGGGAAGTAGTCTTTGCCATATAATGGTCCCGACATATGCCAAAATGAATCTCATTTATTACTCTTTCAAATTTCATTTTATCAATCCATTTCAAGAGTATACCTTCAAAGTTTCTCCACCCTATACTACCATTTACAATAACATATCTGATTGAATGCAACTTTATAGTCCTTTTATTGTTATTTGTCAAGTGAGGTGGAGCCTACATGTGCTATAAATAGTATATTACATCTTTATACTAGTTACATTGACCCATATTACATGTATTAGAACTAAAGTTCTCATTTATAATATTTATCTGATTAGCATATAGATTTGATTGGGCCATTAATTTAGCTAATCTCTAACATCTTACAAATTTGGTAATCTAGATATCTATATTGAATTCCTAGATTATGTTGATTCATCTACACATTCTACTATACACCTCTTGCTAAGAAAAAATATCATTTACTATTGCACTAGGTACAAAGGAAATAAGAACAACATCCACTAGGTAACACCTAAGAGCCTTGACAACTTTATCAAATGCATATGTTTGTTTCTCATTAATTTCATACTTAAGTTTTGTTGGCTAAAGAGACTTGCTAAAAACTGCTATAGGTTGCTCATTTCCAACATTTTTTTGTAATAGGATAGTAGGAATAGTATGGAAAGATGCAAAGGAAAAAATATGCATGGGATTTCCATAGTGTGTTCTTGATATCATTCTTAATTTATTGGAAAGCAATAGCAGGCTCACCTTCCCAACTAATAGTTTCTCCCTTCTTGAGCATTTTGGAAATTGATCTACTAATATCAGCAGAGTTTGTCACAAATCTCCTTAATAAATTAACTTGTCCAAAGAAATATTGTATACCCTTGACATTCTTAGGCTTTGGTACTTTTTCAATTGCTATTATTCTTTAGTGTCAATTTTTACCCCATCTTTGGACACTATTTGACCAAACAACTTTCCCTCGATTACCCCAAAGGTACATTTCTTTGGGTTTAAAGAAACACCATATTCTAATGCCTTGATAAAAATATTTTCTAGATGTCTATAATGGTCCTTAGCTTTCTTTGAATATGAATTCAAATCATCTTGATAGAAAACCTTAGATTTATCAATATATCCATTAAAAGCTACATCCATGGCCCTCTAAAATGTTGCCCCTTCATTAATTAAATCAATGGGCATTCTTACATGCACATAGGTCTGCCAAGGAGTAGTAAAGGATGTCTTGAACTATTCAATCTCATCAAAAAGGACCTAGTTGTATTTAGAGAAACCATCCATCATTGGCATTAGCTCTGAACTAGTGACTTGCTGTTGCATGGTTTCCATGTTGGGCAACCCATAATTATCCTTCAAGGATGAAATATTCAAATTTCTAAAATTAGAATAAATTCTAATATCACCATTCTTTTTTCTTACTAGTGCCAAGTTAGACACCCATGAAGAATGCCTAATTTTCTTTATTATGCCCCCATCCCTAAGCTTCATATGTTCATCTTGCATCTTATGGGCTAAAGGTTGATTCACATGTCTTTTCTTTTGTCTGAAAAGTTTTACATCTTCCTTGAGAGGTATTACATGCTAGAATAGATCCTTACTATAAGATTTAAGGTCATCATATGACCATTCAAAATCATATCTAAACCTTGTTAACATATTTACCAAATTTTTTCTAATGTTAGGAGATAGGGTTTTTCCAATGTATACCATTTTGGGGAGCTTCACTAGCGCCTAGATTGACTTTTACAAGCTCTTGTGGCTTCTACTTTCTAACTACACTCTATCTTTATTATCAAAGTCATTTTATCAAAGTAACTTATTGGTCTTTAATTTAAAAATCTGTTGACTAAAAGTTTTCTCCTTTCAATCGATTATTTCTATCCAAGCACTGCATCCCATTTCTTGGCCATGATATTTGTTCTCATTTAGGAGGAAATTTAAATGTCCTTATCATCATCAAAAACTTTCCAACTCTCCATATTGTCAAGAATAGATGGCCTATTCTGTACTTCAATTTCAAACACACCAACAAATGACATGTCATGTGGCTTGATGGCTATATTGGCCAACAGTTTAGCCATCTTGTTATTATTTCTATCCTTTCAAGAAATGACAAAGGCATCAAATGATTCTATCTAATCCAAAATGAAATTCCTATACTATTTTAACCTTTTGTTCTTGGAATATTACATCTCCTTGACTTGAGAGATAATTAGTTTAGAGTCACCAATAACATGCAACTTTTTGATTTTATGACTGACTGTTATTTTTAATCCTAACAACGGTGACTCATACTCTTCAATTTTATTTATGCATGATAAGTTCAAAGTAAATGAATACATGAATGTATCCCTTTTTAGAGATATAAACACAACTCCAGCACTTGAGCCTTCTATAGAATTGGTACCATCAAAAAACATGGTCCAAAGGTCTTGAGACTCTGCACAATTGGTGACTTCTAGTGCCATGAGTGGGTCAAGTTTCTCAATTTTATGAATAATAAGTTCTTCTCTAAAAGCATTAATTCTGGTATCCAAAAAACATGTCCTTCTTATTCTCATCAATTGTCTTAATAGTAGTATCTTTAATGAAAATACCAGCTGGCTTAGCTGGAGCATTGCTAACAATCTAATTTATTAGATTATATGTACTATGAATTTAAGCCACCATCTCTGTAGTAATTCTATCAATCTCCTCTTTAGATGGTTTTGTCAAATTTATGTGAACTACACCTAGCAATATACTACATATAGTGCTCTCATCATGATCTTCATCATCTAAAAATACATGTTGATAATGCAAATAATATACATTCTCTAGTCCACAATATAAATCTTAGATTCCTCCATGTTGTCTCAAAGGTTTACCATATTTCATGTCACATCACCATGATTTTCTTCTTCCTCTTCCTCTCCATTTTGGGCATGCTAATTTTCTACAAATGATTGAGCAATTGCATAATATTTAGAGGAGTGAGGGGAATGGCATATCATAGACCATGGCATATAATAAAAAATGTTCATAATGTTTCTCTGTAATGGATTTGGTGTACCTTTCTCCATTCTACTTTGAGCAAGACTTGGGATGGGCTTCCCATCCTTCCACTATGCAGTGTAAGGGTAATTTTGCATCCTAGGTGCCCTATTAAAATTATTGTTGAAAGGGGCCTTCTCAGTAGTATTTGGCTTGTTTTCTTGGTAGGTTGGTGGATTCATTTTCTTTAATAAGCTTAGAACTTTCCCCATTGTATCTTCTTTAGGATTCTTACCTACTATAGACCTTTCACCATCCTTCTTGTTTCCTTTTGGATTGAAAAGCTTTGGGTCATCCCTTCTATTATTTCCAATATTGACAACCATTGTGTAAGCCTCCCTCAAAGCTCTAGGATCTTTATCCCTTAGATTATATGACATCTTACTATCAAAGGTGTTGAAATAAGTTATGACACATACATCCTCACCCAGCCTCATTACTTGGAATAATTTATACATCTCTTTTTGAAATCTCACATTAAAGTTAAATGTGGACTCATTAGGGTTTTTCTTGATACTATTGAATTCATTCAACATGAAATTGGCATCCGTCTTGTTACCATATTTTTCCTTGAACAACCTCTCCAAGTCATTCCATGAGCTGATTTTGCTATCAGGTAGCCTTCTAAACTAGTCCCTTGCATCTTCTATCAGTGAATGAACAAACAACTTCATCACTACATCTTCATGCTCTACCTCATAGTCATTGAGCATATCAATGAATTTTCTCAAGTGTTCCTCACTAGTTATGGCATTTTTGTCTAAGAATTTGACAATTCTATCTCTTAGGTCATTAGAGATAGGGTGGAGAAAAATGGGAATACCCACAAAGGACATCTTCTTATATTGTTCTAAATAGTTGGGTCTTCTCTAAGAAATAGTGGTATTAAATGTGCTTTCTCTAGTAGCCTAAGTTTCGATAGGGATCTGTGGCTATTGGGCTTGCTGAATAACTAGGATTTTGCTAGTGGTAGTAGAAACAGGAGGGGCTAAAAGAGATAAATTTTGATTAGTCACTACAATTCCAGAAATGGGAATAAAATGGAAACTTGTGAATATGGGTTAGGGCAAGATGCTAAAGTAGAATTAGCTTTAATATATTGTATCTTTCTCTTAGTTTCATCCACATGAGCTTCATTTCCTAATTTCTCAAGTTCCTTTGCTAGATCTTCCTTTTCCTTGTTAGCCTATTCAAGATCTAGGTCAAGCTTAGATATGGTAAGGCTTATAGACTTAATAGGAAGAACTTGGGGCTCATTGATTTGTGTTCCCACAACCTTTTGCTTTCCCTTATCATGATCTTTCATATTCAGATGTATAGCAATAGGTTCAACAGGTCTATAAAGTTGAACTTGTGCAATAATAGGCACCTTCTTCTCTTTAAGAAGGTGCTCCTAATCTTGGACCTTGAACCTTAGTACTTCTACATCTCCAAATATTTCCGAGTGTAGTTTAGAAGACTTCTCTTGTAGCCTTTTGTTTTTCTCATGTAAGGAAGCCATCCTCTTAAGAAGGTTAACTCTTTCAATAAGGGTATTCAAGGTAATTTTTTCTTTTTCTTTTTTTATATGGATGCATTTGGCTTCCTCTTCTACAACCCTTTGCCTAAGATGGATTAGTTTGGGAATAAATCTTTAGGCTCTTCAATAGTGGACTCATAACCTACATGGTCATCCAAAACTTTAAGATTAGCCACATATGGTCCTTTTCTAGGATTAAAATTGATATCCATATTTTCTCTAAAAACCCAATTGTGGCTCATTTGATTCACTAGATTTGGTCTACAAGGGATATCTCCTACAAGATATATATATTTATCATGAAAAACCCAATCATCTCTAAATGGGGTGGTGAATATTTCCCCTAGTAGCGTAGTATGCTCAGACTCAGTACTTTTGGAAGGTGACTCTTTTTCAACTACAAGGTAATATTGTGAATGGGTTGACACACTACCCCTAGGGATCCATGTAGGATTATGGTCCACTTTTTTCTTATTTTGATTCTTTCTACCCCCAAGAAGTACTTCTATGTACAGTGGTATTTCTAGATGGTTCTTTGTAAAAGCACATGTATTTTTCTTCTTATCTGCCATTGGTTAGGATTACTTGATATATTTATAGCACAAGCTAAAAAACCTTAGACTTGAGTTGCCACCCTTTTAAGGGAAAATATTTAAATGGCCTAAGATAAGTGTAAGAAAAAACTTCAGAAATAGAGCTTCCACAAAGGGTTTAAACTGATAAGCCTTCAAGATTGCACACTGGGAAATAAAATCCTTACTCGATAGATAAGGTATTGGTAGATATAGAAATATTTTTACACAACTCCCTAGTAGAGTCACTATTTTATTGGATTTCTTACTAGTAAGGAACATACTAGGTTTCTTTGAACCTAATACTAGGGTGCACAAGACAGAGATCAAGCCTAAGGAATAGCTAAAAATTATAGTTGACTGGGTCTATCCTAGCTCTGGACCAACTTCAACAGAATCACTATGACTCCCTTCACTTTAGGCTCTACAAGGCCAAGGTGGGAAAACCTTAGGGATTGATATGACTACTCCTATGATATTCTTCACTTCAAGACAATCCCCTATAGAAAAATATGGTCAATTTCCTTCTATGATTTTCCTATAACTTCCTTATCATAGTAGCTCATTATAACTCAGAAGATAATGCAAAAAAGTAATGACCAATAAATTTAGTTCTTCATTACATAAAAATGGTAAATTGATTGTTTGTAATTTGGGTGTTTAGTAACTATATGAATCATTAGTTTGTAACTCATAAATTAGTGAACAATGTCTTATCCATTGTTATATAGAGTTAAAATTAGAATCTCAAACCTATTTAATCAACTTGTAACTAAATTTGTCAATAGTGAGCTCTAAGTTTCATTTTGGTCATATTCTTCTTATAAACCCTAAACCCTATAACTTACATAAAGCAATTACTTAATTATTTGAATTAAAAACAATTGGTAAGAAATAAATAACTCATTAAAATTGAATTAAATTGAAAGAAACTTGTTCATTTTAGTCTTAAGATGATAGATATATAAGAAAGTGGACAAAACTCAAAGACACAAGCATGCATGATTTTCCTTTTGAAAAATGAATACAATACTGATAAAATTTGAAGTATAACTTAGGATTTAGATAATTGATACTTGATATTCACTGTATTCTGGAGTATGTAAAACTAATTACATCCATATAATCATAAAAACTTGGATAGAATACAACAAAGACATAAAACATGAAAAATCCTATAGACTATTGACCACCACTCCACATCTTGGGAATCCTTATATAGAGGATTACAACAAGCTTTAGATGGGAGGGCATGTGTCAAAAAGTATCCAATAAAAAAAAAAAGGTAAAAACCTTTGAGAGACTTCATTAATACATTCTCTGCAATTAGAAAATAGACATGAAAGTGGGTGCACAAAAGTAGAAGACATTTATTGAGAGAGTATTTCCTTTAACTATTCTATCCTCTCACATCTCATATCTCCTCGTAGCACCCTCCTTTTTGTTTTTGTCTAATCATCCTCCTACAAAGGTAGAGCTTTAATGTTTTCTATTAATTCCCATATGACAACACCTAATTCTATCTTAGGCCAAGTAGCATCCCTAACTGTATCCAAATCCTTTATAGATTTATTCCACTTAAAATCAATAATATGTTTTACATCTATCAAGACTTTACTCATATTTGATTCTATCCTAAAGAGGAAATCAATTAGATCTTAGAAAACACTTATATCTATCTCATTATTACAATAGGACAAAAACCTTGGATGTCTCAAAATATGTTCAAATGAAGAAGATTGTTTCCTCCATTCCTTAAGATTTCCATCATTATCTATAATACCAAGAATGAAATTGGGTATCCCCATAGAATTTTTTTTCATTTTACTTTGGATTAATTGCAACTTTCTTATGAAAAACTTATGCAACTCTCTTACCGTATTTATCATTTTTCTGGTATTAATGGTGATGATCTTAGGTAAATCCATTTTCTAGGGTAGGAGAGGGATCAAATTATCAAAAAATTGAGCATAGGGTCCCCAAGTTGTAAAGAGAGGAGACAAAAGGTCAAATGCCTCTAAGCACTTATATTTAACTCCTTGTAGGCTAATATAGCTGTAGTGCATGATTTGTGAAATAATTTTCAGGGCACCAATCTTGTGCATAAGGAAATTTTGAATTTTCTTTACTTCCACCACCTTAGTACCATCCCTCTCATGAATATCCATTTCTTGGGAGTCTCCCACAACTGCAATGTCAACTTCAGTAAAGCTTCATGGTCTTTTACCTCCGTAGTAGGTCTAGCCACAACCCTTAGGCTCAATATTTCTTCCTCCATGCTAGCAATTTTCTTCTCCAAGATATAGGCCCTCTTCAACTCTTCTTCATATTTTTGTCTAACATCAATGGATATGCTATAAGTTGTGTACAATTGTTTTTACAATGTATCTATCTTGCTCTTCCCCACTAATGATGTTGTGTTCACAAAATTGAGAATTTGATCACTGGATATAGTGGAAACATTTCAAAAAATTACATTTCCTTTATAGTGGAATCCTTTATTTCCATGAGAGTTGGTTTTTTATCATCTAGAGTGATGCTCAATATTGCCATTTTTTTACTATCTATGTTAAAAATAGCCCCCTATAAATCACCAGTAACATTAGTCTCTTAAAAAGAGAGTGATCTTTCTTGTTTTCTAATCTGGTCTAACATAAAAGAGGAATGAAGTTTCCAATCAGGAAAAAGCAGCATTCCACTTTTCATTACTAATGCTCTTTCTTCCTCAATTGTGAGATTCTCACTATTTGGATCATAGTTCTAAAACCTCTAAAGTAATTTTGCAACTTTCTCAGCTGAATCTCTAGGTTGCAACTGTACGGCAAGTTTTTTTTTTTTACTTTATAAAATAATGACTTAAAGTCATTAGTATTTACAAATTGGTCATCTATTTTGAACTCTTTTCTTAAATTATTCTTTCATCCAACATTTGAATTTGCAATCCAATCATGTTGCGGATCTTTTCATTCTCACTTGTTTGTTTGATTAGAAAATTGTTTCTGATTGTATCAAAGAATTTTGATCCTTGAGGCATAATCTGCAAAGCCTTTTGTTTCTTTTTCCCTTTAGCCCATGAAAATATTTTTGGTTGATCATCCTCAACCTCTAGTGTTATAACATCATCCTAATGAAGAGATGGGGCTTCTTTTGTATCTTTAAATTTTGTAGGCACTTGTGTCATTAATTCAACAAAATCATCCAGATACTTATTGTACCTATCAAGATATGGAAAATCATGGTGAAATCCCTTGAATGATGGGTCTTCTTCCCTGATAGCTTCTTTTATCTATATTATCTTTCTCCAATTCTGAGTCCTCTCCCTACATACCTCTATTTGTAGGAAGTTCATGATGCAATCTTCTTCCTAGATTGGCTTGCTACTGGGAAGAGTGTTCTTCCTCATTTTTTGAGAGCATTCCTCACCAAATCATTTGGATCATAGGTTCTAGATGTGCTAGAGGGCATTTTAAGTTTGGCTAAATACTGATCTATTTCTTCTATGGAATCCTTCCCTATTAGAAAATTAGCTATCTTTGTGATTTTTGCTACAAAAGAGCCTTTCCTGAAAGCAAGGCCTAGATACTCTCTATTCATCATTAGTAATTGCCAGAAGAATTCTAACTAGCCTAATCTTTTAGGGACATGTTTAGGTAATAGATGGGGAGTTTGGGGACAACCAAATACTCTTATAATTGAAAAGTTTTCAAATAAAAACAAACTAGACTAGTCATTGCTAAGTACTTTATCCCCATTTGGGAAAGCACATGGCCTAATTAACATTCTTAGCCCCTTTGGTACTCTCTCATTTATATCCATTAACATATTCATGATTGGAAATACAAAATCATTATAGAAAATAATAATATTAGCAAAGGGAGAAAACCTTTTCCAGAAGCAAGTCCATAATTACATAGGTAGGGTTTCTCCATTCTCCTTAGTGGCTTTGATAAAATATGGATTGATTCTTGAAAAGGATAATGTGTATCAATAGTAAATAATGAAAAAACTTGAAGTTTTTGATGTCTCCCTTCTGAGCTATCTCAATTTCTTCATGCATTCTATCAATGATGTATTTCACAAAATCATAATAGGCATTATGATTTTGATCCTGAATATCTAATTTTTGGATACAATTGATTAATTATGTATTGTCTTTGATGTTACACAAATGTCATATCATTATTAGTCATTATATGCCTAGCTCACTTGGGCAGTATGATAGTTTTCTGTATCTATCAAGCATTCCTATGATTGTCTAATTTAGAAGGTAGTGTCTACTGAGTTCACTCAAGTGTCGAAGGAAAGTATGAAAAAAATGAGTGATAACCAAGCTCATGTAGTTACCAAAAGATTTTTGTGAGTTTATAGTGTTAACCAATCTTCTAATGGTTAACAAAGGAAATCACTTCTGAGTTAGTTTCTACCAACCTGGGTCGGCCGATGAAGGATTTTCTTATTTTTGGCATACTAAGCTTAATTGATTTATCTTTTGCTTCTAGCCAACTAAGGTGATGAATATTAATTATTCTAAGTTGTATTTGAGATGACTTGATAACATGAAAAGTATTAGGAGTGTATTGAAGATGAAGAGAGAAAGTAGATTTGAAGGATAAGCAGAATATCCTTGTGGAGAAGAAAAGCTATATTAAATCAGGAAGGATCAAGTTCAAGCTAGAATAAAGATTTTTAGTCAGCAATTTAGTTGCATTAAAATTAGTTCATCTCATTGTTACTCTCTAACCATTGTAGTAGTGATATAAATCTCTTAACAGAGTTGGCTTAAGAGCTACTTGCAAATCCTCTGACAAGGTGGAAGTTTTATTGAATTGCCTAAAGAACTCTAACAAGGACACTCCTAATAGGGTGATTAGATCCTCTAGTAGGGTCACACCTAGTAGTGTGTTTTGAAACCTTTAATAGGGTTGGCTCCTAACAAGGTTCACTTCAGAAGAGTGAGAATAGTAACTAGTTACAATTGGTGCTTTTTTCCAAATTGGGTTTCCACATTAAATGCTAGTGTCAAATGTGTTCATGCTATTTTATTTTATGTTTTTGCAACTAAGTTAAAGTAATGGTAATCAAATATAACATCTAAATTTTTTATGTTAAGAATTTACTGAGCACATTCAGTAATTACCAAGTTACAACATTTTATGCATGTTTACCAAGCATCAACAGTATTTAGTTTGTAGTTTGTATTAACATATAAGGGATCTAGGATTTATTTTGGTAGTATCTAATTCACCCCTCCCCTCTTAGTTACTCCTCTTATATTTCCAAAAATTGGAATTAGAGCTTTTAGTGCTTGCAGAGAAGGTTTCAAGGACCTAAGCTAAAGATCAGGATGTCTTATAGAAGAGATATCCCCAATTTGAACAGAGACAATTTTGTAGCATGGCAAGGACTTATGAGGTTACACTTGGTTACTATCAGTGATTCAAGATGCAAATATGTTATCCTGAATACAAGGCTCCCATTGGAACATTATCTATTGAAGATTTTTCTGAAAAGAACAATCATAACATCATGATGATTGATATTGCATCCTCTCTTAGTTATGTTGAATTTGATGAAGTCAATGACTATAAGATAACTCTTGAAATGTGGATCAAACTAAAAGACATAAATGGAGGAGATGAAAATGTAAGAAGGGCTAAGGCTTAAAGTCTTAGAGTTATTTTGATCAGATGAAAATGAGAGAACATGAGAACATTGCAAAATATGTAGAAAGAATCAAAGCAAGTGTAAGTGCAATCAAACCATCTAGAGGAAACATTGAAGAGAAAATAGTTGTAAGCAAGGTACTTAGAACTCTTTTTCCTATTTATGAAATTAGAGTATCTACTATTCAAGAAATAATATGTGATCCAAATAATAAAATATCTTTGGATGCTCTAGTTGGAAGATCAACAACTTTTGAGCTAGATAACTTTGATAACAACATTCCTAGTTTCAAGGTTATTGAATTTACTTTTAAAGATAAAATCTCACTCAAAGAAAAGAGTAAAAAATCAAAGTCTAGTCAATCAAGAAGTGAAGAAGAAGAGTCATAAGAAAGTTCAGACAATGATCTTGAAGTTGTTGAAGCCCTACTTGCAAGGAAGTATTCAAAACCTCTGTAGAGGAAAGTACAAAGGTAAAGTTCCTCTGATCTGCATTTCCTATGAAGATGTTGGTCACATTGTTGTAAGGTGACCAAATAATGAAATCAAAGATGAATAAAAAAATATTAAGCACAAAGGCAAAAAGGATTCCAAGAACTATAAGAACTACAAGGAAAAAGGTAAGAAATCTTGTTTTATAGCTAAAGATTATGATAATAGTGAAGATGAAATGGTGTATATTGCTATAAAAGATGAATATGATGATGAAGGAGATAAGATGGCACTTATATCTCATGTTAGAAAAAAAAAAATGGATTATTGACAATGGCTATTCACATCATATGACTGGAGGCAAAGAAAAAATTTGGGCACATGGAATATTATGGAGGTAGTGTGAGATTTGGAAACAATGAATCTTGTAAAATTAAAGGAAAAGGATGTATTTCATTGACTAAAGAACTTGTATGTGACAATGATTATTGGGTTGAAGGACTAAAGCATAATCTATCGATTCTGTCATAGTTGAATAACATTGGATTCAAGGTAGAATTCATGAATGGATAGGCCAAACTACTAGATGGAAAAGAAAATCTGGTTGGATATGGCAAGCAAACAAAAGGTAATCTATTTTATCTTAATCTCAGTGATTGTTCATGATTTATTTCTCAAGTAGAAGAAAACTAGTTATGGCACAAAAGGCTATGTCATGTAAACTTTGATAATCTAGTCAAGATAGGAAAACATAAAAGAGTAAGAGGTATTCCTAGTTTGAAGAAACCTGATATGGGTTTATACAAGAATTGCCAAATTGGTAAGATGGGAAAGACTAGTTTCAAAAGAAAAAACTATTAGTTAGAAGAAGTCTTAGAAATTGTTCATATAGACCTATGTGGATCTATTGGAATATAGAGTTATAGTGGAGAAATTTTTTTCATTCTTTTTGTTGATGACTATTCTAGAATGATGATTGTAATGTATGTAAGAGAAAAATCAAAAGCCTTTCAAAAGTTTAAGTGGTATCTAGAAGGAGTAGAAAAAGAAACTGGAAAGAGGTTGAAATGTTTAAGACTAGATAGAGGTGGTGAATTCATTTCCAATGAATTCAATAATTTTTGCATTGAAAGAGAAATTTAAAGACAAGTATCAACCCCTGGGACAACACAATAGAATCATATAGCTGAAAGAAGAAACATATCTATCATGGATCATGAAAGAACCCTAATGATTGAAAATAATGTTACTCTCAAATATTGGAAGGAAGCTATTAGCATTGTAGTTCATACCTTGAATAGAGTATAGTTGAAGAAAGACTCAACAAAAACTCCTTATCAACTATAGTATGGATACAAACCTAATGTAAGTTACTTAAGAGTATTTGGCAACAAATGTTGTATCTTGAAAGAGTATAAAAAAGGAAAATTTGATGTAAAAGTGATGAAGGCATATTTCTAGGATACTCTTGTAGAAGTAAAGCATACAAATGTTTGAATTTGTCTACTCATAAAATAACAGAAAGTGCACATGTTAGAATTGATGAGTTTGCTAAAAAGAGTGAAGAAGAAAGCAACAAGGAGCCAGAGGATTATAGAAGATTTGTTTAGTATGAACTTAATACCTTGCCAAACCTATTTGAAAGAAAGGAATCTTCATCTCCGAAGTCTCCAAAATCTCCAATAGTTATCGAGTTGCAGATAGTGCAACCTAAGTCATAGTTTGAAGGACCTGAGTCACAGTCAGAGGCTACCAAGCTAGTTCAAACTAAGTTTGACGGACTTGAGTCATAGACAGAAGGATCCAATCTTGAAACTAAAATTCATGATGAAGATAGTGGAACTTATTTAAAACCAAAATAGCCTATGTTAGCAAGATATGTCAGAAGGCATCATGCACCTAATCAGATCATTAGAGACAAATCAAATGGAATAATGACAAGAAGAAAATTAAAAGGTGCATGTTTACTTGCTGAATTTGAACCTAGAAATTTTAAAGATGCTCTAGAAAATAAAATTTGGATTGAAGCAATGAATGAAGAGATAGAACAAATAGAAACAACAAAACTTGGACTCTTTTTCCTAGACCCAAGGATAAGAATGTAATTGGCACAAAGTGGGTGTTCAAAAATAAGCTAAGTGAAGATGAAAAAGTTTCAAGAAATAAGGAAAGACTAGTATGTAAAGGTTATTATTAAAAAAAAGGTATTGATTATGGTGGGACTTTTTGTCCTATAGTAAGATTAGAAGATGTTAGAACTTTACTACCATATGCATCTCACAAAGGATTTAAATTATACCAAATGGATGTTGAATCAACATTCTTGAATGGAATTATTGATAAGGAAGTCTACATTGAACAACGAGAAGGTTTTGTAGATCCTAGAAAAAGAGACATGGTTTGCAAGTTACACAAAGCATTATATGGTCTAAAGCAAGCTCCCATAACTTGGTATGAAATAATTCATAATTACTTGGTATAGATTGGTTTTCAAAAAACAAATGATAATAGTAGTCTATATATCAAGGAAGGACCAAAAAAGAAGATTGTGTTCCCATAAATATTTGTTGATGATACTCTATTTATAGGAAATGATGACTTGTGCAAAACATTTTCAGAAGAAATGAGTAAAGAATTTGAGATGTCCATGTTTGGTGAGATAAAATTATTTGTTGGGTTGTAGATACAACACAACAAAAATGGTATCTACATTACTAAATATAAATATATCAAGGAGATACTAAAGAAGTTTGGAATGGAAGATTCAAGACCAGTTATAACCACTATGTCTACTAGACATAAGCTTTCCAAGAATGATGATTCCAAAGAAGTAGATTAGATCACATATAGCAATGATTGGAAAATTGAAGTATGTAGTACATACAAGACACGATATTGCTTTAGCAATTGGAATGGTGGCAAGATTCTCAAAAAATCCTAGATAAAATCACATGATGACAATAAAAAGAATCATGAGATTTCTAAAAGGTACTAAAGACTATGGCTTATGGTATAAACTTGAAGAAAATTTGGACTTCAAGGTATTAACTGATGTTGATTGGGTAGGAAGTATTGATGATAGAAAAAGCACTAGTGGTGGAGCATTCTTTCTTAGAAAAATACTAGTGTCTCAGACAAGCAAGAAACAAATTGCATCTCTCAATCCACAATAGAGGCCAAAATATGTGGTAACAGTAGTTAAATTTTCTAACATTGTTTGGTTAAAACAATTGTTGGAAGGAATGAAGATAGAGATCAAGGATCCAATAGTCATATATTCTGATAACACTAGTGTAATCAATATATCAAAGAATCTAGTGATGCATACCAAAAAAAGCACATCACTATAAAATATCATTTCTTAAGAGAGTTGGTGCAGAATAAAGAAGTCAGGTTGGAATATGTAAATATAAAATAATAGATTGTAGACATATTCACCAAGCCATTACGTAAGTATGCATTTTTTTATATAAGAGGTAAGGTAGGGGTCATTCCCCTATTTGAAGTTCACTTAACAAAGTTTAGTGATGCATCAAAAAGGGCTAAGTTGAAGATCAATCAGTTGGTGTAGAATTGATAAGGGCATATTGCAAATGAATCAATACTTAAGGTTCATTGATATTAATAAAGTTTCTTCCTTTGACATGTGTTGTCAAAGGGGGAGAAGTTTACTATCATATCTCATAAAAAAATTTTTCATTCCAAAGAAGGAGAAGTTTTCTATAAAAGGGAGAAATTTATGTGAAAGAACTTGATAGAAGTTGTTGCAGATAGAGGAAGAATCCAATAAAAGGAAGAGCTCATACTAACAGAGGGAGTTTTCAAGAATAAATCAAAAATTTTATTGTGTTATGACATATTGTGTTTCCATCCATGCCAAAGAGGGAGATTTTTGGATACAATCGATTAATTATGTATTGTGTTTTTGATGTTACATAAATGTCATATCATTATCAGTTAGTATATGTCGAGCTTACTTAGGTAGTGAAGATAGTTTTCTATGTCTACCGAGAATTCTTGTGATTGCCTTATTTAGAAGGAAATGTCTACTAAGTTCACTCAAGTATTGAAGGAAAATATGCAAAAAATGAGTGATAATCAAGCTCACTTGTTTACCAAAGGATTTTTGTGAGTTTGCAACGTTAATCAAGCTTTTGTTGGTTAACATAAGAAATCACTTTTGAGTTAGTTTCTATCAAGCTAGGTTGGCTAACAAAGGATTTTCTTATTTTTGGCATACTAAGCTTAATTGATTTATTTGTTGGTTCCAATTGACTAAGGTGATGAATATTAATTATTCTAAGTTGTATTTGAGCCAATTTGATAATATGAAAGATATAAGTATAAGGTCAAGTTGTGGTTTCCAAGTGTGTAAGTATGAAGAAGTTATGAATGTATTAAAGATGAAGAGAGGAACCAAATTTGAAGGATAAGTAGAATATCCTTATGGAGAAGAAAAGCTATATTCAATTAGGAAGGATCAAGTTCAAGCTAGAATAGAGATATGTAATCAGAAATTTAGTTGCACTCAAATCAGGTCATCTCATTGTTACTCTCTAACCCTTGTAGTAGTGATCTAAATCTCTTAACAGAAATAGCTTAAAAGCTATTTTCAAATCCTCTAACATGGTGGTAGTTCTATTGAATTATCTAAAGACCTCTAACAAGGCCACTCCTAACAGGGTGATTAAATCCTCTAATAGGGTCACAACTAATAGAGTGTTTTGTAACCTTTAATAGGGTTGGTTTCTAATAGGGCTCACTTCAGAAGTGTGAAAATAGTAACTAGTTGCAGTTGGTGGTATTTCCCAAATCAGGTTTCCACATTAAATCTTGGTGTCAAATGTGTTCGTGATTTTTTATTTTATGTGTTTTAAACTAAGTTAAAGTAATGGTAATCATAGATAACATCTAAAATTTGTATGTTAAGAATCTACTGAGCACATTCATTAATTATCAAGTTACAACATTTTATGTATGTTTACCAAGAAACAATAGTTTTTAGTTTTTAGTTTGTAGTTTGTATTGACATATAAGGGATATGGGATTTATTTTAGTAGTAATTGATTCATGCCTCCCCTCTTAGTTACTCCTTTTATATTTCTAACACTAATGCCATGATATATTCATAACCTAGGTCATTCATGGTGCCATCAACTCCCAATACTTTTTCTATCCCAAAAATGGTATATCTAAAATATTTGTAGAAGAATTATAATGGAATTAGCACCCCTACCTTTTTAGGAAATTCCCCTATTTCCTTCTTTGATATGGGAATGTGTCTTCTCATGACTATCTCGGTGTAGAAACTCTTGGAACTCTTGAAGGATTCATTTAGTTTTTCTTTCTTAATTTTCTTCATAAGAAGTCCTCCTAGGTAAAAGACTTCACCAAAGACATCCCTATCTAGTCTACATAGCACATTCATATCCTTTCTATGTAAATCTTTTATTAATTGGATTGTAAGACTTGATTAGTGCCTTCACTAAATCAACATTAATTATCACCTCTACAACTATCAGTTTTTCCATATTTCTTATACATGGATTGTGGATTGGTGATTTATGTTAGGTTTAAACCACAAATAAAAATAACAATTACATGAAAATATAACCAATAATAAAAAATAATAGAATACATTGAAAAGAATACAAGGCACCAAGATTTAATGTGGCTCACCAATCCCTGGGCTACGTCCACCAAACAACAAGTCCAATATTTTTATGATCCAGTGATTACAATCCATAATCCCTTATAGCTCAATACCACTGCAAGAACCAATTTCATATTACACCTTATGAAATAATCCCTAACCTAACCCTAAGCCCTTTTATACAAATATTTTAATCACTTTAGGGTTATAATTAATAATTACATGTTGGCCCAAAATCCTGATAAAATAGGGCCCAAAATTTATGAAGTATGTATAGTACTTTCCTGATCAGTCACCACAATCTAACAATCTCCGACTTGGAGACTGATCAGGCTCCACACTAAACAACAATCTCCCACTTGGAGACTAATCTTGTAGCAATATCGATACCACATGGGGCTCCCATTAGATCAAACTACCCTGGAATCTACTATTCTTTTATTCATATTCAGTCTAGAAGACTAACCAAAGCTAAAGAGGAGTTCAACTTCTCCCTTGTTACTATATTTGTCAACATATCTACTAGATTGTCATTGGTATGTATCTTCTCCAACTTTAACTATACATCCTCCAAAACTAACTGAATCAAATGGTATCACAACTATTTGTGTTTGGTCTTTGAATGATGGGCTAAATTCTTTGCAAGATGAATGGCACTCTAACTATCTTTTAACAAATAATTATCCTTCTGAGGATGTCCCAATTCTTGCAAGAAGGACTGAAGCCATATGACCTCCTTGGCTACCTTTGTAGTGGATAAAGCATTAACCTTTTGTAACCTAGAAACTTAGCTCACGGCTACCCCACCAATAGTGAAGATGTAACCTATGTTACTCCACCTAGTATCAATATCCCCTGCCAAATCTAAGTCAACATAGCCCTGTAAATCAGTAGTAGAGCCCCCAAAGTGTAAATACTTATTGTATGTTCCTCTCAAATATCTGAGAATCCATTTCACTACATTCCAATGCTCAATTCTTGGATGACTCATATACCTATTAAAAACTCCCATTGCATGTGCAATATCTGGCCTAGTACACACCATAGCATACATCAAGCTTCCTATAGCTGAAGCATAGGGTACCTAGGACATCTTATCCTCCTCTTCTTGTGTCTTGGGACACATCTCCTTAGTCAATTTCAAATTACTAGGTAAAGCTGTACTAATAGCTTTAGCATTCTCCATAGAGAAACGTTGCAACACCTTCTCAACATAATCAGCCTAAGATAGTGTCAATTTTCTATTTTTCCTATCTTTGTAGACCTTCATACCAAGGATTTATTTTTCTACCCCCAAATCCTTCATATAAAATGCATGTGCTAATTGGCTTTTTATCCCCTTAATGTGATCCATGTTAGACCTAGCTACAAGCATATCATCAACATATAAATATAAAATAATGTAGCTATCATCATCCAACCTCTTAAAGTAGACATAATGATCTGAATGACACCTACTATAACCATGCTTATGCATCAAATTGTCAAATTTTAGATACCATTGCCGAGGTGCTTGCTTCAAGCCATATAAACTTTTCTTCAATTTGCACACTAAGTTCTCCTTTTCTTTGATCAAAAATCCTTGTGGCTAAGCCATATATATCTCTTCATCCAAATCACCATGAAGGAAGGTTGTTTTAACATCTAGCTACTCTAAATGCAAATCTTCAGTAGCCACTAGACTTAAAATAGTACTGATAGAAGTCATTTTAACAATAGGAGAAAATATCTCATCAAAATCAATTCCCTTTTTTTGTACAAATCCTTTTACAACTAACCTGGCTTTGAATGTTTTCTTACCTCTATCCTCTTCTTTTAACCTGTAAACCCACTTATTCTGCAAAGCTTTTTTACCTGTAGGCAACTTGCACAAATCCCATGTTTTATTCTTTAGCAAAGAGTCCATTTCATCTTTCATTGTAGACTCCCACTGAATCTTAGTATCCACCTACATAGCTTCATCATAACTTTTAGGTTCACCAGCATTAGTAAGTAAAATAGAATACAAAGAGGGAGAAAATCTTTGTGAAGGTCTAATTTTCCTTATTGACCATCTAACATTCACAGGTATGTGTGGTATTTATTGTTGTAGTTTTTGCACATCATGAGGAATGGCTAGAACATCAACTTTTGGAGTATCATCCAACACTACATAATCATATTCTTTCTTCTCACGTTGCTATAACAAATCTTTGTACAACACTTTCTCATTGAATATGACATCCTTGTTTCTTACAATTTTATAATTTTCAAAATTCCAAAGCCTATAACCAAACTCATTAATTCCATATCCAAAAAATACACATTTCTTTGACTTAGCTTCTAGCTTGGTTCTATTTTTAGAATCCATGCAAGCAAATGCCTCACAACTGAAAGTTCTGAGAAAAAAATAACTCACCTTCTTACCAGTCCATGCCTCCTCTAGAATACCATAGCACAAAGGAGTAGAGAGACCTCTATTAATCAAATATATAGTAGTATTTACAACCTCCACCCACATGTGTAAAGGCAACCCAACATGCAACCTCATGCTCCTTGCACATTCCATTATAGTTCTATTCATGCGTTCAACCACTCCATTTTCCTATGGAATCCTTGGAATAGTTTTCTTTCTATGAATACCATTAGTTGAGCAATAATCTTCAAATTTATGACTATAATACTCACCACCATTATTAGATCTAAGACATTTTAATTTTTTACCAGTCTCATTTTCAACCAAGCATTTCCATTTCTTAAGAGTTTAAAATACATCAAATTTTTGTCTAAGTAAATAAACCCATAATTTTCTAGTTGCATCATCAATAAATGTAATATATTAATGAGAGACACCAAGGGAAGATACCTGAGCTGGTCCCCATACATCGGTATGCACAAGCTCTAATTTCTCCCTTTTATTTTCCTTCCTAGTCTTTGCAAAATTCACTCTCTTTTGTTTTCCATACACACAACTTTCACAAAAATCCATATTAACACATTTCAGACCTGGTAAAACTTTCTTTGAATGAAGTACTTTTATACCTTTCTCACTCATGTGCCCAAGTCTATTGTCCCATAGCACTATATTAGAATCTATAGTAGCTATTTGTTCACCTTGCTCAACTACAACAATTGTTCCTAAACACTTATTGCTCAACTACAACCTGTACAAAGATATAAGGTGCCTACTTTCACACCTTTTGCTACTACAATGGAACCTTTTGAAACCTTCCAATTTTTATCATTAAAAGTAACTACACGACCCTCATCATCGAGTTGCCCTGCTGAAATTAAATTCTTACTTAGCCTTGGAACACATCTTACCTCATGTAGTAGCCAATGATTCCCATTCTGCAACTTAATCTTAATTTTTCCCTTTCCAACAACCTAACAAGGTTCATTATCCCCCAAATAAACAAGTCCAAAATCCCCTTGGACATAATCAATTAAATAACCTCTATGAGGTGTAGCATGAAATGAAGCATCAAAATCTAAAACCCATGAATCATCAACACTTTTTAAAGATAGAAGCAAAGAATCCTCTTCAGATTTGTTACTTACCACATTTGCCTCCTTCATTTTTCTTTCGATTCTAGCAATCTTTCTTTTTGTACCCTAGTTTCTCATAGTACCAGCAATTTTTTGGTCCTCTCAATTGAGACCTCCACCCTTTGACTTTCCTCTTGATTTCCCACAATTTCAAGAATTACTTCCTCTCTTAGTCATTCTACCCCTACTTTGTGCATTCAAAGAACTTCCTAATGTAGATCCAGTTGAGGTTTTCCTATGAGTTTCCTCACTCAAAATAACACTGATCACATCATTATATTTTAGGGTACTAGATTGAGGAACATAATTACTCATAGCCATTACCAAGCCATTCTAGCTTTTAGGCAAAGAACAAAAAATCAAGAGAGCCCTAATTTCTTCTTCAAAATTGATACCCATAGAAGATAACTAACTAGTAATAATATTAAACTCATTTAAATGATGTATAATAGATCCACCTTCTGTCATTTTCATATGAAATAAATGCTTCATGAGAAAAACCTTGTTTGAAGTAGAGCACTTTTCATATAGTGTCACTAGGGTTTTCATCAATTCTTTGGTTGTCTTTGCTTTTGTAATATTAAATGCCATTGATGGTGCTAGGCATAATCAAATGCTTCCAAGTGCCTTTCTATCCAAAAGATCCCATTCATCATTTGACATAAATCCCCGATTCTTGGCTTTGCCTTCCAACGGCTTCCATAAATCTTTCTGATATAGATAGTCTTCCATTTGCATCTTCCATAACTGGAAGTTCTTCCCATTAAACCTATCAACCCTCAACTTACCCTCATCTTCCATTGCACCCACTCAACCATGAGACTCCCACTCAATTGTGAAACTTTCCTGTAGAGGACAACCGAAAAAATACTAGGCTCTAATACCATTTATTAGGATTAAACCACACACAAAAATAACAATTACATGCAAATATAACAAATAACAAAAAATAATAGAACACACTAAAAAGAACACAAGGCACCAAGATTTAACATGAGTCACCCAATCCTTGGGCTACATCCACCAAATAGCAAGTCCAATATATTTATGATCCAGTGATTACAACCTGATTACAATTTGTAATCCCTTACAACTCAATACCGTCACAAGAACCAATTTCGCATCACACCTTATGAAACAATCCCTAACCCTGAGCCCTTTTATACAAGTATTTTAACTGCTTTAGGATTATAATTAATAAATACATATCGGCCCAAAATTTGAATAAAATAGGGCCCAATTTTTTTTCCGAGCCGATGCCCCAAACCTCAAAGAATTTATGAAGTATGTACAACACTTTCCTAATCAGTCACCACATTTTAACAATCTCCCACTTGGAGATTGATCAGGATCCACACTAAACAACAATTTGGCATACCTATTCTGATAAAAATACCATAATAATTTATTCCCATTGGTTTTAGGTGCAATGACATCCTTGCAAAAGGAGTACACATCTCTGAAGACATGGGCATTCAAAGTTTGAGCATGAGAGGACCCTAGGAGAAAATATACCCACTCCTCTACATACAAGGTTGTCAATTTTGGCTTTTCCTACTTTGTGGCCTATGAAGATTCTTCCACCTCAACCTGAGCTATCTTCTTTCCCTCTTCCATTTCCATTTTTAATACAACTGAATATTTTGGAATAATGTACATAAATACTACCTCAAATAAATAATTTTTTTTTAATGCAAATTATTGGCACTCAAACTCTTGTCTATGAACTTATACAAGATACTTTAACTCAAGAATTTGTTATATCAACTTATTAATGGAAGGAAAGAAACAAAGGGGGATTTATATCTCTTAAGGTCATCATGTGTAAGAAATCTGAAAATCTACAAAAGTACCAAGAAACAATACGTACAACCATCTTTTTAATTCTTTTATGCACTTCTAATAGGTCGTAACTATTAAAGTCATAATGATTCTCTTAAGAGTCATTTCTCACTTAACATTTCTTACTCACGACCTAAAAATGATAGCATTTTACCCCTTTTTGAACTATTATGCAATCTATCTTCTATGGTTGGTGATTAATAGTGTAGTCAAAAAACATAGGTTTTGATCCTTTACTTTGTTTCATTCACATGGTCCCCACCCTATGTTAGTAGTTTAAGCTTAACATTAGTGACCCTGTGATCACCTTCTTTTCATGAAGTCTCAATGTTGCACATGGTTATCTATTTTAAACCTTTGATTTTGTGACTAAGTGATCATTATATTTAACTTTGAAAATTAACTACATCACATGGTCATGGTCATAAAGCCTTTCATGTTTACTATTTATGTAACCAAGTGATCAAGATCTGTGAAAGTGGATCATCACCATGTGTCATCCTATCACTATCTCACCAAGATTAAATCATCTTCATAATTTTATGATGACAAAGTGACAACCCTTGATTACCTTTAATCTAACAGTCCTGGAGAAACTTTATTTTACTATCTATGCTAGTACCTTTGACCAATTAGAAACCATCTTTATTCCACACCATTCTGACACCTAACTACCACATCACCAAGCTCTATACACATGGCAGCATGTCACGCGTCCACAACTTTTAACCATGGTTACACTCTAAATTTGGTGACCCTACGATCTATAGCAATTTTCCATCTAATGATTTAAACCTTGGGTTAGACTAAACCTCATGCAAACTAGCAATAAAAGGATGTTTACAAACCCTTAATCCTTATCACACAGTTGTGGTTGACTATAAGATTTTATTAACTAAATGCCCAGTTGCATAATCAAAGAAATCTCCTGGTCACTGCCAGAGTTTTACATAACATATTTCTGAGGAAACTGCAAGATCAATGCCTTCTTAACTATTTCACTAGGTCATAGTCATGGAAAAACTTAATCACTAACCCGCTATGACTCAATGATCAAATGAAAAACTTGAGTTCATTGGGTCACACTATTTGTTGCTATAGTTTGATAAGGCACCTCAACCTCATGACTAATCATAGTCACATGGTCACAAATTTAAGGTACATGAGCCCTTTATTAGAAAATAAAAGTTTTAAAGTAAAGTGCCACTTTTTTAGGTTTTTGAAAGTTTAAAAATTAAAGGGTGTAGGCCTAAAACAAGGGTTTTCCTAGGGTAAAGTATTTTTGTGAAAATTTTAGAGAAACCCTAGCTACCTAGCAATGATAATAAATTTCAAAATAAGGGTTTTGCTAGGGGATGAAACCACATCATAACTAATCCAAACTACTCAATGGTTTATAACAAATTTTAAGAACATAATTTGGATAAAAAGGCTTATTTGAAAATGAGGGCTATAGGATGTGTGGTGAATGATTTTAAGGTTGAAGTTTTAGGTGTTGATTCCCCCCTTCTCAGAATTTTCTTTTCCCATTGTATTTCCAACACAACCTTCTTAACACTCTCCCAATGTTGGTTTTGGTGGTATCATTTCTTAGACTCACCTCCATTGAGTTTTGATTTAAGTTGGTCCTTAATGTCTCCTATTGCTATCCTTGATACAAGCTAGCCTTCTACACATAGAGCCCCTAAATGGGCTTTTACTCAGTTGGAGTTAGCTATCTCTTAGTCTAGGCTAGAGGGAAAAAAAAGAAACTAATGATATTGTTATTGTCCCTACTAATGGTTGGGCTTCCCCTGAGCCAACTACTGACCCCAAAGACTTTTGGGGTTTTAATGATAAAGACTCTCCCCTTGGCTAACATTTCTCTTGCAACTTGAAGGCTTTTGTTTATGTTTTTTTTAATGAATAGTTATCTTATCTAGCTTTGTGCTGAGTGAACTCATAGTTAATTCATCAAAAAAGGCATATTTAATTAATAGAAAAGGTGTATTCATAAAAAAGTCAAAATAGGTTTTCTATTTATTTATTGAAATAAAATAGATAAATAATTTGACCTCTTATTGAGAGATACACAATTTAAGTGTGTCATATATAATAACAAGATGTCCAATCCATAAAAATTCAGCTACGTTAATATATCTTGATCAATTTACATAGGTTACAAGCATGAGATGTTTGGGAACATTAACAACATGAAGTGTCATTGGAATGTAGTTCATCTGCAAGCTCTTATCCCCTAAGCCCTCATATATGAGTATGTTTATTATCTCAAGATAGGAGTTTCTTAGGAAATTTACACTTGGGCTCATTTGACTAGATGGATCTGGTGCAACCATGTGACTAATCTATCTAAATATTTTTCTAATGTAGACACTAAACATGGATGTGGTAGGGAGAAAGAAAAATAATAGCCATGCATAAAAAACATATGCAAGAAATAATTTTTTTGGCCAAACATATTAATTAGATTAAGTGAAAACATTTATTTATTTCATCTACCCTTCCCTAATCAACCTACATTTGATACCCATTCCATTTAAATTTATCATTTTTATCATCATTGAAAAGTACATGCAGGTTATTAAATGTAAAGAATTTCCAACACATATCTCTCCATGTTTGTAGAATTTATTTAAAATAGAGTTTAGTGCTCAAGGAAAAAGCAATCTATTAAAATATAGAAAGATTCTATATCTACCCCACTATACCCAAATTTTTTAAAGGTAAGTATTTTATTTTTATTACCACATCATGTGAATAACAAAATTTGTTATTCATTTATTACCATGAAATATCTATATATTCACCTAGTATTCTATGTTGCTCATAATTGTTTCATTCAATAACAAGGAAATTTGGATATCAAATGGATGGTATAAAAAAGATTAAAAGAAAAGAAAGATCATCTGATCCTAGAAGAGACTAGAATTAATTTCAACAAAAAAAAGTTACATCATACCATCAAGTCAAGTTTGTGCATCACATGTGTCTAGTATTCTACTTAACACAAAATGACATCATTATTGTCATAACAGAATTGGAATTATGTGTTCTCATGATTATCCTAGCTTAAATCAGGCATGTTTTAGCAATAATTAGCTCAATTTAGATTTCAAATTTGTAATAACAATGTGATAGAATTTCTAAAGAATTAATAACTCTAGTTACACAACCACATTGCCAGATCTATATTTATTATATACTTTTGCATCATGGAAGAAAATAAAATAGTTCCAACTATTGTAGTATTTCTTTAAAAAAATACATGTAAGGTGTAATTAAGTTAAAACTAATATATCTTGGGTAAGGATTTGAAGCACAAGGGCACTAATCTTCTCAGTTATCATAATATATATGTCATTGTTTCTTCATATTTTTCTATGTGCATAGGTCACGCTAAACAACTTTCTTAACTATTACAATTAGTGTTCTAGAGTGGTTCAGGAAGAAATGGGAAGTCTTTGATATGAATTTCATACTCTATTATGATATAAGAACTCAAGAAATTAAACTAGAATCTAAGAACTACTTGAAAATCATAGGGAAGTTGCATAGATTTCTCTATTAGATTTGTTTCTCATTTAAAGTTTGAGTTGGATAAAATTAGTTCAATCCTCTTTACACGTAGTCAACTCTAATTGAATTGCTAAATGTGTCACACATTTCCTAAAATATCAGTAACAAATGAACATGTTACCAAGGGGACTAGGCCTTACCATCATGAAACCATTTCTGCACTTACAATCTAAAAATTTCTTCTACCATGTATAGCCTTTAGGTTCCTCTATAAATAGAGGAAATTTCCATCACTTGAACCAATTGATAAAAAAAATTATTCTCAGTTTTCTTTAGTGTTATTCTAAGTTTTTATCTCTCATATTTTTTTTCATTGTCTATTATTTAATTTTCTATTACCATATCTAGATCCATTTTTCATCATGGTATCAAAGCACATTTTGATTCTTGGGTTGTGATATGATCATGCTATTTTACAGATAATATTAGTCATGGTAAAAAAAATTGTTATTTTTGAGTGAAATAGAGAGTGTATTTTTTGTTTGGTAGACCTAATGACTATCTATGAATGTTATAGCAAATGCAATACAAATCTACTATAGTAAAATGGATTCATATTGCCAGCTACCTAAAGATTTCCATTTTGATAAGCATTGGGGATTGCCTCAAGATTTCCTTTTAATTTTTGTTTTTGAAGTGTTTTTTTGTTCTCATGTTTATGCAATACAAATGACCATGAAGATTTGGTAAAGATAATACAAGAGAAATATTTGAAAAAGGTGTTTTTGTGTTTTGTCTTGAAGGTGAGGATTTGAAGACATCAAGCAAAAATCTATGAAAAAGTGAAAGGAGAAAATCATGGTAAAGAGATTGATGGTTGTTTGATAGAATAATATTTTAGTAATCTTTGAAAATATTTGTCTATGATATTGAAAAGATCCCCTATAACTAAGATTATTAGTTACAAAAAAATTCTACTCCATTACAAAAATTTGGGCTTTTACTTAAGGAGTTTATCAAATCCAACATCTGAAAGAATATAGTAGTATTTAAAATAGTAAGTTACAAGATACACCTAGTTTCTTGAAAGAGAGTAAACTAAGTTTAATTATCTATTGTAATGGGAAAACAACTTGGTAAAAGGGTGTTAAAGGAAAATGTAAATTTAATTGATGAGATAGAGATGCTAGAAGAAGTAGTAAAGGTGAAGAAAAAGAAGATAGGTTTAATTTGTGAAAAGAATATTTTGAAAGAAGAAGTGAAAAGGTTACAGAATGAAATGAGAGTAGAAATGTGTATTTTTTTTAAAAATCAGATTATTATTTACATAGAGATAAATGAAGAGCTAGAACAAAATTTAAAATATTTGATGATGTTAAGAAAATAAATGAAGAAATAGAGAGAGAAATGAAGAAAGTGGAAGAGGAGAATGACTTGTTAAAAGATGAATTGATCCAATCACTTATTGTAAGAAATAAAAGTTTGAAGATAAAATTAGCATGTGATATTTCATGTAGTACGGATGATTTGCATTCATCACTTGATAAGTGTAATAATGGTAAAGATGACAAAGAATGTAAGAAAGAAAAGAATAATTTGTTTACAAATAATATTAGTTGTGATAAGAATGTTGGTTGGAATATCATGAAGAAAATGCATTATAGAGGTAAAGGATTGGAAAAACATGAACAATAATTCAAGAGCCTAATTAGTTAATAATAAGACCAAAGTATGAAGGACTAGAATATAAAAAAAATAAAAGAAATGATGATATTGGTTAAAGCAAATTTGTTTAATGGAAATAATATTTGTAGTGTTCATATTGTAATAGGAAAGGAAACATGAAAGAAAAGTGTTGGGATCTACATCCATGTAATATATGTTATTTAAAGAGTCATTGTGAAAATACATGTCAGAATAGAGAGTGTAAAAATAATTCTTTTGAGAATTGCTTTAAAATGGACTTTGGATGAAGCTATGGATCAAGTTGGTAGAAGATCACAGGTATGACCAAAGGTTTTCTTAAGTAAAAATGTTCAAGTGCGAGCAATAATAAAATCTATCAAATTATAAATTCTCAAGAAGGATTACAAATAGTTTGAGAAAATCAAAGTTATTGTCCAGAAACACATCCATAAAAGTGAGATTTCATAAAGGAGAAAATCATAGAGATAGTTTCTCCATCATTTGGATGATTTTTTTTGCCAAGTCTTTAAAGGGTTTGTGTAAGAAAAAATAATATATTATGGTGAAAAACCTATAGAAAAAATAAATTGTATTAATTAGCAGAAACTCCAAATGGTTATTGGTAAGCTGGTTAAAAACCAAAAGCATAATGACGAGGAAGTTTTTTTTTCAAAGTGACAGTGATAAGGGGAACCAATATTTTTTGTTTTATATAGGTACCTAAGAAGGACTAATGTTGGGACCCATCTTGAGTTTTTTGTTTTAATAATTTTTCCCACATAAAGATTTATTAGTGGTATAAATCAAGAGGAAGTGTTGGATAAAATCAGTTCAAGCCTTCTGGAACATTGTTAGCTCTAACTAAATTGTAGAATGTGCACACATTTCCTAAAATATCAATAATAAATGGACATGTTATCAAGTGGACTAGGTCTTATCATCATGCAACTACCCATGAACTTGCAGTCTAGAAATTTATTCTACCATGTATAGTTGTTGGAAGTCTCTATAAATAGAGGGATTCCCATCACTTGAATCACTCAATAAAAAAAAGCTTCTTTATTTTCTTTAGTATTATTCTAAGTGTTTATCTCTAATATATTTTTGTATTGTTTATTATTTGGTTTGTTGTTAGCATATCGAGATCTATTTTTTAATAGCTTATGACATGGCACACAAAATAGGGTCACCCTACATATGTTGAAAATATGAGAGTATATGTGAACCAAAATCTATTGGCATAATACATTATGGGAAGAAATTAGTTGAGTTTCGAAAGATAGTTTTTCACAAACTTGAAAAACACATTGTATCCAGAAAACTAGCTAAGATCTATGCACATAATAAAATGAAGAAAATAGTTAAAATAAAGAGCATGAAAAAATACATCCATTCTTATAAGACTAGAATGTGGGAAAAGAAAAGGAGCATACAATAAATATAATAAGTGCAATTTATCACTCAATCAGGGGAAGGAGTTTTGAGCTTTCAATGAAGAAGAAAAATATACATATAAAAATAAACCCATAATGATTAATTAGCATGGACGATGATGATGCCCATAGTTAGAGGTGATATAACACTTCAATCATAGTGTTGGCCATTATAAACAAAATTAATCAATCATGGTTATGAAAGTACCCAATGTCAATACACTCGATTCACCTACCCTTTTTTTATGTGTAAGGACTGCATCTTTCATAAATATAGAAAAATCAACAAGAGTCAAAGTTATTTAGAATATTGACAACGATAATTACAATTTTATTAAATTTAAAAGGAAGATATAAAAGTATGAATATAGAAGGTAAAATGACAGCTTCTTAATTTATAAATGGAAATAAATCAAGATTTATGAACTTATTAGAAACCAAGAAATCATCAAATAGATATAAGAATGCCAAGATGTCCAGATCATGACAACCAAACTGACAAGAGCTCTAAAACCTACTCAAGAATACAAAAGGGAGAGAATATTTTAGGAGTGCATTACCACCTTATGAAAAAGTTGTTAAGATTATAAAAAATCTTTCCTAATAGGAAGGATATTTATCCCAACAACAAGGAAGTAATGAAATTGTTACTATACAACATATCTAGTCTCAACACAAATATAATGGCAATACAAAATCAAGACTCTTCTTCAATCATTAAGTATCCCAAGATGTACTCATATTATGAAACCAAATCATGTGAAAAGATGAGTACACAAGAGGATGCAATACAACATAATAAAATTCTTCCCCTTTTGATAGTATTTCATAGAAAAAGATTTCATTGATAGCATGTTAATGCATAGTAGTTAAGCATTGACCATGCATAAAATTGGTTTAATTCAATTGAAAATTTATTTTTATAATCAAAAATTAATTTCCATTAATCAAGTGACACTTAATAGTGTCTTTTTAATATTTTAACAAATATAAGATCTTGACTAGGCATACTTCAAAAAAGTACAAGCTTTGTGAGGATCAACTCACACACTATAGTTTTCACCCTAGTCGGGTTTCCAAAAAATAAATAATGGGTTATGTGGTGCTATGATTTTATTCATTATTATTTTTCTTAATCTTGACCACTTAAGTTGTGGCTAGCATTAACCTATAGACTAGTGAGAAGATAGGTAGGTGAGAAAAGTTGAAATTATCTAGAGTATATTAATGCACTCCCCCTCTTAGTATACTACCTATCTAGGAAGAAACATTGTCCATAACCTATTTTATCACTAGTTGGTAAATTCCCCTTGGTGTTTATAAATTTTTTTTGGAGTCCATAGGATCTATTAGTGGTGCTAACCTCATAGGATCTAATGAACCAACATTTTCTTTTAGTAGATGTGTCATGATGGTGTCACAATTTTGGTCATGATTGCATTGACAAGTTTGGAATTTCCAAGATGATTCATGAATGCATCTATAGCACTTATGGTTGCTACATGTCCACATTTTTGTTTTCTATTGTCTAACATGGGTAAAAAATGACCATAACACTTTTAAAATCAAGGTATGAAGTAGATGACCCATCTGTCAGAGTGTGATCTATATCCTTTTTCTTCTTTAAACATGTTTGGAATGGCATTAAATGAATATTCACCTAAATGTGAGAAAAAATGGTCTTAAATTATAAAGGAAACCACGATAATGATGATGCAACATGAAAAATGATACTATTTTACTTTCTAAGGTTTAGGTGATTTATTAACACTAGGATATGAGGATTTCTTAAAATCTAATGATGGGTGATGCAAGAGGGACAAGATGAATGATGATTTTGATATCCATGATGATGTGCACAATATCTAAATGTGAGGTGTCTTAAGTATCTATGGATTATTTAGTGTGAAAAAAGATGTGAGTTGTGTCCTAGTTAAGGTATGGATGAGGTGGATTAGCAACCTAGGATAGATTTGTGATCTTTAGAATATGATAATTTCCTAGTGTAACACAACCTATAGAACAAAGTGATAATGATTACAAGTGACTATATTATCTATCCTAGATATCATTTAGTTAAAGGAGGGTTATAAAGTTTGTGGCTATGTAAAATTTAGGTTGGACAAATCAAATGATGGTGACACCAAGTTTGTGATTGGGATTTGGGTTGAGATTGGTTGGATTAAGGGTTTGGTTTCTACAACATGATCTATCTAAGGATGGTGGACTACAAATGCCTAAAGGATGAATTCTTAATGATGGTCCTAAGGAGAGATTAAAAAATGTGATTGTGTTCATTTGAAGTGTATGAAAGAAAGAAGGTGGACCCAATCTTTAAACTAGTATGGTGTGAACAAAATGAAACTTTTGTTCACACCATGTCTAGTCTCCATGTTTTGCACCTTGGTTTCCCTCTCACACTGGCCTACATTTTGGATACTTTATTTTCTTCTAAGATAGTTTTAAATATCCCTTTGTTTGATTTTAACTTTTTCTAAATGAATTTATGCTCTCTATATAAAATGAAGGGCTTGAGCTTAACTTTCTTGAGCTTGAGCTTATGTTGTTTTGACATGACATTTAGCTTGATAATTTTGACACCTTTTGGTTCATGTTCCAACTTCTCATATTTAGGCAATGACAATGCTAAGTATTACCTAATTTTTTTTTGAAGACATTTAATATTTTTGATTCGAGTGAACAAACAATCCCCCAAAGAAAAAATCAAGTATTAGGGAAACAAACAATGGATCTCTTTTAGAAAAAGACTATGGAACAAAATTATGAAAATGTATATGTTTGAAAAATGTTTTTATGAGATCAAGTCACAAAAAAAAAACTTCAAACATTCTCTAACCTATGGCCATTTTTTTCCCATATACTATTCATAGGCCTTTAGGGAGGAGCCATGTTTGGATTTTTCTTAATTCTCATGTGGTGTGTCCCTCTCAATACAAGATGTAAGTTGATGTGGAGAAAAAGGAGAAAAAATACATGTGATAGGTTCTTCAAGGTTATGAAAAAAAAAAATCCTTCCTATAGGGTTGATAGCTCTTGGAGATGAAGCCCAAGTAGTCTTATGCCTACACCTAGGGGAAACATAAATGGTGAGTAACTTCAAAGGAGCCTTACATCCCCTTTTAGTATGATTAGCTTAACAAGGTAAAAGGGTTTACTACTAAGTCAGTTCATAATATGATATGCGGGGTTCTCCTAATTACTTTGTATGCACATGAGAGTTTACTTTGTACTTTTCATCAACCGAACTTAAGGGGATGAGGTGAGAGTTTACTTAGCCTCTTTTTATATTTTGATCAAAGAATTATTAGTTTGAGGTCATTCTCCAATGGGGAAGCACATTCCCACTAGACATGTCTCTCTAGAAGTAAACTAAATTGAATGACCTTTCTGATCACCCAAGTTCAAAAAATGGAAAGTATAGAGGATATGGATACAAAAAAACCCATTTCATGTCCCACATTTAATGGAATCTGTAATGATAAAAGAAAAATCTCAAGGTAGTATTGAAAAAAACTCCTTCAAACACTAAAACATGTGTTCCCTACCAAATTTAATTCTAATTAATCTAAGTTCTTTTTATCTAGGACCAAAAACATTTATTATTAACATGTATGTTCCTCCCCTTTGAAATCAATTGGAATGTGCTTTGTAAAGGAAACTTGCTTGAAAACAATTAACATTTTATTTCCATATCATTCAAGATTAATGAAATTGTTTTAAGGCTGATTCAAAATGTTTCATTACATTGTTTGTTTGAGCCTCAGGTATTCAAAAGTATATTTTGATAAATTTTAAGGCCAAAGTTGAAATGTGAAGGCTTTTCTTGTCCAATTTTAATTTTTTGTCCATTTACATCCCAAATACTAAAGTGTGATGTGTTGTGTATGCATGCATTGTTATTTTAAAGTACAATGGTTAAATGTGAATTTATTATAGAGCTTAAAAGTTATAAGACACAAAAGGTGTTAGTTTTCTTGTGAACCTACACACTTCAAGAACTTGTCAAAATATGACAATAAATCATGATCCTAGAGGTCCCTAATTGTGTTCCCACTAACTATTTCAAAACCTCAAAAGATAAAAATGACCAAAAACCAAGAAAAACAAGGAAAACATATACAGTTATACCTGCAGTTGCAATCCCACCAAATCACATAGCATTCTCACCTAGTCAAGCCACATTCTCATAGAAAAAATCAGTGTAAGGAAATGTATGGATTTTAAATCTAACTAAAGGCTTAGGATTTACATTTTTCCAAGTGTATTTGTATTCTTCTTAGGTTAACCAATGATCCTCTTAGGTTAGCTATGATTTTGTTGATTGCAGTTATTATGAGAAAAGAGAGAAAAAAAAGGAATTTTTTAGGGGGTTAAGAAGAAACTAACTATAGGAAAGGATGGAAGGTCATCAGTACTACCGAGTCATCTAGTAAAGGTTGAGCACTTGTTTATTTTATAGTTCATGCTGAGCAAATCAAAGATTGGAAAACACACAAGTTCTGACTGGGCACATATATAATCCAAGCTTATACAATTAAGACTAAGTAATTGGAAGACATTTTTTTTGAGTAAACAAAAAATATCAGGCATGTAGAAGCTAAGTACCTGCATGAATGTTAGTTATGAATGAGTGTCAAAACATTCAGATACTGAGTAAACCAACTTTTGTCATATGAGTTTGTAATTGCTAGGACACCTATGTACACCATTTTGGCCAATTTCTATACAATATTTAATGATTTTAGAGATAGTTAAGATGGTGTTTATGATTCTTTATAGAAGGTATTAATCCTTAGGAAATAAAATCAACCAATTGGAAAGTCAGAAGGGAAATGAAAAAAGAAGATGAATTGTAAAATATTGATTATGATCCATAATTTTTAAAGATTATCTATTTAAAGAGGATTTTAACCCTAGGATTAGTGTGAAGAGAAAAAATGAATAATAAGTGTATGTATGAATGAATGGGTGAATGCGCATGTAAAGGATAGAACAAGGATAAAATAGAGCAAGAAAGGCTTAGTTTGAATGGAGATTATACAAAGAAATCCAAGTAGTGAAGGAAAAAATGGAGATACCAGATTAAGAGATTATATTGAGACATTGTACATAGGAGATTTGAAATCATCTTATAAAGAAAACCAAAGGTTAGGTATTGAATAAGTTTCTAACAAGATTTAGTAAGGGAAAATATCTTAGCCAAGTCATCCTAAGAGATCTATGCCAATCTCCTAATAGAGTCCTTACTTGATTGTAAGTGTAAAATCCTTCAATATGGTAAGATCTATTAGTATTAAAGTTTTTAATAGGGTAGACCCCTCACAAGGTAGATCATATATAATGATCAAACAATTATATCCCTAACATGTTAACTTTACTATTGCAATAGTGAAGACTTGTGAGTTGCATCCCCACCCAAGTTTTACCTTCACATTGAAGTGTTTTTGGGTAACTGAATCATTTGTGTTATGTGTTGAATCTTTTCATAGATGTGATGTTTTAATTTACAGTTCAACATTACAATTTTGATGTTAGATCTAACATATGAGATACTTTAGATGTGAAACCAATAATTTGTTTTTGTAAGTAAAAGTTTGAGATTATGATTCTAATTTTTTAAAGATCATTGCTAAGTCATCCTCATGATATTAAGGTATGATTAGAAGGATGCCCAAACAATATTAAAATGGCCATAATATGCCAAGTTACTGGATACACTACCTTAGATGGATTGAAGACCATAAGGAGTCAAACACAAAATGAGATTGAAAAGTCTACCAAAGAAAAGAGGAATGGTCAAGGGATGTCAATTGATGGGATTGATGATCCTATTATTGGTTTTTTAGTAAGATTGGTAGCACAAAAATTCTTCCAATCTAGCATATTAAACAGTTTGCCATGGATTGGACTAGATCGAGTATAGAAAATTGTCAAAAAGAATCATACATATGATCTTGTCAAGTGACAAAGAATTTGGAAGAAATTAGAAAAGAAAAGAACACATTGTATAAGTTCAAATCTTTGTTAATCTCTATATTCTTTTTGTTAATCTCATGGAAAGATATATTGTCAATTAGTGTCAAAATCCTTAGTCATAATGGAAAGATAGTAGCAACTGAGTTACCATCCTGAAGTGTTAGCCAAGCTCATAAAGGAACCAAGTTATCAATGTTAACCTCATAGAAAGTAAGAAGTGTCAACCAAGTTGACATTTCTACTGAGCTCCAATGAGAGCTAAGTCAACAAAATATTCTAAGATGATAATTAGGCTGGAAGAACAATGTGAACCAAGCTAGATGTGTCTATTGAGTGATCAGTATGAACCAAGCATCCAATATCAATTGAGTTCCAAAGTTAGCCAAGCTGGTAGTGTTTCTCAAGTAAGTCATTGGAACCAAGTTACAACATTAAGATGACTTGGTAACTATTTTTGGAACTATGTATGTTGTAGCTGGCCTATGGTGAAATTATTTCGATAAATATAAGTATAAGATAAAAAATAATAATCAATCCTTAAAATTGAAAGTTTATTAAAGGGAGAAATCAAAGTTTCATTTTTCATCATGAATTTAGAATTTTCTTAGAGCATAACATTCTTTGAGCCCCCAAAGTGATCTAGAGAAAAATTGTTGAAGAGAAATCTCAAGTGAAGTCAGCATTCCAAAATTATTCATCAATCGAGTAGCATGGAAGCATCTTCCATTGTAAAGTTCAAAAAGGGTTCAGAAATATTATTAAAGAGTCCTGACTGCATTCCTCAAAAATTCAAGCTAAACGCAACAATTGCCAATGAGACGGTCACACTTGTCAATTCCTTCCAAGGTACTTCTCATTCATGATCTTAGATTATTTTATCACTATTCTATTCAAGAATTATGGAATTTTGAGTTGGATTAGACATATAGTGCATTGTGCAAATTTGATGTGTTGAAGCCAAAACACAAGCATCTAGAGGTCAAGGGTTTGACCCGCATCATCCGCATGCCAAGAAATTTTTGAATCAAATGGATTAAGATTATACTAAGTTGAGTTCATGAGATGATATTTTAGTTGGAGCAGACCTATCCCATCACAAAGAAAATAATTCACAAGATAACAAGGTATCTAATGTTGGAGAAGTCAAAGGCTTCCAAAGCCCTAGGATGGGCAAAATTAGCAAAGCTAACCCTAATTGAATGGGATGGTAGAGGTATGAAATTAAACAATTATTAACATGGAAATAAATTTTGGGATCTATGACATAGCACAAAAAATTTGTAGTTGAAGTCATCCAAACAACATGCCATGTGAGGCAATAGACCCAACATACAAGAATGTAAAGAATAACCTATTTTTTGGCCTAGCTAAGCTAAAACATGTCCAAATAAGAAAGAGCATGGAGAGAATTTGAGCCTCCAAGAATAACTCATGTAAGTTTGGTTCACTTTTACTCTATTTGTTCTTCTATGTGCAAATATTCTTTCCTTCTAAAGGAAATCTTTTTTGGGGGAAGGACACCCCAATGTTGTATCAAATTAATGAATTTCATAATTGAGATGGGTGAGAACTTTGAAAGCATCATGGATGCATACTTTGATAACTTCAAGGAGGATGCAGAGTAGGCTTAGTATCACTAAGAAACTAGTAGAATATTGTGAGAAGAATATATGCTTCTTGGTTGACTGTGACAGAGCTCATATATAGGTACTTAGACGTAGGATTGAATGGGTAAAATCTCTAGCATATGAGATAAATATTGATGATACAAAAGACATTATTAAGGCTCTCATGAATGAGCTTGTAGACCCCAAGGATGCATATTTTTGAACATAGAGGAAGCTAAGACAAGAATATCACTTGAGATTTAGATTCCTCAAATTGTGAAGAGAGGAAAGAAGAGGATGGAAAATATTTAGAAGAAACTTACGAAATTAGATTCAACTCTCGTGCTCACTGAAGGAAAGGGTGATTATATAGAAGAGGAATATGAAAGTGAAGATGAATAGGAAGAAGAGCTAGAGGAACCTCCTAAGAAGAAAGTGAAGACCTCATCAAAACCTCCTCCAAAGAGATCAAAAAGGTCTACTCCTGTGATTATTGCCTCAAATCCAAGGAAGCCAAGCAATAAATTGAAACTTAATGAAGAGGATGATTATTTAGATGAAGAAGATACTCCTATCATCTCACTCAAGAAGACACCTCCTACCTTTGAGAAGAAATTGAAAAATAAAAGGGAAGGAAGGGGTATGGAATGATTTAAATACTTCAAGTATGACTCTAGAAGCAAACATGAGAAAAAGTAGATTGAAGATGCAATGGTTGAGAAGATGGAAAAGTGTAAATATGAACATTCTAAACTTAAAGGGAAATCTCCTAAAGCTCTACTGAAGGGTATCTTTCATCATTGGGTTAATGCAATGAAAATAGAAAAAAGACATCAAAAATAAGACTTTGAGAAAAATAATTCCTAATCTCTCTAAAAAAGAAATCAAGTAGGCATTGACTAATCATGAAAGAAGAAAAACTCCTAGATTTAAATCATTTTAAGTTTTGTCCAATAAGATAGAAGATGTTGTGTAGTCCACAAAAATTATGTGAAAGAAAAATTTTGATATTAAGGAAGAGGGATACCTTCTAGAGGTTCAAACAATTGAAGATTTTGATCTTGAGAAGATTGCTAAAAAGGTCATGGCATCTCTCCCTACCACTCCACCTAAGGTTGTAGTTGAGAAAAAATCTATTGAGTTGAACCTAATTCAACCAAAATGTGAAGTGAAGACTATTACAACTTCATCAAGTTCTATCCCATAGCTAACCAACTAATAGATTCCCAAACTCTTAGCTAATTTGTAGTAAGATGACTCTATTGAAAAAGGAAAAGAGATCATACCTTCTTCATGTTAGAAATAGGGATTACTAGGGGGGTGAATCAGTAATCTATAAACTTTAGTCCCAACTTGATATTATTACTTTCTTTAAATCATGCATAACAAAACAATAAATTAATGTTTAATACTAACAATAAAAATTCACAAATATAACTCATAACACCATATTTTGTTAACTAAGGAAACCTTGGCCAAGGGAAAACCCCAAGGGGGATGATACCCACTAGATAATATACTAATATATAAGGTCCTTATTAGATGATGGACCCTATCAGGAGTCAATGAGAAAATTCAGTATAAGGAGTCCCTATTAGGAGACTTTAAATTGATGTTAGGAGATTCCAACCCTATTAGGTGTTGTGGTATAATGTATGCAAGAGAGCCCACTACCTAAACATGTAATTTCAACCACAAGAAGAGCTCACTGCTCAAACAAGTAATTTACTATTATTTTCTTCCTTTACTAATCTCCGATCTTCAACTCAATCTTAGATAATCAAATAGCTCATACAAAACTTTTCATATATCACTTTCACAAAAGTTTGCATATAGTCACAATTCACAATTCATACTTGTACTTCAATTCAAGATAGCTCACTTCTTATTGCAAAATGTCCTTTGCATAAATAACATTCCTTTAGAAAAATTTCTACTGGGTTAGTTAAGACCACAAACTACTTTTTCAAGTTAGAGTAAACATCTAGGATGTCAGCCCTAATTGGACAAATAATTATTTTGTAAAAAAAATTAGTTCTTTTTGTTCAATTCCACTTTCTTATTTTTCTTAAAACATGATTATCTTTATTTCATATAGTCTATACTAAATTTGGAGGTTATACATGTCATCATCAATATGTATACTCTCTCCATGTAAATTTTCTAGTCATATTATGAAATGATCAACAAGTTATATACAAAACAATATTTTGCTACAAACCAAATTCTATACTTAGACAATTTTTTGATTACCAAACACTAAGTATCTTTATTTTTGAGGTTTCATGTGAACATGTACATCATGTTTTTTCATAAATGACAAAAATTACATATCACTATTAGCCAATTATCAATAATCTCTCCCTTTGGCATCGATGGCAACAAAATAGGGAAAATTGGCTAAGTGACAAAAACATAACATAAATAACATATAAACAATTACATCTATTACAACTTGTTCAACTTTACATATGCTCCCCCCTACAATATACTTTACTACATTCCAACTAACTACTACTTCCAATTGTATCTCTCCCCTTTACTAGCTAAATTTTTTGTTTTCCAATTTTTTGCAACTATTACTCCCCTTTTGATATCAATGACAAAGGTCAAAATGTCAAAATTTGATCAAAAAATTGTCAAAAATGTTGTCCTTCCTTATGCTAAAATAATCTTTAAATAGTGATCAAAATTTTCCTTTAGAATATCCATACATTTGGTCCATGTTTCCTTGGTAGACTCAGCTGAAGTGAGAATTGCACATAAAGCATATGATACAATCTCAATTGCATTAATATCAAAATATAAAAAGTTGGAATATGTGTCCTTATCCTTGACACATTCCTCTAATTTTTTCTCAACAAAAGATAATTTCATAGCTATAGATTTTCTAAAATTAGATGTCCTCTTCAAAATCTATTCTTTTTGAAGTTCTAGTTTCCTGATGTCACTATGAATATTGGATACTTGTCCTTCAAAATCATCTACTTTACAAGATGGATGCTAGATTTTCCTAGATAAAGCCTCTAGCTCACTCATCTTTATCTCTATCTAACTATCAATGTCTTTAGTCAGCTTGTATCATAAGGTACACTTAATATAAAAAGTTTTCCCTTATTGTTGGCATTTCTAGAGTTCTTTTATACAAGTATCAGGATTAACTAAGTCATTCTTGATAATATGATAGATGGTTCTAAATAGGTTAGCATCTTGAGAAATTTGTGTCTTTTCCTCTAGAACATTCAACAAATTTGTAAAGTTTCCATCAAATGATTTTAGCACTTCTTGTGCTCTCTATTCAGGATTAGATTATATATGTTTGATTATCATCATTAGTAGATAAATTGGAAAGAGAGTGGAGTAGATGAATTAGATGTTTTAGTATCATCTTCCCTCTATTTCTTTGTTGCTTCTTTCATTCTTCTCTCTTCTTATTTCTTTTCCTTTCCCTCTCTTTCTCCCTTCTCTTCTAATCTTTTCTTATCTTCCTCAAGTAGTTTCTTCTTAGCTTCCTCTACTTTATTATTTTCTTCTTCAAGTATCCTTTTCTCTTCATCAATCCATCTCAACTTATCCTCAATATCCTCAGTGTCTAGTTCATTTGGTTTGGAACCACCAAATAGATTGGTATCATCAATATTAAAGGTAACATTAATTTGATCAATCTACATAGTGTCACCACTTACTAACACTTCTAAGGTTCTGGGAGCTAGAGGAGATGTTTCCTTTGACTCTGTCAGCATTTGATTGGTTGCTACTACAATCTCACTTCTTAGCTTATCCTTTTCACCAATCATAAATAGAAATGGTCTCAATTTATTCCTCAATTATGGTGTGAGGTTATTCAACAATATTTTGATTTTTTTTTCATCATCAGTCTTGCACATAGTCCCAAGCATAGACTTCCAAAGTTCAAGGTCTTCTTCCCTTACAGGAGCCTTCTTCTAGATGACTCTCTCATAGACTTTCTGGTTAATAATGCTCTTGGGATCCTTATGTTTCATATTATTTGCCATAGTATATCTCATAGTAGATATACCAATCTGGTCCTTCACAAAACTATTGTATAAATCATAAAACTTTTTCATTTGAAATTTTTTTTCTTCATTGGTAATAGCTATATTAATCTTCTCAATCTTTGGCTTCTAAGGTTACCGAGCTTTGCCTTGTGCTTTTTTAGGTTGAATCACCTTTTATGCTTGCTTGATTTCTTAATCTTCATCTTCTTCATCACTAGAGTCAATTGTCAACAATGTTTTTGTCTTTTACCTAGTCTAGTGGCCTGTTGTTTCACTCTCTTTGTCATAGTAGACACTACTTCCACCAATCTTTTAGACTTTCTCTTTGACTTGCTAGGTTGAACATCAAACACTATTGCATATGAAATGCTCTATTCTAAAGATGTTGCAGTTGATACTGACAAAGGTCAAATGTTCAACAGACCTTGATTCATTGTCTATCTTAAAGCCTCTAATACTACCTTCTTCATTATAGATTCAACTTTCTTGTGTCATGCCTTTTCTAAGGTTTCTTGATTAGCTTATTGTGTAATCTCATCATATGTGCCAAATCTATATTCTAATCTATCCCTATTTGAATTTAGTAACAAATTAATATAACCAATTGCAACATAATCATTCAATTCATAGCTTAAGGGATCAAGAAATGTCTCCTAAGGTTCCATTTCTTGAATATAGGTATGATTTGTGTCAGCCAATATACAAATGTTTTCCTTGAATCTATCCACAATTGCAAGAGCAATTCTAAATCTCTATTTCATTTCATTCTAAAATGTCTTCATTATTAGGTTGCCACTATCCAATATCTTGTCTATAGGATGCCTTTTGCATACCTTTGTAATATTCTCCATGGTGCATCGGTCACTACTCATTATGTCTATGACTAATAAATAAAGAAATCTTTTAAGTACATGAAATAATATGTGATTGATCAATGATTGGAATGTAAACACACCATTCTTTGTTCTCTTAATCTTTTCTAGGTTTTCTAAGAGTTCCATTCTTAGTATTTCACTAAGATTCACTTGTTCTTTCTCTATACATATCTTATATGTTGCATAGATGAATCTCACTAAAAGTTCATCAATCATAGAACTTTCACAAATAGAATAAGAAATAATTCTCCTCAAAAATTTAACATCATCCTACTTGATGGTGTTGTTCACCATAGTCTTACCATTATACACTACTTTATTATAACTTTGAACTTTCTTCTTGAACATCTTTTCCATTATGTATGCTACTCAATATAATCTCCATCCATTCATCTATGTCTAACTCATGATAGAAATGATACTTAAACAAGTCTAATCCCCTTAGATCTTCAAATCCAAGCTTTACAGTCATTTTGTGGTTGAAAACCAATTCCATATCTTTGTTCATGAATTCAATACCAATTGACTCAAACTTACTATTCAAATGACTTCCTACATCTTCAAGATAAACTATGTTATTCAAAGTGATAGACAATGTTGAGTTAGGGTTTTCTTCAGTGATTTTTATGGAAAAAATCTTAAACTTAGGTTTATCCTCATTCTTGACACTATGTACTAATCACATATCCATGATTATATCAATTATGAACTTTTACCAAAAAAAGTTGTGAAAAAATGATAAATTACCTCTTTTTGGAGATAGGGTTTTCTTCAAAATCACTCTGACAAGTTGCTTCTAAATGCTCTTCACTTTGGATGTATTCATAATGAAGTGAAAATCAATTGTGTACTCCATTTACCCCTTCAACTTGGACTTTCATTAATTGCATACTTTGCAAATATGAAAAAGCTATTAATTATATTTTGTAATCAAATAATTTCTCAAGATCATCTATCCGATCTCTAGATGTCACCCAAGATTTACTATAGCCTTCTTTCATCATGACAAAAATCCTCAAAATTTTGCATCATGAAATCCTTTGCAAAAACATACTTTTCATATTCTTTTGCACAATCAACCTTTACTATAATATCATTAACTTTGGATTTCTTCATAACTTGTTTATATGAGCTCCAAATTATAGGTGAGCTTAGGTACCATCTAAACATAATTAGATACATATTTTCTTAACTTGACTACCTCAAATTTAGCTTCTAATTTAAGTTCTCAAATTTTGATTCTATGAACAAGCTTAATTTAACTTAATTGAATCAAATTCAACAACTAACTTCAATCTTCTTATCTCATCACCATCTAACTTTCATTTTGACATATCTACTCCTTTCACAAATGCTTCATTAAGTTCTTCTTAAAGTTCACTCATAGTGTTGCTTTGTTCTTCATTGTCTCTATTAATTCTGAAGTTCCTTTCATGGTTCCCTCCATCATTTCTGACATTCTTTCCATCATTCCTTTTGTTCCTAAATTTTCTTCCATTTTTCCTCCTATTTCCAAAGTTTTTGTCCATTTTGTATTACTTTTCTATGCATCTAAAGTTGTTACATAACTGACAAATAGGTGCATTACTTCTTAGATTCTATCGATCATCAGGTGCATGACAATTCCAAGCAATGTGTCCTAAGTTGTTAAACTTATAACACATGATTTGTCTTCTATCTTCATAAGATCTTCCTTCTCTTGATGTTCTTTCATTAGATCTTCTTCTATCTACAGGGTTAGTATTTCTAGACATTCTACTATTTCTTCTATCATTATCATACTTAGGTTTCCTACAACCAATTGCATTATGAACCATACCATGACAATTATGACAGTAAAAGTCCTTAACATGATTAGATGACTTATTTGTACAATCTCTGTTCATATGACCTATTTCATTACATAAAAAGGACTTACCTCTAAATTCATACCTGGTTGCCTTAGGAGTCTCCACTTGCTTTGGTTCATCCAAAATTTCAACTTCCTTGACTTGTCTATCTTCTTTAGTTTTGTCAGAAGATTGACATGATTCAATCTTATCATTAGATTTGTCTCTTTCTATTAGATCTTATCTAATCTTAGGTTTCTTTGCAAACATGTTAATTAGATAAGAATTACCAATCTTATTATAAGTGGGACTTTGTATTGACATTGAATCATCAAGTTTTTCTCTGCTAGAATAAAGATTCTCAAGTTGTTGTTTGCACTGTGTTAATTCACCTTTCATAATAGTATTGTACATATGGAGTTCTTCATGATCTTCTTTCAATGTTTGAAACTCAAATGTTTTCTTCGCTAGACTTTCTCTTTGATCTACATTTTGTCTTTAAATTAGATTGAACTTTGCTACAATCATTTCTCAAAGTCAACCTTAGATTTGTAATCTTCCATTCATGCTTCAAAATGTTGTACTTGATCTTCATCTTTGAATAGTCATCATCACTAGTTCCTGATTCAATGGATTTAGACTTGGATTTTAGATGTTCAATCTTTTCCTTCAGTTTACTAATGTATACTTTGGAGTCTTCATATCTATCCTTCAGCTTATCTCTTTCTTCAGGAAGGAGATCAATTTGTTCAAGAGCTTCTTCAAGATTCTTCATCAATTGTTCCATATCCATAGGGATCTTACTTGAGCTGTTAAGCCTCTTCAAGGTTATTGGGCTCTGATACCAATTGTTAGAAATAGGGATTACTGAAAGGGAGGGTGAATCAATAATCTACAAACTTTAGCTACCAACTGGATATTGTTACTTACTTTAAACCATGCATAAAAAATCAATAAATTAATGCTGAATAGTAACAATAATAATGCACACAGATAACTCATATCACCATATTTTGTTAACTAGGGAAACCTTGGCCAAGGGAAAATCCTTGTGGGGATGGTACCCACTAGATAATATAGTGATATATAAGTTCCTTGTTAGAGGATGGACCCTATTAGGATTCAATGAGAAAATTTAGTATAAGGAGTCCCTATTAAGAGATTCCAACCTTGTTAGGAGTTGCGGTATAATGTATGCAAGAAGAGCCCACTACCCAAACATGCAATTTCAACTACAAGAAGAGCTCACTACTCAAACAAGTAATTTACTATTATCTTCTTCCTTTACTGATCTCTAATCTTTAGATCAATCTCAAATCATCAAATAGCTCATATAAAGCTTCACATATATCACTTTCACAAAAGTTCTCTTATAGTCACAATTCACAATTCATACTTGTACTTCAATTCAAGATAGCTCAATTCTTATGAAAAAATGTCATTTTCATAAATACCATGCCTTTGCACAAATTTTTGCTGGGTTGGTTAAGACCACACATTATTTTTCCAAGTTAGAGTAAGCATCTAGGATGTCAACCCTAATTGGAAAAGTAACTATTTTGTAAACAAAACAATTCTTTTCCTTCAATTCTACTATCATATTTTGCTAAAAACATGATTATCTTTGTTTTGTATATTCCGTACTGACTTCTGAGGCTATACATGTCATCATCAATATGTATACTCTCTCCATGCAATTTCTCTAGTCATAATATGACATCAGCAAAAAGTTATAAACAAAAAAATATAATGTTGTAAACCAAATTCTATACTTATACAATTTTCTAATTACCAAACACTAAGTATCTTTATTTCTGAGGTTTCCTATGAACATGTACATCACGTGTTTCCATAAATGACAATAATTACATATCACTATTAGCCATTTGCCAACACTTCAATTATCAAGAGCAAAGGAAGAGGAAAGATAGTTGATGACATACATCTAGATGAAGAGATTGTGATCCTAAATTGGGGCCAATCCAATCTATCTACTAAACAAATGAATGTTTTGGGAGAATTATGGAAGAAAAAGGCCAAGTAGCAGATGCCAAGGGTTGAAAGAGATAGATGCAAAGTTTTGGAAGTCATCAAAGAACTATTCATGGATGCTCTATCTATAGAGGTAAGTGAAAAATCCCTTATCATTGATCAATTGATTGATATTGTTCATAAGTTCAATGAAGAAATTGATGGGAAGGACAAACTCCTTAAGAGATGAAAAGAAGTTTGAGAATAAAGTACTAGAGAATGTAGTATAGAAAATAACAATTGATCAAGTAGAACTATCCACTTTAATTTCTACATTAGAAATTGTTATAAATAATGGTGTATCTTTATTTGTAAAGTTGAGTGATTCCACTAAATTTACCATGGAAACAAAAGATAAACTAGCCAAGATTGACATGGACTTGAAGGATGCTACAAATCAATTGTTACTCAATCCAAGTTCTAGTTCCAATCATTTTGCAAAAAATAGATTCTTAACAAATCTTTAGGTAGAACTACTAAGAGAAGAAACCAAAATAAGGGAAACATTAATTGATATACAAAGTAAGATACTTCCCCACATGGACATTATGCAAAAGAGAATGGATCATGTAAGGAAACTAGGCAAGGATACAAAGCTATCATTTGTCGATCACATGCATGAGTTATCATTATGGCTTCTGATTGATCTACACATTTTAAAGGTACTACAAGATAATAGGGACAAGACTTTATCTTTGATTTTGAAGGTACACCATGAATTTCTTTTCATTTTGGTATAATCTTGTAAATTTATTTTGGCATTTGTAATAAAAACAAGCGAGAAAGTACATACAAGGGGAAAAGAAATGTACATATCTATATAATTTTAAAGAGAGATATATATAGGAAGGAAAAAATATGTACACCATAGAAGATATGTGAATAGTAGAAAAATAAAAAATAAACAAAAATAAATTTGAAAAATCAAAAATAGATTTTTTTAGTTTAAACTGACTTGTAGAATCTTTAGTGCAAACTAAGGTACAAAATAGAGCATACTCAAAGAGGGAGTTTGATTGAAGAAATTTTAACTTAAGATCTTGAGCATGATTATAGGTATTTTTGTTGCTAATTTCAAAGGGAGAAATTGTTAATCTTATGGCAATATATATTGTGAATTAGTGTCAAAAACTTAGTTATAATAGAAAGATAGTAGTAACCAAGTTACCAGACCACAATGTTAACTGAGATCATAGAGGAACCAAGATATCAGTGTTAACCTTGAAGAAAGTAAGTAGTGTCAACCAAATTGATACTTCTACTAGGCTTTAGTGAGAACTGAGTTAGCATAATATTCTATAATGATAATCAAGATGGTAGAACAATGAAAATTGAGTTATAAGTGTCTACCAAGTGATCAGTATGAACCAAGCATCCAATATCAACTAAATGATAGAGTTAGCCAAGGTGATTGTGTTACCTAAGTATCTTTAGTATCGCTTGAGTAAGTCATTAGAACTGAGTTACAAAATTAACATGACTTGGTAATTAATTTTGGAACTATGTATGTTGTATTTGACCTATGGTGGAATTATTTTGATAGATATAAGTATAAGATATTTTGTTTATCCAAATATGTTATTATATCAATAATTGAAGAACAAGTAATAGAAGCAAATATGAAGGAGAAAAATATATAGAAGGCTACAATCAGCATAAGGAAAGGAAGAGACTCATCTATCACATTTAGGTGATAAATTTACTTCAAAGGATCTTCATTAGCAATTAGAGTTGTATTTTAGAGATCAATCCATCGATTCATCGTAACAAGTGCATCAGTCTCAAATCCTTTAACAAGGTTGACCTAATAGTCCTTTGTAGAAACTCCTAACATAGTTCATACTTAACTATATTGTATAAATCTTTTCACAAGGTGGACCTAATAGTCCTTATTACTCTTAACTGATCAGATCATCAGAAGTGATCAACCGTAAGCCTTAACAGGCCAACTTTATTATTGTAGTAGTGAAGCATTGTGGGTGTCATCCCAATATTGTGTTATGGAGTCATTACTTTACTAATTTATGTTTCTTGCATGCAAGTAGATTAGAAAACTTAACAAAGTGGATTAAGAGAAATAATTTTAAGTGGTTCCTAATTCACCCCCCTCCCCCCTATTATTCACCTAGTTTGCATTACATTTCCAAAACTTTTATGTATTGAATTCTTTTCCTAAAATTAGTATAGTTGTATGGGATAGGAATAAGCCAACTATGGAAAATATAAATGAACTGATAAGTTAGTTGGGAGAGAATTTTGAAGCAATTATGGGAAACTAATTTGAGGAATTCAAAATAAAAATAAAAAATCAAATGACGATTCCCAAATCTAGTGTTGATAAATATTATGATGTTCTTAAATATGTTTTATGCTAGAAAAATTTATTTTTTATACATAGGTAATACTATCTATAATTTCATGGTTGTGGCCTATGCCTTACAAGGTTAATTTTGATAAATTCATAGCAAAAGTGACTACACTTTTTTCAAAATATTTTGATGCAAATATCGAACCATTTGACACATATGACACTGTAAAGGATCAAATGAATGTAGAAGTAAGTGAGCCCAACATAGAAGAGAAAAGGAAGAATAAAAGTCTTGAGGAAAAGGAAAATGAAAAAGATGAATAAGTTGAAGCTGAGGAAGGTAAAGGCAAAGCATTAGATGTTGTTGAGCTAAAGGCAACCAAGAAAAAGAAAAAGTGATAATTGTTGACCCCAAAGTTAAACCTAATCTTAGGAAATGTGTGAAAAAGGTTGCTACACCTTGAGAGCCTAAAAGAAAAATGATAACAAGATCAAAGATAGTTGATCCCCTAGTTGTCAAAACAACAGGAATTCAAGAAAAGAGAAAACAAGACAATTCACCCCAATAGAACATTCCTAAGAGGCCCAAGAGAAAACTAGTTGTAGCTTAGGAGGATGGAGATGATGAAGGGACTGAGTTTGATGATATGAGAAAATTTCAGATTGTGCCAAGACCATCCCTTACAATTATAGAAAAGGTATGTCAAAAAATTACTAAACTTGCAAGATTTACAAGTTTTAGAGACATCAATTTTGATTCCTTGAATAAAGAAGATCAAGAGAAACTTGAAAAGTATCTCTTAGAAATGATGATATAATTCAAGACTACAGCTATAGAGTTGGGAGAAGACATTCCATAAAACTTGTATAAAAAGGTTGATGCTAAGTGGAAGTTGGCATTATCTACTAAGAGATAGTTCAGGGAGACCACTTTAGCAGAAACAATGCCAGATTTAGGGAAGACACATATGTGTATTTCCCTAAAATATTTTTTGACAAAGTTCATACCAAAATAAAGGGAATATAAAATTTTGATGAGTAAAGCCATTGAAGTTGAGAAAGAGAGCCTCAATGTATGAAGATAAGTATTTAAATTGTTCAATCCATAAATTAGTAAAGAAGATGAAGAGGAAGAGGAAAGAGATGAAGAAGTCACAGTAGAAGAGGATGATGAAGAAGTTGCCAAAACTACTAAGAAAATGAGGCAATTGATGGAAGGGTGTGAACAAGAAGATGTTGTCACTATTGAAGATATTCCTAATTCATCTCCACATGATCAAAATGTGTTAAAAGATGAAGATCTATGAAGTATTGAACCTAATACATCTCTACATAACACTAATTTATGAAGGATCAAAATATATAAAAGGAAAAAATCAACATAAGGAAAGGAAGAGACTCATCTATCACATTTAGGTGATAAGTTTACTTCAAAAAATCTTCATCAGCAATCAGAGTTGCATTTTAGAGATCAATCCATTGATTCATCCTAACAGTTGCATCAGTCTCAAATCCTTTAACACGGTTGACCTAATGGTCCTTTGCAAAAACTCCTAACAAAGTACATACTTAACTATATTGTATAAATCCTTTCACAAGGTGGACCTTATAGTCCTTATTACTCTTAACTAAGTAGATCATCAGAAGTGATCAATTTTAAGCCTTAATATGCCAACTTTATTATTGTAGTAGTCAAGCATTGTGGGTGTTATCCCAAATATTGTGTTATGGTGTAGCTACTTTACTACTTTATGTTTTTTACTTGCAAGTAGATTATAAAACTTAACAAAGTGGATTAAGACAAATAATTTTAAGTGGTTCCTAATTCACCCCCTCCCCCCTCTTACTCACCTAGTTTGCATTACATTTCCAAAACTTTTATGTATTGAATTCATTTCCTACAATTAGTATAGTAGTATGGGATAGGAATAAGCTAACTATGGAACATATAAATGAATTGATAAGTTAGTTGGGAGAGAATTTTGAAGCAATTATGGACAACTACTTTGACAAATTAAAAATCAAAATAAAAAATCAAATGAGGACTCCCAAATCTGGTGTGGATAAATATTATGATGTTCTTGAATATATTTTATGGTAGAAAATTTTTTTGTTTAGACATAGGTAGTACTACCTAGAATTTCATGGTTGAGGCCTATGCCTTATGAGGTTAATGTTGGTAAAGTCATAGCAAAAGTGACTACACTTTTGGTGAATGATTTTGATGCAAATATCGAGCCATTCGACACATATGACACTGTTAAAGATCAAATGAATGTAAAAGTAAGTGAGCTGAAGATAAAAAAGAAAAGGAAGATGGAAAATATGAATAAGTTGAAGCTGAGGAAGGTAAGGGAAAAAATCTAGATGTTGTTGAGTCAAAAAGGACCAAGAAAAAGAAAAAGTGATAATTGTTGATCCCAAAGTTAAACCTAATCTCGGGAAAGGTGTGAAAAAGGTTGATACACCTCTAGAGCCTAAAAGAAAAATGATAACAAGATCAAAGATAGTTGAGCCACTAGCTATGAAAACAATAGGAATTCAAGAAAAAAGAAAACAAGACAGTTCACCCCAGTAGAACATTCCTAAGAGGCCAAAGAGAAAACTAGTTGTAGCTTAGGAAGATGAAGATGATGAAGGGACCGAGTCTAATGATATTAGAAAATTTTAGGTTGTGCCAAGACTATCCCTCACAATTGTAGAAAAGTTATGTCAAAAAATTACTAAACTTGCAAGCTTTATAGGTTTCAAAGACATCAATTTTGATTTTTTGATTAAACAAGATCAAGGGAAACTTGAAAAATACAAGATAGAAATGATGATACAACTCAAGACTACTCCTATAGAGTTCAGAGAAGGCATTCCATAAAAATTGTATAAAAAGGTTGATGCTAAGTAGAAGTGGGAATTATCTACTGAGAGATAGTTTAGGGAGACCACTCTAGCAGAAACAATGCCAGATTTAGGGAAGACACATATGCCTATTTCCCTAAAATATTTTTTTAACAAAGTTCATACCAAAAGAAAGGGCATATAAATTTTTGATGAATAAAGCTATTGAAGTTGAGAAAGAGAGCCTCAATCTATAGAGAGAAGCATTTGAATTGTTCAATCCATAAATTAGTAAAGAAGATGAAGAGGAAGAGGAAAGAGAGGAAGAAGTTTGTGTAGAAGAGGATGATGAAGAAGAAGTTGCCAAACCTGTTGAGGGAATGAGCCAATTGATGGAAGGGTGTGAACAAGAAGATGTTATCAACATTGAAGACATTCTTGATTCATCTCCACATGATCAAAATATGTTAATAGATGAAGATCTATGAAGTCTTGAACCTAATACATCTCTACCTAGCACCAATCTAGTTTGTTTCCAAATCATGGATAATCCAAGGATTGATAGAGTAAAGAATTATAGTTTTGAAGTTACATCAAGGACTAAGGATATAGGTGTCTAGCAATAAGACAAGGTTATAATTATTTTTTCACAATTTACTTATATTCCTATGTCTCACACTAAAGTGAAGATTAAAGAGGTTAAGCAAATATAGTCAACAAAATAGCATGAGAAATCAAAAGAACACGAAGCTAAACAAGGTCTTATATAGTTGTTGAGTGGAAATCTATCAAAACCATTAATTGAAACACCTAAAGAGAATATGACACTTACTCAACAAGAGTAGAAGCAAGTATCTAGATCAATTGAGAAGGGTAATTGAAAATATCACTACCTAGTGATACAACCCCATGATCTCATATTATGACTCAATTAGAAGAGATGGAAGATGAGTTAGTAAGTCTAGATGAGGTAATCAATTTACGCATGTATGACTTAAATAATTTGACATATAAGAAAATGTAGGATTTACAAACTTTGTTGAGCTATAAGGAAAAGCAAGACTAGCTAAGGAGATAACACAAAAAGAAGCAAGTATTACATACTCTTAAAGATATTTTTGCTAATACATCTAGATTAACTGACTTGAATAATCAAATTCAATTTTTTGATCACTTAGTGTATATAATTGATAGGTTTCAATTAGAAGATATTGAGACCAATGAAAAATTGGTGCAATGGTTTGAGAGAAAACTTGAGCACAAAGTATTGGAAAAAGTCTATCAAGAGCTTGTATATAGACAAGTAGAGCTTTCTACTTTAGTCACATAACTAGAAGAAATTTTAAAGACTATTCATACTTTGCATATGAAGCTTTGTTATGTTGAGTTATTATGTTGGAGAATAAATGATCTATTGTTATAATACACACTAACATAAAGACATGTACAGTCTCATTGGGCAAGAATGCAAGTTCAAGATCACCCGCATATAATAACTTAAAATTTGGACAATAGAGGATAGTTGAACTCATAGCTCCTAACAGTGAAATAAGGAACAAAGTGATATTAATTCAATTTTGCTACCACATTTAGAGATTATTTAAAAGGAAGTTTCTATAGCACAAAATATATTAAAGAAAGACACACATTTTTCAGATATTTAAATTCTAATTGATCTATTTGCGGAGCTAGAAATTCATATTAAAATTTTGGAGAAAGTAAAGGAGAAGTATAATAAAGGATTTGTGGAAATTTTGGCAAATCATGAGAACTTTTTTGAGAAGTATAAGATAGTCCAACCTAATCCCAATGCATAAGTGACAAAATAAAGGTGAAAATATTGAGTTCACAAACAAGGGGGAAATAAGAGGCAAAGAAATATAACAAGGGGAACATTTATTCAAATATGAACAACATTAGCAAATCAAGATTGTAGATCTAGATTTAGTCTGATGAGGAGTATTAGTGTATGGAATGATAATTCATGACAAAGTATTTTTACCACTGATGTCAAAGGGGAGATAGTTTATCTCTACACCTAAGTTTCCTATTAGTGTCCAAATACTTACTTATTTACTAGGCAAGGATGGAAGGTCATCACTACAACTAAGTCATCTAATAAAGGTTGAGGACTTTTTTTATTTTATAGTTCATGTCAAGCAAGTTAGAGATTATCAAGCATCCCAGTTGAGACCAAGTGTATATACAAGCTGAGCTTATATAGTTAAGACCAAGCAATTAGATGATAGTTTTTGCTAAGTAAATAGAAAGTTCAAGAATGTAGAAGTAGAGTTCCAGGATGAATGTTAACTACAACCATGTGTTAGAACATTTAGATGTATAGAAAACCAATTTTTGTCATGTGAATTTTTAATCGCACAAACACCTATATAATTTTTTTGGTTGACTTCTATACAATATTTAATGATTGTAGAGATAGTTAATATGGAGTTAATGCATCTTTATAGAAGGTATTAATCTCGAGGAAATCAAATCAACAAATTAGAAAATCAGAAGGGAAACAATAAAAGAAGATAAAATTTTAACCATTGATTATGATCCCAAACTTTTGAAGATCATTTATTTAAAGAGGATTCTAACCCTAGAATTAATGTAAAGAGAATGAGTAAAGGAGAAGAATATGTATGAATGGGTGAATGTGCAAGTTAAGGAATGACAAGAATAAAAAAGAGAAAGAAAGGCTAAGTCTGAAAGGAGATTAGATAGAGCAATCCAAGAAGTGAAGGACATAACAAAGATACCAGATTGAGACATTGTATAGAGGAGATATGAAATCAGCTAATAGAGAAAATAGAGGGTCATGTACTAAATTATTTTTTAATAGGATTGAGTAAGGAAAAATATCTCAACTAAGTGATCCTTAAGGATCTATGTAAATCTCCTAATAGAGTCCTTACTTGATTGTAAGGGTAAAACCCTTTACTAGGGTAAGACATAACAGTCTTAAACATTTTAATAGGGTAGACCCCTTACAGGCTAGATCATATATTGTGATCAAATATTGTAACCCTAATAGGTTAACTTTATTTTGCAACAACGAAGATTTTTGGGTTTCATCCCCACCCCAATTTTACCTTCACATTGAACTGTTTCTAGGTAGCCAAATCATTTGCGTTATGTGTTGAATCTTTTCTGATTCACCCCTCCCCCCCCGCACCTCTTAGAATCTTGTTTTGTATAAATATTTGCAAAAACTCCTTTAGCCTTCTAACCTATAAACACCCAAAATAACCTTGAAAAGCACTTAGATAATAGAAATGATTAGCAGCTCATTAGTATTGAAAACACAAAAATGAGGAGGATGAGAGAATGGATCTTTTTGATGAGTGCTGGAGATGATTTATCCAATGAGGGATGTGTGCTCAAATGATAATGTTCAATGCTTCAAGGATGGGTTGATCAACATGGAGACGAGTGATCAACTTTTGAAGGGATTTCTATATTATGAGAATGCTTTGGCTACTTCTTAGATGCAAAAGGGAATAATACAAATACTCTGATAGTGGATGGTTTTGTGAAGGCATAAGGGTTCAATTTAAAAGTAAGGGGAGATGTAAATGGATGGCCTAGATTCAAGATTGGGAATTTTGAAAGAGTGGTCAAGATAAAAGGGAAGGGAAACATATGGATTATGCTTTCTCAAATACATAGCCTTGTGACACAAGATTGAAAGGGGATTAGGGATTTGGAGGGACTATGACCATTTTGGGGAATGAAAAGGGGAAAAAGGTGTGAGAGATTGATGAAGTGTGTAAGAGAGGAATAATAGAATTTAAAGTAGATAATATATGCATTTGGGTTGGGGAGTGGGAGGATGTGACAAGAGTTGACTTGGGTTTGGGTTAGGGTTTCTTAATCATCATACTTAATATTTTTTTATTAATGCAAAAATAGGTTTTGAAGTGACCACAAAACCCTTTACAAAAACATCAAAAAATATTTTTAATAACCACAAAAGACAAACCAAACCAAAATAGAGTAGTTCCATAAAAAAAAAACTTTTCTTTCATGTAGACAATCCACATCATTTTAGAAAATCAACAATAAATAGTATAAAGTACCTCTCATAAAATACACTCTTTTTCCTCATTGGACCACACAAGTAAATATGAGCTAGACCTATTACATGTTCAGAAGTAAGTGACTCACCAGAAAAACTTGGACTTGTCAACTTTCCTAGTTGACGATCTTTACCCATAACATTGTCAGGTTTGGTAATAGTAGGTAATCCCCTCACACAATTCTTTCTTCCTGATTTGAAAATGCTTTCAAAATTCACATGAAATAGTCTTCTATTCCTCAAAAAAAATTATCATTATGTTTGTGCACCAAGATGGTGTAAAAAATCACAAAAAAATGCCAATAAACACAAAAAATGCCAATAACCCAATTTGTTTGTGAATAACCCATTTGGTTTATTTAAAATTTCAAAAAGTGGTCAAGATTGGATACCAAGCCTTGAAAAAATATATTAAAAGTAAAACTTTTTTGGGTCTTATATTTTGAAATCACTTGATTGGATTATGAAAATAAAAAAAGTACATTCAAAATTTGATCGGGTTTTGAAGATATAAAAATAGGCTCTACATTGGAAGTCGTAACTTTCACATCCAAAGTATGATTGAATCTATTTCAAAATGAATTGGAAACATATTGAAGAGGTCTATTAAACAATGTAACTAAAATAATTATAGGACATCAAGATTTTTTTCATATCTATTTGAATCAAATATTGTCTAAAATAGGTAGTCATTGTTTCCCAAACATGGGAAAAATAGGTAGATGAGTGTGACATCATATTTTCCCTCTCTCTCTCTCTCTCTCTCTCTCACACACACACACACACACACACACACACATACACAAATACTCATCAATTCACTACTCCTAATATCTCTTCCTATCTCTTAATAACGGCTAACCTCTCTCTATCTAACTCATAATCCTTAACCTCCCTCTCTCTAACTGATCCCTACCCCCCTTTGACTCACCAATAATCTCTCTATATCTCCTCTCTCTCTCTAGCTTATAAAATTTTCATTCTTCCACTAAATAATAATATTTCTCTCCAACTAGAACCTAATTAAACCTTCTCTCAAACTAACCCCTAACCCCCCACCAACTCTCTCTCACTCTCAATCTCACACAAAAATACACATTAAATTATAATATTTATCTCTCACTATCCCTTACCAACTCTTAACCTCTCTAATTCTCTTAATAAATCATCACCCTCTCTTTCTCTTTTAGTTAGCTAGGGAGGGAGGGAGGGAGGGAGAGAGAGAGAAAGAGAGAGAGAGAGAGAGAGAGAGAGAGAGAGAGAGCTTAAGTGTTACATGCTTGATAGAGAGAAAGATGTTATTAGTTTGTAAGAGAATGGGGGAGGTTAGAAGTTAGTAAAAGATAGATATTAGGTGGTAGTGATTGTGTGTCAGATTGAGAGTGAGAGTGAGAGAATGATAGTGAGAGAAAAAGTGAGAGTGAGAGTTTGTGGGGGTTTAGGGGTTAGTGTAAGAGAGGGGGATGTTAGGGGCTAGTTGGAGAGGGAGAGAGGCTATTAGTTAGTGAGAGAATGGTAAGGCTAGGAGTCAAAGAGAGAGAGAGAGAGAGAGAGAGAGAGAGAGAGAGAGAGAGAGAGAGAGAGAGAGAGAGAGAGAGAGAGAGAGAGAGAGAGAGAAATACTATGTGTGTTTTAGTGATTTAATAACTTAGTGTGTTTGACTTAGAGAGAGAGAGAGGGGGGTTAGAATTTTCTCATAGAGAAAAAGGTTGAATGTAACAAGTTAGAGAGAGGGGTTGGAAGTTAGTGAGAGAATGAGAGAGATTAGGATAAACTAAGTGAGAGATATTATGGGTGAGAGAGAGAGAGAGAGAGGATTCAAAATATGTCAGTATTAATGTTTACCTGTAGGTTGTTTGTTTGAGAAACAATGACTACCTATTTTAAACCATAGTTAATTTTGTAAGGAAACTTACAAATTTTTTTTAACCATTTCCACATAAGCCATACTAGATCTAAAATAAAGATGTACTTTAAATCAATATGTAAGAGAATAGACAACTTACCCACAAAAATTTGATACAAGATATACCCTGGGAAACCCTTAGTGAGGGAAGAAAAAAACCAGCCTCCAAAAGCATCCATCACCATGTATTATTTAGTAAAAACACCATTACAATACAACCATGGAGGCCTTCAAACCCATAGCCACCACCAAGCAATCTATGTGAACAAGCATGAATCCACACATCCCATGACATGCTTCCAACCTTCACAAATGCTCCCTTGGCTAACCTATCAAGCTTTGTCTTGCTCAACTCATGCCTTTTTTCCTTCTATCTTCTCACTTCTCACACAACAACTACCCTTGTGGCTACTTATATAGTAGAAAGTCCCACAAAAACACCAAGTGGTATTGCATAATCCATGTGCTACCTAACCCATTGACTCCACATTTAATATTGGAAATTTAATTTTTTTCCCCAATATTAAATAATTACATGAAATATTATCACAATGTTATAATTTAACTCATCATGTATATCCTATGGGAATATTTAGATGTTGCACATCCATCTAGATGCAACATTACATAATAAAATAAAATAATAAGATATAAAACTATTATGCAGTGTGTGTAACACCCATTATCTCAACAATCTCCCACTTATTGTATACATTACATAGGGTCAATCCGTAGCCACATAAATGAACAAGGGAAAAATCCCTCCTAGCACATCCACCATCATGGATAAAAGTACATCATGTGCTCTATCCTAGTACCCACAACAAAAGTCAAAGTATCTAGTAGCTCAAACATGAATTATCTCATCTCCTATTATGCCACTACCACTAGACATACATAGAAGCCATTCAAAGAGAAAGCCAAAAAATTTGCCACATTAGAAGATCATAAAATCCTATACCAACTAAAATGCCTATTACAAACTTTAGTTGCCAACTAGATATTATTACTTACTTTAAACCATGCATAACAAAGAAATATAGTAATGCTGAAAATTAACAATATCAATGCACAAAGATAACTCATAACACCATATTTTGTTAATAAGAGAAACCTTGGCCAATGGAAAACCCTAGTGGGGATGATACCCACTAGATAATATACTGATATATAAGTTCCTTGTTAGAGGATAGACCTTGTTAGAAGTCAATGAGAAAGTTTAGTATAAGTAGTCCCTATTAGGAGACTTTGAATCCCTGTTAGCATATTCCAACCCTTTTAGTAGTTATGACAACCCTATTAGGAGTTTTAGTACAATGTATGCAAGAAGAGCCTACTACCCAAGCATGTAATTTCAACTATAAGAATAGCTCACTACTCAAACAAGTAATGTACTATTATTTTTCTTCCTTATCTAATCTCTAATCTTTAGATTGATCTTGGATCACTAGATATCTCATAGAAAACTTTCCATATACCACTTTTATAGAAGCTCACTCACTTCAGATAACTTCACAAACACATACAAGAACTTTGCTTCCTCATAATATCAATATCGCACAAGAAGTCTTTTGCATAAATACCATTCCTTTACATAAATTATTGCTAGGTCAGCTAGGATCACAATTCACTTTTCCAAATTAGAATAAACATCTAGGATTTTGGTCCTAATTTGATAACTAATTGTTTTGTAAACAAAACAATTCTTTCCTTCAATTCTGTTGTCCTACATTATCAAAACATGATTATATCTATAATGTACTATCTGTACAAACTTTTGAGCTTATATACATCCTTAAAAACATGTATACTATCTCCATGTAACTTTTCTTGTCATAATATAATGTTTGCAACATGTTATAAACAAAACAATACACTGTTGTAAACATTTTCTATACTTAGACAATTTTCTAATTACCAAACACTAAGAATCTTTATTTCTAAGGTTTCTTGTCAACATGTACATCATGTGTTTCCATTAATGACAATAATTAAATATCACAATTAGTCAATTATCAACAATCTCACCTTTTGGCACTGATGGCAATAAAATAGGGAAAATTGGCTAAGTGACAAAACTTAATTATCAAAAATAAACATTATATCTATTATAACTTGTTCAAGTTTATTTATATGCTCCCCCTTACAATATACTTTACACTTCTACAATCTTCACATGTATTTCTCCCTAAAATCTTTCCTTTTATCATGTATACAATTTTCACATTTCTCCCCCTTTGACATCAATGACAAAGGTCAAAACATCAAGATTCTATCTTAAAACTATCAAAACTATTGTCCTTCATTATGTTGATATTATCTTCATACAATCATAAAAAATGGTCTTCACATTGTCCATCCCTTTGTTCCATGTTTCTTTGTTAGAATCAACTGATGTGAGAATTGTGATCCGCCTCACAATAGGTGTATCATAGTCATGCTCTAGGCCATGTTTATGAATAATATATTCAAACTAAGGAATATTTTTCCCATTATTAGGTGCATTTAATCTTGTCAACCTAGGGACGTATACTTGAAATGGTCGGCACAATATGTGCACTAGTTCTCTTAATGAGTCAGTAAGCTTATGCTGCAAGAAAGTAAAATGCAATAAAAATAACTTACACTATTGCCATAGGAAACTAACACACTTAACTCTATAAATAATAGAAATAAAATGAAAAGATAACAAATATTCCAACTTGATTCCTGCACTATAACTTTCCCACATATGTTACAGGAACATTCACAAAGTGTGATGCTACAAGAGGGCACTTACAACTTCTACTTATGAAACTAGGAATGATTGGAAATAAATATATTATATCCTAATCTAAACCACCTTCCAAGTGGGCCCCCTTGGTTGGCTTCACTAAACTACTAACACAAAAGAAAAGCCAAAAACTATTTCATTAGATTTTAGAAATCCATCGTATAACATAGAACTGTAAAAACACAACTGTAAAAGTTAATAGTTTATTCCCATAAACTCTTTCTTCTAACTGGCTAAACTAACACACTTGGGTTGATTCCTATATATAGGAGATCAACACTTATTCCATAATATAAAAGTAAATAACCTAGCTTTAAATCTACAAGAGAGAAAATAAGAGGATAACAATTGAAGGTGGGAATAATAAAGTCTGAACATCCACTCACCATAGAATAAATGCAGAGAAGGCAATAGGTCTTCATGGTTCCTCCTTACTCACTGCTATGTCTTCTGGAACTATTACAACTTTCCTCCACCATAGCTACTCCTTAGCATTCTCTTCTCCTTGAATGTTGTTGGTACTCAACTTTTGAATTCCTCTAATCATCTTTTAGTCTTCATTAACAAGTTAGTTTCAATACAAAGACATGTTTGCAAATAAATATTTTTCAAATTAAATTCAAATATAAGAACACACATTTTGGTAACTATATGAAATACTACATAATATATTTAATACTAGCAAATGATGGAGTATCAACAAAGTATCTTGAAACTATCATGAAATAAAGGAAAATTTTGTCTCATCATCTGTCCCCTACTAAACTAATGCTTGTCCTCAAGCATTGCACTTCCTTGTTAATGACCTGAACTCTCCAATCTCTATCCTTTCTTTTCTATTTCTCATGAAAGTGTAGTAAAATCCTCTAGTTCTCTCCCACACTTCCCTTCTGTGATCTTCCTATAACTTGTCGAGTCTATCGACATTGATGTCATACAAAGGCCACAAGAGCATTGGAGGCTGCATAGTTAGTGGACACCACAATTTTGGTCTGGTCTTCTTCCCTAACTCTAAATATTTTGGAACCTTGTAAAGTGCTACCTCCAAGTTGATGAGAGTGTGTGGTTCTAACTTTTTAAGAGATTCAAGTAGTCTAGCCCATCTACTCCTAGCACCAGTCATAGCTCTTTGGAAAGAAAAGTAGGGAAAATTTTCATAATCAGCATAAACCTTAGGTTAGGCAACAAAGATCCTACCCCTTACTTCTAGATTCTTCTTTCCATACGTTAATACAAACCAATCCCTGAGAACTTCATCAGACTTACTACTCTCTACTCTTAAAGACAAGGGTTCTGTCCTTTCCTCATCCTTGTAATTATTTAGTCATCTATCATAATTTGCTTCATTAGACATCCAGGACATGAGGGCTCTTAAGTGTATATCCCCTATGTAAAGCAAGGGATTCCATTGATTCTCTAAAGGGATAAACAAATTATGAACATATAATTCTTGTGCTGATTTGAACCTTGCATTGATATTCTTAAGAGTTAACATTAATTGAAACAAAAAAAATTGTTCTTTCAAATAGAGAGCATAAACTCTTGGTGGTGGTCTACAAGTAAGGGCCTGATTAGCTAACTTGAAAGCATGGTCCATTTGTTTCTTTTGGCTTGCTAATTGTTCCTTTAAATTTGCAATTTATTCACCTCGAGATGCTATAATATTATTTATCTTTTTCTTCTCTTCTTTCCACAAGGCCTTAGCAAATAGATGTTGTCCATACAACTGAGAAAGGAGTTTGTGTAGTGTGATAGAACCACTGTCTTCTTCATGTTCTCTTTTCCTTTTTCTCTGTTCCTACCATAAATGTTCTACAAAACCTATAATCCATGTTGAACTATGGGGGACTAGGGTAGTGTTTAGATCAACATATTCAAAAATTGTTTCATTCCTATAGCTGGAAGTACCTGGTAGATCTACTGGGGTATTGTCTAGATTTTATTTGATTTCATCCCTACATTCCTCAACAGGATTTTCAAAAATGCTTGTAATCTTAGGATGGAGAGGAGAGTGATCAGAAACAATTTGCACAGGGGATTCCCTAGTGGATGTTTTAGATAAAGTAAAATCTTTAGAAACTTTCCCTCACATCCCAAGGCTTCTCATTATGGGGGTTTCTTCTTGTATCATAACCTTTTGCCTACGTTTCCCTTTGGGTGTCTTTTCTGTAGGAGTAGTTGTTGTAGGACTTTTCTTTGTTCTCTTTTTTTTTACAATTGTAGGGTTTGGCTCTTCCTTTTCCTAAACAATGATTTTTTCCTATAGTTTATGTTTCCTCTTTTCTTTGCTAGAAGTAGGTTTTGGGGTTCCTTTCATAGGTGAAGGCACATTTTCTTGAAAATAGATAGTTTCTTGCACATTTTCTTGGGTCTTTTCGACTTTAGTCTCTTGGGTATTTTGTTCAATAGGCTGACTAGTGGGAGCTACATTTTCCTGACTAGGCTATTCACTAGGGGTAGCTTGGGGTTGCAGAGTTTTGACTCGCACAAATTCATCCCATGTCATGGGAGATTCATCCCTAAGTGACCTCTCTAGCAATAACTTGATTAAGGCTGATGAGTAACAAAATTATCTTTTCCTTTTTGAGTCTCTTTCGCACTAATGCAAAGCATATTATACAAGAAATTTAGAATATTTACTGCAAGATTATGCCTTACCCAACTAAGTAATTTGAAATGATGTTCATGCATGTATGAGAATCTACCTTTGCATGTTTTATACCTAATAATATACATGGCTAATTCATTGTATGGTGGTGGCAGTGACATTCTCTTGCAACCTTGCTTTGTAATGTCCATTTAAGGATTAGGTGGTCTAGTAAATTGAGCTCTTGCTGACCTTGCATCATGTGTGCTAGGGTAATTCTCTCCAACCATAGGCAACCCAGTCACTTTAGCAATGCATTCCTCTATTGCAATCACTATTAAATCCAAAATGGAAGCTTCACCCTTGTTGAATGTCCTTGTAAATTATGCGGCCACCTCTTCATCATATGCAATCAAACTCAAGAAATACCCTAGCCATCTGCATGCATTAAACCTTCTTATAGCTTCTACATCCAAGAGTAACACAATGTGTTCCATTGGTTCTCTCCTCTACAACTGTACACCCACTCTCTTAACACTTCCTCTATTTATTCTATTTTCCCCCTTTTGAATTCAAGCTTCAAGATGCTTCGTTATTTTATAGACTCAACTCACACTTCTTTGTTTAAATAGGAAATTAATGTCATAAAAAATTGTTATGCACAATAATAAGGCTTTTAATGGAGGTAAATCATGAATATGTGTGAGAGTCATCCGAAAATAGGGTTTGAATCACCTAAAATTAAAAAACAAGTCACATCATAGCTTGACATAGAAAATCATTCAAAAAAATAGGGAGTACGACACCTTACTTGTGTACTTATGGCAATTAATTTTCATTAATGAAGGGAATGCAAAGATTTGGGAAAATATTTACAGATAAATAGAAATGCCATTGGATATTAGTGACCTTCCTTGCCCACTACTAAATTTGGACAAGTGTCCACACTTGTTAGACCTAGTATGGGTAAGGGACTAACATAACACTACCATCATATTAATTAAGTAGTAATAAATATAATTAACAAAATCTACAGACTATAAGTGAATAATAATTTGAAAATGTTATACCTGTCAATCTGATTATCACACGTATTGAAAAATGGGTGGTAGATGTGATATCATCATCAATAGTGCCTGTCAACATCTCACAGGGTTTATTGAAAATGTGAAAAATTGATGACATGGAAAGTGGATGGATGGAAGATAAAGGAGATGAAGTGGATGAGTAGAAGGTAAAGAGATAAGATGGAAAGAAAAAGTGAATAGAAAAGTGAACATAATGTGAATATAAAGTCTTTATTATGAGTATGCATAAAGAAACTAATGTTGAAAAGTGGCAATTGGAAGGTTAACACCTTTAGCTCCAGGAAGAGTTGCTTGATTTGTATTTGAATCTAGTTGCTGAAACTGTTGTAGGAAGTCTTCTTTTGGTTGGGGCCATTTGTATAATTTCAATTTGTGACCATTGACTAGCAGTTTGAAAGGTAGCAGATTAATTGTAGTTAGTTGAATAGCTCCATTATCAAAGATATGACTAATTTCATATGGTCCCAACCATCTTTTCTTTAGCTTTCCTAGCATGTCTTTAAATCTGGAATCATATAGTAGTGCCTAGTCATCAACTTGAAATTGTTTATTGATAATATGAGAATCATGCCATTGTTTCCTTTGTTTCTATATTAGTTCAGTATGTTCCAAAGTAGCTTTGCACATCTCATCCAAAGAGTTAAGATGAAGAAGACATTCTCTTTGTGCTACAAGAAGTTCAATATCCAATGCCAATGCTATCCTTAGAGTTTTATCTTCAAATTCAATTGGAAGCATTGCTACCTTACCACATAAGAGCTCAAATGGTATTGAATGCTATAGTAGTTTTCTAGGTTTTTATTTAAGCCCAAACAACTTTTTGTAATCTACTGGTCCAATCCCTATGGTGTAAATGGACTATTTTTGTTAAGATATTCTCTAGCTCACAGTTTGTGAGCTTTGCTTGTCCATTGGCTTGAGGGTGATAAGGATTGGATTTTTGGTGCTTGATGTTATACTATTTCATCAAATCTGAGATCAAATTAGAGGTGAATTTCACACCTTGATCAGTGACTAACTCTTTGGGTACACCATAGCAAGTAAAAATCTCTTCATATAGAAATTCAACAACTTTATCATCATGAGCATGTTTCATAGCCTTAACTTCAACCCATTTTTTCAAGTAATTAGTGCACACAAGAATATAGGATTTTCCATTAGATGGAGGATCAATTAGACCAATGAAGTCCATTCCCCATTTGTCAAATGGTGCTAATGCCATCGAAGGATTAAGAGACATTTCATCTATTTTGTTGGCTGGCCCATCCTTTGACACTTGTCACACTTCCTTGTATAGTTGACTATATCCTTGTGAAGTGTAGGCCAACAATAACTAGTTGGCAAAATTTTGAAAGTTGTTCTTTTTGCTAGAAAGTGTCCTCTACATGGTTCATTATGAAATGCATGTAGAATATCATATGTCTCATATTCTCTCACACATTTTCTCATAACTTGATCAGGTCTAGTGTAGAACAAGAGATTATCGATCCAAGAGAAACAAAAACTTTTCTCTACAATCAACTTGCTTTCCTTGTAAGAATATTATGCTTGTATTTTATTAGTTACAATGTAGTTAGCAATGTTTGCATACCATGGAGTTTGAACAATAATATGAAAGAGATGCTTATCAAAAAATGCATCATCTACCAAAGTAGTGTTAGTATCATCATGATGGATTCTTGATAAATAATCAGCTACAACATTGGTTTTTCCAGACTTATCAATAGTAGTTATATCAAATTCTTGCAACAATAGTAATAATCTTGCTAACCTACCTGTTATAGTAGGTTTGTTCATGAGATATTTAATTGTTGCATGATTAGTATGAACAAATATGGAATAGCTAGTTATGTAATGCAAAAAATTGTTGAGGGCATAAACTACTACTAGCAATTCTTTTTCAGTCATAGTGTTGTTTAGCTCTGGTCCATGAAGGCTTTTACTAATATAATAGATTGCATTTTCAAGATTTTGGGATTGCTATGCTAGGACTGTACCTATGGCATAATCAGAGGCATCTTTATATATGTGAAAAGGTAAATTCCAATCAAGGCCTTGTAAAACTACAGTTGTAGTCAGAAGTTTCTTAAGCTACAGGAAGGCTTCATCACATTTGGATGTCCAACTAAATTATGCTTCTTTTGTGAGTAACTTATACAAGGGACTAGCTATTTTGCTGAAATCTTTTATGAAATGTCTATAAAACCTAGCATTACCTAGAAAAGATCTTACATCTTTTGATTTCATAGGTATGGGAAATGTTTGAATTACCTCTATCTTAGCTAGATCCACTTGTATTCCTGTAGCTTATATGAAATGACCAAGTACCGCGGCTTCTTGAATGAGCATGAAACACTTTTCACTCTTAAGTGCCAAATTATGTTCTTGACATCTTATAAAAACCTTTTCAAGATTCACTATTGCTTCTTCAAAAGTGACTCCAAATGTTGTGAAGTCATCCATGTAGATTTCCATACAATCATGTGAAATATCAGCAAAGATGTTAATAATAACTCATTGGAACATTGTAGGAGCATTACATAGACCAAATGGTAAAATAGAGTATGCAAAAGTACCCCATGGACATGTAAATGTGGTTTTTTCTTGATCTTTAGGAGCAATACTGATTTGATTATAATCTGCCCATCTAGAAAAGAAAAATACTTCTTTCTAGCTAGTGTGTCTAGAACTTGGTCTATGAATGGTAAAGTGATCCTTTTTGGTAGCTTTTTTCAACTCTCTATAATATACATAGATTCTCCATTTTCCTCCCTTTTTTAGGCACTATGACCAAGGGTGGCACCCATCTACTATTAGATATAGGATAAATAAAACTAGCATCAAGCAATTTTTACAATTCAGTTTTAACTATCTCTCCAAGGCTTGGATTTATCCTTCTCTGGAGTTGATAGAGTGGTAGATAGCCTTCATTTATGTATATCCTATAAGTGCACAATGTAGGAATCAACCCTTTCATATCACTATAGTCCCATGCAAAGGATTTTTCATGCCTTTGGAGCAATTCTTTTAACTGTTCCATCTGTGTGGGTGTTAATTTGAGATTAACTTGGATACTATGACCTTTAGTCAGTCCAAAAATAGTGGTAGACTCTATCATAGCAACTTTAGAGTTTGGACTTGCTTCTAATTCACAACCTAAAAGTGGATAAATAATTTTAGGTTCTTTGAGAAAAGTATAATTCTTATCACATTCCTCATATGCTATTAATTCCAACACAGAACTTTCAGATACATCCTTTTTTACCACACAACTATTAGTGAGGATACATTGAAGTATTGAATCTTCCTCTTGCAATTTTAGAAATGATTGTCTATGCAATATCATGAGCTATACTATAGAATTTAACTCTTCTTCTTCATCCCCTAAATATAGCCAAAGAAATGTGCTTAAATTTGGTAATGGTTGGGCTGGAGGATATAAATCAAATTTCTTTGTTACTTGGCCATTTGATATAGTCATATTCCATGAATTGTAACTTCTATTTGCATCATCTATGGCTAACCACGGTCTACCTAGGATGACAGGGTAACTAGATAGATTAACTTTGGGGGATAAAATCATGAAGTTTGTAGGATATTCTAAAGAATCTAAGGTTACAACTATGTTTTCTATCATCCCATCAGGGGTAACAATAGAACTATCTATAACTTGTAGAATTGTTGATGTAGCCCTTAGTCCTTCTATTTTCAACTTCTTCATGGTATCTAGTCATAACATTTATAGAAGCTCCAAGATCTATTAAAGCATTTTTAACAAACTGACCATTTATATTGACATTTACTACTAGACTTCCTGGATCAGAATATTTAGGTGTGATCAATTTCCCTAGCATGATGTCAACCAATTGTCCCACAACATGGACTATGGTGGGGTCCTTTTTCTTCCTTATAGATTTCTTCAAGCAGTCTTCCCTAATAGCCTTTTCATAAACTCTAACATCTTTAATGGCTTGAAATAGAGGTATTTGGCTATGCATGTTTTTCAACTAATCAACAATATCAAAAGGTTTTTCCTCTATTTGTTTAGGTTTCTTTTGTATCAACTTTTCTAGAAAAGGAGGTTCCACTATTGATTGAGTTAGGGTTGACATAGTAACATTGGTTGGGTTAATGATTTCAGCAACTGAGGGTTCTAATGTTGTAGGAGAGTCTAGTATTTTAGTTATAAGAAGTAGTTTAGGCATTGGTAAAGTTGTACTAGATCTCAGATGTATATCAACAATATTTAGGGTGTAAGTAGGATACTACTGAGCATCAACACTTTACATGGGCTACTATGGCTATTGGATATTTGGGTTTGACTGAGGTTGTGTAGGTAACTATGTTTGCTTTTGAGGTGTAGGATTTGTAGGTGGTGGCATTAGAGTAGGTTGCTGAACTGGAGGTGGTAATTATGGAGTAGAAGTATTTTGGTTAGGCCATTGATGAGATCCTCTCCATTGGTTTGTAGACTATCGATTCCCTTGGGGTGGTTGCCCTTGGTTTTTCTAGTTTTAGGAGTAGTTCTGTTGGTTCTACCATTGGTCACTCTTTTGGTTAGGCCAAGGTGGTTGGGAGTTCTGAAGCCATTGGAATTGTTGTGGGTTGTTTTGCCCAACATTGTTCCAATTGGGTTGATTTTGTGGAGGACCATGGGGATTATGGTTTTTCCATTGATTACCATATGAATTTGAATTTTTCAAGGGGTCTTGAGGCATACCTTGATGTTGGGCCCATGATCAACATTGAGCAACAAAGAATACTTGCTCATCATCTCCATCTATCTTGATGTACTCAGTTGGAAGATGCTAGTTCTCCATGCTTGTGACCAATTTACATTGGCAATCCTTCTAATTCCAACAATGAGGATAGTATTTAGCTAGTTGTAACTCCTCTTGGGCTTGCTTCTTATTTGTAGTCATTGTGTCCAAATTTTTAGTGACATCGTTGATGATGTCTTGTTTGAAATATAACAATAGATTAGATATCTCAAGCTTTGAAATTCCTTGACTAATTCCTTTAGTGATTGTGGAACAAGATCCTCGGCCATTCTTCATGGTTGACTTTGAATAGTTCTTATAGATCTTCTTGACATCATCCCAAGAAGCTTGATATATGTCACCACTAGCCATTAGGTCCAATGCTTCTAGACAGTCATCATTCACACCTCTCAGAAACACTAGCTTTTGTGAATCTTAGGACAATGTGTGTTGAGGGTTCTTTTGCAATGTATATAAGAAATGTGAAACATAGTCTTCCAATGTTTCTTCCTCCTTCTGTGATATCTGGAAGATATCATCCCCTCTTGAACCAGATGTTTTGCAATATTCTTTATACTTATCCAGAAATAGAGCTTCCATTTCATCCTAACTTCCTACTGCATTGGCTCCTAAGCCCATGAACCATTGTAGAGCTAATTCTTTCAATGTTGCTGGAAACAATTTAATATTATGGACATTAGTGTTGTAATCAAAATTATGATAGAGTTTATCAAATTCAAACAAGAAAGTATCAGGGTCTTCAGTTGCAAGGCCATAGAACTTTGGAAGAGTAGTGGGAGGTATGTTCTTAAAATTAGCATTGGTTACAAGACTTGGAAGTGGAAATGAAAAAGTAGGTTGTGCCATGACTAAAGGTATTAGATTATGAGGTTGCTGCTGAAAATGGACATTGGGTATTGGATGATTACAATTTGGTGGATTCAAAGCAATGTTATCAAGAAAACTAGCCAATACTTCAGTGAAAGGTTGAAGATAGCTTATATCTATTGGTTCAGCTCTTATTTATGATGCTATGGGAAACATATGGCTCACGTCTTCAAAATGTAACTCAACTTCTTCTTCTTCTTCAATTTCTTTGTTCAAATTAATAGACTCCCATGGATGAAATCTTCCATATTCATCTCGTCATCTTTCTCTTTGATGCATATAATTAAAATTTTCACACTGGTGAAAGAAACTTCAAACTAGAGATTTCTAAAAAAAAAACTTATCCAATAACTATGACTTAAAAATGCTCCTAGCTTGACACCATCCTTGAAAATGGCACCAAAAATGATCCACCTCACAACAAGTGTATCATAGTCATGCTCTAGGCCATGCTTAGGAATAATATATTCAAACTAAGGACTATTTTTCCCACTATGAGGTGCATTTAATCTTGTCAACCCAGGGATGTATACTTGAAATGGTCGGCATAGTATGTGCACTAGGTATCTTAATGAGTCACTAAGCTTATGTTGTAGGAAAGTAAAATGCAAGGAAAAGAACTTACACTATTTTTGTAGGAAACTAAAAAACTTAACTCTATGAATATTGGAAATATAATGAAAGGATAACAAATATTCCAACTTGGTTCATGCACTATAACTATTCTCACATTTGCTGCAGGAACATTCACAAGTGCAATACTACAGGAGGGAACTTACAATTTCTACTTAAAAATCTAAAAATGCTTAGAAATAAATCTATTCTATCCTAATCTATTCCACCTTCCAAGTGGGTCCCCTTGGCTAGCTTCACTAAACTACTAACACAAAAGAGAAGCCAAAAATTATTTCATTAGATTTCAAAAATTCATTGCATAACACAAAACTATAAAAACACAATTGCAAAAGTTAACAGTCTATTCTCATAAACTCTTTCTTCTAACTAGCTAAACTAACACACTTGGGTCCATTCCTATTTATAGGAGATTAACACTTATTCCATAATAGAAAAGTAAATGACCTAGCTTTAAATCTGCAAGAGAGAAAATAGGAGGATAACAACTAAATGTGGGAAGAAGGAATACTAACTTAAGGTGGGAATAATAAAGTCTAAACATCTGCTCACCATAGAATAAGTGTAGAGAAGGCAATAGGTCTTCATGGTTCCTCCTTACTCACTACTATGTCTTTTGGAACCATTACAACTTTCCTCCACAGTGGCTACTCTTTAGCATTCTCTTCTTGAATGTTGTTGGAGCTCAAATTTTGAATTCCTCCAATCATCTTTTAGTCTTCATTAACAAGTTAGTTTCAATACAAAGACATGTTTTCAAATAAACATTTATCAAATTAAATTCTAATATAAGGACACACATTTTGGTAACTGTATGAAATATTGCATAATATATATAACACTAGCAAAAGATGGCATAGTTTTTACGCATAGGTTTATCATAGGTTTAGTAAACATAGGTCCACAAATGTTTTGACAAAGATAAAATAGAGTATCAACAAAGTATCTTAAAACTATCATTAAATAAAGGAAAATTTTGGTCTCATCAAATTGTACATAAAGCATATGATGCAATCTCAACTGCATTGATATCTAAATTCAAAAAGTTTGCATATGTGTCCTTGGTTTTGACACATTCCTCTGGTTGCTTCTCAAAAAAGGATAACTTTAGAGCAATAGATTCTTTGAAGTTAGACATTCTCTTCAAAATCTGCTCTTTTTGAAGTTCTAGTTTCCTAATTTCACTGTGAACACTGGCAACTTGACTCTCAAAATCATCAAATTTGCTAGATAGATGCTAGATTTGGCTACATAGATCATCTAGCTCACTCATCTTAGTCTCTAACTGACTATCCAAATGTTTAGTTAGTTTGTATGATAAGGTGTACTTAACATACAATGCTTTCCCTTCTTGCTGACATTTTTGAAGTTCTTTTATGCATGTATCAAGATTGACTAAGTCATTCTTGATATTCTAGTAGATGGTGCTAAAAAAGTTAGCATCATGGGAAATTTGAACCTTCACCTCTGCAACATTTAGCAAATTAATAAACTCTTCATCAAAGGATTTTAGCACTGCTTGTGCTCTTTGTTTGGGGTCTAACTTAGTATTTTGTATTGTAAAAGTACTATGTAGTATGTCAGTTACTTCCATTAATGATCTCTACAAAATTTTCACTATTTTATTCTTCTATAAAAGTTTCGATAAGGATGACATCATATCAGTTTGATCATCATCATCAGTAGCTAAACTAGCAAGAGACAACAAAGTAGATGAACTAGATGGTTTAGTCTCATCCTCACTCTATTTCTTTGCTGCTTCTTGTACTCTTTTCTCTTCCTCTTTTTTCTTTTCTTTTTCTTCCTTTTCTCTTTTCTTCATCTTCCTTTCTTTTCCTTTCTTCCTCAAGAAATTGCTACTTGGCTGCCTCTATCTTCTACCTTTCTTCTTCTAGTAACCTCTTCTCTTCCTCTATTTGTTTCAACTTTTCCTCAATATCTTTAATATTACGTACATTTGGTTCAAAAATATCAAATGTATTGATGTCATCAATGTTAAGAGTAACATCAGTTTGATCAATCTTAATGGCATCACCACTTACTGATACTTCTGAGGTTCTAGGAGCTGGAGAAGATGCTACTTGTGACTCTAACATCATCTTATTTATAGTTTTTTCACTCTCCTTTCTCAACTTATCCTTCTCACCAATCATAAATAAGAATGGCCTCAACTTATTCCTCAAATATGGTGCAAGGTTATTCAACAATCTCTTAATTTCATCTACATCATCAGTCTTGTAGATATTCATTAGCATATACTTCCAAAGTTGAAGGTCTTCTTCCCTTGTAGGAGTCTTCTTATCTATAAGTCTCTCATAGACTTTCTAGTTCACTACTCCTTTGATATCTTTCATAATAAGATCATTTTCTATAATAAATCTCATAGTAGATATATCAATCTAATCCTTCTCAAAATTATTGTGTAAATCATAAAACATGTTCATCTAAATAGAGTTTCCCTCATTTGCAATTGTTGTGTTAATCTTCTCAATCTTTGGCTTCCAAAGTTGTCAAGCTCTTCCTACTGTTTGTTTGGTTTCCTATTCCTCCTCTTACTCTTCATTTGAATCAATTACTAACAAAGTTTTTTGCCTCTTACCAAGTCTTGTGGCCATCTATTTGATTCTCTTTGCCTCTAAAGATACTCCTTCAACTAATCTTTCTAATTTTCTTTTCTGCTCACTATGCTAAACATCATATACTATTGAATATGGTATGCTCAACTCCAAAGATGTCTTAGAAATTGAAACTAGCAAGGGTTGTATGTTTAATACACCTTGCTTCAATATCTATTTCACAGCCTCAGATAGTACCTTCTTCATTATAGATTCAACCTTCTTGTGTGATGCCTTTTCTAAGGTTGCTTAATGAGCATGCAAAGTAATCTCATCATAGGTACCAAATCTATATTCTTCCTCTTCTTTCTCTAAATTCAACAACAAATAAATGTAGCTAACTACAACATCATCACTCAACTCATAGCTCAAGGGATCTAAAAATGTCCCCTGAGGTTCCTCTACTTGAATATAAGTATTATCTATATCAACCAATATACATATATCCTCCTTGAATCTATCCACAATTGTTGTTGAAATCCTAAATCTCTATTTCATCTCATTCTGAAAGGTCCTCATGATTAAGTTTTCCACTATCCAATATCTTATCTACAAGGTGCCTTCTGCATACCCCTATGATCTTCTCCATAGTGCATTTGTCACTACTCATCATATCTATTACATATATAAATCCAGCTAAGAGTTCATCTATCTTAGAACTTGTACAAACTAAATAAACAATAATTTTGCTAAGAAATCTCACATCATCTTACTTGATGGAGCTAATTACCTTAGCCTTCCCATTGTATACTACCTTAGTATAACTTTATACTTTCTTCTTTACCAATTTTTCACCTATGGGTACATCACCTTCTTTGCTAAGACTAGTTACCTTATGTATAAGGTCAGCTGATATCTCTACTACATTATCTTGCATCCACAATTTTCAATCATGTATCCTACTAAATATGATTTGAGTCCATTCATCTATATCTAGCTCATGGTAGAAATAATATTTAAACAAGTCTAAATCTTTTAAGTGTTCAAATCTGGGCTTCATAGTCATGTCAAGGTTAAAGACTAGTTCCATATCCTTATTCATATATTCACTGCCAATTGATTCAAACTTGCAATTCAAATAGCTTTCTATGTCTTCTAGATGAACTATTTTTTTGGAGTGATAAATAGCATAGAGTTAGGGGTTCCTTCATTAGGTTTTACATAAACCATTTTGAACTTAGGTCTATCTTCATTCTTAACACTAAGTACTACTATCATATCCATGATCTTTATTAAACAATATCTTTTCTAAACAAATTTTGTAGAAAAACAAAAAGTACCTCTTTTCAAAAATAGGGTTTTCTTTGAAATCACTTTGACAAGTCACTTTACAATTCTCTACACTTTGAATGTGTATGCAATGAAGTAAAATCAATTTTTTACTCCATTTATCATTCAACTTGAACTTGCATTAATTGCATACTTTTACAAATATGAAAAAGCTATTACTTGCATTCTGCAATCAGTTAACTACTCAATATCATCTATCCAATCTTTTAATGTCACCTGAGGTTTACTATAGCCTCCTTATATTATGACAAATATCCTCAAAACTTCACATCGAAAAATTCTCTATAAAAACTTACTTTTCATCTTTTGTTATAGAATCATTTCTTACTGTAGTGCCAGTAAGATAACTTATTTTGAAGGGCTCCAAATTACAAGTGATCTTAGATACTGTCTAAAAATAATTGAATACACCTTTTCCCAACTTTTCTATCTCTAATTTGATCTCTAAATGAAGTTATCATATACTGATGTTGTGAACAAGCTTAATTCAACTTAATTGAATCAAACTCAACAACTGATTTTGATCTTCCTGTCTCATCATCATCTAACTTTTCATTTGAGATTTTGTACCTTTCACAAATGCTTCATTAAGTTCTTCTTGAAGTTCACTTACAATGTTTCTTTGTTCTTCATTGTCTTTGCTAGTTCTAGAGTTTCTTTCATGGTTGCTTCTATCATTTCTTCTATTCTTGAAGTTTCTTCCATTATTTCTTCTATCTCCAAAGTTTTTGTCCATTCTCAAGTACTTCATTGTGTGTCTAAAGTTGTTGCATAACTGACATATAGGTGCTCTTCTTCTAGGATGTTGTTGATTATCAGGTGCATGACAATTTCGAGCAATGTGTCCTAAGTTGTTACACTTATAACACACAATCTACCTTCTCTTGATTTCTTTCCATTAGATCTTCTTCTATTTATAGGGTTAACATATCTAGACATTCTACTATTTCTCCTATCATTATCATACTTAGGTTTCCTACAATCAATTGCATTATGACCCATACCATGATAATTATGACAATAAAAGTTCTTAACATGATTAATGACTTATTAGTACAATCTCTTTTTATATGACCTATTCCATTACATAAAAAACACTTACCTCTAAATTCATACCTAGTTTCCTTAGGATTTTCCACATGCTTAGGTTCATCCAAAATTTCAACTTCCTTATTTTGCTTAGCTTCTTTAGGTTTCTTAGAAGATTGGCTAGATTCAATCTTGTCATTAGATTTTTCTTTTTCTTTTGGATCTAATCTAATCTCAAGTTTCTTTGCAGACATGTTAATTAGATAGCCAAGACAAATCTTGTCATAAGAAGGTCTCTACATAGACATTGAATCATCAATATTTTCTCTACTAGAATAAAGTTTCTCAAGCTATTGTTTACACTGTGTCAATTCACCTTTCACAATAGTATTATACTTAAGGATTTCTTCATGATCTATTTTCAATGTTTCAAGTTCAAATGTTTTCTGTGCTATATTTTCTCTTAGATTTGCATTTTCAATCTTTGAATCAGATTCAAGTTTGCTAGGATCATTTCTCTAAGTTAACTTTAGATTTGTAATTTTCAACTCATGCTTCAAGATCTTGTATTATGTCTTGAACTTTGAATAGTCATCATCAGTAGTTCTAGATTCAGTAGATTTAGGATTGGATTTTAAATGTTCAATCTTTTCCTTCAATTGACTAATGTATACTTTGGAGTCTTGATATTTTTCCTTCAGATTATCTCTTTCTTCAATATGGAGATCAATTTGTTCAAGAGTTTTTTCAAGGTTCTTCTTCATTTGTTCCATATTCATAAGGATCTTACTTAAGCTATTAGGCCTCCTCAAAGAGTAACTATGTTCTGATACCAATTGTTAGAAATAGGGATTACTGAGAGTGCGGGAGGGGGGGGGGGGGGGGGGGGGTGTGAATTAATAATCTACAAACTTTAGTCACCAACTAGATATTATTACTTAAAACCATGCATAAAAAAGAAATAAAGTAATGCTAAATAGTAACAATAGCAATGCACAAAGATAACTCATAACACCATTTTTTTTAACAAGGGAAACCCTGGTGGGGATGATACCCACTAGATAATATACTAATACATAAGTTCATTGTTAGAGGATAGACCCTGTTAGGAGCCAATGAGAAAATCTAATATAAGCAGTCCCTATTAGGAGACTTTGAATTCCTATTAGGAGATTTCAACCCTGTTAGGATTTCTAATATAATGTATATAAGAAGAGCCCACTAACCAAACATGCAATTTCAACTACAAGAAGAGTTGACTTCTCAAACAAGTAATTTACTATTATTTGTCTTCCTTTTCTAATATCTGATCTTCATATTGACATTAGATCACCAGATCGCTTATACAAAACTTTGCATATACCACTTTCATAGAAGTTCACTCACTTCACATAACTTCATAATAATAGACAAGTACTTCACTTCCTCATAATATCAAGATAGCATACTTCTTATCGCAAGAAGTCTTTTTCATAAATACCATGCCTGTACATAAATTACTGCTAGGTTGGCTAGGACCACAATTCACTTTTCCAAGTTAGAGTAAACATCTAAGACGTAGGCCCTAATTGGACAAGTAATTGTTTTGTAAATAAAATAATTCTTTCCTTTAATTCCGCTATCATGTATCATCAAAACATGATTATATGTGTTCTATACAATCCTAAAAACTTTTGATATTATAGATGTCCTAACCAATATGTATATTATCTCCATGTAACTTTGATTGTCTTAATATGACATCTACAACATGTTATAAACAAAACAATGCATTTTTGTAAATAGATTCTATACTTAGACAATTTTTTGATTACCAAACACTAAGTATCTTTGGTTTTGAGGTTTCCTATCAACATGTACATTAGGGATAACTTTAAGAACCCCCCACCCCCTCCCAAAATTTATAAAATTTTGGTGAATCACATGTCGTTGGGTGAAAAAAAATTAATAGTGTTGGCAAATTATGCGTCAATCGATGGATATTTGGTGCAAATTTTTAATAGTTTAGACAATTTTTATAAAATAATGGTGATTATAATTTTTGTTTTTAATAAAATTATTAATATTGATGGCAAATTATGTTAAATTTATTATTTGAGAACTCAGACCATTTGATGATCCAAGATCAATGGTTGAGGTTTAATTTCAGCCAACATTTCTTGAAGGAAGAAGAATGGTTGAGGTAGTCACCAGAATGTTGACACATATCAAGATAAGTTTTCTGTGGAGTATAGTGTCACTCATAAATAAAAAATTCAAATAGGAAAATGGGAATTTGGTGAATGACGATCATCGAAAGAGACACTCAATTAATTCCGTGGTGAATAAGAGTAAACATTAAAGAGAAATATGGGCGAAGAACCTAACTACCAAACTAAAATTATGTAATAATAGTGGTGAACGTTTCGACCACTATATGAGTATTTTATAAAATCTGGGCGAACCAGTCAACTAGTATATGGTGTTTTTTTTAGCCAATTTCTATAGCCCAATTGGGACATATTAGCCAATTGGTGAATAATAGCTACTAAAAAAATCCTTGATGTACATCATGTTTTTCCATTAATCACAACAATTAAATATCAAAATTGGCCAATTTTCAACAATACCAAATACAAAAAACCTAATCCAAAGGTTATCACATGTATTCATAGTTGTCAAAATATCCATAGCTGAAATAACACCCATAACAAATGCCAAATCTAGCCAACTATCCATACCTCCAAAGGTATACCAAGTGAATCTCACATCATCAACATATCCAATCTATAACCTACAATCACAAGCCTCAAGAGAAATACTTGCCACATATATACCAAGAAGCTTGCACTACAAAAGATAATGTCCAATCTATTACCAATCCACTAACAACATCTCAAAGAAGTGAATCCATGTATTCTCGAGAATATCGACAACACAAAAACCAATAACCTACAAAAAAACTCTCATAAAAATTCTCCAACACTCTCCTAAGTTCTCCCCAACCAAAAAAGTAAAGAGATAAAGAAATAGACATTCTATCTCTCACATCACATACATGAACACAAATCAATGATCACAATCTCTAACCAATCTCAAATCCCATGTAGGTGAAACTGAACATCCTAGAAGATAACGAAGACCAAAGAGAAACCATGCAAATCATTATCTATATCATTTCCTTTTGAAAACACCTCTAGATGTAAACTATGTAAGTATGATCTCCTATATAAAATACCAACAAGAAGCCACAACAACACCCATACCATACCATATAACATATCATGGATGTAAGCATCTCATAAGAAGATCAAACTCATAAAACATTCCTAATCCAAGGAATATGCCCAATATAAAACCATCTCCCAAACTCAACCAGTATTACCACATATGCAAATAGAGATAACCAATGATAAAACATCTCTCAAATGAACCCTCTAGGAATAACTCATGTACTATAACTCAAGATCCATATCCATGAAAGATGAGCACAAACATAATGCACCTAAGAGAAACAATGGGCTATGCCTCTCGAGTAACAAACTATTTTGTAGACCAAGAGTGAGGAATGAGAATGTTTATCAAGATATCGAAGTCTCTAACCAAGACTCATCTAAGAAAAATCTCCTCTCAAGTCTATATTAGGTGAATGCCCCTCAAACTTCCTGCTAAAACCAAATAATTATTCCAAAAAATAATTCTCTAATCCAAGATAAATTAACATCACCACCGTCTCTAAGTATCCATGAACACCTATAACCAATCAATCCATGCCAACTCCAAATGAAAAATAGAAATATCATGAAGTATCCAACTTATCAACAATGTACTCAATACCAAGAAACTAAAAAAATATGTCAATGTCAAAGTTCCAACCTTGGCCTCACGAACATAAACATGACAACATGATCTAACCATCTTAACCAAAGAGATAACATGCTCCATATGAACATACTATAACATGTCAAAACTCTAAATGTGTATCAAAAGTATACCATGACATAATAATTAAACCATCCTTAGCCCAAGGATAACATATCAAATGAAACCATAAACCACACCTTTACCAAGAACCCCATTAGTCCTCAAGATGAAACCATCTCCACATACCATGAAGAACCATCTCCACAAACCATGAAGATAGCCAAGAACCACATGAGTCCTCAAGATCTAAGAATCTTCACACACAATGAAGGTAACAAGTGCACCATCAAAATGTCAAAGGTGCTTTTGCAGCAACAAGATTTAAGACAAACCTCCAAAATCTACAAACAATCAATAAATATATCAATGCCAATAACTTCCACTCAACTATGGTACCAAGTCACCCATGGCATCATAAAATCCATCTCCTACATCAAGATCATCTAGGTCTACACTCACACAATCAAAGTGTCAGCACCAAGTGAAACCAAGATCCCCAAACTAAGAAGATACAAACCAAACTAGGAACTAATCCTACACTGTCACCCCATCATTGTCACAAGCTCCCACTAAAATGTGTATCCAAGCTATCCATGATATCATGATGAAAACCCATCCTTTAACTATGAGAATCAACCAAGGAATCAAAACATCAAAGAAATCAAAGTACACATCATGATCTGCTCCAAAGAAACCAAATAACCATGATCCTCAACCAAGAAGATATACCACCATAACCAAATTTGTAATTCAAACCAATGAAAATTAAGGATGTACTCATATATCCAATCATGCCATGCCAAAATCTATGACATCGTGATCACATCCATGAATTGAACAACTAACTCTCATTATGTCCAACCTATTAGCATAAAATAGTCAACCACAATCCTCTACCATGACTGTACCTAGTAACATCCATCCCTTATACATGACAAAAAATTAGCAGATCATGTGATTTAGGGCATAGAAAAACCAAATGCAAGCCACCAATCTTGATATGCACCAATAATGAAAGATCAATTGGAAAAGACAACCAATATCTAAGCCATATATGCAACCTATAAGTATAGACTACTTACATGATGCAGGAGCATCCTAGGTTGCACTGCTATCCTGCATGTTTTCAATTTTTTTACTTTGCTATTGTAACTATGTTTTTTTGGTTTTTGGGTGCTTGTTGTAGGTTGTGTAACTAATTTTTCACAATGAGTTAAAATATAAAAATTTCAAAAATTGAAGAGGACCTAGAGTACTCCCTTCTATCAAAGGCACAAGTCTTAATACTTTATTAGTTGGGAGATATGTAAATTCTCTTGGAGTATCAATTTCTAAAATTTTAAGTGATAGGTTCTATGCATGACTTTTGGGATTGATGCAAACCTATCCTTGGTTAATCAGCCTTTGCACCTTTTAGGGGTTGTAGAGGACCTAAAGTACTACCCTTAGTTTGAAGTGAAATTTATAATTCAATTAGAGTTATGAGATATCACAATTTTCTTGAATATCGATAACTAGACATTTAATTTCTATTGGAGGTCAACTTGTGGCTCTTCAAGTATTTAATTTTAGTTTTTAGCATTTTGGAGTGACTTGTGGCTTAGATTAGTATAATTATGGGTCATGGGTAGAGTCTTAAGGATAATGGTAGATAATTTTGATAGAGGATGATAGAAGGAGGATGTAAATCCAAACTTGAAGCTGGATCTTGGATTTGAATATATTTTGTATTTGGTCATGACCCAAAAGGCCTTACAACTAGGCATGTATGAAGATATTTTCATGAATCAATAAAGAATATTGTTTTCTTTCTCACTCTATGGTGTTGTTCTCTTTTGTTTTTTCTTCTGTTGTGTTGACTCTTGCATGGTGGTTGGGGTAGCTAAGTGTGCCAATTGGCCTTAGTTACTCTCAACCTCCCTTTGTCAAGTGGTATTAGAGGTTGAGATTCATCCTTGTGGTGATTGGATCATGTAGAACCCTATTTCAAATATTGGTTGTAGGGTTGTAGATCTATGGATTTGACTTGTAATTTGTAGAGGGTTATGATCTTGTAGGAACCTAATTTGTAAAGATGGTTCATGGCAGAGGAAATGTCAATAATGCTATATTAGATCAATTGAAACAAATTGTAGCTAGATTATATGTTGTGGAGATAGCTAAGAGGAGAGGCACACATCTTGATGATGTAAATGAGGATGAAGCAGTAACACCAAACCATAATCCAAAACTTGAAGAAGATCAAGATGAGGAAATATTGTTGAGAGTATTGTCTAGAAAACATTTGAAGCTTGATGTAGAATTTGTTCCTTATGATGATAATTAGATACCAATGCTACATTAGATTGGATCTCAGATATGGAGAAGTTCTTTGAGTATGAAAAAACTCCTAATAATAAGAAAGTGAAGATTGTAGTTACTAGGTTGAAAGGTCATGCTTCACTGTGGTGGGAGCATTTGCAAACTAATAGAGAAAGCAGAAGATCAAAAATTGGTTGAAGATCAAAATTATATAAAGAATTTCAGTATTGTTTGTAATGCTATGAATGAGACAATGAGAGGAGATAAAAACGAATTTAAGTGGACACATGGAGCTGATAAGAGTTTTGAGGCTTTGAAACAAAAGGTTGTTGAATTATCTATATTGGATTTACCTAATTTCAACAAAGTATTTCAAGTTGAATGTGATGTAAGTGGTAGTGCAATAGGAGCTGTATTAAGTCAAGAAGGTAAACCTATTGCTTTCTTTAGTGAAAATTTGAATGATGGTAAAAAGAAGTATTGTGTATGTTCTCGAGTTTCTTCTATTTTTCGAGCATTGAAAAAGTGAAGACATTATTTGCTTCCTAAGGAGTTTATGTTGTATATTGATCATAAATCTTTACAATACTTGGGAAGTCAACATAAAGTGAATTAGACACATATGAAGTGGGTTGAGTACTTATAGAGTTTCACATTTGTCACTAAGCACAAGAGTGGGGTTACTAATAGAGTTGCTAATGCATTGAGTAGAAGATGTTCTTTGTTGACTAAAATGAAGGTTGAAGTTCTTGGTTTTGATGAAATAAAAGAGTTATATGATGTTGATCCTAATTTTTCTGAGGCATGGATAGAGTGCAGAGCACCAAATCTAATAGATCACATAAGTAAGTATGATAAGTATTTCATTCAATAAGTTATCTTGTTCAAAGGTATTCAATTGTGCATTCCTAGAGGTTCTATGAGGTTGAATCTAATTAAGGAAAAGAATAGTGGTGGATTGACTGGACATTTTAGAATTGATAACACATTGTGTTTGCTAAAAGAGAAGTATTATTGGCCACAAATGTATAAGGATATTCATAAATTTGTAAGGAGTTGTGGAGTTTGTCAAGCTGCAAAAGGAGTGAGTCAAAATACTAGTTTGTCTACACTTGAAGCCTTGGACTGCCATCATTATGGATTTTGTTTTTAGATTACCTAAGATAGTGAAGGAGTATGACTCAATATTTGTTGCAGTGGAAAGATTTTATAAGATGGCTCATTTCATACCATGTAGGAAGACATCAAATGCTGAGCATGGTGCTGAACTTTTCTTTAAAGAGATTGTGAGATTGCTTGGATTACCAAGAAGCATTATTTTTGATAGAGACAGTAAGTTTGTTGGTTATTTTTGAAAGATTTTATAAAAAAAGATGGGTACTAAGTTGAAGTTTAGTTCCACATTCCATCCATAGATAGATGGATAGAGAGAGGTTGTGAATAGAAGCTTAGGTAATTTTCTAAGATGTTTAGTTGGGAATAAGCCAAGTAATTGGGTGATGGTATTGACACAAGTTGAATTCACATGCAATAATTCTATGAATAGGATTATAGGGAAGACACATTTTGAGATTGTTACTAGAATGTAGCCTAGAGGTATATCAGATTTGAGAGATATTGCTAGTGAAAAAAAGAGAAGTGTTGCAAGAGAAGAATTTGTTGATCTTATGGAGTCTTTACATAAGGAAGTGAAGTTGAGGATAGAAAAAAGTAAATAGAAGTATAAGGAGAATGTTGATCAGTCTAGGAGACATCATGATTTTCAAGTTGGTGACAAGGTGATGGTTCATCTAAAGAAAGGAAGATTTCCTATTAGAACATATAGTAAGCTAAAGATGAAGAAGTTTGGACCTTGTAAGATCTTGAAGAAATTAGACAATGGAAATGCCTATGAAATTGAGTTACCTAATGACATGGATATATCCCCTATATTCAATGTTGCTAACTTATACAAGTATCATGAGTTAGATGATGAAGTTATTTTATCAAAGGATTATTTTAAGAATTAGATTGAAGAAGTTGAACATATATTGGATCAGAGAGTTGATAAGAGCACAAGAGGAAAAGATTATTATGATTATCTAGTGGAGTGGAAGAATAGACCTATGGAAGATGCTTCATGGATTTCTTAATCTGAGTTAGATTTATCTCAGGTTGTGACATCTCAATTATTTAGGAGAATCATTTCTTCCAACCTTGGTTGTCTAATGTAGGATCATCCTAGGTTGCACTGCTATCTTGCATGTTTTCAGTTCTTTAACCTTGATGCTAGAACTGTGTTTTTTTGGTTTTTGGGTGCTTGTTTTAGGATATGTAACTAATTTTTCACAATGAGTTAGAGGCTAAAAATTTCAATAATTGAAGAGGATCTAGATTAATCCCTTATATAAAAGGCACAAGTCCTAATTTCATATAAGTTGGGAGATATGGAAATTCTCCTAGAATATCAATTTATGATAGTTTGCGCAACAGGTTTCTACACATGACTTCTAGGAAAGATGTGCACTTATCCTTGGTGAATCTACCTTTGTTCCTTTAAGGGGTTGTAGAGAACCTAAAGTAACACCCTCATTTTGAAGGACAAGTTCTAATTCAATTAGAGCTATGAGATATTACAATTTTTCTTGAATATCAATTTCTGTACATTTAATTTCTATTGGAGGCCGACTTGTGGCTCTTTAAGTATTTAATTTTAGTTTTTAGCATTCTGGGCCAACTTGTGGCTTAGATTAATATAATTAGGGGTCTTGGGTAGAGTCTTAAGGATAATGGTAGATAATTTTGATAGAGGATGATAGAAGGAGGATGGAAATCTAAACTTGAAGCTAGATCTTGGGTTTGAATGTTATTTGTATCTAGCCATAACCCAGAAGGCCTTATAGTTGGGCATGTATGATGATATTTTCATGAATCAATAAAGAATATTTCTCTCTCTCTCTCTCTCTCTCTCTCTCTCTCTCTCTCTCTCTCTCTCTCTCTATGGTTTTTTATCCTTTGTGTTTTCTTTCATTGTGTTAACTCACTCATGGTGGTTTGGGTATCTCATTGTGTCAGTTGGCCTCAATTACTCCCAACCTCCATGCATCATTACAACACAACTTGTAGACCCAACAAGTCATCATACAAATCCAAACCAAACATTGGTAACCATATCATCATGATACCAGTCTACAATATGAACTAAGTATATAATGACATCAAATTTTAAATATCCAAACATAGAATGTCATAAACTCACAATGCTACCATAGTCAATATATACCATAAACTATTCAAATTAATATATCACCAAATAAAACCATGTCAAACCTACACCAAATCTAAACCAATGTATAGATCTCTCCAAGTGTTTTTTGTTGACTACTCAAAGTCCAAAATCTAACTCTATATGCCCAAGTTATGCCCTAATCTATACTCAAAATAAATAACATCTAAAATTTTGTGCTCTTAAAACCTTAAAAAATTCAAAATCACATAAACAAACCTACACCAAGTTGTAGTTCTTTGAATTAGCTTTCCAATGCCTGTAAGAGGTCTAAAATATGATATTTTGAGAGAAAATTATGGTTGTTTCACCAAGATAGTCTTTTTAGCATTTCCACTATGATTTTTTTTGTGATGAAAATTTTGATTGGATTAAATTTGACAACCATCACAGGCTGAAAATAAAAGACTCTTTCATTTCCTCAGAACATGGCCAAACTAGGGCATATTACATATCAAAATTTATGGAAAAATCAACTTGGATCTAATGTTGAGGTTTTTTTCCTACCTAGGAGGTCATTTTTGCAAGCTCCTCCTAAAACCCTCATTTAAATGAAACATCCAAAAATCCCATTTTGTTCAACAATTTCACATGGCCAAAATCTACCAATATCATTTATAACAGAAAACCCAAAACCCTTAGATCTGCAATAGACAAGTCACATCTCTTGCCATTTCTTTTATCCTCTCATGCGTTCCCATGGATTCAATCTAGGGTTAAAATAATAAAACCATAGCTTTGATACCACTTGTAAGGAAACATGAAACAAAGAATTTACCCATTTCCACATAACCCATAATAGATCTAAAATAAAGATGCACTTAAAATCCACATGCAAGAGAATAGACAATATACCCACAAAAATGTGACATAAGATAAACCCTAGGAAACCATTTGTGAGGGAAAAAAAACCCAACCTCCAAAAGTATCCATCACCATGTATTATTTAGTAAAATCATCAATGCAATACAACCATGGAAGCCTTCAAAGTCATAACCACCACCAAGAAATTTATGTGAACAAGCATGAATCCACACATCCTATGCCATGCCTCCAACCATCACAAATGTTCCCTTGGCTAACTTGTCAAGCCTTGTCCCACTTGACTCTTGCCTTTTTTTCCTTCTATCTTCTCACTTCTCACACAACAACTACCCTTGTGGCTTCTTATAAGTAGCAAGTCCGACAAAACCACCAAGTGGCATTGCATAAACTATCGACCCAACATTTAATATTGGAAATTTAATTCGTTTCCCCAATATTAAATAATTAAATGAAATATTATCAAAATATTACAATACAACTCATCAAGTATATCTTGTGAGAATCTTTACATGTTGCACATCCATCTAGGTGTAGAATTACATAATAAAATAAAATAATATAATATAACAATATTATGCAATGTGTGTAACACCCATTATATCAACAAATTTAAATGGATGGAAAATCAATTTTTTATGTCTTAGGATTATTTATCTACATCATGTCATGTATATATCTTAAATATATTTCCAACATAGTTTAAATGGATTCAATTAGACTATGCTGTGAAAGTTATGGTTTTGGAGTAGAGAACTTTTTTTCTTCAAAACCTAATCAAGTTTTGAATGTACTTTTAAATTTTTATAACTCAATTTTTAAAAATTATTTGAAAATATAAAACCAAATTAGGTTGTGTCTTAATAATATACTTGGGAGTTGATCCTCTAGCTTGGGAGCTCATTTTTATGCTAATTTTATTCCTTAGATGCATTTTCATCTTCTAAGATGAACTCTCATCTTTTCCTTCATCAAGTTTCCAAATGGTAAAGTGGGTACATCTCAAATCATAACCATATTCTCACATGCCTTCTATGTTAGCATCAATGTTGATGGTATTCCTTTGGGTTAGTATCCTAAGATTTTCTAGAACACTTTGAGAGGTTGTTAGGATGATTGAAATATTGCATTCATGACTATATTTTTCATTGATGTCAAAATAATTTTGTTTTTAAGAAAATTGGTAGAGCAGCAAAGAGAGAACAAGGTTGTGCAGACTATGTATTGATGATTATGTCAAGCACAATTGAGGATGTATTCTATAGTGTGTTCCAGTGGAATGGTTAAGTGCACATAGATAAAGTCAAAGAAATGCAAAAGATGTTCAAGATTTATAGAGTATAATATGTAGAAAGGGTATTTAAGAAATAATTTCTAATGATTGGATTGTATCTCCTAACAAAGATAGAATCTTACTATGAATAGATGAGCAGTGATAGTAGACATCTTAATGATGACATTATAAAGTGCACAAGGTTCAAGGTCACACATGTGAAAATTTTTAAATACTATGAACTAATAATATTATGTAATTGTAAAATAATTATTTGTCTTAATGAGGCTGCTAATATAATTAATTGCGAAAACCTTAAGGAGAATACAATGAATTATTTTGAGGATATGATATAAAGGAAGGTTATTTTTCTTTTGATGAAGTCTAAATTTAATAAGTGACACATGTGTTAATCTTAGATTGGTTTTTATAAGTGAGTGATTATACACTTAAGTCATTTACGTAGCTGATGTTGAACAAAGTAACATATGCCAAGCATAACTAATGTAGAGTAAGCAAAAAGGAAGCAATAGTTAATCCAACTTCTACACAACCTCCAAACTTCACAAGGAAATGTTGAAAGGCTTGGTTAGCTTCCCATAGAGAATAGTCTAGTTATACAAAGTCTCCAATAGGTTTCTAGTCCTAACTCCTCAACCAAAACACCAAAACCCAACTACACCCAACTTGGTGCAAATAAGGCATACTACCCCAAAAATGGAATAATGGGGATTTTGATATTTTTGGCCTTCCTATCACCAAAAAATGCTTGAAACAACCCAAAATCAACCCAAATAAGGTAAACCATTCAATGGATCCACTCCCAACAACCCACAATGCAAGATGTTCAATTTGACCTAAAAGCCTATCAAGTCTCCTAATTCAGTTTTCCACTGATAACTCCAAAACCTACCAAAGGACCTGAGAAAAAAAATTTAGTTTTGAATACTTGTTTCCAAGTGTTGACAAACTCCAAAGTTTCAAGGTTTCACTCCACTCCAACATGCCTTAACCAATACCGAGCACATAGGCCTAATTAGCTACTTTACGTGTGGTTTACAAGGTAAATGACAAAGGATGGGATCATGGAATCAAACCTCCACCTTCAAGATGTTCTCCTAACTCAAAAAAGGATTTCTTGTTCTTGCACCAAGTCATTAACCTCCTTTCTTCTCATTATCCAACCAAATTTCATCAAAACAAGGTCAAATATATGGGGATATTTGACCTAGGGCTTGCTCCTAAAATTCACTATTGCAACCTTCTATTCAAAAAATTGTAAAATATGAAAGAGCATACCCATAACTTTCTCCATGAAAATTTGGAACAAATTCCAACAATTGATATTCAAGTTAGTGCCATTCCTTTGACCAAACCCTAATTTTAAGGGTTTTATAGGGAAGTGACCAAAGAAATTGAATAACTTGAATGTTATGATTGATTAAAACTTGAGAAAAAATACAAAATCTCACAAATAAATAGGGCTATCGTATAAATGAAAATTTTTCACCCTCCAATCATCAAATGTCATATTGTACAAAAAATTCAGAGAAAATTGTACTAAAACAACAGATTTCATTGATCAAAAGTGAAAGTAAAATGTCTTTCTTCATAAATTCTTCTCCTTTGAATGTTTAGAGATTTTATAGGACATTTTTAGTGGGTAGAACCACCTTATGGTAGTTGTATCCATTGGGAATGGTTATTTCAAAAAGTTGTCAACAAATTGCAAAAGTTGCTAAGCAACTTTTTGCAATTTTTTCTTTGTGACCATATTTTCCTATAAATTGAATTCCAAGCACCCGTATAGGTTCCCCTAATTCTCTAAACACTTAAAAATACCCTAGAAAACATGAAATAAATCAAAATTCACCTTATTGGACCAAATGATAACCAAGCTTATAATTGCACCATGAGATCTTGTATCCATTAAAAGGGTGGATGGTCTTAAGGAGATCATTTAATCAATCCCTAGACCTTATTACATCAAACAAAAAAAAAAATGATCAGGTGTTATACACCATTCTCCCATACATAAAAGAAACTCTAGTTTCTGGAGTGTTATGGAGTGGAAGATCAAAGCAATATGCCTTAAGAGCTTTCTCTATCACCCAAGTTGCATTTGTTGTTGTTTACCCTTTCCACTATACTAGGTACTCATATTATGTCATCCTCCTAGTTTTCTTACTAATTCTTTTATCCAAAATGGCTTCTACCATGGGTTTAGGCATTGGTGGGATGGTCTTCTTCAACTCTTTCTTGAAATCTACAAGTGTACCTGCATCCACATCATTTGAAATAGCACCCTTGAAAACATACAGGTCAAAAATATCAAAAATGGGAGACAAATTAATATTAGGGGGTAAATCAATTTGGTAGGCATTTTATCAACAATTATTAACTATCTTAAATGGGCCAATATTCTTCATCTATAGTTTTCTGTGCATTTTCTTTGGGAGCCTTTCCTTATAGAGATGGACCACTACCATATCCCCCACCTTAAACTGAAGTTCCTTGCTCCTTTTATCTACCCATTTCTTGTACTTGATGGAAGTATCTTGTAACCTTTCCAGCACCTATTGATTGGCTTCTTTCATGACTTCTACAAAATGCTCAGCATGTACATTATCCTTTCTATGTCTTTAACTTCTCTGAGTTCCTAGGTACCCGTAAGGTGAGTGCCATGAAAAATTTGAAAAGGAGTTAGGCCACTACTCCTATTAATGGAATCATTAGATTAAAAATCTTCCTAGGGTAAGCCACAATCCCATGAGACTCCATGTTGTTTGGAAATATGCCTTAGTATGTTTCCTAAGGACCTATTGACTGGCTCAGTCTACCCATCAAATTGAGGGTAATAGGCAGATGAAAAACACAAGTTGGTTCCTAACTTTATCCACAAGGTCCTCCAAAAATTCCCCCAAAAATTAGGGTCCCTATCGGATATAATGGACAAGGGAAAACCATGGAGCCTAACAACTTCTTTGAAGAAAAAACCTACTACATGGGAGGCATCATGGGTGGTCTTGCAAGCAATAAAATTGGCCATTTTAGAAAACCTATCCACAACTACAAAAATGATATCATATCTAATTTAGTTCTTGGAAGTCCAACAAAATAGTCCATACTCATTGAATCCCAAGGCTTGTGAGGTACTAGAAGTGGGATATAGAGCCCTGCATTTGATGTGTCTCCCTTTGCTTGTTGACAAATTAGACATTCTTCTACATATCTCCTAACATTAGTCTGTAATTTTGGCCAAAAATAAAACCTCCTAACCTATTGTAGAGTTTTGTCCACTCCAAAATGCCCTGCAAGACTACCACAATGTTTTTCCTTTATAATATTCTCCTTAATTGATCCCTTGGGAACACAAAGCTGACCACCCTTGAACAAAATGCCTTCTTGCAAAATGTACTGACCAAACTTAGTATGGTATCTTTCTCCCATAGATTTGAAGACTTGGTATTCTTCCTTGAAATCTTCATCCTTCTCATACATGTCCTTCATTGCATGGATGCCAATGCTCTCCAACCAAACCTCTTGAATTGTCAAATTCCTCCTGCTAACTACATCAGCAACCTTATTCGTTTCCCCCTTTTTTATGTTTAATAGTGAAGGTATATGATTGTAGAAATTCTATCCACTTCATATGCCTATGATTTAACTTTTCTTTCCTATTAATTAAGCTTAATGCATGATTATTAGTATATACAAATAATTCCTTAGGCAATAAGTAATGCCTCCATTTCCTAAGGGACTGTACCATAGCATAGAGGTCAAGGTCATATATTGAATATTTTTATTTGGCCTCATTCATCTTTTCACTAAAAAAGGCCATAGGCCTACCCTCCTAACTTAGAACACTTCCAACTACCTTGTTGCTAACATCACACTCCACTGTAAATAATTTATAAAACTTAGGGAGTGCCAAAACAAGTTAGTCTACAATTTTATTTTTCAAGCATTCAAAAGAGTCATTAGCCTCCTTGGTCCAAGAGAACACACATTTCCTTCCTTCCTTTATAGTATTTATCATTGGAGTACACACATCACTAAAATTTCTTATAAATTTTGTATAAAAGCTACACATACCATGAAAATACTTTAGCTCTGATGGAGTGGTGGGTGGTGGGCAGTTAAGGATGACTTTAACCTTGGAAGGATCCATTTTTAACTCTCCTCTTGATATCACAAACCCCAAAAAGATTAGCTCTATCTACAAAAATGAAAATTTCTCCAAGTTTATCATTAGTTTTTCTTCATGAAGCCTACTCAAAACCAAATCAATGTGTCTTAAATGTTCATCCCTATCCTTGCTAAATATCAAGATATCATCCAAGTAGAATACAACAAATTTGTTCAAGAAAGGTTTTAGGACTTCATCCATTAGTCTCATAAAGGTGTTAGGTGCATTAGATAAGCCAAAAGCCATCACAAGGCACTCATATAAGCCTTTTGAATTCTTAAATGTTGTTTTCCACTCATCTCCACCCCGAATCCTAATTTGATGTTATTCACTCTTGAGGTCCACCATTGAATAGATACTTCCCTTTCCCAAACAGTCCAAGAGGTCTTCTATCCTTGGCATAGGAAACCTATATTTAATGGTTATCCTATTGACTACTCTAGAATCCATACACAATCTCCAAGTACCCTCTTTTTTAGGAGCTAGGACTATAGGGACTGCACATGTGCTTATACTTTTCCTAATGAACCCCTTAGCCAACAACTCTTCAATTTTCTTTGCTATTTCTTCATTCTACTCTGGACTCATTTTATAGGCTGCCTTGTTTGGAAGTGTAGCCCCTAGGATGAAGTCTATACAATGACTGATGTCCTCTCAGGTGGGAAGGTCTCTGGTTGGCTTCCTACAACTACCCCTTATACTTCTCCAACAAATATCTTACTTTCTTGGGCCCAATATTGACAACCTTGGGTGGATCTTATGATTGCTTGATGAGTGAAAATAAGGCATACTACCAAAATAAGGTAAACCATTCAATGGATCCACTCCTAATAACCCATAATGCAAGATGTTGAATTTGACCTAGTAGCCTATTAGGTCTCCTAATTCAGTTTTCCACCAATAACTCTGAAACCTACCAAAGGACATAACAAAAGAAAAGTAGCTTTGAATACATTTTTCCAAGGGCTAAAAAACCCCAAAGTTTCAAGGTTTCACTCCACTCTAGCATTCCTTAACCAATACCAAGAAAATAGGCCTAATTAGCTACTTTAGGCATGGTTTACAAGGTAAATGACAAAGGATGGGTTCATGGAATCAAACCTCCACCTTCAAGATGTTCTCCTAACTCAAACAAGGATCTCTTGTTCTTACACCAAGTCCTCAAACTCCTTTCTTCTCATTATCCAACCAAATTTCATCAAGACAAGGTCAAATACATAGGGATATTTGACATAGGGCTTGCTCCTAAAATTCACTACTACAACCTCCTGCTCCAAAACTTGTAAAATATGAAAGTGCATACCCCTAACTTTCTCCATGCCAAATAGGAACAAATTTCAATGGTGGAGATTGGAGTTAGGGCCATTCCTTTGACCAAACCCAGATTTTAAGGGTTTCACAGGGCAATGACAAAAAAAAATGAATAACTTGAATGTTATGATTGATAAAAACTTGAAACCAAAGCCAAAATCTCAAAAATAAATGTGGCTAGCATATCAATGAAAATTTTTCACCATCCTATCATTAGATGTTGTACTGTATGGAAACATTAGAGAAAACTATACTAGAACAACATATTTTATTGATCAAGAGAGAAAGTACAATGTCTTCCTTCATACATTCTTCTCCTTTGGATGTTTAGAGCCCTTATAGGCCACTTTGATTGGGTAGAGCCACCTTATGGTAGTTGTAGCCATTGTGAATGGTTATTTCAAAAAGTTGTCGACAAATTGCAAAAGTTGCTATGCAACATTTTGCAATTTTTGCTTTGTGACCATATTTTCCTATAAATTGAATTCCAACCACCATTATAGGTTCTCTTAATGATCTAAAAACTTAAACTACCCTAGAAAACTTGAAATAAATCAAAATCCACCTTATTGGACCAAATTATACCCAGGCTTATAATTGCACCATGGGGTCTTGTATCCATTACAAGGGTGGATGGTCTTAGGGAGATCATTTGTTCAATCCCTAGACCTTATTACATGAAACAAAAAAAAAAAAAAATTGATCAAGTGCTCTGCACCATTCTCCCCTACATAAAAGGAAATCAAGTCTCTAGAGTGTTGTGGAGTGGAAGATTAAAGCCATAAGCCTTAAGAGCTTTCTCTATCACCCATGTTGCATCTACTGTTGTTTGCCCCTTCCACTATACTAGGTACTCATAATATGTCTTCCTCCTAGTTTTCTTACTAATTATCTTATCCAAAATGGCTTCCACCATGGGTTTAGGCATTGGTGGGATGGTCTTCTTCAACTCTTCTTTGAAATATGCAAGTGTAACTGCATCCACATCATTTGAATCAGCACTCTTGAAAACATATAGGTCAGAAACATTAAAAATGGGGGACAAATTAATATTAGGGGGTAAATCAATTTGGTAGGCATTTTTGCCACACTTCTTAACTATCTTAAATGGGCCAATCTTCTTCATATGTAGTTTTATGTGCATTTTCTTTGGGAGCCTTGCCTTATTGAGATGGACCATGACCATATCCCCCACCTTAAATGGAAGTTCCTTGCTCCTTTTATCTACCCATTGCTTGTACTTGATGGAAGTATCTTGTAACCTATCCTACACTTGTTGATGGACTTCTTTCATAACTACAACATATTTGTTCAAGAAAGGTTTTAGGACTTCATTCATTACTCTCATAAAGGTGCTAGGTGCATTAGATAAGCCAAAAGGCATCACAAGCTACTCATATAAGCCTTCTGAGGTCTTAAATTCTATTTTCCTCTCATCTCCACCCCTAATCCTAATTTGATGGTATCCACTCTTGAGGTCCACCTTTGGACAGATACTTGCATTCCCCAAATATTCCAAGAGGTCTTCTATCCTTGGCATAGGAAACCTATATCTAATGGTTATCCTATTGATTACTCTAGAATCCATACACAATCTACAAGTTCCATCTTTTTTAGGAGCTAGGATTGTAGGGACAGCACATGGGCTTATACTTTTCCTAATTAAACCCTTAGCCAACAACTCTTCAATTTTCTTTGCTATTTCTTCATTCTACTTTGGGTTCATCTTATAGGATACCTTGTTTGGAAGTGTAGCCCCAAGAATGAAGTCTATATAATGACTGATGTCTCTTTCAAGTAGCAAGGTCTTTGGTTAACTTCCTGCAACTACCACCTATACTTCTCCAACAACTATCTTACCTCCTTGGGCACAATATTGACAACCTTGGGTGGATCTTGTGATTTCTTGATGGGATTTTTTAGAGGTCTAACTACCAATGCATAGCAAGGTGTGTCCTTCTCTTTAGTGATCCTCATGAATTATTTCTCACCTACCAACATCATCGCATTTATAGCAGGGTTCCCATCATCGGGCAAAGGTGGCATAGTGTATTGAACCCCATCCTTGGTTATAGTGTATACATTTATTTTGCTATCATGTTTTGCACACACATCATATTGCCATGGCCTCCCAAGAAGAAAATGGCATGCATCCATCTTTGCCACATCACATAAAACTTTTTCATTATATTTTCCTATCTTGAATTCCACCCACACTTGCTCATTTATGAGGGTTCATTTTTCTTTTGTCAACCATGACACCTATAGGAGTAAGGATGAGGTCTTATAGTTAGTTTCAACTTATCTACCATCTCCTTAGAGGCAACATTATCAGAGGAATCAAAATCTACTATAACCCTATAGACTTTGTTATTAAGTTTGCATAAGGTTTTAAATAGTGATTTCCTTTGATGTGGTTTTGTAGTTGTAGAGGCTCTGATCATAGTTCTTTGCATCATTAAGGACTCACCATGCTCTGGAAGTGTAGGCCAGGAAGTGGCAAATTGATAAGAAATAACACTTTGAATATCCTCCTCTTGGGTCAATTGGATTCTCCTATCTCCTTGCTTTTTCTTTTTAGTGCATCTAAAGGACTGATGTCCTACTTTATTATAGGTGAAGCATTTACTCGTGAATAAACTAGGCCCCTTTTGACTAGACCTCCCTCCACCATTAGATATTTTTCCCATAATTTTTCCTCTATTTGTAGACTCCCCTTTAGCATTTGAACCACTAGACTCCTCTTGAATTTTATTGAAGGATCCCCTTCCATGGAACCTACCTCTACCCCTATTATTGTTTCCTCTACCCCTAATACTTATCCCATTTTCTCTTATGTTTATCTTCAATTTATAAAGCCATATTAAAACATGGATGTACTAAACCCAATGTAATCAATGTTAACTCATCTTGAATGTTATACTTTAAACCATTTACATACCTTGCAAGTTTTTGCTTCTTAGTCTCATACACCTTGGATTTGAGGGTTAGAGTGTGGAATTCTTGAGTGTAGGTGCTAACATCCAAGTCCCTTTGTCTGAGATTCTGCAACCTTTTGTGTACCAACACCTCATAGTCTTCAGGTATGAATTGCTTTCTAATCTCCACCTTCATCTTCTTCCAAGTAGGAATCTCCTCCTTATTCTCATCCAATGTTTCATTTTGCAAAAAGTTCCACAAACTCAAGGTAGGGCCTTTGAGTTTGGCTTTGTCAATCATGACCTTCTAATTTTCAAGGGTCTTGTCACATTCAAAATGATTGTCTAAGGCCTCAATCCAATCCATACATTCATCAGGGTCCAAGTTACCATGAAAAGTGGTTAAGTCCCCTTCTACTTTCTTTCTAATCCTTTCTAGTGAAGCAAGGAAGGGCCTTTAATCTACATGGATATTATCTTGCTCTCCATTCCCTTCTATCTCCTTAGGTTCTAATTCATCATGACTTCCTTTCCTCATCTTATTCTTGAGTCTATCCAACTCCCTCTTCATAGTCCTATTCTCCTCCTAGACTAGTCTACTCTCTACCATATATTCCTTGACTAGCTTGGCTAGTTCCAAATTTTTGATCCTCAAGGGGATCTCCCTTTTAGGTTCTTCTCCTCCATTAGACATTGTGTCACAACAAATCAAAGTGGATCTAATACCACTTGATGTATAGTAAGCACAAAGGAAGCAAGAGCTAATCCAACTTCTACACAACCTCCAAACTTCATAGGGAAATGTTCAAAGGCTTGGTTCACTTCCCATAGAGAATACCCTAGTTATACAAAGTCTCCAATAGGTTTCCAGTCCCAACTCCTCAAACAAAACACCAAAACCCAACTACACCCAACTTGGTGCAAACAAGGCATACTACCCCAAAAATGGAAAAATGAGGATTTTGATATATTTGACCCTCCTATCACCAACCAAGGCTTGAAACAACCCAAACTCAACCCAAATAAGGTAAACCATTCCATGGATCTACTCCCAACAACACACAATGTAGGACGTTGAATTTGACCTAGTAGCCTATTAGGTCTCCTAATTTAGTTTTCCATCAATAACTCCAAAACCTGCCAAAGGCCCTAACAAAAAAATGCAGTTTTGAATACCCTTTTCCAAGTGCTAACAAACTCCAAAGTTTCAAGGTTTCACTCTAATCTAGCATGCCTTAACAAATACCAAGCACATAGGCCAAATTAGCTACTTTAGGCATGGCTTACAAGGTAAATGACAAAGGATGGGTTCATGGTATCAAATTTACACCTTTAGGATGTTCTCCTAACTCAAACAAGGATATATTGTTCTTACACGAAGTCCTCAACCTCCTTTCTTCTCATTATCCAACCAAATTTCATCAAAACAAGGTGAAATACATAAGGATATTTGACCTAGGGCTTGCTCCTAAAATTCATTGTTGTAACCTCCTATTCCAAAACTTGTAAAATATGAAACTGCATACCTCTAACTTGCTCCATGCCAATTTGGAACAAATTCAAATGGAGGAGATTCAAGTTAGGGTCATTCCTTTGACCAAACCCTAGTTTTAAGGGTTTCACAAGGTAGTGACCAAAGAAATTGAATAACTTGAATGTTATGAATGATACAAACTTGAAACCATAGCCAAAATCTCGCAAATAAATAGGGCTATGAGATCAATGCAAAATTTTCACCCTCTAATCATCAGATGTTGTATTGTATGGAAAAATTAGAGAAAACTGTACTAGAACATCAAATTTTATTGATCAAAAGAGAAAGTACATTGTCTTTCTTCATACATTCTTCTCCTTTGGATTTTTAGGACCTTTATAGGCCATTTTGGGTGGGTAGAACCACCTTATGGTAGTTGTAGCCGTTGGCAATGGTTATTTTTTAAAAATTGTCAACAAATTGCAAAAGTTGCTATGAAACATTTTGTAATTTTTGCTTTGTGACCATATTTTCCTATTAATTTAATTCCAACCACCCCTATAGGTTCTCCTAATTCTCTAAGCACTTAAATTACCCTAGAAAATATGAAATAAATCAAAATCCACCTTATTGGACCAAATGATACCCAGGTTTATAATTGCACCATGGGGTCTTGTATCCATTACAAGGGTGGATGGTCTTAGGGAGATCATTTGATTAATCCCTAGACCTTATTGCATTAAAAAAAACAAATATTTTATCGGGTGCTATGTGTTGGTGTTTGAAAATAGTGTAGGTTTCCAATTACCTCAATGAGAATATGACACATCTAGGGGTAGTTAACTCCCATGCTCAACAAATCATTTTAGACACTGGGGCAACTATAAGGTTTGACCCTTCTTCACTTCAGGCTCTACAAGACCTAGGTGAGTGGACCTTAGATTCAATCAACATGGTACTAGTGCAAAAAAACATATCCATAATCTATGATCAACAAATAACAACCCTTATATCTCCTAATAACTCATGTAATGACATAGATATATTGTAGCCAATTGCAAATCTAGGACATACATAAGCTGAGTGAGGGCATTCTATTATAGCTCTTCAACATGAAAGGGGAAAAGCATTTGATTAATGATGTTGATTCAACAAAACCTCAAATATGTAGTAGTAAGAACTAATGATCCTATAGATGACTAGTGCCTAATCCATTGGGAAAATCCATGAATCAAATGCATACATCTAGATATCTAATACTCATTTATATATTTAGATATACAATCTATCTATTCACCTTGTAAATAGACATCCATGTTCAATCTAGATCTCATTCTTACATGATAGCAAAGTCAATAAACTTGCAACCCTGTTGATTTCCTTGAAGCTTTTACATAACCCCTTGAGTTATAAGCAATAAAAAAACAACATATAGCCTTAAGGGACTGTAACTATAACCTAAGATCTTTGTTCAAAGATTATAAAACATTGAAGATCATTGATAAAGGAGACATGATTCAAGATGAAACTCAACCTATTGTTCTTTGTATTAATTTCCTTGAAATAATACATTCATATGCATGAAATGAAAACACAAAAAAACTTAATAGATCTAAACTATCTTTATTATCCTTTCTAATGCTATTTATACAAGAGAATTATGCTGAAAGAATGGTGACAGAGTATTTGAAATACATCAAGACTAGAACCAAAACCTGGTATTACAACAATGAGAAATTTTTCTCCAAAAAATTGGAACTTTTACAATGAGAAAGAATGAGAATCATATAGGAGGAGGTGAATTCTTGGATCTACTCTACATCTGACATGTGTCCACTTCGAATTCCCTCTCTTTTCCATGAAAAGACTCTCTCTAGTCTCTCTCTTCAATAGGTAAATCAAATCCTTTCATTTTACCTCTCAAAGGCATCAAATATCTCAAAAACTTTATGATGAAAGAATGTAATTGATTTTTATGTTAAAATGAATTCAATGTAAAAGTGAAAAATCAATTAACTAGCTTTTAGAAGACAATAAAACCTCTTAGAGTCAATTTTCTTCACCATCAAGCTCCAACAAACTCTTATATCTATGTCCTAGCCAATTTTGATGATCTATGATGAGTTTTGTCTATTCTACTGAGAATGTTGCAAGAATCACAAATTGGAGTATATCACAAACCAATGAATAACTATGTTGAAACTGACATTAGATTCAAAAAATTTAGATCGTTCTAATTTTTGTGGTATATTGGAGCGTCTATTTTGAGCAAAAAATGTCCCTGATATGCCCATTTGAAAATTAGGCTCTCATTCATGGTAGAGTTGTTAAAAAGACCAATTTGAAATTTTTTTAAAATCCTATAGTCAGAACTATAGAAAATTATAATTTTAAATCAAATTTTCAAATTTGATTTTGGAGGTCTACATGTGAGTTTATAAAAATTAATTTTTGGACTTTGATTTTCTCATCATTTTTCCAACAGGGCCAAACTTGGTTTGACCATCCCTACCACGTGTCAACACATGATTGGTTTGGACCTGCAAAGTCATCAAACCCTGTCACTCGAGCACCGCATCATCACCTTAGGAAGTGTGCCATGTCAGGAACCTTTGCCACATGTCACCATCAAACTGGTCCACCTCATTGCTATGTCACTACACCACCTAGATGCCATGTTATACTCACTATGTTGTTATAGTAACCATCGTGCATCTTTCCCTTAGTGAAATAGAAAGAACCACATGATTTTCCACATGTTTCTATCTCATGTACCATCATTTGAACTTGACATGTCATCACATGCATTGGTTTGTACCATGTGGCACCTTGTAGTTGGTCTGGAGCTCCACATCATGACTGAGTCATTCTATTCCCTCTACTAGCTGCCACTTATCACATTTGGGTTTGTTATCAGATACTAGCAGCACCCATAACAAGCCCTAATGAATTTTGAGGTTTTCCAACAATTCGATATGTTGCTACCAGAAAACCATGTATTTTTCAGCAAGCGACATGGTGACTTGCTAGATTCTAACTTTTCTGGCGGGCTTTTCTAGCATTGTGCATGCTCTTTCAAAATATGTCATAGTTTTCACCTCTAGCTTAGCATCAGGGTCCACCACGCAAGCCACATGTTGTCCATAAGGCATGCCTCTTTAGACATCTTATGTTTGTAATGAATAGTATTTAAATAACTAGAAAGACCCTCCCATGATGAATGTGGGATATCTCATGGAATGTCTTTTTCCACCTGTTCTATCCCTTTGCCATGGTGCTTCTCATTTCTATGCTCACAGGTCCCTTTTTATACTAGTGCCTACTTGGGTTCCTCTAGCTTGGTAGCTTCCTCTCATTAAAACTTGTGGCTTTGTCCTTTTAACTAGCTATGTTCCTTGCACAATTTTCTTTTATGTGCTAAGCTTCTCCTTTCTATTAGCTGGTTTCATAATGCATTTCAAACAATATTAATAAAAATTAACTTGGAAGCGAAGGGTAAGATGTATTTCACCCAATCATGGTATGTAAGCTCTATGTTGGAGTTGAAAAATAGGGACTCCTCTTCAAACATAAAAATAGGACATGAGGAAAAACTCCTTCCAGTATTGCCACTCTCTATTAATAAACATTGTTGTCATGTGTGGGGACTATCCTACATTATCTTCTAGCATGGAAGGCTCTGAAAAATCCCTCTATCTTTTATGTAGCTTAAAAAAATTCATCAGTACCATAAGTTTTTAAGCTTCCATGACATTTTCTTGGGCCATTTTTGATGGCTTTCTCTGTGATGTGCGACATTGCTATCTTATATAAACAATGCATGTGTTTTCTATTTAACATGCCCCTCTTTAATTGTGCTGAAACTAGAGCTTCCCTAGCTTGACTTTCTAGAACTTTATTTTGTGGATTATGTTGGAATTCATTGCTCCCCTACTCTTGCTATTGTCTTCCTTATCTTGCAGCAAATTCTTCAACTTGTATGGGTGCAAATTCTACATAAATTTGTTTTCATGCCCATCGTGGGATCCTTTTGAACTTGTAGCTTACATGGATCTCACCTTCAAATCTACTATTAAAATGATTTTTTAATGCAAAGCCACCTAAGATTCCTCTCTTGAGTAGTCATGGATTGCACTTTTCCATTCTTGCATATTAGGACTTAAAGTGTGTGCACCATTTAATTTAGGCTCACAAGTTAGATAACCTAACAAAGTATGTGAACTCTGTGTTGGAGTTGAAAAATAGGGACTCCTCTTCAAACATAAAAACATGACATGAGGAAAAACTCTTTCCAGTATTCCTACTCTCTATTAATAAACATTTCTACCATGCGTGGGGACTACCTCGCATTATCTTCTAGCATGGAAGGCTCTAGAAAATCCTTCTATCTTTTATGCAACTTGAAAATTTTCATCATTAAAATAAGTTTTTAAGCTTTCATGACATATTCTTTGGCCATTTTTGATGCCTTTCTCTACGATGTTCAGAATTGCTCCCTTATCTAAACAATGTGTGTGCTTTCTATTTAGCATGCCCCTCTTTAACTATGCTAAAACTGGAGCTTCCCTAGCTTGACCTGTTGTAGCTTTATTTTGTGGATTACGCTAGAGCTGATCGCTCCCTTGCTCCTACCACTATCTTCCTTATCTTGTAGCATTTTCTTCAACTTCTATGGCTATGGATTCTACATAGATTTATTTTCATTACCATCTTGGGCTCCTTTTGAACCTATGACTTTCATGGATGTTGCCTTCAAATCTACTATTAAAATGATTTTTTAATGCAAGACCACCTAAGATTCCTCTCTTGAGTAGCCATGGATTGCACTTTTCGATTCCTGCATATTAACACTTAAAGTTTGTACACCATTTAATTTAGGACTCACACTATTAGCATTCAAAGACTCTAAAATTGAGGAACTTTGTAGAAATTTTAAGGATGCATAAAAATATAACCAATAACTTCAAGTTCATCGCCTCCATTGCTCTTAATCCTATCTACCTTCTATTCCAAATCATTGCCTTCTTCTAAAGCTGCATTTTCCATATATGACTTATGCTCCCTATTTGAACTTTCAAGTGCTCTCTCAACATCCCTTTCTACAAATCCTTTCCATTCTAAAGATTTTACTTGGTAGCCCAAAGTTCCATTCAAAGATGTGTCTGATTGTTTACGAACTACAAAAGATTCACCGCTAGTAGCATCAATCAATGATCTTTCCAGTTGGTTGCCATTAAGAAGCAATGTATCTAGACTGGGTTTTCCAATTGTTCCTGATGATTTACACAAGTCTTTAGAACCCATTATAAACCTAGAAAGGTCACTTAGAAAATCCCCTGTTATGCTTTCTTTTGGACTAGGGTTCCTCAAATTACAAAAATCTATCAAGTCACAATTTCTTGCATTGGTGTGTTTAAAAATTGATGGTTTTTCAAATTGTACAATCATAACAAGCAATGATGAAATAGAGCACTCAAATGCAAATCCTCATCTTTCAAGTCTAGTGTGAAGAGATTTAGTAAAGCATGAAAGCTTAGATGAATTGGATGTAGAAGATACAAATGGAGGCCAACAAGATGACTCCTTTTTCAAAGGTTTATTATGATTAGAAAACTTTTGCATGAATCTATCCTTCTTTAACTATTGGTGGCTATGTTCTGATATCTCAAGAAGAATGTATTCTACATTTGATGAAATAGTTTTCACCTTTTACTCTTATTCATCTTTATTTTCTTTATTTGCATGAGGCTGAATAGATTCTATCTTTAAAGGTTTTATTCTTTTTCACTTAGGTTGTCCTTTCATTCTACTCATCATTCTAATATACTCCACATAAAGCCTCCTTTTTAAAACAACACTCTTAACCCACTTCTTTCTATTCAGTCTGATGCCATTAGTTGGGCCCCCAAAGTGGGTCTGACTAAAAAATTTTATTTTTTTTCATACAACTAAATTTTCAAATTGATCTAATGAGCTCAAGTTATTGAAATGAAGTCAATTTGCACCACATAAACAAATTTTCAACTCACTTTTACACCTATCTACAGACTGACTGGGCTCTAAAATCAACAATACTAATTCTTTGTTTCACATACTCTTACCTTGTCAAATCTTGTGTCACGAAAAATTTGGGGTCAAAAGATATTGACCAACAAAGTTGTCCTTTCAAAATTACCTACAAGTAAAGATGTTAGAAAACACTAAACTGCATAAGGAATTAGCTTCAAAAACTAAGCAAATGAGCACATGGGGAAATGAAAATAGAGGCATTGGTTTAGTGTCATGAGTACAATATGAATCTATGATTTGGGCTCATGAAGAATAATAGGGCGCAAATGGTGATCAGTCAAAGTGGGTTACTCAAATTTGCAGACTAGAAATAATGGTAGAAAAGTGGTTTTTGCAAATGGGATTGACCTAGAAAAGTGTGTAGATATATTTGTCAAGACCTAAAAACTAGCACACTTGAAGTATTTTTAGAGTACAACACAATGGTACAATTCATTTGACTCACCTATCACAAATTAGGAGTTATAACATCCTGAATAGGGGTTCCAAAAAATTTGCATATGTTGACACAAGTAAAAGTTAGAAATTGTGTTTGGAATCGCATTCAAAAACTGATCAAATGGATTCATTATGAGCTAAAATTTGAAACATAACAGGTCTCTAAGCTTTATAATGCAATACAAAATGAATTTTAACATTTTAGTCAATTGGGTTAGAGTTATAACTCATCAAATAGGGCTTCTCAGAATTCTAAACATTTCATATTAGCATGGCATTGATAACTGACCAAATTTGAGGGATTCAAAACCTAGGCAAATGAACTCAAAATGTCTCAAAATCAGAAACATAGGCTCTTAGGTATGGACACTAGACATTCCCAAAGCAGCGAGTCATGAAATAATACTAGGTGTGAGATATTCAATTGCAAACACAGGCTCCTATCATTATTTGACACTTAAGCAAAAATGCAAAATTAACAAATGCTCCAAATACGACTCCATGGAATGGCTCATAATGACAATTTAACTTCATGAAACACATAGATGCACTAAATGAAAGGTGTTAGAAAAATTAAACACCTCATGGAACTCAAAGGTACAACCAATTATGCATGCATTAAAAATATTTATAGGACTTAATTTCTTCAAGGGTACTCAAAATCGGGGCTACAATTTTTTGAGTGCCAACAGTGGCTCTGTTTGGGGATGCATGTCCCTTGTAGGAATGGTAAGGATTCAAATCTCTGGGAGAAGTATACCACTCACAAAAACTCTCTCGAACAACTTTATTGAAAATAGGAAAAGAGCTATCACTACTATGTACAAGTGATGACCTTGAGCCAACGAACTTCAACAAAAACCTTTACCTTTGTCAAAAACATGATTCTCATCTCAATGTACATGAGGTAAACTAGAAATATCATTCATTTTAGTCTCACCAATTAGATCAACATCTTGAAACAAATCACTTGGGAAAACAAAATCTACACCCTCACTTTCATAATGCATATAACAACTAGCTTCATTTTCTACAAGTTTCTCATTATGAAAGTTCTAATCAACATGCTCAAACATATCACACTAAAATTAAAAATCCTCTTCATTTAATCACTCATGCATGCTATCATTCTTGAATATGGAAACTTCATATTCAACTTGGGTAAAAGGATCACACATACCTTCAAATTGTATATCCTTGTACATAATCAGATGGCACTAGGAGGAGCAATCAGATTTATAATCACACATATCATCAATGTCAAAATCTGAAAGTAACCCAGAGTCATTCAATGATTCTTCACAATCAACAAATGAATCAGTCATCTCATTAGAATGTTCATCACAAAAATTATTAAAATGTGTGTGCTGATCTTCAATTAGAACCTCATCAAACACCTTGTTATTCATATCATGAGATGAAATCTCGTCAATACTTTCATCATCACACTTGAAAGAAGAACCATCTAACCTCTAATAGTAGTATGATAATTTAGCATCATCTATACCCAACTCAACTAAATTTGAAAGCTTAAATTTATCCTCAAACAATGGATTGATAACTCCATGCAATGGTCCTCTTTGGACATTATGATAAAAAAGGGGCTAACCATTATTAGGATCTTCATCATACAAAGTGTTACTGTACATTTTAAAACCACTTCTTACATTACTATCAAGAACACTTTCACCACGTGAAGAAGAAGAATCAAAATCATTATTTGAAGACACATCATTAACTCCATCAATGAAGCATGCTGAATATGAATCAAAGTTTCTTTCATTGTCTCCATTAAGATGATTCAAATGTCTTGCAAACTTATCATTATTTATCTTACCAATAGGTGTTGATGCATTGATCTTAGGATCACTCATGTACTGTTGATTATTACTGAATGCACCCTTATGACATTTATCCAAACAACTAGTCAATCTATCCTTATAGATAATCCCTTTGTCCTCATATGTTGTAGAAAAATTTTCTTCACAACCTTCAACCTTAAGCTGACTTACATAACTTTGAATTAGAAATTCACTTTCAGATTTAAGAGAAGAACTGATACCTTTACTCATGTAAGAGTACTCACTTATGTCATTACTTTCTTCCTCCCAATTTGAAATTGATTCACATGAAGACAAACATATGCTATCATGATCCTCTTCTTGACTTGAGAAAATAATCTTGCCATTGTCTTCGCATGAATCTTCTTCACAATACATTGAATCAACAACTTCACCTTTATGATTACTTGAAACATGACTTTCAACTTCTTCGTCCTCATATTGAGATGACCATCTTTCAACTTTAGATTTAATAATATTCTCAACATGATGTAATCTATGAATAAGATAATCCATTTCTTACATATCCAAATGATCAAGTGAATCCATCTTACCATCTATTGCTAAAACATTAGAATCATGTGTGCTTTGTTCCTTTGATTTTAATTGGGATGAATGTGACTCACATTCCTCCTCTTGTGTTATCTCTCCATGACATGTCAGATCAACAACACCAAATTCATGATCATAGACATAACTCTCAACTTCCTCAATTACACAAAACTGAGATCTAGGTGTAGCAACTTCATTAGAAACATCATTATGTAAATAATCATCATGAGAAGAACTTACTATTGTAACCAAAATTTGATTCATAAAATCAAACTGAGCTATTTCTCACTGTTGCAACATCAAAAACATGTGTGTCTTCATTTTTAATTGGGCTAACATTCCTTATACACACATTCTGATTTGAATTTTCAATCTAATTATACATTACAATAGGGGTGTTGATATGCTTATTTGAAACCAAAGAATCTACACCACATTCATCCTTTCTTTCAAACACATTATACCAGCAATCATTCATAGAAAAATGACCTCTAATCAATTCATACTTCAAATTATCTTCAATATCCCTAGCAGTCACAAAAGCCTAATACAATCTTTGTGGTTCTTTATCGCTTAGTAGATAGTTCATTTTCTTGTCAAATGCATCAATGTAAACAACTAAACACATTTGATCATCAAGTCTATAACTCTTAGGGATATCATTCCAAACTCTTGCAAATTTGATATTGAATTGAGGCATAAGTTCATCATTCTTAATGTGAATCTTTGAGAACTTGTCATAAGAATCAAATATGCTTACCCTTTCTCCAAATTGCTCCATGAAGGCAGAATGCAACTCACCCCATGAAAAAATGAAACATGCTGGTAGAAATGAAAACTAGTCTCTAGCATAACCTTCTAAGGTTTGAACAAATAGTTTCATGTGAACGTCTTCATGAGCAATCTCATAGTCACCCATCAAATCACTAAACAACTCAACATGATGAATAGCTGAAACAAGATGGTTCCCTTTAAACTTAGGCAAACATTTTCTAATATGATTAGGAATGACATTCAAGAAACCATGAATACCATTGAAATTTAATGGCACATATCTCTTGGTAGAAGTAGATCTATGAATTTCACTAACCGGCTCCATACTTGATGAAAGAAAACTTGACATTCTTGAAAGATTTGAAACTCATTCATCAACAATAATTATGAGATTAACAATTTGCAGTGGATCTATACCCTTCTACCAAATAAATTTCTTCAAATACACTTCACAAATTAAATACAACAAGCTAAAACTCAATCCAATGAAGTTTATGAAACCTTTTAAACTATTTTCCTCCTCTTAGAGCTGAAACTTCACTTGATGGAGAACACACATGTATAACTTATTTTCATGGGAAAGAAATCACATGAAAGTGTAGAATACCTCAAGATCCAGATGGCTGAAAATTCTTTGTCTACAATTTACAATAGCAGACCCAAAGTCTTATCGAATCCTTTACTAAACCTTTTGAATGAGCACATCACAAATCTTACCAACCTTTTAAGTGTTTCAACCTCTTTGAATATGTTCTTCTCCTACAGAAACTAATCACAATTCATGCATAATACTACACTAGTATAGAGATTAACTTTGAGTCACCACTCACATTAAGTGAGACATGAATTGAATTAGATTTGAATAGAACTACAAACTGATTTGAAATAATAGTAGATAGAAGAAACCCTCTTCATATTTATCTTGAATTTGAAACCTCTATAGAAAGCTGAAACATAACTCTTCAACACCATCAGATGCAAACTACACTTCTCTTTTCAAACAAAAATTTCAACAACAAATTTAGATCTGCCAAACAATGTGTTGAAAGCCCTTAACAAAATAAAAATACAATTAAATGCCACTGGTTGCAGAGATAGAGTTGCAACTCACAATTGTGAGAACATTTTTTGAAACACAAATTATTACTAATCTAATTCTAAACTAGGCTTTTAGCATGAAATAAACTTGCAGATCCTCAAACATTTTGAAAAAATAATAAGATACTCTTCATTTTTAGATTCTTGACTCTAATTTTTATAATAGAAACTCAAAAAATTGAACCAATTGAAGGTATACTCATTTCTCAGTAAAATTTACATCCAATTCAAGAACTACTACTGTACAAGAATAAAGCTTATTGAGGAACATGAAAATGTAGCAAGGAAATGGACTAAACACATCAACTTATTGTTGTATGAAAACTTTCTCTATGTCTTTCCTTTTGTTGTGTTGAATCCCTTTAAATCCTCAAGGTTTTTCTATCATGAATCTCAACACAATCCCCAATAGACTCACCATTTTGTTGGTGTTTGAAAATGTTGTAGGTTTCCAATTACCCTGATGAGAATATGACACATCTAGGGGCAGATAACTCCCATCTTTAACACATCATTTAAAACACTAGGCCAACTCTAAGGCTTGATCCTTCTTCACTTTAGACTCTGTAGGACCTAGGTAGGTAGACATTAGATTCAATCAACATGGTACCAGTGCAGAAAAAACATATCCTTGAATCTATAATCAGCATATAACAACCCTTTGATCTCCTAATAACTCATGTAATGACATAGATATATGGTAGAAACTTGTAAAACTAGGACATTCATAAGCTGAGTGAGGGAATTCTATTGTAGCTCTTCAACATGAAAGGGGAAAAGCATTTGATTAATGACGTTGATTAAACAAAACCTCAAATATGCAGTAGTAAGAAGTAATGATCCTATAGCTGACTAGTGCCTAATCCATTGGAAAAATCCATGAATCAAATGCATACATATGGATATTTGATACTTATTTATATATTTAGATATATGATCTATCTATTCACCTTGTAAATAGACATCCATGTTCAATCTAGATCTCATTCTTACATGATATCCCCACTAGTAAACTTGCAACCCTTTTGATTTCTCTGAAGCATTTACATAACCCATTGAGTTATAAGCAACAATGAAACAACATACAACCTTAAGGGACTACAACTACAACCTAAGCTCTTTGTTCAAAGATTATAAAACATTGAAGATCATTGATAAAGGAGACAAGATTCAAAATGAAACTCAATCTGCTATTCTTTGTATTAATTTCCTTGAAACAATACATTCATATGTATGAAATAAAAACACAGAAAAACCTAATAGATCTGAACTATCTATATTATCCTTCCTAATGCTATTCATACAAGAGAATTATGCTGAAAGAATGGTGTCAGAGTATTAGGAATGCATCAAGATTGGAACAAAAACTTGGTATCATAGCAATGAGCAATTTTTCTCCAAAAAACTAGAACCTATATAATGAGAAAGAATAAGAATCATATAGGAGGAGGTGAATTCTTGAATCTACTTTGCATCTAGCATGTGTCCACTTGGAATTCCCTCTCTTTGCAATGAAAAGACTCTCTCTAGTCTCTCTCTTCAATACGTAAATCAAATCCTTTCATTTTACCTCTCAAAGGCATCAAATATCTCAAAAACTTTATGATGAAAGAATGTAACTAATTTTGATGTTAAAATGAACTCAATGTAAAAGTGAAAAATCAATTAACTGGCTTCTAGAAGACAAGGAAACCTCTTAGAGTCAATTTTATTCACCATCAAGCTCCAAAATACTCTTATATTTGCCTCCTTGCCAATTTTGTTGATCAACAATGAGTTTTTCCTATTCTTCTGAGAATGCCCCAAGAATCACAAATTGGCCTATAGCATGAATTCGTGAATAGTTGTGTAGAAATTGACCTCAGATTCAAAAAAAATAGATCATTCCAATTCTAGTGGTATATTGGAGCCTCTATTTTGAGAAAAAAATTCCCTTGATATGCCCATTTAAAAATTGGGCTCTCATTCATGGTAGAGTCATTAAAAAGATCAATTTGAAAAAATTTAAAAATCCTATAGTCAAAAAAATAGAAAATTTTAATTTTAAATCAAATTTTCAAATTTTATTTTGGAGGCTTGCACATGAGTTTATAAAAATTAATTTTGGGACTTTGATTTTTTCATCATTTTTCAAGATGGGTCAAACTTGGTTTGATCATCCCTACCACATGTCAACATGTGATTGGTTTGGACCTGCACAGTCATAAGACTTTGTAACCTGAGAACTACATTAGCACCTTGGGAAGAGTGCCACATCAAGAATCTCTGCCACATGTCACCATCAGACTAGTCCACCTCACTACCATGTCACTATGCCACCTAGATGCCACATCATACTTGTTATGTCACTATAGTAACCATTGTGCATCTTTCCCTTAGTGACATAGCGAGAACCACATGATCCACCACGTATTGTGATCTCAAGCACCATCATTTGAACTTGCCATGTTATCACATGCATTTTTTTATGCCATGTGGCACCTTATAGTTGGTCTAGAGCTCCGCATCATCATCGAGTCATTCTATTCCCTTTGTTGACTGCCACTTGTCACATTTGGTTTGTCATCAGATACTAGGCAAGACCCACAACAATCCCTACAAATTTCAAGGTTTTTTGGCAATTCGCTATGTCACTACTAGAAAACCTTGGATTTTTCAGCAAGTGACATGGTGACTTGCCAGATTCTAACTTTTCTAGTAACCTTTTTTGGCATTTTGCACATTCTATTAATATATGTCATAGTTTTCACCTCCAACTTAGCACCAGGGTCCACCATGCAAGCCACATGTTGTCCACAAGGTGTGCCTCTTTAGACATCTCATGTTTGCAATGAATAGTATTTAAATAACTAGATAGACCCTCCCATGATGAATGTGGGATATCTTGTGGAATGACTTTTGGCACCTGCTCTATGCCTTCACCATGGTGCTTCTCATTTCTATGCTCATAGGTCCCTTTTGATACTAGTGTTTGCATGGGTTCCTCTGGCTTGGTAGCTTCCTCTCATTAAAACTCATGACTTTTTCCTTTTAACTAGCTCTGTTCCTTGCACAGGTTTCTTTTATGTGATGAGCTTCTCCTTTCTATTAGCTGGTTCCATAATGCATTTCAAAAAATATTAATGCAAATTAACTCATAAGCTAGGGGTAAGATGTATTTCAGCCAATCATGGTATGTGAGCTCCACTTTGGAGTTGAAAAATAGGGAGTCCTCTTCAAACATAAAAATAGGACACTAGGAAAAACTCCTTCCAGTATTGCCGCTCTGTGTTAATAAACATTGATGTCGTGCGTGGGGACTACCCTGCATTATCTTCCAGCATGGGAGGCTCTGGAAAATCCCTCTATCTTTTATGCAGCTTGAAAAACTTCATCATTACCATAAGTTTTTAAGCTTTCATGATATTTTCTTAGGCCATTTTTGATGGCTTTCTCTAGGATGTGCGACATTGCTCTCTTATCTAAACAATGTGTGTGCTTTCAATTTAGCATGCCCCTCTTTAGCTATGCTGAAACTAGAGCTTCCCTAGCTTGAGTTGTTGTGGCTTTATTTTTTGGATTATACTAGAGCTAATTGCTCCCCTACTTTTTCCAGTGTCTTCCTTATCTTGTAGTGTTTTCTTCAAATTGTATGTAGATTCTACATAGATTTATTTTCATGCCCATTGTGGGCTCCTTTTGTACCTCCAACTTGTGTGGATGTCACCTTCAAATCTACTGCTAAAATGATTTTTTATGCAAAACCACCTAAGATTCCTCTCTTGTGTAGCCATGGACTACACGTTTCCATTCTTGTGTATTAACACTTAAAGTGTGTGCACCATTTAATTTAGGCTCACGGGTTAGACAACCTAACAAAGTATGTGAACAAAGGCATAGATTTATTTTCCTAGTGCCTCACACTATTATAATTTAAAGGCTCTAAAATTGAGGCACTTTGTAGAAATTTTAAGGATGCATGAAAATAGAACCAATAATTTGAAGTTCATCACCTCCATTGCTCTTAATCCTATCTACCTTCTATTCCAAATCCTTGCCTTCTTCTAAAGCTGCATTTTCCATATATGACTTATGCTCCCTATTTGAACTTTCAAGTGCTCCCTCAACATCCCTTTCTAAAAATCCTTTCCACTCTGAAGATTTTACTTGGGAGCCCAAAGTCCCCTTCCAAGATGTGTTTGATTGTTTACAAACTATAGAAGATTCACCGCTAGTAGCATCAATCAACAACCTTTCCAGTTGGTTGCCATTAAGAAGCAATGTATCTAGACTGGGCTTCCCACTTGTTCCTGATGATTTACATAAGTCTTTAGCACCCATTATAAACCCAAAAATGTTACTTAGAAAATCCCTAGTTATGCTTGCTTTTGGACTAGGGTTCCCCAAATTACAAAAATCTATCAAGTCACAATTTCTTGCATTGGTGTGTTTAAAAATTGATGCTTTTTCAACTTGTACAATCATAATAGGCAATGATGAAATAGAACACAAATGTAGATCATCATCTTTCAAATCTAGTTTGAAGAGATTTAGTAAAGCATGAAAGCTTAGATGAATTGGATATAGAAGATAAAAATGGAGGCGAACAAGATGACTCCTTTTTCAAAGGTTTATTATGATCAAAAAACTTCTACAGGAATCCATCCTTCTTTGACTGTTGGTGGCTATGTTTTGATATCTCAAGAAGAATGCATTCTACATTTGATGAAATAGTTTTCACCTTTTGCTCTTGTTCATCTTTATTTCCTTTATTTGCATGAGGTTGAATAGATTCTTTCTTTAAAGGTTTTATTAGTTTTCGCTTGGGTTGTCCTTCCTTTCTACTTGTCATTCTAATATACTCCACATAAAGCCCCCTTGTTAAAACAATACTCTTAACCCACATCTTTCTATTAAATCTGATGCCATTAGTTGGGCCCCCAAAGTGGGTCTGACTAAAAAAACTTTTCCTTTCATACAACTAAATTTTCATATTTATCTTATGAGCTCAAGTTATTTAAATGAAGTAATTTTTCACCACAGAAACAAATTTGCAACTCACTTTTACACCTGTCTGCAGACTATCAACTTCGTGCTAGGAGGTGCTTTCACTTGCCTTAAAAACTGATCCAAACCTCTAACCGAGCTCTGAAATCAATAGTACTAATTCTCTATTTTGCATACTCTTACCCCATCAAATCTTGTCTCATGATGAATTCAGGGTCAAAAGATATTGATAGACAAAGTTGTCCTTTCAAAATTACCTACAAGTAAAGATGTCAGAAAACACTAAACTACAAACACAAAACTAAATTCAAAATTTTCTTCAAAAATTGGGTAAATTAGGACATGGGGAAATGGAAATAGAAGTGTTGGTTCACTATCACGAAGACAATATGAATCTATGATTTGGTCTCATGATGAATAATAGGGCACAAATGGCAATCAGTCAAAGTGGGTTACTCAAATTTGCAGACTGGAAACAATGGTAGAAAAGTGGTTTTTGCAAATAGGATTGACCTAGAAAAGTGTGCAGACAGATTTTACAAGACCTAAAAATTGGCACACTTGAAGTATTTTTAGAGTAGAACATAGTGTTTACAATCCATTCAATCTCACCTATCTTAGATTATGAGTTATAACATCCCAAATAGGGGTTCCAACAATTTTGCATATGCTGACACAAGTAAAAGTTAGAAATTTTGTTTGGAATTGCATTAAAAAAATGATCAAATAGATTTTTCATGAGCTAAAACTTGAAACATAACAAGTCTCTGACCTCTACAATGCAACAAAAAAGAACTTTTAGCATTTCAGTCAACTGGGTTAGAGTTATAACTTGTCAAACAGGGCTTCCCAGAATTCTAAATATTTCATATTAGCATGACATTGATAACTGACCAACTTTGATGGATTCAAAACCTAGGAAAATAGAGTCAAAACTACTTGAAATCTAAAATCTAGGCTCTTAGGTATGGACTCTAGACATTCCCAAAGCTATGAGTCATAAAAAAATACTAGGTGTGAGATATTTAGTTGCAAACATAGGCTCCTATCTTTGTTTGACACTTAAGCAAAAATGTAGAATTAACAATTGCTCAAAATAGGACTTCATAGAATGGCTCAGAATGAAAATTTAACTTCATGGAACACATAGATGCACTAAATAAAAGGTATTAGAAACATTAAACACCTCATGAAACTCAAAGGTACAGTAAGGTACACATTCATTAAAAGCATTTATAGGACTTAGTTTCTTCAAGGGTACTCAAAATTGGGCTATAATTTTGAGTGTCAACACTCTGCACCAACAACATATAAGTTAGAGCATGCTGAGTAAATAGTGAGTGTCGATTCACTCATATGTTGAGTCACTCAAGTGATGAGAAAATAGTATGTGCTGTGTGGTTCAAGAGCCAAGCAAGTAGTGCATGCTGAGTCATTCAGTTGTCAAGTGATAGCATTGAAGTCATAGTTAGTGCCAAGCACCAAGGACTTTAGATGTTGAGTAACATAGTTTTGCCAGAGTTGTTTGTATTAGCATAAAACTACTCTAAAAACTATTTTTTGGTGGACTTAAGGATTGAATTATAATATTTTGTTGATAAGGACAAATCCTAAGTGGGAATCCCTATGTATAACATGCAACTAATTAGGTAAAGGGAACATTTAAGTGATAATATGGATGAATCATAGATGTTGGTTCATACCTAACTCTAAGTCACCTAGGTCTTCTTAAGCAGGACAAACCCTAAACTTTTTATGAGGGAATGAATGAATGATCAAGGAGAGAGAAGCAAATTTTTCATGCACAAATAGGACATTCTTGGTGACCAAGGTATTATGATCTAAATTGCATTCTAGAATTAGTTAAAGGAGAATAGAGGAAGGCAATAGTGAACAACAAAGAGACATCTGAACAAGAAGGATCAACTATACATTAGTATAGAGGTGATATGACATCAAGAAATAGAGTGCTTATAGTAGGATCATTATTAAGACATTCTAATAGGTGAATTAGTTAAATCTCTTAATAGATTAGTCCTAATAGGCTGTATTGAAATCTTCTAACAAGGTGCTTACTTTATTGTAAGTTGAAGTCCTTTAACTAGGCACACTTCTATCAAGGTGTTGAAATCCTTTAATATGGTAAGACCTAATAGTCTTTGTAAGCTTTTAACATGACATAACCTTTCATGGGGTAGATCATGTTTTATGATCAAACATTGTAACCTTCATTGGATACACTTTATTACTATAGTCGTGAATATTTGTGGGTGTTATTCCCACCCTAGTTTTACCTTCTCATTAGAGGGTTTCTAGGTAATCATATCTTGTGTCATATATTTGTGAATGCTTATTTGTCCACATACTTTAGATGCATATGCTTTACATGATATTTCAATTTTTAGTTTATCTATTGAGTATATGAGATGGATGTATGGTGAATGTCTTTATGGGTTAAAATTTAAAGCATTGATTAAACCCCCGACCCCACCTCCCCCCCTTAGAGTTTACATTTCTTATTTTAATTCCAAAAATTGGTATCAAAGCCTAGTTCTCTAAAAGTAAGGCTTTGTATCTTTAAGGAAAGATCTTGAAAATGGAAGTCTACAAGTTGGGAAAAGTTATTGAGAACCAAGAGATTGAAATACAACTCATTCTACATCAATTAAATGAAGTAAGAGAAGATCTAAAGAAATAATTGAGTAGAAGGAAGGAAATTTCTATCGAGGAGAATGACACACAATACAAGGAGAGATGGGCACTACTAAGCTATTTGCAAATGGAAACTCCAATGAATTTGATGCAGTAGTTGCAGATCTAATGGAAAAGAAAAAAACCCTACCTAAAGAGATCAGAAATATTAAGAAAGAGAGAGAATCTCAAGCCATATTACTATGTGAGGTGACCAAACAAAAAAATAAAGCTATGGAAGAAAAAGTCATGATTGAAGATGAAAAAAGTGTTTTGATGAGCAAACTAGAAGAGAGATCATTAGAGGTAACTAGGATTGCTAACATGCAATTAGAAAATTTGGGTCAAATGATAATTGCAAATCATGAAATGAATGCCAAAGATATTAAAATCACAACATTGTAGTTGCAGAATGAATAGTTGAGAAATGATCTAAAAAAGGAAAAGGAATTTATTGAAAGTTTCAATAAGCCTAATGAAAAAAATCCTAATAATTAGAAGGTGAAACTCTACTAATATTAGATAACTCAGCACACATTGGATAGTTCGGCACACACTGTACAACTCGGGACACACTAGATAACTCAATGCCCATTGGATAACTTGGTCAATACTGTAGAGTGAAATGGGATAACATGGTAACCAAAAGGTTAACACAACTTGGGATAAATGTAACTTTAATAATACTAAAAAGCTACTGGCAGTCAATAATTGCTACAACTCAGTAATGATTACCACTTAGCAACATAGATGAGCAGGATAACATGTCAACCCAAGATGCTTCTACATCACATGTTAGAATTTCTTTAGAATAACTGAGAGGGGGGTGTGGGTGAATCAGTTATTCAAGGTCCAAATGTCCTATTCAAACAATTTCTTCAAGTGTAGTGAACCAATTCAATCATTTATTCATCCAAGATTTAATTTATCTAATTAGCAAGTTACTATAAATCAAAATGCAAGTATAACACTCAAGAAATCAACACATGACATAGTGATTTACATGGAAACCCAATTTGGAAAAAACCACTAGTAACATGCTACTCAATTCTCACCCTTTTGAAGTGATGCACTATGAAAGACTTTCCCTATCAAAGGCTTAAAACACACTGTTAAATGTGACCTTGGTAGAGGATTTAACCTCCTTGTTAAAAGTGGGCCTAGTTAGAGAACTTTAGAACATTCACTTGGAGTACCACCCTATTAAAGGATTTACAAATAGCTGTTAGGCCAACCTAAGTCCATATGATTTTCATATCTAATACAATTGCTAGAGAGTATTACAAAAAATTGACTTGATAAAAAAATACAACTTATCTTCCAGATCTTAGATCACTTCTCAGCTCATACCCTTGCCTAGTCTTCTATCTTTGCAACTCTTAACTGCTTGCTTTATATTTCAAGCTTTGTCTCCCTGAGTCTCCATACTCAATGTACCAGTGTAATCATCTTTTAATGATCACTTGTAGAAGCAAAGCCTTAGTGTTCTTCCTTCTCCTAGATGTCTCCCTCTTGACACCCCTTCAACCACTTCGCAGATTTGGCACTTTTGCAACAACAATATCAACAACTCCTTGCTTCTTGGTCTACGACTTCTTAAATAGAAGTCTTAGAGTTATTTTTACCGCTTGATTCTTCCATTTTTAATTTCAATTCTCATGGATTAGGTAGGATACATTGTATCTAAACCATATTTTGTTTCCTCTAGAAATTTTTTGACTAATCCTTTAGAATTCACCCAAAAATAGTTTACATAAGATTCTATGCTAACAACTCATCATCTTATCTTCCAAATCATTCACAAAATTCAATGTAACCACTAAGTTGGATTGGATTTGGCAAATATTTTTTATTTGAAATAATGCAGTAGCTCAACACTATTGAAATACTGGTGCTCAGCACATACTATGTTACTCGGCATCAACTATGTTTTTCTTGATGCTCAACACATATTGTGTTACTCGGCATCAACTATGTTTTTCCTAATGCTTGACACCTAAACTTTACTTGGCACTTGAAGATCACTTGGAACACACTAGAAATTTTTGTTACTTGGCTTCTACTAAGAATTTTCTTTGCTTCAACTAACTTGCTCAGCGTCAACTAAGAATTTTAGTCTAAGCTTTGCAGTCATCCTTGTTACAACTTCTTCCTTCAATGTTTCTAAGTGTGACCAACCTCTATATCTTTGAGTATGCTATCAATACACTACTTAGCCATTGTCTTAGATGATCCTTTCCCTTCATTATAACATCATAACTCAACCTTTCCCTTAGGTTCTCTTGTTACATCTTGTTGATCTAATCCTCTTCATCAATCAACAAAGTGATAGCACTTGGATCTTATAAGAAAATGGCATTCCTACAAATAACAGGTTTGACATTAATGGCAAAAAAATGATCAAAAATATTCTTTTACAACAATCTCCCTCTTTGATCTTCAACAACAATGAGTTTTTCAATCATATTCCCAACAATCACCCTCTTTGGCATTGATGGCAAACCAAACTAATCAACCATCAGATTAAACTATTCCACCAAAAACTTACCAAGTTAGAAGAGTGAGTCAAAATGCCAAAAAGTAAATTGTAACACTTTTACAACAATCTCCTTCTACTATTCTAATTGCTTCATTTCACTTCTTCCTCTTTGTTGTTGTATCCTTTATCTTTACCTTTCTTCCTTTGTATTATTCATCTTTCGTTGTTCTGATCAACCTTTGAAATCTCCCTCTACTTCTTTGGTCCTTTATTTTTAATAGTTGTTGATCAGTTGTTCACTTCTTGCTCTTTGACAAAAATGCCAAAGACATATATGCATCTTAATATGCAGATATAGCTCTTACAGGTTCATTTAATGTCTCCCTCTATCACCTTGCTTGTGATTGATTTGAAGTTTTTAGCACTTCTACTACTTTAGGCATGGATCCCAAAGTAGACATCCTCTACATCAATGTGTTTAATCTTCATCATTCTACTTATTTAATGCAAGGAATACTTTCTTTTTGGTTCAAGTAGCCTTAGCTAGGGGTATCACCCCTAACTTGCTTCTAAGATACTCAAAAGCATCTTTAGGTAGTGCTTTTGTTAAGATATCAACAATCTGTTCCTTTGAGCTGACATATTCCGTCTTCACCTGTTTGTTTTCCACCAATTCTCTTACATAATGATACTTTATTGCAATGTTTTTAGTTTTAGCATGCATTACTAGATTCTTTGATATATTGATAGCACTTGTATTATCACAATAAAGTGGCATAGGTTCAATTACCTCTTCCTTCATACCTTGCAGCAAATGTTTGATCCACGCAATATTGGTGCAGTTTATAGTAGCTACCACATATTTAGCTTTAGCAGTAGACTGTGGGGTGCAACTTTGCCTTTTGCTTGTCCATGTGATCAACCTCTTTCCTAAGAAAAGTGCTCCTCCACTGGTGCTTTTTCTATCATCAATGTTACCTCCCCAATTTGCATTAGTGTAAGCTTTCTGTTCAAACTTCTCATTCCTCTTATAGTATAGACCAAAGTCATCAGTTCCTTTCAAGCATCTCAACATTCTCTTTACTACCATTAAGTGGTTTTCTCTTGGATTGGCAAAAAATCTAGCCACTATTCCAATAGCTAATGCGATGTTAGGTCTATTGTGTACAACATATTGTAGCTTTTCAATCATTGACCTATACAATGTCTGATTTACTTCAATAGATTCATCATTCTTGGATAGCTTATGTCCAATTACCATTGGTGCGCTCACTAGTTTTGATTCTTCTAGCCCAAATGTTTTGAGTACTTCCTTGATGTATTTGGATTGAGTTACAAATCTGCCATGCTTCAATTGATGTACTTGTAATCCAACAAAGAATTTGATTTCTCCAAACATTGACATCTCAAATTCATGCTTCATTTGATTGGAAAAATCTTTGCATAAAACATCTTCTCCTCCAAATATTATATCATCAACAATGATTTCTAATATCAAAATGTCTTTACCTTCCTTAGCTTTGATGTGCAGGTTGCTATTGTCATCTATTCTTTGAAATCCTATCTTCACAAGATATTTGTGCAACCTTTTATACCATGCTCTAGGTGCTTGCTTCAATCCACACAATTCTTTATGTAGCTTGTAGACCATGTCCTTGTTCTTTTCATTGACACATCCCTCTAGTTGTTCTATATAGACTTCCTCTTCTAGTATACCATTTAGAAAAGCTGAGTTCACATCCATCTAGTAGAATTTGAAACCTTTATATGCAACATATGCAAGTAATTTTCTTACTTCTTCCATTCTTACAACAGGGGAAAATGTCTCTCCATAATCCAATCCTTCTTCTTGTGCATAGCCTTTGCAAACTAATCTAGCTTTGTTTCTTGTTATTTCACCATTCTCATTAAGTTTGTTTCTAAAGAGCCACTTGGTACCAATCACATTCTTATCAGCTAGTCTGGGAACTAGAGACTAAGTTTTGTTCTTCTCAATCTGATCTATCTCTACTTTCATGGATTTATACCAATCATCATCTTGTAGTGCATCTTTTACTATTTTTGGTTCAACCTTTCTCAATAGACATAATTCATTCTTGAGTCTATTCATTGTGATCGGTCTAGTATCCTTATCACCAATGATTTGATCTGCGGGGTGATGTCTTCTTACATACTTAGCTAATCTTGGTTCAATCCTTCTTTCCATATTTGATCCTTCAACTTCAGAGTCATCTCATTCTTCTACACATGTTATTTCATCATTTCTTCCTTGCATACTATTTTCAAAATCAGAATGTGCATTTTCCACATTCTACAACTCAACTTCTGAATGCAACTCAGCATTCATTGGTTGAGACTCAGTAAATACTAAAGTTTGTTGCTGATTCCCAACTTGATTTGCAGCATTATCTTCAGCTGTCATTCCTTCGTAGAAGTATACAAAGGAGCTATAATCCTCTATTTTCTTTGACTCATCAACCTAAACTTTTGCATGCTCATCAAAATTTACATTTGCACTCTCCACAACTTTTTTAGTGTTAGTATTCAAACACTTATATGCCTTGCTTTTAGTGGAGTACCGAAGAAATATTTTTTCATCACTTTCTGCATCAAAATTGCCATTTCTAATATCTTTTTCAATATAGCATTTATAACCAAACACTTTGAAATTTTTAACATTAGGTGAATGAAAATACCACAATTCAAAGGGTGTTGTATTTGTACATTTCTTGACTTGAACTCTATTCAGTGTGTAGATTGTAGTACTTAAGTGCAACATTTTTCTCCATCATTAAGGTTCTAGCATAGTCAATCACTGACCTATTTCTCCTTTCAGCAATACTAGTCTATAGTGGAGTTCTTGGTGTTGACGTTTGCCTTTTGATACCTCTATCATTTCAAAATGTTTCAAACTCTCTTGATGTGAACTCACCTCCTCTGTCTGACCTTAGGCATTTCAAATTCTTTCTTGTTTCCTTCTCAACCCTTGCCAAATACCACTTGAACATTTGAAATGCATTAAATTTTTTCTTTAAGAACATAACAGTCATCATCTTGGAATAATCATCTACAAATAGCATTACATATCTATCTCCTAGGTAGCTTTGTACTTCTAGTGGACCACATAAGTCTGTATGAACTAACTCTAGAACTTTATTGGAAGTGTATGCTTTGCTTTTGAAACTTGATTTAGTCATCTTCCCTAGTTGACATTGTTTTCACATTGTGTTTTCAAGTTTCTTCAACTTGGGAAACCCTCTAACTTTGTTCTTCCCGCTAATGCTAATCAAATTATCTAAATTAACATCACACAACCTTTAATGCCACAACCACACATCCTCAAGTCTAACAATAAGACATTTTTCTTCTTCCATATCTAGGTAAAATAGATTATCACTATTTCCTATCATATTTCCATCAATATCATAGATCTTGGCAGTTTTGTTTCCTAATTCCACTTTGCAACCTACATTGCCTAACTAAGATACACTCAACAAGTTGTAGTTCGATCCTTCAACATAGTATGCATTATCACATGAAATTTTCTCTATAAGTTTCATAGAGCCTTTTCCTTTGATTTGACATGGGGCATCATTACCAAATCTAACACTATTTCCATCATATTGAGTAAAAGTAATGAACTTACTTTTATCTCCTTTCATTTGATGTGAGCATCCACTGTCTATGATTCATTTGTCATTCTTGTTCACATAGGTAACCAATGCTATTGCTTCATCTTCATCTTTGTCTGATTCATCCTTCATGGCTACATAGACTACTTCATCATTATTTTCATCAGAATATTCTTCAAAAATGTAGCATCTCTTACCTTTTTCCTTATGGTTCTTACTATCATCTTCTTTCTTGTTCGTGTACTTATTTCCTTCTTTTTAATTCTTCTTCTATGTACATCTAGCAGCAATATGACCTACTTCATTACAAATGAAACATATAATAGGGAGCTTACCTTTGAATTTTCCTTTTCCTCTATGAAATCTCCTATCTAGAAGTGCTTCTAACTATTCCACATCTTCCTCATCCATGCTACTATCACTAGATGCATATTTTCCTTTTCTTCTCCTTTTTCTTGGTGTGTCCTCCCCAATATATTTCACTATCATCTTGGCCTTGAAAGCAGATTCAGGGTTCTCAAGTCTGTAGTTGTCAAAATTGGATAAGTCAAATGAAGTTAGTCTTCCAACTATTCCTTCAAAAGTTACGTGTTGCATTGTACACACCATAGCTCTTGCATGGCTGAAACTCTTATAGCATAGATAGGGAGTAGAGTTCTCAAGTATTTGCTAATGGATGTTTCTTCTTCTAGTTGTCCACTTAGAATTCTTATTGCACCCACCACTTCTTTTATTCTTGCAGCATACCAAGCAATATTTTCACCTTCCTACATCTTCATGTCATCAAACTTCCTTCTTAGGCTTTCTCTTTTTTCTCTCTAAACATTCTGATCTCCTCCATAGGATTTTGATAGGGTTTTCTACATCTTGAATGTAGTGCCACAGTCTTTGACATCATCATATTCTGCATAGCTAAGTGTAGACACAATCTCCAACATTTCTTGATTATGCTCCTTCTTTTTGTTCTAATCATTTATAGTAAGATGTCATATTGGAGTTACATGTTCTATTCCAATTGAAGTTTTTGCATAGTCACCTATTTATCTAAGGTGCAATTTCATCAAACTCTGCCATGCAAAAAAGTTGTCTATGTTGAGCTTGGGAACTTCTCTCTTGGACATCTTGATCTTCCTACTTCTAGTACTTTAAAACTAAATCAGCAGATGGCTTTGATACCAATTGTAAGAATTTCTTTAGAATAAATGTGGGGGGGGGGAGGGGCCAGGGGGGGGCGGGGGGGGTGGGTGAATCAATTATTAAAAGTCCAAATGCCCTATTCAAAATTTTCTTCATGTGTAATGAACCAATTCAATCATTTATTCATGCAAGCTTTAACTTATCTAATCAGCAAGTTACTATAAATCAACATGCAAGTATAACACTCAAGAAATCAACACATGAATAGTGATTTATGTGGAAACCCAATTTGGGAAAAACCACTAGTAACATGCTACTCAATTCTCACCCTTCCAAAGTGATGCCCTGTGAAAGGCCTACCTTGTCAAAGGCTTACAACACACTATTAATTGTGACCTTGTTAGAGGATTTAACCACCCTATTAAATGTGGGCCTGGTTAGAGGACTTTAGAACATTCACTTGGAATGCCACCCTGTTAAAGGATTTACAAATGGATTTTACGCCAACCTAAGTCCATAGGATTTTCAGATCTAATACAATTGCTAGAGAGTATTAGAAAAACTTGACCTAATTACAACATACAACTTATCTTGCAGATCTCAGATCACTTCTTAGCTCATACCCTTGCTTGGGCTTCTATCTCTGCAACTCTTAACTGCTTGCCTTATATTTCAAGATTTTTCTCCTTGAGTCTCCATACTTAATGTACTAGTGCAATCATCTTTTAATGATCACTTGTAGAAGCAGAGCCTCTGTGGTCTTCCTTCTCCTAGATGTCTCCCTCTTCACACCCTTTCAACCACTTCATAGATTTGGCTCTTCTACGGCAACAATGTTAGTAGCTCTCTGCTTCTTGGTATCTTGGAGTTCTTTTTCTCATTCGATTTTTCCATTTTTAATTTCAATTCGCATGGATTAGGTATGATACATTGTATCTAACCCATATTCTATTTCCTCTAGAAACTTCTTGACTAATCCTTTAGAATTTGCCCAAAAATGGTTTACATAAGATTCTGTGCCAACAACTCATCATCCTTATCTCCCAACCCATTCACAAAATTCAATGTAACCACTAAGTTAGCTTGGATTTGGAAAATCTTTATTATTTGAAATAATGCAGTAGCTTGGTACTATTGAAATACTGGTGCTCAGCACATACTGTGTTACTCAGCATCAACTGTGTTTTTCCTAATGCTCAGTACATACTATGTTACTCGACATCAACTATGTTTATCCTGATGCTCGACACTTGAAATTTAATCAGCACTTGAATATCACTTAGTACACACTAGAAATGTCTATTACTCATGTTCTACTAAGAATTTTCTTGGCTTTGAAACTAACTTGCTTGGCTTCAACTAAGAATTTTAGTCTAAGCTTTGCATTCATCCTTGTTATAACTTCTTCCTTCAATGTTTCTAAGTGTGACCAACCTCTATATCTTTGAGTATGTTATTAATACACTACTTAGCCATTGTCTTAGCTGATCCTTGCACTTTATTACAACATCATAACTCAACCTTTCCCTTAGGTTCTCTTGTTACATCTTGTTGATCTAATCCTCTTCATCAATCTACTAAGTGACAGCACTTGGATCTTATAAGAAAATAAAATTCCTACAAATAGTAGGTTTGACATCAATGGCAAAACAATGATTAAAAACATTATTTAAAAAAAATCTCCCTCTTTGATCTTCAACAACAATGAGCTTTTCAATTAGATTTCAAACATCACAAAGGATCCTTCAATGCTAGGTAGAAATCTCCTTTCTTGAATGCTTAAAATCCTTGAATAGTGTACTTATTTTCAAAAAGGTGTGGATTCTTGATGAACTTGAGAATATGAGATATGAATTATGAAAGTCAAGCCTCCAATCCTCCTTACATATTATTTTTCAAGTGGGAAAATAATACAAGTTGACTAGAGAGGGAAATAAAACTAATTAAACCCCCAAGTCCTTTGGAGTGCCAAGCCCCAAAATCACTAGGGATTAGGTCAATTAAGTTTAGAATAGGTCAACTTTAGGTTACCTTGATCCAAAAGTCAAATAAAAGGATACATAGACAGAGTGAGTAGTTAGTAGAAGAAATAGAGGAGAAAGTAGAAGAAGATAGGGAAAAGAGGACATCCAGCATAGGTCCAAGAAAGGTACTATGGAAAGGGTGCTAAAAGGTCTTAAAAGAAAAGTCTATCCAATTTAAGACAATAAAATACTTAACAAAATTAAAAATAAACTTCATATTATTGTTCTATACTTCATTTTATACACTTTCAAAAAAAAATTCATTTTCTTATTATTTTGATGCAACCTATGCCCTGCACATGAATAGGTACTGAAATTTCATGATGTAGTCACTTCAATAATTCATTAAAAAAAAATATTTGGCAAAAAATTTAAAAAATATACAGCTTTTGGATATCACTCTTACCTATCATCCTACTAAAGTAATTTTTAAAATACTTAATATAGCTATGTCTTTTTTGTTGCACATGAAAACAACTATGTTATATTTTATGAAAAAAATAGGAATATATTTTTTGTGCATAGAAGGTTTCACCAACCCAATCTTATCCATTTTGTAAAAAATCTAGTTGTTTTGAAAGTGGACTCAAAGTACTATAATTTACATTTTTTAGACAACTTTTCATTCTAAGTGAATGATCCTCAAATCTCTCATTCAAGTTCATGTTTACTCAATTTTAGAAAAAAAGGTGTCCACTTATACCCTCCTTTTTGTACACCATCTATTAGATAAAAAGATAGGGGAGCAGGGGGGGGGTGTAGTGGTGGTGGGGTGCAGGGTGGGAGGGGAAATCTATTATCACCAGTTATCTTACAAGGCTTAACAATCACCTATCACCAACTTAAACTTCTTAAACTTTTAGATCATTTACTTAGTAACTAGATCTAATATCACAATTTAAATTGATCTAAACTTTACATCAAACTATCAAATAAATAAACCTTCATACAGGGCTTAACAATCACCTATCACCAACTTAAACTTCTTAAACTTTAGATCATTTACTTAGTAACCAAATCTAGCATCACAATTTAAATTGATCTAAACTTTGCATCAAACTATCAAATAAATAAACCTTACTACACCACATATCATAATAATCATGCAGCTAAATACTAAGTTATAAAATTAAACAATTAACATGAAATAAACACGCAATGCAATAAGCATTCACATATTTTGGCACAAGTATTCAACATGGAAATGTTGTAAAGGGAAAAGCACCTGGGAACTAGCAACCCAAATATTATCATTCTTCTAAAGTGAGCTCTATTAGGATCCAACCTTGTTAAAGGTTACATACACATGTTAATATGACCTTGTTAGAGGATTTACAGTAAAGATAATCTGGACCTTATCACTCCTTGACATTTCTAAAGAGTGGACTTCTCTAAAGGACTTACAAAAGTTTCAAAAGAATGCTACCATTAAGATTTCACAAGACTATTACATCTATGAGATAAAAATATCTTTATGCTACAATGGTAAGAACATAATAGTAAAATGATATGTCAAGCTTTAGCACTACACCTTTCTTTTTAGATCTTTGTTTTTCTTAATCTCTTTCTTATGATCCCTTTATGGCTAATTCACACACTTTACACATTAGCTTAGTACTTCCTTTGCTTAATCTTCACAATATTGTTATGCTTGGTTCACTTTATTATTTCATCATCTTAATAAACTTCAATAAAAATAAAAACATCATGTTTCATCCCTAAATAATTTTTTTTTTTCATTCCTCTAGAATCTTCCATGTCTTCCTACTTAATCACAATCATTATATCTTCATCTGGTTCAAATTTGTTGAATCTAGATGCCCATGAAATAGACTTCCACCTTGAACTTTGTACTCTATTCAAAATTGACAAATCTTCTTCATTAGATCTTCTTTGAATTTTTCTGGTTATTGATCTCATAACTAACTTCATCCTTATCCTTGAAACTTCTTTAACATTCTCAATTTTCATCAAAAGTTGGTCTCAAATTAGATCTTTTATAAAATTGTTCTTGTTATTCAGGTGCAATGAACATTACATCTTGCTCAGTCAATAATAGACTCAATTAATACTAATTTTTTTTTATTAATACTATGTATCCTTTACTTCTTTATCAGGTACTCAATGCAACCTATAGTAGCATAGCTAATATTGTATTCCTTCAATCACTGACCAAACTATCTTACTTATACATGATTTCAATACTTAATCAAATCATGTAAAATAATCAAACCAACATTACACTTTCAGCCCATAAGTCATTCAAGTTCCCATTGAATACCATACATTTATCAACACTTACAACACCATACTTTCTTCAAATCTTTTTCATCCATAAAATCTTCTTTATCAATCAAATGATTTGGCACTCTAATAAATTAGCATAATGTCTAACCAATTAAGGCTTGACATCAATGATATAACAAATGATATGACTCATTTACATACATTAACAATGTTATCAATTGGGGATAACACCATCTTGGTTCACTTAATCCAGTTTTAGCTACCATACAAGTATTACAAAAAAAGAAACTGGATTCAAAGTACTCCAATTTATACTTTTTACACAACTTTTTATTTTGAGTGGATGACCCTCAAATGTCTTGTCCAAGTTTAGCATTACCTAATTTCAGAAAAATAGTGTCCATTTATACCCTCTTTTCATGCACACTTGGCCCATTTTTAGCTACCATACAAGTATTATTGCAAATATTGAGGTAGAAAATATTATATTTGCTTTGTTCTCCTATAGCTAAGAGTTTGTGTATCTTGTTGAATATTCTATATGACCCTTTTTTTAAACTCGAACTTATAGTCCTTATCCATCAGCTAGGCCATACTCAATAGGTTATATTTTAATCCTTCCAAGAAATATATGTTACAAAGTAAATTCCACCAAGATATGTGAGACATGGTGGGGGTGGGGTTTGGGCGGGGGGTGGGGGCTGAATTCATTATGAAATTAAAACAACTCTCAATGTCTTCTTTAATTTTGAAACATGTAAACAATAGATTAAACAAGCATAGAAAGATAACCATACATAATAAAATTAGATTTATTATGTAGTGAAACCCTATATCAAAGAGAAAACCCCTATGGGGATGGTACCCACAAATTGATGTACTAATATAAAAAATTCCTTATGAAAGGATAAATACTATTAGGAGTCAATGAAGTACAATCAGTACATATGATTCCCTATTAGGAGACTTTGAAACCTTGTTAGGATATTGCAACCATGTTAAGAGTTGTGTCAACCTTATTAGGAGTTGAAAGGAAGATAGATCGACCCACTATCCAAATAGATTCAATGCTATCCTTACTAAATAATACATATGTATGTCAACAACTATTGAACAATAACTTGTCTTACCAAATAAAGTTCCTTATAAGCTCACAGTACCTCAATTGCACCAATCTCTACTCTAATCCAAAAGATATTTTCATTCAAGCTTACATATCACAATACATATCATACTATCTAGACTAGATGTTGTTGATCTTATAATCACACTCTACCAGAAGAAAATGACCTTTATAACAAGTCCTAAAACAAATTATTTAGTCAGCCTTGAGACTTTCCCAATTTACAATAATAATATAGGACCAAATTAAGATATTACATTGTTGATCTCTAAGTGTATGTTTTCAGTTAGTGTCCAAACACTTTGTCATTTGCAAGTAATTTACTAAGAAAGATTACAAGGTCACCACTATGACAGAGTTATCTAGTAATTGTTGAGTACACAATACTTATTTTGAGCAAGACAATGATTGTTGATCATTCAATAGAGTCCAAGAAGATATGTAAACCAAGAAATAAAATACAAACCAAGAAATACAATGAAGACCAAGAATATTGAAAAGTTATTAAGAGCTGAGAAAATAGACATATAGAAGCCCACTAATTGTAGCAAGGTTTATGCATGACCAAGCATCAAAGCATGCAAGTATTGAGTAATTTAGTTTTGATATGATTGTTTATAATGGAAAAAACTCATATGTAAACCATTTAGCTTAAAATTATATGGCATTTGATATTTTTAGAGCTAGATTAGATGTTGTTTATGTGTCATTATAGAAGGCAATGAACCCAAGGTGAACAATTCAACCAATTAGAAAATGGGATGTAAATAGAAAAAGATGATGAAGTTTAAGTCATTGATCAAGATCTAGAAAGTTCACACAATATCTATTTAAGGAGGGTTCTAATTCTAGAATCATATTGAACATAGAGAGAGATTGTAAGCAATGAGAATTTTTATCAAGATGTGAATAGGTGAATGAAGGAGTAAGACAAAGTTTTTGAGACAAAACTAGTAGAAGGAAATCATAGAAGTGAAGGATTGAAAAAAGATATCATATTAGGAGAATTAGATTAGAGATATAGGAAAGAGGAGATCCAATATCAGCTTGCAAATAATACCAAGGGTCAAGTACTAAATCAATTATTTTTTGATTGAGACAAGGTAAATATCTTAACATAGTGGTCCTAGCAAGCCTATGTACATCTCCTAATAGATTCCTTAGTTCATTGTGGGTGTAATATCATTTAACAAGGTGATACCTAATAGTCTCTTGAGATTTTAATAGGGTAGACCCCTCACAAGGTAGATCAAATATTATAACTTTAATAGGTTCACTTTATTGTTGCAATAGTGAAGGTGTTTTGATTTCAACCTCAGCCAAATTTTATCTTCATCTTGAAGTGTTTTTGGGTTACTAAATCATTATGTTATGTGTTGAACTCTTATGGATGTCATGCATTTTATTTATGTTAGAACATTCAAGTTTTATTCATATATCTATAAGATGAATTAGGTGTGAATTTATATTATTGGTTTTGAAGATAAAAGTTTAAGATTCTGATTCCCCCCCACCTTACATTATCTTGTTCCCATAAACTTATTCCAACAATCGGTATCCAAGCCTTGTTCTCTTTTAAAGAAGCCTTACAACTTAAGAGGATAATATCATAGAGATGGAAGTGTACAAGATGGGAAAGATCATTGAGAATCATATTATTAAAATTCAGATTGGGTTGCAATAATTGGAAACAACAAAAGAGGGGTTAAGGAAAACCCTAAAAAGAAAAAGAGAGTTAGTTATTTAGATAAATGGCATTCATTACATAGAAGTTGACATAGAAGGACTACTAGATAGTTGAAAGACTAGTAATAGTAATGAAGAAATGAAAAAATTAATAGAGAAGAATAGTTCCCTCGTGAAAGAAGTAAAAGATCTCAAAATAGAAAAAGAAATTCAATATGTTACACTTTGTGAAGCAATTGAACAAAAGAAGAAAGAAATGGAAGACAAGATCATGGTTGAAGAATAACAAAGGAAGATAATTAGAAGACTTGAAGATACATCCTTTGAGGTTCATAAGCTCAAAAATAATTGGTTGGAAATGATAAATTAATTAGTGATTGCAAACTAGGAAATAAATTGAAAAGACATGGAGATCACAAATCTAAGGTTACAATATAAGAAATTGAAAATGAGTGAAGGAATGAAAAGGAACTCATAGAAAGGATGAAAATACCAAATGAAGTGATCAAACATGTTGAAGACATGATGAAGTCACCTAGAGAAAAAGACACCTCTGGACTTGGATTCAACAAGTAATCTACTGAAGAAGGAGAATCATCCAAAAGTAGAAAACAAAGGAATGGAAAATCAAAAGTCAAACCTACATGTTACTACTGTGTGAAAATTAAACACAAAAAATATTAGTAGAAGTGAATATTATAAGAAAAATTCTAAACCTAATTCAAGTGGTAATTGTTTTAAATGCAAGAAAGGAGGACATCAAACACATTAATGTAAATCAAAAGCAATGATTCAACTAGGAAGGCATCTAGATTCCAAGGTCATTGTTACAATTCTCAAAAGTATGGAGATAGAGCTCATGAGTGTACACTGTCATGACCCAAAATTTAAGGATATATGAATATTTGAATAACATATTATACAATGATAATAATTAATTATAATAATAAATATTATAGTTAAAATAGAAATTATAATATAATTATCAAACATACTATTAATAACTAATGATAATAAATTGATTAATAAATTAATCAATATAATGAGATATATAATAGTTATAACTAATAAAGATATTAATTATGAATATATCAAATAAAAATAATAATTTTAATTATAAGATTAACATATCGAAGGATAATATTATAATATATCATTATAATACAAATAGTATAAAGGGAAAATACCCTACCCAATAATAATAATGTTTTTACCGATATTATTATTAATGTAATATGTGGTTACACACTCAATACAAAGGTTTGATTAATACACCCAACCAACATATTACATTAACACATGGAAGAGTCATGTCACATTGAACAGGTATTTTAAAAGGGTGAGCAAACGACTCAAAGAAGGCAGAGGAAAAGGGAATAAAAAGAATGCAAGCTCAAAAAACTATGGGAAGCAAGATCCATATCACATATCGACTACTGAATCACATTGAAAGGATATAAATAGACATTCGACAGGAAAACACTGCAGATTCACCGAACCACATGGAGAGAGGATGGATTAAAAGATGCCAGGTGGGAAAAAATACAAAGCAACACAATGAGAAATACTAAGGAGAAAAACTCAATACACAAGCAATACAAAATAACACCACTTAATACCAATGAATGGAATTAGATTCTTGTATGTGAATTACACTTATTGCATGCTAATTAAAGAAAGAAGACAATGGCTTGGGAGATCATGGATAGACCAAATCATCATAGTAAGAAGGTATCAAATCTGCTGACAAATACATTGGACAAGATCATCATTAAGGGTATAAAGGACACCGCACCTGAATTGTGAATGAACAATACAATAGGCATATACGTGGCCCAACACTTTAAATAATGCATGGAACAAGGATAGTATGTGGGTTTAGACAGCATCAGACCCAATAATAACATGAAGCTGGTCAAGCTTTGATGTGTATATTAACACTCAAAGCAATAATCAATGAAACATTATCATCGATGGGAAGAAGTGTTAAGTTGATCTAAAGAGGAGAATATTAAATTGGTGGATTGATTTATTGATAAAGAAAGGGACATAAATTAATAATAAGAGGAATATTATAAGAAAGGAATCTAACTTCTTGTTCTTAGAGAAAATAATCATATATATATATATATAATTTAAAGGATTGACATCTCTTGAAGATAAATATAAAAATCTCATATATTTTCCAGTACTTGAAGCCATCAAATTGGGAATCTAGAGCGATTAGAGGTAAATCTAAAAAGGGGACATTACAATTGGTATCAGAGCATTGATCCTACCATCCTATAAAATTAGTAAATGAAGAAAGGAGCAAAGATGGATGAAGTAAACATCTACCAAACTTAGGAACATTATTGAACAAACTAACCAAACTCTAGCAGAGCAGATAGAGAAATCAAATCAAGCACTTCTTCAAGACTTGCAAAACATGGGAAATTCCATAAATAATCTAAGAAACAATAATGCTAGTGGAAGAGATGTAAGTTCAAACCACTCAAAAAATAATAGAGCTTCATCATCTCGAGTGCCCAAACCCCTTTTCTTACCTCAGGAGGACCCCTCGATGGAAGGAGAGGGATGAACAACCAATAATGCTATTGAGAATGCAAGAGCTTATGCCAGTCTTGAACCAAAAATTAGAGAGCTAGTAATATTTAGAGAATTCTGTGAAGCCAATAGGCAAGAAACTCCCAGGAGAGGAAGAAGACCGCAAAATAAAGATCTTAAAAGAAAAGTAAATAAAGTAACACTTCTAAATTTTGATGGATCAAAAAAGACCATTGCACATGCTTGGCTACAAAAATTGAACACTTTCTTACCCTTAGCCCGATGATAGAATAGGATGCACTTCAATTTGTGATCCTTCACTTAGAAGGCATGACACATGATTGGTGGCACCAAGGCCATGTTACTCAAGCACACCAAAATATAACTTCTTATGAAGAATTCTCTCAAAAACTCATTAGAAGGTTTGATAGAGAGCACCCTCAAGAAGACTTTAGAAAGCTGACTCAAATCAAGCAACGAGGATTAGTCAAAGGTTATATAACTGAATTCCAAAAACTCTCAGTCAGAGTTATAGGAGTAGATAATGATAGACACACTTACTTATTTGTGGAAGGATTAAAAGATTCACTAAGAGGGTTGGTTAGTGCTCTTAAACCAACATCTTTTGATGATTCTATTGAAATAGCTTTGAGATTAGAAATTTCATCATCAAGTTGTAGACCTTCAAAAAACCATAGCAAACCATTCCACAATACGAGTGAAAAGTACAAGCAAGAATCCCCAAAAAGAAAATGTTTTCACTGTGGTGAGGACTTTGAAAAGGGTCACCTATGCCAAGATGAGAAAGCTCAAAAATAATGAGAAGACTTAAGAAGGAAGAAATTATGCTTCAAATGCAAGGAATCATGGGAACCAGGATATAAATGCGGAAAGAAAAGTCAAGCTCATAGAATAGAGGAAACACTCGACCCAGAATTAGAAGGAACAACACTGAAGAAGATGAGATTATATATGAGCAATGTTAGTATGCTAATAGAAACCAAATTTAAATAAAGCTTCTACAAACTAAACAAAATTCATAAACTTCAAGATAGACTAAGATGAGCTCTCAATTGAGAATATGAGCCATTAATGGGCTCTCTCAATAAGAAGCTCTCTTGTTGAGTGGCTTTTTCTAAATAGATAGGATGTATGCTCAAGCTTATGCTTCAAAAAGGGCTTCAAATGGAGTTGGAATTTGGGTGTGAGTGTATTGTTTTGATGTAAAAAGGCTTCTTAAAATGGCATTATGACTTTACTTCATGGATTGTGTTAAAATGTCTTGGGAGAGGATTCCTTAAATAGGCAAAGGGCTTGAGGTATTGAGGGCTAAGATGCAAGGATGGAGAAAAGCTCATGGAGGGCTCAGATTGCATGAGAGGAGAGCACATGGGTTGTGCTTCCCTACAGCCAATCAAGGAGTGACACATGTCACAGGGTGAGAGGATGGAGGAAAGGGGAAGGATGAGTCAACAAAGGAGGCTCAAGGGATAAAATCTTCATAAAGACCCTCATAATGGCTTGTAAGAGCAATGAAAGGGCTTGGAAGAGTCATTTATGGCCTAGTGGGCTTCATAAAGTTTTATGGTTGGAATATTTTGAGGGAGATGAAAGGAATTTTGACTTGGGCTTGATTAGGAAGGATTTAAGCTTGCTTAGGATTGTGCAAATGATTAGAGGATGGATTAGGATGGTTTAGGATTAGCTTAGGGATAGGCAAGTGGATGGCATTTAATGAGGGTGGGTGAAGGAGGAGATATTTGTTAACTTTGGCTTGGGTTAGTAAGTCTTAACCCATGTTTAGGGAATGTGACAAGGTTAGGATGGAATTAGGATTAGGTTTAAAGACATCTTCTAGAAGAGTCTAGACTTTGGATGAGGATAAAGACTTTCTAGAATAGTCTAGAACTTCCTACAATGAGGATGAAGACTTTCTAGAAGAGTCTAGAACTTCTTAGGATGAGGATAAATTAGATTTTAGGAAATAAATAAAGTTATGTTTATTTCAAGGGTTTGGGTTGAGGAGATATTTATTAAAACTTGTTTAATAAACATGAGGATTAATATTTAATCTTAATTAAATATTTTGAGTTGAGATTAGGGGTAGGAAATGATGGGATTAGCCTTTAATCAAAATTAAAGAAGGATTAGAAGATTTTGGAAGAGGTTAGTGGTCTTAAGGAAATTGGCCAAGTTCTGGGAAATTTTTTTTTTTAAATTTTTTTTGGGTTTTTTGGTCAATTTATTAATCAAATAATTAATAAATAAGGAAATAATGTTTAAATAAGATTTAAACATTTTTGGGAGGGATTTCTTAATTAAATATTTTTAATTAAGATAAAGGGATTTAATGGCATAAAAATTAATTAATTAATTAATTAATGATGATGTCATCAAGAATTTTTTCAAAAAATAAAAGTACTTTATTTTCTAAAGGATTTAGGTGTCTACATTTTGCCCCTCTTTGATGTGATGCCGCAAGTGGCATGGCATCAAAGATAAGAAAATAAGATGCCCAAGGCTAGAGTAGGAGAGGAGAGAATGGGCTCCGAGATGCCCCCTCAAGAAGGCGGCGGGGAGAGAAAGCAAGGCTCGATGGCTTCTTGAAAAGTACAAGAATCCGAGATGAGCAAGGAGACTGAGATTGGCTTAAAAGAAGAGGTTTAGTTAGCTCAAACTCTCACTATGGGAGAATGATAAAGGGAGAATTAGAGGCACAAGAGAAAGCAAGCTTAAGATCTCAGAGATTGTAGAGGATGAAGGAGCGAAGCGCTATAGAAAGGAATCCAGGATAGGGAGATGGATGATGGGATGATAAAGCTGATGCAACAGGATTTCAAAGAGTCAAATTGGCAAAAGATGGGTTTTGGAGATCCCTAGGACTAGGATTGTGGAGCTCGAAAGATGAGGCTTGGTGGATTGATTGGATTGGTGGATCCCTAAGGCTAGGATTGTGGATCCCTAAAGCTAAAAGTGCAAATTGATTCAAAGAGATACTGATGCATAAGTTGGGGTAGGAGAGACAGATGCTAGACATGGATGGGGGATAATGGAGATGAAGGGAAACCATTGAAGCTTTTTTGAGTAGGGGGATTCTTCAAAGAGAAGTACCACCATGTAGTTGAGCACTAGATTTGCTATAGGATTGTTGGTTAATTGCCAAGGTTACCAAGAACATCAAGGCTATGTCACCAATCATCCAGAGGACTGATAGACTGACTTGAAACAAACATGCAAGGATTGTCCCAGCATCACACATGATTCCCAAAGGAAGTAGCATGGAACCAACACTGGGTAACCCACAAGTAGAAAAGAAAAACAAACAAAAGACATCATCAAAACCTTACACTTAGATTGCCCCATTTGCAGTATACCATGATATGGAAGATCGTGGCAACCTTGAGGAGGGAACAAAAAGATTTCTTGGAAAAGATAACTCAAGACCCAAAGGGAAGATTCCAAATCAAAAGAAAGCAAAAATCCAAAAGAGAACCGTTTTCCAATGAGATGGGTAGGATGAGGTACTAACGGACCAAGATCAGATGTGAGGAAAGCTATATCCTGCAAGGATCTATCAGAGAGCACCTAAGCTAATGGATTCTGGATGAGTGATGCATCTGGAAAGCTGAACTAAGAAGGAGAACACTTTAGTGATAGAAGATTTAGCTAAAGGATGCATTGGAATAGCTAACCAAGGGTTGTGCGATGTGTGCAAGATGTTGATCAAGGAGGAACTGACATAAAAGCTGGATAGATACAATGGTACTAAGCTAAAGAGGATGTACAAGCTAACAGACCAAGATATGTTACAAATGTACAAGGTTGTTCATGTTTTGGTTTTGTGAGATGGAAATGTTGGTGAAGGGTGGGATGTCTGTAATAGTTGATAGGTGGATAGGTAGATGGTTTGTGAAAAGCTTAAGGAAAATGGGATTCTTTGTGTGCATGTGATAGGATACAAGCTAGGATACAAGATTTGGCATATAATACAAGCTAGAATATGGTTCAAGCTTTGGACAAGATTTGGATATAAAAGCTATGATACAAGGGATGCTACAAGATTTACAAGCTAGGGTACAAGATTTACAAGATGAGGTACAAGATTTACAAGCTATATAGGAGGTATTTACAAGCTTCATTAGATTTTGAATATTTGGTCGGAACACTAAGGGAACAAGCAGGCATTTTATGGGATGGTGGGTGGATGGATGAGGGATAGGATAGTGATAGATAATGGATTAGTCTTAGTACACAAGGTACCTAAATTACCAGGTTTTCACCAAGGTACCTATCTAAGGTGCTTGAATTGCCAAGTTTTCACCATTGGACGCTTATTTCTCTTTACTATTTTTTTTGTATTTTTCAAAAGCTGGGTATACCAAGAATCTTCAAGCATAGAACTTCTTGAGATGAATGATGTTAGTAAGATCATTCAAGAGTTCTCTTTTTGGTGTAGATAACTGATAGGCTCCAGAGCCAAAGGATGCAGTGACAACATAAGGACCAAGCCATGTAGGTTCAAACTTGCCTTTCTTTTCTCGATTGGCTTGGACTTTCATATTCTCTTTGATGACCATGTCACCTAGCCGAAAGTGTCATGGGAGCACCTTCTTATTGAAATTTCTTTTGAGATGAGTTTGATAGACTGTGAGATGATCATAGGCTTGTTGTCACTTCTCGTCTAAGAGATCTAGTTGGGTGAGTCTGGCTACTCTGTATTCTTCATCTAATATTTGCCCTTGCAAAGATATGCGCAAGGAGGGAAGTTCAACATCTATGGGTAGCACCGCTTTGGCACCATAGACTAAAGAGTATGGAGTTGTGCTTGTGGATGTACGGAAGGAAGTTCAATAGGCCCATAGGGCTGGATTTATTTGTAGGTGCCAATCATAGCCAAAATCATTGACAACTTTCTTTAGGATTTTGAGGAGGGTTTTGTTAGTTGCCTTTGCCTGGCCATTACCTTGTGGGAAATATGGGCTAGAAAAGTGGTGATGGATGTGGAGGGAAGTGCATAATTCTTCCATGTTGAGATTTTCAAAGTTACCTCCATGGTCGGTGAAGATGGTGGATGAGATGCCAAAGCGGCAAACAATGTGGTACAAGATGAACTTGGAGACCTGAACTCCTATAGCTGAGACTAGGGGGACTACTTCCACCCACTTAGTGAAATAGTCTGTAGCTATTATTATCCATTTATGTCCATCATATGAGAGAGGTGTGATAGTTCCAACCAGATCAAGGCCCCAATAAGCAAAAGGCCAAGGTGGTGCAATAGGCTGTAGATCTAATGCTAGAGCGTGCACAAGATTTATGTACTGCTGACATGGGAGACACTTTCTGACAGAGTCACATGAGTCTTCTTCAATGGTAGGCCAATAGTAGCCTACTCTAAGGATTTTTTGTGCTAGGACAATACCACTCGTGTGGACACTGCAAAGTTTGGAATGTACTTCTTTTAACACCATCGTGGCCTCATTTTTATCTAAACATCAAGAGAGAGTATCGTGATAACCTCGATGATATAGGGTATTGGCTATGATAACATAGCGGGATGATTTTTGGATGAGGTTCTAGCATTCAGTACGTGTGAGGTGAGGTGATATGATACCATCATTAAGGTAAGCATGAATCTCATGGTATCAAGGGGATTGGGGACCAACCAAAATACAAACACAGTTTGAATCCTCATTCGCATAGGCAGGTGTGAGGAGCTACTCGGCAGAAAATTCATACTATGTAGCTACATGGGGAATTTCCAAGAGTGAGCTGATAGTAGCCATAGCATATGTTGCTTTGTTTTGTATTCAAGGTACTTGTGTAAATTGAAGCTTTGTAAAATGTTGGGTTAGCTGATCAACTAGCTCTTTGTTGGGTAATAGCTTTTCATCTTTGGTTTGATATTCATTTAGGGCTTGCTTGATGATGAGCTGAGAATTGCCAAAGATATGTAACTTAGTGATGTTCTATTCTATAGCTATCTTTAATCCTGCTATGAGAGCCTCATATTCAACTATATTGTTGGTGCTAGGGAATTGTAGCTTGAAGGGATTTGGAATGTAATCTCCTTGAGGTGTGACCAACAATATTCTTGCCCCTGATCCATGAGATGTGTATGAGCCATCAAAATAAAGTTTCCATGGGGGTTGTTCTTCAATTAGACAGATATGCTCATCTAGAAATTTTGTGATCAAAGGATATGCATCTATTAGAGGTGCATCAGCGAGGCGATCTGCTATAGCTTGCCCTTTGATTGCCTTTCTGTCCACATATTGGATGTCAAATTTGCTAAGGAGCATAACCCATTTGGCCAAACGGCCTATAAGTGCTGCTCTAGAGAGCATATACTTGAGAGGGTCGATCTTGGAGACTAGTTGGATGGTATGACTTAGCATGTAGTGGCGAAGCTTTTGAGTTGAGAAAATAACTACCAAACAAGCTTTTTCCATAGGAGTATAATTGAGTTCATAACCAACTAGGGTTCTACTGATGTAGTAGATGGCTCTTTCTCTACCGTAGTCATCAAGTTGTGCTAGAAGTGCCCCTAGAGTAGTAGGCATTGCTGATATGTACAAGATCAAGGGACGACCAAGAACTGGTGGAACCAAGATAGGGGGATTGGTGAGATACAGGTTGAGCTGATTGAAGCTGCATTGACATAAATGATCCCACTTGAAGTTTTCATCCTTCTTCAGTAAATGTGCAAATGGTGTACACTTATCTACAAGCTGGGAGATGAAGTGCCAAATAGATTGAAGCTTTCCCTGAAGAGAGTGAAGCTATCACAGTGTTTGGGGAGGAGGGATGTCTAAGATAGCCTTGACCTTCTTGGGGTCGATCTCTATACCTCATTTAGAAACTATAAAGCCTAGAAGCTTGCCATATGTGACCCCAAAAACACATTTCTTGGGATTCAGCATGAGATGATATTTGGCTAACCTATCAAAGACTTTCTCTAGGTCAGCAAGATGATCCATGAAGGTATTATGTTTGACCAAGATATCATCCACATAATCCTCCAAAATGCTATGGATGAGATCATGAAAAATGGCTGTCATAGCTCTTTGATAGGTAGCCCCAACATTCTTTAGGCCAAAAGGCATCATGTTGTAGCAAAAGTTTCCCCAAGGGGTAGTGAATGTTGTCTTATGTTGATCCTCTTTTGTAATCTTGATTTGATTATACCCAGAAAATCCATCCATGACGGACAAAATTTCATGTCCAGCTGTAAGGTCTACAATCATATCTATGTTGGGTAAGGGAAAATCATCTTTTGGACAAGGTTTGTTAAGATCTCTAAAATCAGTGTGATTCTGATGTCACCAGAAGGCTTAGTGATGGGGACCATCTTGGAGATCCACTCTGAGTAGTTGATAGGTCGGATAACCTTAGCAGCTAACATTCTTTCTAATTCAACTTTGACTAGTAATGCCACCTTGGGGTGCATTTTTCTAAGCTTTTGTCTGACGGGCCTGATCTTTGGATCGACTGCAAGATGATGAACTACAAGCTTTGGATCAAGTCCTGGCATGTCCTGATATGACCATGCAAATTGGCCAATGTTCTCTTGTAAGACCTCAAAGAGGAGATCAGCTTGGTCTTGTGATAGGGATGCAGCAATGTGAACAATTCTGGGGATCTCTAAAGAACCAATCTTGACTTCTCTAGTATCGTCAATTAGAATAGAAGACACCTCTATTCGATTATCTTGAGGAGGCAATGCTAAATCCTCATGTTCTGCTTATGACTCTAGATTTTCTTGCTAAGGGGCTCTCTTCGCTACCTTAGCTAGTCTTGGATTTACCCTAGTTCCAATTTTGGGTGCATTAGAACTAGGTTGGGGATTTTCTCCAAAATACCCCTTGGGATCTAGCTTTGTTTGCTTGTGAGGTGTTTCAGCTCCCATGAATCTCAGAAGCACTTCCTCTTATATGAACTCATCAATGTGTATGATGCTTGGTTGGTCTCAATCTATGAGTTGTGGATGGGCGAGTGGTAGGTCAATGAAATGGATGGATAGTTCTTGGAGAATAGAGTCTCCGAGGGAGATTTGGTCTAGGATATCATTGCAGGTTCTCCTTTCAACTTCCTCAAGAATGTCTTCAATTTTGACAAGGTCACGGTTAATGTTTGAAAAAGCATGACCATTTTCATTGGTGCCCCCAATTGTGGGTATGCCAAAGCCAAGACCTGACTTCATTTCCTAGTGGTGTGCTTCGATGGGGCACTGCATGCCTCTTTCTTCTGGTCCTAGACCACCACCTTGATAGTTCCATTTGTCAATGATGAGCTTATGTTCTTGGGGATAATTTTGGTTGAAGTGATCAAGGCATGCTTGATTTCTTGGAGGTGCATCCTTATGTAACCAATTGTTGATATCTAGAGTGAGCTCCTCATGAAGAGGGATTTTTGAGGATACAAAGGTTGTTGGGCCAAACTATTTGTAACAAAGAGGTGGAATTTCCTTAGCTTTGTGATATGTCGATCACCCATGAGCATGTGGATCAAGTGGGAGTGCCCTGACAACAAATGCATCTGACAAACTATACTCTCCATAGCCTTTGTTATTGATCTTCATGGTAGATAGGGTGGAGGCAAGGATGGTTTCTGGGTCATTACAATTGTGGGATGAGATAGTGATGGCTATGTCAATATCAATTTCAAGGCAATGGTTTGAAAAATGAGGCTTCAACCACATTGCAGTAAGCAAAGGGTTCTGGATTGGCATGGACTGTTACCTCAGTACCCTAATGTAAAAATTTGATGCACTGATGGTAAGTGGATGGAACAGCTTTCATGGCATGAATCCATGGGCGACCAAGGAGGATGTTGAATGTTAGGTTTAGATCAATAACATGGTAGAGTGTTTCTTGGATGACTAGCCCAACCTTGATTGGCAGCAAAATAGTTCCTTCTATGGTTCTTTCCAATTTGTCATAAGCTTTGATGGTGATAACCTCACTGATGATATCTGCCTCAGTATACCCAACTTTTTTTTATGAATTTTAGGGTACAAATGTTCAAGGCTGATTAATTATCTATCATTACTCTTTTTACGAAAAAATTGGATACCATAATGGCTATGCGGAGTGGAAGGGTGTGATTTGGCTCGACCACAGGTATGTCAGTGGGTTTGAATGATAGGGCACATGAGTATGAAAGGTGTCCAAAAAGATTATGAAAATTAGTAGCATTGATATCTAAAGGGACATGATATTCTATGAGAGCACTATCAAGGATGTTCTTTTACATAAGACTAGTGCGAAGAAGGTCTAAAATGGAGATTTGGGCTTGCATGTTCCCAAGGTGTTCCAAGATATTGTACTGGCTTTTTGATGGAGCTGATGGTGCTGGTGAAATTGGTGGGCCTACGATGTTAAATCGTGCTCTTTGAGTGGTGACTGCACACTCATTGTTTGGTCCTTGGATATTGATAACATTGATAGAAGGCTCTTTTTCAGATATACAACCGATGAGGCTGCCATAGTCTATGTAGGATGAAGTGTGGTTATTGCTCTTCCCATGCTGTTGGTTTGGTTGGCAGTTTTTGGTGTTGTTGTTGTTGGTTTGGATATGTGCTTTTCTAGGATTTTGGTTGTTGTGAGTAGGAAAAGTATTTTGATAGATCTGTAAGCCTACATTGGGAGAGGTTTGGGCACCAACGATGATTTCTTTCTGATCAATGAGGTTCTACACATAATCTTTCAGTTTCATGCATCTGAGGGTGGTATGACCTTTGACCCTATGAAATTTGCAGTACTTATTATCTTTGTACCATGCAGCTTTGGATTGGCTTGGGTCGATTTTTTGGGTAGGAGGAAATTTGATGAGGTTTTCCTTGACTAATTTCTCAAAAATGACATCCAAAGGCTCACCAAGGGGTGTATAATTTCTAGGTACAGGTTGGAATCTGGGCTTTTGCCTTGTAGCTACATTAATGGCATTAGCTTGATTGCTAGACCCTTGAAAGTTGGGTCTTGGATTGTGGTTTTGATAGCTTTGGTGATTCTTCTATTGGTAGTTGATAGCTTGTTGATTGTTTGGTTGATACAGTGGGTTGGGTTGACTTTGGGAAGGACCAACAATATTCACATGCTTGGTGTCAGTGATGCCATCTGTTGCAACATGCTTGTTTTTTTTTCAATACATAGACTTGTCATTGGAATGTGTTTTATTTTGGTTGGCTTCCTTGTAAATCTTGACCACACCATCTTTAATGAGTCCGTGCTCAAGGATCATTCCTTTCTCTTTGATATCTTTTTAGGTCTGCAAATAGTTCATGGTCATGTGGTGAGCCAAGCTAGGATGGGCATTATCAATAAACATTTTCACCAAATGGTGCTCTGGCAAGGTGCAAGATATGCGGGTGGTAAGGGTTTTCCATCTTTGTAGATATTCGAGAAGGCTTTCTCCACCTTTTTGCTTAGTGTGGACAAGATCAACTACTGAGAGCTCTATTTCAACAAGATGAGCATATTGGGCTACAAATGCTTCAAACAATTCAGCAAAGTTTTTAATTGTGCCATATGGGATTCTATAAAACCATTCAAGAGCTGGTCCGGCCAAGCTTTTGGGAAAGAGATGCAAGAGGAAGATGTCACCGTATGCCACTTCTTGGCAGTGCAATAAAATTCTTTGATATGTGTGACAGGGTCTCCTTCTCCTTTGAATTTATCAAACTTGGGTATCTTAAAGTGTTTTGGAAATGGTGTCATGGTAATGGCTCTGTCAAATGGGTAAGGACACACATTCTCAAACTTGAAGGTTTTTGGATCATTTCCCTCCTAGATGTTCTTCAAAGCTATCTTCATGGCTTCCCATTCTGAATTGATAGGTGATGGCTGGGGTACCCCCAATGTAGGAATGCCCTGAGGTAGGTATGTGCTAGATGGGGCAATGGAACATGGATGGTTTTGAGGTATGGGCTAGTAGGGATTGTACATGGCTTGGGCAACTGAATGGTGGATGATGGGTTACTGAGGTGGAGGTGGCACATATTGTTGCATGTGTTGTGAGGCTTGTTGCTGATATTGGATTTGAGGTTAGGATTGAGGAACATAAGCTAGCTATGGGATAAATGGATTGCTTTGTGGAGGTAAGGTATAAGATGGGTGTAAAGCTTGGGGAAAGGATTGGGGAGCTTGTGGAACTTGACTTTGGATTTGAGGAGTTTGACCAATATATGTGGGATGTGCCCCCATTTGGGAAGGTATTTGCATGGTAAAAGAGGCCAAGTAATTGGTGGTTTGTGGTGGTGGATTTCCTCCTAGAAGTGGCTTAGAAAAATAGTTAGTAATAGGAGGTAATGGATTAGTTGGTGGTGGAGGTGGTGGGAATTGAAAGCTTGGGAATGGAACTAATGGAGTTTGATAGCTTGGTGGCTGGATTTGAAAGCTTGGTAGAGTGGTGGCAGGAGCTTGAGTCACTTGAGAGCTTGGAAAAACATTGGTAATAGCTGATGGGGTTTGATAGCTTTGTGGAATGAGGGTAGTAGCTTGTGGATTTGTGGCTGATGGCACTGAGCTCCAAGGACCTCGTGGAAATGATGGAATTGTGTTCTGAGCTGAGGTAAATAGGTTTGGGGTGATAAAAGGTTGATTACTTGGCCCCATGGGTGGCATCCCAGTTGTATATTGCTGCGGTTGGCCAAAGATGCTAGCATTGATTTGGGAGATGGGTGGATTTGGAAGGTTGGGTTGGAGAGCAGCAGAAGCAATAGTGAAGGGAGTGAATAGTGAGGTGTTTTGGGTGAAGGGGGTTTGGGATGGAGTGATATGGACCAATGGTGGAGTGGTGGTGGCTGGATTAGCTTGCAGAATGGAGATTTCAACTTGGGTGGAGGATGGTATGTTTGGGTCTATTGAATCATATGGATTGTCTTGAGGCTCTTCTTTTGGCGCATATTAAGGATAATTCAAATCATAAGAGCCTATGGGTGGTGGGAGTTGCTAAAACAAGGGATGAGATGGATCTGATAAGGGAGAAGGTCTTCCAAAGTCGAAGGCTCCGATGTTGTCCCTTCGAAAGTTAGCCATGATTGTTTCTTTGTTCTTGTCTATAATAGCATTCACCAATACTGCATTTCTTGGTTGGTTCATGAAAGCTTCAATGTTAGTAGGTGATGGTATAGCTTTCTATGGGTTGAAGGATGGTTGGGTACTCAAGGGGAGTGAAGCTGTTTGATCCAAATGATAGGGCTCCATTGTTTCCTTCTTCTTCTTGGCTAAGCGAGTGACAGGTGGCATGAAAATGCAAAATGTTCCTAGGGATGAGATGCAACAATGTTGATGGATGCAAAAGGGGAAGGCTTTTCTTTGCAAGTGATTTCCTAGGTTGAGGCAAAGCTATATGAAAAAACCTAATGAGGATTGGGTTGGGAATTATAACTTCAAAGATATGTTGCTAAAGCATGAAAGGTCTTCTTTCCTATGTGCAAGCTTGGTGGTGATTGTGTCAACTTAAGGATAGACTGATGATCCTTTAGGAAGAACACGAGATTGACCACTTGTGGATCCCAACCTTTAGCTTAAGGTGTTGAGGGATAACAAGTGACAAAGCTAGATTACCCTAGACAAAGCTCTATCAAAGGAATAACCTTAGTGAGATTGGTGGATTTGGAAGATGTTAGGAATGGCAAACTTTTGGCAAGGTGACAACAATTTTGAAGGCTTGGATGTGAAGTTTTTGGATTGCTAGCTAGATGGTTTGGTTCTAAATGAGATGGATGAGCTAAAATTCTTAAGGGTATGACTAAGGATGGCTAGCTTACCTACAAGGATGATTCTAAAGTGAAGCTTATGCAAGAAGATGTGGAGAAATAAGGGGGTCTAATCATAGAAATCATGCCTAGTTGGTAAGGTATACGCAGGGTTAACACTTGGATGTTGGTTAAGTTGGATGGTTTGATCTAACCAAGCATCTTGAAGGGCTTCGTCGGCAACTTTTTCCTCTATTTTGTGGAGTTTGGCAATTTGAGGGCTTGGTGTTAGTTCCTTTCTCTTGGCTGAAAGTTCTTGGTATGCTTGAGATGGCTTGAGTTTGGCTTTGTGAAACTTCTGTTTGGGTTTGGGTTGTTCTAACATGAATTCCTAAATTTGCTTGGATTTGAGAGATCTCGATTATTTTGCTTCAACTTGTTCAACTTCTGGAACAAGCAGTGACTATGCTAAGTATGCCCTAAGCTGGGATTGACCAAGTTTGGCAAACATTCATTCAACAAATAAAAAATAAAGCAATAGATAGGAACAACCAGATAGAAGTTTTTGATTCTCAGAATGTGATACTTGTGCCAAGGAGTGTGTATGTTTTATAAATGTTTCGATCAGTCACTTCAAACACATTAACACCCTAGATGGTTGTCTACAAGGCTGGCAGTTGGTTTAGCTAGGGAGTCCTCGATATACCCAAGGTATGAGAGGCTTAGGTCCATAGATGAAAACAAAAAAATGTCACACAGCCGAGAGGAGCAGTAACCCACTTCTCCTCTTTCACTTCTCAAGGGTATAAAGTTCCTTGAGGCTTAGCCCAAGTGACAAAATCTTGATTTCAAGAGAGGTGTCTTTGGATTCACCTCTCAATTTTTATACTTTGCCAGAATGTTGGAGTTGAGGTCATCTAAGGGGTAATGAAATCCCCAAGCAGGCCTCCTAAAAAGAGAAACAAGGTTTTGGATCCTAATCTTATGCACCCAAGATGGCCTTGAAAGATGACAAGGGGAGAGAAGACTTGGATGACCTTGGGCTCAAAAACATGTTTGTTCTTTTTCCAACTGACTCTTAAGTTTGCTGATCTAGAATTTGAAAACACACATGTTTAGGTTGCAATGTTTATTCCAACTTTGAAGTGTTTGACAAAAGTAAAATTGATCGAAGAATGAATACAAGAAGAAGAGTTAGGGTCAACAAAAAAGTAAACCTGTGTGCCTGGAGGCCCTCCACGTCAAGTATCGATTAATTTCTTTTAAGGAATTCAAGAGTTGGTGTGATTTTGTTTTAAACCCAAAACAAAGATGTGTAAAATTTGATTTCAAGCACGTGCCCGAAGGCCCTCCACATCAAGAGTTGTTCAATTTTAATGTCTAAATGAAGTGTTAGTGAGCCTAATGTGCATTCAAGGAATTTTCTAAGTTAGAAAAACTAATAAAAACACAAGTAAGTGAAGTTTGATCTTTGTGGAGCACTTAACACCCTCTTAGGTGGACCCATCCCCATAGATGGCGCTGAGATTGAAACCAATGGTTAAATTGATGGGTGATTAAAGAGTGTGAGTCCAACTAAAAACTCACTTAAAGAATCTTTATTTGGTTTTATAATTTAGGAAGTTCCTAGAATGTAGATTGTTTTTATGCCCCAAAAATTGAAGTGTGAGATATTGCAAGGGTTAGTTGATCTTTTGCATTCAAGATTGAGTTTGTTTGTTTTAAGCATGCATTCCAAGAAAGATTGATTTTAATCCATGGAATTCAAGATTATGTTTGAGCAACATTCATTCAAAAGAAAAATGTTTAAACATTCAAGTTCATTTTAGCAACATCCGTTCAAAGACAAGTGTTTAAACATTCAAGTTTTTTCCTTTGAGCATTGAAGATTAAGATTTTATGTGTTGTTTTAAGAACTTTGGAATGCTTTTTTTTCACCTTAGATCATTCAAGATTGTTTTGGACTCAAAAATGAAAATAACTCTTTGGACTTTGGTTTTCATTCAAGATTTTCTTTTCTAGTTTGCATGTTTTAAGCCCAAAAATGATATTCCTAGATTGTTTTGATGCATGAAAAACTTTAGAAACATTCAAGATTTTGCAACAAGACATTTGTTTAGAACAAATAACAAAGCTTTTAGGAAAATTTTGGCAACCATTTAGGACTCTTAGTTTTCATGATATTTTTAAAAGAACTTTAAAATATTTGCAAATGAGGTTCATTTTATCCTTGATTGATGCTTTGAGTTTGGTTTAGATTTTACTGTGCACTTAGTGTTATTTTGAACCTTTTGAAATGGAAACTTGAAGTTCTTTTTAAATTCCCAAAAATGAAGTGTTCCTAACTTTGCATGAATGCATCTAAAACCTTGATGTTGCAAGGATGCAAATGTTGGATTGGTTTAGTTTCACTTGTTAAATTTTTTAAATTTTTTTTGCAAATTTTTAGTTTTTAATGGATTTAAGTATGATTTGGGAGTTCATTCTAAGCACTAAAAAGAAGTGTGTATGATTTTTCTTCCTTGAAAAAAAATGGCCAAGATCTCCCACAAGAAGAAGAAGAAGAAGTAGATGGAATAAGAAGAATATAGAGAAGAAGAGGAAGAAGAATTCCAAGTGCTTTGTCCACCTATAAGCTTGAAAATTTTGCAAACACTATGAGATAGACTATGAGTTCCTTTGTCTTCTTCATGCTCATGTGGACCTACAAAACTAATTTATACAATCCTACCAATCACAAAAACAAGAAAAATTAGCCAAAATTAGCAAATGACATACAAAACTTGACTAAAAAAGCTAATGAAGATGACCCATGCGGGGTCCCACCGGGCATGCCAAAATGCATATGAGCAATGTTAGTATGCTAATAGAAACCAAATTTAAATAAAGCTTCTACAAAATAAACAAAATTCATAAACTTCAAGATAGACTAAGATGAGCTCTCAATTGAGAATATGAGCCATTAATGGGCTCTCTCAATAAGAAGCTCTCTTGTTGAGTGGCTTTGTCTAAATAGATAGGATGTATGCTCAAGCTTATGCTTCAAAAAGGGCTTCAAATAGAGTTGGAATTTGGGTGTGAGTGTATTGCTTTGATGTAAAATGGCTTCTTAAAATGGCATTATGACTTTTCATGGATTGTGTTAAAATGGCTTGGGAGAGGATTCCTTAAATAGGCAAAGGGCTTGAGGGATTGAGGGCTAAGATGCAAGGATGGGGAAAAACTCATGGAGGGCTCAGATTGCATGAGAGGAAAGCACATGGATTGTGCTTTCTTATAGCCAATCAGGAAGTGACACATGTCATAGGGTGAGAGGATGGAGGAAAGGGGAAGGACGAGTCAACAAAGGAGACCCAAGGGATAAAATCTTCATAAAGACCCTCATAATGGCTTGTAAGAGCAATGAAAGGGCTTGGAAGAGTCATTTATGGCCTAGTGGGCTTCATAAAGTTTTATGGTTGGGATATTTTGAGGGAGATGAGAGGAATTTTGACTTGGGCTTGATTGGGAAGGTTTTAAGCTTGGTTAGGATTGTGCAAATGATTAGAGGATGGATTAGGATGGTGTAGGATTAGCTTAGGGATAGGCAAGTCGATGGAATTTAATGAGGGTGGGTGAAGGAGGAGATATTTTTTAACTTTGGCTTGGGTTAGTAAGTCTTAACCCATGTTTAGGGAATGTGACAAGGTTAGGAGGGGATTAGGATTAGATTTAAAGACATCTTCTAGAAGAGTCTAGACTTTGGACGAGGATAAAGACTTTCTAGAATAGTCTAGAACTTCCTAGGATGAGGATGAAGACTTTCTAGAAGAGTCTAGAACTTCTTAGGATGAGGATAAATTAGATTTTAGGAAATAAATAAAGTTTTGTTTATTTCAAGGGTTTGGGTTGAGGAGATATTTATTAAAACTTTTTTAATAAACATAAGGATTAATATTTAATCTTAATTAAATATTTTGAATTGGGATTAGGGGTAGGAAATGATGGGATTAGCCTTTAATCGAAATTAAAGAAGGATTAGAAGATTTTGGAAGAGGTTAGTGATCTTAAGGAAATTGGCCAAGTTTTGGGCAAAAAATAATTTTTAATTTATTTTGAGTTTTTTGGTCAATTTATTAATTAAATAATTAATAAATAAGGAAATAATGTTTAAATAAGATTTAAACATTTTTGGGAGGGATTCCTTAATTAAATATTTTTAATTAAGATAAAGGGATTTAATGGCATAAAAATAAATAAATAAATTAAATAAATAAATAATGAATAAATGATGATTTCATCAGAAATTTTTTCAAAAAATAAAAATACTTTATTTTCTAAAGGATTTAGGTGTCTATAGAGATATGATAAAGGGAATAGATGGAGTTTCGAAGAAGTTCAACCATAGTTAAAAATATGAAATTGTAAGTTTCCTTAATTAATGTAATCATAAAGGTGTAAAATTGATTATTTGAGAAATGATTTAGGGATTTCAAGTAGCTTTCCTATGGTGTCTATAATCAAGGAAGGTTTATAAGATGTCTTATTGTAGTACTAGTTAAGGGAAAGACTATATAGAAACCCTACTGTACATAACTTTCCTATGGGGTTTGCATTTAAGGGAGGTCTGTTAAGACACCTTATTGTAGTATCAGTTAAGGGAAAGGCAATATTTAACTTTCCTATGGGGTCTGCAATTAAGGGAGGTCTGTTAAGACACCTTATTGTAGTATTAGTTAAGGGAAAGGAAATATTTAACTTTCCTATGGGGTCTGCAATTAACGGAGGTCTGTTAAGACACCTTATTGTAGTATTAGTTAAGGGAAAGGCCATATTTAACTTTCCTATGGGGTCTGCAATTAAGGGAGGTATGTTAAGATACCTTATTGTAGTATTAGTTAAGGGAAAGGCCATATTTAACTTTCCTATGGAGTCTGCAATTAAGGAAGGTCTATTAAGACACCTTATTGTAGTACTAGTTAAGGGAAAGACTATAAGGGCATCTATCCTTCCTATGGAGTCTATAATCTGGGAAGAGCTTCTATGATACCCTATTATAGTACTAGTTAAGGGGAAGATAGTAAGGGAACCCTACCACTTTCCTATGGAGTCTACAATCAGGGGAGAACACCCTATTGTAGTACTAGTTAAGGGAAAGATAGTAAGGGCACCATACCAACGTTCCTATGGAGTCTGCAATCAAGGGAGAGAAGTTAGGACACCCTATTGTAGTGCTAGTTAAGGGAAAGATAGTAATGGCTCCTTTTCACAAGAACCTTTCTAGCCAAACAAGCAATCCACTAAGTAGACCACCTCGTGTGGATGCCTAACACCTAGCACTGGGGCTAAGAGGGCCAAAGTTTCGCTCTTGGGCTTAGCACAGATTTGTCTTGGATTAACTTATTATCATTCAAATTTATTTGAAGTTTATATATATGCATGTACTAATGCTTATTTTGTGGTTGCAAGGCTTATAAGCCTAAAAAAGAAGTATAATCATTGTGCATTATTAATTTTAGGATCTAATCAAGGTTATGTATGATGTGTCTACATCGTGTCTACTTGGTGTCTTCATGCATCAATGTGTATGCTTCATGTTTTCTTCATGTCTTCATACATTCATATGTTTTCTTCATGTCTTCATACATTCATATGTATACTTTGCATTCAAATGCATACTACATGTGTGGCTCTTTATAGAATAGAATGAAGTAATCTTATAAGTAAAATCTTGAAAGGGATCTAGTAGTCAATTTTGTTATATAAGGTGAAACAAATATGAAAGTGATTATTGCTTGAGGACAAGCAAATTCGAGAGGGGAAGACTTGTCATGACCCAAAATTTAAGGATATATGAATATTTGAATAACACATCATATAATGATAATAATTAAGAATAATAATAAATAGATAATAATAAATATTATAATTACAATAGAAATTATAGTATAATTATCACACATACTATTAATAACTAATGATAATAAATTGATTAATAAATTAATCAATATAATGAGATATATAATAGTTATAACTAATAAAGATATTAATTATAAATATATCAAATAACAATAATAATTTTAATCATAAGATTAACATATCGAAGGATAATATTATAATATATCATTATAATACAAATAGTAAAAAGGGCAAATATCCTACGCAATAATAATAATGTACTTACCAATATTATTATTTAATGTAATATGTGGTTACACACTCCATACAAAGGTTTGATTAATACACCCAACCAACATATTACATTAACGCATGGAGGAGTCGTGTCACATTGAATAGGTATTTTAAAAGGGTGAGACAACGACTCAAAGGAGGCAGAGGAAAAAGCAATAAAAAGAATACAGGCTCAGAAAACTATGGGAAGCAAGATCCGTATCACAAATCGACTACCGAATCACATTGAAAGGATACAAATAGACATTGGATGGGAAAACACTACATATTCACTAAACCATGTGGAGAGAAGATGGATTAAAAGACAACAGGTGAGAAAAAATACGAAGCAACACAACAAGAAATACAAAGGAGAAAAAATTAATACATAAGCAATACAAAATAATACCACTTAATACCAATGAGTGGAAATAGATTCTTGTATGTGCATTACACTTATCGCACGCTAATTAAAGTGAGAAGACAACAGCTTGGGAGATCGTGGATAGACTAGATCATCACAATAAGAAGGTATCAAATCTGCTGACAAATACATTGGACAACATTAAGGGTATGAAGGACACCATGCCCGGATTGTGAATGAAGAATATAGTAGGCATATACATGGCCCAACACTTTAAATAATATGTGGAACAAGGATAGTACGTGGGTTTAGACAGCATCAGACCCAATAATAACATGAAGCTAGTCAAGCTTTCATGTTTATATTAACACTCAAAGCAATAATCAATGAAACATTATCATCGATGGGAAGAAGTGTTAAGTTGATCTAAAGAGGAGAATATTAAATTGGTGGATTGATTTATTGATAAAGAAAGGGGCATAAATTAATAATAAGAGGAATATTATAAGAAAGGAATCTAACTTCTTTTTCTTAGAGAAATTAATCATTTATATATATATATATATATATAATTTAAAGGATTGACATCTCTTGAAGATAAATATAAAAATCTCATATATTTCCCAGTACTTGAAGCCATCAAATTGGGAATCTAGAGCGATTAGAGATAAATCTAAAAAGGGGACATTACATAGACTTAAGAAGAAGTCACACTTGTTACTTGAGAATCAAACTCATATAGAAAAGAAAGGAAATGCCTATGATGGGGATTACAACAAATGGTACAATTGTCACTATTGTGGAAAATATGGACACATGCCAAAAAATTACATCAAGAGAAATGTTCTGAGTAAATTGAAAGAAATGGTTAAATGGAGAGATAGTATGTTTTAGTTGCCTTAAATTTGGAAACATCAGTAAGAACTCCAAAACTAGGACACCAACACCAATCAATAAAAATGACAAAACTAAAGGGAAGAAGAATGGATAGATATAGTAAGAGTTGGAAGCAATAGAGTAGATGAAACTATGGTCACCCAATCTAATGGATCAGATGGTCACACCAAATATCACTAAAGAAAAGAAGGTATGTAGGAATTTTATACTTAAAGTTATATTTTACATGATTTCCTAACACAAAAGTGATGAAAAGCTATATCTGCATAAATATAGGTGCATTAAGATCTATCAAAAATAGAAAATTAGAAAGTGTCAAGCTTCAGTGGTACAAGTCTATATTGACTGAGCCTTTCAGTATAGACTTAGTGATCAGAAAGAATATCATTTCAACCAAGTACAATGGTCATGACCAAGTGCACAAATATAAAAAAATCCATAGTAAATATTGAGCCAATTATCATGCACCATCAGAGTACAAAGACATTAATTGCAAACCTACATTTAAAGTGATGCCAGAGCATCCTTGGTTGGCTAGCAATCTTGCATGTTGGGGTATTTTGGCTTTGGAGTTGGAGGACTCAGTCAGTGTAAGATGGTACTCAATTGATGTTGAGTTGGTTATGGTTGTTTTGCTAATTGAGTGAATTGTTTAATGAATGCATTTAGAAATGCTTGGAGCACTCCATAGATACTTTTTTTTTATTAGATAAATAGGTTTTACTGGTACCTTGAAACCCAAAAGTAATTACATAACTATGGCTAATAATAAGCAGTTAAAGCCCAGTCGAAAAAAAGACAATCTCTTAGCTGATAATAAGCAAAAAGCCTAGCCAAAAACAAAGGCCAATGAAAAGGCTAGTAGAACATCTACTCAAAAAGCTAGAACAAGAAAAAGCCAACAAAAAATAACAATCATTGATCAACAAAAGATAGAACAAGAAAATTACTCTTTTGTGTTCCTCTCGAGCTCATGAATGGTCTAAGCAGCTTCATAGGCTTTATGGGTCTCCTCTACCATGTGCTCATGGGTCTTCTATGCATCCTAATCCAAACTAGTGAAAGTAATATTATTTGCCACATCCTCATCAGTTCTAGCTCTTCCTCTATCCTTGTCATCATCCACATCTAGCATACCTCTAGCTTTTAGCACACCAGTCAAGGAAAAAATATTTTCATTGATTGATTTGAGAATGGAGATCATTTGATTTGCTAGGTTATGGTTATAGTTTTCCAAGTTTTGAATTCTCCACTTAGCCAAGTTGAATCTATCCTCTTGGTCCTTCTAATAATCCTAACCTGGCTCTTTCTTATTTCTCTCCATATGTCTAATCTTCTCCCTAAACTCCTCCAACTTGTGATAGAGCCACTTGATTGATCTAAAGTTATCATTCATACTATTATGAGCATTATTCAATAAATTCATACCCTTCTCCCTTGCATTATTAGTTATTGCCACAATTGTAGGACCAATGAGGTCTTCAAACTTGGGTTGTTATGATTATCTACCAAAATCTAGGGGTTCATGACCTCTCTTACAATACCCTTAGTTGTAGTTCTGACTTTGAAGTTCTTCCAAGCTTTTTTTCTTTCCTTCATGACCACTTCACCTCCCTCACCCCCAATATCCTCATTTTCTTGTTCCTAGGGTTGAAATAGGGGATGAATAGGGGAAAGTGGAATAGTCAAAATATTTGGCCCCCTAGCTCAAAATGCTCTCTTCATCCATGCATGTTTCCTTATTCTCTTTCTTCCCTGCAAGATCTTTTGATTTGGTAACCTTTTCCTCCTATCCCTCTTTATTAGAAACCATGTCCTCCCCTTCCTCATTATAATCCTTATCATCCTGTCCTAATTTTTTATTCCCATGTCCTCTGGGACTCTTCCTTCGAGGGATTATGGCAAAAGGTGACTTTGTATCCTTTCCTTTAACTCTATTACTTGAGGAAGTGTTCTACTCCCCCTCTGAGCTAATACTCTAGATTTCATTAGAGTCAAAAGAAAAACAAGAGCTACCTATGTCTTTAATAGCATCTACAACATGCAAAGGGTTATTTCTAATTGTTTTACCTTTGAAATACTGATGAGTTAACAATATTAATCCCTCATGCAAAGCAAGATTCACTAAGGGTTTCTTCTTGAAACTAGAAATAGCCTTATTCATTGATGTAAATAAATAGTACAGAAAGGAAATTTTAATATCATGGTAGAAGTGATTAAGAAGAACAAAATGATAAGTTCTCACTTAGTCAAATTTGGTATCTAGAGTGGTGTACTCAATAATAGCTCGTAAGACATACCTTCAAAGTTTCTTGATGGACTCCATTTCATAGTGCACCTTAAATTTTACCAAATTATTCTTTTCCTTCAAGCTCTTCACAAAATCCTTCACCATGTTCATTATAGCTTCTTATCTCTGAGGAATTCAAAGCCCTCCACTGAGATTTTAGACACAGTAGCCACCACTTTCTTTGCGACTTGAAAAGAAACACCATTCACTTTCACATTCCCATCTTTCCATGAATTCACCATGTTCTTTGCAACATCTAGGTCAAAACTATGGAGTTTTGCAACACCTCCCTTCTCTAGTTTTACCCAAACTTTAGCCCTATTTTTCCATTTTTCCACCTCCCCCACTTGGCAGATACTTGTTGACATTATGGTCAAGTTTTTTATTAGTGACTCACACTTAGTCAAATGGTTAGTAGCTACCAAGCTTACCTTGTAGTTTACAATTTTAATTGAGTAATTTAGGTTTTACTGAGTTCTATAGTTGCTACTAAGTTCTAGAATTAGTAATTTTTTTATACTGAGAAATATCTACCAAGTTGATAAATAAGAGTGCAAACCAAGCTTCACAGTGTTCTCTGAGTTACACTATTGTCAACCATGGTCTCTAGTGTTTACCAAGTTTACAGTATCAATGACATGAATCTAGTGTTGATCGATCCAAGAAGTGTCAACTAAGTGATTTAGTTTATATCGATCTCATAGTGTTAGTGTTGACCAATCCATGCAGTATCAACCAAGTGATTTAATTTAAATGTCAAGTTTCATAGTATTGACAAAGTCACCAGTGTTGACCAAGTTCAAACTACTTGGAAGTAATAAGTATGAATCGAGATTCTATGTCTACCAAGAGCATGTTGATGCCAAGTGTTGACAATGGTTACTAAGTATTAGAACCTCACTGAGTTTTTCTTTAGAACCTGAGGGCCACCAATTGAGCTGAAATTGTGTATTTTGGTGAAACTTCTATCATAGCCGACTCTGATGAATTGTAATTTGGATTAATATATATGAAATATATTGTATCACATCTAGAAGATATATAGATATATATGTCTAAGAGATATAATAAGAGAAAAAGTGTGAAGTAAGAAGGCTACATGAAATATAAGGAGTAGCAAAGATTTATCTATCACAACAAGGTGATCATTATACTCCAAAGGAATCTCAACTATCAAATCAGACTTGCAAATCAAAGATTAGCCACTGGTTCATCCTAACAGGTGGAACAATCAAATCCTTTCACAAGGTAGACTTAACAATTTTTTTTTGAAATCTCTTTACTGAGTGAATACTTCATTGTTTTTTTTGTAAATACTTTAACAAGGTGGAGTTGGTAGTCCTGATTGCTCCTAATAGGGCAGATCATCAAAAGTGATCAATTATAAGCATTAACTAGCCAACTTTATATTGTAGTACTAAAGCTTGTGGGTATCATCCCCACCCAATTTTACTTTCTATTTGGAAGGTTTCTAGGTCATCATATCTTTTTTCAAAATGTTATGAATATTTTAATGCTTTCAATTTTTCATGCATTCACTTAGATCAAGGATTAATTTGTGAAATAAGAATAAGTTTTATTAGTTCCTGATTCAACCCTCCCCTCTCAGTAACCTAGCCTATCCTATATTTACAGCAATTGGTATCAGATTTTTTGGTTCTCAAAAAAGAAGCTTTAACAACTTCAGCAAAGATTAGAGACAATGGAGGTATATAGGCTAGACAAGTCTATAAATAATGAAAAATTGGAGTTGGAATTGGCTATTGGGAAACTAAGGAAAGCAAATGAGAAACTCTCACAATCCTTGAAAAGAAGAAAATATCTTTTAGTAAAAATAAATGAAAATGTCTACATTGAAGAAAGAATTAAAGATATCTATCTATAAAGAAACTCAGATGAAGCTGATGAGGCAATCAAAGACCTATTGGAAAAGAATTGCAATCTTTAAGAAGAAGTTAGAAAGATGAAAAGAGAACAAGAAATTTAGTTAGCAAGATTATGTGAAGTCATGGAAGAAAAAGACAAAGCCAAAGAAGAGATAGGAGGAAATAATAATGAAATATAGCATCTATTCCCTCAAGAGGAAAATTTCATTGATCAGATTACTAGTACAAATGAATAAATCATGAATGAAAGATTGAAAAATGATCAAAATAGTAAAAAGAAAACCAATTAGAAGATGATAAAATCTCAAGTAGATATAAATTAGTTGAATAAGAAAAGTCAATATAGATAGAAAGGAAAAGCAAGAATAAGATACACAGAAGAAGGTGAATCATCGAAGCAAGGAGCTCAAAAGAATCAAAGGCTTACTTCCAATTATTGTGGTAAGTTATGTTATACATCAAAATAAATGTTGGAGTAATGGTAAAGAAAAATTCAATGGAAAGTGCTACAAGTGCAATAAACATGGTCATAGAGCAAGTGAATGCAAAAAGAAACCTAAATTTGAAGATAAATGTAACAAGTGCAATAAGCATGGGCACAAATCTTGTGAATGCAAAACCAAGATATTGAACCTAGCATAACAGATTGTGAAAGCTATATTTGGTTGGGACTACAAAACATGGTGTAGATGCCACTACTATGGAGAACATGGGCACATTGGAGAAAATTGTGTGAAACAATAGATAAGGACAAGAGAAACCACTAGAAGGTGTTTTATTTGTACAAAACTTGGACATCTTGGCAAGAATTGTATGAACACTAGAAGGATTGAAGATGAAAAGAAAGCCAAAGCTGACAATATTAGAAAGTAGATGAGGTAGCAATGGATTCCAAAATATTCTTAAAATGCAAGTCCATGCCTTGAAGCACATGTCACTCAAGAATTGGGTGATTCAAGAATTTCAACTTGATCTCTCAAAGGAATGACTAGAACTGAGACTCTGAAGGAGAAATCTTACATCAGTTTTAGCTAGCTAGAAGGAAAGATCCATATCAACATTAATGATGTAAAGGGATCACTGAGTGACTAAGGAAACTCTAGACCTTACCAAGTCAGGTCAAGTTGTAAGGCACTATCAAGTTCAGTCAGGATACACTAAAATATTACGTGGACACCAAGCTATGGATGTGTCTACCAAGAATTAAGATTAAACTAAGTGGAAGACATTCTATCACCAAATGAGTGACCATAGCAAGCATTGATGGAAATTTAAAAGTGAAAATTTGTTAAAAGGAAAGAAATAGAATTCATTTTTCACTGTGAATTTTTGAAGAGCTATTTACAAGAGAAATTTTTGTGCTTCCAAGAAATGTTGTATGTTTATTGTTGAATATTTTCATGTTTTCATAAATCCTACTAAGCATGGAATATTCTAGTAGAAAGAATAGGAAGCTACCAAGGAGAATCTCCTTAAGATTCAGAGTATTGAGGAAACTAACCTAGATAAGATTGCAACAATAATTATGGCCTCATTTCCTCACTCTCTAAGAAAAGATTTAATGCCATCAAGCTCAAAGAAAGCTTCTTCGGAGTTGGTTGTTGAAACCACTACAACACTATGCACCCAACCAATCTCTACACCTGTTCAGCTTAGTACCATATTGACTGAAGTGATTAACACTTCATCTTCTGAGCAGCTAGTGCTTCCTCCATCATGAGATTTAGCTACACAACATTAAGGTATTTCTACTATCAATGAAATGTCTACTTTTGTTGCTAGCCCTTTTATTTCTACTATTGTTACAATTCTAAGTATGCAAATAGTAAGTACAAAGATAGTTGAGAGAGCTTCAACCGAGTACTAAATTTCCAAGTAAGGGAAAAGGTAAAGAAGAAGGCATTGATCTTGATGAGGATATAGTTATTCCAAATTGGGATATCTCTATTCTAAATCCTAATAAAATGAACATATTAGGTGAACTATTGCAAAAGAAAGCTAAGCAGTAGAAGCTTAGAGAAGAGTAAAGTAGAGAAAACCAAGTGCTTGAAGATGTGAAGAACATACTTGTACATGCACTAAGTACTGAGGCTAATAGTACACAACCTATTATGGTTCAGTTAGTAGAAGTTGTCTAGAAATTCAATGAAGATCTGAATGGACAAGAAAAGTTGTTACAAAGAGAAAAGAAAAAATTTGAGAACAAGGTATTAGAGCAAGTTGCACAGGAAATTACAATAAATCAAGTAGAATTATCTACTATTCTCAGCTCATTGGAAACCTCTAAAAATAATGTATCTTTATTATTTATTAATTTATGTGATACATCTATCTTCACTTAAGAAATTAAAGATAAACTATCTAAGATAGTCGAAGACTTGAAGGAAAGTGCACACTAGTTGTCACTTGACTCAAGCTTCAGTTCTGCTCACTACTCAAAGATCAGTTTTTTAACTAATATGCAAGCATAATTATTAAGGGAAGAAGCTAGGATTAGGGCTACACTTGTGGAAATCCAAGGCATGATTCTCCCAAACATGGATGCATTACATAAACACATCACACATGCCAAAACTCTCATCCATGATAATAACCTCTCCATAGCTGATCACATGATTGAGTTGTTAGAAGAAGTATAGATTCCACTTCATGCAAGCAAGGTGTTATAGGAAAGTTGGGATAAAAAAATGAAATTGATTTTGAAAGTACATTTTGACTTCTTGTCACATTTTGGCATCACCATGTAGCATAGACCTTTGGCATTTATGTCAAGAAAGAGGAGAAGACAAGATAATATATAAAAGGGGAGAAGATGTGATACAGGGAGAAAATAAGATATGAGCAATGTATATAGTGAGTAAAGTATAATAATATGTGATATATGTATGGGGGAGTAGCATAATATTATACAAATGCATGTACAATTAATCAAAAAACATCTCTTACAAAAGCATTTTTGAAAAATCTCAAAAGCAGAGTATGTTACTAAGTTGAAGACACAAGATGGAGGAAAAATAATGTTTTGAAGTTGAAATTTTGTGAATTCAATTTTGACTGATAAGTGTTTTTGTGACTAATGCCAAAAGGGGAGATTGTTGACATTATGGTCAAGTTTTTTTATTAGTGACTCACACTTAGTCAAATGGTTAGTAGCTACTAAGCTTATGTTGTAGTTTACAATGTTAACTGAGTAATTCAAGTTCTACTAAGTTCTACAATTGCTACCAAGTTCCAAAATCAATATCCAGTTCACACCAAGAAGTATCTATCGAGTTGATAAGTAATAGTTCAAACTGAGCTTCACATTATTAATTGAGTTACATAGTGTCAACCATGGTTTCTAGTGTTTACCAAGTTCATAGTATTAGTGATATGAATCCATTATTGACAAAGGTAGGAACTATCAACCAAGTAATTTAGTTTATATGATGAGATTCACAATATTCACCGAGTCACCAGTACTAACCAAGTTTATACTACTTGGAAGTGATTAGTATGAACCGAGCTTCTACATCTACCAAGAGCATGATAATTCTGAGAGTTGAAAATGGTTGTCAAGTACTAGAGCCTCACCAAGTTTGTCTTTAGAACCCAAGTGCTAGCAGTTCAGCTAACTTTTTGTATTTTGGTGAAACTTGTATTGTAGTAGATTTTGATGAATTGTGATTTGGATTGGTATATATAAAATTTATTCTATCATATCTAGAAGATACATAGATATATGTGTCTGAGATCTAATAAGAGAAAAAGTGCAAAGTAAGAAGGCTATAAGTAGTATAAGGAGTAGAAAAGATTTATCTATCACATCAAGGTGATCGTTACACTCCAAATAAATCTCAACCAGAAAATTAGAGTTATAGATCATAGATTAGCCACTAGTTTATCCTAATAAGTGTAGAAGTTAAATCCTTTCACAAGGTAGACTTAGAAGTCTTTTTGCAAATCTCTTTATCGAGTGCATACTTCATTGTATGTTTTGTAAATCCTTTAACAATGTGGACCTAGCATTCCTTATTACTCCTATCAGGGAAGATCATCATAAGTGATCAATTGTAAGCCTTAACTGGCCAACTTTATACTATAGTACTAAAGCTTGTGGGTATCATCTCCACCCTAGTTTTACTTTCTATTTCGAAGGTTTTTGTGTCACCATATATTTTTTCAAAGTGTTATGAATGTTTTAATGCTTTTAGTTTTTAATGTATGCAATTAGATCAAGGATTAATTGGTGAAATAAGAATAAGTTTTATTTGTTCCTGATTCACCCCTCCTCTCTCAGTAACCTAGTTTATCCTATATTTCCAACAATACTATAATCTTGGTTTACATTTGGAGTTCAACAATAGTGTTTCCCAAGATGTTCACTTAGTGAAGGTAGCACTCAATGTATATTGTGGCTCATTTTGTATAGGGACTTGGCAGTTGTGTTGCCCAAGTTTTCTTGGTCAATTACAACATTTGGGGAAAATTGTGATGGTAGTGTAATTTGTGGTGATTTTCATATTTTTTTGCAATTTTCCCTGATGCTATTGCAATACAAATATTGATATCATGATTATGATGCTCATTTGAATTTCAATAATAATAAAAAGAAATCATGACATAAACCATTCCCCATTTGTTTTGATTGTGAGAGTTGCACATAAAAGAGAGTGGAGAGCTCTAAATGAGAGTGGGGAGCTCTAAATGTTTCTATGCCTTTGTAATTGGTGCATTTCAATGTTGTGCCCTTGCTTCACAATTTTATTGTCATGTCATGCGCTTGTGATCTCCATGGTCTTGCTCTATGATTTTATTCAAGGTTTTATACAAATTTTCTTTTCTTTTCCTTCTAAACATGTATATCATTATATATACAAAGATATTTTTTAAGGTGCTTATTATATCTTAGCATAATAGAAAAATTGATCCAACTGCATACATGTTCTAGAATCCAAATAATAAAAGAATAAAACTCTATAAGTTGGCCCAACAATGATATCCAAGGATGTAGTCATGCATGTATTGGCACACTTTCCCTGCAAGGATCCAAAGTATCTATTACAATCATTAATTTGGGCATCACTATATGATCTATAATGTTATGAAGTATTGAAAGTGGTAGTGACTTATCCCATGTCTCAATAATACCCATGTCTCAATAATACATAGTATAGGTCCAGGGTCCCTTGGCTCCTGAGAATTTGTGGTAGTTATTCTCACTATAGCAAGAATACCTTCATTGACAAGTTGAGTGTAAGGAGTTAAAGAAGCAAGTTCAGCTTCTATATAAATTCCATAATCATGAGGCTCATTCCCTTACACAAGCCTTTGCCACAATGATATTACCTCTAAACCATGCAAAGGATGTTGAAGTGGTTTCCAACCTTGAAACACTCTTATAAGAAATGAATACTTGGGATCATCATAGGGAGACTCTGAAAATACATGAAAAACTCTTATAAGAAAATCTTGATGCAATGCATGACAAATTTCACAACTTGTACTTCTCCCAATATTTGGACTATAAATTCTCATAGACACTTTCAATTAATTTCAATATCATAGTACCTACCACAATACTTTCATGGATTCTATCTAGTGGCTCCCATAATATCCCCTATGTAGTCTAGTTGTTGTTTCTATCATGCAGTGTCTTTCTAAAGTCACTAATTCTCCTTCTCTTTCTAAAGCTACTCCTTCTCCTTCTCTCTGATGCCTTAAATTTTGATTATAAAACTTTTGAATATCTACCTCTACCATATCTAAAATTAAATTCAATTTTTTTTGTAACTCTAGCATAGGTGCTTGATCATCAATATCTTTCATTTCAAAATTCAAGTTTTCAAGATTGGTCAACATCCTCACTTGCGAACCTCTAATGTCAAGGACTTTCTGATTAGTTTCAACACCATGTTCTTGTTTCTGAGCTAGCAATTCTTTAGGTGCATTTTCTTGTAAAACATTATTTTTTTTGAACAATTATAAACTCTTAGAAAGTGCATTGTCATTTTCATGTATGCATGTATATATGTATGTATGTATGTATATATATGTATATGTATATGTATGTATGTATGTATGTATATAAGTATTATGTATATATATGTATGTATGCATATATATATATATATATATATATATATATATATATATATATATATATATATATATATATATATATATATATATATATATATATATATATATATATGTATGTATATGTATATATGTGTATATATACATACATTCACACACATATCTGTGTGTTTATGTATGTATGTATATAGAGAGAGAGAGATCTTGTGGATTATGGATTACAAATTATAAACAAAAAAATATATGACATTAATCATTCCCCATTTATTTTGATTTGTTGTGGAGAGATGCACACAAAAGAGGGTGGAGAGCTCTAAACAAGGGTGGAGAGCTTTGAATGTTGGTGGAGATTAGTGAAGATCTAGGATTTTGTTTTCACTCCTTTGTGATCATTGCCTTTCATTGTCATGTCATGCCCTTGAGACCTCTGTGCCCTTTCTCTATAATTTTATTAAAGGTGAAAACAGGTACCTATCTAAATGCTCTTTTGTTTTTCCTTCTAAACATATATCTCTTTATATTTCCCTCAATAGGTGAATAGAGAAGTTTCTCTTTATGTATATGTATGTGGATATATACATACATACACACACATATACATGTACCTATGTATATATGTATTTATATATAAAGAAGCTTCTCTTTATGTATAAGTATATGTATATACATGTGTACACACACATATATGTGTGTGCCTATGTATGTATATATATAAAGAGATATTTTTCAAGGTACTTATTACACCTTAGCACAACATAAAAATTAATCCAACTACATACATTTTCTAGAATCCAAATAATAAAACAATAAAACTCACTAAAAAAGTGTTAAGTGACTTACCTCAAAATCCTACACATAAATAATGTAGATCAGGAAAAATGGGTAGAGTTTGCAAGAAATTTTACAAAAATAAATCATAACAGATATTTTTAGAAAGAAACAAGCCATAATCCAGTTAAATGGGTCTAGTTTATAATTAGTTGGATTGATTACAAATTCCTATAGAACTACCATCAAATTAGGTACAATAAAATGAACAATTAGTTGTTCCCAATTAGTAGGATCAAATATAGTTTGTGAAGGTGATAAAATTGCATATGTAGATGAATCACTTGCATGTCAGGCATGAAGCACATTCCTAAATTTATAATGAATGGTTCAATAATATTGATCCATCCCGATGTAGAGGTAGGGGTGGTGGGAGACAAAACCAAGTTAATCCCACTTAAACCTATAAGGGAAGTACAAGGTTCCCCAAACACTCTACAAAGATAAAAGTATAGAAATAACTCTAACACCTCCTCAATGATTAGGATGGTTTTCTTAGGCAAAATCAAGGTGGATTCAAAAGGTTGTAGCGAGAAATTTAGTGTTTTAAAGATTTTCAATTTGAAGATAGAAAAACCTATGGTTGAGGTTCCTACTATTGAAAGACAATTATATGATATTGTGATTAAGAGCAGAAGAAGAAAGAAAGAAAATTTCTAATCAGATGAAGTCTTGCAACAAGTATGATTCATTTGATCCTAGTAGTTGTAGTACCAAGAGAGGAACTAATATTTTTGATGATACAATTAGTTGTAGTAGTAAGTTTGGACAAACTTCTATGATAATTAATGAAGAGGATTTGAGGATTAAGAATGTGCAATATGGGATTTATGTTTTGAATTTCTTCATATGTTAATAAGTCCTTATGGAGCATCTTTTTTTTTAAATCGTTGTGTGTCTAGTGTAGGTACATCCTTGGGCTATTGACAATCTTGCATCCTTGGATTATATTATATTAAGTGCAACTTATAGTATCACCTTAGGAGAATCCATAGACTCATGGATCTCTTTGATCAAGATTCCTCTTCTCCTCTCTTTAGGATCCTTAGTGATCCTATGGTTTCTCATGACCCTGATCCTTCTATGGATCATGACTCTTCTCATTCATCTCATGATGAGGATGAGGCTTTAAGAGCTCCTCTTGAACAAGTTCATAATATTTCTACTAAGATTGATAAAATGCCTGATTGACTTCTTCAAAAGAATCACAATACTAATACTACGGCTTCTTTTTATGCTCTTAAGAATGTGATCTATAATGATGGACATGGATATTTTGTGTGGTCTTACTCACCTTGTCCACACTCACATTAAGCCTTCAGCTCAAGCTACATCTAAAATAGGAATGGCTTCACGTATCACTAGTGTTGAACCTACCTTATCTCTTTCCAAACATATCTCTAGCATTCCTTCTTATGTTTCTCCTATTGTCTTATATTGAACCATTTAATCCTCCTATTAGTAGTCCTACTATTTCTTCTCTACATGTCAATGTTCCACCTACTTCATTTTGTATCTCACAACCTTTATACATATATATACGTGTGTGTGTGTGTGTGTGTGTGTGTGTGTGTGTGTGTGTGTGTGTGTGTGTGTGTGTGTGTGTGTGTGTGTGTGTGTGTGTGTGTGGACACATATGCATACATATGTGTGTATCTATGTATTTATGTATGCATATATAGAGAGTGATCTCATGGATTGTGGAGATCAGTGGAGATCTAGGATTTCATTAGTATGTTGTTGTGATCACTGTATTTTGTTGTCATGCCCTTGTGATCTTTGCATCCAATTGTCATTCCCTTGTGATCTATGTCTATATATGTATGTATATAAATAGAGATATCTTGACACAATGGAAAAACAATAAAACTCATTCAACATGTGGAATGGCCACAAATGCAATGACAATGTCTATTGGTAAGTAGATTCCTCTTTTTCTCTCTCATTTTTCATGTGTTTATTTCACTTGAACTATTATTTCTATGGGGGCATTTTGTAATATTGGATTGATTTTATGCAGGAGGTGATGAGGACATTATTGGATGCACCCACCTTAGATGTATTAGAATCACTAAATAATTATGATTAATTTCTTGTAAGCAATGAAGATGGACTTCCTATGAGAGTAGTAGGAAGCAATGAGGACATTCCATGTACTTTAAAGATTGATCATTTCTTAAAGATTTTAGATGTTAATGGGAAATTAAGATGTTGGGGTGGTCAGGCCAAATGAGCTTCCACCTTCACATGTTTGGCCATGATTAGTAGAGACTATTAAACTATTCTAAAAAGCAAGTGAAGCTCAACATTAACCTATGATTGCATGACAACTAACTGTATGAATCTCTTGGTTTTAGACAATGTAGAAGGAGTCCATAGGTCAATATGCAATCTCAATTCATATGCATATGACATCAAATAGAGCTAAAAAAACCCAACAGGTTTTCATTTTGGTTAGAGGTCTTTAATTAGGTATATTAAGTTATAGACCATCATGCAAATTTTAAGTTTGACTCTTATAGGCAACGGTTATGTCCTTAACATGCAAGCAAATCAAGACTTTCTATGTGCTAGCTTGTTGAGGACATTCTCTATTCCATAGAAGCTAGAGTTCTAATGATCATGATGGTCTATAGTTTTTAAAACTTAATAGACCTATTAAACAAATGTAAATGTGGTGGTTTTTTCCAGCTCCCCCTATCATCCATAGATATAGAACATAGTTGCATGTGCATTCTTGATTTAGCTTCACGTGGTTGACCCTGATTAGTAGAGAATATTAAACTATTCTCAAAACCAAGTGAAGCTTAACATTAACCTATGATTGCATGACAACTAACTATGTGAATCTCTGGGTTTTAGGCAATGTAGAAGGATGCCATAATTCAATATGCAATCCCAAATCATGTGCATACGACATCAAGTGGAGCTGAAAAAACCCAATAGTTTTGCATTTTTATTAGAGGTCTTTCATTGATGGGATATTTGGCTATTCTCAATGAAGTTTTAAATGGACACAATCACGCTTGTGTGGAGAAAATATATGCCACATCATAGACTTAACTAGTGTCTTATAAGCTATCTCTATGCTCCAATTATGTTTCATCCTTGACAATATGTACTCCTAGAACTAAAATTTGAAAGGAAAATACAAGATTAATTGATAAAATTTGAGTTGTGCTTCTCTTTTCACTTCATTTGACATCAAAATAAAAATTAGAGTTTTCTTTCTATATTTATATTTCAATTTTTCTTAATGTGTTCTATTTTCTTTTCATTCTAAACCACCCAATTGAATTTCATTTACACTTCACACTTTTTGCATCTGTAGTGCCTACCCCTAGTTTACTTTTTAGTTATTATTGTCAAACTCCTTTAGGCCAGCTTATGATTATGTTTGATGATTAGTGAAATTATTTTTCATATTTTTGGATATTATTTCATACGTAGTTGATTATATGATGAGTTACTTTGGTACTATAAATTTCATATATGCGTGATTATTCCTTGATGATGAGGATTGTTTATAGTTATTTTAGTTATTTCATGATGTTAGTTAGATGGATTATTTATACGTGTTTTTTGTGGATACTTACCCCATACTTGCATGTGTATGGTGTACCTATATGTTTTATTTTATGTATAATATTTCTAATATGGTTGAGGGAGGGAGTCATAGTCACTTGCTAGTCAAGATCTACATGATGCACCACTTCTTGCCATTGCTTGTTTAGTTTAGAATATATGTGTATGTATATGCATGAATTTTATGTAGATTGAAGGTACCAAGTATCAACTTCTCAGAATTACTAGTATGAGTGTACCCTATTGCAATATCTCAATGGTAAAAGAGGGGAGATAAACTTGAGTCTGAATCCTATCCCTAAGCCAATTGTCCTAGAATGTAGGAAAAGTAACTAAGTTGTCTATCCTTTTGAATTTGTCAAATGATGTAAATTCAATATTATAACCCTTGAGTTTGATCTAAAGTGTTGTTCCTTTTAGTGGGTTTTCATAGTTAGTCTTGTGGATCTATGGTGATTTTATATTATAAGCAAATTGGATTAAAAGAGTATTTAATGATTTAATTTAATAGAGAATTATGAATTAAATGTGATATTTAATTATACTTAATTAATTGAGAAATTAATTAAATAAAAGAATTAAATTTAAAGATAGAGTTATAAGTTCTAATTTTAGATCGTAATAATATTTATTTAATTTAATAATAATATATTTAGGAGATAATTTTTAAATGAATGCTCAATATTATTATTACTTAATAAATATTTTTATCAAAAATGCTTCAAAAATGCTTCAAAAATTAATTAAAGATAGAAAGCTAATTATTTAAATAAAGATATTTTGTAATTAAATATCCAAAAGTATGTGCATGAAAATTTTAAAGATAATAAAATATTAAAAGATAATGATCAACAAGTTCCCTCGCATGATTGTACAATCAAAGCCCCAAATTTAGGGGAGAACTCTTTGTTAGAGATCTAGAGCTCATTTTGCAGTGGCCAAGTTTTGGAGGAGCAATTCCAGAGAAGGAGGTTTTCAGAAAGCAAGGGAAATTCTTATGTGCTTCATGTTTTGTCAAATTAGCATCAAATTTAGGTGGAATCTTGTGGTTAATTTGCACATTAGTTTTCCATTCTTCAATTTTCTTGTCTTCTTCATGTCTAGTTAAATATACTTTTAGAACTTCTAAAATTGTTTGAAACCCTCACGTTGAAATTTATTATTTTTCTCTTCTTGATCACATCTATAAATGAATTATTTAAATTGAAACCCTTGCCATATCTTTTGATTGTTCTTCATTCTAAGATTATCTCTATATTAGAATTGAGAAATTAGAAAACCTTGTTTTGTGAATTTAATAGATGGGTATTTTAATCAGGAAGGGTTTTGGAAAGAAATTGAATTATAGCATGCAAATTTGATTGATTTATTGAATTTTCCCTATCAGAATAAAACCAAATTTTTTATTAAAAAGCTAAAAATAAAAATAAAAATTTAAGAAATGATGGGGGGTGTGTGTTTTATAGTTTTTGTTTCTTTTATAAAATATTATATATACACATATATACATATACATGTATATATGCATATACACATATACATGTATATATGCATATACACATATACATGTATATATGCATATACACATATATATGTATACGTATATACATATATACATATACATATACATATACATATACATATACATATACATATACATATATACATACATATATACATATACATATTCATTAGGGGCGGGCCTTTAAAATCATGTGTTATTTTAATTTTTATTAGAATTTAATTTATTTAAATCTTAATGTATTTAAATTTTTAATTTTAATTTTAATTTAATTATTAATGTATGTTAATTTATTAAGTAGCTTCTTTAAAATATATGTTATTAGCAATTATTTTTATTTTTATTTTTTAATTAATTAATTGGTTAATAGGAAGTTAGAAGGAAATTGATTAATGAAATTCATTTTAATATTTAATATTGTTAAATAATTACTAGTTAATTATTTAATAATTATTGTTTGAATTTAAGATCCTTATAGAGACATTGGTTGGGTGAGTTAGTGGTAGCTAGGCATTTGATTTTTAAAGTAAAGTGGAGATTTTATAACTTTGTTAAAATGGAAAAACTTGTTACAATGTGAATTTGAAAACCTTACTGTTAACAAACTATGTTTTTTTTCTAAAACAAACAAAACTATGAAACTACAATGTTAGTTGTATGCTTTCTTGTATGTTAGGTTTGGAGTTGACTTAGAGTGTTGACTAGTTTCATGATGTCTACTAGAGGCAAGGAGTTATTGTTTTGATGATGTCTTGTAATGTCATGATTTTTGTAAATATATACTTAATTTTGACTTAGTCCTATTAGGATGATTGTATGGGTAAAATCTATGATTTTGATCAGTGATGTCTTTTCCATAATTTCTAGTTGCTTACTTAAGGACTAAGAATATTTATAGTTTCATGAAACCTTCTTCTTTTGTAGATCCTAGGGTAGGTTATTTGTTTGTTCTATTGGGAAGTGGCTTGCAATGGAGGCCAAGGCCCTAAAGAGGCTAGTGAGATAGGTTATTTTAATAAGTGAAAACACTATGTTAAATGAGAATTAAATGAACCAATAATAGTCTTTGTCTTTCCTTGCCCATGCCTCGAGAGATAGTAGAGACTAGGATGGGAGTAGAGAGGATATTTGGTTGCCACCTTGCTTTGTTAGTATTCCTTGTCAATATGAAAGGATATTGATGCTGCATAGAGACACTAGGGGGCTAGAGTATTAAAAGACTACTACGGTAACCTTAGAGTTGGCTCATGAAATGACACTTGCCCACTTACATAGTAGATTTCCTATCTGTCTTTGTTTTCCATTGGGTTTAGATGTCACTTGTGTCTTGGTACCCTAAGTTAGATTACTTTCAAGTTCTCCTTGACCTAGATATTACTTTTGAATTTTGAGATTGTTATCCTATTTGGGACTTGAGACTATCTCCTTAGCATAGTGGGAGTGGAACCTTTTGGTTTCATGAGGTTGGATGGTAGTGCTTTCAACTTTTACCATTGAGATCTATCAATTTGATGTCATGGCTAGAGTTTCATGTTCTACATTTACTTTCATTATATCTTTGTGTACTATGATGGATGATTATACCTATTGTAATGTATTTTTATTTCATGGATCTTAAAGAGAGGATGTAATCTATCTTATGATGTTTATTCTTTCAGCCTTTCATACCCTGTGACTTGTACAGTGGATGATTGTGCATTCTAATTATTGCCAACTGAAATTCAAGACAATTATGTGTTATCTAAATGGATCTGTACTTGTAGTTACTATTTAATGTAGATGTGTTATATATTGGTTTTAGTATTAATTAAACTTAAATGTGATTCAACACCATGGGACCCTTAAGAATTGTAATTTGTTTTATGGTATGTGTTTATGTGTATGTTATTGCTTCCATTGTTTTATATTTATTATTTTTATGTTACTACCTTTAAAAAAATGTTTGAAAAACTTAGTGAAACTTTAGGTTAATTTCTTTTGGGTTCCTTGATGGGGCATTACAACATCATTGTCATGTAAATGCTATCATGATTCAAATAGCTTTAAAGTTTTGAGAATAGAACCCTATACACAATTATATGTGGATGATAACCAAAATATATTGATTTGATAATAAAAACATGCATCCACATAGATGCCACAATTATAAAGGGTACACTAATATCAATTGGCACTTGTATGGAAAATGATTACAAATAGCCATTTACAGACATTTGTAAGAGATGTCAAATCTTTATCCCTTGTATGAAATTTCTTATATTATTAAGCTTTGCATGTCTAACTATTAGAAGCATGAATTTTGATGATATTCCTATGGGGGAGCATTGTAAAAACATGAATAGCTCATTATTATGATGATATGTTACATTCATGAGTGTGTTTCTCATTGATGTCAACATAGCATTTTTCTGTGGTATTTGCAAAAGAACAATGATAAAGATCAAGTTGGTACAAATAGATTGTAGAGAATTTTAACTAGCAAGGTTAATGGGAGATACTAATAAGTGTCTATTATATGTAGCTAACCTTAGGTACAAAAAATATTAAGTTTGGAAGAAGTTATGCAAGTTTTGGTGGACTGTTCAGAGATAGAGTTTACAGAAGCATGTTCTGGTAAAATTGATATATCTCTTAACAAATTTTTTATTTTGAGAAGCAAGGTTAAAGGCTTGTAGAATACATGTTGGAGATGATGTGGCTAAGCTCTCTCATCATAATATTACATGTATGAAATGTTATTCAAGTTACAAGGTGATAGATTAATGTTATCACTATGTAAAACATGTTCCTAATGAGGTCCTATAATAATTAATTGAGAAGGTGTAATAGCTGACTTGACATAATTGTTTTATGGATTTGGTATAATGGAAGGACATTTTTCTTTTTTATGCAAGTAAGTATTAAGTAAGTACAATGAGAGAAAGAAGAAGAAAAGATATGAATGTTGAGTAATTAGTTTGATATGTGAAGATAAGTAGAGTAGAGTGAAGTTTGAGAAAACTTCATTGCTAAGCTTTTATTTCAAGATCTGAGGTTTGGTATTTGGATTTGATGTTTGTGACCTACTCTACAAGGTTTAATAGTGATTGATCTAGTTGACAGTGTTGGCTCCTAATTTAACAGTGTTTAAACAACCAAGTATATAGGGTAAGATTTCATCTATGGGCAGCTATCTACAATAATGGACACAATTCACCAAGAACCTAGGCTAACTATAAGGCTACACTCCTTCTTCACTTCAGACTCTACAAAACCTAGGTGGGTGAACCTCTTAGGATCCAATTATGTGACCAGTTCAATGAGACTAATCAAAATCTAGAATAGTAGATGAAAACCCCTAAATCTTCTATACTTAACCAATACTTCATAAGCATGAAATAGCTAATGACCTAACTCATGAAACTAGTAAGCTAAGTGAAGGTTAAAATTTGAATAACTTTCAACATGAAAGGGGAAACATTTGATTAATGATGTTGATTCAACACAATCTCAAATATGCAGAACTATAACAAGTGATCCTATAACTAATCAGTGCTTAATCCATTGGGCAATTCCATGAATTCAAAACACACATCTGTGACATTAGGACATATTTTGTATACCAATACATCAAATCTATAAAACCACCTTATGATTCAAACATCAGTGTTCATTCATATCTTATTCTCATAAAATATCCTTCTCAAGTAACCAGTAACCTTGTTAAACATATCAAGCATTTACTTGGCCCTTTGGTCCAACAACAAAATACATCAAACATACAACCTGAAGGGGATGCAAATGGATCTTATATATTTTTTCCAAAACCACCTAAGAATTATAGATTTTTGAGACAAGATATAAGAACCAGAATGAAACTAGTGAAATTATTGCTCATATGTATTCATTTCCTTGAAACTATACATTCAAATGCATAAAATTAAAACATGAAAACACCTAACATATCAGAACTTGTTGTATTATCTGCACTACTACTGTTCATACAAGAGAATTATACTAGAGAATATGTGGTATCACAGTATAGGAATACATCAAAAATTGGATCCAAAACATGGTATCTCAGTAGTGAGTGGTTTTTTCTCAAAAAACTGGAACCCCTCTAATGAGAAAGAATGAGAAAGATATAGGTTGAAGGAATTCCCAGATTGAATTTGCAATCAACATGTGTCCCTTTAGAATTCTCCCTCAAGAAGTTGAAAATAATCTTTCTACCTTCTCTCCTTAATTGCCAGAATCAAATCTCCATCATTTGGTTTCCAAAAGTAAGAAATATCTCAATGAATATGTGCCAAGTTACAAAATTAGATACAAGGGCCACTGAATATGTTTTAAGGTATTTCGTTACTGAATTCTTTGACTGGCAACTCAAAACACCTGATGAAACACACAAATCAACCAGAGAGACAAAACCTCCTATAGCATGAACCAGTGGTGTTCTGTGCAAAAACTAACCCCATATTCAAAAACTTTGTCTTCTAATGATTTCGACGATATATAACATCACTATATTAGCCTCTCGAAAACCCCTTGAAAGTTGATTTGAAAATGAGTCCTCTTTTACAAAGCCTTCCTCTACAACTTTAAAAAAATTTAAAAATTCAAAATTTCTAAAGTTTAAAATTTAGAACATAAAATTTTGAATTTAAAAGACCCTGCATGTATCATTTGAAAAACATTTAATTTTTTTGCATTTTCAAATATTTTAAATTTTTCCCTTATGCCTCCATCTGGGTCAATAGGCTTTGACCATCCTTTTTCCATGTGGAAGCCTTTGATTGGTCAATCAATGCTCATCAAATGCCACATCATCATTTGCCCTGACCTAGTCCCACATGTCAGTCACCTGCTATCCTGCATTATTTATCTTCCTTGCAACTTTGCGAAGCGAGCATGTGCCAGTCATTGATCTGGACACGTGGTAGCATCTGGTGAATCTGTCCTGAACTATTCCTTTGGTGCCACCTCATGACCAGTTTGGACCCACTGCCATGTGGCAGAATCGTACAATTCTACATTTCTTAATGGGCAAGCAACTTGAAAATGCAAGCATGTCCCCATCGCAGGATGAAGCCACGTGTCAACATCTTAAGCACTTGGTCTTCAATTCAACACATCAGCATGCCTGTCTTTTCGATTAAAATTTGAACACATCACCCTCTAGCTATCCTTCATGTCCATGTCAAGAAGGCCCACCATGCAAGCCACTAACTTTCAAAAGGTGCCTTTCTTAAGGCACTATTCTTTGTGGGTGAAAATGTATTTAAAATGCAAAACGTGCATTCACTTTATCAATGAGGGATAATTTGTGTTTATGTTTTTCCCAATTTCTTCATAGTTGCAAGACTTTTTACTAAAAACTTCATGATTGAAGTGGCTTCCCCTCTGTGGACTGCTCCTGCGTGTTCTTTATGCTAGTGTGGATCTTCTTATATTTGTGCTTTCCTCTTCATGGTAGGCGTTGGGTCTTCTTTTGATGTGTGAGGCTCTTGGATTGTGGATTGTTCTTGTTGCTCCTTTGTTTAGACCTCCAAAGGTTCCCCTATTCCTCATTCTGCATGTTTTGCATGGAGTATTGATCAAGTCTGACATAGACTCCTTTTTAAAGATGTGTGAGCTACTATTCACTTTTTAGCATGAATTTATCCTCTCATGGTGACTCCATCTCAAAACATTAGCATTCTTTTTTGTTTATAGTTGCAACTTCTATGAGCTAGTTTCAACCCATCTTTAGTGTATAGCACTTCATCTAATTCACTGTCACTTGTCCCCTCATCAATAGGGCTTCCAATTCTTTGATTTACATCCACCATAGGAACTTTTCCCTCAATTTTTTTATGATCGTGTCCTTCCCTGGCATCATTAGTCCATGAAGAAGGTTGGCTTTGTTCTTGTATAGATCTACTAGGCTGATCCAAGCCATTATCATGATGATTGCATTCTAAGGCTCTCCCTTCATTATGCTCAAATTTATCATATTCCCTTTTCTCTTCATTCCTTCCAACAAATCCCATGATATTTGGCAGTCCATTGTCTCCATGAATTGACCCTACATGTTGATGAGCAAGACCTTCAAGCATCATCTCCTGATGATTTCTCACCAAATTAAATCTTCTTGGTGTCACCAAAGACCCTACTTGTTGCTCTTCAACTGATGAAACATTCTCATACCCCTCATAGTTAAGAGCCTACTCCTAAATGTTTATTGAATTCTTTTTTGTTTGTTGAAACTTTGTGCCTCTAAATTGAACCGGGGTTTCTTCAACATGTTGTTTCTCACGTGTCAAATAACCACATTCTTCTTTCTTGAGAAGCTTTGTTTGTGAAAAATCCATGTGGACTACATTCATAGGCATTACCTCCTCTTTCTCACCACTATCAATAGCTTTTAATGTCATGTTGGAAGAAACAATTTTATTTTCTCTCTCATTCAAAGATGATATGCCTGATGGAGGATTTGAATGCAGATTCTTGTCATCCTTTGTCACAGTTAGTGCAAAATCATCTTCCATAACCACATCTGACATAGCAAGAAATATTGACACTGCATGTGACTCAAACATTGGATCTGCACCTTGATGAACATTTAGAAGTGGCTCTATTTGTTTTGCAAACTAACCCTGGCCCTCTACTCACTGTTGTTAATATCTTTATTGATTTGAATTAGGCCAAATGTCCAATTCAATTGCATGCACTCCTCTCCCAAGTGCTTTGATAACAGGTTCATTACTGCAATTTTTGTTCAATTGATTCCCAGTGATTTCTCCTACTATTGATTTCATTATTTTGTGATGTCTTGTTCATTTGATTAATTTAGTTGGGCTCCAAAGTGAGGCCGACTAAAAAAAATTTCATTTCTGAACAATTGAATCCTCAAATTGGCCTATTCACCATCCAACATTGAATAGTCAAATAAAACTCATTGTAACTCTCTTTTGTAAACTGTAAGATTTGTGCCAGGATGTCCATTGACTAGCCTTAAAAACTAATCCAAATAGATAACTAGGCTTCAAAATCTAGGGTACTGATTCTTTGCTTTGCATTCTTTTACACTGTCAAATCTCATCTCATGAAGAATTCAAGGTCAAAAGATATTTACTATCAAAGTTGAGCTCTCAGAATTGCTTGCAAAAAGCATGTCAGAAAACAAAAAATTGGGTTTGGAATTGGCTTCAAATACTAGGTAAATTGACACTTGGGAAGATGAAAATTGGGTCATCGGTTCTTTGTCAAAAGGAGAGTATAAATTTGCAATTTGGGATCATGATGAATAACTGGGGGCAAACGGTGAGTAGTCAAAGTGGGCTACTTGGATTTTGCAGATTGAAACAATGGTAGAAAAGTGATTTTTGCAAACGGAATTGACTTGGAAAAGTGTGCAAATGGATTCATGATGACCTAAAAACTAGCACACTTAAAGAATTTTGAGAGAAAAAAATAGTGGTAGAGTCCATTCAATCTCATCTATCATGGATTTTGAATTATGACATCAAGAGATAGGGGTTCCAATCAATGTGCAATTGCTGACACCAGTAAAAAGATAGAAATTGCATTTGGAATCATGTTTGAAAACTAATCAAACGGATTCGTCATGAGTTAAAAATTGAAACATAACAAGTCTCTAACATCTACAATAAAATGAAAAATGAAATTTAGCATTTTGATCAATTGGTCAAAATTTATTATAGGTCAAACATGGCTTCATTGAATTCTAAACATTTCATATTAGCATGACATTGAAAGATGACCAACTTTGAGGGATTCAAAACCTAGTCAAATAGACTCAAAATGACTCAAAATCTGAAACATAGCCTTTCAATTATGAACACTAGATACTCCCAAATTGGCAAGTCATAAAACATTTTTGGGTGCAAGTTATTTGATTGCAAACATAGGCTCCTGTCACTGTTTGACACTTGGGGTAAAATGCAGAATTGGAGATTGCTCAAAATGAGACTTCACGAAATAGCTCGGAATGGAGATTTAACTTCATGAAACACTTAGAAAGGCTGAATGTAGGGTGTTAGAAACATTAAACACCTTAGGGGCCTCAAAGGTATAGTTGGGTACAATCTCATTTATGGGCATTCAATGGGCTTGATTTTCTCAAAATTTGCAAAATCGGGGCTACAATTTTGACTCAATTATGATTTTTTTTATACTATGAAAAATTAGACCAATAGTGGCTCTATCTAGGGATGCATGTCCCTTATGGGCATGGAAAAATTTAGATATCTAGAGGAAGCAGACCACACACCTGAACTTCAAAAACTTTCTTGAACAACTTTATTGAAAGCAGGGAAACAACTACTCCTACTATGTACAAATGATGGCCTCGGGCCACTGGAAAGTTTTCAGAACTCCTTATCTTAGTCATACACTTGATTCTCATTTACATTCTCCTAAGGTAAATTGAAAATCTCATTATCATTTGTTTCACCCAACATATCAATATTCACGATCAACTCATTAGGCAAAACAAAACTATCATCATCTTCATAGTGTGTATAAAAATTAGACATGCTTTCTTCATCTTGCCCACTATGAAAAAATGAATCAGTATGATCATAAAAATGACATCAAACTAAAACTGAGCACTACTATTTGACCCATGGATTCCTTCAACTAGAAACACAAAAACATGGTATTCTACTTCATTCAACAAGTTACATGGATTAATTTGTAACTCACCTTGTGCCTCCGAGTGTGAAGAGTATGAGAAATCTGATTTCTCCTTATCTATAATATCAGTATTCCATAAATTAGATTGAACATTCACTGCAACCTCTTCACACTCAAACAACTGATTAGATACTAAATCACAAGAATCATCATGAAATTGCATGTTCATAATATGTTGATTTGTATCAATGTTTTCTTCAAATAACTCATTAGGGTAAACCATTTCATTAGTACTACTTTCTTTATCACATGAGCAATCTGAATGTATCTCAGTTTCATGAAAACAAGAGACTAACGAACTAGCAACAAATCTTATCTCTACATCTTCATTTTCAACATAGAAGTCATCATGTGCATTGATGCATGAATTACCATCACATACACCTCCTAAACTTGATAGAGCATATTTTGAAACTACATCTTCTTCAACATCAAATTTAGGGGAAATGACTTTACCATATGGAAATGCAAAATGTGACAAAGCACAAGCATCCTTGGATAGGTTAGCATACCTTTCAAAATCATGAGCCAACAAGTTGGAAATCTCATCAACACTTAACAAGATTTCACTACTAGTTTCTTCACCTTGCTATGATTTTTATCTGGATAGCTTGACACATTTGTAACACTAGGCTCATTAGTAATACATTCTAAAAAATCAAAACTCTAATCATCACACACATCTTCTTCTTTAGGCAATACCTCAACAACCAGCATCATAACACATTCACATTCATTACTAGAAGAAAGACTATCACTGCTATCAGACTATTCCTCTTCTTTACAATCATCATAAAAAGATGAATCCATATTATGCATATTATCAAATTTCTAGTTACTATCCTCTGATTCATAAAACTAAGAATCTTCATATTCATTATCACTTTCAACGAACTCATTGCATTTGTTGACATTAGACTCATTAGCCTTCAAAACACTTTCAACCTCCATGATAAAATCTTGGATTTCACAAATCTTATCTAATCTTATCTTGGCTAGCCAATCAACCAAACATGGCATAAAAACTTCTAAGAGTAGCACTAGCCATAAAGACTCCTCATGTCTGAAAAACTCATCAAGATTCATAACTACTAATTTAAACTTCATATAAATTTGAAATCCACTAAGACCCTTAATATCACCAATTGTACTTCTTAATATTAAGACAGTCTTATCATGAATATTTCTTTTCAATTTAGCAATATTTGCATAAACACTTTCAAGAGTCGGCACATAACTTTCAGACCTAGACTTAGAATCCATTTTACAAACTTCTTTTTCTTAGTGCTGAAACCATTAGATGGAGGCAGCCATTTTGTTCATTCAAATTTCATGAGAGACAAATATATGAAAATTGAAATACCTTTATGTGTTGCTATCTGAAACCTCAGATATGCTAATTGGCATAGGTGCAAGCATGAAACCCTTCACACTGTAGATAGAATCCTTTGTAGAGCTTCCACCTCCTTGAAGAGGAAAATGAAATCACAACAATGATTCACCTTTTGAAATTAATTATATCAGTAGAGGCAAACAACCACATAAACCCTTAGTCAAGAAACTTATATTTCCTCTTTGCGAACAATCTAGATCCACCCATAAATACTGAAAGGCTCTAATATTAAGACAAAACATGCAATGGTACAAAGATTAGATCAGAGTTGCCACTCACACTTAGTGAGAAAAGATTTGAAAACTATTTACCACTTATGAATTCTGAACCAGACTTTCAATATGGAAAACTTTGTATACTCACAATTTGTAGTAGATCTATACAACCTTGGAAAGAGAAAACACTTCATGAATTGATTCTTGATTCTAAACCTTTTTGCAACAACACTTGCAAAACTAAACTAATTGAAGACAGACTTATAATAGTCATAGAACATTATCTTCAATCTTAAAATCTACAACCAAATAAATTTCTTCAAATACACTTCAAAACTTTATACAAGAAGTTAAAACTTATTCTTATGAAGTGTATGGAACTTTATCAAACTATTCTCCTTCCCTTAGTGCTGAAAACCACTTGATGGAGAACACATACATATACCACTTTCTTTCATGACAAGAATAGCATCATGAAAACTAAAATACCTCAAGATCTAAATGGGTAGAAGATCTTTGTTCACTACTTACAACACTAGACCCAAAATCTCACAAATTCTTTGTTGAACCTTTTGAACCAGCACATCACAAATCTTACCAAGTTTTCAAATGTTTCAACCTCTTCAGATATGTTCTTCTCCTAAAATAACTAATCACAATTCATGTATAATACTACACTAATTCAGAGATTGATTTCAAGTTTCCACTAACATTAAGTGAGACATGAATTGAATTAGTCCTAAAGATACCATAAATTATTTTGAAAAAAAAATAGATAGAAGACATCTCTTCAAATTTATCTTGAATTTGAAATCTCTACACAAAGCCGAAACATAACTTTCTTGACTCTGAAATCACAACAGGACTTTGAAAACAACAACTGATTGGATTGACTGATGATGAACACCTTTTAACAATACCATTTATATTCAACATCAAAGTCACTACTGCAAATGGATAAAACTTGACTGGGGAACATGAATCTTCAGCAGCACAATGAAAAGCATTTCATTATAGTGCTATTTATACTAGACATTCCAGTACTTCTTCCAATGAAATTCTTCATAGACTCTATAGCAGAGTCACCATTTTGTTGGCTCTTGATTTAACAGTGTTTAAACAACCAAGTATACAGGGTAAGATTGCATCTCTAGGAAGCTATCTCCAATAATGGACACAATTCACCAAGAACCTGGGCCAACTATAAGGCTACACTCCTTCTTCACTTCAGGCTCTACAAAACCTAGGTGGATGAACCTCTTAGGATCCAATTATCTGACCAGTGCAATAAGCATAATCAGAATCTAGAATAGCAGATGAAAACTCCTAAATCTTCTATACTTAACCAGTACTTCATAAGCATGAAATAACTAATTACCTGACTCATGAAATTGGTAAGCTAAATGTAGGTTAAACTTTGAATAATGTTCAACATGAAAGGGGAAACATTTGATTAATGATGTTAATTCAACACAATCTCAAATATGCAGAAGTATAACAAGTGATCCTATAACTGATCACTACCTAATCCATTGGGCAATTCCATGAATTCAAAACATACATTTGTGACATCAGAACATATTTTTTATACCCAGACATCAGATCTATCTAACCACCTTATGATTCAGACATCAGTGTTCATTCAGATCTCATTCTCACAAAATATCCTTCTTAAGTAACGAATAACCTTGTTAAACATATCAAGCATTTACTTGGCCCTTTGGTCCAACAAAAAAATATATCAAACATACAACCTAAAGGGGATGCAAATGGATCTTAGATCTTTTTTCCAAAACAACATAAGACTTACAAATTTTTGAGACAGGAGACAAGAACCAGAATGAAACTAGTGAATTTTTTGCTCATATGTATTCATTTCCTTGAAACTATACATTCAGATGCATAAAATTAAAACATGAAAACACCACACATATCAGAACTTGTTGTATTATCTGCATTACTACTGTTCATACAAGAGAATTATGCTAAAGAATATGTGGTATCATAGTATGGAAATACATCAAAACTAGATCCAAAATATGGTATCTCAGTAGTGAGTGATTTTTTCTCAAAAAACTAGAAACCCTCTAATGAGAAAGAATGAGAAAGATATAGGTTGAAGGAATTCTCAGATTGAATCTATAATCGACATGTGTCCCTTCAGAATTCTCCCTCAAGAAGTTGAAAATAATCTTTCTACCTTCTCTTCTTAGTTGCCAGAACCAAATCTTCATCATTTGGTTTCCAAAAGTAAGAAATATCTCAATAAAAGACAAAGATCTGATAATTGAAACCGAATATGTGTCAAGTTACCAAATCAAACACAAGGACCACTGAATATGTTTTAAGGTATTTCTTTACTGAATTCTCTTATTGGCAACTCAAAACACCTGATCAAATACACAAATCAACCAAAGAGACAAAACCTCCTATAGCTTGAACTAGTGTGTTCTATGCAAAAACTAACTCCATATTTGAAAAATTTGTCTTCTCATGATTCCGGTGATATATAACATCACTATATTAGCCTCTCAGAAACCCCTTGAAAGTTGATTTGAAAATGACTCCCCTTTTACAAAGCCTTGGTCTGCAACTTTAAAAAAATCTAAAAATTCAAAATTTCTAAAGTTTAAACTTTAGAAAATAAACTTTTGAATTTAAAAGACCCTACATGTATCATTTGAAAAACATTTAAATTTTTTGCATTTTCAAACATTTTAAATTTTTTCCTTATGCCTCCATCTGGGTCAACAGACTTTGACCATCCTTTTGCCACATGGCAGCCTCTGATTAGTCAACCACTGCTCATCAGATGCCACATCATCATATTCCCTGACCTGGTGCTACGTGTCAGTCACCCACTATCCTACATTGTTTATCCTCCTTGCAACTCTAGGAAGCAAGCATGTGCCAGCCGTTGATTTGGGCACGTGGCAACATTTGGTGAATCCATCCTAAAATGTTCTTTTGGCACCACCTCACGACCAGCTGGGACCCACTGCCATGTGGCAGAATCTCACAATTTTTCATTTCTTAATGGGTGAGAAACTTGAAAATGTGAGTGTGCACCCACCAAAGGATAAAGCCATGTTTTAGCATCTTAAGCACCTGGTCTTCAATTTGCCACATTAGCATGCCCATATTTTCGATTAAAATTTGAATACGTAACCCTCTAGCTGTCCTTCATGTGCATGTTAGGAAGGTCCACCATGCAAGCCACTACCTTTCAAAAAGTGCCTTTCTTAAGGCACTATGCTTTGTGGGTGAAAATGTATTTAAAATGCAAAATGCACAGTCACTTTATCAATGTGGGATAATTTGTGTTTATGTTTTTCCCAATTTCTTCATAGCTATGGGCCTTTTTACTGAAAACTTCCTAATTGAAGTGGCTTCCTCTCTACAGACTGCTCCCCCATGTTCTTTATGCTAGCGCGGATCTTCTTATATTTGTGCTTTCCTCTTCATTGTGGGCACTGGGTCTTCTTTTGATGCATGAGGCTCTTGGATTGTGGATTGTTCCTATCACTCTTTTGTTTGGACCTCCAAAGGTTCCCCTGTTCCTCATTTTGCATGTTTTGTGTGGAGTATTGATTAGGTCTGACGTAGACTCCTTTTTAAATATGCATGGGCTATTACTCTCTTTTTAGCGTGAATTTATCCTCTCATGGTGACTCCATCTCAAAATGTCAGCTTTGTTTTTTATTTATAGTTGCGGCTTCTACAAGCTGGTTTTAACCCATTTGTAATGTATAGTACTTCATCTGATTCACTATCGGTTGTCCCCTCATCAATAGCGCTTCAAATTCTTTGATTTACATCCTCCACAGGAACTTTCCCCTCAAAATTTTTATGATTTTGTCCTTCCTTGGCATCATTAGTCCATGAAGAAGGCTAGCTTTGTTCTTGTACATATATACTAGGCTGATCCAAGCCATTATCACGATGATTACATTCTAAGGCTCTCCCTTCATTGTGCTCAAATTTATCATATTCACTTTTCTCTTCATTCCTTCCAACAAATCCCATGATATTTGGCAGTCCATTGTCTCCATGAATTGACCCTACATGTTGATGAGAAAGACCTTTAGGCATCATCTCCTGATAATTTCTCACCAAATTAAAACTTCCTGGTGTCACAAAAGACCCTGCTTGTTGCTCTTTAACCGATGAAACATTCTCATACCCCTCATAGTTAAGAGCCTGCTCCTAAATGTTTACTGAATTCTTTGTTGTTTATTGAAACTCTGTGCCCCTAAATTGAACTGGGGTTTCTTCAACATGTTGCTACTCACATGTCAAATAACCACATTCTTCTTTCTTGAGAAGCTCTGTTTGTGAAAAATCCATGTGGGCTACATTCATAGGCATTACCTTTGCTTTCCCACCACTATCAATAGCTTTTAATGTCATGTTGGAAGAAACAATTTTATTTTCTCTCTCATTCGAAGGTGATATGCTTGATGGAGTATTTGAATACAGATTATTGTCATCCTTTGTCACAGTTACCATAAAATCATCTTCCATAACCACATCTGACATAGCAGGAAACATTGACACTACCTATGACTCAAACATTCGACCTTCACCTTGATGAACATTTAGAAGTGGCTATGTTTTTTCTATAGACTGACCTTGGCTCTCTACTCACGACTATTAATATCTTTATTGATTTGAATTAGGCCAAATGTCCAATTCAATTGCACACACTCCTCTCCCAAGTGCTTTGATAATAGGTTCATCACTAAAATTTTTGTTCAATTGATTCCTAGTGATTTCTCCTACTGTTGATTTCATTATTTTGTGATGTCTTGTTCATTTGATGAATTTAGTCAGGCTCCAAAGTGGGGCTGGCTAAAATTTTTTTCATTTTTGAACAACTGAATCCTCAAATTGACGCATTCACCATCCAAACTGAATTGAAACAAATTTGGACATTGAATAGTCAAATAAAACTCATTGTAACTCTCTTTTGCAAACTGTTAGATTTTTGCTAGGATGTCCATTGATTAGCCTTAAAAACTTATCCAAATAAATAACTGGGCTTTGAAATCTGGGATACTGATTCTTTGCTTCACACTCTTTTACCCTATCGAATCTTATCTCATGACAAATTTGAGGTCAAAAGATATTTACGGTCAAAATTTACCTCTCAGAACTGCCTGCAAAAGACATGTCAGAAAACAAAAAATTGGGTTCAGAATTGGCTTCAAAAACTGGGTAAACTGACACTTGTGAAGATGAAAACTGGGGCATCAATTCTCTATCATGAGGAGAGTATAAATCTATGATTTGGTATCATGATGAATAACTGGGTGCAAATGGCGAGTGGTCAAAGTGGGCTACTTGGATTTTTTTAGATTGAAACAAGGGTAGAAAAATGATTTTGGCAAATGGAATTGACCTGGAAAAGTGTGCAAATGGATTCGTCATGACCTAAAAATTGGCACACCTAAAATATTTTGAGAGTACAACATAGTGGTACAATCCATTTGATCTCATCTATCATGGATTTTGAATTATGACATCACGAAAAGGGGTTCCAATCAATCTACACTTGCTGACACCAGTAAAAAGATAGAAATTACGTTTGGAATCACGTTTGAAATCATGAGCTTAAACTTGAAACATAACAAGTCTTTGACATCTAAAATATAATGCAAAAGGAAATTTAGCATATTGGTCAACTGGTCAAAAGTTATTACAGGTCAAACATGGCTTCCCAAAATTCTAAACATTTCATATCAGCATGACATTGAAAGCTGACCAACTTTGAGGGATTCAAAACCTAGTCAAACAGACTCGAAATGACTCAAAATCTGAAACATAGGCTTTCAATTATGAGCACTAGATAATTCCAAAGTGGTAAGTCATGAAACATTTTTGGGTGCAAGTTATTTGATTGCAAACATAGGCTCCTGTCACTATTTTACACTTAGGGTAAAATGTAGAATTGGAGATTGCTCAAAATAGGACTTCACAAAATAGCTCGGAATGGTGATTTAACTTCATGAAAAACTTAGAAAAGATGAATGTAGGGTGTTAGAAACATTAAAGAACTTAGGGGCCTCAAAGGTACAACTAGGTAGAATCTCATTTATGGGCATTCAAAGGGCTTGATTTTCTCATAATTTGCAAAATTGGGGCTACAATTTTGACTCAATTCTAATTTTTTTATACTGTGAAAAATTTGACCAAAAGATAGTACATATGAAAGAGGATAAAGTACAATATGAACAATTATTCTATAAGGAATAGTTGAGAGATCAGTTTGATAGTAAAGTTTAGTGGTCTCACTACAGAAGCTATTTGGATAGTGGGTCCTTCTATCTTCTTGAACTCGTAATAGGGTTGGCACAACTCCTAACAAGGTTGGAATCTCCTAATAGGGATTCAAAATATCCTAACAAGGACTCATATGTACTAAATGTTGTAACATACTCCTAACAGGGTCTATCCTCTAACAAGGAATATTTATATTAGTACATCATCTTGTGAATACCATCCCCACTAGGATTTTCCCTTTGATCAATGGTTTCCCTAGTTAAAAAATCTAGTGTAATTATGTATGTGTATCTTGTTAGGGTTATTGTTTACTTTGATTGAATGGTTAAGATTAACTAAGGTTGACTAATATTTTAAATGGATAACTAATTGACCCCTCCCCGTCCCACTTGGTTATCTTGGTGGACTATTATTTCTAAAAATTGGTAACAGAGCATCAAGTCCTTGAAGAATAAGTTGAATAGCTTTGGGAGATTAGTGGTGAATTACTTCAATAAAGATAGTCTTGAATCTAATGTAGGAAATTTTGACACCCAAAAGATGGAACTTCTTGTTGAGAGATCAAAATTGTGTACAAAATTGAGCATTGAATTTCTAAATACAAGAACAAGTAAAGATAGATTTAGATCCAAAAAAGACATGAAGATCAAGGAAGGTATTGATCTACTTATGAAATGAGAACAAGAAGGTATGAAAAAAATTTCTTGTTGGACATGTAATGAGTTTGGTCATTTTTCATCTACATGCCCTAAGAGAGGAAGAAAAATTAGAAAGAGTTCAATTTCTTATGAAGATGAAGAATTTAAAGCAAGTATTGAAAGATTCTTAAATGATTATGATGATGAGAGTGAATTGGAAAAGGAAGTATTAGAAGAGATAGCTTTGGTAACTATTATTGATGAAAATTTTTGCACTACAGAGAAGATGGAAGATTATAATTTTGATGAAGAAGAGGATAAATTTGGAATTTCTAGATAGAATGCTAAAGTATTCTTTGAGACTCACAATGATTTGTAGAATGAAGGTGAGATAAGGTAGGAACAAAGTTCAGAACCTAGAATAAAGCTAAGAGTTGAGATAAAAACTCCTACTTCTATTAAAAATATGACAAATAATCATCCACCAGAGAAGAACATCAACATCAAAGATAAAGGTGTGATGACAAGAAGTAGAATCAATAAAACACTTCTTCTACTATCTCAAGTAGAACCAAAGAATGTAGATGAGGCATGTAGAGATGACTTTTGGAAGCAAGTTATGAAATAAGAATTGAATTAGATATTAAAGAATGAGACATGGGAATCAATCCGTAGACCAACAAACAAGAAAGTGATAGGAACAAAATGGGTATTCAGGAACAAGATGAACGAACATGGTGAATTTGTAAGGAACAAAGCAAGATTGCTATGTAAGGGTTACTCATAATAAGAATAAATAGACTATGAAGAATCCTATGCTCCTATAGAAAGAATTGAAGTAGTAAGGTTATTCTTAGCCTATGCAGCACATAAGAAATTCAAAGTGCATCAAATGGATGTCAAGTCAGCATTTCTAAATGGAGAACTTGAAGAAGAGGTATAAATAGAATAGACTATAGGCTTTCCTTTAACAAATGACAATGACATGGTATGCAGATTGAAGAAATCATTGTATGGCTTAAAATAAGGACCTAGAACTTGGTATGCAAGGTTGGACAAGCATTTGAGAAAAATTGGATTTAGAAAAGTTATGATAGATGGTAATCTATACTTGAAAGAAACAGATGATGGATTATTGATTTTGGTAATATTTTTTGACAATGTCATATTTGGATGAGATGATAATGAAAGTGAAAATTTTGTAGGAGAAATGAAGAAGGCATTTGAAATCAGCATGATAGGGGAAATGAAATACTTCCTAGAAGTATAGATTGTGTAGGATAAAGAAGGAATCTTTATTTCTTAGACTAGGTATTTGAAAGATCTATTGCAAAGGTTTGGTTTGGAAACATGTAAACTAGTTGGAACACCTATGATAGGTAGAAAAAAGTTATCTACAAAGGATGAGACACTTACTATTGAGAAGAAGAAGTATAGATCTGTGATTAGAGGATTGCAATCCTTGACTCACACAAGGCTAGATATAGCAATTGTAGTTGGAATTGGTGCAAGATTTCAAGTTGATCCCAAAGAAACACATTATGCAATAGTTAAAAGGATATTTAGATATATGAATGAAACACCAAAGTTTGGATTTTGGTATGATAGATCTAATGTTTTCACTTTATATACTTATACTGATGTTGATTGGGTAGGCAATATGGATGATAGATGTTGTTTTAAATAGTGTCTTTGGACAGTTCAATAGGATAGAGACAACTATTGTAGAGATTGATAGGATGCAATGGTAGAGGGGAGAGATTATAGAAAAACATTTTGATATAAAGCACATTGAGGTATATCAATGCAGGACAAGTTTGTGAACATAGAAGCTAGTATCATTGTTGAAAAGGATTTGAAAAGAAAGGATAATAGGTTGGTATTCCTAGCATACATGTTTTTCATCTATGTTTCCATCAATACCAAAGGGGGAGATTGGTGGTAGCATAAATACTGATGATATCCCTATCGAAGAGTATTTTAGAAACATGATTAGATCATTATTATTATGATGTGTTACATGGGTAAGTGCACCAAGTTGTGGTTCCAAAAGGGGCTATTAGTGGACATCTTTTTTCCTGAAATCAAAAATTTCTAAACTTCAACAAGAATTTGAAGATAGTTATGATCAAAATTTTAAGATGTGACAAAAACAAAATTCATAGTCCTTTGAGTCTAGTTTCTAGACTACTAATTTTTTTCAAAATGGTTTAGTTTTAGGTCCTTAAAAAAGGGAGCCACAAAAAGTGGTATTTTTTATTCCAAAAAAAACATAACACAATACAAAGTGTGGCCCCCTTAAAATTTTAACTTTTTTTTGAAATTCTTTAATTGCTCTGGTCAAAAGTTACTTAACACTATGTAGTTTATCCCAGATTTTTTGAGTAATTTTATAATGTCTTTTTTTTTAATGAATTTTTTAACTAGAAACATCCCAAAAATGTGAAATTTCTATGTTCTCCCCCTAGAAATAATTGAAAACTAATCTAAAATCAAAACTTTTTTTTTTCAAAGTGTGTAGAATGGAGTCTAGTTTCTAAAAAACTAAGTTGTTGCAAAATTTGACAAACGAGTTAAAATCTACAACCCAATTAGTACATGGTGGTTTTTGACACAAAATGAACATATATTCAAAATAAATTATAGATGAAAGGCTTTAAATAGTTCAAATTAAAAATAAATTATATGGTTATATAGCTAACACAGAGACCTACAATGTCATGTAACCTAATCTTATCGATGCCCAACCATGAGGAATCTTGAAGGAGAGCACACAAGAAAAATCACTCATTTTTTGTATGTTTGCAGAAAAACATGTCTCAAACTTATTTATAAACTCCAAACCTTTTTGTTGGATCTCCAAGGAAAAACTAAGTCTTAGGCTTGGTTTTAATGCAAAGCTTTGAATAGCATGTATGCCCTATAGCACATGTGCACTATTTAATGCATTTGAATTTTGGTCTCAATAGCGCATGTGTTCTATAGTGTGCATGCACTATTGAGACCTAAATAGTGCATAGAGAAGGAAAAAGAGATGCAAAGAAAGAGAAAGAGAGCAGGGTAATGGGAGAGAGGAGAGAGTAGGGGATGGGAGAGAGAGGAAGTGAGAAAGAGTAGGGATGGTCGAGAGAGGAAGTAAGAAAGAGTAGGGGTGGCAGAGAGAGTATGGGATGGGAGAGAGACAAAGTGTGAGAGAGAGTAGGGGTGGAAAAGAGAGACTACAGGATGGGGGAGAGAGATTAAAAGTAGGGGATGGGAGAGAGGGGAAGTGTGAAAAAGAGTAGGGTTGGTAGAGAGAGTATAGGGTGGGAGAGAGAGATTGAGAGTAGGGGATGGGGAAAGAGAGATTGAGAGTAGGGGATGGGGGAGAGAGAGAGTAGGCAGTGGGAGATGGAGTGGGAGAGGGAGAGTGAGAGAGAGGAGGATGGGAGTGCATGTGTGTAAAAGAGAGAGAGAGAGTAGGGAATGGGAGAGGGAGTGGAAAGATGGAAATGTGTGTCAGAGAGAGAGAGAGAGAGAGAGAGAGAGAGAGAGAGAGAGAGTAGGGGATAGGAGAGAGTGTGAAAATGTGAGAGAGAGTAAGGGGTAGTAGAGAGAGAGTAGAAAGGGAGAGAGTGAGAGTGAGAGTGAGAGAGAGTAGGCAGTAGGAGAGGGAGTGGGAGAGGGAGAGTGAGTGAGAGACAAAGTAGGGGATGGGAGAGGAGAGAGGGGGGATGGGTGTGTGTGTGAAAGAGAGAGAGAGAGAGAGTAGGGAATGGGAGAGGGGAGATATATAGAGAGAGAGTAGGGGATGGGAGAGAAAGAGAGTAGAAAATGGGAGAGGGAGTGGGAGAGGGAGAGGGAGGGGGGATGAGAGTGTGTGTAAGAGAGAGAGTAGGGGATGGGAGAGAGAGAGTAGAGAAGGAGAGAGTGAGAGAGAGAAAGAGATAGTAAGGCAGTGGGAGAGGGAGTGGGAGGGAAAGAGAGGGGGAATGGAAGTGTGTGTAAGAGAGACATAGTAGGGGATGGGAGAGAGTAGGCAGTGGGAGAGGGAGTGTGAGAGAGATAGAGAGGGGGAATGGGAATGTGTGTAGGAGAGACAGAGTAGGGGATGCGAGAGAGAGTGAGAGTGTGAGAGATAGTAGGGGGTGGTAGAGATAGCTAATACAAGATGAGAGAGAGAGAGAGAGAGAGAGAGAGAGAGAGAGAGAGAGAGAGAGAGAGTAGGGGATGGGAGAGAGAGTACTTGAGAGAGAGATAGTAGGAATTGCAAGAGGGAGTGGGAGAGGGAGAGAGGGGGGATGGGAGTGTGTGTGTGTCTATGAAAGAGAGAATAGGGGATGGTAGAGGGGAGTGAGAGAGTAGGGGATGGGGGAGAGAGATTAGGTGGTCGGAGAGGGAGTGGGAGAGGGAGAGAGAGGGGGGGAATGGGAATGTGTGTAAGAGAGAGAGAGTAGGGGATGGACAAGAGTGTGAGAGAGAGTAGTTGGTGGAAAAGAGAGCTTATATGGGATGGAAGAGATAGAGTGAGAGTAGGGGATGGGAGAGTGTTAGAGAGATTAAGGGATGGGAGAGAGAGAGAGTGAGAGTAAGGGATGGGAGGGAGAGAGAACTTGAGAGAGAAATAGTAGGTGATAGGAGAGGGAGTGGGAGAGGGAGAGGGAGAGAGATTGGGGGATGGGAGTGTGTGTGATAGATATAAAGAGTAGGGGATGGGAGAGAAGAGAGTGGGGGGATAAGAGTGTGTGTGTCTATGAAAGAGAGAGAGTAGGGGATGGGAGAGGGGGGAGAGAGAGTAGGGAATTGAGGATAGAGAGTAGGTAGTGGGAGACGGAGAGAGTGAGAGTAAAGGATGGGAGAGAGTGTGAGAGAGAGTATGGGATGGGAGAGAGTGTGAGAGAGAGTAGGGAGAGGGTGATAGAGAGAGGGGGATGGGAGTGTGTGTGACAAATCTAGAGAGTAGGGGATGGGAGAGAAAAAAAAGAGGAGGGATGGGAATGTGTGTGTGTCTATGAAAGAGAGAGAGTAGGGGATGAGAGAGAGTGTGAGAGTGAGTAGGGGGTGGTAGAAAGAGAGAGAGTATGAGATGGGAGAGATAGAGTGAAAGGATGGGAGAGAGTGAGAGTGAGAGAGAGTAGGGGGTGCTAGAGAGAGTATGAGATGGGAGAGATAGGGTAAAAGGATGTGAGAGAGTGTGAGAGAGAGTAGGGGATGGGAAAGAGTGTGAGAGAGAGAGTAAGAGTAGGGGATTGGAGGTAGAGAGTAGAGAGGGAGAGAGAGAGAGATAGTAGGTGGTGGGAGAGGGAGTGGGAGAGGAGGAGAGAGGGGGGATGGGAGTGTGTGTGAGAGATCTAGAGAGTAGGGGATGGGAGAGGGGAGAGAGAGAGGGGGATGGGAGTGTGTATCTGTAAAAGAGAGAGTCTAGAGGATGAGAGAGAGGAGAGAGAGTAGCCTAAGAGAGACAGAGAGTAGAAAATGGGAGAGAGAGAATAGGTGGTGGGAGGGGGAGTGGGAGAGGGAGAAAGAGGGGGGATAGGAGTGTGTATAAGAGAGAGTAGGGGATGGGAGAGTGTGTAAGAGAGAGTTGGGAGAGGGAGACAGAGAGAGGGGGATGGGAGTGTGTGTGATAGATCTAGAGAGTAGGGGATGGGAGACAAGAGAGAGGGGGGATGGGAGTGTGTATGTGTCTATGAAAGAGAGAGTAGGGGATGGGAGAGAGTGTGAGAGTGTGAGAGAGTAGGGGGTGGTAGAGAGAGAGAGTACATGATGGGAGAGACAGAGTGAAAGGATGGGAGAGAGTGAGAGAGAGTAGTGGGTGGGAGAGAGAGAGTATTGGATAGAAGAGATAGAGTGAAAGGATGGGAGAGAGTAGGGGATGGGAGAGAGTGTGAGTGAGAGTTGGGGATGGGGGAGAGAGAGAGTGTGTAAGAGTAGGGGATGAGAGGGAGAGAGTAGAGAGGGATAGAGAGAACTTGAGAGAGAGATAGTAGGTGGTGGGAAGGGAGTGGGAGAGGAGGAGAGAGAGGGGGGATGGTAGTGTGTGTGAGAGATCTAGAGAGTAGGTGATGGGAGAGGAGAGAGAGGGGAATGGGAGAGAGAAGAGAGAGTAGCCCAAGAGAGAAAGAGAGAGTAGCGGATGGGAGAGAGAGACTAGGTGGTGGGAAAGGGAGTGGGAGAGGGAGAGAGAGGGAGGATGGGAGTGTGTGTAAGAGAGAGTAGGGTATGGGAAAGAGAGTAGGATCTAGAAAAGAGAGAATAGGATGGAAGAGAGAGTGAGAGTAGGGGATGGGAGAGAGTGTGAGAGAAAGTAGGGGGATGGGGGAGAGAGAGAGATAGTAGGCAGTGGGAGAGGGAGGATGGGTGTGTGTGAGAGAGATCTACATAGTAGGGGATGGGAGAGGAGAGAGGATGAGAGAGAGAGTAGGCAGTAGGAGAGGGAGAGTGAGAGAGAGAATAGGGGATGGGAGAGGGCAGAGAGAGAGTAGGCAATGGGAGAGGGAGTAGGTGAGGGAGAGTGAGAGAGAGAGTAGGTGAGGGAGAGTGAGAGAGAGAGTAGGTGATGGGAGAGGTAGAGTGAGAGAGAGTAGGGGATGGGAGAGGAGAGAGAGACTAAGAGAGAGTTAGGGATGGGAGAGCAAGGAGAGAGAGAGTTGGTGCGATAGAGAGAGAGTAGGGGAGAGAGAGAGTAGGGAGATAGAGAGTTGGTGGGATAGAGAGGAATGTATTTTGACATTGGTCAAAAAGAAACTTTGGGGCCTATTTCATCCATTCTCTACTTTTGGTCTATTGTGCATTTTGTTATTCTAACAAAAATCACAGGTTTCAACATAGCAAACACTATTTGAAGACTTTTTGAAGGTAGAAAACACCAAATTCAATCATTGGATACACAATTTGAAGACTTTTTGAATATTCCTTGTATAGAAAAGGTTAGTGCAATGCTTTTTAAATATTGTTTGTTGATATATAGATACAAATTTGATTATAATTTGACATGTTTTTTAATATATAGTGAATTCATTGAAATTTGTATGTTTGAATGAAATGTTATTTCAAAATGGTTAGAAATTTGACGAGTTGTTTGATATATATTATGTATTCATTCAATTGTAATTTTTATATGTATTTGAACAATTTGTAATTTACACATTGTAAGTATTTTAGATGTTTGAATAATTTGACATGTAGAAAGCATCATCATGCCAAGGAAGAAACCAAAAACTCAAACAAATGAAGATAGGGAGAGAGATTTGGCAATTAAAAGAGATAAAATAAAACTACTACATGAAAAAAGAAAATTGCAAAGAAATAATGAAGAATTGACTTTCAAAGAGGATCAAGAACCACCGATACAAAAAAACAAAGAGAAAGAATTGGAGAGACAAAGAGAATGAATGAGACTATTGCGCTCAAGAAGACAATTGAATTGTGAAGCTACACCATCTTCCAATGTTGAAGTTATATCATCCTCTCATGTTGAAGAGACACTAATTTGTAGATCCGATGATGTACACACTCCATCATGCCATGTTGAAGACAAAACATAAACACATCAAGTAGGTGATATTCCATCTTTTGCATCTTATTTCCAAGGCACATAATCTTTGGTTCAAGGCATGCAATATGCTCAACCTTATGTTGATGTTCAAAATGTTGAGGGAATGGAAGAGATTATAACATCTTAATTTGTTTTAGAAGACCAAAATATTTTATTGATATTGATACTAACATTTTGAAATCAATGCCTAACAAGATTAGCAAGTGTACTTGTCAAAAAAAATTAATCATATGTGGAGATTATTTTTTGAAGAATTAAATATTATAGGTCAATGCCAATTATTTGTTCAAATGATGAGGAATTTGAAATTTAGGCCTATCATGAAGATTTTTGGGCTAAGAATAATGGATGATTCAAATGAAAAAAGCTTTGTAAATAATCTAATGAGTGCTTATGAAAAAGTGGGTTCTAAATCACACACCAAAGAAGTAATATCACAAGATGAGTACTTACATCAACAATAGTAAGTATTCAAATGAAGAAAGCTCAAATCATGAGAAAGACAAGAAAAATATTAAAAGTTGGTAGAGGTACTCGAAGGAGAGCCATACTAAGGCATGAGAGATTGGAAGATCCAACAAAAAATGAGTTATGGACATTTAGTAGTAGACTACCATGAAAGGATAAAGAAATTAGTGAAGCTTTGAAATCATTGATCAAAGATTTTTGGAAAAATAAAACGTGTTTAACCTAATCAAAGGGATGTAAGAAGGAGGATTAATAGCCAAAATGATGACCTACATGCGAAACATTTTTTGGACTCAACTCAGAGATAATTTTTGGCAAAATTTATTGGTATGTATCCTCAAATTTGAATAAGTCAAAGACTTTTTGAGATGGGTAAACCTTTTTATGTCAAGGTAAATCACACATGCACAAATTTTTGCTGTAGGATACATATTGAATTTTCTAACCATTTTGATTTTTTTAGGCATATATGTGTGTTTTTGCATTTTGTGTTTGTTTTGCTAGATTATGACATGAATGAGCCACCAAGATCTTCAAGGAAATTCATATCCAATAATTTTATAAGATATCATGCTTGGATGGTACATGCTTATTTTGTGGTTCTTTGCAACTTTTATCAACTTTTCAACATATGGATAGTACACATGTAATTGGAAATGAAATAGTAGATTACAAAAAATTTAAGATACTAACATATGCTCTAAAAGATGGAAAATAGGTAAAAAGATGTGATTTAATCATTGAAAATATTCTAATGTATGAGTTCATGAAGATTTTTCATGAAAATATTATTTATGAGTATGCAAGACATAGACATAGAGCTCGATAGCTCGATTTTCAATTCAAGTTGTGCAAGGATACATTTCCACTAGATACCATTGTTTCGGTTGTAGACTTCATAGAGAACTACACACTACAACCACAAAATGAGGTGCAAGTGAAGTATTATACTTCTCAATAGGTTTCCATATTTGTTCACATAACATTCATGCATTCACCTAAAAGTACCAAGGATGATAGGAAGATTTTGAGGGAGTACCATTTTTACATCAACAATGATTGATCACATTCTACAAAGTTCGTACATGGTTGTTTTCAACTATTTTATGGAGATTTGGCTAATAGGGGCATCACATATCATCATCACATTATTTTGATGTTCTATTGGTTGAGTAGGATGCACAAGTTGTGTAGAATTCAATATATGTAAAATTTCATAGAGGTTGGATATGGAAAAGGAGAGCACGATGGTGTAGGCACATGCATTAAAAGAGCCTTACCTTATAAAGAACTATAATAAAAAGATGGAGCAATATTGATGGATGCAAAATCCATCATCTAGTGGTGTAATGCTACAATGGGTCTAAGTAAGGAAGGTGAGTCTATGGTTCATAGATTTTTTTGGTTGATACATAATACTAACATTGCACCATATCAAGATTGTTGCACACTAATAGGATCCAGTGAGTTGCACTCTTTTAGAAGCTCTAATGCATGTTCTTGAAGTATCCACAAATGAAAAATGGCATACTATTTTCCATCATGTGTAGAGGAAAATTGGGATGACTATGAGTCGACTGAATGGGTGGACAAATGGGATATATGGGTTTTGGACCTAATTGACACCTATCATCCCCCACAAGCATTGGAAATGGTATAGATGGATTCATCTATTGACTTTGACCACTTATCTGATCTAGTGCAACCTGGTAATCAATATATTTATATATCTTTTTAATTTCCATATGTAGCTTTATAACTTCAACCTAAGTATTTTTTGAATTAATGACCGCATTTTGTACATTTTTTACTATAGGCCATTTTTTGCTATTATTGCACCTGAAGACAATGAAGAAGGGACAAATTATTATTTGTTTCATTGTGTCCAAGCCAAACAAAAATTCGATCGCTTAGTTATAGATGGTGAAGGTTTAGAGTACCATGTTGGTGCAGTGGTTGTAATCGGCACATGGCTTAGACGATATTCTATGAAGAACCCTAACTTGTGGTTATTTGAGGAATGGCAAACAGAAAGAAATATTCTTCATTATTCAAACCTTGTTGTCACATCAAATGTCCATTTGATAACATATGGTGGAAAACTACATAATAAGATTCTTTAAAAAGTTCATGAGTCAGAGCATGAGGAAATATTTGAGACATTAAAATGTAGAGAAGATCCAATTGGCTCATTGGATTGAATAGTGAGAGAGGGAGAGAGAGAAAGAGTGATCAATTGGATCCAAATATGACGTTGCAACCTCTCCCCCAAGACTATCCACATGACAAGGTGGACTATATTGTTATGATGTTTAAGTGATGAGATAAGTTTAAATCATAGATTTTATGTTTTGATTTGTTTAGAATCTAGATACATTATTTGAAATTATATTAGATTCTTTAAGCGGACCCATTTCCAGATTAGTCATTTAAATAAGTGAAAGTTTAGAATTTTTTGTTTACATCAAAATGTAATGAAAGAACATGAAAATTGTTAGAATGTGAATTATTTGTGATGTAAATTCATGATTGTGTGCATGTAAATAGAAACTTCAAACTAGTAAAAGCAAGGATACAGTGGGAGAAGTTTCCAAGACTCATCAAGCCATGTTCAGTAAGCTACTTGATCATTGCTAGAAGCTCAAACAAATAATTCTTTGTATTTGGAACATTGTTACCAATAATGATATTATGACTAACATGATTTTATCTTTTAATAAAAATCAGGAGGAATCTAGTGGTACAAATGCTGAAAGTGAGTCTGCTAATAGAGGGACATTTAATGGCAGAGGAAGGTCTAGTGGAAGAGGGCCTTGCATGTTCACTGGTAAGTTTTTTACTTGTAACCAAGTAGGAAATCAATCCTTTAGATGCCCTGAAAATAACAAACAAGGACATTACATTTATTTGGTTTTGTTCCTTCTTACAATTTTTATTACCTTATGTGTTTTGGGTTCAAATTTGAAAACAAGACACTCTCATGTGTCCTTTCTTAAATTATTGATGTAGTGTCATAGAAAATAATTCTTTTCAAATCAATTCCTTTCTAGAGTTGAACAATATGAAATATAGTTAGTATATTCTAAAAGAAGTAAGAGAACCTAGAAATGACAACTCTTTTTCTTTGAGTTATCTTCATTCCTCTAATAGCGATCTCAATCTTAGCACTAAAGATAATGAATAATAGAAATATATTCATGCCAACTATTATTATTTCTAAGAAAGAGATGGAAAAATAAAAGTAATCCAACAAAAAGTAAAATAAAAATAGTTTGGAAGCTTGAACCTTCTTTCTTCTTCAAATCTAGACTAGACATATAGCAATGTTTAGTCTAGGGCTTGCTGGTAAAAATAGGTAGCCTACACATATAGTTCTAAATCTCTACCATCTTGAAGTACCCTCTCCTAACTTACATTCCCAAAAGTGGAATTTCAAGTTAGGAGGCCATCTTGAAGAAACCCTCAGATTTAGGGTAAATCTAACCAACCTCTACAAAAACTTATGTAACTTTTGTTGTAGATAAGATAAAGATTTCAAACCAAATGCAATGAAACAATAACTCAATCCTCTATCCAATGATATCAAACTTTCACTCCTACCAATCTGTACAAGCCATACAATTTTGAAACAATAGAGAAAAGACAAAAATTCTAAGTTTTATTCAATGTTTGTTGTTCACCCATCCGTACAATGGGTTTCTCCCCTTGTGGAAACCTTAAATAGATGTCCTAAAATTTTCAAAACCACTTATCAAAGCTAAAACTAATCATTTTCAACACTAATCAACAAGAACAATAAAATATATTACTCAATCATAACAAAAGATAGATTATTATACTCAAACTGGTGAAAAACACTAGCTCATTGGTCAAGTTGATCACATATAAGTATAGATATCTAGTATGGTTGGATAGATTTGTGAATCTTCTTTTTGTTGCACCATGAATGAGGTTATAATTTTCTCTAAAACTCAAGATATTCCCATTTTACTAATTGTTATCCCCATTTTGTGCCATTACCTAGGGTTTCATCTATTTTCCCTCATATCTTGAGATTCCACCATGAGAAATTAATGACCCTTGGTGAAATCTGAGTTAGGAAAATGTGTTTTATGTTCCTTTTGGTTTTAGGTCAATAGAATGAGGCTGGAGAGAAAAACGTGATGCCCTAGCATGCAAGATCCATGTGCATGCTAGAAATTTGTAGTAACATCTTCCATAACTTGCTACAGAGAAAGTTTTGAGGCTTGAAAATTGGTATGTGATCATCTTACATGATCCCCCTAATGTTCCAATTTTTGAATTGAAGTTTTTCTCAAGGGGTAGGTTACTTCCTTTGTTAATGGACGCCTAATTGACTACATTCCTAAGTGAGCCTTAAAAAACTTAGTTGTTTCATACTTCTCTTGAGATCCCAAGGCTTTAGTATGTTGTATAAAACCAAAAAGGGTATCCAAATAAGTGATTTTTTTCTTTGGGATATGAGGAGATGTTTGTGATTTTCCATGTTCAATGCTACAAGCCTAGTCTTAAGTTTGTGAAGCAACTAGCCAATGAATGTTGCATAGTTTGAGTCTAATGTTGGATTCATGTTAGTTTGGAGCTAAATATACCATTTCCATTCTTGGAATTCACCTTTTCTCATTATTTTTATTTGTGGGGTTTTGTGTCAAATAAGCCTTGTGATGCCCTTAAGAGAAACTAGTGATTAGTTGTCTTTTGTGATAGGTTTTCCTTGTGATTGGGGACTCCTAGGAGTGGTTGGGTTTCTTAGAAGGCTATAAAGTTCCTTATGGTCATTAGGTTAATTTTTAGGCATCTAGGAGTTAAGATGTCAAAAATTGCAAAAAATTACAAAAGTTGTCAAAGCAAAATTGCAAATATACTGACAACTATGTAGGAGTTTGGGAATCGGTGAAGGACTAAGCATTTGGGAATAAGTTATTTTACTATTGATGAACCTTTTCCAAGTTTTATAATTGAAATCAAGTGAAAAATGTAAAAATTGCACTTTTTGTACAAAGTTGCATTGTTGAAAGTTGTAAAAGTTGCTCAAATTTGAAACTTAGTGGAAAAAGGGTTGTGGGATCAAATTGTCTATTTCATTAGCTCTAGGTGGCTAGGTAAACCCTATCCCAAACCTCATCTCATCCCATTGAGCACTCAAATGTTCTCAGGCATGCTGAACTGGAATATCCCTAAGGGTCACTAAATGCCATAGGGTTGTGATCTTTGATGGGGCATATCTCAAAGCTCATACGAGATATGCATGAGATTCTAGTTCTTATAAGACTATGTTGTAGAGACCTACAATAACCTCTCTCACTTTTTGGAGATCATACTCCATTTTGATTTTGTGATTCCATCTTAGGTGATGCTGAAACTTCTAGTGTTGGCTAGTACAAAGTTGCCAATTGCCAAATCTCTCTCACCTTTCATCGTGGGATCAAACTATCTACTCTATTAGCTTTGAGTGGCTGGGTAAACCTTATCCCCAACCTCATCTCATCTTTTTCAGCACTCAAACATTCTCGACATGCCAAACTGAAATGTCCCTAAGGGTCACTAAAAGCCATAGGGTTGCAATCTTTGAAGGGGCATATCTTAGAGCTCATGTGAGATATGGATGTGATTCTAGTTCCTATAGGACTATTTTGTGGAGACCTACAATAACCTCTCTCTCTCTCTCTTTTTAGAGATCATAATCCATTTTGATTTTGTGATGCCATCTCGAGTGATGCCGAAACTTGTAGTGTTGGCCAGTACAAAGTTGCCAGATGTCAAATCTCTCTCACCTTTCATTGTGCAATCGAACTATCTACTCCATTAGCTCCGAGTGGCTAGGTAAACCCTATCCCCAACCTTGTCATATCCTATTGAGTGCCCAAATTTTCTTTGGCATGCCGAACCAGAATGTCCCTAAGGGTCACCAAATACCATAGAGCTATGATCTTTGATGGGGCATATCTCAAAGCTCATGCAAGGTATGAATGTGATTATAGTTCCTATAGGGCCATGTTGTAGAGACCTACAATAACCTCTCCCACTTTTAAGAGATCATACTTTGTTTTGATTTTGCAACACTATCTTGAGTGATGCTAAAACTTGTAGTGTTGGCCAATACAAAGTTGTCAGCTACCAAATCTCTCTCACTTTTCATTGTGGGATCAAACTGTCTGCTCGATTAGCTTTGGGTGGCTAGGTAAATCTTAACCCCAACGTTGTCCCATCTTTTTCAATTCTTGAACATTCTTTGGCATGCCGAACTAGAATGCCCCTAAGGGTCACTAAATTCCATAGAGCTACGATCTTTGATGGCGCATATCTTAGAGCTTGTGTAAGGTATGGATGCAATTTTAGTTTCTATAGGACCATGTTGTGAAGATCTACAATAATGTCTCTATCTTTTTAGAGATCATACTCCATTTTGATTTTGCGATGCCATCTCAGGTGATGTTGAAACTTCTAGTGTTGGTCAGTACAAAGTTGTCAACTACCAAATCTCTCTCACCTTTCGTCGTGGGATCAAATTGTCTACTTTGTTAACTCTAGGTGGCTAGGTAAACCCTATCCCCAACCTCCTCTTTTCTCATTCAGTGCTTGAACATTCTCAAGCATGCTAAACCAGAACACCCCTAAGGGTCACTAAATGCCATAGAGCTATGATCTTTGATGGGGCATATCTCGAAGGATAAAGCATGGTAGAATACTTGGAATAGTGCATGATTTGGGATTTGCAATTCATTTAGTTTGTGTTGTGATGATTGCTAATGTGTGGCATATTGATTACTACTTCTAGGAGCAGACAGGATGGTGTAGTGTATTTTTTGGATTGGTGAGCATTAATTGATAAGTATGAATCCAATGAGTCATAAGTGTTCTATTCATTCTCATGAGAGATGGGTTCATGCAAACCACTACTCATGCAACATGGGTCAATGAATTTGACTCAGAAACAACATAGTTGAATCTTGATAGAAATATCACAATTTGACATGTTGTGGAATATATGTTACTTATCAATTAACAAGCTTAAAGGAATTACTAATGAATGGTTCATAAGGCACAACACTTGATGAAGCTTTTACAAGTAGAGTTGCAAGAAGAGTGGTTTTAACCATGGGGGAAACTTTTTAGTTAAGTGCACTTGAGTTGGAGTAGTACTAGGATGGGTGACCTCCCAAGAAGTATTGGTACTTCATCTCTCTAAGAATCAATTAGATTCAATGAGTGTTAAGTATTCTATTCATTATCATAAGAGATCAGTTCATGTAAACCATTACTCATGAAACATGGGTCAATGAATTTGTATCAAATACTACACAATTGAATTTTGATAGCAATATCACAATTTGACTTCTTGTAGAAATGTCTCCTACTTATCAATCAATGAACTTAAGGGGAATTCTAATGAATGGTTCATAAGGCACAACACTTGGTGAAGGTTTTGCAATTTGTGTTGTAGGAAGAGTGGGTTTAATCATAGAGGAAAATTTATAGTTAAGTGTGCTCAAGTGAGAGTAGTATTGGGGTTTGATTGTTTCCTTGTCTCTTAAGTTTTGACAAGATTATCTTATGCATTTGATCTACTTTATGGAATTTTCACAAATGAGTTGGCATTACCATGTGACAACTCTGTTGCATTATGGAATTTGCTAATATTCATGCCTCCATTTTTGAACTAGTAAGTGAAACTTTGGAATCTACCTTCCCTTGTCCTAACCTAATCATTGGATGCATTGGTTTGGTCTTTTTCACTAGATTTTTGGTACTTCCTTTGTTAAGGTGACCTAATTGGGGCAATTAGGCCTGTATAATAGTCCAATTTTGGAAGGCTTGTAAATGGCTTTATCACTTTCCCTTTTGGGGACATAACAAACTCAATAAAGGGTACTTGGAATGCTAATTAGTTCCTAAGGTCTTTTGGAAGATATGGTACTTGTTGCCTAATTTGTCTTTGGAAGGGCTAGTAGCCTAGATGCTGCATTATGAGGACAAAGTTATGAAATTCATGTTTGGATTATTGTTTAGCCATGGTTCCTTGGTTTTAGTGTTGGTATGAACCCCTTAACATGTTTATCAACCTTATTTGTGAGAATCCACCATTTATGGGTGTGAAGCCAAGTTTGCTAGTGTAAAATTGTATGGATTAATGATGATCCCATAGTGTCATTGCTGTGTCAAGGTGTCAAATTTTGGGTGAATAATCTATCTTGTTGGATTAACATCAACATTGTGCTTATTGTACCCTAACCTCTACATCATTCTACCTATAAAATTCTATCTTCTATAAGGTACAACATTGACCAATTGTGCATATAAGGAAATATATGCGTTGGAATACATGTGAGTGCCCATTACAATTGGTATTCTATGATGGTAGATCTAACATATGGAATTAATGACACCTTGAGAATCCTATTAGGCTCTACATCATAACTAAACCTTGGAATTAATGTAATGTATTGTTTTCAATTTAAGATTTGTTATATGTTTGTAATAATAATTTATGATAAATGTTTAGATGCATAACATAGAAGGTAGGCTTTAAACATGAACAACAAGATCATAAATCAATATGACAATGACATAAATTGCAAATGATAAATTTTTGGCTATATGTAATAATTTATGTTTTGAATTGAAATTTTTTTTTGACTCTTTAAGTATGATTATTTCTTATATATATATATATATATATATATTTATTGATGCAGAGTGGCATAGTGGAAGGATACAATTCCTTTACGCTTTAGGCTACTAGGTAAAACATGAAATTTTAAGGTTTTCACATGATTAGTATATGAAATCACTAAAGGTATAGTGGATTTTGCTGAGGTTTAATACCCCTAACAAAATATCCCAAGACCAAAACTTTATCCACTCCAACACTCCAAGGATCCACCAAAGTACACAAACTTAATAGGGCTTTAAAAGGCTTGGTTTTCAAAGGAGGACAAAAAGGATGGATTCATGAATCAGGTGTAGGGCTTAAGATCTCTTCTAGGGACTATTTAAACAAAAAATCTACCTTTAATTAGTTGATTTCCTTCACCTACAACTCTAACAACTCAAATTCCTACAATTTAGGACCAAATACATGCAAATATTTGGCCTAGGGCTCGCAAGTAAAATTACCTTCCCTCAATTTTTCAACTCCAACTTTTTTAATCTATAAGAACACTCCTAGGGCTTTCATTTTCATTGGGTTTTATGCCATTTTAATCGTACATTTTAAAGCTATAGGTCCATTTGTACAAAACCCTCCTAAACCTAAGGTTTTTGGACTGATTTTAGAAAAAATGCTCTAACTTTGCCTAGAAATCACCAATAAACCTCAAATCAATTGAATAGGATAGAGGATTCAATAAAGTTTCTCCTTTTACCATTCAACCTCCTATCCCAATCTGTACAGCACATGTGGAAGTGAGAATGCAACAATTCTGAGCTAAAAAAACTAATAAATTTTATTAAAACTTGCAAAAATTTGTACATCAGACCAACCTATTCTTTTGGGAAGGTTGGGTGTTACATTTATATGCTTCTTGGACCAATTAACTACCATATAAATAGTTGGAATCAGTTCAAATTTCTTCCTCCCTAATTAGCAACTTTTGATAAAAAATTGCTTTGCAACTTTTGTTGCATTTTTGCAATTTTCAAACCAATAAATCCTAAGACTTATCTAAACCTATTCTAACATCCTTTCAACCTTCTTTGGATTATATTCCTTATTCTAAACCTATTTTTTCCCTTATAGGTCTCTAAGGATTCATGGTTTATATGAACACCAAATGAACCTTGAGCCTTTATAAATGGGCTTGTTATAACATGATCTTATTCCTAATACCTAAAAACCTTATCAACTTGTTAAAGAGACACCTAGAAAGGTGGTATGATGCAAAGTCCTTGAAAATGCTTCATGAAGACCTTGAGTGCCTTCAATACCCTACACCATATATATATATATATATATATATATATATATATATATATATATATATATATATATATATATATATATATATATATATATATATATATATATATATATATATATATATATATCTGTGTGTGTGTGTGTGTGTGTCTAAGTTATTTAAAAAGTAAAATAGACTTGTAGTAAATTTAACTTGCTTGTAATTTTTGTGAGCTATCTACACCTAAAGAATCAAAGGCATCACAAGTCTCAATTTCAATAACCACAATATTACAAGAAATCCATCCAGTAATCTAAGAAATCTAGAGAGAAATTCTTCCTTGTTTCCCCGTGTCAGGGAATCTAAGAGATCACATAACTAATAAGGGTAAAACTAGAATAAATTTTATTCTATTTTTAACACAAAATTTATGCACATACATTTCATTTTAAATTATTCTAACATTAAATATTTTGATATATCTCATTGATTAAATATATGAATATTCTATATTAACTCAACAACCAAGTTCTTATAGATTCCCAAACATCAATGCTAGAAATGCATACATAAGTTCCCATAAGTAAAAACCATCATATATATATGAACAAGATTTCATTATAAATAATTGAATCCATTATTATAATTAGATAGCATAAAAATCACATAAGCATACCAAGGACAATCATCTTGATATACCCATTCTTCTTTATTGCAACTAAGCATGTGTACATATACATATTACAAGGAGCAAGTAATCATTATATATCATGTTTCAATATACTTCTAACATTTTTCTCCTCCAACATGATCTCTATACAAAAGTGATACATAAGTATTATATCATAGACATGATACAAAAATATGACGTTGCAATATCTAGTCACACATAATAAAAGATGCAAAATTGGCATGTGTGTAGAAAGATAATCCAAGGCTCTTGAAAAACTCTTGAAAAATACTCAATGGATAAAATAATTTCCACCCAACCATGGAACCTTACCGCCCCACTCCCCTAAGCTATGAGATAACACAAGGCCCCACACCAAGTTCAAACATAAGCAAGGGGATAAAATAGCTATTTTAACACTGATAAAGTTTATTGCTAATCAATATTGTATCAAAAATTTAAATTGATTAGGTATTGAATTAAACTTGATAAAAAAATGATAGAGAAGGAAAAAATAAAACATGAACAAGATCATAAATCATATGATGATGACATATTGGAAATGATAAACTTATGCTTAAATGGTGATAAAATTTATTGTTAATCAATATTCTATCAAAGTTTCAAACTGATTAGGTATTGAATTTAATGTCATACATGAACATATCTAATTTAATGTCATACATGAACAAACATATAATATAAAATGATAACCAATAATGTCATGTATATTAGCAAACACATAATATATTATGATAACCAGTAATGTTGTACATGAACAAACATATCATTAATTAACCAATAATGTCATAAGTCTAATAATGTCATACATCAAATAAATGTCATACATCAAATATAAAATTTCATATATACATCAAATGTATATTGAATATGTCCACTGACATAAAATCCAACATATATGTCCACTAATGCCTATACATATACATGTCTATCAACTATATCATCTTCTTCCCACAAGGGGAAGGAAACAAATCTCTCGAGGTCTTCTATCATTGTATGGAGGGAGATAGTGGCAATGATGGGGTCTTCCTCACACACTCGCTTGTCCTCTCATTGAGGCTCTTCTCTAACTCGAGCTGATACAAACAAAGTAGATATGAATCAATAATTATTATACATTGAAATAAAATATATGTACATGCAAAATTAATTATTTTCTTATTGCCATCAAATAATCACTCTACAATTCCACCTTGAAGGCTCATGGATGATCAAGTATAACAAGACCCTACAATAATTCAATCAATATAATCACTTATAAATAACATTAGAATTTTTGATACTAACTATTATAAACAACAAATAAAACCAAGAAAATTCTTTCATGCCTCAGTCAATGGCTGTGAATGAGCCATAGCTGCAGCCACTCCATCATCGATAGACTGCTGGAGATGAGGAGGAGTGTCCAATGTCATGAGCTAAATGTCATACAATACACGTTACATGTAACATGAAACATGAAACAGATATAATTAAATGAATTAAATTCACATGAAACAAATGTACCTCTATGAAGCTCGTATGATGTCTATTCTCTAAGTCCATAGTAAATGTTGATGGTTCTATAGAGAACAGATGCACATGCATAATTTTTTTTTGTCAATACTTAATATTATTACTTAATAAATATATGTATTAATTTAAATGATTAAATTGATACATACCTTTAGACATGTGGATGGGGCAAAAAATGGGGCTAGGGGATTGCTACTAGGCCCGCCAACACTCTGACCCTGAATTTTGAACAATGTCAATAGATGCTAATTAATTAATCATTCACTATACACATGAAATGTGATCAAATTAGTAAATTATAATTGTAATTTACCTGTGTGTCAATGCCAAATGTGTCATTCAAGAACTTATCAGTGATGAGCCCATCATTCGCACCATCTCTAGCATGAGTACCAAATGTGCATATGGATCCACATGATGTGCACATGTGACTGTGATGCACAGAAGGCTCCCCCTCAACTAATGGACTCATACAATGGATGAGGGTCTACATCAGAGCATTAATGGTCCCTAGAGAATTGGCCTCTACATGTTCCTTCACAACTGAAGGAATAGTCACATGCTCACCCTATGGCTTGGCCATAGGTGCCCTAACTACATTAGGGTTACGACATGCCCCCGATCTCTCAAACGATGACCCCCCACCTCTACTCTAGGAGTCTAATATGCCAGAATAATTGGAGATCTCCCCAAGGACAAACTCACAATATAATTTCTTTAAAAAATACATGGGGACCTTAGGATTGTTGCAAAGAGGGGCATCAAAAACCATCCACCATCTATCCCAAAATTATTTTTAATAGCATCATTTATGCACCAATGGATGGGGAACCATTTAGTACCCTCTCTAACAATATTTTGTTCATTGGGTTTTCTAAATAATGCACATATTCTACTTTTTGGTATTTCTTTTTTTTTAACATCTTGATATGACAATTTATTTGCATAAATTTTTTTTTGTTCATCCCTCTTAACCTACCAAACATCTAACAGACCACTAAGAGAAGCTATCTGGGTCTTAATAGATTTGAAGGATGATGCCAATTGAGCTCTCATTGGATTGGTTTGTCCACATTCTTTTAATCAACCATTGAGTCCTTCTAATTCATTTTTGCCTCTTTCTATTTCATTTATTATATTTTCTTGTGTGCCAGGTGGAGGTCTTGCAATTGGTTCAGGTTACAAAATTTGTTGTTCTTCTTGTGGAGGATTTTGGTTTTGATTTTCTTGAGGGTTTTGAGTTTCTTGGGGATTTTTTGATTGATTATTGATATTTCCTAATAAGTAATCAATTGGAATCTAAATAGGTAAACAAATCTAAAGAGAAATTGTAAAAACCCTACCAAACAATATAAAAAACCTACAAAAAAATACAAAAACATATCAAACACTGCAAAAGAAATTTAGGTAACATACAACATGCTCATGATCTCAAACTTCATCAGCAAGGAGGCATATTGGCAAGGTAGGTGGTCAAAAGTTTGATTTCTTACAATTCGTGTATGCACTGCTGAGAGGAGAGGTAAGAAAAAGAAGTGAAAATGAATGGGCTATGAGTATGCAACCCATTTATAATATTTTTCTTTTTTTAAAGTGCATACACTCTATAGTGCATATGCACTATAGTGCATATGTGCTATTGAAAATTGGAAAAAAAAGGGTCTCACCTTTTTGGCACCACAACTTGGTGCACATACCCACATTCATGGTTTTTTTGTCATTGATGTCAACATAGTGGTTTTCTATGCTATCTGATAGAAGAATAATAGTACAGATCAAGTTGGTACGGATAGATCATTAAGTATTTTCAATAGCAAGGTTAATGGGAAATACTACTAAGTGTCTAGTATATGTAGCTAACCTTGGGTACAAAAGATATAAAAAATTTGAAAGAATTTATGCAAGTTTTGGTGTTGATTGTTCTAAGATAGACTTTACAGAAGTATGTTCTGGTAAACTTGATATATCTCTTACCAAATTTGTTTTTCTAAGAATCAAGGTTAAAGGCATGTAGAAGACACATTGAAGATGACATGGATAAGCTCGCTTATCAAAATATTACCTGTACAAAAAGTTATTCAAGTTATAAGGTGAAAAATTAATGTTATCGCTAAGTAAAACGTGTTCTTAATGTGGTCCTATAATAATTAACTAAGAAGGTATAATAGCTAACTCAAGGAAATTATTTTATGGATTTGGTATAAAAGAAGGACATTTTGCTTTGTTATACAAGTAAGTATGAAGTAAGTACAAAGAGAGAACAAGAGGGGAAAAGATATGAGCATTGAGTAATCAAGTTGACATATGAAGATAAGCAAAGTAGAGTGAAGTTGGAGAAAACTTCATTGCTGATGTTTTATTTAAAGATTTGAAGTTTGGTATTTAGATCCAAGGTTTGTGACCTAGTGTACAAGGTCTAACAGTGATTGGTCTAGTTGATAGAAGAGAGGAAAGAGGATAAAACACAATACAAACAATCATTGTACAAGGAATAGTTGAGAGATTAGTTACATGGTGAAGTTCAGTGGTCTTGCCCCAAAAGCTATTTGAGAAATGGGTCCTTCTATCTTCTTGAGCTCCTAACAGGGTTGGCACAACTCCTAAGAGGTTTAGAATCTCCTAAAAGAGATTCAAAGTCTCCTAATAGGGACTCATATTTACTAAATGTTTTAATAGACTCCTAACAAGGTCTATCCTCTAACAAGGAATATTTATATTAGTACATCATCTTGTGGGTACCATCCCCATCAAGGTTTTCCCTCTGATCAAGGGTTTCCCTAGTTAACAAATCTAGTGTAATTTTATATGTGTATATTGTTATGGTTGTTTTTTACTTTGATTGAATGGTTAATATTAATTAAGGTTGATAAATGTTTTAAATGGATAACTGATTCACCACCCCTCTTGGTGGACTATTATTTCTAGCACTAACTTGGTCATGTATCTAGCCTCTAGGATTTCTTCAAATTACTCCTCTCAATATGATCTAAAGCTAAACACATATGTTTGGCTCATTTTTCCTATGGTCTTCAAATGTAGATGAGCCCTCAAATCTTTCTCACAAAACCAAGGAAAAAAGGTGTAAGCCACTCATTATTATACTTTCAAAAATATCATCTATAATATGGTTATATAAAAAAAATCAGACTCCAATGTCTCATGGTATTTTGTACATAGAACATTTTCCCACTTAATTTATAGGTCAGTCATGTATAACTGATCTTTACTACTACAAAAAAAGAACAAATAATATTCTCAGTAGTAAAAGGACCTCATTGGACAAGCGACATTTTTTTAAAAATAATTTGTCTACCCATCATAATTACAACAATTTATTCCAATAGGTAGCTATAGCTCTGATGGTGTAGGTTTCGCGTACTCATCAAACTTGTGATGGATTATTCTGATGGATAATCATCACTCCCACAACATAGTTGTTGCATACCCATCACACTTGCAACACAATCTAAAAGATTAAGCCATCATAAGTTTGACGATCAACTATTGCTATTGGGATGGTGTGAAGATGAACTCTTGCCCTTACCTTCTTCAAAGTTACAACAGTTCTATTCATCGCAATTACAATGAATGCCCTTGCCTCCCCAAATTTGTGATAGAAAAAGTCTAACATGTATTTGACATGCATCAATTTGTGGTACTATTTCTTGGATGATAGGTGGCTATCATGATTCAAGCCCAAATGTAGTAGTCATATCTCTCTATTTTAGAGTAGATTTGAATCTTGAGGGATCTTGTAGAATGGCTTTTGTAATTTTTATTTTTATTTTTTCCTTGTTGGAAATAATTGATTAATTTTGTATTGTCTTTGGCATTACACAAAATGTCATACCATTGCTAGTTAGTTTATGTTGAGCTCACTCAAGCATTGAAGTTAGTTTCCCGTGTCTTCCAAGCATTCCAAAGTTTTCCTAGTTTAGAAGACAATGTATATCAAGTTCACTCGGGAGACAAAGTAAAGTTTGTAGAAGTTGAGTGTTAATCAAGCTCACTCAATTAATCGAGGAAAATTTGGATGGAACCAGTGCTAACCAAGCTCATTCAATTACTAAAGGAACTTTGTGGATATGCAATGTTAACCAAGTTTACTTGGTTAACACAAGAAAATCACTTTGAGCTAGTATCTACCGAGCAGGGTCAGCTAACAAAGGATTTTCTTGTTTCGACATATAGAGTTCAATTGAATTGTTTGTTGGTTCTAGCCAACTGAGAAGATGAATATTAATTATTCTAAGTTGTATTCAAGTGAAGTTGACAACATGTAAGATATAAATATAAGGTCAAGTTGAGGATTGAATGTGTGGAACATAATTGAAGACTTGATTATGCTTAGAGGAAGCAAATTAGAAGGTTAAGTAGATATCCTTGTTGAGATGCAAAGATACCTTTGATCAGGAAGGATCAAGTATACAAGCTAGAATTGAGATTTCTAATCAACAATTCAGTTGCATCAGAAATCAGGTCATCTCATTGTTACTCTCTAAACATTGTGGGTGAACGCACAATAATGGGTTCCACTTTTTGTGGGATGAAAGAAATTGGAAACAATGGCAAAACTCGCATATCAAATTTGTCACATGTTCGCACGAACATTATAATTGTGTTCGTGCAAACATAATTACAATACATGTTCATGTGAACATAATTGATATATATATATATATATATATATATATATATATATATATATATATATATATATATATATATATGAGGTATGTTTGGGCTAGCATACCTCATTAATATGTTCACCTGAACATATTTTATAACGATTTCACTTGCAAAAACACTATTTTTTCCCATTTTACTCTTCATTTTTATGGTCTACGTTTGATTGGTTAGCCTACCCCATCATTTTTCATCATTCTCCTCTAGATTCTCATCATTGTGCTATTTTGGGTATGTTTATATGTTATTATTTTAATATTTTTTATGTTTTCAAAGCATATTTTTATGTTAATTTAATATTTGTATTGTTTATTTATGTTACTTAATTCTATTAATTTAATGTTTATAATTTTTTTTGTATATGTTAGTTATATATTAGAAAAATATTAATATAGCATTAGAAAAAAAAATTTAGAAAAAAAATTAGAGTTAAATTAGATAAATATTAAAAAAACAATAGTTTAGAATATTAGAAAAACATTAGAAAATATTTAAAAACATTAATCTAGAATATTAAAACATTAGAAAAAAAACATTGCATAAAAAGTATTAGAAAAAACATTACATTTAAATATTAGTTTTTATTAGAAAAACATTAGAAAAATCATGACATTTAAATATTAGAAAAATATTAGAAAATATATTTAAAAATATTAGTTTGGAAAATATTAGAAAACTATGAGAAAATATTAGAAAAAACATTAGAAAATATTTTTTAAAATGTTAGTCTCGAAAATTAGAAAATATTAGAAAAGCATTATAAAATATTAAAAAACCAATAGTTTAGAATATTAAAAAATAAAATTTAGAAAAATATTAGTTTTATTAGAAAAAAATTATTTTAATTAGAAACAAATTTTTAAGAAAATTATTAGTTTTATTATAAAAACATCCGAAAAAACAAATTTAGAAAAATATTAGTTTTATTGGAAAAACATTAGGAAATACATTACATTTTTAAATATTAGAAAAACATTAGAAAATATATTTAAAAATATTAGTTTGAAAAATATTAGAAAACTATAAGTAAAAATTGGAAAATATTCTAGAAAATATTAGAAAATAATTCAAAAAAATATTAGAAAATATTATAAAATATAAGAAAAACATTATAAAAATATTAAAAAAACAATAGTGTTGAATTATTAGGAAAATATTACTAAGTGAAATATTAAAAAAACATTAATCTACAATATTAGAAAAATAAATTAGTATATAACATTAGAAGATATTAAGGCAAGAGCTACAACACAATGGTAACTTGTGAGCCTCTCATGTAAGAGGTCTTGGGTTCAAATTCATTTAACACAAACAAATAATTAATTATAATGAATAACAATAATTAATTTAGGCTTCGGCCATTTACCTATCCAAAAAATATTAGAAGATATTAGAAAAAAACATTTTATATTAGAAAAACATTATAAAATATTTGAATTTTTTTTACAACATATTAGAAAAAATATTAAACTTAAAATATTAGAAAAAAAAAACAAATTAGTGTAGAAAATTAAAAAATATTGGAACGAGCTAGATCTCCATAACCCTAACACTAACTATAACCCTAAAAAATAACACTAACCATAACCCTAAACCTAACTCAAATTGTAACCCTAATTTCTAACCCTAACTTGAAAGCTCTTTAACCCTAATCCAACCCTATAGTTCTATAATTGAAATGAGCTAATGTAACCCTAGGTAGAGTTATAAGCTTAATCTAATCCTAACTAAATTTAACCAAAACCCTTAGATCTCTAACTCAAACCCTAATCATGAACCCTAATCTAACTAAAGACCCTACTCTAAGATTGTAAGTGTAGAAATCAAACCATAACCAAAACCTAATCTAACTAAAACCCTTTAATCTTTAAATGAAGGTTCCATATATATCTAAATCAAACCCTAATCTAGAAGGTAACCCTAGAAATAAAACCCTAACCAAACCTTAACTCAAAGGTTGTAATCTAGGTACTAATCTTTAATTCAAACCTAGATACTAATCTTTAATTCCTAAAATTTTGAAAACTCAAGTTCCCTTTAACTCTAATGCTAACTCTAACTCTCATACATATGGTCATATAAATTTTATTGATATGTATGTTATAGATTATCTAGTCATGTGATGTACATGATTACATATATCTTTTAATTTAAATAAAAAATTGTGTGTACTAGACTTAGAGAGACATCTATGTATTATATAAAGTTTACAAATTTTATATAAATTAGCTTCATCATTGTACAGATATGACTTCACATAATCAACTTGCTCATCATCCTGAGGGCAATAATGAGGCTTCTCTTGTTGTGGCTCTTGTTATGGCTCCTACTACAGCTCTTGATGTGGTTCCTACTATAGCACTTAATGTGGTTCCTCCTATGGCACCTAATGCATTTTTTGTTGTGGCTCCTCGTGCAGTTTGTCATGTTGCTCATGATGGGACTTGTGTTGTGGCTTGTGGCAGGGTTCATGTTGTGGCTTGTTGTAGGGGTCATGGTGGGGTTCATGTTGCAACTTTTGGTGTGGCTCCTGTTGGTGGTCTTGTTGTGCCACCTCCATGCATTGATATCAATGCATTATTTGCATTTGGAGAGCAAGAGGTCGCTAGATTACAATAGTCTATATTGTCCTTTGATGATGGTCTATATAGAGACATATGTGCTACCGTATGTAGGAGTTTACAAGATCTGACTGCTAGATTTAGAGCTCACCATTCATTTACCCTTGACATATTAGCTGCCATATCTAGGGAGCTTAGAGCTAAGATTTTAGGAGATGCATCTTTTGATGATGTCAAGAGGGTAGCCCCCAAAGAAATCATCAATCAAGATCTCTTTCCATCATATAAGGGTACAGAGGGTAGGGTGAGAGGCTATCAAGTCACACGATGCAAAGATCCTATTATTGCTAGTATGATCTATCCTTGTTTTTTAGCTGCACATGGTTGTTATCCTAATAATGATCAAATACCTCTTTATTTTACATAGAAGACTTAAGCTGAGTTTTGCGTGGGGCTCAATGTTAACTACTTAGACATTCTAGATTATTGCAGACAAGGGCGTGGTCAGATTACAGATTATGACCAGTATTGTAGTGCATAGCATCTACCACCTCTTGATGTGAAACAGTTTGTAGTGCCTAACCCTAGGTCACATTTTTTTTATCATTGTCAAACTCTTTTAGAGTTGGTTTCATGTAGATGGTTAGCAACATTGTGTTGAGACTATCAGATATTGTGCTATGGATTCAGTTTATTATGTGATGAGATTACTTAGACTCTACATTTCATGTATGTATGATGATTATTTTTAGTGTTTGCAATTATTGATGATGATTATTACATTGCTTTCAGTTATTAATGATGATTAGTAAGATGATTTATTATCATATGTGTTTTTTTATGGATACTTACCCCATACTTGCATGTGTATGATGTGCGTGTTTGCTTTTGTATGATTTGTCTAATGTGATTAACGAAGGGAGTCGTAGTCACCTACTAATCGAGATCTACATGATGCACCACTTCTTGCCATTGCTTGTTTAGTTTAGTATATATTGTGTTTGTACATGCATGGTTTTTTATGTAGGTTACAGGTATCGGATATCGACTTCCCTAAATTACTAGGATGAGCGTACCCTATCACATCATCTCAATGATAAGAGAGGGGAGATAAATTCTCAAGTCCAAATCACAACCCTTTAAGCCATTTGTCTTAATTGAAAAATTAGGACAAGTATCTAAGTTGAGTACCCTCTGAATATGTTGGATGATGTAATTCGTGATTTAAACCCTTGGTTTGATTTTGTATGTATTTTGGCTATGATGGGTTTTCATATTTTTACCTTGTGAGTCTTTGATGTATTTTCTATTAATTAAGCCTAATTAAAGATTTAATTAATGGTTTAATTTAATGGAAAATTAATATGATATTTTAATATTTATTTTATTTAATTAATTAGAAAATTAATTAAATAAAATAATTAAATTTGAAGATAAAAGTTAAAATTTTAAATTTGGAATGTGACAATATTTATTTTAATAATAATATATTTGGAGCTCATTTTTAGATAAATGACTAAATAATATTATTATTAAAGCTAATAAATATTTTAGCAATAAAGTTTTGGAAAATGAAATTTAAAAGTGGGAAATATATTTAAAATTGTTAAAAGATTTTAAATCTCATATGATTAAAATATAAATATATTAAGATTGAAAAGTGGAGATATTAAAGTTAGTGCATGAGATTTAATAAATAAATTAATTAAATTAAAAAGAGTAAAAGTAAATATTATATTAATTATTGTGCATTATTTTAATATTTAGGAGTTTGCAAATTCTCGAGAGTTGTCATGTAGACAACACAGGAGTTTGCACTCTAAGAATGCACAAGTTGTCTATACTTAGAAGTTAGCATTTTATTTGAGCACATGGTGTCTACAACCTTAAGACTTATCTAGAAGGTTGGAGAAGACCCATGCTTGGTTGTCATGCTTATCTTCTAGTTTTTTCTAGAGACACTCTAGATGCATCTTAGAGGCCTTTAAATAGAGGCTCTCCTAGTGTGTTTAGAAAGCTTAATGGAAGCTACAAGCTACAAGCTTAAACGAAAGCTTAATGGAAGCTACAAGCTTCAAGCTAAAATGGAAGCCTCAAGCTTCAAGCTTACATGCATTGGAGAAGTTCATATGCTCATATATTTTCTACATGCTTCTATGTTCCTTCTAGCTCTTCTAGTCACTTGGAGGATTTGGTTGGCTTGGATCTTGGAGGAATTGCGAATGATGGAGAAGGAAGGGAGTTTCTATGTACTTCTGAGGCATGGCGGATTAGCATCAGTTTCCAGGTGCACTCGTGATATTCGCATATTCTCTTTGCACTATTTCTCTTTCTGTTTTTATTATGTTCATTATATGTATCTAAATACTCTTTGTGATTGAATCTACAATTAAATTGGAATCTAGATATGTATGGTTGCAAAGAAAACAATAGAAAAACCCTAGATCCAATTAAGAAAGAAATTAGATCTAAACGGGTTTGGGTTTGAATTAGAATCAAATTGAAATAGATTTGAAAATGGTATCAAGATTTATGGCCAAATCCATTAGTGAAATTATTGGATAAATTTAGAGAACAATTATTTTAAGAGGAAATTCTTAATTCATCACAAATTGTCTTGTCACTGCCCCTTGGATAGACCCGAACTCAATGATTCATAACTTTTTATTGTGATTGAATTTATTTGATTGCTCTAGTCAGAATCAGTGCAACTTGGTCCTCTCCAACATATTTCAATTTCAACCTGATCCAATGATTCATTAGGGAGATATGGCCATCATACTAGGACTATTTTATTCAAGGATAGATATTTCTCCATTTCCCATAACCAAGAGTTCTTTATGCTTAAACTTCACAAAAATAATATATCAAAGCATGGAATGAATTAAAGATATTATTGCAATCTTCCCTTAGTAGAATCTTATTTTTTTATGCATTAGTTTTATATGATTTATTAACTAATCTAATTTAATTAACATTAGTTAATAGTAGAAGAAGTATAATTAATCTATTTATCAACCAACATAGGAGGTATTTAGTTGAGATATTAATAATGGAGATTTTTAATGGAAACAATAGAATTGATTGAAGGGGATATTGAATTCATATAATTTGAATATTAAGAGATTAGAAAGTGGTTGTCTTTTAGTATTTATTTAATGTATATTAAATACTATTTAATATATATTAAATAATTTAGAGTTGTTTAATGAAGGTGATTTTAAATTAAAAATATTTTAATAATATTGAATTAAGATTTAATTAAGTATTATTAAATTGACAAGAAGTTATTGTTACATTATAACATTTAACATTGCTACGATTTGAATAGTTATGTTATTGTTAAATAAATTATTGATATACTTTAATGGTGTTAAGAGTTAGTTAACTAATGAAGTTTATGGAGGGATTCTCTAGATCGATTATTTATAGTTTTAATGAGTTTATTATTTATTAATGATTGTTGAGTCTAACAAACTATTAATAAATAATGGTTTAAATAGATATCAACAAATTTGATTAGAGATAATCTAGAGGAGATTAGTTATGATTGAAGTACTGTAAAAGATATTAATCAAATTGAATTGGTTAATAATTTAGAGGAGTATCAATTAACTAAATCAACGTACATAGGGGAAACTTATTTGAGATAATAATACTTGGTATTGGAGATTTATTATAACTTGTTATTATTAAATTATAAATGGGAACATTGTTGCAGAGTGACGAATGTAGTCATTATAGATTTATTAATAAGATTCTCAATATAGCTTGTTATTAAATATTAAAAAGTTATTATTATTGAACTATGAATATGAATAATTGTGTATTAGATTATAGTTGACTTTTAACTTACAGAATTCTAGTTAGTTATTAGTCAACTAACATTAATTAGAACATTGCTATGGTTATGCAATTATTAATTAAATCAATTAATGAGAGTTAATTAGATTTAATTAATAATGAAGTTATGTAATAAATATTTATTTGATATAATTCTTTTAACGAGATTGTAGATTATCTATATTGAAGTTGATAAGTCTTATGACTTGAATTATGACCTTAGATATTATATGGTTGTCAACGATGATAACGATTAAATTAAAAGAATCAAACTTTAGTAATACTTAATTAAGTTTCTAATTGAAAACTATTAGAATGTTAATAGGTCATGGATGGTGTACCTATTGATTTAATTGATCATTTTAATAAAGTTATATTCTTCTTATTCGAAGACTAGTAATTGGTTCTCTTATAATTTAGACGAATAATGATCCTTGATCTATGTTAAAATTTGAAGTAACATTAAAGAAGAGTTAATCAATTAGAATATAGATCATAGTTAAATAAAGAGAACAATTTAATTAAAGGTCAATGATGATCATTTTAGTGAGTATTTATCCTTAAGTTATTCTTAGAATGTAATTCTTAATAATTGAAGGATAATGCTATCAGAAAACAAATGGGTTGACTTGTAGGTCAAATGATGAAACTTAAGACACTTGAAAGTATACTTGCAAATAGAAAATTGGAAACCCCTACACATTATTCAACTATGTGAATTTAGTAAACCAAAACATGTGTTTGCATCGTGTATTCTATATGCTTCTTGTTTTGGGTTTTGGGTTGACTAGTGTTGACCAGTCCTAGGTTGTTACCAGAGGCTCGGGGGTTATGAGATATGATGGCATGTTGATCTTATTTGGTCTCGATCTTTATAAGCCCAACCATGGTTATGTGATGGAATGCTCTATGTATTGGATGTGATTACTAATTGTTATAGTTGAGATTCTTATATATGAGACACTTGACTTAACCATTATTTTTGGGTCATCGATCAATTATCCTTGGATTATTATTTAGTCGCCATGATGGGACTGAAATGTTGATTTATTTCTTGATGATGTCATGTTGTGACATGTTTGACTTAACCATTTTGGAGTCTTCGATCAGTATGATTTTGAGATATTCTTGGTTGCTTGTTGAGAACCAATGGATATGATGATTTATTTTGAGACATATTTTGGTTATTGAGAACCAATGGATACTTATGATTATTAGTGATGCCTTCAGTTGCCAATAGAAAACTATTGTGGTCATGATTTTCTATGGATGCTTTTTCAGATGCTCATGGAGATTTGATGATTCTTATCTTGGAGATTTGATGATTCTTATTATGGATATTTGATGCTTTTATTATGGATATTTGATGATTCTTTTTATGGATTATCTTTTAGATTTTCTTTATAGTCGCTTATACAAGACTGTAGTGATTTTATGATTCCATGAGCTTAGGGTAGGTTATCTACTTATAGTGTCGAAAGTGGCTTGCAATGGGGTCTGGGGCCCTAAGTGGCTGCCAAGGTAACTCATTGTAAGTTTGGTTAATAAGTGATAACATTTACACACTAAATGGAGATAAAATGAACCTAAAAAGATAATTTTTTTGGTTCTTGCCCATGCCTTGAGCGCTTGTACAGGCTAGGATGGGAGTAGTGAGAATGCATGGTTGCGATCCTGCATTCTGTAGTATGCCTTGTCAGTATGAGAGGATACTAGTGGCCGCATGAGATCAGTATGGACCCATGGAGTCTAGCTAACTGCCAAGGTAACTTGTATGTGATAAATACGATGACACTTTCCCACTTGCAAAGTAGGTTTCCTACATGTCATTGTGTGCCTCTGGGAATTAGATGTCAATTTTGTGTGTGTTGGAACCTTTGAGTTAGTATACTTTTAGGATTCCTGGACTATTAGAGATTTGTGCTTTGTGGTTTTGATATCCTATTTGGGACTTGAGATTATCTCCTCAGCACGGTGGGAGTGGACCACTTAGGTTCCACACGGTCAGGTGGTAGTGTATTTTTCACTCTTATCATTTGAGATCCATTCCAAGACATCGTGGCTGGAGTATTCTTGGTTGGTATTTATCTCCATTCTATTCTTGGATCATTATGATTGATGATATACCTTATGATGGATGTATTTACTGGTATGTTTCTTATATTGATGATTTGCATATGTTAGATGATGGTATCCTATGCTTTACTTTGCATGTTAGTAGGATGTTTTTAGGAGTGACATTCCTACTATGTTAATACTGATGGTCTAATGATGCTATTTATGGTTGGGAGGAACTGTGCACTTAGTTATTTATGTTTGTGATACATGGTTATCTTTTATGATGGATGTTTATATCTTTATGATGATGATGTATCATGTATGACATGTGGTTTCATTTATGTTATTTCATCATGGATTAGTGTTAGTATGATGATGTACTATATTTACATGGATGTTTATTCTTTCAAGCCTTTCATACCTTGTAACATGCACAGTGGGTGATTGAGCTAAACTAAAATGTAATTACTAAAAGGACACTTGTATATTGTTTAAGTACATTGGATGTATCATTGTTATTTCATAAGGATGTGATGTTAGATGAATGGTTGATTTAGATGTAATTCAACGTTAAGAGATCTCTAAAGAATGTAACTTGTTATGTATGTTATGTTTACTTTCAATTGTATTGTTATTGCTTCCGCTATTGTGTGAATGATGTAGATGGTTTTACTTTCATGTTTAAAAAAAAAAAAATTGTTAGGTAAACTTAGATTAATTCTTTGGATCCCTTAGCGGGGCATTACACAATTTGTTGGAAAAAGAATTCCTCTAGTGACTCCATCACTAGTGCCTATTGTAGATAGAGTTGTCATTGCTTCCAAGAGGGGAGAAATTGATAGTATGGACACATTGCATCTACAACTGCTAGTATCACATCTAATTCTCTTGGTCATTATATTCACACTTGATGGAGTCATCTAGGTTGACCATCTTTAGAGGTATCCAATAGCACTTTAGGAACCTCCTCTAATGAGGCATATAGAGCTATTGGACTACCAATACCAGGTGATGTCCATGCTCTTTTAGGACAAGACATGCATATGGATTTAGCACTATATTTTTTGGAGGATCTGTTGTAGAGTATCAGTTATATTTCTAATACACAAGGGATGCCAATTTACTTAGTGATGGATGCCATTAGATACCATCAAATCCCTATAGTTTCATAGGCACAAACCACACTAGTGATAGTTGCCACACAGCATAGCTCACAACATTTTGTACTAAGCTCATGACACTCTACAAGTCACTCGGGCATACAAGTTAGAGATGTTAGGATTACTGCTGAGGGTCTTGATGATTTTGGTAGGTAGTTATGAGGGCTATCTAAGATTGATACTAGTTTGAGAATGGGATTTTCATTGTACATGGACATTTTATTCAGATTTGACATTAATTCTACACCATTACCCAAAAAGTTACACAGTCCACTTCACTCATCATTACTAGTAGTTGGAGATTGTGGTGCTGAGGGTGATTCAATAAGTGTTAGAGTTTTAGGAGATGATGCTGGAGTATTAGGATGCATTGATGTTTCAAATAGTAGAGGTGCATCGACAGATGATACAATGGAGTTTGCTAATCATCCTCCACCTTCAAAGACCTAGGTACATACATATAATTTATTTTTTAAATTTAAATATATGAAATTTAAAAATTCATCTCAGATAGATATTTAATTTAATAACTATAATAAATCATGTAGGCAAAGGTCACAAAGCACATGATTACATCTAGTGTTGGGTTAGGACATGTACGTTAGAGAGATGATTCTATTGAGGCACCCAATAGTGCTCAAGTACAAGTTTTAAATAGTTTGTAAAGTTATTTATGTTTCAAACTAGATATATGCACTCGTATTTAATTTGAATGTACACACATGTGTGTGTATATATATATAGTTTTAATATGTGTGTGTGTGTGTGTGTGTATTTGCAGGGCTCGGTGCGCTTTAGTCATAAGATGTACAAGAGACTTGATCAAAGGGTCATTCTATTCGTATTTGTCTTGAGTGGTCCCTCTAGTAGTAGTAGATTTATATATAATTTGATGCATTTATATATTAGAGACTTTGCATATATTCTAAAGACTTACATACATGTGTATTTTAGTACCTCGATGGCATACATACATGTTTCACTAGTTATTTGACTATTTAGTACTTCAATAGTTGGATGGTCACATGTATATGACATTTTATATTTTGCTACATGTATACATGTTTATTCAAGACTTATAGTTTGCATATGTATGCATTTCAGTATCTAGATATCAGATGTAGATGTTTATTCTTGAGACATAAATGTATGTGTTTTTATTTTTATTTTAGTAGAACAGTCTTCATCAATTAGACTATAGATTTTAAACTTTAGACTTTATTGTGATCATTATAAAACTTTATTGTGAACATATTTAAACTTTAGATGTTATATTTTATTGTGATCATAATAAATAATAAAATAATCAAATTTGTTAAATCAATTAGTAGGAAGTTAGAAGGATACATATTTTTTAAATTATCAATTAGTAGGGCTAAAGATAAATATTAGTTTTATGTAGATAAAAATATGCTAATTAGGTAAGCCAATACATTATTTTTAAAACTTTTACAAAATATAATATTTAAAAACACATTAATAAACTAATAAATTAAGAGTATGACCCTACAATAAACTAACATTAATATATAGTTTTTTAATAAATTAATTATAACTAAGAGTATGATCGTACAATTTTAAAAACACATTTAATTCAAGATGAAATTCAATAGTTTGAAAAGAAGTTGATAAAAGAATTTAGATAACATATTAAATTATCTTTGATACATATCTATCTAATGATTGTGTAAGTTCCAACTAACATACATAGATCAAGGCTATTTAGATCAAGTTATTATTAAATTCATCCATGGTACAATTAATATTATTAATTTTTATAGTTTTTTAATAAACTGATGATAACTAAGAGTATGATTGTATAATTAAAAGCATATTTAATTCAAGATGAAATTCAATAGTTTGAAAAGAAGTTGATATTTAAGAATTCTAACATATTAAATTATCTTTGATACATATTTATAATGATTGTGTAAGTTCCAACTAACTTATATTGCCTATTTATATCAAGTTGTTATTATTAAATTCATCCATGGTAATTAATATTATTAAAATGTATACATTTAAAAAGACATTAATAAACTAATAAACTAAGAGTTATGACCCTGTACAGTAAACTAAAAACTTTAGATTAATTCAAATTATTATAAACTAAATCTCAAAGGTCAGTTCAACCATGATGTACACTTATAACATGTAATATCTTCTCATGATCTTCACTCTCTAGTCTCCACTTGCGATGTACACACTTAAATTTGACTGGATGTAGACAAAGCCTAGTAGCAATGACCAGGTGGCTATATTGTAAAACCTTGTTGTCAAGTTGATAATCAACAAAGTGTATTCCATGTTGGACTATTTTTTCTTGCTTCAAATATGTTCCCTCTATCACAATAGAACCTACACCACAAATTTAAATATGTTAAAATTTGATAGATATAAAGTTTTATATATATATATATATATATATATATATATATATATATATATATATATATATATATATATATATATATATATGTACATGCACACATGTATGTATAATACCTATGGGGAACAACATTCCATCACTTTCTTCAGGATCATATAACTTTTTCCTCTTTGTAGTACATTGCAATAGATAATAACTGACACCTTCATGATTTCCAGGCTCAACAATCACTGCAAAGACATCTCCTGCATAACAAGTATACATACACATGTCTAGTATATATAAGACAATTCAAATTGATAATCAAATAACAAGTTGAGATTAATTTTTATGATACTTACCCACTTTTACCAATCCAGAGATATGATTATAATCATTAGAAATCAATGGAATATCATAAAAAATTTATCATCTACATCAAATGTATTAGTAATATCAAGTGGTACCCAAATCCATGCACCTATATATCCACATGTTTTATTGATACATTCTTGATAGTCTTCATCAATGCAACTATCACAAAAACATGAGTATTCTCTTGTCTTCAATGTCCAATTGTGATTATCTGTACTCATGACTAAATGTAAGGAACATGTCTTTTCTATCCTCTTACAACCATGCATGTTTTTTTCTATTAATACCTGAAAGTTCATGAAATTGAAAATATAGGCAAATTAAAATTTAAACTTCAACAAATTGAAAGATAAAACTTAACAATAAAAATTAATAACTTAATTGCATAAAATTTAAATAGATGCACACATCCATACCTGTTATTTCCCAAAAGACTCTATATGGGACCTGTTAACTCATTGTTGATGATGTCCCAACCTTATCTGATGCAAAATGTGTCTACACCATTCAACAACATCATGTGCATCATTTACATGCACTCCTTGATAATTCATTTGATACTTTTGCAGAGCACATTTGATGTAAGCTCCAACACCATCATGTTCACCTTTTCCATAGCCACTCTTGAAGAAATTTCATATGTGTTTTTTATTCTCATTGTGATGATATCTACATAATGCATAAAATGGTCTATATAATTTGAACTATGCAGCACATCCATCAAACCAAACATAATGTTTATCAACATTTATGTCTCTTTCTTTCAAATAAGAAAAGAACATATTGAAGCAATGTTCTACATAGTGAATGTCATGTTCTTTATCATCAATTATATAAAAATGATATTTCTTTTTAATTACTTGTACTTGAAATACACTTTGAACACCATCCAAATCTAATGGTGCATGTCTATGACAAACATGTACCATAATGGTGACCTGCTTAGAAAAGAAATAATCTGATTGAATTTCTTTCTAATGAACAAAGGAATAGTTCTCTACAAAATCAATAACTAATACAATCATTCCAAGTGGAAAATTATCTTTGAAAGTTTGAAATTGTTGTGCTTGCCACTTTGCAAAAAATGCATGAAAAATATAAGGTTGAATCAAATTCTTAGAACTATCCATAAATGTTACAATAGATAACTCCTCTTTAACATATTCCAACCTTTTTGTCTCTTTCCTCAATTTTGTTTCATTCTTGACATACTTGTAATTTTTGCAATTCATTTTTTTTGTTACATCAATATTTTCAATTTTCAAAAGAAATAGAGCCAATTCACCACATGTTTCACATAATCCTTTGATGCAATTTATTTGACCAATTAGATCATCTATTTTGTCACATAGAAAGGATGATATAAACTCACTTCTCCTACAAGGAGGAGCAACATGAGAACCATATGTTTCTTCTACAAACTTTCAAAATACCTGATAGTGGAGATCAAACTCAATATGATGATGACAATATGTTTCAAAGACTTTGTTTAACCTCACAAACTATGGCTTCAATTTTTCAAACAACATTTGCCCAACTTTTATATTAGGATGTTCACTACAAAATGACACATATAAGTCATGTTGTGTTGTGTCCAACCAATGTTTTGTATGATGTTCATATTGACTAGATGCAATCCTATGCCTAATAACATCTCTATTATTTGATGAAGGATGAGTGTTATCAATCCAAAATGATATGACTAATTTTTTTAATACCTCTTCAATCTTATCAAAATGAGGTGCTCTACACATGATTGTCCAATTTCCCTCCATAGTACCATCATCCAGAATTAATCTTCTCTTAACATATTCTCTCATTGTTTTCCTAATTAAACCCATTTCAGATGAATTTGAAGATATTTTTCTATTTTGGGTCATATTATTATTTACAATAGACATCAACATCATTTTTCTTTCCATGAACTTATCTACAACACATTCTATATGTCCTCCTTTCTCATTTACATGTTAGCTTCTCTATAGTTGTGGTTAGGCCTCCCAAGGGTAGAAGATTTCCTTGATGTTGTAAAGTATTATGAGTTTTGCCTAGGTTTGCAACTGGAAAATAGTTATGCAAAATATATAAGAGCTAATGATTCATTTACAATGAGAATTTGTAGGGAGCTCCAAGGATTCCTAGAGAGGAGATTCAATCCAAAAGAAATGGTGGCTATTAGTCAGTTTGGAAGTTATTTCATCCAATTCTCATCTTTTTCATATTTGTGTCTTGTAGCTTTTGATGGGTTCCCCTTGAAGCTGTCAAGATATCCAAGCCATATGATTGTGTTGATCAAGATTGTGATGCAAGAAATCCAAGTGATCATGCTAGGTGGGAGCTTAAAGAAGAAGGGATATGAGTTCCCTATGAAGGTTGGAGCTTTTAGTTGTGAGTCCCATTCTGATACAAAGAACATGTTGAAGGCATTCAAGATGAAATACAAATTGGATATGTATGATGTATTAAGACTAATGTTTGACCGGAATGGGTACCTAAGGGAAGTGTTGTAGATTGGGAGCATGATCGAAATGGGTACCTAAGGGAAGTGTTGTAGATTGGGAGCATGATTAAACACATCAATATAGTTGACTACTACTCAGCTAATTACAAACATGAATTTGAGAGTTGAGACCATGCTTCTACCAAATTTATAATGGATCAAGTGAAATTGTATCAAATTAATATTGATGTTGAAGGAGTAGAAGATGGTGGGAAAAATATGTATAGTAATAGATATCTAACAAAGTGAAAAGGCACTTGTTAGAGTAAATAATTAATTAATTATTAATTAATTATTTTATTTACTTAAGCTTACTTAGGTTAATGCATTATTTAATATTTAGTATTTAATAGTTGTAGTTGTTAGTTGTTGACAACACAGGAGTTTGGTCCCTTGTAGCATGTTCCACCTTTTTGTGGAAGAGTGCTTAGTTGTCAACCTTATCTTCTACCACTTTCCATATTGTTCTACAAGCTTCCTTGAGGCCTTTATATTCATGCTCTCTCATTGTATCTCTCATTCCATTCTCATTGTAAATACAATTTCATTATTTTGCAATATGTTCTCTCTCATGTCCGTTTAGGGTTTTTCCAAGCTCTACCTCTTCCTTCTTGGTTTTATTTTGACAAGTTATTTGCATGCAGGTGATCTTGGTGACTATGGAGTTGGATTTCATCAATTCCTACATGGTATCAAAACTGCCCTACTACTAATTTGTTGAAGGTTTTGTGAAGCCACGATTCGAAGACACAAACCTTAGTTTGTTTATGTATTTTTCTTCAATATGGGGGAAGAGCATTTTTTTGGAGCACTTTGGGCCCAAAAAAACATTTCCATTGGATCTAGAAGGCCATTTACAATTAGGATACATATAAAATTTGTCAATTTTGGAGACAGGGCTCCGGAAGGCAAATTTTTTTAGTTCTAGTGGGGCTTCCACACGGTTGTATGGACAATCGGCATTAAAATATATATATATATATATATATATATATATATAAGGCAAGCACCATAGCCACATGACCATAAGGCCACCATTGTGCCACCTGTGAATGGCCTGCAGTGACTATAGTTGGCAACACTGCCCCGAGCTTTACTTTCTTTGTCAGTACACAATTGGCAGTATTGTGACCACATACATAGAGGATCTAGGACAACCAACATTCGACAGCATAGTGCCTAGTCAATAGTTCATTTTCCTAGTTTGCGTGTGACACATGGAAAAGTTTCTACATGGCCCCTGCCACATCAGCCCATTTGCCACAAGCTAGCAGATTGATTACATCATCCTACATCAGCACCCCTGCCTAGCTCTCTAGGGTCCTTTTGACCTACCTTCATTTTTTTAGCCATATCTTGAGCATACAGAGGTATTTTTCCTATCAGAAAGAAGGGTTGGAAAGCTAGTTTCGAGATAGAGACATTGGTGTAGGTATTTTGAGGTATTGATGCAATTTTTTTGCCCATTTTTTTAGTTGAAGTCTAAAGTTCTATTTTTGACTCTAGCAAGCTTTTCTTTTGCATCCCATGTCAATTTTTTGAAAACGTTATATTTTTGGAAAGCTGGTTTTGTCATCTTTTTAGAAATGTGTTTTTTTCCCTTAGGTTCTAATCCATGCTCTTTCTATCATATTTTTGGCATTCTTGGTCTATGGTGGATGTCTTGGGTATTTTAGGTTTGGAGATCATTTTCCAAGCATGATTTCTTTTGTTTTAGGTTGTACTAGCTTTTGTGTTAGCTTTTTTCCTATTTTGATCATTTTAGACATCATTTGTAAGTACTTTTATTTATGTCACTAAGAAAATGTGTCACTCTTGCATTTCAGGTTCATGAACATTGTTTTTTGAGATAGTTGTACTTGCACTATTTTTTATAAAGGACCATGGGGGATAGATGTTGCCATTTTTTTGGTCTTCTTCCTTTGTCAAGTGAGTGTCCCTTTGAAAACATTAGCCCCATGTAGCATATATGTGACCGTGTCTTTATAGGTGTTTGTACCTCTTCCTCTCTCATTGTTCTTGATTTTTTCTACAAGGGATTTTGGTCCACCTTCTTAGTTTCCTATCATCTCACCCTATTTGCATTAAGGGGGGTTATGGTATTATTCTAATGCATCCTTGGTTTGATGGTTTGATAGTGTGAGCTATGTATTTAGTGGTTGATCCTATATATGAGGTGATTGTAGTGGCTAGCTACCTATGCATTTTGGTCAGATCCAGCTTCTTCATGCTTTAGTGATGCTCTTCATGATCACTTCTTGTTCTTGTTTCAGGGGACATTTCCCTAGTTGGAGGCTTTTTCAGCTCTTCACTAGGTTCTTACCTCTTTTTAGGGGAGGGTTTTTCCCATGTGGTTTTCTCTCTTTTTGCGTTTTTAGAGGTTTCATTTTCTTGCACTGTACATGGGTACCTAACATGCCCTCATTGTCGGGACTCATTCTACATTTCATCTTAGTTCTTGTGAGCTTAAGGCATTCCCCTAAGTTGTGCTTAAGGGGGGGGGGTGTTAGAATAATTAATTAATTAATTATTAATTATTTATTCTATTTACTTAAGCTTACTTAGGTTAATGCATTTATTTAATATTTAGTATTTAATAGTTGTGGTGATTAGTTGTTGACAACATGAGATTTTGTTCCCTTCTAGCATGTTCCACCTTTTTGTGGAAGAGTGCTGAGTTGTCAACCTTATCTTCTACCACTTTCCAACTTTTTCTACAAGCTTCTGTGAGGCCTTTATATTCGAGTTCTCTCATTGTATCTCTCATTCCATTCTCATTGTAACTACAATTTCATTGTTTTGCAATATGTTCTCTCTCATGTCTGTTTAGGGTTTTTCCAAGCTCCACCTCTTCCTTCTTGGTTTCCTTTCGATAGGTTATTTTCATGTGGGTGATCTTGGTGACTATGGAGTTGGATTCCATCAACTCCTAAAACACTCTTATCAGCTCTAAGCCTTATGAAGATGTTGGAGAAGAGCTAGACATCATGATGGCCAAAATAATCAAAATGACTAGGAAGTGGGTCAAATGGACCATAGCAAGAAGAATTTGATGTAAAAATACATCTTCTCAAGTTTCTCTAGTAGTTATAGCTCCTTCTTCCTCCCAAGGTGGCACATCAGGTGTAACCTTGGCCATAACTCAAGGACCAGGTCAACCATTAGATGGAGGTGATTAACCTCTAGACAAAAAGATTCCTATGGCTAAGACTTGCCAGGATGACTCCCTCCCAGTGATTGGTGCTCAACCAGAAGTAGAGAAGAAGGTTGATGAACCAAAAGCCAATACCATTACTAGAGTTCCCTCACCTCATAGTAGTCTAGTTCCATCTGTAAGCACTGCACTTCTCCTATCCAATAGCCCTCATGTGCAGGTAGTGGATTTATGAGATAGAGGAAGTAGTGATAGTGAGTCCACTGAGTCAAAAAAAACAACCAAAAAGAATGTGAAAGTAGAGAAAGGCCAAAAATCATCGAAGCTTGTTTCACAAAATCAAAAGAATCTCTTCTCTTTGATGTTGAGAGTAGCTACTATGATCAAGAATAAGATGTTTAAAATAGATTCTGTCAAGATAGCTTCCAATGTGATAGGCACTAATTCTTGGTTGGAGGACACTTTGGAGAAGAAGAGAAAGAGAAAGCATGAAGGGGCTCCCAACAAAGATACCTTATCTCTTATAGTTTGCTCTAGATCTACATCGAGTAAGGTCAAGAAGTACAAGGCCTTGTCTATCCTTAGGCAAGACCCTCAAATAGGGCATTTAACAATGGAGATAGCCAAACCTACTATAGAAAGAAGGATTGAGGATATGACTATAGATGATTTCACCACGCATTAAATAGATCGCAAGGAAGAAAGACATGATACCATAGTTGGCTTGTGGAAGTCAACAAATGAGGTAATTGAAGGATGACTAGAGAACCTCAAATTGTCAAAGGTTAGGATGAAGGAAAAGATACAAGAATTGAATGGGCATATCAAATAGTCGGTTGCTCCATTGGCAAGCATCTCAAATGCCCATGACTAGTAATCCTACTACTGTAGATGTTCAAGCACTTATCTCCTAGCTTCAAGAAGAAAAACATTTTGGTCAAAATGGTAAAGAATGGAGTGACAAGCTTAAGTCAGAAGGGCTCTCCATTATAGAGAAAATTGGAAATGTTATCTTAATACTAGAAATAGAGAAAATCTAATTGAAATATCTTGGTCATGCAGAAAACAAAGAGTGATGATTATGTATCTCTATTAAACATGATCATCCATATAAAACCAAAGGAGGCTATTAAAGCTAAAATTCTACCCAAAGGAGATGAGCCTTTATTTGACTAGCTACAAAGCATGTAGTTCAAGTTTGAAATAATCTTGGCAGTAGAAGAAGGCCTAAAGGAAACTGAAAATAAGGTAAAGAAAGATCAAGACATAGATTACAAATTCTTGAAGGGACTGCATACAGATTCATAGAACAATGGGCAAGGAAAAGGAATAATTGGGATAACTATCATGTAGCCAAATTTCTCTAATTTTATAGATATTCTAACAAACATATCTTTAAGGCACCAGAACAAAGTTTTCTAAATCTAGAAACTTGGTTAATGTGTACATGTGGTCATGGAGGAATTGCAAGATAGATTGAATGCTATAAAAGATTTGGCTAAAGAACATTATATATGGCTCTTAAGATATACTAATGTTCATGCACAAATACATGAATAGTTAATTCCAATTATCATCACTGCTATGGATTATAAAGAAAAATAAGAAAAAGGAAAGAAGGTGATGTGATTAATATTCTACCTCTTTCACATTTTGATATAATCATTATAATATGAAAAACTGATTCCTTTCCATTTTTCATTCTTTTAAGGAGAGGAACTAATTAAGCTTCCATTGTAATGGTCATCTCAGAATCCTATATGTATTGAAATGAAAGATTAATAAAAGGTTAGCTAATTTTTGGTGTGAAGTACTTGATGTTTTAGAGTCAATCGAATGGTATTTTGTATCAATTATTTTCTATTACATTCTATTAGTAATTAGATTTTAGCTTTCTCTTTTATCTGGATTAAAATAAGGAGCAAATATAGCTTCATTCCCTTGTTTTGAGACAATGAGTTGAATGAGATAACTATTGTCATCTTAGGTTCAAAAAGATCCTTTAAGTGTTTTTCCTTCAAGTTAATCTTAGTTTCTCTATATTTTATGTTTCTAATTAGTTTATTTGGGCATCAATTGGCATGCACCATTTAATAATTAGGTTTTATGAGTTCATAAGATGTGTGAGTCCATAAACTTAATTAACTTTCTAAATCATTTCTGGCCTAAGTTGAACCTTGTATAGGTTTAGCTTTGTTTACTTCTCCTATTCTTTGGTTAAGAACATACCCTATTTAGGTTTAGAAATAAATAAAATTCATTGCAAATCGGAAATAGTGAGCTATACCTAATAATTTAGAGGGAAGTTAGTCTTTTTAGAAGCAATTTTCCAACTATTATAATCAGTTATTATTCATGCATTAGGGTGTCTAAGAGTTAAAATCATAAAGAACAATCTATTTACCAACATATTTTTGGTGACTCTATTGGGGAGATGAATAGTCACTTAACTAATAAGTTTATATCATGACGAAAAATGGTACTACCTCATGAGAACATTTTTCTAGTGCTCCAACCTAATCTTGCTTTTCAAGATGACCAAGAAGACATAATCTCATCTTTTGATACATTTGTTTGGAGAAATACGAAGAACACCAAACACTAGAGGAAGTGTTAGCCGTGCATTGGAAGATGAAGAATCTAGGGCTGAAGCATTAGAAAAAAATGCTCAAAGGAGAGAAATATAAAGGGTAGAAAGGAATTTAAGATGTGAAGCTCAAAGATGAAATTAATCTAGCACCTTAGAAAAAACAAGGTTCCTCAAAAGTACCAAAGAATAGGGTAGCCAAGACCCCCTTTTTCATAACTCACAGAACTTGGTTTTCCCATTTTAGATCTTCTTAAGCATAAAGGTGAAAGGAAAAGTTAGAGTAGACCATCTTCACCTATTAGAAATCAAATCTGTTCACATACTACCTACCAGGTATTGGCCTTGCACAAAGTTTCTGCTCCCCCAATTGCCAATTTTCCACCATACCTTGCTAGAACAATTATGGTTGCTCCTTGGGCTACATAGGTCTATTGGCACTAACAACCTAACACCCACTCCTAGGTAGTTCAAGAAATAATTTCCCTAAGTGTTCAAGGGATGGGAAAGTGACTATAGATGAACATATTAAGGCCTACTTTGCATGTACTCACATCTTAGGGTTTGCTCATGAAGATGTAGTTGAAAGATTATTTATAGAAACTTTGATAGAAACTGTAGGAGATTGGTTTTATCATCTTGATGATGGCTCAATTACTAATTGGGATACCATGAGGACAACCCTTGAGACAAGATTCAAAATAGTAGAAGATGGACATGTCTTGTTAACTTAGTTGACATCCATTAAAAGACAACCCACCATGAGTATTAGGAATTTCATTGAAAATTTCAATAAGATCACTAGTAGAATTCCCACTGCTGACAGACCCACTACTGGTAATCTGAAAAAATTCTTTATAATTGTGATGCCCTTGGATATCAATTATGATTTAAGAAGGGCACATCCCACAGATTTGGCAAATGTAACAAAGAAGGCATTTGAATTTGAAGATGACTTGATTTCCATAGTAAAATGGAAACAAGAACTTCAAACTAAATGAAGTTCCAGTAATACCGCATCATTTGATGAACTAATTTAGAAGCTATCAAATGATTTGGTGGGAGTGAATAGAAAATTACCTAGGTTTAATCAACCTTACCAATGGAACTATCCAAATCCATCAGGAAGGAATAACGATGGGAAATTTTTGCAAGGTTCACAACCAAGGTTGGCAATTAAGGCCACACCAAAGAAAGGAAGCATGTGCATGTTTCATTTGACAACAGATCATGATAGTGAGAGTTATCCAGAAACTACTCATATGATGCAGTTTTTATCCACCAATGAATTGAATACTATAACTCCTTATTTAGAGTCAGATTTGTACTCAAATGGTGACTCTGGAAATTTATTTTTTGAGTATGAGTGAAATTCTGAACCTAAGGGTGAATGCTATGTGACTATTGATGGAACCTCATACACAATATTGACCCAGAGTCAAAAGCTCAAGAATCAATCTTCAAGTCATGTTCCAATAAATGATCCCACCTCTCCATCAAATAACACTCATATTTCTCAAGGAACATCAACATATCAAACAAATAAGGATAAGAGCCCTTTTGATTTTATTCAACTCTGTAAAGAGTCAAAGATCCAAATTTCCCCTTTAGACTATTTGACATCCCATCCTTCTGAGTTGAAAAGATTAGTAGATCATTACAAAGGATGTGTTTCAAATTTAAGTCACAATATCACCATAGAGGAAGAAGATGAGCCTTTGACATCAAATCTATTTAATCAAGAAGACTCCACTATATTGGCAACCTTTCCTAGTCAAAAACCTAATCCATTCTACAACTTGTTATATATTAATGTGTACAAATTGAGTAATTGAACAATTGATTCACACACATCTGACAATGTAATACCTTTTTCTATGTCTAAAGCCTTGCTTCTCACCCCTAATGAAGTTCATGGAAGATGCTATTCAATGGATGCTAAGAAGGTTCTGTTACTTGGGAAAATTAAAGATGCTCAGTAGCCCTAGCCTCTCATCTAGAAAAGAAACTATTATTGACTATTCTAGTTGTAGATATTCTAGCAAGCTATGGAATGTTCTTAAGAATTTTTTTTTGTAGATATATAGGGGGTGAGATAAAGCTAGATTGGTTTCAAGTAGTCATACCTATAGGGAGTAAGAAAGTCAAGTTGGAACCTAAGGAAAAGGCAAAATTTACTATCTTGGAGTTAGATGACCCAAAGGCCCAAATTCTCTATCAAGAACTATAGTTTGGCAAGTACATGCTATTTATTGAAGATATCCTAAATGAGAAAGAAAATGAAGATTTGAAACTAAAAGCCCCTAGTGAGGAAAAAGAGTCATCATCCATATGGACATTGGAATTCGATGGAAGGTGTTCGTCCTCAGGGTTCAGCATAGGTGTTGTGTTAATACCTCCTAAGGGAGAAACCAAACCCATGGCTTTCAAATTGGAGTTTGGAAATATAAATAACACTGTAAAGTATGAAGCCATACTACTAGTGATAATAGTAGCAAAGGAGAAAGGAATAAAGATCCTAAAAGCCCAAGGTGATGTAGAGCTCATTGTAAGACAAATTAAAGGGAAATACTTTTTAAAGAATCACAAGTTGAAAAACTAAAGAAATAGAGTTTGGAATGAAATAGAAGGGTTTGACACTTTTTTTATTGAATCAGTATGAAGAGAGATAATTGCTAGAGCAGTTTCATTGGCCATTTTTGCTTCCTTTTTGTTACCTCATCCAAAATTCAAAGATAAGAAGTATCAAGTCAAAATCATATACCAAGCCTTTGTTCCTAACAATGCAGAATCTTGGCAAGTCTTTGAAGATGACAAGAGTTTACAGTTGTTTTGCGAAAATTACAAGGCTACTTGAAAACATCAATCTAACAAAGAAAATAATGGAGACTTTGATCATGAGCCAAAAGAAGATCAAATAGGTGAAGTCCAATTATGAGGTAATATCATTCTCCCATACTTTGTATATTTGGAAAAAATATTTAATAGACATGATGCCTACATAAAGAAAAAGAGGATAGAAAAAGGGCCCTACTACTTGTGGGTATGAAGGAGTGAATATTGGAGATGTTCATAATCCTAAAATGATCAATATTGGAAAGTGTTGTTCACCAAAGGAGAAAGAAGCTACTAGAAAACTTTTCATAGAATACCAAGATGTATTCACTTGGATCTACAAGGACTTGAAAGTTATAGGGGTGGGAAGGTAAAACATCAAATTCCCTTAAAGCCTAAGATAGTCCCCTTCTGACAGAAATAGAGGAATTATAATCCTAAAGTAGTTGATGATATATTTAGGGAGATAGACAAGATGTTAAAAGAAAGGATAATCTATCCCATTCATCATTCGACCTAGGTAGCCAATATAGTGCCAGTTAGGAAGAAGAATGGAGAAATTAGGATATATGTTGGGTTTTGAAATTTGAACTAGGCATCTTTGAAAGACAATTTTTCCCTTCCCAATATGGATTACCTATTGCAAACAGTAGCTGGAGCTGAAATGATGTCTGTACTCGACAATTTCATAAGGTACAATCAAATAGAAGTAGAGGAGAAGGATAAACACAAAATAGCCTTCACTACTACATGGGGTACATTTGCATACCATAGAATTCCTTTCAGACTCATTAATGTTGGAGCCACATTTCAGAGATACATGAGTAAAGCATTTGTCAATTTAAAAAATTGGATTATTGTTATATACTTAGATGATCTCACTGCATTTTCAAAGAAAAGAAAGAATCATATGTATTGCAAAGGTGCCAAGAACACAGAATCTCACTTAATCCCAAAAAGTTCATTTTCTGTGTGATAGAGGGAAAGGTTCTAGGTCATATAGCCTAGGACGACATCAGAATTGATTGTGAATGAGTTAAAGCAATTTGAAGATTGAGCCTATCGTCAAAAAAAATAGGAGTTAAAGAATTCTTCAAGAAAGTAAATTTCCTCAAAAGGTTTGTACTGGATCTTGTAGAAATTACTAAGTGTATTGTGGATATGAAGAAGGGAAATTCAAATTTTAAATTGAATGAGGCAGGCAAGGAGGCTTTCCAAAACATAAAGATTGGTATTGCTAATGCTCCAGTACTATGCCATTCAAATTATCAATTGGATTTTATCATTTATTGTTATGCCTCTTAGCACACCTTATTAACTATCCTCATGCAAGATAACAAAGAAGGGATACAAGCCCCTATAACCTTCATGAGTATACCTCTAAAAAGTCATGAGTTGAAATATAGACAAATTGAAAAATATGCCTTTGCAATAGCTAAGGCACTAAAGAATTTTAGGTTTTATATCTTGCACTTACATTTTATGGTCTATGTACTAGATGTAGTAGTAAAAAGTGTGTTGACACAACAAGAGGTAGGGTGAAATGCAAGAGGAACATGGATAGAAAAAACACAAGAGTATGAAATTGAAATCAAGCCTACTAAGCTAGTGAGAGGTAATGCCTTATGCAAAGTGATCATAGAAAGTAAGATCTCAGAAGAACCAAAGAAATTAGGAGAAAATCAATTAATGTTGATAGTAGACATGCAAGGTCTTTAGTTTGAAAACATTACTTACCTACTAACATAGGGAGAATGTCTTGAAGGCATGATGGTGAAACAAAGAAGAGATCTCAAGTTGGGATTCGCAAAATACATGATCTGGGATAAAAAATTGTTTAAGAAGGCTATCGATGGTACATTTCTCAGATGCATAGACAAACAAGAATAGGAAAATTTGTTGAGAACCTTTCATGATGAAGCATGCAGTGAAAATTTCTCATCTTTAGTCACAACTTTTAAAATACTAAGACAATGTTACTACTAGCCAAGAATTTTTATAAATGCCTACTCTTGGGTGTCAAAATGTGGGAAATGTTAGATTTTCACCAGGAGACCTCAGCTAGCCACCCTACCCCTTAGACATGTCATCATTGAAGGTCCTTTCCAACAATGGGGTCTTGAATTCATCAGTTTGATCAACAAAATATCAAGCGTCAATCACCAAAATGTTATAACCATGAATGATTATTTCACCAAGTGGGTGGAGGCTAAGGAGACTAAGAAAACTACTTCTAAAGTATGTGAATTCATTAAAGAAGACATACTAGTTAGGTTTGGTGTTCCCATCAAACTGTTGATGGATAATGCGACATATTTCTCTTTAGTTGAGACCACCAAGTTTTGTTTTGAGCATGGAATCACAATCAGTCATTCATCTAATTATTTCCCACAAGGAAATGATCAAGTAGAGCCTAGTAATTAAAAATTGATGAATATTGTCAAGAAACTAGTGTCAAATAATCATAAAAGCTAGCACAAGAAAATCCATGAGGCACTGTGGGCAGATAGGTTGATGCCTATGAGAGTGATTGGTATATCTCCTTTCAAATTTGTCTACAAGACTGAAACTAATCTTCCATTACCCTTGGAGCTAGCTATGAGAAAATTGAGAACAGTAATTGAAGATGATGTCTATAGAGATGGTTTAGAAAAGATAATTTTGTACTTGAGAAAACTTCAAGAAGAAAGAGAAGAAGTCATAGATCACATCAAGCAACACCAGATGTGCTTGAAGAACCTATTTGATAAAAAGACAAGATCACATAAATTTGTGATAGGAGATAGTGTGTTATTGTGGGATAAGTGAAGAGATTCAAAATGTATGCATAAGAAATTTGGTACCTTGTGGAAAGGTCCATTCACTATTCATCAATCATTTGAATTTTTTTTGTTTAAATTGGCATATCTAGATGGTGAGGTGCTACCTCTGACCTACAATGGTCAGAATCTGAAGTTTTATCAAATTTCAAATTGAAAATAGGTAACCCCTATAATGTACTATAGTTACATTTTTGTTCCTATTTGTGTTTTCCTAGGTATGTTTCCCTTGCTTTCCTCTTTTCCTTGTCTTTCCTCACTTTAGTTTTGTTATGCAGCCCCTTTAATTTTGTGAAACCAGAGATTTTGGATTCCTTGCTTGGATATCGTTTACCAAAGCCCCCAATTAGAGCTCATTTTTGGCCCACTTTTCTTCCCCTAATCAATTTGTAAAGTGGAAATTTTTTCTTTAGCAAAGTCCTAGGTATAGTCTAAGTCTAATTCCCCTTAAGTAGAGGGAGTCTTCATTAGATTTTTGATCTCCCTCTTCACATTATGTATCCAAATGGTTGTTCCTTTATGTTAAGGGATGTTATGGGTAGTCTAGTACCTAATCTGATGGAGATTCATCAGATATGAAAAGATCATTCACAAGAGTTATATCTACTTGCCGCGTATCATTTTCTCCATGAAAAAAGAAGCTTATAAAAATTTAGACTTTGCCTTCTCCTTAGCGGGTTTTCAACCCATGAAGGTAATTTCCTATGAAGAACACCAAATGATCCATATGAGCTACAATAAGAAGATGATGAGATAAATTATGATAAATTCATGTTATCCATAAAAGGAAATTATAAAGGAAAGGAAATGAAATATGGGTCCCTAATGAAGCTCCACACTCCTTATGGACATCTCCAAACCCAAAGGAAGGAGTAAGTCAAAAAGAAAAGTTAAAAGGAAAGCCTAAGTAGAGAAATGAAAATTGTCTTCTCCTCGGCGAGTTTTCAACCCATGAGGACAATTTTTCACATTTTAAAGAAAATAAATTATGTAAGTAGATGGGACAAAAAAATTGTACATGAAACATCTTGAGATTATAAATGAAACAATCTAACCATCGCAAGAAAGATCTATTAAGCATAATTTGATTTGGTACATATTTTCTTATGGAGTACTCCGTTCATAACTTCCCAAAACTTAATGGGAAATGGGAAAGTAAGTAAGAGAGGATAGAAAGTTATGTTGGACCAAAAAAAAAGTGAAAAGACACCAAGATATCATTTAAAACCTTGCATTTATTTTTCTAACAAATCTCTCCTTCAATTCATTTGTGTTGCACAAATTCTGGAGAACAACGAATGAATTGAAGTTCCTATATAGATGGAAATATGAATAGTTGCAAAAACTACAGCTCTTTTTTGAACTATTATTTTGTTAAATTGTACAACTTTTTCAAAAGCTAGTATTTGTGCATCTACTATTCCTATTGCATCCTACATTCAAAATTCATTTCCAAATAGAATGGTAGGCAAATTTTTGGGTTTTGATGGGCTGAATGGAATCAAGTCTATGCTACAAAATTTCATGGATGCCTCTCTTCATTTCTATGATATTCAAGAATTTAAGAAGAGAGTGAGATTAGAGCCAATTCATCCCATAACTAAGAAGCTTTGAGGATATGGGCTAGTTGAGCTAGTTTCCTAGTGGCAGTCCAAGCTTTGGAATTGATCTATAAATCCATAAATCATTAAAACCTAGACACCAAAGAGATTGTATTGCTAGATGACACAATTTTAATCTCCATTGATAGGAAAACTATAGTAAATTGCCTCAAAGTTCCTAAACAAGAGGAGTTTTTAGATTTAATAGTTGGAGGAACTCTTTCTGAATTCTCTGCCAAGAAGATGAATTGGATAAAGAAGATCATGCAACCATGGTTTCAAAAGCCATGAGGCACCAAGAGTAAGGTCCCTAAGACTCTATTTGGTACTAATCTCAAGCCTAAGATTGTCAACATATTGGTCCTTTTGCATAGGTTGAAAGGTGAGGTAGAAGCTTTGACTTTTGTTGAACAATACTTCTTCCTAGTGCAAGTTATTTATTTTGATACCCAATACATTGATAGGGCCTATGAGATAAGTGAAAATCTATCTAATGCCCTTCATTCTACAATGTTCTACAACACATTCTATATGTTCTCCTTTCTCATTTACATGTTAGCTTCCCTATAGTTATGACTAGGCCTCCCAAGGGTAGGAAATTTCCTTGATGATGTAAAGTCTTATGAGTTCTACCCATGTTTGCAACTAGAAAATAGTTATGCAGAATATATAAGAGTCAATGATGTATTTACAATGAGAATTTGTAGGGAGCTCCAAGGATTTTGAGAGAGGAGATTAAGTCTAGAAGCAATGGTAGCTATTAGTGAGTTTGGAAGCTATTTTGTCCAATTCTCATCTTTTTCATATTTGCATCTTGTAACTTTTGACAAGTTCCCCTTGAAGCTATCAAGATATCTAAGTGATATGATTGTGCTCATCAAGATCATGAGGCAAGCAATCCAAGTGAATGTGCTAAGTGGAAGCTTGAAGAAGAAGGGATATGAGTTCCCTATGAAGGTGGGAGCTTTCAATTGTGATTCTTGTTATGATGCAAAGAACACGTTGAAGGTGTTCAAGAAAAAATAAAAAATTTAGATGTATGAGGTCTTAAGACCTATGTTTGACCTGAATGGGTGAGTAAGGGAAGTGTTATACATTGGGAGTATGATTAAGCACATCACCATGGTTGAAGACTACTAGGAAAATTAAAAAGGTGAATTTGAGAGCTGATATTGTGCTTCTACCAGATTCACTATGGATTAAGTGAAATTGTATCAAATTAATATTAATGTTGAAGGAGTTGAAGATGATAGGAAAAATATGTATAGTAATACATAATTGACAAAGTTAAGATGCCCTCATATAAGCTCTGAGCCTTATGAAGATCTTGGAGAAGAGCTAGACATCATGATGGCCAAAATCATCAAAAGGACTGGGAAATGGGTTGAACCTTGGCCATAACTCAAGGACTAGCTCAACCATTAGATGAAGGTGATCAACCCCTAGAGAAAAAAATTCCAACAATTAAGACTTTCTAGGATGGCTCCCTCCTAGTGACTGGTGCCCAATCAGAAGCAAAGAAGAAGGTGGATGAACCAAAAGATAGTGCTATTACTCTAGTTCCCTCACCTCACTATAGTTTAGTTTCATCTACAAGTGCTACACTTCTCCTACCCAATAGCCATCATGTGCAAGTAGTGAACTTAGGGTATGGAATGTAGTGATAGTGAGTCCACTAAGTTAGACAAAGCAATAAAAAATAATGTGAAAGTAGAGAAAGGCCAAGACTCTTCAATGATTTTTTCACAAACTCTAAAGAATCCCTTCTCTTTGACAATGAGAGTAGCTACTCTGATCAAGAAGAAGATGTTCAACATAGATTCTCTTGGGACAACTTCTAAGGTGATAAGCACTAATTATTGGTTGGAGGATGCTCTGGAGAAGAAGAGAAAGAGAAAGCTAAAGGAGCTCCCAACAAGGATACCTTATCTCTTGTGGTTCACTCTAGATCTACATTGAGTAAGGTCAAGAAGTAGATGGCCTTGTCTATCCTCAAGAAAGACCCTAAAATAGGGCTTTTAACAATGGAGATAGCCAAACCTACTAAAGAAGGAAGGATTGAGGATATGACTATAGATGATTTCAGCATGCATTCAGTAGATCTTAGGGAAGCCAAACATGATACCAAGGTTGGCTTGTGGAACTTGATAGATGAGGTAATTGAAGGACAATTGGAGAATCTCAAATTGTCAAAGGTTAGGATGAAGACAGAGATACAAGAATTGAATAGGTATATCAGACAATTGGTCACTCTATTGGAAAGTATCTCTAGGAAGCCCATGACTAGTAATCCTACTACTATTGATGTTCAAGCACTTATCTCCCAGCTTCAAGATGATGAGCATTTTGGTCAAATTGGTAAAGAATGGAGTGACAAGCTTAAGTCAGAAGGGCTCTCTGTTATAGAGAAAATTGAAAATGTTATCTTAAGACTAGAAATAGAGAAAGATAACATTTCATCTAATAGAAATACACTGGCCATGGAGAGAACTAAGAGTGATGATTGTGTATCTCTATTGAAGATGATCATCCACATGAAACCAAAGGAGATGAGTCTTTATTCGAATAGCTCCAAAGCATGCAGTTCAAGTCTAAAATGATCTTGGTAGTAGAAAAAGGCCTAAAGGAGACTAAACATAAGGTAAAGAAAGATAAAGATAGAGATTAAAAACTCTTAAAGATTCATAGAATAGTGGGCAAGGAAAAGGAATAATTGGGATAACTGTCATGTAGACAAATTTCTCTAATTTTATAGATAGTTTGACAAGCATATCTTTAGGACACCAAAACAAAGTTTTAGAACTCCATAAACTTGGCAAATGTGTATGCGTGGCCATGGAGGAATTGCAAGATAGATTGAATGTCATCAAATATTTGGCTAGAGAACATTCTAGATGGTTGTTGAGATATACTAATGTGTATGTACAAAGACATGAAAAGTTAATTCTAATTATCATTGCCGCTAAGGCCTATAGAGCAAAAGCAGAAAAAGGAAAGAAGGTGAAGTGATTAATATTCCACCTCTTTCACATTTTGATATAATCATTGTAATATGAAAAATTTATTCCTTTCCATTTTTCATTCCTTTGAGGAAAGGAATTGATTAAACTTTCATTGTAATGGTCATCTCAGAATCCTATATGTATTGAAAGGAAAGATTAATAAATAGTCGGCTAATTTTTTGTGTGAAGTACTTGATGTTGCAGAGTCAATTGAATGATATTTTATATCAATTATTTTCTATTCCATTATGTTAGTAATTTTTTGTTTTCTTTCTCTTTCATCTGGATTAAAATAAGGAGAGAACAGGGTTTCATTCTTCTATTTGGAGACAGTGAGCTAAACATGATAAGTATTATCATCTTAGGTTTGAAAAGATCCTTTAAGTGTTTTTCCTTCAAGTTAATCTTAGTTTCTCTGCATTTTATGTTTCTAATTAGTTCAGTTTGTCATTAGTTGGCATGTACCATTAAATAAATAAGTTTTATGAGTTCATTAGATGTGTGATTCCATAAACTTAATTAACTTTCTAAATCATTTCTAGCCTGAGTTGAACCATTTATAGGTTTAGCTTGGTTTACCTCTCCTATTCTTTGGTTAAAAACATACCCTATTTAGATTTAGAAATAAAAAAAATTCATTGCAAATCTGCAATAGGGAGTTGTACCTAATAACTCAGAGGGAAGTTAGTCTTTTTAGAAGCAACTTTCCAACTATTGTAATCAGTTATTGTTAATGAATTAGGGCATTTAAAAGTTAAAATCATAAAGAACAATATGTTTACCAATGAGTTGTATCTGGGTTATGTGTGCACCCTATAAAGGCAAGTTTTGTTGTTTTTCTTAGGATCTCTTCTCTCTAATCTCTTGTAGATTTGTTCTCGATGAATTTTTTTTTCCTTTTATTCATTATAAAATATTGTTTTCTTATTCATTTTCAACCAATTAAAGTTTTTCAATATACTATGCCTCATTTTCTAGAATGTATATTGAAAATTGCAACACTTTGTGATTGTGTTTATTTCAATTGACTAATTTGTTAAGTGATTTTGTTGTATTCCTTGGATAGTTATGTTGATTTCTTGGCCTTATTTATGGTGTTAAGATTGAAAGAATAAACATAGTGGTATGCCTAGTGAAATCTATTAGATTCTAGTGTAGTCATTGGAGGAAGTAGATCAACAATCTATTTGATGCATCACCACATTTTTCCCTTCAACATTTTAAATCTATGTTTCTTTGTCCCATTTCCCTCTAAGTCCTAGTTAGGTTCACCCATATTATGAGGAAGCTATACTTCTCCAAAGATTCAATCTCTGATTGCAAAGTACCACTCTTTTGATAAATTTTCCATGTTACACAAGGTTTCTTTAGGATCATACCTTAAGAAGTGGTGTAGACCTTTGTATCAATAGTTAACATATCTAGTGTTATTGTACATGAGTATCCTATTGTGGTTTCTAATTATATTTCTCATATAGTTAAGATTTATTAATTTTGTAAAAAAATTGTTAAAGAGGGGTAAATGCTTTGACCTAGAGCTATGAACCATTGAGGTCACAAATGGGGGACATCATCCCGCTTAGATTTGAACCTTGATGGCAAGGATAACAACTCAACAACTTGACCATCACAACATGCCACTATTGGCTATTAATTTTTTAAATTGTGATAATAGTTGTATAACTAATTTGAACCCCCCTCCCTCTTAGTTATATTGGTGGACCATATATTATAGCAATTGGTATAAGATCATCACATCCTTAGAGATAAAGCTTAAAAACTTTGGGAGATCAATGGTGAATCTATTTACAAAGGATAGTCCTAAATTTTATGGAGCCAACTATGGAAGTTGGAAAGAGAAGATGAAGAATCATCTACTATGTAGGGTCCAAGTTATTGGCTTTTAACTAAATTTGGCAAGATGGTTGTGAAAGAAGAGAAGCTTCAAGAATGTAGTGAAGTAGAAAGAGATATGTTCATATGTAATATGAGAGTCAGAGAAGCCTTGCTATTAGATCTTCTAGATAACAAATACAGTTAGGTAAATTCACTACAAACATATCATGAGGTTTGGAAAATATTATAATCTACTTTTGAAAGTAATAGACATACAAAAAGGATAAGATTGCAAAATTAGATGTGCAGTTTTTATGATGCTAAAATGATCAAAGTGTTATAAATATGGTTAGATAGATTTATTTATGATAGTAAGTGATGTGTAAAAAGGACTCATTGAGAGTTAGCCAAATATGGCTATTTAATAAAATAGAACAAAATAAAGCATAGTAGAGAATTGGATTGTATGACTTGAGGAATTATTTTGGTTACAAAATAATTATTAAGTCATGATGAGCTAACTATGTGGATATTTTTTCATAAGTTATTTTATATTATGTCAAGTGTGTGAAGACATGAAGGTTGACTAAGAAAAGAATTATGAAGATGTGAGGTTTAAGTAAAGATCTTATCTACAAAGATAAGATGTTGTACAAGTAAAATTAAGTGTACAACATTATATGATCTATGAAAGATTTTTGATTGATGGTATGTGAACTACATCTAATGTTTGATCAAAGCAAATGTGAAGTACAATAGATAGAAAGTATTGTATGTATATCTATTATTGTGAAGAACTAAATTGTATAATTGCATATTAGGACAATAGGATCTTCTTGCATACATTGTATTTGTTCTACCAACTCTTAACAGTGTTGAAGAAACTCCTAAAAGGGTTGAGGCTTCTAACAAGGGCTAGTCTCCTAACAGGGAGTTGAGACACTATATGTACTTCATAGACTCCTAAGAGGGTCAATATCCTTAACATGATCCTATTGTTTAGTGAATTATCTAGTGGGTATCATCCCCACTAGGGTTTTTTATTGGCCAAGGTTTACCTAGCTAACAAATGATGGTGTAATGAGTTCTCTATGTGCATGATTATATTTATTGTTCAACATTATTTGTTTACTTTCATATGAAAGTTATAAAGTAATTAACAATATTCAATTATGCAAAAAAGTGTGTAGAATATTTATTCACCCCCACCCCCCCTCCCCCCACCTCTAAGTATTATCTATTTCTAACAATTGGTATCAGAGCACAGTTACTCATAAGAAGTTTAACAACTTGAGTAAGATCCCTAAAAATATGAAACATTTGAAGAAAAATATTGGAGAAGATTGGCCTTCTTACTGAAGAAAGAGATAACCTAAAAGATAGATATGAAGATGCAAAAAATTTCATTTCTAAAATAAAAGACGCAATTGATGATCTAAAATTTGGAAAGGAATTAATTGTACTAACTAGTGACAATGATGAAGTAGAAAATCTTCAAAAACAATATGAGATTTTGAAACATGAACTAAAAATTGTTGAACTCAAGTTGAGTCTTAAGAAAAATGGTGGTAAGAATGAACCTAAACTAAAAATTGAGAATGTAGATCTTAGATCCATGTTAACTCAAGTTACATTAGAACTAGATACTATCAAAATTGAGCATGCAAAATTAGAAAATTAAAATGTCATTTTTGAAATAATAATTAACACAAGCTAAGCAATAATTAGAGAAACTTTATTCTAGTAGTGAGAATATAAATCAATAGATATTTCACTAGAGACTTTCGCATAAAAAGACAAGACTTGGATATCTGATTGGAGAGAAATCAACTAAGAAATTTGAATTCAGAATTAAACTAGATCTAGTTATTGAATACCCTAAGGAATCTGAGTAACATAGAATCAAGCACATCTACTAAAGTATCAAAGGAAGTAGACTTAATTGATTTTTCATCCAAACATGATGAACCTAAGAAAACAAAGCAAGTTGATAAAACTAAGCAAAATTAATCACACAAGGAAGTAAGATGTGAGTTCAGAGGTAGATGCTTCATATGTAATGAGGTTGGGCACATGAAAAGATAATGAATAGGTAAGTATTTTAAACCCATTACTAATTTCTATTGTTACAATTATCATGGTTATGGACATAAGGTAGTAGAACGTAAGAAACCTAAGCTTGATGATAATAATGCAAATGGTAGAATGTTTCAAAATACTAACCCTGGAGGTAATGAAAGAGGAAGATCACATAATGAATCCAATGTTGGAGAGAAATATAATGGAGAGAAGAACCAATTTGAATGTTACAAGTGTAACAATCCTGGACACATTGCAAGGAATTCTAGAGCACCAAAGAATTAAAATGGAACTAATCAAAGAAGAAATGCACATGTATGTCAGTTATTTAATAACTTAAAAAAAAAAGGAGATACTATAGGATGGATAGAAGGACCTCTAATAGAAATTTGAGTAACAGAAGGAACAACAACATAAATGATAGAAGGAAAGATAATGGTAGTGACAATAGTCTAAAGGAAGAAATTAAGGAACATTTTGATGAATTTAAAGAAGCATTTGTGACACCTAAAGATCTAGAAAGCTCTTATATAGGTTTGGAGGAATAATATTTTGATGCACCTAAGAAGGCATTGAAGTCACAGATTGTTTGTGACTCATCCTACTTGAATTAAGTAGTTTCAGAAGAAGCAGTGCATTAGTTGGCTAGAACTAATGTTAGCAAGAGAGTTGGAAGTTGAATAATTAACATGAGGTTAAGGAAATAGAGAGAAGTCTATGGTCAAGTGCACAACTCTTGATACGATCATAGTGAGTAGGAATTGAGAAATTAGTCTTAGTGGTAAATAGAGACAATATTTGAATATGTGGTAGATACACATTTAATGCATAATGCAATTTGAAATGATTTAAGGATTGCAAGAAAGATTGTATGTACCATTTTTTTATGCAAAGTATCTTGAGAAAATTAAAGAGAAATTTGATAGAAAATTGAAGTGTGCAGTGAAGGCTATGAAGTAAAAAGTTGCAAAAGCCCTAAATCATGTTTTTAAGGTATTTTATAGAGTATAAATCCAATTATTTAGTATTTATAGTTACAACTCAATGGCTAGTCAGAATGTGTATGATGTGAGTGATAGATCACAATATATTTTCAAGAAGCATTTTTTTGTTTCACTATTGGATGACCCATTAGGTGCATTTTCACAAGTTCTAAAAGATGTGTTACATGTTGAGGATATCAAAAGTTATATCCACTACAAGATAGAAAGTATTTGTGATGATGATATTCATTAGGATTTAGGAAAAATGTGTAACAATAATTTGACCTTGAAGTCATAGTATGCACACCTATATGGATTAAATCTAGTGAAGTATATGTTATATACAGAAGTTAACAATCATGACTAGACACAAATTATTCTGAGTAGGGTACATGATGATTTGTTTCGGTTAGGAGATGTAAAAATTCTTATTGACAATGACCTAATTCATAAGGTCATAAGATTGAGTAATGGAGGCGACAATCCTATTAATGAGAAGAATGTTAGGAAGATGGTTGAAATGAACCTGAACACTAGGTTTGATGGAAAAAACATGAAGGTAGACTCCATTCATGACAAACGAGTAAAATTACTAAGAAAGATATTAGGGCACAAGTTCAACCATGGATCAAGGGTTAACTTAGTACCAGATGGATTTTTACATGTATCTTATGTAATCGAAGTGCAAGGAAGAAAATTTAATCTTTGTGAGATTCTTAGATTGCAATTTTTTTATTACATTGTGCAAGTGAAGAAACCAAGGAGTGCAATTTTCAAATTTGAATCCCTACTGACTCATTTATTCTTTTATGCTACAAAGAAGTTTCTTGGTATGAAAAGTTGGGATAGAAATGAGTGTACAATAAAGATGGTGACTAAATGCTATAGATCTAAGTTAGGAAATGTTAGAGATAATAATATTGATAGCATGGTGAATAAATTTTAGACAAAGACAAAACAGAGGTATAGGATACCTCCCTCCATGGTGGAGAAATAAAAGGATCAATTATGCTTCATGGTAGAAACTAATAACACCTATATGCAAGTTGTCATACCAAGCGTTAAATTCATTAAGCCCATGGGATATGAGATAAGTGTAGAGCTTATAGAAGGGCATACACAGATCATACTCTAGTTAGAAAAGGATACAAAGTTCCCTAGATGGGGAACTCAAGAGGAGAAAATGAGAGTAGTTCACTCTAAACTACACAAAAAAGAGAGAAAGAAGAAAGTGAAGAAAGTCATTTATATATCCTTAAGGAATCAAGAATGACAAGAGAAGTGTTCAATAAGTGGACAAACACAAGTAATTTCAACAACTCATATTGTTGTTGTAGGATCTTTAGAAGGTGTGTCAGTAGCACAACCATGTGTGCAAGACCCATTGTGCCTTATGTAGTAGTTGTGCAAGTGCAACCTATCAACACAAGGAGTGAGTAGTCAAGAAAGTAGTCAGATGTGGACACACCTACTACACAGAGAAGATCTAAGAGATTGGTCAAGGTGAAGCAAGAACTTGCACTTTCACCAAAGAAATGGGTCAAGCCGACCTCCAGTGGACCAAGAAAGAGGAGAAAAAAAATGAAAGTAAGTGATTCAAAGAGTTGTGAGGATGAATTTGGAGATAGGCTAGTAGTGCAAGATGCATAGGAAGGAAGAACTACAATTGAAAAGAAAGCATGGAAACCAAAGGTAGAAAACTTGAACATGAAAAAAATTAATGATAATAATTTTGTATAGTTGAATAAGTATTATAGCCTATATTTTAATATAGATAGAAGATAGTTAGACAATATGTGTGTAAGAAATATGATTTTGTGGTATAAGAAGTTTGATAACATTCAAAATCAGATAACAGAAGATCTGTATACAAGGATTATAAATAGGAAAAGGAGAGTATTGGAAGAAGATCTGAACATGAGGATCTCTATGATTAATAAATTATGTGAGGTTGACCCTAAGGAGGACTCAAATAGAATTTTTAAGGGTAACAAGCCCTTGCTGAGGAACAAAAGAAGAGATGGGAGACAATTATGAAGATGTAAGGAAATAAATAGAGGAAGCAATTGCAAAGTACATGACTATGGTGCCAAAGGTGAGTGTGTAGTCAAAGAATGACAAACTATTCTATGTATAAGTGAGTACATATTCCAGTGATAAGGAAGAATTAGAGGAGACACAATAAGCATTTTCACCACCACATATTGTTATGGGTATTGAATCCATGTAAGTGGATAATATGCACATAACTATAGATGCAAAAGAAAACCCATTTGCAGCTTATGGCCAAACTATTTTTGGTAATATTATAGATTACTCTAGTTTAGATGATGGTGGAGAAATGGAGAATAAGAAGAAATAAGAAGAGGAGCATAAGAAGAAAGAAGAAGAGAAGAAGAAAGAATTAGAAAGGTTAGCCAAGAAAAAGAGGATATAGGAAGAAAAGAGAATTAAAAAAGAAAGGCAGAAAGCTATACAAGATGCAAGGAAAGAAGTAGAAAGACTAGAAGAAGGGAAGAAAATAGATGAGGAAGAGAAGAAGATGGTAGAAAAGAAAGTAGTTCATCTTATAGTCACTCTAGTAGTAGTAGCAACAGTAGCAGCGGTATCAATGCCATTAGATGATGAAGATCAACAAGGATTGATGAGCTCACTAAGCAAGTTGTTTGAGAAGAACAAATCAGTAAAGTCCTTGGAGAAGAAATTAAATAAAGTCTTGGATAGAATGTAAAAGATAGTTACCTCAACTATAGAAAACCAAGACTTGTAATCAAAGGCCAAGGAGTTGGTGACAACATTTGATGAGGAATTCACAGCTCTAGCATAATTTGCTTCAAAGAAAGTACAGGTGAAGCATGATGCATCATTATTTGATATAGTATACAATAATGTGAGAAGTTATTTGAAATAACTTGATAGAAACACCAAGGAACTAAGAAATCACTATGATGAAGGGAAAGTTTAGTTAACTTGAAACACTCACTACTAAGTTACAACTTCTAGAAACTAGTATTGAGGATCATATAGTAGAAGTTGACCAGATACATGATGAGATCAAAAGCTTGGAATCTAATAAGGAGAAGGTGGCTTAGATATTTTCTATTCTTAGAGAAATTTTGTTAGCAAAGATCGACATTATATGAAGGGCAATTGGAGGAAGGTCTTGCAGCTAATAATTCCTATGACATATTTTCCTGCACTAACTTGAGTGTAGTTGAAGTGGCATCTTATGCATTATGCACACTAATTAGTATTTTAGATATAGGAAAGGAGAACTAGAAGAAGGAAATGGAAATACTAAAACTTGTATATGCAAATTTCTTTTCCAAAATATCAAGTTGATCAGCAATAGTGTAGGACCAAAAAATGAGCTAACGTCTAACATACTATGAGAAAATCATAAACTCAATAATCATATATTAACACCCTCTAGTACACCATGAAAGCCAAATGAATCAAAAAAAGAAAATAAATTTAAAACTCCCTTTTTCATTTGTAGCTCCCATGTCCTTCTTTCTTCTCCATGTGATGTGGCTCCAAATTGCCTATAATCCACACAACTATGAAGAAAAAGCCTATAATAGTAATGATGCTATGAGAATACATGAAGATGTGATTCAAGTGTGAGAATAAGAGTGAAATATAAGAAAACTAAGGACTTGAAAAGACTTAAGAATTAGGGACCAAAAATGAGAGGAAGAATGCTCATTTTATAATCAACACGGAGGATGACAGCATTGGAATTGTCACCTTGGATATGCGACATGACACATATGATAGAAGATGCCAAGTGTAGGATTGTATGACACTTGGAAGTCAAAATTCGCTAAAGATGGAAGAGAATCTATGACAAAGGAAGCCAAATATGGATGTGCATAAGAGAATAAGAATATTGGATTATGACATATCTTATCCAAGTATCAAAGGAGAATCCTTGAGGTGTCACATCCATGTGTCATGATGATGCCAATATTTTGTAGAATATTTGAATTAAAAATCCCTTATTCCACAAAATAGAAATTTGTGAAAATGGAATTAATGGAGGAAAATATGACTTAGGAAATTAATAATTTCCATGGTTTGTGGATGATGAAACAATTAATTAATAAAATATCAATTAATTAAGAAGGTTAGTTAATTAAAATATCACTGGAATAATAATTAGTGAAATGACACAGGATTAAATTATGGGTCATTTAATCCTATAGAGAAAATTAGTAGATGATTGGCCATCTTGATTTGATAAGTGTGACAATATCCTTTGATAAAATGTGATGATAATGAAGATTGACTAAAATGATGATTGATAGATCAAAGCCATGGTCAAATTGATTGATTGGTCAAAACTGATAACATGCCAAGGACATGTGACATGAATTAAAGGCACATAACATTTAATTAACATTGTAAAATGCTACAGGACCGAGATTGGTTGATAGGGTTGATCATGATAACATCAATAGGAACTGTCAATGTTATTAAATGGTTGAAAATGCTATGATTTGACACTGAGAGACTCAACAATGTCAAGGATAAAGTGATGTGAATGATAGTTTGACATAATACTAAGAGCCATGACAGTACTAAGGTTAGATTGATAAGATTTGATAGATTGATAAGTTTCCAAGGCACTAAAAGCCACAATAATGCCTAGGATTGGATAGATGATGATTGATTTAAGGTATCTAACATGTTTTGAGTTGGTTATGACTAATTTTGGGTGATTTGGGGTAGATTTGGGGTGATTCTAAGTTGATTTGAAATGGTCTCTAATGATATGAAGTTGATGCAAAAACATATATGAATGATGACAGGCACTGTTGAGATATGATCAAGTTGGCCAAAAGATTAGAATTATTGGATTGAGAAAATGGTATGAATTAGTATGAAGAAGTAATGAAACCATAGATGTGAACCATTTTTGAGCATCTACATTTTTCCCTTCTTTGATACAATGTGATTTAGAGCATTGTGTCAAAGAATGCTAACAAAAATGCCATAAAAGCATGCCCCAGTAATGGTGGTATATATTTATGCCCACTCATGAGATTGACCATCATAGGCATATGATAGGTCAATTTCATCAAAAACAAGAAAACAAAACCATAGCAACTAACAGATCAAAAATTAGACCTAAAACATGAAAGTTATGGAAGTTATGGGCTCTGAAGTGCAAAAGGGCATCATAAACAACATAGAAAAGGTATCTTGCACATCCATCAAGGTAAAAATCCACTATAAAAAGGCTTGGAGAGGGTTTTGAAAGTTATTTTCACCTTTAATTTTGGAAGAAAAGAGCTTTAGAGCAAGGAGAATGGACTAGCTACCCAGCGAGTAACACCTTAGTGAACGAGTGCATACCTTCCAACAACAAGTAGACAGTAGACATTTGGTGACTACATCAAAGCCATATTTGTATTTTTTATGCTTTTTTATGATTTTCCATGCTTTTTCCTACTTTTTAGGCACCTAGGAGTCTGTCGGGGTCAAATGGGGTCAAAAGGGGCTCCTGGGGCCAAGTTAGGGCATCTAAACACCTCAATTGCACCCAAAATGCACTCAACTATGAAGTGGGTGAACTTGGAATGCCCAAGTACACACTAAGCACACTTGGTATGACCAAGTGTGCCCTAGGCATAGTTAGGAGCCCCAACTATGCCCTAGGATGCTTTGGGAGTCTGAACAAGGTCTGGATGGTCCCGAAATGACCCAAAACTTGGATGGACTAACATGACCCTAGGTAGATGTTAGAAAAATGTGAAGATGTAGTCAAAGGTGGTCAAAGTGGTCAAAATTTGGTCAAAATTAGGGTAGATGTAGGTCAAACTTGGGTAAATGCTAATAGAGAACAATGCAAAGGGCCTAAAAAGGTGCAAACAAACTTGAAATGACTCGAAACTTGGACCACATGTTCAAAACCCTAGGAAGAGTTGAAAAAATAGGTTAATTAAGGATAGGATGGTTAAAAAAGGTCAAACCTAGTCAAACTTAAGTTAGATGGAGGGAAAAAATTTATGAATGGATAGGGATAGGGTCAAAATGATGCCAATGAGATCAAAATGACTTGAAACTTGGTAAACATGCTCAAAACCATAGAGAGAGTTCAAAACATAAGTAAACTTAGTCAAAAATACTTAGAAAAAGTTAAACTTTATCAAACTAGAGTCAAACTAAGTCAAACTTAGGTCAAAAGTAGGGTAAATTGGATACAAAACCAGAGGAGGTTGACATAGGCTATATGATTATGCAAGAGGAGCTATCCCTATTATGGACAAGGCAAAAAAGGCTGGAAAGTCTTGTGTTACATCACTAGATGACAACTGGTGAGCAATGGATCTTGGTTGGTCTTGGTTTTTATCAGGTTACATTCATGCTAGAGGTGAGTGGGAACAAGGCTCTACTGATAGCTTCATTCCATTTACTGATGGGGGAGGTGACTATAACTTTAGAGGATGTATGGCGCATCCTTAGGATCCCTATTCATGGAGAGTTAGTTGTGTATGACCTAGCTATAGGATGAGTAGCACTACATCACTTATTTGGATGTGGAGATGTGGAGCTAGGGATATGAGATTATGAGATTGGGTGGGACCTATTGGTGGCACACCATGGGCAACTAATAGCTATGATATGTTGGGTGATCAGTAGATTATTGATTCCTAATAGGTGGGGACATGGATTCCCTATCAAATGGGGTTGAGTTCTAGAGAAGATGATCATGGAGGGTACTATGTTTTCCTGGGGCCCATGCATGTTGGCAATGTTGTATTACTATCTACATCAAGTGGCATACAAAGGTGGGCTATCATTTAGCACTAGTGGTACATTGTGATAGATCTAGGCCTACGAGCACATTGCAATATTTAGCCCTCTTGTAGAGTGAGATTTGGTGGAGGACATGCCATATGCATATAGTTATAAGAGTGTATTGGCACAAGGACCACTAGGGTACATGAGGTACTTTTGACATTAGATAGACACTATGACATAGTTTATCTAGAGACCTTATAGGGATTTCCCCAGATGGGATGATGATGATATTCACCTAACATGCTGTAGGGAGGAGTGCTACCTCATAGGGTGCACAATGATTGGGAATTTGGTGATAGAGATGTACCTGCTAGATTAGGTATGAAGATAGTTTGGTTAGATACAGGATGTACGAATTGGTCTAGCATTATTTTCCTAGTCTAGAGTAGAGGTCCAAGAGTGGGGAGAACCCATTAGGAAAAGGTGGCATATTCATAGCTAGAGGAGTTACAGCTGAGGATATGGGGGGCAACAATAGATGTAGTGGATCCAAGCATGATGGTAGCATATGATAGATGGTTTGCACAATATCATCTAAGGCCTTTGATAGATCCAATAGTATGAGTACCACAAGTGAGGTCTCAAGATGATGATGAGGGAGAGGATGATGCTAAGGAGGAGGATAGGGGTGATGATGATGAGGAGGGGAGAGATGAGGATGCTCAGGATGATGCAGGGGGTGATGATGAGGATGCTGAGGGAGAGGATGAGGGAGATGATAATGAGGAGGGTGGAGATAGTATGGGTGGGGATGGTGTTGGAGGTGGTGACGAGGGAGAGGATAAGGATGACTATTGGGAGGCTAGGAATGATGGTGGTGAGGAAGGTGATGAGGATGACATAGGTGTAGATGCAGCTATGATGGATGTGGAGTGGGATCTAGTGGAGGACATTGATAGGACACTAGTATCGATATAAGCAGGGCCTAGCCAGTGAGAGTTAATGGAGGTGATTAGAGGTCTATGAAGTTAGTTGGGTTAGGTTGTGGTAGAGAGGGATGCTATGATAGGAGAGAGGGATGCAATTATAGTAGAGAGAGAGATTGAGCTATGGCTAAGAGAGACATTGCAGTGTGTAGGGAAGAGATGGTAGTGTAGGAGTCTCGAGAGTTCATTAGCAGCATCAAAGATGTGAAATTTTGAGAGATGGTGATGAGAACACATGGAAGCATAGTACTAGAGGGATCAATATGAGAGAGTGGTGCCACTAGGGTAGAGAGTAGAGAGTTTTTATGCATCAAGATCTCACTCACATCAAAAACATAGAACATAGAGTAGTGTAGGGGTGACGAGGCATATGAGGCCACTATAGAGAGTAGAGGGAACATCCTTGATGCTAGATAGAGGCTATGAGGCTAGGGATAGTATGGGATGACACTAACAGACTCATGTACAGAGGGGCTTCTCTATTTTTCTTTTTTGGTTTCTATTATACTCTTTCATGGTTCATGCCCAAGGGTGGTTAGTATTGATGTAAACCATGATCACATACTCTGATAAATTTTGAGACACTTATGAGATGTGACTATGTTATGATGACTATATGAGATGGTTTATGGATATGTTTTATATGGAAGCATTTATGCTTTTTTATGTGGGCTTTTATATGATGACATCATCCATTGGTTTATCACGTGTTATGACATCTTTATGTTTGCCACATGTTTTTCTCATGAATGAATGCCTAATGAAATGTAAATGATATGAAATGAATGCAAATGAAATATAAAATAATATGGAATTAATCCAAATGAAATGTAAAATGAATTCAAATGACATGTAAAATGAATGCAAATGAAATGTGAAGATAATATAAATGCCATGTTTATGCAAAGATGTATTGCTTTGGATCATTTTGGACTTTTGACATATGCAAGAATTTAGGGAAACAATGCTTTTGATGTATAAAAGTACGAGACCAAGGTAGCAGATGAAGAAGACATAGAAGACAGAGGAGATGAGATGAGGAATTGTTAGTATGATGAGAAGATTTTTTCTCTTGTAAAGTGCACTATATGTCAAATGGAGCTTTATTTTGATATGGCAAATGGAATGCAACACATCATGGCATAAAGGTCTAGAGCACAAAATGAAAACCTTTTGTGAAAATAAGCATGATGTAGATAGAAAGTGACCTTGTCCTTCCTAAGGCATATATACATGCCCCAGACTCTAAATGGTACATTTTAACAAAAAAATAATAATAGATGACCATGAACCATCCCGGCCACTCTCATAGATTAGTATATCATCGAGTAGCATAGGATCATGATCAAAGAAAAACAAAGCAAAAAATAAATCACTCACTAAACAATGTAAGCCAACAACTATTCTTGTCCATTATTACTTGAATTTTTAGTGTTTCAGGTCTTCAAATAATGTTTGATAGGTTGATTATGTGATGGTTGTGATTATTGATTCAATTGATAGGTTCATGGTGACATAGTAGATTGATTATCGAGGCACATTGCTCAAATAGTGTGATTGTCATTGAAGTGTAGTGCTTTGAGTTTTGGTCTATGAAAGTGAAAGTGTTAATGCAAAAGGGATGATTATATACAAAGTTTACTACAAATTTTTGATGGGTTTGTTGATTTTTAGGGTTTTTGGTGATATTTGGCGCTTTCATGTGATTGGTTTGTATAGGACATTTTACAATTTTCAATGATTATTTCAGAATATTTAATGATATCTAGTGATTTTTTAAGGATAGTATATGATTTTTAGTGAATTTGTTTAGGACATTTTATGGTTTGTAGAATTTTTTCAGGATCATATTTGAATGTTCACAATTTTTTTCAAGATCGTATTTGAATTTTTAGGATTTTTTTAGGATCGTATTTAAATTTTTAGGATTTTTTTAGGATCATAAAAGCATGTAAAAGTGTTAGCTCCAATTTATTATGTGATAGGTCCAATGGATAAAAATTTCTTAGGGATATGTCCCTAGTTCAAGTTCAATCTCATACACCATTTAGGTAATATGACCCTAGACAAGATGCAAACTATGTACAAAGGCCAATGATAGAGTATGTACAGACTGGTGATACTTTAAGTAAGATGACAATGGACATTAACTAGTTTATGGGCCATTATCAAGGAGTAGGAATGTCTTTCAATATGAAGGATATGATCAAGGAATGAAAAAAGGGGTAAAAACTAGATGGAATCTTGATAGATGGAGGAGCAACAACTAATTACACATGGTGCTTGTTTGCTAGGTTTTCACCATGGTACTTGCCCAAAGTGGCTATTTTCTAGGTTTTCACTTTTGGATGGAGTTTCTCTCTTGACTCAAGTTTTTGGGCCAAGATGCTTGTTTGCTAGGTTTTCTTCAAGGCATCCATTTTTTCATGACTTTTTTCAATTTTTTCTTTTTCTTTTTTCATGACTTTTTGCTACTTTTTTTATATTTTTTCAATTTCTTTTTTTGATTTTTTTAAAGGGCTTTTTTCAATTTTTTTGGAATTTTATATAGAATCAAGTGTAGTACTTGCAAAGATGCATGTTGTTGATGGACATGGGTAGCGGTTCAGCCTCTAGAGTTGCAAGTTGATATACTCCAAACCCAAATGATGTAGTGACTACATAAGATCCTTCCCAATTTGGTTAAAATTTACCTTGTTTTCATCTATGCTACTAAGTCTTGTAGTTCATCTTTAGGACTAGATCACCAATCTCAAAATGATGACCTCATTTTTTTTGTTATAGCTCTATTTGAGTCACTTTTGGTAAACTTGGAGATGTGTTAAGGCAGCTTGTCTATTTTCATCAAGCATTTCTAGTTCATGGAGTCTAGATATGTAGTATTTTTCATCATCAACAACATCTTGTAGGGACACTCTCAATGATGGAATTTAAACTTCAATGGGAAGTATGGCCTTTGTGCTAGTAGGGGCATACACACTTGTTCGATAGGCCCAAAGAGTTGGATTCAGTTGTAGGTGCCAGTCTCGACCATAATCATTGACAATATTTTAGAGAATCAGAACAATGGTCTTATTAGATGCTTCTACTTGGCCATTGCCCTATGGATGGGAAATGCTAGAATATCCATGGTATATGTTGTACTTCTCATAGATCTTGTCTACATCTTTATTTTGAAATGAACTACCATGCTCAGTAATAATAGCCAAGGGGACTCCATACTGACATATGATGTAGTTTAGAATAAACCTTGAAATTTTCTTGCTATTGGTGAAGGTCAAAGGGACAGCTTCAACTCACTTGGTAAAATATTTTATTGCTATGATAATGAACTTATGACCATGAAAGGATAGAGGAGAAATAACTCCAATAAGATCAAATGCCCATTGTGAAAATAGCCCTGGTGATATGATTAGCTACAATTCTTGTGCTAGTGCGTGTATCAGATTGCTATGTATCTGACACTTATGACATGTTTTTTGCAAAATCATGGTCATCTTATTCCATGGTTGGCTAATAGTATCCAGCTCTAAAAAATTTCTTAACTAGATTCAAACCATTGAAATGACCTTCACATATACCTTCATGAACCTCATGTAAGGTGGTTTCAAATTCCTGCAAGTCAAGGCATTTGAGAAGGGTTTGTTCAAAGGATCTCTTGTAAAGGGTGTCACCAACGATGACATATCTAGCTGCTTGATAGATAAAGGATCGATCATCATTTTTGGATAAATTGGGTGGTAGGATTTGGGCATGTAGGTAATTGTAAATATCTTGATACCAGGGAGAATTGGGACCAACAAGTTCACACACAAACCCAGATTGAGGGAGCTCAAATGTTGGAATAAAAAGTTGCTCAATAAGGAATTCACAATATTCCACATTTTGAGGCATGTCAATCATAGAACTGATAGTAGCCATAGCATCAACTTGCTTGTTCTATATTCTTGGTAGCTGACAAAAAGAGATAGTGAAAATGTAGACTTAAGGAAGTCTTCCATCTACATGTAAGGCATTAACTTATCATCTTATTTTCATAGTCATTATTGACTTGGTGGATGACCAACTAGGAATCACCAAAGACTTGTAAATGTTGAATGTTCCATTGGATAGCTATCTTGAGTCCTATGATCATTGCCTCATATTCTACTATTTTGTTTGTACAATTGAATGCTATCCTATATGACTTGGTGATTATGTCTCCTTAGGGAGTGATAAACATAATGCCAACTCCTAAACCATTTTAGATATGTGATCCAAAAAAGTAGAGCTTCCATTCATTATCTATATCCATGTTAAATATGGCTTCATCGGGAAAGTCTATCAACATAGGATGATCATCTATCATAGGTGCTTCAGCTAACTAATTTTCTATCACTTACCCTTTGATTGCATTTTTGTCTACATATTCTATGTCAAATTTGCTATGGATCATGACCCATTTGGCTAAGTGTCTTGTGAGAGCAGCCCTACTTAGGAGATACTTTAGTGGGTTAATCTTGGAGACAAGCATTCTTTTCTGATGGAGCATGTAATGTCTTAGCTTTTGGGCTACAAAGACAATATCAAGGCAAGATTGTTCAATGATTCAATAATTTAGTTCATATCCCACAATTGGTCTACTAATGTAATATATGGCTCGCTCTCTTCTTTGTTCATCATTTTGTGCTAAGAGAGCTCGTAACAATGTATCTATAGCAGATATGTATCGAATGAATGGCTTGCTTGGAATAGGAGCCATTAAAACTGGTGGATATAGAAGATAATCTTTGAGCTATTGGATGGATTCTTGAAATTTATTTTTCCATTGAAAGGATACTTCCTTATGTTAGAGGTATTTAAAGGAGTGACACTTGTTTGCCAATTGTGCAATGAATCTATGAATAAACTGTAATCTTCCTTGTAGTCCTCTTAATGTTTTTAGATTTTTTGGAGTAGCCATGTCAAGTATTGCTTTTACTTTCTTAGAATCCACTTTGATGCCTCATTGAGAAATAATATATCCTATGAGCTTTCTAGAAACAACCCAAATACATACATTTTTGGATTTGGATGGAGCTAATAGCTTTCCATTCTATTGAATATCTAATCTAGGATGCCCAAATGATATTTTCTTTTATAGCATTTGCAAATTAATTCATCAACATAGTCTTCCATTAGGATGTGCATGAAATCATGGAAAATGGTAGTCATTTCTCTTTGATATGTTGCCTCGACATTTTTAAGACAAAATGGCATAACATTCCAGTAGTATGTTCCCCAAGGGCATGTAAAAGCTATTTTTTGTTTATCTTTAGGGGCTATTCTTATCTAATTGTAGCTAGAAAAGTCATCCATCAGTGATAACATCTCATACCCAACTATCATGTCTACAATGATATCTATATTTGGTAAAGAAAATCATCCTTGGGACATGCCTTGTTAAGATCATAGAAGTTAGTGCATATTCGAATGCTCCTAGAATGTTTTCTTACTAATACTCAATTAGATATCCACTTGGCATAATCAATGGGTCTTATTAAGTTGGCATCCAATAATTTCTTCAATTTAGCTTTGACAAGGACGGCAACTTGAGGATGCCTTTTTCTCAACTTTTGCTTTACTAGTTTCACTGCTAGCTTTAGCAATAAGTGATGAAGGACTAGTTTAGGATCTAATCTAGGAATATTTGAGGAAGACCATGCAAATTTGATCTACCTCTCTAGAAAAAATTTAACAAATTTTTCATTTTCCTCTAGTGATAATGAGGCTACAAAGTGTATGACCTTGGGGTTATTAGGAGTTCCTAGGTTAATCTCTTTTGTCATTTCTGCAAGTAATGTCAATCTTTCCTTAAAATGGGGGTGTGTCCAATCTTCCATCCTCAAACACCTTAGAGAGGTTTTCACCCTCAGATATATCCTTTATTTTTACTTTTTCATGGTCTAATGGTTCCTTTTTATTTTCACCAAGAGACCTATAACTTTTGTCTTTTCTTGTTATTTTCTCAATTTTGCAACTGGCAGATGCAGTTGACTCCCCAAAATATGCCATGATGTTTAGATCAGTGGAAAATCTAGACTTGTGATCACCTTGTGGTAAATATTCATGGAGATCAAATAATTATGTGATGGCATCATCATTTTCAAACTAGTCAAATGTTGGTGGTCCTTATTGGTCCCAATCAATAAGTTTAGGGAAAACTAGGGAAATGCCATTGTTGATGTTGAATAAGCTTTGGTCAAAGGCTTATATATATGGATATCCATTTATGTGATATCATCAGGATCATGTTTAGAAGTAGGAGGGCTTGGATCCCAAAAATTTTTGATCCAAGGTGAAGAATTGGTTTGAGGGATTGGTGGATTTACAAGTTTATCTTCCATAGGTAGGCTATTTTGGGTGAGGAAACATATAATCAAGACTGAGGGAGGTATCGAGATCATCAACGTTGGATATAAATTGGTTGGATTTGGGTTGGGTGTTCTTAGATTCCTTGTTATCATTTGAAGCATTCACATCCTTAGACAAGGATGACTCAGTATTATGAAGACTAAAAAAAAAGGGTTTGAATCCAAGTCCCAAGCTTTGAGGTCATCTTGATGTAGTGATGGGTTGAACAATGCCTTTCTTTTGAGGTCCTAGGCCACTATGTCTATCATATCCCTTTTTCTACATGATGGTGAATCTAGTTCCATACTTTTCAAGGGATATAGGAGAAAATTCTTGTTCTGCTTAGCCTTTTCAATCCATGAAGAGGTATTTTCATAGACATGTTCTTCATATAGTCTAGCTCCACTAGTGAAAGCCATAGAAAGTTTCTTTTGAAATGCGAACTTAAGCTTGTTCTATATAAGCTAAGGTTTACCATATGACTTAGGGGATAAAGGAAGTTTCCCAATATGAAAGGAATTTGACATGGAGTACTCATCATAACCTTGGTCTTGGAATTTGAGCTTTCCTTTGAATGTGGGTGTGAGTATGGAAGGATTAACATACTTGGAGGACTTGAGTGGGTTTGCTACATGGTTTTTTGGGACCTAGTATGTAGTGGTTCCTCTAAGATTGGCACAAAATTAGAAGGGATTAGGATCACCCAAAATGGTGACCTCTACATTATTATAAGAGAATTTTAAACACTAGTGACATGTACAAGGCACTACTTTCATAGCATGGATCCATGGGCAGCCTAGTATCATGTTGTAGTTCATTTCTATATCTAGGGCCTAGAATAAAGTGTTCTTAGTAGCTAGACCAACTCTAATAAGTAAAATGATGACCCCCATAGATAATTGTTTACCATCATCATAATCATCATAGGCTTTGATTTTGATCCTTTAGAGGGATCCACATCATTTTTAGAATAACCCAAACCTTTGATTACTTTAATTTTATAGATATTTAGCCTTGCTCCTCCTTCTATCAAGACATGTCTAACTTTAATATTGTGGAGACAGACTTCAAGGTGAAGGGGATCATTGTGGTTTGGTCTATCTTTAGGAATATCCTGAGGGGAAAAGGTGATATGTTGTGATGTAGTTAGGTTCCCCACCATGGCTTGGAACTCGGCAACATCAATGTTATTTGGGACTATCGACTCTTTAAGGGCTTGATCCAAGATCTTCTGATGTTGGGGAGATGCATGTAGTAGGTCCAAGATGGATATTTTCATAGGGGTCTTGTTGAGTTATTCAACAAGGCTATAATTCGATGAAGTAGGAGCAAGAGGTCTATTGGGGGGTGTAGGTCTAGTAGAAGCAGTAGGTCTAGATGGGGCTCGAGGCAGAGTGATCTTGGTATGATGTGTGGTGATAGTGCAATGACGGTCTTTAGTCTTTAAGGTGAATATGGATATGTAGGAATCTAACTCATCGAAATAGTTGATAGTGTAGTCATATCTAGTGTGTGTGTGTGTAATTCACATTACCTTTTGAGTTTGAGTTTAAACTAGAGGGTTTCTCTTTGTCATGATTTCCCAAAGGATCTTTTAAGATAGTGTGATCAAAGTTTGGATGCTAGTAGTGAAAGATCAACTGTGATTACACCATCATCAATAAGGTCATGTATTGCATGCTTTAGTTGGAAACATGATGAGGTCTTATGTACTTTGATGTGGTATTAATTATAGAAAAAAAATTCATCCCACCAAGAAGCTTTAGTCAGTGGCTCATCTTTGATTGGAGGTAACTACAAGTAGTTATTACTAAGTAATTGTTGAAGTTAAGTTTCAAGAGGTATCCCCAATGTTGTGAATTTTCTATCTTTTGTTCTAGGATGTCTTTGAGGTCCATCTTGCTTGGAAGTCTTATTTTTCTATTGTGGAGGTGATGTTTGATTGGGTGTTTGTGAATTTGTAGGGTTTGCACCTAGCAAAATTAGTTGAGGTTGTGCTATGATAATTGTACATGCATCCACAATGCCATCATTGGTTACATTCTTGTTTTTGGAGAAAATTTTTTCCCTATCATTAGATGAGTTGGTGTTTGTGTTTTCCTTGTTCATCTTGAGGATTCTCTTATAGGTAAGAGCATCCTCAATACTAGCACCTTTTTTCATCTATTTAGAAATGGTTCTTGGAATTTTGATTTTGAGTTCATACATTAAGTTGGGGACTAAGTTTTCAATACATATGTTATCTTGCTCTTCTTCAAAAATGTTTAGTGAGCATTGATTGACTAAGCTTCTCCAATGCAGTAAGAATGTGATAAATGTTTCTCCCATCTTTTTTTCATTGCACACAAATTGGAAAGCATCACCTCATTTGTAATGTTAAAGGAAAAGTGGGAGATGAACTTGTCTACAAGTTTCAACCAAGATTTGATAGTGCTAGGAAGTTTGGAGTACCATTCAAGTGTAGGCCCACCTAGAGAATGAGGGAATAATCTCATGAGGTAGGTGGGCTCATCATTGAGTTCAAAACAAGAGGAATAGAATTCTTGGATGTGATCAATGGGGTTTCCTTTTCCTCAATATTTTTCAAATCTTGGAGCCTCTAATTGTTTTTGGAATGGAGGCATATACAAAATTTTATCAAATGGATTAGGATGTACGTCCCTTTCAATATATAGAGCCTATTTCTTTTGGACTCCTAATGCCTCAACTTGTTTGGAAAGTTGTTTGAATTGTTGCAATAGCTCTTCATTAGGGTTGTGCATGATAGCTTTCCCTTCAAGTCTTTTGTTCCTATGAGTAGACTTTTTGTTATGGTGGGAGCTATTCTACTTGAATCTGACATTTTTGTGTCTGATGAGTCTAGTGATTTGTCACTAGGTGATCAAGGTATGTTAGCACCTCAAAGACAAAAGGATCCCTATTGTGACACATGTTGGAGTACTTGTTGTGGTATTTGATGTGGCACTTTTTGTGGTATCAATTGTGTCATTTGTTGAGGTTGTTATTGGGATACCTATGTTGGTTGTATGTGAGACCATGTATGTGATTATTGTTGTAATGGTATATGTTGAGGTATTTGTGGCACATGTTGTTTTTGTAACAAATGTTGCTGGTATGAAATTTTTTGCTCTAGGCATCTTTGGTATTCCAACTATTGTTTGAGTTGTTCTTGTTGTTTAGCAACATGGCTTGTTGTTGTTGGATTTTTTGTTGATACATTGCATGGAAGTCAAGTGGGTTTTCATTGGATTGTGTGTTAGAGATGTTGGATCCTTGCACCACTTAAGGTTGTTTTTGTTGTGGTTGATGTTTCTATTGATATGTTGAATGTGTCTTGGAAACATTAAGTCCTTGGACAATTGAAGGTTGATGTCTTCAGGGTAGTTGGTTATGTCCTTGAGAATCGATCACCATGTTGGTATTTTTTCTTTAACGCCTTTTTGTGTTAGACATTTCTCCTTGGGACATCATATTGACTTGATAATGAGGTGCATTTATTTTGGAATAGGTGTAATATAAATAATAATTTTCCTTTGTGCATCAATAGGGATTATTGTAGTTGATGTGACCTTATAGGCACCATTATTGTGTTTCAAAACTCCAAAGGTTGTTTCCCCTTATCTAAGTCCAAATTGATTATGGGTTGCATGTTTTCAATTGTTGTGTTGGTTTGATGTTTGGACTTAGGCCCCTCTATGTTTTGGTTGAATTTGACAATTTTTTGGGCTGCCAAAAGATTGAAGTTCTTGCAAAAAAAATTGTCTTGACATGCCCTAGCCATTTCTTCATCAGTGATGCCATAATTAGTGTCAGAGTCATGACTTAGAATACAATACCTTGTTGTGTGTTTGACATATTATAGTTGAACGTAATTGCATTGGGTTTGCTGAATTCAAAGGAGTGCATTTGTTCATCCTTAGGTGTGGTTGGTACACTTCCACTTTCGGTTGGTATTGGCACAAATATAGGTTCAAAGTCAGGACTCCATTGAACCATCCCATATGTAGGGGAAGTGTTTAAAAGAAACCTCATGGTAGGTGTTTGGCGTTAATTTTGCATGAGGTCAACAATAGGAATCCATTTTGTAATTCCTCTCTTGAAAAGAAAATCTTTTTAAGGACCCACTCCAAGGTTCAGTATTTGTCTTGCAATGTACCAAAATTTTCTCAGTAGAAGATAAATGTGAGTTTTCATAAGGAGGCATTTTCTAGTGCAAAAAACTCTTTTATCTCAGAATCAAAGTAAACTTGTTGGTTGTTTCAAAATATCACACCAAAAGAACAATATTTTTGTATTTTCTATTTTTTAATGAATGCAACTCTAACAATGTAGCTACTATGAGGTCCTATTCTAATAGAGGGTTAGTAAAGAAAATAAAAAAACTAAAAGAAAATAACTTGAAATAAAATGATAATAATAACAATAGAGTGCAAGAAAAAATAGGAGTGCATGTTCAAAATTCAAATCTAGAGATGGGTGGGAAGTCATAGGGAAGTGGATCTCAGACACCAAGCATGCAAGAGGGGATCCAAGCAGGCAACAGAGAGGATTCAGGAGATGGGGACCCACATGAGGACATACCACGGAATCTACCAATGAAATGGGCCTCACTCTTTGGTGTCAAGCCATCTAGTATGTCCTCTTTCCCTCTGGTTAAGGTTGTGTCAGGTCTGGAAAAGGGTTCTTGCATGATTGCTATTCTAGACAAGATTGTTGATCATAGTATTGCCTCTATGGCCTCTATGCTCATTAGGAAGTTTATTGGCTTGAGACCAAATATTGATGTGGTTTGGGCCTACACTTTGAAAAAATGGAGCTTGAAAGGTTAGGTCAGTTTCACTACAATGGCTAAGGGTTTTCTCTCTTTTGAGTTCACCTGTCAAGAGGACATGGCTGACATTCTATGTGAAGGCCCCTAGAGCTTTGGGAGGGCCACCCTGGTGCTTAAAAAATGGTCATCTAAACTGGACTTAAATGAATCCTTCTTTTAGCAAGCTCCAATATGGGTCAGAATCCCTAAGCTGCCATTGGAGTTCTAGAATGAGGATGTCTTTAAGGGAGTGGCCAGCTCTTTCAGAGAGCTTCTCTCCATTGACCCTATTACAGCTTCTAAGAGTAGGTTGACCTATGCAAGGATTTTCATAGGTGTAAGGTAAGGGGATGATATGCTTGAAGTGGTATGTTTTCAGTCCAAACTTGGCACTCATATCCAGTAGATGGACTATGAGAGTATCCCTTTTGGGTGTTTTTATTGTGTTAAAATAGGTCAAAAGGCTTTTTAGTGCCTGAAAGCTAAGACTGCTAAGAACAAGAATCCTCTTGCTTCTTCTCAAACAAGGATGAAGAAAGTTTGGAAAAAGAAGTCCACTAAACAAGGCCAGATGGGCCTTTCTTTGGTGACCCAAAAAGTAGTAGATGCTCCAAAGATGACTAACCAAGAGCCTCAGGGCATGGCAAGAAAAGAAGGGGAGTTAGTCAAGTTAGGACCGAGTTCCTCTTTACCTTTAGATGCCTCTAAATAGATTGAGGAGGACCAAGTTGAGGAAAGGATCCTCATGCCTGGAGAAGCAGAAGGTAAGACTACCTCACAGAAAGGTTTTTAGGAGTCTAGGATGGACAATTTCCCCAGCAAGGAAGAGCCTAAAATGGGTTCCACAAAGGAGGAAAAGGAAAGAGAAAATAAGGAAATTATCGTCTTTAAGGACCCAAAGGAAAACTTTGTTTCCACCAGAAAAGGAACAACCAAAATAGCAAAAAAGGAGGACTTGGTGAAAGATCTAAACCAAAGGGTAGTTCTTCTTAGCACCCCAAAGAATGGTCACAAGACTTCTAGATCCTTGAAGTTTGAAAAGAAGGGAGAGACACCTAGGAAGAAACAAATCAAAGATCCATCTACGATTTCTCCTATGGTGACCAGGAGCAACTGCAAACCAGATATGGCCTCTACTACCAAAGTAGGTAGAAAATTAGAGAGGGAGTCCAGAGAGGAGGAGACCAAAAGAAGCTTATCAAATGGGTGCCAAAGCACTCTGAAGGATTTTCATAAGAATAAAAAATGAAGATCATCTCATGGAACATTAGGGGTCTAAATGGTGCCCATAAATAGGAAATTATTAGGAATTTGATTAGAGACCAGAGACTTGAAATTTTGATGATCCAAGAAACAAAAATGAAAAAAGATTCATTGAGAAATATTAAGTTCAGCAACCTAATGAGTGGAGAGGCATTGGACTCTGATGGAGCCTCTCAGGGTCTGCTGACATTATTCAAGACCAAACTTTTCAGGGTGGAATCAGTATTCAATGTAGGTAACATTCTTTTTTGTAAAGTGTTCCATATCCATTCTAGTGAATTTTAGTTTTTTCTCAATATATATGCCCCCAATAAAAAGAGAGATAGAAAGTCCTACTTGTCCAAAGCAGAAGGGCTGGTACATAATAGCAACATGAAGAAAGGAATCATTATGGGAGACTTCAATACCCCTCTTCTAGACAAGGAGAAGAAGGGTGGTCTACCTCAAGAATGGGATAGCAAGCATGACCTTTCTAACTTTATCAATGGATTGGCTTTTCTAGATCTGGACCTAATGGGAGGTGACTTCAATTGGTCCAATAAATGCATAGGTAAGGATCGTATTTAGGTTACACTGGATAGAGCTCTCATTTCTCTTGATTGGCTATAGTCTTCCTCTTGCAAGTTAGCTCTTTTGGCTAGAGTTGGGTCTGACCACTCCGCTATCTCCCTCTTAATTGTTCCTTTTGATCCCTTTAGACCTCCTCCCTTCCATTTTGAGAAAATGTGGACTTCCCACCCTAACCTTTTAGAAAGAATTAAGGTTTGGTGGAGTATAGAAGTGGAAGGCACTACAATATTCAGGGTTGCTAGAAAACTCAGCAATATTAAAAGGATGGTTAAATCTTGGAATAAGTCAGATTTTGGTCACATATTCTCTCTTAAAGAGGATCTCTCTAAAAATATCTCTTCTTTCCAAGCCTCTATTCAATAAAATGGGTATGATGCCTCAAATAGGGAAGAAGAGTTATACATCCTATCTAATTTACATGACATCATTAGAAAAGAGGAAAAGTTCTAGAGGCAAAGATCTAGAATCAACTAGCTCAAGGAAGGAGACTAGAACACAAAGTTTTTTTCATTTAACTACTCTTAAACATTGAGCAAATAACAAGATTTTTGGCTTGAAGAAAGACCAGTGTGTGCTCACAAAGGAAGAAGATATATCAAATGAAGCTATTTCTTTTTTCTCGTCCCTACTGTCTTGGGATCCTTTGCTCTCTAAAGTGGACTAGGATGATATTGTTTCTTGCATTCCTCAGATCCTCCAACCACACCATAATAATCTACTCTGGGCCATTCCTTCTAATTTCAAAGTAAGAGAAGCTCTTTTTTCTCTTCTAGCAGATAAGTCATTTGACCCTAATGGTTTTCCCACCTTCTTTTTCCAAATGTATTGGCCTGTCATTATGAAGGATGTTGTGAAGGTGGTTCAAAAATTCTTTGGAGCTAGAAGTATTCTAAAGGAAATAAACTCTACATTCTTAGTTCATATTCCCAAAGTGCTAGGAGCTGACACTTTGGATAAGTTCAGACCCATCAATTTATGCAAATCCTTTTATAAAATCTTTTTGAAGATGCTCACTTCAAGGCTACTTAAGCTTCTCCCCCTGATTATCTCTTAGTAACAATTTGGTTTTGTTATAGGTAGAAATTTTTTAGATTTGATTATTATGGTGCATGAAGTGATTTACTCTATGGAAGCTAGAAAGAGAGAAGGGATGTTACTCAAACTAGACATGTCCAAAGCTTACGATCAGGTTGATTGGTCTTTTTTGGATTTGGTGTTGAAGGCTTTTGGCTTTGATGTCAAATCATGTAAGCTAATTTCCTAGCTGGTCACCACTCCCTCTTTAGCTATTTTAGTTAATGGATCCCCTTTGATTTCTTCAAACCTAACAAAGGCCTGCATCAAGGGGATCTTCTATCACCTATTCTCTTTATTATCCTGGTGGAATGCATTGGCAGACTCATGGAGAAGAAAAAGGAAGAAGGGAGGATCAAAGGTTTTAAACCTTCTTCCAAATGCACCCCCTTTATGCATCAGAAATTTTTTGATGATACTATTATGGGTGGAGAGGCCTCGGTCAAGGAGGAAAAGGCTATGAAAGACACTTTGGAAACCTATTCTAGAGGGTTGGGGCAACTCATCAATTGGGTCAAAAGTTCTATTTTCTTTATCAATACTCTGGAGGAAAGATAGAAGAGAATGTCCAGAATCTTGGGATGTCAGGTGGGGAAGCTTCCTTCTACCTACCTTGGTATCCCCTTGGGAATGACCCCTTCGGATTCCTTCAGGAATGGCATCATGAAAAGGTTCAGTAAGAAATTGGTAGGTTGGAAAGGAGCCATTCTTAACCAAGCTGGAAAATGTCAACTAGGTAAATCCATCCTTCAAAACATGCCGATATATGCTCTAAGCCTTTTTACCATACTGGGGAAATATGCTGAGAGGATGGAGAAAATCTAGAGGGATTTTTTGTGGATAGGAGCTGAAAGGAATAAAAGGTACCCCCTTGTTGCATGGGACAAAGTTTGCCTCCCCAAGAAGAATGGAGGTTTGGGAATCAGGAAGCTCATTCACCTCAATAAGGCCCTCCTGGTAAAGTAAATCTAGCACATCTTTAGTAGCATGAGGAAATGGAGAGACACTGTAGTAAATAAGTATATAAAGAGGCCCTCTATTTAGTTCACCCTCTTTAGTGAGGATATCCCAAAAGGTTCTGTTGTTTGGAATGGTTTCTTAAAAGCTAGGGACTTGGCTAACTCAAAAGTCTCCTAGAAGCTGGGTAATGGGGAGGATATTCTATTCTAGTCTGAAAGTTGGCTTTATTAGGGCCCCCTTATGAAAAAACCTAGCTATGAGTTTTGGGCTAATGATTGCATCAACCTTTATGGGCACAAAGTTAGCAATTACAGGACTGAATAGGGTTGGAGGGACCTTTCCATTATCTCAGATGACCTCAAACCTATCATGATCATGCTTAATTCCTTATCCCTTAGCAATAATAAGGATGAACTAGTTTGGAGGGATAATACCAATGGGCTCTATTCGGTTGCCTCTGGGTACTCTGCTTTATGGAGCCTAAAAGAGTCTCCCCCTTGGTCAAGGACTTGGATCCCTGGCCTCACACCAAAAGTCAACATGTTTTTTTGGTTGGCTCTTCTGGACAAAACTCTAACCTAGGAAAATCTCATCAAAAGAGGTCACATCATGTCTAGTAGATGCGTTTTGTGTAAAGAAGAGTTGGACATAGGCAACCATATGTTCATTCACTATTCTTTCTCTAGGACAGTTTGGGGCTTCCTCACCCAGGAGTTAGGCCACAGCTGGTGCTTCCCTTCTAACCTTTTGGACTTTTTTCTATCAATTGCATGGCTTGTTTAATGGGTCTGTCTTATAGGAAATTAGCTCTTGGAACCTGCCCCATTGTTACTGGAGCATATGGAAGGAGAGAAACAATCAAATTTTTAGAGATAGGGAGGAGCTAGCTTTAGTTGTTGGGAGAAATATTTTCAATAACATAAAGGAAAAAAATTTTGTGAGGAAGGGGGGAGAATTTGAGATAGGAGGCAAGAAAAAGGAGAAGGTAAAAGACAAATCGAGGAAAAGAAAGGAAACCAAGTGGCTCCTCCCCCCTGAAGGCTAGCACAAAGGCAACTTTGATGGAACCTCCAAGGGCAACCCTGGCTCCTTGGGTAGTTGAGGTGTGATAAGGAATGAAAATGGAGATAGTATTGCAGCTTTCTCTCTCCCACTAGGATTCCAAACCAATCATTTTATGGAAGCAAACGCTGTGTGCAATGTTGTAAAACTGGCGTTTGAAATTGGTGCTACCAATTTATGGCTCGAAGGGGATTCAAATAACATTATAAAGTGCATCATTGGAAACTCACATTAATCATGGATGATTGTAAATCTAATTGATGAGACACATGATACCCTCACCAAATTTAATAGAATCCATGTCACTCATATTTTTTAGGAAGCAAACCTAGTTGCCAACAGGTTCGCGAACATTGGGGTCAATGCAAACAAAAAAATGACTTGGCATCCTGGAATTTTTTTATTGACAAATATTAAAAGTTTGATTGAATTGGAAAATATCCAAGGATGTACAAAGAAAATCAAGCTATAATTATGATTATGAAGGTTTTAAGAAATAAGGGTACTTTTCAAAATGGAAGCATGAGAAATCATAACTACAGTGATTCATTATTGATTAATCGACATGCTTTGTGAGTCACTTTTCATACTAGCTTCTAGAGCAATAGCAAGGCTATTTTTCTCTATTTATTTCTTACTCTCAGAGGTCCCTTTCAATCATAGAGTGAGAAGCACATGAGTAAAGAGGGTGTCCAGTGTGCAAAAATGGTAGGAAAAAGGTGCAGAAAGGAGCCAGTGGAAGATTTTGAGAAATGGAGAAGTAGGGAGAAGGTGTGGGAAAAGCTAGAAGAGGGTGGGGTTACCAATTATATCATGAAGCTACATGGTTTTGATCAAGAGGTGACAAAAATTATGGTGGGGTTCTGGAAGGATGGCAGGGTGAAGGTGAATGGGGTCTACTTCTAAATAATGGAGGAGGTGATTGTGACTGTCACCTAAATCCCTATCGAGGGTTTTAAATTCTTCATGGATAAGAAGCTCTCGGCCAATGTAGTTAGGGACTTTCTGGAGAGTGAGAAGGAATTGAATGCACTGAGAAATATTGACACCTACTATGTCCTTGACTCCATGAAAAAGTGGTGGAGGTATGTTCTCAGAGCTATTATCGAGTACATCATGTTGGACCCTAGGTTTGATAGAGCTTGTACCCACCACTTTTTTATATTGAATCATTTCTAGCATAATTCTAATATTTACTTTCCATATTATATGTTAACCTCTATGAGCAAGGTGGTGGATAGCTTCAAAAAGAAGCCCACTGCAAACCCAACTCTACACAAGGGGCTACTGTTGCTTATCCACATGCACTTCAAGGCTCAGACTATAAGCATTGCTCCCCCTTAGGAAGAGAATATGGAGTCTAGTAGTTCTAGTTACTCCTCTAACTTGGATGAAATTCAGAGCCTCAGCTCTGAGGAAGGAGGGATCTCTTCTTCGAAGAAATTAGCAACAAACCAAGCTAAAAAATTGCCCTCCCCCATAACCCCTAGCAGAAAAAGCCCTAGGGATCTTGGGTAGAAGCCTCCTGAAAAGGATGAGGAGGGAGGCAACAATGATGAGGAGGAGCTAGAGTCTAAGGAGGTGGTTAAGGAGATGTAGGAGGAAATTAAGGATGAAAGTGGAAGGAAGAAACACAAGAGGGAGAGTTTGGAGGAAGTGCGCTCTCAGTTTGAGGAGGCGTCTGTGCTGCCCCTATCTCCTGTCCACCTCCAAGCCCAACTTAAGGAGTAGAAAGAGAAGAATGTAGGGTATGCAAAATGGGAAGTGCAGGTCAATGATAGGAGGAAAGCTTGGATAAACTTTAATGTCAACACTTTGAAGATGGGCATCTTCAGGGAGGCCATGAATCTCCAAATCCTCATGGAAAATCAAGAGAAACAGCAGCTATAAGAACTCATTGACCTGGTGATAGTGGATATTTTGGATAGAGCTAGGGAGATAGGGATGAACATCTTGAATAATGCTCATAACAGTATGATTGAAAATTTTAGATCAATCAAATGGATTTTACATGAGCTAGATGAGGTAAAAGAATAGGTGAGACATATTGACGCAACAAGGAATGGGATGGATGCTAATAGGAGGATGGATTTGGCTGACAAGCTCAGTCTAGTGGAAATAATGATACATAACCTGGAGAACTACAATCACAACCTTGTGAATCAGATGTTCTCTTTGTTAAGCTCCATTAACAAAAACATCATCTCTCTTATTGGCTGGATAAAAGATAGAGAAATGTAGGATGATAAGGAAGGAAAAGATAGGGATGAAGCTAGAATGGAGGATGACTCTACAAAGGACAACACCATTCTTGATCAGGACTAGGGGGACCAAAGGGCACAACAACTAGAAGCAAAGGAGAATCAACTGGCCTACGAGGCTATTCAAGTTATGCAAGAGCTAGAGTGAAAGAGTGAGGAATAACTCTCACTTGTTCTTTTTTTTTTCTTTGTCTTTTGGCTTTTGTTCTGGCTTTAGGCCATGGTATTACTTGTCTTTTTTCCTAGTCTTTTCTCAGAACTCTACTTTTTGGCTGGGCTTTATGCTTATTATCAGCCTCTGTACTTATACTTTTTGGGCTGGGCTTTCAGGCTTATTATCAGCCTTATATGTTTTAACTATTGGGTTTCAGGATCCCTGTAAAACCTGTTCATCTAATCAAAAACTTGAAATCAAATGACTTGAAATTGAAATTCCTAAATGGACATAAGTTACAAAACACAACACATTACGAGTTAACCCTTCAAAGAAATCAGTAGGAAATGAATGAAAATAGGAGCATCACTTCCTAGAGTCCACTGATGCAATCGACAGTGAGAATCTTTAGCAAATCAAATTATGTTTCACTCTTCATCAAATCACAAGGCCATGGAATGTGCACTCATGTGAGACAAAAAGCTATGTAGACACAATTGGGTGATCTCTTCTCAAGCTCGTTACATCAGTAGAATTTGTATATCTGTAGCAAACACTAGAACTAAAAGATCACACAACCATAAACAATGCAATAAACCTTTGGCTCAATCACAATCTCATGAATAGAATTCACAAAAATATGATACATTCAGGAAAGAATCACTACACTCCAAATGCAAGCACCAAAAGCATAATTTTATTGCATAAAAATGGCAGCCCTTGTTACATTTTACAATGGGTTATTTTTAAGAAACCATCTCCTCAATTTGTGTTGAGAGTGAGAGATATCTTCATGCAAAAAAATGCTTTTTAAAACATTAAAACCAACTAAATAAATACAAACTAACACTCTAACTAGTGCTTAGAGGGACTCCATGCATATTTTATTCATTAATTTGATGCATGAGCCCTTTACATGTCAAAAATAATGAAAGCATGAGAGAGAAAGTAGGAGGAAGCCATCAGTCAAAGTGGAAGTACATGGAGGTGCCAAAAATAGAAGCTATCCCTTCACTAGGCATGTGTCAGAGTTAACTTGTCCTCAAAACGCTTTCCTGATGCATGGAAAGTGTTATTTTCGAAACTAGCAGTCAACTGTAAGTGAAACTCTAAATTATGAAGTTGTGGAGCTACAGAGCTATGGACCTATAGAGCTACATGAAAATGTGGAGCTCTAGACCTATGAACTTGTGGAGCTGTGGGGTTGTAGAGCTATGGACCTCAACTAGGTTAAAATCTCAAAATTTTACTGTCAAAATTGAAATTCTAGCATCTGGGTTTTGTTAATCTTCATCCTAAAGCTATGTTTGGATGTTTGCCCTTAAATTTCTCTATCATATCAGTAATTTTAGTAGAATATAGAAGATCTAGAGCCTCATACTTCTCCTTGACCTTTTGTCTATAGTTATCCACCTCGATTCAAGTCGTTGCAAAATCTCTGAGTTTGGTGTCCAACTCTAATAGTGCTTCCTCTGTCCTGAAGGCTTGTCTAATGTCTTCATCACTGGATGATTCCTCTGAATTCTTCTTGAAATTATCCACTACTACCTCAATTGGAAACAACTTATCTCATTCTTCATCTTCAAAGATGTCCAAGCATGCATCAATGTACAACTTTTTTGCTTCCAAAATTTTCTCTTGGGCTTGGTCCTTGAGCCTATGTATCTCATCATGCAATGTTTCCATCACTTTATTCCCATCTACAATCTTCTCTATCCAATCATCTATCATGTCTAACTCTTCTCCAATATATACATCAATTAGAATGTGGTACCTTTTCCCTTTTATGGCTTGTAGAGTTTGCAAATCTTTGCTCCATGCCCATACCTCATCCATGATATCAAAGTCTTGCCACAAAATTGCCACAATCTTATCAACATTCTCTTGCATAGCATACAAAAACTTCAAAATTCTTGTGATTATACTGACACCTTTATGCTCAAGGCTATCTGACACCTTTATGTTCAAGGCTATCCCACCATTCTTGAAAAGCTTTCAAAATTAGATTGAGCCATACACCTTCCCCTTCTCTAAAAATGGTATTCAAAGTCTCCTTGGGGTGTTCAGGATCAAGAGGACCAATGACTTCAACTAGATATGCCTTTAGGATCTCAACTTTCCTATGAAGTGTTCTAATTTCAATCTCATCCTATTCCATGTGCCTGAGTATGTCTTTGACTCCCATAGTCATCATCTATTAGGATGTGTCTCGTGTAGGCTTTTCCAACATAATATCTTTCACTTTATAGTCCTTGAGACTAACAACTTATACATTTGCACCTTTAGGAGGGTGAGCCACTTGTGCAAATAAGTCTTGGTTCCATATGGAAGTGATGAATACAAATGGCATTGCATCATGTAATGGAGACTTAGGCTTGTTCAGGATCTCTGCAATATCACAAATGTCATCCTGTGAAGCATGAAACTGATGCTTCGCACTTCTCATTATTTCTTTTCAAAACCATCTTGGGATATGTCTCTCTACAACCTTGCCTCTAGATGATGAAGGGATATGTTCTACTACTTCCTTCTATTTATCACTCTTGCTCGGAGTCTCTTGCTATGAAGACTCTTCTTTTGTAGTCTTAGTTTTTGTAGATCCTGTACTTTGATCATCAACTTCTTGAGAAGGTTGTTTCTCATATTCTGCTATCTATGCCTCTTTTGATGGCTCATTAATATCCCTTAGTTCTGGTTTTTTTTGTAATGATCATTCCTTTTGAACATGTTCCTCTTCTAAATTTGGAGGTGGGGGAGTGACTAAACCCTTATCTACCATCGTGATGTATGGTGGAGATGGAGGAGTAAAATCAAGACCTTGTGTTTTTGGTGGCATCTGCGTCTAGTCTTGCTATTGAAGTTCACCTGTAGGGGTGTCCTTGATCTTATCCCCAACTAACTTTGTACTGACAAGCATGAAATCAAAATTCAAGATGAGATAACATCTTTACCTTCCTCCCTTTTCAAATTCACCCATCATTGCACTTCATCCTCTAAAGAAGAGAGTTCTACGGGTTCTACTTGGGTGGGTGGTGGGGTACTTGTGACACTCTTCGTTCTCTCCAATTTAGTGGCTTTTGCCAACCAAGTTCTCCTTTGTAGAAGCACTTGTTCTTCTTCCTCATCTAATTTCATTTCTTCCTCATCTATTTCTTGCTCTAGAATGGTTTTGGGAACTGATGAATTAGGCACTAATCTCTTACTGACTCTTTGTCTCTTGTTCATTCTAACCTTGATCCTCTTTTATCTCTTTGGAGTAGTAGGAGAAGTAGACTCTTCTTGCACAAGAGGAATAAAGGTCTCTAGAATTTCTCCCTCTTTAGGTTGGCTTGGGAAAATAGGAGGCAAATGAGGTTCATCCTAGATTTGAGAGGCTCCAAAACCTTTTGGCTCTTGTGAGCTCTATTAATGTTGCTGAGAAGATACATGTTCTGTAACCTATTCTATCTAAATACTCTAAGGAGAGGCTCTCTTCCTCTTTCCCTTCCTTTCAAGGGGGTGATAATATCCCACTGGAAAATCAAGTTGGTAGACTATCTCTGAGCTAATAGGAGACTGGAGTGCAAAGATAGGAACCATGACTTTCCTTCCCTTACTCCTTTGTGGGTGAGCATGTGCATGGAAGATTACAGTATCAGGAATTGGATCAAGTGGAAAGGGTTTCTTAATCCAACTCTTTGCCATTCAAATGACATGTCTCACTTGATGATTAATATCATCTCCTTCCTCTCTATCAACTTCTACATTCATAATGGGTTTCTCACCAACTTTATCTACATTGAATAGGGGATCCATTAGTTACTTGTAGTCCTGTAGCATTATCTCATCAAGGATGGTCAAATGGGGAACCTTTTCTACTAGATAAAAAGTCATCCTACAATAGTCTTGCTAGGTTTCCCACTTTACCCACATTATCATAATATGGTTGAGGAGAGTTGTACACTTTAAGAGGATAGTTCTGTCATTCCCATTCAAATGTCGAAATATCCTATTTTCTCTTCACTTGATATCCTCTCATAATCTAACTCTATCTATCAGGATATTTCCATTAGGACTAACTTGTCACTTGGGTACCTTAGGAGTTTCTTCGGATTGATAGATGCGCCACCTACTTGAATTTATGTAAATGTCTAAAATTGGATGAAATATGCTCTGAGAGCTATGATTCATGCCTTAGCTTCCTTATAAAATCTCTTCTCATAGACCCCCTCAATGAATCGAATGATGGAAAAGATGAAGCCATCATTCACAATTCTATATTCCTTGCTCTATGGTGAGAGATTTTTCTTTACCAACTAAGGATAGACTATATATGGCCATGAATTGGGGTCCTACATACTACCTTTCTTGTATAACCTAGAATAGATCATTGCCCTTGCTGCAAGTAGGAACACCTCATAGTAAGTCATATAGAACTTCTTGTCCTTTACCATGCTCAGCTAATCACACAAGTTTTCACTAAGTGTGCTAGCCCAATTGAGTTGTATGTTCACATGTCTGATGGTCTCAATGAACTTGACCATGAATGGAGCAAGATGACCTACTGTAGGTAAGCTCATGACTCTACTCAAAAGAATGATAGAATATCTGATGTCATCTTTCATGGATCCCTAAGTAATATCCACTTTGCTGATTATCTTTCTTCAAGGTGGATTCTCAATGAAGTACAGTGAATGTATGATGTCAATGGCCTCTTGGTGATGATCTTTATACCATCTTTCAACTGCTTCATAGGAGAGTCAGATAAGTTGATTGGCTCTAGGAAGATGGAAGACCCTCTCAATATTATTAGGTCTCAAATCTAAGACCACTTCTCTAGTGATGCTCTTTACTACCCTCTCATCAGGAACAAACTATCGAGATAGGGTCATAATCAACTCAATTGACTGTACTAACACAGGATGTGATGCTGCATTCACTAATCTAGATCAGATCAATGCAGACACCAAGGTTGACCTTTGTGTTAGATTGTTGCATACTCTCACGAATTCTCCCAAGTCTTTGTATTTGAGGTCAGTATCTTTGATCTCAATGTACTCATCATGTAATCTTGATTTTTGGGTCACACCTTGAAATTTGAAAACAACTGGTTTGGTTGTTGATCTAGATGTAGATGCCATCTGATTGTGTTACTTGCACATCACAAGAAAAAGAAAACACCATCCATTATTAAATAGAAAAAATAAAATAAAAAAAAGTCCACCCTTGAGAACTTATTTATTTTTATTTTTATTTTTATTATTTGGTTTTTATTTTATTTATTATTTTATTATTTTTTCAAATTTTTAAAAAATTACACTTTTGCATAAATAAAATAAAAATAAATAAAATAAAATAAATTTTGAATGAACGACACAAGTACTAAGGCACTGGCACCTCGTAGGTGTAAGCACTAACGCATGGCCACGAGCACCCTCGCATGGGAACTGTGCTATTGTGTAGGCATGGGCATGCTATGTGGGTGCTACCATTAGCACCACTAGGGCATAGGTGTGAGTGCTACACCGACATCCCAAAGGGTGTTGCATGGCTACTGCACCTAGCGCCACAAGGGCATGGTCGTGGGTGCTTTTCCTAGTGCCCATGTGGGCATCATGCCCAGTTCCAAGAAGGCTTGGGTGTAGGTGCTATGAGTTCATGAGTGCAAGCCCCACATGGGCACTACACCTACATCATGATGGCATTGTGCTATGCACCATGTAGGCACTGCATGCATGTGTGCCCAAAAGGGCATTGCACGTGAGCACATTGTGGGCATGAAGCACATCCACCCATGAGGGTGTGGTGGAAAAAAATATGGGGGAGGGGGAAGGTTTGCCTCTCCCTCCTCAAACACTTCAAGAAAAAGAATGAGGAGGAAGGAGAGGAGGAAGGGTTTAATAACCCTCCTCCCTTTTTGTGTGCCGGGCCATGATATGCACGCGTGCGGGTCAAGAAAGGTTGAGATTTTTTTTCTCAAAACTTGCATCTCAACCTTTTTTAAAAAAAATTGTTTTTTATGTTTTTGACTTCTTTTTTTTTTTTTGTGATTTTATCATTTTTTATTTTTATTTTTTGAAAATTTGATGCAACTTTAACCAAATTTTCTTTTCCTGACTCTCGAACTAAGAGTTTGGGAGTTAAAAAAAGTAGGGGTTCCCCATTCCTAGAGAGGAATGGGGCTTGTGTTGTGAATACCACAATAAATAGCCCTAGAAAAATGAAGAAATGACCAAGGCATTTCTTCATCATCAAAAATCTCTTTGATGTGTGTCAAACACCAACCAAACTTTGAACATCTCAAGCATCTTTCAGATGACTCTTTAATCAAAATCTTAGAACTTGAAACCTTCCAACTTAGTGTGCGTGTTGTGTATTCATTTTCTTTTGATGTGCCAAGATGCACTCAATCAAAGTTTTCTAACAACTTGAGACAATCTTCCACTCCTCCTAGCTCATTCATTTGGGATCTCCATGAAGGCTTTTTATCAATCAATTACTTGACCAGATGAGAGAATCAATTCGAGGGCTCTTGGTAGGATGCCATGTTCTTTTGAATTTTTGGCTTTTTGAATAATCGCTCCATGTCATTCAAAATATTATATTTGTTTGAACAATACTTTGAATACAAGATACTCCATTTTGAGAGCATATCTTTTTCCATTTTAGATCTTTGGAATCCTTTAGACTTAACACTATATTATTCTCTCTTTTTTACTTCCTTTTTTTTGTACCCTGACTATGCTTAAAGTATGTAGTCAGAGTATCAATGTCATTTCTATTAGAGTATTTTTTCATTTATACTTATTAATTAAATCATATTGATTTAATTATGTAAGTTTCTATCACTCTAGTTACTTAAGCTTCATTTAGGTGCATTATTAATTAATAATGTGCAACCTAGCTTTTTAGTTTAGGGTTTCTATCTCACCTTTATAAGGTTGAGCATTGTACTTTTTTCATTATCTCTTATGCATTTTTCATTTGAGAGCAATTTTTCTTCTATCTTCATTTTTTAGCAAAACCCTTGCCTCTTCTCATCTTTTTCTTCTGTGACAGGTTTTTGCATGCAGGGATTCAAAGGCTTTGTGGATTTGATTGGCTTATTTGCTCAAATCCTACATGGTATCAAAGCTAGATCTGTTGCAGTTTGTTCATTATTTGGAGAAAAAGGAGAACGAGGGTTTGACAGGATAGATCTAGAATTTTTTGGGTATTTTTTGAGAAAATAGGGGGGTCACTAATTTTTGGTGCAGATTGAGGCCAAACGGATGTCACGGATGGATCTAGAAGGTGTCAAAATCCCTGTTTCCATATAAAGTTTGTCCGATTTGGACAACGTTGATCTGTGAGGCAAATTTTTTTTTGCCTAGTAGGGCTATATGGCCTCTGCACGCATTTCAAGATGAGTTTTTTATCAAAAATTTTTTAAAAAAGGCAAAAAAAAATTTCTCGGCCCACAAGCCCTTTTTCGGCACTGGCAACCTCTTTCTTGGCACCGGCAACCTTTTTTCCCGGTGGCTCTGGCCACTACCGGCGTCGGCGTTTATTTTATACGGGCTGCCATGCACTCGCGGCTATAGCGCAGCCTCGACGTCACCTCCGCTCGCCCGCGGCCCCCTCGTCGCTCCTCCTCCACCCAGGCCACACTCTGCTCTGCCACCGCGTTGAGTCGCCAGGTCGCAGCTCTGCCACCGCTCATCGGTGGTGGCCTTTTTTTTAAAAAAAGAAGGTTTTTATTATTATTATTATTATTTTTTAAAATAAATTTTTCTTTTCAAGCTTATGGGGGCCCTGTCAGTTGTTTTGCGATAACTCTCGCATACGGGGGTCTTTTTCAATTCCAAAAAAAGTGTCGGAAAGATGATTCCGAGACAAAGCTAATGGAAAAGGATTTTTTTGGGATTTTTTTCTAGATTGATACCTGTTTTGGCATTTGAAGTCTGTTGACGACTTCTATCTTCCGTGGGGCATAACTTCTTCATTATAGCTCCATTTTTCGATCTGAAAAAAGCACTAGAAAGCTCTTTTGGAGCCCTTTCCAGATTGTCGGTCTTTTCACCAGTATTTGGTACCAAGTATTTTTGATTTGTATTTGAAGTCTTTTTGCTCTTATCTCATTTATGCAATCTATTTGTACATTGGGGTTCAATTTATTGCATTGTGGGGGGGGGGGGGGGGCACTTTCTTTTCTGTACTTTAATTCAAAATAAGACCCTTCTACTTCCATCTTCTTCTCTCAATGGCAGACTCCTATGTCACCTGCCTTACACCACACAACTACCATACTTGGAAAGGACAGATGACTAGATTGCTTATGGCAAAGGAGTTATGGTTATGTCTCTATGCGGCTCAGCCAGGTCTACAGAGGCCTTATGAGCTTCTTATGCAGTGTAATAAAATGGATGAGGCAATGGGCCTCATTGCAATGAATATTTTAGAGGGGTTACTATTTCACCTGGATGGTTTGAATACACCTAGGGCTATGTGGGACAAGTTTTCAACCTTATTTGGCACAATGAATCAATTTAGGATTCTATAGATAGATGCAGAGTTTACCTCCTTGATTCCTAAATCATTCACTAGCATTGAGGATTTCTTGATGAAATTCAAGTCTCTTTGATCTATGTTACAGGTTGCAGGAAAGCCAAAATCTGATAATGAGTGTATCTTTCTGATACTGTCCAAGCTTCGAGGACCTTATCAGATTTTCACTTCTACCTTCTACTCCACTATGGATGCTCTAGGTGCACGACATGTTATGCCCTCTTTTGAGACTTTTTTTGACCGATTGAATCGTGAGCAATCAAAGCTCACTAGTATGGATTCTCTTACAAGTTCACAGTCACAGGCATTGATTGCCAAGCCACCTCAGAGCACACAGAAGCCAAAGCAGTTATTAGATTCCTCTTCTCAGCACTCTACTAGCCCACCATCTTCTTCTAAGAAGGAGAAATAGAAGACTGAGAGACCTACATGTTCCTATTGTCAGAAGGGAACACATGATGAGTCACTTTGTTATCAAAAGAAGTTTGATGGTTATGAGAAACAGATAGCGGATTTGCAAGCTCTTCTTCAGAAGAGCAATCTTTCCTCTCCATCCTCTTCTGGCTCATAGGGGTCTGCTTATCAGTCTTCTTCTATCAATCCTACAGCTAAACAAGATCTTAGAAAGGGTCATGCATTGCGGGATTCTTTCACATTCCCTTCATAGGTTCCTTGGATACTGGATTCAGGTGCTTCTCACCATATGGCATCTTCTCGAGAGATCTTCTCTTTTTTTGGGGCTTCTCCTATTCCCCAAATTATCATTGGGAATAACACTGTTATGACAGTCTGTGAGAAAGGCACTGTATGCATTCAGGATGGCACATTCAATGATGTACTGTATGTTCCATCTTTGTCTGCAAACCTTCTCTCGGTTTATCAAATTTCTCACAGTGGGTCCGAGAAGACAGTTGAGTTCACTCCAGATTCAGTTTTCATCTGAGATAGTATGACAGGAGGTATTGTTGCTACAGGGAAAGTTGATCTTTCCACCCATCTCTACTCCTTTTCACACTTTGGTCCAACTTTGCCAGAGCATGACTCTCCTCCTTTGAGAGAGCACCATGTGGTATAGTCAGGTTTCTTGAACCTTTGTGTGGTTCCTGAGACTACTATTGTGACTGCCTTGCCATCTCCTCTTGAGCTTTTTTCTGTTTAGCAGAGTTCTTCTTTAGCACTGCTTGATCCTCTAGCTCCATTCATCGAGCCACCAGGTGCAGTTGTTGAGGATTCTATGGAGGATATTCATCTCCTCTTTGATGATAGTGTCAGCACACCTATCATACCACTTACATTGGGGATTCCCTTTCAGGATCCTTGTGTCTACTCCTTTGAGCATCAGCTTGGCCTTCCAGTGACACCTCAGCTTTCGAGGTTCCCTCTATAGTGTCCACTACCTTTCACTCCTCTGCACTGGAGTCACAATGGTTTGTTCATTGATCCAGGGGTTCTTTCATTCTGAGGGGGCTTTGGAGGCTCGACCCTCTCTGACGGGGGGGGTTAAAGTCATGCATTGTACTTATGGCTTTGAGAGAGTCTCTTGAAGTCATTATATCTCTTTTTGGAGAGGGGTTTTTCCCACTGGTTTTTCTCCTTTACTCCACTTTATAGAGATTTCCTTGTACTGGGTACCTGATTAGGCCTTGTTGCCAGGACCCACTTGTTTTTTGCTTTCATAGCTTTTCTTTGCTAGGTAAGCTTACTCCTTGCTTTCAGCTTAAGGGGGGGTATTAGAGTATTTTTTCATTTATACTTATTAATTAAATCATATTGATTTAATTATATAAGTTTCTATTACTCTAGTTACTTAAGCTTCATTTAGGTGCATTATTAATTAATTATTAATTAATAATGTGCAACCTAGCTTTTTAGTTTAGGGTTTCTATCTCACCTTTATAAGGTTGAGCATTATACTTTTTTCATTATCTCTTATGCATTTTTCATTTGAGAGCAACTTTTCTTCTATCTTCATTTTTTAGCAAAACCCTTGCCTCTTCTCATCTTTTTCTTCTGTGACAGGTTTTTGCATGTAGGGATTCGAAGGCTTTGTGGATTTGATTGGATTATTTGCTCAAATCCTACAATTTCTTGGATTCAATCTCTTGTGAACTTCCCTTGCATTCCTCTTTTAGAACTTTTAGGAAAACTCTCACACTAAATCAATGATCTTACTAACCTCTAGAGGAGACCCTTCCTATTTGAACTTAGTTGAAATTTGGATCGTCTCTTGCCATTTTTGACTTCAAATCAACAACACTTAAAACAATAAAATCTTTAAATTTGCAAAGTGTTGAGAACTTGGTGGTCTTGGCCTTTGATTTCCAAATTGAGAGTCCCCTATTTCCACAAGAAATATCTTTTGTTTGGTTGGTATGAAACACGCAATCATCTAAATGTTTTGATAAAGAAATACCTCTTCTTGAAATTTGGACCAAGAAGTGGTTAGTGAAATCTTAAGAGAAAATCTCAAGTATACCTTACCCCCCAAGATTGACACAACTTTAAAAAGAAACACATGACTGAAAGCAAACATGCAATATGAAAGAAAACATACTTGCAAAAATAAACACACTTGCAAGAATGAAAATCTAAGCTAAATTCGAAAATGAAATCTAACTAATTTTTTTATTTTTTTAGGCCTCAAAATAATGCTTTAGAAATTTCCCATTTAAAGGCAAAGGAAATTCCCCCTATAAGGAACTAAGCCTAAAAGTGTTTTCTCCTAGGATCTCCACGATTTGATAAGGGCCTATCCATAAGTGTTGAAACTTGGTATGATTGCTTGGCTTTTCTTTTGCCTTATCCTAGAGTAGAATAGGGTCATAAATCTTGAATGATTTGATCGCAACCCTCTTGTTGAACCATCTTTTCAAAATAGCTTGATGTTTATCCATGTGCTCCAATGCAGCTATTCATTTCTCATCCATTTCTAGGAGATTCATCAATCTAATTTGAACTTTATCAGCATCCTCAACATACCCACTCATGAATTTCAAAACCAAAATTCTAAGATTGAGTGGGAACACTGGTTCTTGTCCATAAACAAGCAAGTATGGAGAAGTCCCCAAGGCATTTTTGACTCTCACTCAATTCATTCACAAGGCATATTTCAGTTGTGTATACCAATCCCTAGGATTCTCCTTCAACAATCAATTTATTACTATGATCAAGTTCTTGTTTGTAGATTCCACTATTTCATTTCCTTCCAGGTAGTACTTTGAACAAAACTTGATGATGACTTGTTTTCAAATGCCCATTGGATCAAGAATATAGATGCAAATGCAGACCCATTATCACACACAAGAGAGAATGGCATTCAAAATCTAGTAATAATATGTTCTTCCAAAAAGTTCGTCACCACCTTAGTAGTGCAATTTCTAAATGTCTTTTCCTCCGTCCATCATGTACAATAATCTGTAGTTGTAAAGATGAATGTATGTCTAGTTGATGATGGTGGATTGACTGGACCTATGAAATCTAGTCCCCATTTTGTGAAGGGGCACACCACATACACCAGTTTTAATGGCATTGCTAGGTACCTCTCTTGGTTAGCACTAGTTTGGCATAAATGAAAAAAGTGCACATGTTCAAAAGTATCCTTGAATATTGATGGCCAAAAATAACCTAATCTCAGAATCATGTGAGTTGTTTCTTTTGTTAAACAATGTCCTATACCATACTTGTCATGGAAATGTTCCAAGACATCCTTAGCTTCTTCACACCCTAAGCATTTCAAATAGATCCCTTTGTAGTTCCTTTTATACAACTTGTTATCAAGTAACATGTAAGACTTGCATTTCATCTTAAGTCCCCTATGTTGTGAGCTATTCATCCATTTGGGGCATTGGTCTTGTAAGAGATAATAAACAATGTCTTGGTACCACACATCTATTATCACTCCTTGGTTAATATCAACTTGTGATACAACCATCGTCTTTTGATCATCTTCATCTGTTTCATCATCAAACTTCAATTCCTTTTCATTTCCATCCTGGTTATCAGCTATCATTTTTTATAACCCTTGACCTCTGACTAATCTCATAGATTCAATTTCAAGATTGAATTCTTCAAGTATGGCCATCCACTTTCCTCTCCTTTCACCAAGTTTATTCTGCATCAAAAGCATCTTTACTGCTAGATTAGGCACACTTGCATACACGTTACTTCTAAGTATGTAGTGACAAAACTTCTTTATTGCCTTGATCAACACAATGGACTATTTATCAAGGTTTGAATATTTCAATTTTGCATTCTTCAAAGGACAACTAATGAAAGCAATTGGTCTCTAATCTTGTCAAGATCCATGTGCAAGAGTGTTCAGAAGCAAAGGAATAGATCTTGAAAGGTAACTTGTAATCCAAACTTACCAAAACTAGGGCTATGGAAATAGAAACCTTAATATCTTCGAATGATTTCTTTATCTCTGGTACCCATTCTATCTTAGCCCCCTTTTTGGGTTAATCATTGAGGGAATGAAATATCTCTACAAATCCACTTATGAATTTTTGCAGAAAGTTTATCTTTCTGATGAAAGACTTCAACACTTTCCAACTATGTGGAGGTGCTAACTTCAAAATAGACTCAACTCTATCCAGATCAATGGAGATTTTGGCTTTGGAAATGATATGTCCTAGGAGTTTTCCTTTAGTAACACCAAATGAACATTTCTTGGGATTGAGGGATATGTCATATTTATGAAATCTATTGAATACCTACCTTAGATCAGCAATATGGCTACTTTGATCTTTTGAAAAGATAGTCAAGTCATCCATGTAGATGACTATACACCTATTTATCAATCCTTTGAAAGCTTCATCCATTGCTTGTTGAAATGTAGCCCCTGCATTAATCAATCTAAAAGGCATCCTTCTGTAAGCAAAAGTTTCCCACTTGGTTGTGAAAGCCATCTTTAGCCTATCTTCTTTGTCAACCATCACCTGATTATATCCTGAGTAACCATCCAAGAATGACATCATTTTTGAACCATTAACAATTTGAAATACCTCATCCAATGAGGGTAGAGGATAGTTATCCTTTTGAGAGGCTAGATTCAAGTTACAAAAGTCAACACAAAGACAAATCTCTCCTATCTTCTTTCGTACGAGAACCAAATTGGCCACCCATTTGGAATGGCGAATAGGAAATATGATCTTAGTATCTAGTAACTTTTTTACTTCCTTCATGATCAATGGTTCAATAAGTGGATTTACTAGTCTTTGTCTTTGTTAGAATGGCTTTGCATTGGGTTTCAGCAAGATGTCATGTGTGATAATCTTAGGATCATAAGTCTTCAACTCTTCATAGCTCCAAGAAATGACATCCTTATACTCGATGAGTAATTTGAGCATGTCTTCCCTTTCTTGTGAGGTACATTTCCTATCTATACCATTCTTGGTTCCTTGTCAATACCCAAATTGTATGAATCACATTCTTCAATTCCCTTTTATGAGTTTCCCTTCTATTGAGTGTCGATTCATCATGATCAAAGATGTGTTCAAGTTCAACCATTCCTGTTGGAATGGTGTTGGTTTTCAAAATTAGGATTTCTTCTTCATCCTCAAGCTCATCATTTTTAGGCTTCTCATCAAGTGTATCATCAATCTCTTGTCCCTAAAAAAGGTGATTGCACATAATAAACTTGAGTATATGTTGATCATCCTGAAAGACATAAAAGTTGGTGATATTGTTAGGAATGGAAAGAATGACAACCAATTCTACTAAAAATCTTTTCAACTTGGTTCTTTAAACTAGTTACAATGCACTAGCTAAGATGGCAAGAGCATCTGCTACCTTGTTCTTTCTTCTTGGAATGGATTTGATGTTTAAGACCTCAAAGTCATCCAATATGTCCCATACCCTTTTTCTTGTAAGCAAGTAATCTTTTCTCATTGCAAGAATATATGAATTTTACTTGTCATATGACCAAATGGGAATCCCCCTCAATTTTAAGAGTTGTGACTCCTTTTTTGAGTGCAAAGAGGAGTCCTCAGATTAATGCATCATATTCTGCACTATTACTGGTACATTTGAATTGCAATTGATATGCGACATAGAAAAATATACCTTTTGGGTTGATTAATTTGATACCTACACCAGCTCCCATCTTGCACCTAGAACCATCAAAGTGAAGTGTCCAAATTGAATTTCCCTTGGGTTTTCTTACTTTGTGCTTATTCATCCTTAATTTCTCTTTCACTTGAGCCTTGAATGATTGTTTCTTAGGGACCCATTGTAACCTTCCTTATGCAGGACTTGATGAGTCCCCTTCATAACCTATAGATAGAGGAAGTGTGTGTTTTTCTTGTTTTTCCTAAATTTCCCCTATCAACTCTTTAATTTACTCAACTTTAGGTTCAGGATGAATGCCTATTGAAGTCCATCCTTTACCTTTCACATATCATCTTCTTTTTTGAACTTTTATCATCCCTAGAGGAGGAGAAGACAAACCTCCACCATCTAAAAAGGTATCATTGTACGATACATTTAGATTTTCTCTTTCTTCTTCAATCTTTTCAACAAGGTTGGATGAATTCACTAAATTTTGACTTTCAATGAGTTCATCTATTGAGGTCTTTATATCCTTGTTTTTCATCATGTGGGTGAATACCTTTGCAACTGCTTCTTGACAAGATGAATATTCAAATTTAGAGTGACTAACTTTGTGTAAATGAAAAACTTTTGGAAGGAGGAGGATGCTGGGATTAGCTTCTTCTCCTAAACATTTTAAATTAGTCACCATACAGTCTATGAACTCTATTACGGTTTCACTTTTGGGTACTGACACCTTAGGTTCTTCATTTTGATCTTGAGGTGTATGGTTTGGAACCATATCCAACAACATCACTTTGTATGAACCCAAATCTGATTGTAAGAATGCTATCTCATTCAGGGCATTGTAATTTATAATCATTATTTTCAATTTGGGCTTAGCATCTATCTTGATTTGATTGTTCAATCCTTTCCATAGCAACCACAATTGAGTAAAGTCCGTAGAGAACCATCCTCTGAGACATTTCATCCATTCCCTACTTAGAAGTAATCCATATGTCTCTGGGATATCAACCACATGTATGCCAATAACATCATAGATCCAAGGATCAACTATTGGCTATATCCACACATCTTTCAGTACTCCAATAAATTTTACTTATGTTTTGTCCAACTATATCACCACTTGATTAGAGGGTTGAGGACTAACTCCTAGCCTTTGGGCTATTGATAATGGAATTATGTTACATGAAACTTCTAAATCAATGAGGGAATTATGAAGATTCTTCCCATATACCCTTATTCTTAGCAAAAATGGGGGTACCTCAACTTTATTCTTGAACAAAGTGGGCATCACTTCTACAACATTTACTTGTTGCAGCACTATTTTTATAGGGGAAACATTCATATTGTGGGAAATCTTTGTATTATCCAATGTCTTCATGAGTACTTCTTTTTATTTTGGACAATTCTATAACATGTCAAACATGGACATATTGGCTTTAGTTTTCTTCAAATCTTCTACTGCATTGTACTTTTTAGTAGACCAAGTGGGGTCCTTTAGTATTTTTGGTATGTTCACTTGATTTTGATACTATTGTGCTCCCTGGGCTGGTCTTGCCAGTGGTGGATTGTTATTTTCTCTTAGATCAAGTGGAGTTGGTTGCAAACTAGGAGGAATTCCATCTATCAAATGATTCTTTCTATTTCTATGATTATATGTATTTTGATTATCATTTCGAAAGGAAAACATCTCATCATGTTGAAGATCAAGTTCTTGACTAAACAAGAATGAGAATTCCTCACTTGCTTGTTGTTCTACTTGTGTATTCTATGTAGAATCATAAGATTACAATAGCATCACATTGAATTGAATAGGAGGAGGATTGTCATTCACTTGTGAGTTTTGATTCACCTCCTAATTACCATTATAGTATGAACCATCGTTGCTAGGAACATTTTGGCTATCATCATACTGATTGATATCAACATATTGAATGTTGTTGTTGATGTTATCAGCAACAATGCTTCTATTATTCAGTCAAGTGTTCCATTATCAAATTTTCCTTTGAAAGCCATTGTTGTGATCTGGAGGATTGAAGTTGTTCCCTCCACCATTGTTTCTTGCATTGTTGTTGCTATTATTGTTGAAGTTCCTATTGTAATTTTGACCAAAATTGTTGTTGTAGGGGCTAGCATTATTTTTTTGGAAGTTGTTAATTTGTCCTTGTGATAATCTAAGACATGTTAGCTCGCTATTCATTTGTGACATGGTCTTCTTCATTTGACCAAATTATGAAAGAATATTGTTATCTACTTCCACAGGAATCATCACTTTCTATTTAGAGAAAGTTGTTTTTGGAGGCTCATACCCTAGATATGTTATTGCTTGAGTTTGTGGAGCAAGTTCTTGTTGCAATGGAACTATGTTCATAGGTATGAACTGGCTAGGAACGATGGGTGCTCCCTTGGGGTATGTTGGCATCCTAAGGATTTCTTGTGTTGGAAGCAGCATTCCTTCTTCATTAGGATTGGCTTGCTTCATGAACATAATTGCTTCTACAAAGACTTTATCTAATGTGTCAATATTTGTTGTAGGAAGTCTTCTCAGAAAGATCATAGTAAGAGGGTCCATAACATTCAAATAGATCTAAATAGTGGCTTCAAATGGTATGGTCTATGGAATTTCCAACTTTTGGTATGCCATATGAAAGCAATGGTTGAATCATGAAAATGTTTTAGCTGGGTCCCTTTTTATTGATACGAATTGTTTATGTATCACAGCTAGATTGATGAATGTTTTGAATTGTTCCAAAAATCATTTTTTGACTATATCACAATCTCTAGTGCACCTAGGTGGAAAATTTATGTACCAATTGAAGGAAATTTCTCCCAAAGAGTACGGGAATAAATGAAGAACCACATCCTCATTAGCCACTTGCTTTTAGTTGCATATTTCTTTGAAAACTTTTACATGATCTTCAGCAATTCGTGTTTCACCATAGATGAATCTTGGGAAAAAATTCTTAGGATTCTTTGGGAGGTCATGGAGTGCACCTCTCAATTTTATTGGTATGTGTCAGAGTTAACTTGCCATCAAAATGCATTCCTGATGCATGGAAAGTGCTATTTTCAGAACTAGCAGTCAATTGTTAGTGCACCTCTGAATTGCAGAGCTGTGGACTTGTAGAGCTACAAACCTCTAGAGCTGTATGAAAATGTACAGCTATGGACCTATGGAGCTATGAAGCTATGGAGCTACAGACCTTGACTGGGTCAAAATCTCAAAATTTTACTAAGTGTCAAAATTGAAATTCTGGCATCTGGGTTTTGTTCATCTTCATCCTAAAGCTATGTTTGGATGTTTACCCTTGAATTTCTCTATAATTTTAGTAATTTTAGCAGCATCTATAAGATCTAAAGCCTCATACTTATCCTTTACCTTCTATCTGTAGTTATCCACCTCGATTCGATTCTCTGCAAAATCTCTAAGTTTGGTGTCCAACTCTAACAGTGCTTCCTCTATCTTGAAGGCTTTTCTAATGTCTTCATCACTGGATGATTCCTCTAAACTATTCTTGAAATTCTCTAGCACTACCTCAATTGGAAACAAATTCTCTCATTCTTCATCTTCAAAGATGTCCAAGCATGCATCACTGTACTTTTCTGCTTCCAAAATTCGCTCATGAGCTTGGTCCTTGAGCCTATGTATCTCATCATGCAATGTTTCTATCACTTTATTCCCACTTGTAATCTTCTCTATCCAATCATCTATCATGTCTAACTCTTCTCTAGTATATACATCAATCAGAATGTGGTACCTTTTCCCTTTTATGGCTTGCAAAGTTTGTAAATCTTTGCTCCATGCCCATACCTCATCCATGATACTAAAGTCTTGCCTCAAAATTACCATAATCTTATCAACATTCTCTTGTGTAGCATGAAAAAAATTCAAACTTCTTGTCATTATAGTGACAACTTTATCCTCAAGGCTATCCCACCATTCTTGACAAGGTTTCAAAAATAGATTGAGTCATACACATTCTCCTTCTCTAAGAATGGTATTCAAAGTCTTCTCAGGGTATTCAGGATCAAGAGTACCAATAACTTTGGCTAGATATCCCTTTAGGATCTCAACTTGCCTATGGAGTGTTGTAATTTCAAACTCATCCTATTCCATGTGCCTAAGCACATCTTTGACTCCCATAGTCATCATCTATTGAGTTGTGTCTTGTGTAGGCTTTCCCAACATAATATCTTTCACTTCATAGTCCTTAAGACTAACAACTTTTGCATATGTACCTTCAAAAGGGTGAGCCACTTGTACAAATAAGTCCTGGTTTTGTATAGAAGTGATGAATGCAAATGGTGTTCCATCATGTAATGGAGACTAAGGCTTGTTTAGGATCTCTACAATATCACAACTGCTTGGCACTTCTCATTATTTCTTTCCAAAACCATCTTGGGACATGTCTATCTACAACCTTGGCTCTTGATGATGAAGGGATGTGTTCAAGCACTTCCTTCCCTTTATCACTCTTGCTCAAAGTCTCTTTCTATGAAGACTCTTCTTCTATAGTCTCGATCTCTGTAGATCCTATACTTTGATCCTCAACTTCCTGAGAAGGTTGTTGTGCATATTCTACTATCTTTGCCTCTTTTGATGGCTCATCAGTAACCCTTGGTTCTAGTTTCTCTTGTAATGATGGTTCCTTTTGAACATGTTCCTCTTTTGAACTTGTAGGTGGGTGAGTCACTAAACCCTCATCTACCATCATGACCTATGGTGGAGATGGACGAGTGAAATAAGGATGTTGTGTCTCTGGTGGCATTTGTGTCCAGTCTTGCTTTTGAAGTTAACCTATTGGGATGTCTTTGATCTTATCCCCAACTAACTCCATACCCACAGGCATGAAATAAAAATCTAGGATGGAGATAAAATCTTCACCTTGCTCCCTTTTCTCATTCATCCATCACTGCACTTTATCCTCTAAAGAAGAGAGTTCTACAGGTTCTACTTGGGTAAGTGGTGGCATACTCGTGGCACTCTTCCTTCTCTCCAATTTTTTGGCTTTTGCCAACTGATTTCTGCTTTGTAGAGGCACTTGTTCTTCCTCCTCCTTTGATTCCATGTCTTCCTCATCTATTTCTTCCTCCAAAATGGTTTTCAGAACTGATGGATTAGACACTAATCTCTTACTAACTCTTTGCCTCTTGTTCATCCTAACCTTGATCCTCTTTAGTCTCTTCAGAGCTATAGGAGAAGCACACTCTTCTTGCACAGGATGAATTAAGGTCTTTAGAATTTCTCCCTCTTCAGGTTGGCTTGGAAAAATGTGAGGCAACTAAGGTTCATCCTAGATTTGAGAGGCTCCAATACCTTGGGGCTCTTGTGAGCTATGTTCATGCTACTAAGAAGACACATGTTCTATAAACTATTCTATTTGAATCCTTTGAGGAGAGGTTCTCTTCTGCTTTCCTTTCCTTTTAGGGGGGTGATAATATCCCACTAGGTGATCAAGCTGGCAGACTATCTCTGGCCTAATAGGAGACTGGAGTGCAAAGATAGGAATCGTGACTTTCTTTCCCTTACCCCTTTTTGGGTGAGCATGTGCATGGAAGATTATAGCATCAGGAATTGGATCAAGTGGAAAGGGTTTCTTAATCCAAATCTTTTTCATTTGAGTGACATGTCTCACTTGATGATTAATATCATCTCCTTCCTCTCTATCAACTTTTTCATTTAGAATGGGTCTCTCACCAACTTTATCTACATCGAATAGGGGATCCAGTAGTTACTTGGAGTCTTATAGCCTTATCTCATCAGGGATGGTCAAATCAAGAGCCTTTTCTGCTAGATACAAAGTCATCCTATAATAGTCTCTAATGTGTACATATTAGTCATTTGTGGTGTTCATCCAATGATCCTCAATAGCATCCTCATGATAGAAATATTTACCTTCCAAGTTTTCAACTTTTCCCACATTGTCAAAATATGGTCAAGAAGAGTTGTACTTTTCAAGAGGATAGTTCTCCCATTCCCATTCAAATGTTGGAATATCCTATTTTCTTTTCACCTAATATGTTCATACTACAAAAGGCCAATCCCAACAAGGTCCTTGTTGTTTTTTGATCCTCTCATAAGCTGATTCAATTTGTCGAGATATTTCCATTAGGACCAACTTGTCACTTGGGTACCTTGGGAGTTTCTTCAGAATGATAGATGCACCACCTACCAGAATATATGTAAATGTCCAAAACTAGATGAAATATGCTTCAAGACCTATTATCTATGCCTTGGCTTCCTTGAACAATCTCTTCCCATAGTCCCCCTCAATGAATCAAATGATGGCAAAGATGAAGGCATAATTCACAATTCTATATTCCTTTCTCTATGGTGAGGGTTTCTTCTTTACCAACTGAGGATAGACTATATATGGCCATGCATTAGGGTCCTACATGCTGCCTTTCTTGTATAACCTAAGATAGCTCATTTCCCTTGTTGCAAGTAGGTACACCACATAGGAAGTCATATAGAACTTCTTCTTGTCCTTTACCATCCTCAGCTGATCACACAAGTTTTCACTAAGTGTGGTGGCTTAATCGACTGGTATCTTTGTATGTTTGATGGCCTCAATGAAGTTGACCATGAATGGAGTGAGATGACCTGTTGCAAGTAAGCCCATGGCTCTGCTCAAAAGAATTATAGAATATCTAATGTCATCTTTCATGTATCCCCGAGTCATATCAAATTTTTTGATTGTCTTTCCCCAAGGTGGCTTCTTAATGAAGTACAAGGAATGTATGATGTCAATGACCTCTTGGTGATGATCTTTATACCATCTTTTAGGTGCTTCATAGGAGAGTTGGATAAACTGATCTGCTCTGGGAAGATGGAAGACCCTCTCGATGTTATCAGGTCTCAAATCTTAGACCACTTCTCCAATGACACTCTTAACTACCCTCTCAATAGGAGCAAAATGCCAAGATAGGGTCATAATCAACTCATGTGACTATAGTGACATAGGATGTGACACTACATTCACTAATCTAGATCGCATCAATGCGAAAACCAAGGTTAACCTTTGTGTCAAATTGTTGCAAACTCTCAAGAATTCTCCCAAGTCTATGTGTCTGAACTCAATATCTTTGATCTCAGCATACTCATCATGTAATCTTTATTTTGGGGTCATGCCTTGAAATTTGTAAACAACTAGTTTGGCTATTGATTCGGATGTGGACACCATCTGATTGTGTTACCTATACATCACAAGAAAAAGAAAACACAATCAGTTATTAAATAGCAAAAAATAACGTAAAAAAAAAGTCCCCCCTCGAGAAATTTATTTTATTTATTTTTAAATTTAAATTTTTATTTATTTATTTATTTATTTATTTATTATTATTTGATTTTTATTTTTATTTAATTTTTTTTATTTTTTCAAAGTTTAAAACCTTAAACTTTTGCATAAAAAATTTTAAATTTTTTTTTTTGAATGAAGGGTGTAGGCATAAGTTTCGCGGTCATGAGCACCTCTGTGCCAGCATGGTGCTATTATGTAGGCATGTGCACTACCATCAGCATTGCTAGGGCATAGGTGCAAGTGTCATGTCGATGTCCCAAAGGGCACAGGTGTGGGCACTTCGCCTAGCATCATGTGGGTGTCACACCTAGTGCGAAGAAGGCACGAGCATGGGCACCGTGCCTTGTACCTTGCAAGCATTGTGCCTACACCACGAGGGCACTACACTATGTGTTGTGTGTGAATGTGCCATGGGCATGAAATGTGCATGCACCCATGATGGCGTGGTGACAAAAAAGATAGGGGCGAGGGGGAAGGCTTACCTCTCCCTACTCAAACACTTTAAGAAAAAGAATGAGAAGGAAGGAGAGGAGGGAGGGTTTTATAACCCTTCTCCCTTTGTGTGCACCATGCTTTGATGTGCATGCACGAGTCAAGGGAGGTTGAGATTTTTTTTTTTGAAACTTGCATCTCAACCTTTTTTTTTTTGTGTGTTTTTGACTAATCTATTTTTTTATTGTGATTTTCTCATTTTCGATTTTTTTTTGGAAGTTTTACACAACTTTAACCAAATTTTCTTCTCCTGACTCTCGAACTGTAAGTCTAGGAGTTGAAAAAAGTAGGGGGTCCCCATTCTTGGTGAGAAATGGGGCATGTTTTGTGAATACCACAACAATAGGCACGTTGCTTAGGGTTTTTTGCATCATCTCTTGATTATGGTGATATTGCGGATACATGTTTAAGGGGTCTGCAAGTAAAGGTTGTAATGCTTCAATTTGGTCTTCATCAAAGGTTTTTTGGGTTTTCTTGCCCTTATTTTGTCTTGGATGAGGTTTTGGTTGTGTTGCTACCTTCGAAAAAAAAGGTTGATAAAAAAAAATTGGGTCTTTGAGCTGATTGTGTCCTAGTGAGTGTTGGCATGATACCTAAGGATGTAGATGAAGTGAAGGAAAACCTAAATTGACTTCCTACCTCCCAAGTGTATACCTAAACTAAAAACTACACTTAGATAATACCAAGTACACCCTTGGTGCACTTGGGGCTCTAAAGGTAAGCATTTGGTAAGTAGAAGGTATGCAATTGGTAAATAGAGGTGATGGGGTGCCTAAAACACAGAAAATGAATGATATGAGTGATTTTGGGTGTTTTTTAGGGTTTTGGAATGCTATGAAGGCTATAGAAGTGAAGATTAGGGTTCTAGAACCTAGAATGAAACCCCTAATTAGCAAGTGTGCTCTAAAACTACCAACTGCACACCTAAATTGTGTAGTTGGTAAAACAGTGGTGTAGTTGGTAAAATAGGTCAAAACCTAATACTTAGGATATGGGTATGCAAGATATGAGTGTTTTTGGGATTTTTAGGTGTTTAAGGATGTTATGCAACCTAGGAAAATTCCAAATGAAGTAGTTTTTTGATATGGAAGGTGCAAATGTCCTAGGGAAACTATTCAAATGCAAATGTGAATGACATTTTGGAATTTGACTAAAGGGTATGCAAAATGAAGGTTATGGTTAGAGTATGAGCTTGGGGATGATGCTAGAGTTGGTTTGTGCAAGGGAGACTAAGAAAAGGATGATGTGCTAGGATTGATAATGAAATTTGGGATATGCAAAATGAGGATAAGTGATCAAGAAGACAATTTGGTTCATAGACAAGTTGATAGGGTTTGATAGTGGAAATGATGCTAAGGTTTTGAACAATGCAAGATAAGGGGAATATGCTACTAGGGTAAGTAAAATTGATGTTTAGGAATATAAAACTATAAAGGAAAAGGTATATGAATTTTTTTTGAACTTAGGTGAAATCTTTAGAAAATATTTTATCTAGTAGTTTAACCTTGTGATAATGGACTTTGGATCTTGACCAAAAAGTCAAATCTATCAATACATAAAAAAATTTTGACCAAAGAAAATAATAAAAAAAGGTAAAAAGACTAGTCAAGATCCATCATCCATCAACACTAGGAGATACTCTAGGACCCATACTTTGTTCAATTTTTTGACTAAATTCTAAGGTTTTGGGTTCAAAATGATGTTTAGGGGGCTCAAAATGATGATGATGCTAAGAAGATACACAACATGCAAAGGTTCTAAGATGCAAAATGAGATTTTGGGTGCAAGATGTCATTTTGGGTCAGTTGCAGAATGAGGACCTGCAGTGGCATCTAAATGTAGTTTTAGGGTCCCAAAATGCACTTTGGAGGTGCAAAATGGTCATATAGATGCGCAACTACACTCTCATAGCACCAAGTGCACTCCAACAATACCAACTATGCCTATGGTGTAGTTAGGGCTCAGAAGGGCACAGTTGGTAGTTTCAAGGTGCAGTTGGGAGATTGGGTTGGTGGTTGTCAAGTTGCTATGCTAGGAAGCTAGGATGCTAGGGTTGATGTTATGATAGATTAGGAGATGCAAAATGAAGGTTAAAATGTAGGGAATAGTGTCCTAAGTGAAGACAAAGAAGATTATGGGGTTTATAATGGAGATTAGGGCATGTTAATGCAAGAGGACCTATCTAGGTACCTATGAACTCCTTTGAAGCCTCAAAATGCTATTTGGAAGCCCAAACTGGGTTCTTAGATTACCAAGTGTGCTTATATAGTACCAACTACACCTATGGTGTAGTTGGGGCTGGTGTGGGAACTCTTGGTATTTTTAGATTATAGTTGGGAAGCTAGGCTAAAACTAAGGCAAATTTAGGTGCTATGTTTTCCAGATTGATGTCACAGTGAGTTAAATAGTAGAGGACAATGCTAAGACTAGAATGAAGGTTCAAAATGATGTGTATGACACCCAAAATGATGTTTAAGGTGTTCAATATGAGGGTTTGGTGTACAAAGATGCACGATGGACAATGCAAAGTGCAAATTTTGGGGTTGAAATGCAAAGAATGCAGGCTAAACTCTAATGAATGCAATATGAAAGATGAGGAATACTAAGTGAGGACTAAAAGATGTAAGATGAAGCCTATATGATGCAAGTATGAGGCCTAAACTAAGGTGAATGCAAGTGTGTTCTATGCAAGGATGAAACCAATGTTATGCCAAGCATATTTTGGATCACAAGTTGCCATGTTTTCTAAGCCTTGAATGTACTGGACCAAAGTTTACAAAGTTTTGGTAAGAGTTGCAACATTTTGATAGTGTTTGATGTTTTGACATGGTGTAAATTTAAATGTTTACTTTTATCTTTATTAATTTTTTACACACATTTAAGACACATCAAGACAAGAATAGTTGTTGTTAAAAGTGAACAAATACACCACAACCTAGACTTTAGGACTATATCCACTAAATTCATACTTGAACCCAAGTTTAGCTACACTTATCCAAAGTGGACAACCTAGGATCTTAGCACCACAAGCTCCCCCTTACAATGCACTCACTTCTTTAGGCTACCAAGATTTGCTTCCCAAGGGGCATGACTTCTCAAGGGACTGTTGTCTCTACTGAGGACCACAAGAATATAGGATGTCTTCACAGGCATGGGTGAACCCTTGAGCTAGTGGATAGAAAGTGTTGGAATATTCAAATATGGAAAGAGTACTTATGAGAGGGGGGGTGAATCATAAGTATCACACTTTAGCCAATAAAACTTTTAACTGAAATTAAATTGCATGCATGTAAACATGAAACTAAACACATGCATCAATAACTCATAACACTAGAATTTGGTAACCCAGAAACCCTCCAGGAATAAGAAGGTAAAACTGGGGTGGGGATGATACCCACAAAAATTACTACTCAACCACTTCTGATGGTCTGCCCTATTAAAGCCCTAGCCTGTTAAAGGCTTTACAATGTGTCAATAGTGACCTGGTTAGAGGATTTCAAACACTTAACATGAAGTGTCACCCTGTTAAAGGATTTAATCACCTAATTAAGGATTTACAAAATAGTTGTTAAGCTAACCTATCACCATAGGATTTTCATTCTAATACAATTACTAGAGAGTATTAGGTACAATGAACCTGACTGATTACTGATCTTGATCTTTGTGATCTGATAATCCTTGCTTTTGAAAATAGCATTCCTTATGAACCCTTGTATGTCTTCTCTCCTCTCTACTATACAATGAAATTTTGTCTTCCTTATAAAGACATTTGAGAATTTAGGGTTAGGTATGGATCTACGATCCATATTCAATCTTCATTTTCTACTTATTGTTTGTATTTCTTTTATTGGTTGCATGCCTTCATCATTTTTCTTATTGGCTGCATGTAAATTGCATAGGAAAAATAAAAGATTCAATCTCATCATTAAATCCTTCGAGATTTACCTTATGTCGGCTATAAAAACTGTTTGCATCATAGTTTGTGCAATTATCTACTAAGTTATCGACTCCTGAAGTATTGTTGATACTCGACACATGTTATTTCTTGAATAGCTTGGCACCTTAACAAAACTATATCACTCAACACCTTATATTACTCGGCACTTGTTAACACTCGATACCTTGTGTTGCTCGACACTAATACTTCACTCGATATCTGATCTTCACTTAGTATCTAATACTTCACTCGATATTTGATGTTCACTCGGTATCTGATCTTCACTTGGTATCTGATCTTCACTCGGTATCTGATGACTACTTGGCACATGAAGATCACTCGACACACATGATGTACTCGGCTTCCAATGTGGAATATGTTTAAGTGTGTTGGCACTCAAGTGTCAAAAACCATTATGAAGTTAACAATCTCCCCCTTTGACATGAGTGACAAAAATACTTAACAAACCTTATAAGTACATTTACTAATCTGATTGATATGTACAGATTGTAAAGAAAACTTGATCAAAATTTGTAACTTGCAATCTTACAATATATACCTCAAAAAATTTTGTAACTCCTCTTGATTTGATTGTGCCTTATCTGTATATCAAGCTCCTTCTTTATATCTTTTCTCCTTTTATAACTCCCCCATTAATTTATCTCATAATATCTTTATCTCCCCCTATTAATCTGTATCTCCCCCTTTTTTGACACTTATGTCAAAGAATGTTTAAGGGTTAAGACCATATTTAGCCAAAAATGTGTTGTTTACCTCCATAATCATCCTGAGAGCTGCATCCCAATTGTTCAAAGAAATTTCTAGTGACTTATGCTGGATGGCAGTCTCAGCAACAAGATGAATAAGTCCATCTAATGTAGAAAGATTTGTGTCTTTCTTGAGAATAGTTTCAGCATAGACTTGTTCTTTATGGAGTATCTCTAAATGTGGGGTAATGGAGGACTGAAGCTGTATTAATTTGGCCTTGATATTAGCCTCATCTGCTGTTAAGATAGCTATTTCTTTATGAGTGTGAAGCGATTGAGAAAAATGCTTCTCACTTTGAGCTGGATCATTTGGTAGCTGCATGCTTGAAATGTTTAAATTTCTTTCCAAGCTCAATATCTTTTGGCTTGTTTCTTGTGTGAAGTATGAAAAATCACACAACTTTTTGTACAGTGAGAATATATTCTCAAGTACCTTCTTCACCTTGTCAATAAGTTTTGCCAATTCAACTTGTGAAAGTGTAATTTGTCTTGATATTTTCTCATTCACTTTCCCCTAAAATTTTCTTTCTAACCATTCCATAAGTTTTTCATTAGTTTCTAGGTCTTCATTTGTCACCTGGTCAACAATATCTATTAGTTGCTCTGTGATATGCTTTGACTCATCTAGTGATTGCAAACTAAAGGCATCCATAAAGATGTCCTTAATCTCATATAGTGTTTGCTTATGTTTATACTCCTTCCTGAGTATCTCCTATCTTTTCCTCCTATTTAGTGCTTCCTGCACCTCATTGATTTGATCAATGGTTATTTATTTTGAGTCATAGCTTGGTATGACTATTTCCTCATCTAATTCAAGGTCTCCATAGTGAAGTACCCTTGTGACTCTAGTAGTACTGGATGATGGTACAAAAATTTGTAGTGGCTGGTGTGAAGGAGTTTTCGAGGTAGGCAAATTTATTAATGTTTGTATTGCCTCCTGTTCTTTAGGGGTTTTCACTATTTCCTCCTCCTTCTATCTACCATGATCAATTATTGTAATTTTTGGAAGTGCACCTTGTGTTTGTGTTGTAGGATCAGATGTAATAGTCTATCTTTTTTGTTCTGTTCCTTTTTCTATAGTTGCACTTTGCTTCTGTCTTGCAGCATCAATTATGCTTGTTGGTATTTGAAATTGACTACTAGTAGTTGCAATAGAAGGTGGTTCTTGTGGATTCACCTTATCTTTGACTGTGTTTTCTACTAGTTTTTGCAATTCATCTATACTGACCAATACTGGATCTATACACAATATTGCTTGTTCTGTAGATTGGTCAAGAATTCTTTTCAGATCTTCTGCAGTTAATGGATTGATATTCTGACCAGAAGTATCAGGAACATCAATAATAGTTATAGTGTCTGCAGGTGAGATGGATTCTTGAGGAGGGCTAGGGGGTTGCAGTTGTGTGTCTTGCACACTCTGATCTGGTTGGTGCTCTTGCTCATTTGTTGCCATTTCATCCTATTTTTGTGTCTCTTCCTCCTCTCCATCTTTATTTTCTTCATCTCTTTTCTTTTGTTCTTCTTCTTTTCTCTCTTCTTCTCTTTTCTTTTCTTCTTCTTCTTTCCTTTTTCCCCTCTCCTCTATTGGTATAGTAGCCTCTTCCTTGTATTCTTCCTCAAGAAAATCTTCAAGCTTTTTGTACAAATTCTTCCATGATTTCATTTTTCTTTGAAAAATCTCTTCCATTCTATTTTGGAGTATGAAGAATGCCCTATATTTAGGTGTAAACCTATTATTATGCCTTTTGACTACCTTCCTAACTTGTTCCTTGGTCAAATCTAGCAATACACTAGCTAGGGTTGATTCCCTCATCTCCTTCTCCATTTTTAAACAAAAATGCCATCTGTCTTCTACAATTTTTGACAGTTCTTTTGGCAATTGTCCATCTAGTTCAAGTGGAGTGTACTTGAACTATGCCATCATTCCATAAACTATTTCTTCTATTTTATTTTGTTCTTCTTTAGTAAATTGACTAAAATCAACTTTATTTAAATTGTTTAAGTCACCACTTGCAATGTTTTTACATAAGGTATCAACTGATGAATTGCTTACCTTTTCAGGTTGATCTTCTTCATCAGTATCAGGTTGAGCCACATACCTTCTTCTTTTCCTTGGCTCTTCCTGCGATTCCTTGACTTGTTTCTTCTTGGTAACTTCCTCTTTGGCCTTTTGAGTAGAGGCCCTTGTTGATGCTCATGTTGTTGGCTTTTGAGGTGATGGCGTGGCAGCCTTCTTTGATCGTGGCTTAGCTGAAGGTTGTTTTGTTGCCTTTCTCTTCTTTGGTTCAGCTTCCATTGGTGCTTCCTTGGCTTCTTCTTCCTCTGCACCTTCCTCCTTGTCTTCTCCAAGACCTTGAGTTAGTTCCATTGGCTCTTGTTCTTGCTCTTCTTCATCATTACTATCATCTTCTTCTTCTTCTGCCTCAGCCTCAATTTCTTTGCCAAACTTCTTCTTAATCTTCTTGATTAATTTGTCTTTCTTCTTCAATGTGGAAGCAGTTTTTAATTCCATATTTATCTTTGATCTTACCACATCATAAGTGCCAAAATGTGGAGCACTTTTATCTACTTCTTCTGACAATAATGCAGTTATTGTTGCAGATGCCTTATCAATATTAATTTCATATCCAAATGGCCTTAGCCATCTTACCCTTAGTATTACTACTTGAATATAGGTAAAATCAATGTAGACTAAGAAACATATATCATTAGTATGTTTTTCCACTAAAGAACCTGGTATCCTTGATCTTTACTTCATGGATTTCTTGAAATCCTCAAAATAGCTTGTCATCAAGGTATCAAAATTTTCTCCCATTTGTTCTATATATTCATTAATTTGACCAATGATGGTTCTATCATTCCTCGATGCTACTTTTCCAAAAGAAGGAAATTCATTCTGAACATAAAAGAATATGCAAACTAGGATTGCTCCAAATTTGCATTGTGTGCCCTTTGTTCTTCTTATGGCAGCTAGGTTTTCATTGATCTGTTGTAGTTGCAGTTTTGCAAGATCATAAGTATGATCCTTCTTCACCAATTTGTAGCCTACATCTACTACAATGCATGGTACACTATTGAGTCTACTGGATTGATAGAATTTATGGGTGATGACTCTAACAGTAGACCCAACTAGAGGATCCTGTATGGTATGAATTGTCATTCCTCTTTTATTCCATTATGCACCATTATTCTTTTCAATGACCTCCTTTGATTCACTTCTCAGGGTTTTGTACCGATCTAGGGTTGGGTACCCTATTACTCTATGTATAATTTCTTTTGTTAATTTGATGAGAATATCTTCTAATCACAAATTTCCACCATGAATTCTGCTTAATACAAGTTTAACCCATTCTATTTTGAATACGATGGGAAAACTTAAAACTCTAGTCAAACCCTTTCTTTCTACGATTTTAAGTTCTTCTTTCAAGACTCCATCTACACACAGTTTATCATATGCTTGTCTAATTTCCATGTCTCCTAGAGCTCCTATCTTGCAATTGTAACATTTCCTCACATCTTGAACCATTACAACTTTTGGGGAAATGTGGGAGAGAGCTTTGGCTGGGTCATTTTTGTAGGCAACTTCGGGAATAGGATGGAAATCAGGTTGCTTGACCTCATTTGAAACTAACTGCACTTCAAAAGACTCTTTTTCCTTGATTTTCCTTGAACTTGATGCGATTAATGTAAACTAGAGTTTTCTCAACAAAAGGATATGAAACTACGTAGCATGGCACAAATGAAAATACCTTAAGATCAATGAAAAATGTGTTGAATGAGGTTGCAATCTGCTTGAAATGCTGGATTCTTGCTATGAAGTCACTCAACTCTCTTTCTTCTCCTTTGCTTCTTGATCGTCATGAGAAAAACTAATTGAAATCACGATAATATACCCTAATTTCATCGCATTAAATGTTTAACTGCCAACTCGGCTTCCATTGGAGTTATCTAACTCAGCATCGATTATTAGCTCAGTCAATGTTGGGAGCTCGACATCTATTTTAACTCGGCATCCAAAGATAGCTCAGCAAAAACATTTAGTTTTTGTCTTGACATCTTGTTTCACATAGATTTATACCTTTCTTAGCTTCTTTGTCTTGGGACTAATGTATGATATAGCTTTGTATATCAGTCCTGTGTAGTTCTCATGCTTAGTTTGATGAAGTGTGATCACTTGACCCATTGGGTGAAGTGATCCTTCCACTTGATGTGTTGCACTCATCTTTCTTTTTCCAAGTTTTATTCATTTTCCCCCTTATCTTTTCAACATCAATCTTTTGTTTTCCTTTGTTTTCTTCAGTCTTGGGTGCCTTTGATCTTGTAGGACAGTTTTTGCTAATATGACCAATTTTCAAACAACTGAAACATGTAGTTTGATTCAACCATCTTTTGTAGTTCCCTTTGAAATGTGTTCTTATGTAGTTTTGTGGTATATGTCCATATTCTTGGCAATAGTAACAACTGTACTTGGTGTTGTAATCCCAATGATAATGAATTTCATTTCCTTATGTTTTTGCTGGTTGATTTGATGTCCACATAGGTTTTGATCTGTATTCAAATGCCCTGTGTCCATACTTTTTGCAATTATAACAATGTCCATCAAATCTCTGAGTCCTTGTGACGTTGGATCCACAATTTTGTGTCATATGTCCTTGTATGTTGCACTTGTGACAGAAACTTTTGGGTATGTTTGATTGATTGAATCTTCTACTCCTAGACACATTAGTTGTATGCCTTTTCAACACTTTTTGATGATTCCCCAACTTTAGTGCTATTGTATCCTAGTCCTGATGTATCATGGGAAGATTTTGGGGATTTTAGCAACTGTTCAAAATACTTGATGGCTTCACTTGATTTATTGAGATTCTCTGCTACCTCTTTTTCTTTGTTCAATTCATTCTGCATTTGTTCATTTTGCATCTTCAAAGTAGAGATCTCAATATCTTTTACATTGAGTTCATGATGAAGATTCATCATTTGGGCATGTGTATCCATCTGCATATTTGAGATCCTTGTCAATTTAGTACATTTTTCTTCAAGTCTATTTGCAAGATTCCTTTTGTCATTTTCCATCATGACCTTGTCATCAACTTCTCTTTTCTTTTGCTCAGTAATTTCACATATCATTATGGCATCTGATTCATGTTCCATCTTGATAGATCTTATCTCCTCTACTTGAATTTCATTTTTCTCCATCAGTTCTGCTATTGCTGCATCAAACTCTTTAGTGTCTCCACTGGAAAATATGTTGGTGGTATCAATCTCCTTGTAGTGTATATCATTTTCAGCTATGGCTAGATCCTTCCTTTTTTTTAATGAGTTTCTCAACTTGTTTATGAATTCCTCCAAGCTATGCAGAGCAAGTTGCACATCTATGACCTGATTTTCAATGATCTTTCCAAGTTTGAAGGCTTCCATCTTTAGATCTTTTCCTCCAAGTTGTTAGGCTTTTCCTTGTGAGAACTTGGATATTCTTTATTACCAATTGTTAGAATATTCAAATATGGAAAGAGTACTTATGAGAGGGGGGGTTTGAATCATAAGTATCACACTTTAGCCAATAAAACTTTTAACTAAAAGTAAATTGCATGCATGTAAACATGAAACTAAACACATGCATCAATAACTCATAACACTGGAATTTGGTAACCCAGAAACCCTCCAGGAATAAGGTAAAACTGGGGTGGGGATCATACCCACAAAAATTACTATTCAACCACTTCTGATGGTCTACCCTGTTAAAGGCTTTACACTGTGTCAATAGTGACCTGGTTAGAGGATTTCAAACACTTAACATGAAGTGTCACCCTGTTAAAGGATTTAATCACCTAATTAAGGATTTACAAAATAGTTGTTAAGCTAACCTATCACCATAGGATTTTCATTCTAATACAATTTCTAGAGAGTATTAGGTACAATGAACTTGACTGATTACAATCCCTGATTGCTGAATGCAGGCATCTTTTCGCTTTCACTGATCTTGATCCTTTGTGATCTGATAATCCTCACTTCTAAAAATAGCATTCCTTGTGCACCCTTGTATGTCTTCTCTCCTCTCTACTTTACAATGAAATTTCGTCTTCCATATAAAGACATTTGAGAATTTAGGGTTAGGTATGGATCTATGATCCATATTCAATCTTCATTTTTTGCTTATTGTTTGTATTTCTTTTATTGGTTGCATGCCTTCATCATTTTTCTTATTGGCTGCATGTAAATTTCATAGGAAAAATAAAAGATTCGATCTCATCATTAAATCCTTTGAGATTTACCTTATGTCGGCTGTAAAAATTGTTTGCATCATAGTTTGTGCAATTACAAACTCTTATGCTGATCTACTGAGTTAGTCAGCTCCTAAAGTATTGCTGATACTTGACACATGATGTTTCCTAAATAGCTCGGCACCTTAACAAAACTATATCACTCGACACCTTATATTACTTGGCAATTGTTAACACTCGGCACCTTGTGTTGCTCGGCACTAATACTTCACTCGGTATCTGATCTTCACTCGGTATTTGATCTTCACTTGGTATCCGTTCTTCACTCAGTATCTGATCTTCACTCGGTATCTAATGACTACTCGACACATGAAGATCACTCGGCATGCATGATGTACTTGGCTTCCAATGTGGAATATGTTTAAGTGTGTTGACACTCAAGTGTCAAAAACCATTATGAGGTTAACAGAAAGGATTTTTGCCAATAAAACATAATTTTTAGTAAGGGCATTTCATTCAACAATTGAATGATAAACTTCCTCAAAAGGTCTCCTAGCCTTGAGAACTGGGGTTTGACACACCACAAGGGTACTAGAGGAGAGCTATCGCTCAAAAATACCACCAATACAAATTTCATCATAATTGAGTTTTATATAGTGGCTAGAATGTTGACCTGGCTTTTAGCCCGTTAACACTCTAAAGTCATCCCGTAGCATACCCAATATCAAGTATCTTGTTCCAAGGTAGGCTTCCTATAGAAGTCACATAGATTTCTCTTACACCCATGATCCACAAATGGAAAGGGGAGAGGTTATTCCATGTAACCCCTAAGGTTAACACCATAGACACACCAAGCAAAAAATAATTTATGCACCAAAAGAAGTGTTATCTAATCTAGGAAGTCCACACACATGGTTTTGACAAGCACAAAAGGTCTTCGACAATGTCCTGCAAACAAGCATTAGTAGTTTTCAATGATTAGTCTTCATCCAATGATCACCACATGCTACAAATAGACCATAAATAACATAAAAACATCTAAACTATGTCCTAGAAACAAATGGAAACCTTATATGCAGATTCTAAGTTATGTGTGTGTTTTCTATGAACAAAGTGCACTCTACTAGAGTAGATTGCACCCTAGAAGGCTAGAATGGCTCAAAATGCCCCCAAGTGCACTTAGATAGTGCTAACTACACCCATGGTGCACTTGGGGCCCAAAAGGGTGCAGTTGGTAGTTTCTAGGTACAATTGGGAGGTCAGTGGCAAGTTTTGGGGAAATGGTGCCTAAATAAGACCCAAAAACTGGAAATTTTGAAACCCATACTCCCAAGTGTGCCTAGATAGTTTAGACTATGTCCATGGTGAAATTAAGGCCTAGAAGGGTATAGCTGGTAGGTTCTAAGTGTATTTGGTGACTTGGGGACAACAAGAAGGGGTTATGGTGGCTCTTAGGCCCCTAAAACTACCTTCTAGGGTTCCCAAGTGCACCCTGACAAAGTAAAGTGCATGCTAAAATAGAAAGCTAACAAAATGTATATAATGAAAGCATATAACCATATTAATCGACCCTCTAATTAATATAGGTGTGATAAGGAAGTGTAGATAGTTTTTATACCCTTCCAAGTGAGCTCCTTCCTTGCATGTACAAACACAAAATAAGAAAACCCAAATTAGTTAAGTGTGTTTTCTCATCAGGTTCACCAATTCTAGGACCAAAAAATGGGCTAATGTCTAACATAATATGGGAAAATTAAAAACTCAATAATCATATATTAACACCGCTAGTCTACCATGAAAGCTAAATGAATCAAAAGAAGAAAATAAATTAAAACTCCCTCTTTCATTTATAGCTCTCATGTCCTTCTTTCTTCTACATGTGATGTAGCTCAAAATTGGCTATAATTCACACAACTATGAAGCAAAAGCCTATGATAGTGATGATGCTATGAGAACACTTGAAGATTTGATTTAAGTGTGAGAGCACAAGTGAAAATATAAGAAAACTAGGGACTTGAAAAGACTTAAGAATTACAGACCAAAAATGAGAGGAAGAATGCTCACTTTATAATCAACATGGAGTATGAGAGCATTGGAATTGTCACCTTGGATATGCAACATGGCAAGAAATTCCTTTGAGAATCCATGAGCATATGACACAAGATGCCAAGTGTAGGATTTTATGATTCTTGGAAGTCAAACTTAGCTAGAGATGGAAGATAATCTATGATGCATCATATGACACCTCAAACCCACTTAAAGCTAAGAATCTATGACAAAGGAAGTCAAATATGGATCTGCATAAGAGAATAAGAATATTGGATTATGAAATATCTTAGCCAAGTGTCAAAGGAGAATCCCTGAGGTGTCACACCCATGTGTCATGATGATGTTAATATTTTGTGGAATATTTGAATTAAAAATCCCTTATTCCACAAAATAGAAATTTGTGAAAATGGAATTAATGGACGGAAATATGACTTAGGAAATTAAGAATTTCCATGGTTTACAAATGATGAACCAATTAATTAATAAAACACAAATTAATTGAGAAGGTTAGTTAAGAATAATAATTAGTGAAATGACACAGGATTAAATTATGGGTTATTTAATCCTATAGAGAAAATTAGTAGATTATTGGCTAGTTTGATTTGATAAGTGTGACAATATCCTTTGATGAAATGTGATAATAATGGAGATTGACTAGGATGATGATGGATAGAACAAAGCCATGGTCAAATTGATTGATTGATTGAAATTGATAACATGCCAAGGACACATGACATGAATTAAGGACACATAACATTTAATTGACATTGTAAAATGCTACAAGATTGAGATTGGTTGATAGGGTTGATCATAATAACATTGACAAATGCTATAAATGTTCTAAATGGTTGAAAATGCTATGATCTAACACTGAGAGACTCAATAGTATCAAGGATCAAGTGATGTGAATGATAGTTTGACCTAGCATTGAGAGCCATGATAATACTAAGGTTAGATTGATAAGATTTGATAGATTGATAAGTTTCCAAGGCACTAAAAGCCACAACAATGAATAGGATTAGATAGATGATGATTGATTTAAGGTATATGACATGGTTTGAGTTGGTTACTACTGATTTTTGGTCATTTTGGGTAGACTTGGGTGATTCTAAGTTGATTTGAAATGGTCTTTGATGATATGAAGTTGATGCAAAAGTGTATACGAATAATGACAAACATTGTTGAGATATGATCAAATTGGTCAAAGGATTGGAATTAGTGGATTGAGAAAATGGGATGAATTAGTATGAATAAGTGATGGAAACCATAGATGCAAACCATTTTTGAGCATCTACAAATAGACCACCCATTTTTTAATATACACTTTTATTTTTGACACCTTTATCATTGATGTCAAGGGGGGGAGTATGATGTAGAAGGAAAATTTTATACTCGTATATTTAAGGGGGATTACAATTATTTGCTTGTGTATAAATGTAAAAGGAGATATAAGGAATGTAATGATCCATGAAAACATGAATAAAATTGTTATGTTTTGAAGGAAATCTTGTTTAGTTACTTTTATTTATTTTTTTACCATGTATGACATCATTTTTGGACTTAGTCAATTTCCCAAATGTTACCATCGATGCCAAAGAGGTAGATTGTTGGAAATATGGTTAGATAGATGTATTTATGGTTGTCATTAATGGTAGAAAGCATTCAATATTTCATTTATGCATTTAGAGATAGAAAATTATCTAAGTGTTAGGTAGCTTGCCATAGTATAGAAAACAAATATGATGTGTACAAATGATTGATTGAGAGTTAGCTTATATGCAATTAAGGAAATCTCTATGATATTTTTATGATGATTGTGTACCATGCATAGGTGTCTATAGATAGTACAGTGTGAGTTATGATTGGAATACCAGTATGACTATTTAACAGAACATAATAGAGCATAGTATAGAATTGGATTGTATCATTTGAGGAATTATTTTGGTTACAAAATAATTACTAAGTCATGATGAGCCAACTATGTAGATATTTTACATTATGTCAAGTGTGTGAATATGTGAGGGTTAAGTAAAGATCTCATCTTACAAAAATAACATGTTGTGCAAGTAAAAAGAAGTGTGTGATACTATATGATCTAATTGATAGTTGTGATTGATGATACTAAATTGTATAATTTCATGTTAGGGTAGTGGGATCTTCTTTCATACATTATATTTGTTATAGCAACTCATAATAGGTTTGAGGACTATAAAAAGGCCTATTCTCATAATAGGGACTCGAGACACTATATGCATTTATAGACTCCTAACAAGCTCAATATTCGTAATAGGATCCTATTGTTTAGTGAATCATCTAGTGGGTATCATCCCCACTAGGATTTTCCCTTGGCCAGGGTTTTCCTAGTTAAAAAATGATGGTGTTATGAGTTCTCTATGTGCATGGTTATATTTATTGCTGAGCATTATTGGTTTACTTTCATATGCAAGTTATAAAGTAATTAACAATATTTAGTTGTGGGAAAAAGTTTCTAGAATACTGATTCACATTCCCCTCCCCCCCTTACTATTATTTATTTCTATTAGGATGATGAATTTGTAAGAAGATATGTTGGTAGGATATCTAAGATTGTTGCAAGAATCAAATCATATGGTGGAACCAAGGAAGAAGATAAAGTTGTGTGAAAGATCCTAAAAACTTTGACACCACCATTCAGGAAAGAAACATAGATGATTGAACTACTGATACCTTGTATTGAGAAGTTTACCAAAGAAAACTTGCTTGGAAGATTGGAAGAAAAAGAAGAAGGTCTAAGAAAATCTAGATAATTGACAAGAGTTGAAAGAACTTTCAGTGCCTTAAGTGTTTGGCCAAATTTGTCTAGAAGTACAAGCACACATGGAGATTTTTCTAGTAGCAGTAGAACCAAATCTAATGAAGATAAGAAGATTGAAGAATATATAGCCCTTCTTGTATGAAGAGAACCATATGGTAAGAATATCTTTAAATGTTAGACTTGTAATGAGTTTGGTCATTATGCATCTAAATATGCTAAAAGAGAGGAAAAGTATTAGGGAAAGTTTAAGCCTAGAAGACCTAGAAATAGTTAGGATTCATAGACATTAAAGAAGATTATCTTGAAATAGAAATTGTAGAAGAAAAATCTCTAGTTTCTCAAGTTGAAAATAAATCTAATTAGATAATAGATAATGGATGCTCACATCATATGACTAGTGATATGAACAATTTTTTTAAATTCAAGAATCATGGTGGAGGTATTGTTAGAGTTGGTAACAATGCATTCTATCACATTATAGGGATAATATCTATTACTTTTGATGGAAAGACTAACATTGGTGATGTTTACTTTTTTGATGGAATATTAAAGCATAACTTATTGAGCATTGGATAGTTGGTGGATAAAGGTTATTAGTTGTAATTCACAAAAAATATTTGCATTATCAAAGATAAAGAAGGTAAGCTAATTGGAATAGGAACAAGGTCCAAAGATAATTTATTTCAGTTGAATTCAATTGAGTTAACATTTTTTATTGAAAAAGTGGATAACAATTGGTTATGGCATAGGAGGTTTTGTCATATAAAATTTGATAACATTGTAAAGGTTAGTAGCACACTTTTAGTTAGAGATATGCCTAAGATAATAAAGCCTACTAATATTATTTTCAAAGAATGTATCTTGGCTAATCAAAAGAAGGTATCATTTCCTATCAAGAAGTTCACTACCACAAAGAAGCTGGATATTGTTCACACAAATTTGGGTGGCCCCTCAAGGACAAGAGTATTCTATCAAGAAAGGTATTTAATAATTTTTTTTGATGATTTCACTAGAATAATTTGGGTAGCATTCCTTAAAGAAAATTCATAAGAATTTGAGAAGTTTAAGATATTTAAGAATAGAGTTGAGAATGAATATGGTATTAAGACTAAATGTTTGATATCAAATAGAGGAGAGTTTTTCTCTAGAGAGTTTAACATGTTTTGTGAATAAAATGGAATTAAGAGATAGTTATCTTTACCCAAGACCCCTAATAAGAATGGGATTTCTAAAAGAAGAAATAGATCACTAGCAGAGGTAGCAAGAGAAATGATGTTTAAGAATGATTTATCCAAGACATTTTAGAGAGAAGTAGTCAATATAGCAGTGTACACTATGAACATAGTACAGATTAGAAAAGTAATGAATAAGACCCCTTATGAATTATGGTTTGGCCATTCACCCTCAGTAAAGTAGTTTAGAATCTTTGGAATAAAATTTTATATAAAGAGAGATGATGATATTGGTAATTTTGATCCAATATGTGATGAAGGTATATTTCTTGGTTATTCATTGAAAAGTAAAGCCTACAGATGTTTTAATCATAGAACCAAGACAATAGTTGACTGTGCAAATGTAAAAGTCAATGAAAAGTTTGGAATTAAGGAAAAGATGATGGACTACAATTCTGATGAAGAAGAAGACAATACTTTAATTGTTAGATATAATGTAGAAGTTTTCTTTGAGACTAATAATGATGTTCAAATTATTGAGAAAAGAGGAGAAATATTTGAGCCAAGAGAAGAAGTGAGAGTTGAGCTAGAAACTCCTATCTCTAACAAAAATCTGACAAAGAATCACCCTCTAGAGAAGATAATTGGAAGCAAAGATAAAGGAGTGATGACAAGGAATAGAGTTAATGAGGAAATATGTTTGATTTCTCAAGTTGAACCTAAGAGTATAGATGAAGCATATGTTGTGCTTTTAAAAGGACTAAAACTACTAAGCAACAAAATGCTTGATACCAAAATGATAATACTCATACAATCTAAAGGTTAGCCAATTCTTGTTAAAAATTGCATGTGCAAAGCATTAGGACCCAATTTCAACAAAACCAAAAGTGGTTTTCTACTCTTTTGGCTCTGCAAAACTAGGGTGGGTATACCCAGGGATGATTCAAGACTAGGAAAACTGTATGAGGATTATTTTTAGTTTCATTCTAATTCTCATCTCAAATCCTCAAACACATACATAATTCTTGATAACTTGATAAACACATCCCATATAATAGATATGACCAAAATTTATTCTATAGATCTGTAAATGTTCTTAACAATAGTGGTTAACTAAAGCTAAAACATTCCATGCACACAAGTACTGGCCAGCTTTGAAGATCTACAGGAAACAAAAGTAAAATTGAAATAATTCTGCATTTTTGAAAACCATTTGTGACATACTTCTCCTTCAACTAAATCAATTTGATAAGTACGTAATCCATTGGGGTTCAGAGTCTATAGAAAATTCTTAGATCTAACTTGTTGCCTTACAACAAATTCTATCAGCAATTCTTCTCAAAATTTATCATTCAAAACCCTTTCCACTACTAAAGAAAACTTATCACATTCACCAGAGCTTTTATTTAATCCATTGAATTAACAACAGTGATAAATAGATATACAACCTAACTAGATTGCATTCAATTTCACAAGCCTTTACTTATACAATATCAAGATAACAAAGTAATTAGAAGGAGAGAAGATTCATAAAGAACTGATATGGGGTCAGTTCATAATTTGTATTCATTTTCTTTGAAAATTGTATATCATTACAATAAACTTAGAATGACCTTCAGAAAGAAACACATCTCATTCTATATTCATATATTCTTGGAGAATTGACAGAGAAAATACATCATAAACTTGCTTTCAAAAATTTGGAACAAAGACAGACTACGCATATCACTTAGAAACAATAGAATTCAGACCATTCTCTAGCCTTGGAATCTCACTTAAATAGTTTGAGATGCAACAAGCTTCAAGCTAATAGAAAGTGGTAGGTGTCCTCTGAAAGATGCCTACATCCACCTATCATAAAAGACAAAATCAAATAACAGAAAGGCTACTACATTGAACACTCCTTGGTGGGTCCCTTTCTATTACACTCTTAATTGTTGAGATAAGAAATTATGATTTGATTCTTCATTTATTCTTCATCCTTGGATTAAATGGCCATGAGGTTTGAAAGTGATGTATCATCTTCAATTACCTACAAACTTACTTTAATCTGGGGATTTTCCATGTCTTCATTTTTAACTATGAGGGTAACTTTTACTTTTACATCTTCCTCCTCATCATCTTCTAACATTTGTTCTAAGAACTAATTTTTCCATTCATTATAAGCAGCATCATCTGGCCAATCAAAATTTAGAGCCTCTCTTTGTATAATCACTAAATAATTTGCAAATTCCTCTAAATCATCAAGCCCTTTTCTGATGGCATTATAAAATAACTGTATCTTTACCAACTCGTCGTTTGTCCTTTCCCAAAACTAGTGACCAGTTTCACTCATGATGTTCTTGATCCTTTCATAAAATATTTCATCCAACTTTTTTTTCCACTTTTCTTTTTCCTTTATTGTGTCAACAGATTCTAAAGCACAAGGAAATAGAATGAATTTTTCAGCAATATACTTGGAAAAACAATGTGTTAATCTTTTTTGCAAAGAATCCCTTTTATCATCAAAATCTTCTAGCTTATTTAATAAATCAAAAATTTTCTCTACTTGATGACAAGGCATTTCAATGGCAGATATACATATGACTGTGATATCATTATTTCTCTCCCTCTACTTCTGTGCTAGAGGAGTCAATTTAACCTCATCTCTATTCAACTCATCCATGAGGGTTGTAATTCTTGTCAATTGATCAAAGAAGGTTGACCATTGTATTTTATCCCTTAAATACATCACACCTTGCTTTAATTTTCCTTCATATTGATTTTTTAATTCTACCTACATCTCATGTAGTTTGGTTTTTTCTTCTTCAAAGTCCTCTACAGTATAGAATTGAGGCCTTTCAGGGGTGTCTGGTATTTCAACAATAGGGGTTGCTTTAAAAAATGACTGTGGAGGGTATGCAATTCTAAGTGCACTGGATTCTCCCACCTTTCTCTTCCCAAGTATCTTCTCCATTTAAGACACCTGATTCTCCAAATTTTGTATGTGTGTGCCCCTCTCTTCATATGCCTTCAACACGTCTTCAAATCTAGCATTTAGCTGAGAAAATTTATCTTCTTCCTGGCTAGATACCACACTACCAAATTTTAGCATTTCTAAAGCCATTCCCATTATCTATTTACTACCAACCTCACCAGCCCTGTTTACTATTAATGCACCAGTATGTTCTATAGTAGAGATTTCCTGCATCCTAGTTTTATCCCTTTTCTGAATTAACCAAATTACAAGGGCTTGGTGATCATCACTAAATTTGACTCCTCTATGAGCCTATAATATCTCTTCTTCAGTTTGTAATTGGACATCCTTTTGTTTTCTTACTGAATCAAAAACCATAGCATTCACTATATCCCATTCAGGTAAGATAAGAATTCTTAATTGTTTAACTAATTGCCTCCCAGCCTCAGGTGTAAATTGGGAAAAATTATTCAAAAATTTAGATTTTACCTCTTCTTTAATAACAAAGTCTGGTTTATCTGGTTGCTCTGCTTTTATTTTTTCACAAGTATTTTCAAAATTGCGTATATTCAATCTCCACAAAAATTGTGCAAATGCTCTAGATTTCACAAAATTTTCATCATTTACAAACCTCTCAGAGGCTTGGGAAACTATAGGATCAATTTCCTTACCTTTATAGTCAACGACAGTAAGCTCCAAGGAAGGTGCAGGGGGATCTTGTGGTTCCCCAATCTCCAGATCTATGGAAGTAACAATTATATCCCCTTCTCCACCAATTTTTCTTAATTGTTCCCCTAAAGATGCTTCATCATCTATCCTGATTGGGGATTGGCTCAGGGAGTATTGTTTTGGCTGAGAAGAAGAAGATCCCTATTCTAACTTCTGCCTTTTTGGAGCACTAGTTGTAGATGGACTTCCTGGTCTTTTTCCTTGATGAAGAGGACCCTATTGCACACTCTAAATCATTACATAACCTGACTTTTTCTGCAAGGTATATTGGCCAAGAGCTACTATGTTTTTACTATTGATTCTTTTCTGCACTTCTGCAGCCTTGTTTGGGTATGCCCTAACATATTTAGCCCTTTTTTCATTCATAGTTTGTGTTATCTTAGCAAAATTATTCATCAAGGCCTATATCTTGGTTCCCCAATATTTCTTTCAATGGGTCATAGTGGGGATCAAAAGCATTAATGAATTCAAGGGCTTTGCTAAACACCATCCACTTTTCCTTTCTCAATTCTTGTTCTTGTAAGGTGAAAATGTTTCTAATCACATCTTTAGGATAGTAGACTTGTTGGACCATGCGAGAAGCTTTTATTCTCTCCCTAAAGATATCATAGAAACCTTCAGGATCAATAAATCTGGCATGAGATTTTTCCATGTTATATTTCTCTAAAAACAAGTTGAGATGTTTCCAACCTTTCCTTACAAGAACAAAATCATGGGCCATAGTGACAATTGGAAAAAATGTGCCCTTCCTAGTTAACTCCCTCTCATCTATGGTACCTATCTACCATAACAGCTCAGCTATTCCTATCTTCAAAGGCACATGAAATGGTAGCACATGAGGTTTACCCAAAAAACTATACACTCTTATCACTGTTGAAACATTGTAGGGAATTATATCCCCCTAGTTATGACTGACAAATAGCCCTTTAGCATGGTCCTTGGGTTTGACCAATTCTAACAATGATTGTGGGATTCTAGGGCTATCTCCTCTTAAAAGCAGTCTAAGCTTTGATGCAAAATACCTATCAAACCTCACATAACTGGCACCTGTGGCTTCTGAGGTCATATCTACACTCCATAGTTGTACTAGATTCTTCTCCCCCTCCTTGGTTGTTTCCAATTCCATACCTGTGGAGAAAAATGTAAATCCCTTGTACAAGCACACATGCATAAGTAATGAATACCAACAGAATGGTTTATCTACTTTTCCCTTTGCTATCCCAACCAAACCATTGTGAATTTCTCTTGCGAGAAATGTTGCAAAATCCAGAATAGAGCTCATTCCAAATTGAAGAGTTTGTGCCATGATGAGGAAAATTGAACCTGAAATTTATTCTACCTCATCTATTCCAAAAATCTTGCAAAGAGAAACATATAATGCCTTAGCCCTAGTGTTAAAATGTCTTTTCAACAGTGGCTTAGGGGTGTTGATAGTAATCACAAAAAAAATTACCAACCTTGGCAGCATGCTCCTATAGTGGCCCTCTTTTCAATTAGGTTTTTTGTGCATCATACCTTGCTTGTAGGTTACCCATTTCAATAGTTTCATGCATAGCATGGTTAGGGTTGAGATTGAAAACTTCTCTAATTAGTTTAGGACAGACCCTAAAGAGGTTTACTCTAGCATGATTTTTTATCCATCCTGTAATTGGGTCATACTTCTTGGCCAAATCTATTAATAAGTCACTATCAAAGAAAAATATAGGGATTGTCAACTTTCCAATATCAAACTCCTAGACATTGCTCAGAGAAGTATCTAGTTTTCACTCTGAAAACCACTTTCTAAATAATTCCAAACCTCCCATGGATACTTGAGTATCTCATAACCAATTGGCCTTGTCATAAAAACCCTCTGCTACAACTACTCTAGGGTTTTTAGGAATCAACTACCTCCCCTTATTTATCTCATGAACTGACAAAGGCAATTGTTCCAAAAAACCATCATGCAAACCCCTTTTTGAATATTTAGTTTACCTAGAAAAATCCTTTCTTGGAAGCCTCTTTAAGAGTTTAGAACCTTTATAACATCAAATTTTATTTCTACTGGTTATAGATCACTTACCCTCCAAATTTGCCCTCCTTTCTCTACAGTTTTCTCTGCGAATTTTATTGAAACCCTTGAAAAATTTTGTACCCTAGCTCTGGAAATTCTTTCACACTGAGAAAATCTGTAACAATGGAAAATTCGCATGCTATATCAAAGTATTTAGGTTACACGAAGGAAACTCTGTATTATATTTATTTCTGTAACTGCTATTTTCATGTTGTATCTTGAATTTGAATTCTACCCATTGATCTCCCTTTGATCGTACGATTTCCTTTCAAAAATAGAAAGTCTCTTAAAACTCTAGGATTTCTAGCCATGCGTCAGAAGCCTACTTGCCCACATTATTTAAAGACCTCACATTTTGAAAATGTGGGAATGCAAGCACCATCTATCTTACCCTGATTGACGACGAATCAAGATCTCTTTATTTGGTTGCCCACTAAACCAACTTCCTATGCTCTGACAATTTTAATTGTAGTAATTGAATTTTTTGTGCCCATGACATCACTGCTTCCAACTTGGAAAACTTGTCACTTTCCACCCATAAGCGTACTTCGTTACTTTTAATCTCTTCGAGTGTGGCATGACTTAGTGCATTTCCTAAAGATTGGTTTAGGTCCCACCATGCCCGCTTGCCCACATTATTTAAAAATCGAGCAGCTTGATAATGCAAGAAAGTGCAATCCGTCGATCTTGCTTTAATCAATGGTGATCAGAATCTTGCAATGACTGTGCACTTTAATCAATTTGAACAGACCAATGAAATGCTTCCTCTTCGTTCCATGTCATCTGACAACCACCACGAAGGACACACTGTTATTACCTTTCTACAAAAGGCGAGCCCATGATGTCACCATTGCCATGTATCATGCACCTGTTTCCTCACATTATTTAAAGACCTAACAACTTGATAATGTGAGAATGCGGGAATCGTGGATCTAAACAAGATCCACGGTTGATGAATATTGATCATAAGGTAAATTTTTCATTGATTTGAACAACCAATGATAGCGTAGGAAAATAAAACGTATCCTGACAAATCTGACAAATTTGCAAAAAGTGTCCTGACCCATGCTGACATACAAGACCTTTTGCAGTGCACTGAATCTCAAAAACCATCAGGGGCTATGTGTCACAAATGCATTTCCCCGCATTATTTAAAGACCTCGCAACTTGATAATGCGGGAATGCAGGAACCCCTGATCTTGAGAAAATCAACGGTGTTGAAAAATATTTCAACTTGGCATCCTTTTTAAAATAAAATATCACAATTAAAGTGCATAAAAGGTTTATCATAAGGATAAAAAGGTATTCTAATGCAAAAAAATCTTTAGGATAAAATGCCCTGCCAAAATATTTGAAACAATAACTTTTAAAAATTTGAAAACTAGGGCAACACAAAACAAAGGTATAAGGGTTTTTACACACTTAGGGCCTTTTCAAGGACAATTTGAGAGACAAACCCTGAGAATTTAAAAGGAAAATACAACCCACAGAATAGGGCGCAACTAGGGTAATCTAACAATTTTTAGGATTTCATAAGATAAAACCCTAATCTGCAAGAATCAAAGATTTAACTGATTTTTCACCCAAATATCAGAAGTTTTTCTATACTATGAAAAATCACACCAACAACATGTAAAGATGATCATTAGATTCAAGAAGTGAAGGAAGAATTAGATCATATCATGAAGAATGAAACATGGGAATTAGTTCCAAGATCTAAAGACAACAATGTTATTGGAACCAAATGGGTATTCATAAACAAGATGAATGAACAAGGTGAAGCTATAAGAAACAAGGCCATAATTGTGTGCAAAGGATATTCATGGCAAGAAGGAGTGGACTATAAGAAGACTTATGCCCATATAGCTAGTATCAAAGTAGTAAGAATGTTCCTAGCTTATACATTGAATAAGAAATTCAAAGTGTATCAAATGGATGTAAAATTTGCCTTTCTAAATGGAGAACTTGAAGAAGTATACATTGAGAAGCCTAAAGTTTTCCCTCTAAAAAAACAAAAAGACATGGTATGCAAACTAAAGAAATCCCTACATGGTTTGAAGCAAGCACCTAGAACCTAGGATGCAAGGTTAGACAACTATTTGGAAAAGCTTGGTTTTGCTAAAGGTACAACAGATAGTAACTTGTATTTCAAAAAAATAGAGAATGCATTATTGATAATAGTAATATATATTGATGACATAGTATTTGGAGGTAATGATGAAGCAATTGATAAGTTTTCTAAAGAAATAAAGATTGATTTTGAAATGAGTATGATAGGAGAAATGAAGTTTTTCCTGGGTTTGTAAATTATGCAAAAAAATGATGATATTTTTATTTCACAAGCTAAGTACTTGAAAGACTTGTTGAAAAAAATAGTTTGGAAAGTTGTAAGACTCTTTTTACACCAATGATAACTAGTTAGAAGTTATCTAGCAAAGATGAAACACCTACAACTAACCAAAAGAAGTACAAATCCATGATTGAAGGTTTACAATATTTGACTTGCACAAGACTAGATATAGCAAATTCAGTTGGGATTGTAGCTAGATTTTAAGTTGATCCTAAGGAGTATCATTATGCAGTAGTAAAGAGAATATTCAAATAGTTAAAAATAACATCTAATTATGGAATATTTTATGATAGATTAATTGATTTCACTCTATGTGCTTATACTAATGTGGATTAGGTAGGCAGTAAGGATGACAGAAAGAGAACTAGTGGTGGAGTATTATTTCTTGGAGGAAGATTGGTTTCTTGGCTAAGAAAGAAATGATATTGTATTTCACAGAGTACAGCTAAGGAAAAATATGTAGCAGCAACAAATAATTGTAATCAAGTGATCTAGATGAAGTAGATGTTGAAAGATATTAGGATAGAATTCCTAGAACTTGATATCATATACTGTGATAACACAAGTATAGTAAGTATGTCTAAGAATCATGTATTTCATTCTAAGACTAAGCATATATCTATTCTTGTATCATTTTTTGAGAGAGAAGGTAGCAGAAAAGGAGATCATATTGGAGTATGTGAGTACTAAAGATCAAATTGTAGATATCTTTACAAAGCCCTTGCCTAAAGATACATTTTTGTACTTGAGAGGTATGCTTGTGGTTATACCCATGCCTACTTTAGAATAGATGATGCATAGATTGAATTAGTCCAATGGTATAGAGAACTATTGTTTGACTAGATTGAATGATGATGTTTCCTATATGGGTGAGTATCTATGATGAGAAAACTCATTAAGGACTCTTAGTATTTGGTATTGAATAGTATCTTTGGACACTTGAGTTGGTTGAAGACTTGGAGCAATAAATTGACATAATGAGGCCTTTTTCATTGACTCTAGCGTGGGAGAAGAGTGCATGAAAAAAATCCTCTAGTTGAATGGGGGAGAGATATTTTAACATATCTCTATTAGGGAGATTTAGAAAGACTCATGAATATCTCTATTTGGGAGACATACATCATGAAGATATAGAACAAAGAAATGTTCTAGATTATTTTAGATTTGTTTGATGAAGAGGGTTTGAAAATATGAGAATAGTAATAGCAAAGTATTGTTTGGTATTCTTAGAACTTGGATGTTTTCAATATATGTTTCCATCAATTCCCAAGGGGGAGATTGTTAGCATGAATATTGATGGTATTCCTTTAGGGGAGTATCCTAAGCATCAAAGAGGATTGACATGTTTCATTCATGACTATGTTTGTCATTGATGTCAACATAGTAGTAATTCTGTAAAGACTAGCAGTGTAGCAGACATATATCATACTTGTACAAATAGAATTTTGATGTACAACTAAAGTGTGGTTAAGAACATGTTACACTCTTGTTAGTACCCATACAAGCCCATTTAAAAAATTTCAAAATGTGAACTTTCTCCATCTTAGTCCATACTTGAGCCTTATATTTTAGTGTATCTTAGGTTTTGAAACCCTTCTAACTAGGTTCAATGTAGTTCAAAGAGGTTCAATATGGTCAAATTATTTCAAACATGTTCAAAGTTCACAATTTCATTGATTTCAATATAGATGTTTGAATGTTTAGGCTAGTTTAGAAAAGTTTAATTGGTACAATTGGGTTCATACAAGCATGCACCATTTTAAAATGGTTTGACTCTATTCAATAGTTCAAATGGTATAATATGTTCAAGAAAACTACCTTGTTCAATGCTTTAAATGGTTGAATCAATGAGATTGAAATGATTAAAGATTATGTGTAATACCTCACTAAGGGACCCAAAAGAAACTAACCTAAAGTTTCACTAAGTTTGCCAAAAAAAATTTTTTTGAAAGATAATATATAACAATAGTTATAAAAGTGTGGAAGCAATAACATACATTCATACATAAGCAACACATATATAGATTATATCTCCTAAGGATCCCATGATATTGAATCACATTTTAGTTTAATCAATACTAAAACCAATATATAACAAATCCACATTAAAGAATATTTACAAGTACAAATCCATAAAAATAATATACAATTATCTCAAATGTCACTTGATAATAATCAAAATGCACAAGCATCCATTGTACAAGTCACGGGGTATGAAACACTAAAAGAATATACATCATAAAAATAGATTACATCATCTTGTAAGATCTATGAAATCAAATATAATACAATATAATTCAACCATCCATTATAGTACATAAGAAAAAAGATGAAAGAGAGTACATAACAAGGAACTCCAACCATGGTATTGAACTATCAGATGTTAATGGCAAAAGTAAAAAGCACTACCACTCGACCTCATGGAACCTAGGAAGGTCCACTCCCACCATGCTAAGGAGATAGTCTCAAGTCCCAAAGAAGATATCAAGCTTCAAGGTTAGAACCAACATATAGGTCAAGGAAAACCTAAAAGAAATCTAACTCAAAGGTGCCAAGATATAAATGACATCTAAACCCAGAGGTAACAATGACAGGTAGGAAATCTACTATGTAAGTGGGAAAGTGTCATCACATGAGCCAACTCTAAGGTTACCATGGAGGTGTTTTAATACTTTGTCCCCCTAGTGTCTCTATGCAGCATTTGTATCTATTCATATAGATAAGGCATACTAGTGAAGCAAGTTTGCAACCAAGCATCCTCCATACTCCCATCCTAGCCTATACTAGCACTAGAGGCATGGACAAGAAAAAATAATTACTATAATTAATTTAATTTACACTCATTTAATGTAGTATTATCACTTATTAAAACAACCTTCAATGGGTTACTTGATAGCATCTTCAGGGCATCGGCCTCCATTGCAAGCCACTTCCCAACATGACATACAGATAACCTACCCTAAGCTCAGTAAAAGCAATATGTCTCATATGACCATAAATCACTCATCGATTCTTAAATAAGCAACTGGAAAAATATTGGAAACTTTGTTGATCATAATTGTAGAATCCACCAATATGATCCTCCTACCAGGGCTGGTCCAAACTAGTGCACATAAACAAAATCATGACATCACCTAAAAACAATAACTCATAATCACCTCAGTCCTATAAAAGAAACTAGGAAGAAAACCAAAGATAATTGATCGATGACTTAAAGGTTAGAGAAATATCACATCATTCATCTCAGATCCACATAAGAACATTGAAAAGAAATAATAATCAATAGATCAGACTCAATATAGAAACACACATGCCACATCACCAAGGTTGGGTTTAAAGGATCATATACAAAATATCATCATGACATCAAAGAAAAAACCCGAAAGCCTTTGGTAAACATCTTAATAATGGGTCAAAGAACTAAGTCAACCTCGAAACCCAACACATAAGAAAAACATACAACTGACAATGTAATTTCATAGTTCTGTTAGGTTTAGAAAAACACAGTTTTGAGTTAATAGTAAGGTTTCAAAATCACATTTCATAATAAGTTTTTCTGATTTAACAAAGTTATAAAATCTCCATTTTACTTTTAGAATCGAACACCTATCTACCACTAACTCACTAAACCTACGTCTTTATAAGGACCATAAATTTAAATAATAATCAATAAATAATTAACTAGTAATTATTTAACAATGTTAAATAATTAAATGAATTTCATTAATTAATTTCGTTCTAATGTCTTACTAACAAATTAGTTAATTAATAATTTAATTAATTAATTAAATTGCTAATAGCATATCATTGTAAATAAAATACTTAATAAATTATAATATTTTAATAATTAAAAGAAAACTATTAATAAAATATATTATAATTAAATTAAAATTAAAATTAAAACTAAAATTTGAATGAATTAAAATTTTAAATAACTTAAAATTTTAATAAGTTTATATTTTAAATAAAAATGGTGTGTTTTAAGGCCCACTAGCCTACCATATACGACTGTTGTCGTAGCAGTCTTATGTCACAGTAGCACATGTTGCATGCAACAATGGCTAACACTATCACTAGAAGGTAAAACATACAAGTACACTATACACATGAAAGGATGGGGCAAGCATGCATAGAAAAATGCATTCAAATAATCCATCTATCTATCATCATGAAATAACTAAAACTAATGCATATGAGTATCATCATTGAAGAACAATCATGCATACATGAAATAACTAGTACCAAAATAACTCATCATTTAATTAATTAGGTATGAAATAATATCCAACAATCTGGAAAAAAATGTCACTAATCATCAAGCATAAACATAAAGCTGGCCTAAAAGAGTTTGACAACATAATACAAAAAGTCAACTAGGGGTAGGCATTACATTATGGATATTCAAGTTTAAATCAATTGAACAATAGAGATCGAATTGAATGTTACATTTTCTTTTTAGATCAAAATAAAGACTGAGTAACCATACTCCATTTTCTATGATCAAGATCTCTCAACATCACCTAGTAAATGTGGTGATATTAAGAGCAACAAATACTAACTTCAATATTACCAGCAACAACAATGTTTTATATGGTCAGGCTAATGAGTAACCAATTTTTGTATGGAAAATATTAATAACTTTACCTTCTTTGAGGATTATTCAATATTTATAGAATTAAATAAATCTTCGTCTTAAGAGTATCTCTAAATTATGATTCAAATTCAAGTATGGGCATGGATAATGTTCATGATTTTCAATGCAAAAAGCAACCATGAATTTTATGGTATTATAAAAATACATTCATGTTGTGGGAGGCATAACTTTTGATCCAACCATTGGATTAGCCCAAATTTCAGATATGTTTGGAAAATCTTAATTTTATAAAACCTCTCCAAAGAGGTTTATTACATTCATTGCATATCAAATTTTATGGGTTTCTGAATGCAACACTATCAAAAATGTTAATGACAGTCACAAAATGCTGACACCACTTCCTCACCAACAAGTGCTACCTATCCATAACACAATTACACCTTTCCAAGTGCCCATGTGCACGTATGTTGACATGGAATATGAATTTTAAGTTATTATTAATGTTAATGTTTTGAAAACATTGAGTCTAAGAAGATGATAATTAGAAATAGCTACCAAGAGTTAGTTATCAAACCTAACAAAGATCATCAAAAGAAGAGAGGATAAATATACATCACAAAGAGAGAGAGAGGATTCCACTTCTTGGCTATAGAATGTGTGCTATAGGAAAATATTTTATTTTATTTTTTTAATTGTAGTAGCAAGGGGAGAAAGAGTATTTTTATTTCCATATTGTAGTTTGTCAACATAAAAACATTAAGATCTTTTTTTATCTTTTTGCATTTTCATGGAAAGAATATTTGTGTACCAAAACTTTGAGCGTTGACATTTGTTTCTGATTGAAATTGACATTTGGATCACTTTAGTTCTTTGTGAATGCAACTCTGTCTCATGTGACTACATGAATTGTTATCATTTGAACTTTGATCCACAGTTATTTGTGTGTTTGGAAGTGGCTGATTTGTCTTTGTTCTTGCATTCTTTGTATAATGTAAAGGTTGGATGAATGGACTTTGAGTCACTTGTTTGTCATTTACTTTCAGTCATTTAGTTTTTTCATGTTTATTCCATGTCTATGGATAAGCATTAATGTGCCTTTTGCACTTTCTTCTTAAAAGTATTTCAATTTTAAGTTTTATAATTCATTCTAAATCTTTTACTAGGAGTTGTACCCAAATAATTTAGAGGGCATTTACACATTCCAATCCTAAAGTAACCTAACTCTTAGTAGCATTTGTGCTTCTATTTGGGCATCATAAGTAATTATGTGATGATTTCCTAAAGTCGAAAATCTATTCACTAATAAATTTTTGGCAACTCTGCTAGGGAATACAAAATCAAAGATTAGTGCTAGATTTTTTCCTTAGTTTATATATATATATATATATATATATATATATATATATATATATATATATATATATATATATATATATATATATATATATATATATATATTTATATATGCAGGCTTGGAAACTCTACTAATTCACCACATAGATGAGAAACATTGTGATTAAGAAAAGGCCAAATCATACCCCTATTAAAATAAATTTAATAGATGATAATGTGTTGTACAAATCATGGGATAGGTGCAACAAAAGCATCTCACAGGTTGTTAATGAAATATCAATCTTGAACATGAACATGCAAGAACTCTTTTGTGGAGAAGTCTTTGTGTATGGTGAGGCTGAAAGAAGAACTGATAGTTGATGATAAGGAGCCTCTGGTAGTATCATCTTATTTCATCCCTCACAACTATGTAGTCTTTGATGATCATGATGGTACCCAAGGAAACATAGATAAATGTGCATATGAATTCTTTTTCCCTCTGGATTTAGCAAGTTTTAGATTTGAAATTGATAATTGTCATCATGCTTCAAAAAAAATTATTTGTGAAAGATTTGAAAACAACATGTCACTAGATTTTGAATCTTTTGTTCTTAATGAAACTGCTGAAATAAATTTTCATGTTGTGAAATCGGTGGTCAACCCATTGAAGAATCTAGTCAGTTTGAAAATGAAATTTGTGGTGATGATAAGGTAAAACTACCTTTTGCAAAAGCTTCTCATGCAGAAATTTTTATTAAGGAAAGGGGTTACATATATAACTTCCAACCTATTAGTGACTTGACTGAGATGATAAATGATGCTCTCCTTAGTGAATAAGAAGGAATCATTTGTAGATTTCTATCAGCACTTAGACAAGATGACTCCTCTTGGAATGGTTTAGGTATAAATTCAAAGCAAACTAAAAGTGAGTAGTAATTTGATAAATCTTCCTCCAATTATTTTAAATCAGATTTGGTTGATTTAGAAGGGAAGTTTGATAATGTATTGATGGTAATAAAGGATAGAATACATTGCATGCTTGATGACAGTTTGATCCTTGAAAGAAACAAAGAGAACATATACCTAAGAGTTGATCCTATACTAGATGAAGCATATCTCTATCTACAAAATGACCATGGTATTAAAAGTAATATGAAAAAGGTGAGTCTTGGTGATAGTAATTGTGGATATTGTGCACCTATTCTTGAAGAGGTTTCTACACTTCAACTTTTTTAGCTTGAAATAAAATTTGGCCTGATGGAGGTTGAAGATAAATCCTTGGGAGATAAAGAATGCTATGATTAGTTATGGCTATTTGGGAAGGATAGCTCAATCAGAATTTTTGTGCATTAGCTCGATGTTCAACATTGAAAATATCACTATAGAGTATTACTTTTGGGGTGATTGGCTAAGACACAACCCACTACTTTGAAAAGGCTCATTTTTCTCTTAGCCAGTGGACAATTTCACATGAGTTTTTGTTTTTGATTAGATAAACAGGTTTATAGGGATCCTAAAACCCAATAGTTAAAACATATAAGGCTAATAATAAGCTTGAAAGCCTAGCTAGAAAAGTAAAAGTTCAAAGGCTGATAATAAGCATAAAGCCCAACCAAAAAGTAGAGTTGTAAGAAAAGACCACGAAAAAAGACAAGTAAAACCATGGCCTAAAGCCAGACCAAAAGCCAAAAGACAAAGAAAAACAAAAGAACAAGGGAGAGTTATTCCTCACTCTTTCACTCCAGTTCTTGCACCTGAGCAGCCTCGAAGGCCAGTTGATTCTCCTCTACTTCCAGCTGTTGCGCCCTTTGGTCCCCCTGGTCCTAATCAAGAATGGTGGTGTCCTTTGTGGAGTCATCTTCCCTTCTGGCTTCATCCCTATCTTTTCCTTCCTCATCATCCTGCATTTCTCTATCTTTGATCCAGCTCGTAAGAGAGATGATGTTTTTGTTAATGGAGCTTAACAAAGAGAACATCTAATTCACAAGGTTGTGATTGTAGTTCTCTAGGTTGTGTATCCTTCTTTCTGCTAGACTGAGCCTGTCAGCCAAATTCATCCTCCTGTTAGCATCTATCCATTTCCTTGTTGCCTCAATATGTCTCACCTATTATTTTACCTCCTCCAGCTCATGGAAAAGCCATTTGATTAATCTAAAATTTTCAATCATACTGTTATGAGCATTGTTCAAGAGGTTCGTCCCTATCTCCCTGGCTCTATCCGAAATAGCCACTATCACTGGGTCAATGAGTTCTTTACACAAGTTTTTGTTTCTTCTAGTTCTCATGGTAGGATTTCTTCCTATCTATGTTCATGTTGTAAATATCTTTTTGGTGTGCATAGTGCTAGTTGAATAATACCCAAGCTTTGGGAATGCCACTAGTTTAGGTGGTTTTTTGGTTGGGTTTCCTTGCTTTTGGTTTTTCCTTGTGGTTTCCACCCAATTTATTCCTTTAATGACTTTATTTTCCAATGGTCTTTGGCATTATTTCTTCCCCAAAGATTTCTAGATTTCTATATTTTTGTGGAAAAAAATTTTCCACAATCAGAGCCCATACAAGTCCCATTTAAATATTTTCAAAATTTGAGCTTTCTCCATCTCAATCCATACGTGAGCTTTATATTTTAGTTCATCTTAAGTTTTGAAACCCTTCTAACCAAGTTCAATGTCTTTCAAAGAGGTTCAACATGGTTCAATTATTTCAAAACTATTCAAATTTCACAAGTTCAATAATTTTAGTATAGATGTTTGAAAGTTTGGAGTGAATTTTAGACTAGTTCAAAAATATTTAATTGACACAATTAGGTTCATAAAGAAAAGTACCATTTTAAAATGGTTTGAATCTATTCAATAGTTCAAATAGTATAATAGGTTCAAGAAAACTACCTTGTTCAATGCTTCAAAGGGTTGAAGTAGTGAGATTGAAATGATTTAAGGTTATAGACATTCAATTTTAAATTAATGGAACAATAGAGATGGAATTGAATGTTATATTTTATTTTTAGATCAAAATATGTATTCAGTAAGAATACTCCATTTTCTATGATCAAGATCTATCAACATCAGCTAGTAAAGGTGATGATAATAAGAACACCAAATACTAATGTTAGTATTACTAGTAGTAACAATATTTTGCATAGTTGGGCTTATGAGTAACCAATTTTTGTATGGAAAATACTACAAAATTTACCTTCTTAGAGTATTATTCAATGTTTATGGAATCAAGTAAAATTCCCTCTTAAGAGTATCTCTAAATTATGATTTAAATTCAAGTATGGGCACAAATAATGTTCATAATTTTTAAATGCAACCAACAACCATGAATTTTCTAGTAACAAAAAAATATAGTCACATTGTGGGGGGCATAACTTTTGATCCAACCATTGGATCAAGCTAAATTGTGGATATGTTTGGAAAAATATAATTCTCTAAATCCTCTCCAAATATTTTTATCAAATTCACTACGGATCAAAAGTTATGGGCTTTTGATTACAACAGTATCAAAATTGTCAATGACATTCACAAAATAATGACAACAATTCTTTGCCAACAAGTACTACATGTTCATAACATAATTACACCTCTCCAAGAGCCCATGTGGACATATTTTGACATGTAATATGACTCTTAAGTTATTATTAATGTTAATGTTTGGAAAATATTGAGTTAAAGGAGATGACAATTAGAAATAGCTACCAAGAGTTTTTGTTATCAAAACTAACAAACATCATCAAAAGAAGAGAGGATAAATATGTAAGGTTCCTCCTCGTATGTACTTATCAAATATGAATTCTCTGTTGAAAAAAAAAAAAAAAAAGACAAAAAAAACCATTATAGGTGATTTACAAAGATATGAAGTAATGTTTTATGTTGTGAATGTCCTAATGCAAATTCAGATTAGTTGATACATCCATATTTTAATACTCAGCGATTCGGGAACTACTACATTATCTTGATTGTTTAATGATGACATCGATTATGGTGCCTTGATGATTAGGTTATGTAGTTCAGTATTCTTTAATTGGTGATGTTTATGATGTTAAGTATATGCATGCCTAATGATGATTATTCTAGTATTTTAGTCTGAATTAATGATAACTTATGTTATATTGATTAGGTGATTTCTGATGATTAAATATGAATAGAAATGAATTAAATAGTTAATTATATGAAAGATTCATGTTTTAATTTATGTGACTATCTAGATAAGTTTTGAATATATGTATGTGATTTTCTTTAGCTACTGATGTGTGCAATGAGTGTGCAGGATATTTTAGCCAGGAAATCTAATGGAGAAATGAAACTGAACCCTATGTACCATTTGTGGAAACTAGGGTTGAGTCTAATAAAAGATGCAGACCCTGTTGTTCATATTTTATTTGTACTATAAATTGAATGAATGTATCATTCTGTAAGCATTAAGTGTTAATGTTTTGTAACAGTGATTTTTTAGTGCCCTTGACACTCGTGAATTGTATATGCATTCTAGCATGTTAGTTAGGATTAACCAAATAACCTAAAGATCTAAGTCAGACTAACTTAGTGACCTTTTTGCTAATCAGCTTATTATTGAGATTAATTACCCCTAATCAAGATTAGTGTTTAATTTCCATTTTGAAGGTTGTTAGATAGTCCTAAAAATTCCTAGCTTTTGAAAGGTCCCTAATTAATCCTAAAGGCCTAAAATCATGAAATCTAAGTACCTGAGGGGTATGGGTATGGGTTGGGGGCATTTTCCACCCCCTTAGGCCCTTTTTTTGACTTTTATGGTCACTCAAAAACTCAATTTTTTATTTATTGCGTAAATTGATTGATTTCATCATGGGTTGGATAAATTTAACTCCACTTTGAGGTTAGCCTTAGGTATAGTTGAGTTAGAAGCCTCTAGAACTTTTGAGCAAGTGGGGGAGTTATTACATTTTAGAAGTGGTTGAGTTTAGAATCTTATTTAGAGGCATTTTTTAGAGGGTTTGAGTGTTCACCCAACCTTTAGTGTTAGAGGGATTTTCAAAATTGAAGGGAAGGAGAGGAAAGCAAGCTCATCTCAAACTTGTTCATTTCCATAACCTTTTTTTTTTTTTAAGGTAGGAATACTTTACCTCATTTTGGTTTTCATGTTGTGCTTCATGTTTCAGTTTCATTGTTTATGTATGTATGTGTGTGTGTTGAGTATGTTGGGAGGGATTGAAAATAGGTTTTCTTAAATGTCTTTCCTTTGTGTTTTGTTTTGCATTTCAAATTTTTCTTTTTATGGGTGTTTTGGCATTCCTCACCCTCAGATAGGGTAGAAGTGGCTATTTTCGGGGGATGGTTTTCAGTTGGACTCCAATAGTATAGAGTCTCTTCTCAGGATGAGAAGAGGGAGAGAGGGTAGGGTGTTATGGACCGCTATCTATCAGCACAAACCACATATGAGTTTTTGCATGTAAGAATGGAAGAACAAAAGTTCTTGAGTTATAGCCTCGATAGAGCATTTGTTTTGGTGTTGTGTCTAACGTCTCCTACTAAAAAAATCCACCTTCTCCCTAGTTTGGAGTCAATGTCGAACCTATTGTGAAAAAACTTGGTATGGGAGTGAATGTTTGTTTTTGTCTTCATGATTTGTTTGTTTATTACCTAGTCAAATTTAATTCTCTCCACGACCTTCGTGATGTATTGTAGAAAATGAAATGGATCCCTTGTTAAGGGCCAAGAAGAAAATTCAAATTGTTATTGAAAGTCAGTTATGTTCGGGATTGAAATCCTGTGTAAAAATGTATTTTTAAGTTATTGTTGAAGTGGCAAGGATGTTGAGTTTTCTTACTGGTTCTTTCCTGGTAGAGCCTTTGAATTAGGCAGTTTAATAAAATAAATGAAAAATGACTTAACCACATTGTTGAAAAAAAAGAGTAGTATTCTTGCATATGAATTGTCTAGTATTTCAATTTTTCTTTGCATATGTTTACTTCAAATGTGATGTGATGATGTTTTACCTTATTGTGGCATTATGCACTTTAAAATTTCATTCACTTGATTTAAGTTAATTGGGAAAAAATAATGGTATATAATTAAGTAGTTTGAATTTGAATTACGTCAATTAAATTTGAAGTTACACGAATGAAAATTACAACTCAAAATATCATATTTGGTTAGTACTTAAATTTTGTAATTATACTTGAGTATGAGGTTGTTAAGTAATTCTATTCAAATATTTATGTATTACATTTAATCCTATTATCACTTAAAAAAAATTTTAAAAAAATTACATGTGTTTTGCCCATGTATTTTGGGCATGACAAAATATACATCCCAAAAAGAGAGAGGGGGTTCCACTTCTAGGCTGCAAACTTTTTTTTTTTTGGTAATTGTAGTGGCTAGGTGATAAAGAGTATTTTTATTTCCAAATTGTACTTTGTGAGCATAAAAACATTAAGATCTTTGTTAATGTTTGCATTTTCATGGAAAGAAGATTTGTGTGCCAATACTTTGAGTTTGGACTTTTGTTTTCTAATTTAAATTGATCTTTGAATCAATTTAGTTCTTTATGAATGCAACTTTATCTCATGCGACTACATGCAATATTAGCATTTTTACTTTGATCCATAGTTATTTGTGTGTTTGGAAGCGACTATTTTTTCTTTCTTCTTGCATTCTTTGTATAATGCAAAGGTTGGATGAATGGAATTTGAGCCATTCATTTGTCATTTAGTTTTTTTCCATGCTTATTCCATGTCTATAGATAAGAATTTTTAAGCCTTTTGTGGTTTCCTATTAAAAGCTTTTCAATTTTGAGTTTGATAATTCATTGTAAATCTTTCTGGGGGAGTTATACCTAGATAATTTAGAGTGCACTTACACATCACAATCATGAAGTGACCCAACTCTTAGTAGTGTTTGTGCTTCTTTCTAGGCCCCATGAGTCATTGTTTTGATTTCTTGAAGTGTAAATTTGTTCACTAACAAATTTGTGTCTTGATTACAAAGTTAAATAAGTTGAAGATGTACAGAAGCTATAAGTGATTTACTAAGAGAAGTACAGAGATAGAATGCATGAAAAATAGTTTTTGATGATCCTATTATATCTTCTAGTAGAGATATAATCTAGTGATGCATATTTAGAAAGATCGAGGATAGTTTGATGGCTACATTTTTTTATAGACTATGAGCTGACAGTGCTATTATAATTATGAATTAATTAATTATCTTATTATAATTAATTACGAAAGCCACAAGGCTAACTCAAAGAATAATTTTGAAGATAGGGTATAGAGGAAAGATGTTTTCCTTGTTTATAATTATGTAATGGAAGTGAGAGATGTGAATGTGCTCAAGGAAGTGTGAATTAGATCAAAGTGTTTTGGTGAATGCAAGTAAGTGACCCAAGGTTTTTTTGGATGCAAAGGTCATAATTCGGTATCAAGATCAGAAGGAGCATAGGTCCAGTTGGGAGGACAAAGGAAGAGGAAATACAATTCATTTCTATTATTCTACAAGGATTAATATAGAGATCATTTGGATAGTGGGTTCATTTTTCTTGACCCTAAATCTATTTGGATAGTGGTTCCTTCTACTTTCTAAAATTCTTAATAGGGTTGGCACAACTCCCAATAGGGTTGGAATCTCCTAATAGGGATTAAATGTCTCCTAACAAGGACTAATATATACTGAATGTATTTCATAGACTCCTAATAGGGTCTATCCTTTAACAAGGAACTTGTATATTAGTAAATCATTTTTGTGGGTATCATCCCCACTGGGGTTTTCCCTTTGATCAAGGGTTTCCCTAGTTAATATATATATATTATTATTGTGCATGAGTATCTTGTTATTGTTTCTTATTATAGTGCTCATATGGTTCAGATTTATTAAGGATGTTAATTGTGATAATAGTTATATAAATGATTCAACACCCCCCCCTTCCCCCTCTCAATTATATTGGTGGACTATATATTATAACAAAGGAAGACCTAAAGAAGGTTATACAAAAAATCATGACACCTCAAAGACTAAAGGGCAAGGTGATCATCACCAAAAAGAGTTTAGTACAAACCTCTGTCAAGATATTAACAAGTAGTCCATCAAAGAAGAGAAAGTAGGAAAATGTACAAGCCAAGCTAAATAAGATGAAGCTAATTATTGCACAATAGGAGGAGGAAGATGAAGAAAATAATGAGTCTAATGAGACTAGTAAGCTACTAGTGGTAAATAGACTCCCTCCAACTACTATTGATCAGGTATGTGCAAACCTGATAGAATAAGAACTTATAATGGGACTCAAAGACATTTAGTATGATTCTTTCAATAATTATGATCAATTTAAAATTGAAGGTACAATGATTGATATGATCATCTAATTTAGACACACACTCTTGGAATTAGCAATAGGATTTCCAACAATATTGTACAAAAGAGTGGATGCTAACTGGAAATGGGAATTTTCCACTAGAAACAAAATAAGAGAAACAACATTGGCACAAGTTATGCCAGATTTGGGGAAGACATATATGTCTATAGCCCTTAAATATTTTGTTAAGAAGTTTATGCTAAGAGATAGGGCATATAAAGTTATGAAGGATAAAGATCATGAATTTGATAAAGATAGTATAAGAGTATGGAAAGAAGCATTTGGATTACTTTCTCCAATAGTAGAGTGAGGGAAGGTTAAGATGCTATTGAATTCAAAGATGAATATAAGAAAGAAGTGGCCAAGCTGATAGAATAAATTGAAGGACTTGTTAATGGTTATCAGTAGAAGGACATTATCACAGTTGAAGATGACACTAGCACCCCTCTACCTAATCCTAATATATTGACTAAAGAAGATATTCAAGGATTAATGAAGGACTCAAGAAAACTCTGTAAAAACTTGATTTTACTATAGATATAAGAATATCTAGTGTTTGAAGTCAAGAAGACTGATGATGTTATAGTTGTCCCAGTTATAGAGGCTAAAAGTGTTCAGCAACTTGGTAAGGCATTAATTGTATATTTTACACTAACTTTTATGCTAATTTTGAAAATGAAAATAAACTTTGAGAAAGATCATGCACCAAGATGGTAGAAGTTGAATTAACATAGAAAGAGAAAGAGGCTACTCAAGATCTTATTCAATTGCTAAGTGCAAAGATTGCAAAACCTACACAAGTAACACCTAGGAAATAGGTGATTTCTACACTAGTGTAGTACCCAAAAGAGAGATCCAGTGAGAATGGGAAGAAATTACAATTATCACTACCTAATGATATACCCTCTAGATCTCAAGATGTGACTCATAGAGTAGAGGATGATGATGAGTTAGTGAACATTGATGAGGTAATTACATTACCTAAATATGTTTTGAACAATCTAACACTGCAAAAAATGCAAGAATCGCAAATCTTGTTGAGTCATAAACAAAACAAGAACATCTAAAAAGAGAGTAGAATACAACATAGGTATTACATACTATTAATAATATCTTCTCAAATGCATTTGGAATTATAGATATAAATAAATAGCATAGGATTTTGAATCAGCTTGTATATGTACTATACAAAATTTTGATAAATGACATAGAGACAAAAAAAAGTTATTACAATGGTCTTAATGAACAATGGAGCATAAAATCGTATGGAAAGTCTTGCAAGAACTTGTATAGAGACAAGCCAAGATTTTTGCATCTATTACATAGTTGGGCATAATTTTGAAGACTATCAATTCTTTGTAGTTGAAATTTTGTGGTATAGATTTCTTTACAGCAAATACTCGATAATAATTAGCGCTATTACATGCATAAATGAGAGATAATGTTATCACATTGGGAAAGAACACAATTTCAAGATCATCCTCCTACAATGAATTGACTTTTAGTCAAATGAGGCTATATGAGATCAAGGATAGAGATGCAAAGATAAGAAATAAGTTAGCATTAATTCACTTCATCTTGCCACATATTGAGATAGTTCAAAAGGTAATCTATGTTGCCAAAGGTATTTTGAAGAAAGAGACACATTTTACAAACATTACAAGATTTATTGACCTATCTGTTGAGCAAGAAATTTAATCTCAAATTCCTGAATAAATAGAGGATAGATGGAATAAAGGCTATGCCAATATTGTAGCAAGTCATCAAAAATTCATTGAGATGTTTCAACTCACCCCACAAACCCCAAGTTACATCATTGACAAAAAAAGGGGGGGATATTAATGAGAAAGATGAAATAATGTGAATGGGGAGATAAGCAATAAAGAAGGGGATATGAAGTAGATATCAAGTTGAACAGAATCAATTTTTGGTCTCAAGGGGAGAATAAATTTTTGGGACAAAATGATTTCAATACAAAGTGTTTTTTCCACTAATGTCAAAGGGGGAGATTGTTGATCTCTAAGCCTATGGTTTTGATTAGTGTCCAAAAACTTAATCATTTACAAGTCATTTAGTAGGAAAGATTGCAAGGTCACCACTGTGACCAAGTTATCTAGTAAAGGCCGAGTGCATAAAACTTATATTGAGCAAGATAGTGATTGATGAGCATTTAATAGAGATTGAGAATATATGCAAGCCAAGGAATACAATATTGTAAGGAAACTCAAGTGCAGAAACAACTTCCTACACTAATCTCTTAAGAGAAGTATGGTGCAAATCCTATTAAAATCTTTTACACTTGCAGATTCAATATCATGTAAATAACAATATTTCAGCCCACCAAGCATAAATAAAATAGATAGAGAAAGAAACACATAATACAAATATTTTTTGGTGGGGAAAAACCTTTCAGTAAAACAACCCCACCCCTCTAGAACTTGCACAATGTATTATCTTCAACACAAGGTTACAATACACTTGCAATGCAAGTTCAATAGCGACAACAAAAGACTCCAGTAGCAACTCACACTACCAACAATACACTTTTTCGCATCCCACATCTTCACAACCCTAAAAACACTTATAATATGCACTTCACTTTTAGGGCTACTCCCAAAGGCAACCGTATTAGAGTTTTACCATTCTCCGAGAAAATAGGAACCCCCAAAAAAATTTGGGGGTTACTATTGGGGTAGAGTGTACAGTACTCAAACTTATTAGTTGCCACATGTCTTCAACTATCATTGAATCTTCTTGATATAGCTCTTACGTGTCATAGGAATCCATCATAACCATCTTAGCGATGATCTCCTTATACACAATTCAACATGCCAACACATCAACATTATTTGCAAGAAATACATTTTTACAAAATAAATAATAAGAATAGGAATTATCCAAGGTTGAGACACCTTATTCCTAAAAAATATGAGTCAAACGATATAAAGAAGATTGAGCATACTAAAAATTCAGTAAGAGCTGAGAAATCATATATATAAAAGTCTACTAATAGTATGAAGGTTTATGCATACCCAAGCATTAGAGAATTCAAGTGTTGAGTAATTTAGTTTTGATATGATAGTTTTTAATGGCACAAATACATATGTAAACCATTTTTTCTGACACTTATATGGTATTTTATATTTGTAGAGCCAGATTAGATGTTGTTTACGCCTCATTATACAAGGTATTGATCCCAAGGAAATTAATTCAACCAATCAACAAAATTTATGTAAAAAAAGGTGATGAAGTTTAAGTAATTGACCATGATTTGGAAACTTGACACAACATCTATTTAAGGAGGATTTTGACCCTAGAATTGTATAGAACATAGAGAGATTGCAAGTGTTGTGAATTTTTATCAAGATGTAAATATGCAAGTGAAGGAGTACGAAAAAGTTTTAGAGACTAATCAAGTAGAGAGAAATTAGAGCAGTGAAGGACTAGATAGAGATATTAGATTAGGATAATCAAATCAAAGTCATAGGAAAGAGGAGACCCAGTATCATCTTGCAAAGCATATCAAAGGTCAAGTACTAAATCAATTTTTTTTTTATTGAGACAGGGTAAATATCTGAAAAAATTAGTCCTAACAAACCTATGTAAATCTCCTAATAGATTTCTTACTTCATTATGAGTGTAAATAAAATATTGTAACAAGTTGAGACCTAATAGTCTCTTAATCTTTTAATAGGGTAGACCCCTCAAAAGTAGATCATAACTTATGATCAAATATTGTAACCTTAACAGGTTCACTTTATTTTTTGCAACAGTAAATATTTGCAAGTTTTATCCTTAGCCTAGTTTTACCTTTAGCTTGAAGTGCTTACCAAATCGTTGCATTATATGTTGAACTCTTATGGAAGTGATGCATTTCATTTATGTTCTGAAATTTTATTTTTATTGATAGATATGTGAGATGAATTAGGTGTGAATTTATATTATTGGTTTTGAAGATAAAATTTTAAGTTTTTTATTCAAACCACACCCCCCCCCCCAACCCCACCCAACCTCTTAATATCTTGTTCCCCATATACTTATTCCAACATACATTACACATTACATTAAAATAGTATATCTTTCCATAGTTACAAGTAATTTATCATCTCATCATCTTCATAAATTTAAATATGATGAACATATGATGATGTGCATTTAACCAAGCCATCTTCATCATGTCTTCAACCTTTGCCTCATCTCACTCAACTAGATTCCATCTGTATTAGGAGATACAATCCTAATAGTACCCACTTTCTCAAAATGCTATATGAAAGTGCCTTCACTAGATTATTCATAACTCTATCTAGTCTTCATCTCTTCATATGCAATCTTAAATATAGTTAATATACATACTCTAGAAAATAATTCCAAGTGCACATAAGCTAATCTTCAATCCTTAATCCATGTGAAGAAAAACTTTGTTAGTTGCACTCCATGTCTTCACAAAATAACAAGTATGTTGACATCAATAAAAAACTTTGTCATGAATACAACACATAACCAATGAATCATGTGTCCAACACTACTAGGATACTCTACCATAGGAATACTACTAGTATTCATGCTATCAATCTCTCCCTTTGGCATTGATGGAAACATAGACAAAAAACATCTAAGTTCCATTATTACCAGATATATCTCTTTTGCATCTTCTCCCCCATTCATGCTATCCAAAAATGTAGCCGTGCACAAGGAAGGTGTAAATCTCCCCCATACATCAACATCTTTCAAATCATCTTCATCAATAAAATCCTCTTCATAAATCAATATTAATCTCTCCCTTAAAGGATAATCTTACATGCATTATTCACTCCCAAACATACATATCAAAGGATGTTTTTTATGTACATAGCTCCCCCATTGACATTAATGAAAAAGGTTTCATTGTATGAATTATCAAATTATAACTACAATAAGATAAAGTATTTGAGACACTATTAAATACCAATACCAAGGGTCATTAATAACTCAAATCAAACACAAATAATCCCCCATAGGAGAAGAATAAAGCATCCTGTCTAGATAAAAGAAATAGTGTTATGCTACTACTGGACTGATTCAATCTTTGCATCAACTTCTCAAAAGCAAGTTAGGGCATAACCCCAAGCATATATCTCAAGTACTCAAATGTGTCCTTTGAGAAAGGGTTTGTAAACATGTTTTCTATCTACTCCTTTGTGCTAACATACTCCAATATGTTATATTTATCTATAACTTTTTCTCTCAAAAAGTGATACTTAATAGATATATTATGTTAGAATTGCTTTAGAATAACTGAGAGGGGGGGAGGGAGTGGTTGAATAAATTATTCAAGGTCCAAATGTCCTATTCAAAATTTTCACTAAATGTAGTGAACTCATTCAACCATTCATTCATCCAAGCTTTAACTTATCTAATAAGCAAGTTACTATAAATCAACATGCAAGTATAATACATAAGAAATCAACACATGACACAATGATTTACTTGGAAACCCAACTTGGGAAAAACCACTAGTAACATGCTACTCAATTCTCACCCTTCTAAAGTGATGTCTGTTGAAAGCATGCCCTATTATAGGCTTACAACACACTATTAAATGTGGCCTTGTTAGAGGATTTAACCACCTTGTTAGAAGTGGGCCTAGTTAAAGGACTTTAGAACATTCACTTGTGATGTCACCCTATTAAAGGATTTACAAATGGCTGTTAGGCCAACCTAAGTCCATAGGATTTTCTGATCTAATACAATTTCTAGAGAGTATTAGAAAATCTTGACCTGACTACAACATACAACTTATCTTGTAGATCTCAAATCACTTCTTAGCTCATACCCTTGTCTAGCCTTCAATTTTTGTAGCTGTTGACATCTTGCCCTCCTTTCAAGATTTGTCACCTTAAGTCTCCATACTCAGTGTACTAGTTCAATCATCTCTTCATGACCACTTGTAGAAGCAGAGCCTCTATGCTCTTCCTTCTCCTGGATGTCTTCTTCTTGACACCCTTCTAACAACTTTGTAGACTTGGCTCTTTTGCAGCAACAATATTAGCAGCTCTTTTCTTCTTGGTCTATAACTCCTTAAAAAGAAGTCTTGGAGTTCCTTTTCCCACTAAATTCTTCCATTTTTCAATTTTCAATTCACATGGATTAGGTAGGATTCATTGCATCTAACCCATATTTTGTTTCCTCCAGAAACTTCTTGAATAATCTTTTAAAATTTGCCCAAAAAACATCTTACATAGGATTCTGTGCCAACAACTCATCATCCCTATCTTTCAACTCATTCACAAAATTCAATTCAGCCACTATGTTAGCTTAGATTTGGTGAATGTTCATCTCTTTAAAATAATGCAACAGCTCGACACTGTTGAAATACTGGTGCTCAGCACATACTATGTTACTCGGCATTAACTATGTTTTTTCTGATGCTTGGCACTTGAAGATCACTCAGCACCAACTAAATTTTTTTTTATGCTTGGCACCTGATCTTCATTTGGCACTTGAAGATCACTTGGAAAACTTTAGAAATGTATGGTACATGGCTCCTACTAAGAATTTTCTCGGGTTCAACTAACTCACTCGGCACCCACTATAGATTTTAGTCTAAGCTTTGCAATCTACCTTGTTACAACTTCTTCCTTGAATGTTTTCAAGTGTGACCACCCTCTATATCTTTAAGTATGTCATCAATACATTACTTAACCATTTTCTTAATTGATCCTTGCACTTCATTATAACATTATAACTCAACCTTTCCTTTAGGTGCTCTTGTTACATCTTGTTGATCAAATCCTCTTCATCAATCAACTAAGTAATAGTACTTGGATCTTTTAAGAAAAATATCATCCCTAAAAATAGTAGGTTTGACATCAATGAAAAAACAATGATTTAAAACATTCTTTTACAAAAATCTCCCTCTTTGATCTTTAACAACAATGAGCTTTTCAATCAAATTTCAACCATTCTCCCTCTTTGGCATTGATGGAAAACCAAGCTGATAAACCATCAGACTAAAGCATTCAATCAAATGCTAGCTAGGTTAGAACAATAAGTCAAAAGCCAAAAAGTAAATTGTAACATCACATCTTCTTCTTCTAATTGCTTCATTTCAACTTCTCCCTCTTTCCTATTGTATCCTTGTTCTTTGTCTTTATCCCTTTATATTGTTCATCTTTAGCTATTCTAATCAACCTCTAAAATCTCCCTCTATCTTTATTTCAGTTGTCTACTTCTCCCTTCTTTTTTGATATTTTTATCTTCAATAGTTGTTGTTCAATTGTTTACTTCTCCCTCTTTGACAACAATTCCAAAGACATATTAGTATCTTAATATGTAGATGTAGCTCTTACAGGTTCATTTAATGTCTCCCTTTGTCACCTTGCTTGTGATTAATTTGGAATTTTAGCACTTCTACTACTTTAGGCATGGATCCCAAAGTAAACATCTTCTGTATCAATGTGTAAAATCTTCAAATTTAGCTTATTTGATGCAAGGCATACTTGCTTTTTGGTTCAAGTAGCCTTACTAGGGGTATCACCCCTAACTTACCTCTAAGATATCAGTAATCTATTCTTTTGAGCTAAAATATTCCATCTTCACTTGTTTGTCTTCCACCAGCTCTCTTACATAGTGACACTTGATTGCAATATGCTTAGTTTTAGCATGCATTACTGGATTCTTTGATATATTGATGGTACTTGTATTATCACAATAAAGTGTCATAGGCTCATTTAATTCTTCATTCATACCTTGCAGTAAATGTTTGATCCATACAATATTGGTGTAGTTTATAGTAGCTTCCACATATTCAGCTTCACTAGTGGACTATGAGGTGCAACTTTTCTTTTTGCTTGTCCATGTAATCAATCTCTTTCCTATGAAGAGTGCTCCTCCACTGGTGCTTTTTCTATCATCAATGTTACCTCCCCAATCTGCATCAGTGTAGGATTTTAGTTCAAACTTCTTATTCCTCTTATAGTATAGACCAAAGTCATCAATTCCTTTCAAGTATCTTAGTATTCTCTTCACTACCATTAAGTGATTTTCTCTTGAATTTGCAAAAAATCTTGCTACTATTCCAATAGCTAATGCAATGTCTAGTCTACTATGTACAACATATTGTAGTTTGCCAATCATTGACCTATACAATGTCTGATTTACTTCAGCAAACTCATCGTTCTTGGATAGCTTATGGCTTGTTGCCATTGGTGTGCTGATTGGTTTTGAGTCTTCTAACCCAAATGTTTTGAGTACTTCCTTGAGATATTTGGATCGAGTCACAAATATGCCATGCTTTAATTAATGTACTTGTAATTCAACAAAGAATTTGATTTCTCCAAATATTGACATCTCAAATTCATGCTTCATTTGATCAGCAAAATCTTTGCATAATACATCTTTTCCTCCAAATATTATAGCATCAACAAAGATTTATGATATCAAAATGTCTTTACCTTCCTCAAGTTTGACAAGTTGTTGTTGTCATCTATTCTTTCAAATCCTATCTTCACAAGATACTTGTGCAACCTCTCATACCATGCTCTTGGTGCTTGCTTCAATCCATAAAGTGCTTTGTGTAGCTTGCAGACCATGTCCTTTTTCTTCTTAACAAAAAATCCATTTGGTTGTTCTATGTAGACTTCCTCATCTAGTATACCATTCAAAAAATAAAACTTCACATCCATTTGGTAGACTTTGAAACCTTTGTGTTCAGCATATGCAAGTAATGTTCTTACTCTTTCCATTCTTGCAATAGGGGCAAATGTTTCTCCATAATCCAATCCTTCTTCTTGTGCATAGCCTTTGCAAACTAGTCTGGCTTTGTTTCTTGTTATCTCACCATTCTCATCAAGTTTGTTTCTAAACACCCATTTTGTACCAATCACATTCTTATCAACTGGTCTAGGAACTAAAGACCATGTTTTGTTCTTCTCAATCTAATCTATCTCTTCTTTAATAGCTTTATACCAGTAATCATCTTGTAATGCATCTTTTACTATTTTGGGTTCAACCTTGCTTAGCAAATATGATTCATTCCTGACCGTATTCCTTTTCATTGGTCTAGCATCCTTGTCACCAATTATTTGATCTATAGGGTGATGTCTTCTTACATACTTGGCTAATATGGGTTCAATCCTTCTTTCCATGTTTGATCCTTCAGCTTTAGAGTCATTTCATTCTTCTTCATCTAGCATTTCATCATTCCTTTCTTGCATATTATTTTCTAAATTAGAATGTGCATTTTCTACAATCTATAGCTTAGCTTCTAAATGCATCTCGGCATTCACTGGTTGAGACTTGACAGATACTAAAGTTTGTTACTGATTCCCAACTTGTTTTGCAGCATTTTCTTCAACTGTCATTCCTTCATAGAAGTATACAAAGGATCTATAATCCTCTGTTTTCTTTGAATTATCAACTTGAACTTCTACATGCTCATCAAAATTTACATTTGCACTTTTCACAACTTTTTTAGTATTAACATTCAAACACTTAGATGCCTTACTTTTAGTGGAGTATCCAACTTTTTGCATCAAACTTTCAATTCCTGATATCTTTTAGAATATAGAATTTACGACCAAATACTTTGAAATGTTTAACATTATGTGAATGACCATATGATAATTTAAAAGGTGTTGCATCTATACCTTTCTTGACTTGAACTCTATTTAGTGTGTAGACTACAATACTTACAGCTTCTCTCCAATACTTTAGTGCAACATTTTTCTCCATCATCAAGGTTCTAGCATATTCAATCACTAACCTATTCCTCCTTTCAGCAATACCATTCTGTGGTGGAGTTCTTGGTGCTGACATTTGTCTTTTGATACTTTTATTATTGCAAAATATTTCAAATTCTCTTGATGTGAACTCACCTCCTCTGTCTAACCTTAGGCATTTCAGGTTCTTTCCTATTTCCTTCTCAACTCTAGCTAGATACCACTTGAACATTTGGAATGCATCAAATTTTTTTCTTTAAGAACATAGTAGTCATCATACTAGAATAGTCATCTACAAATAGCATTATGTATCTATCTCCTAGGTAGCTTTGCACTTCTATTGGGCCACATAAGTTTGTATGGACTAAATCTAGTACTTCATTGGAAGTGTATGTTTTTCTTTTGAGACTAGACTTAGTCATCTTCCCTAGTTGAAATTGTGTGCACATTGTGTTTTCAGGTTTCTTCAACTTGGGCAACCCTCTAACTTTCTTTTTCTTGCTAACACTGATTAGATTATCAAAGTTAACATGACACAACCTTTTATGCCACAACCACACATCATCAAGGCTAACAACAAGACATGTTGCATCTTTCGTATCTAGGTAAAATAGATTACTCCTAGGTTGTTCACCCTTTCCTATTAGATTTCCATCAGTGTCATAGATCTTGGTAGTTTTGTTTTCAAATTCAACTTTGCAACCTACATTGCCTAACTGTGATGCACTCAACAAGTTTTAGTTCAATCCTTCAACATAGTATGCATTATCACATGAAATTTTCTCTATAAGTTTGATAGAGCCTTTTCCTTTGATTTGACATGGGGCATCATTACCAAATCTAACACTATTTCCATCATATTGAGTAAAGGTAATTACCTTACTTTTGTCTCCTGTCATGTGATGTGAGCATCCACTATCTATGATCCATTTGTCATTCTTGTTCACATAGGTAACCAATGTTGTTTCTTCATCGTCATCTTTGTCTGATTCATCCTTCATGGCTACATAGACTAATTCATCATCATTTTCATCAGAGTCTTCTTCAACAATGTAGCATCTCTTGCCTCATCTTCTCTCTCTTTTTTGAACTTGTTTCCTTCTTTGTAGTTCTTCTTCTATGGACATCTTGCAGCTATATGACCAACTTCATTGAAATTGAAACATATGATAGGGAGCTTACCTTTGAATTTTCCTTTTCCTCTATGAAATATCCTAGCCAGTAGTGCTTCTAACTATTCCACATCTTCCTCATCTGTGCTACTATCACTAGATGCATGTTTTCCTTTTCTTCTTCTGTTGCTTAATGTGTCCTCTTTAGTATCTTTCATTATCATCTTGGCCTTGAAAGAAAATTCAAGGTTCTCAGGTCTGTAGTTGTCAAACAATAAGTCTTCCAACTATTCCTTCAAAGGTTAGTGTGTTCCCTTGTACACACCTCAGCTTTTGGATGGCTAAAACTCTTAGGGCATAGATAGGGAGTAGAGTTATTAACTATTTGTTGATTGTTGTTTCTTCTTCCAATTGTCCACCTAGACTTATTATTGTACTCACCACTTCTTTCATTCTTGTAGCATACTGAGCAACATTTTCTCCTTCCTCCATCTTCATGTCATCAAACTTTCCTCTTAGGTTTTATCTCTTTACTCTCTAGACATTCTGATCTCCTCCATAGATTTCTAACAAGGTTTTCCATATCTTGAATGTAGTGTCACAGTTTTTGATTTCATCATATTCTACATAGCTAAGTGCAAAGATAATCTCCAAAATTGCTTGGTTATGCTCCTTCCTTTTGTTCAAATTATCTATAGTAAGAGGTCCTACTAGAGTTACATGTTCTATTCCAATTGAGGTTTGTGCATAGTCACCTATTGATCAAAGGTGTGATTTCATCAAACTTTGCCATGCAACAAAGTTGCCTTTTCTGAGCTTGGGAACTTCTCTCTTGGACATCTTAATCTTTCTACTTCTAGTACCTTAAAACTAAAATAGAAGATGGCTCTGATACCAATTTTTAGAATTACTTTAGAATAACTTGGGGGGGGGGGGGGGGGGGTGTGAATCAGTTATTCAAGGTCCAAATTTCCTATTCAAACTTTTCACTAAATGTAGTGAACTCATTCAACCATTCATTCATCCAAGCTTTAACTTATCTAATAAGAAAGTTATTGTAAATCAACATGCAAGTATGACACATAAGAAATCAACACATGACATGATGATTTATGTGGAAACCCAATTTGGGAAAAACCACCAGTAACATACTACTCAATTCTCACCCTTCTAAAGTGATGCCTTTTGAAAGGCCTACCCTATTAAAGGCTTACAACACACTGTTAAATGTGACCTTTTTAGAGGATTTAACCACCCTATTAGAAGTGGGCTTGGTTAAAGCACTTTAGAACATTCACTTAGAATGTCACCCTGTTAAAGGATTTACAAATGGCTACTAGGCCAACCTAAGTCCATAGGATTTTTTGATCTAATACAATTGCTAGAGAGTATTAGAAAATCTTGACTTGACTACAACATACAACTTATCTTACACATCTTAGATCACTTCTCAGCTCATACCCTTGTCTGCCCTTCAATTTTTGCAACTCTTGATAGCTTGCCCTCCTTTCAAGCTTTGTCACCTTGAGTCTCCATACTCATTATACTAGTTCAATCATCTCTTCATGAACACTTGTAGAAGCAGAGCCTCTGTGCTCTTCCTTCTCCTGGATGTCTTCTCCTTGACACCCTTCTAACCACTTTGTAGACTTGTCTCTTTTGCAACAATAGTAGAAGTAGCTCTTTGCTTCTTGGTCTATAACTTCTTAAATAGAAGTCTTGGAGTTCCTTTTCCCACTCGATTCTTCCATTTTTCAATTTTCAATTCACATGGATTAGGTAGGATTCATTGCATTTGTCCCATATTCTATTAACTCCAAAAACTTCTTGAATAATCCTTTAGAATTTGCCCAAAAATGGCTTACGTAGGATTTTATGCCAACAACTCATCATCCTTATCTTCCAACTCATTCACAAAATTCAATGCAGCCACTATGTAGGCTTAGATTTGGTGAATCTTCATCTTTTTAAAATAATGCAGTAGCTTGGCACATACTGTGTTACTCGTCATCAACTGTGTTTTTCTTGATGCTCAGAACCTGAAGATCACTTGGCACCAACTAAAATTTTTTTGATGCTTGACACCTAATCTTCACTTGACACTTGAAGATCACTTGGCACATACTATAAATTTCTATTACTCAGCTCCTACTTAGAATTTTATCGACTTCAACTAACTTTCTTGACACCCACTAAAGATTTTAGTCTAAGCTTTACAATCAACCTTGTTACAACTTCTTCCTCGAATGTTTCCAAGTGTGACCACCCTCTATATCTTTGAGTATGTCATCAATACATTACTTAACAATTGTCTTAACTGATCCTTGCACTTCATTACAACATAACTCAACCTTTCCTTTAGATGCTCTTGTTCCATCTTGTTGATCAAATCCTCTTCATCAATCAACTAAGTTATAGTACTTGGATCTTATAAGCAAAATATCATCCCTACAAATAGTAGTTTTGACATCAATGACAAAACAATGATTAAAAACATTCTTTTACAACAATCTCCCTCTTTGATCTTCAACAACACTGAGCTTTTCAATCAGATTTCCAACATATTCTTTGTCTTTGAATATAAAATTAGAATCGTTGGCATACTCACTATACTTGTTTTATCACAATGTACAATAATAGGCTCTATAAACTCAATCCTAATGTATATTAACATTTCTTTGTCCAAATAATCTAATTATAATTTTTTTTTGCTACATACTCTGCATCTATCATAATATATTAGATATAATAATCTTTCTTGTTTAGCGAAGAAACCAATATTCATCCTAAGAAGAATGCTCCATTATTGGCACTCTTTCTATCATCTACACTTCCTACCTAATCTACACCAATGTATGCACATAAAGTAAAATCATGTGATTTTTCATACCATAATCCATAATCAAGTGTACCTTTCAAATACCTAAAAATTCAATTTACTATTGCATAATGTCTCTTTAGCATCTTAAGATTTCCATAATTCCAATTACATTAGCTATATTAGGTCTAGTATGGGATTCAATACTAGACTATACTTTTTCTTTTCAACAATATGAGATTCATCTTTGGTAGACAATTTATATCCATTTACCATAGGAGTTCTAACTAGTTTGCAACTTTCCAATCGAAATCTCTTTGATCCATCTTTAAGATACTTATCTTGTGATATAAAAATACCACATTTGTTTTGTTTAATATAGAGTCCCAAGAAGTAGTTCATCTAAAAAATCATACTCATTTCAAATTATCTCTTCATCTCCTCTAAAAATTCCTATCTTGCTTCATCATTACCTCAAAAAATTATGTCATCCATAAATACTACAACAATTGGTAATCCCTTGTCATATTTTTTTAGATACAAGTTACTATTAGCATTACCTTTCACAAATCCCAAGTTTTTCAAATGTTTATCCAAACTTGCATACTAGGCTCTAGGTCCTTTATTTCATTCCATATAGTGCTTTTCAATTTGGAAACCATATCATTCTCATCTATCAAAGGAAAACCATCAAGATGCTCAATTTATACCTCTTCTTCAAGATCTCCATGTAGAAAAGATGACATGACATCCATTTGATAAACTTTAAACTTTTTGTTAGATACATATTATAAAAACATTCTTACTCTTCTAATCTAAGAATAGGTGAAAACATTTCTTCAAAATAAATTCCTTCCTTTTGTAACCTTTACATACCAATCTTGTTTTATTCCTTACAACTTCACCCTATGCATTCATCTTGTTTCTAAATACCCATTTAGTTCCAATAACATTCTTATCCTTAGGTCTAGGAACCAATTCCTATGTTTTTTTCTTTTCAATTTTCTCTAGTTCCTCTTCCATATCTTTTATCCAATAACCATCCTTTCAAGCTTCATTGGAATTCTTAGTTTCAACTTGAGAAGTTAAACATAGTTATTCTTATACCTTATGTTTTGTCATCATTCCTTTATCCTTGCTTCCAATGATCTATTTAGTAGGGTGATTCTTTTCCAAATTTCTATTAGGTACCACTGTCTCAACTTTTATTTCTATTGTAGGGTTAGATCTAGGTTCTTCTATATGTTATTCTCTTCGAATTTCAGTATATAAATCAATATCGGGCTCATAAAATAATTCTTTCTTAACATTCTCCCTATTAGTTCTCAGATTACTATCTTCGTCAAAATTATAATCAAGTATTCTTTCCTAAATTCTAAACTTTTCATCAACTTTCACATTAACACTTTCAACAATAGTCTTATAACTCTAATGAAAACATCTATGTCTCTTTCTTTTCAATGAATATCAAAGAAAAATGAACTCATCACTTCCCGAATTAAACTTTCCAATGCCATCATCTATTTCAATGTAGCATTTATTTCCAAAGATTCTAAAATACTTCATAGAAGGTGCATATCCAAACCAAAGTTTAGAATGTGTCTTGCCACTCCCTTTCTTGATTTGAAATATGTTCATAGTGTATTTTATTATATTTATTGATTCCCTCCAAAATCTTTTTGATACGTTGTTTTCAAACATCATCTCTCTTTTTTCCTCTATTGTTGATCTATTTCTCCTTTCTAGTATCCCATTTTGCTTGGGTATTTTAGGGGTTGAAAGTTATCTATACTATTATCCTAAAAAAGAAAATTAAACTCATTTGAATTTAAATGTCCTCCTCTATTAGATCTCAAACATCTAATCTTAAAACAAAATTCATTTTCAACTCTACTCTTAAAAATCTTGAATTTCTCAAAAGATTCATATTTTTCTATAAGAAATGCAACCCACATCATTCTAGTGAAATCATAAATAGAAATCATAAAATACCTTTCACCAGAGAATGTTATAGTATTTGTAGGACCATTCAAATATATGTGGACCATGTCGGATTTTTTGAAAGTGGTAAAAAATTTTCTTAGAAATGAACTTTTCTTCTATTTCATCATTACACATTCTTTACACACCATGTTAGCAGGTTTCACAATCTTTGGTAAATCTCTAACTATAAATGTAATAGTAACCTTCAGAATGCTATCAAAGTTGATATTACAAAATATCTTATTCCATAACCAACTATCATCCACTTTAGCTACTAAACATGTCATCTCAATAGGATTCAACTAAAATACATTACCTTATGTCCTTGTACTAGTATCAATCAACTCACCATTTTTATCTTTGATTATGTAAGTCTTCTCTTGTAAACTAAAACTATTATTCCTTGTCAACTAGTTTTCCAACACTTAAAATATTATGTTTCAAACCATCCACAAAGAAAACATCACCAATGTTAGTATTTCCATCAAGTAATAGATCATTTAGCTTTTATATGATAGGTTGCACTATTTCCAATCCTAACTACTCCTCCATCATCTCTATTGAACTCAACAAACTTATGTACATTTCTAGTTATATGATGGGAACAACCACTATCTATAACCCAAATTGATTTCTTCTTTTCAACTTCTAATAATAATATTTTTTCTTCTCTAGCTTTTTCATTTTTATGATTTTGTTTCTTAATAGAAACAAATCCTATTTCATCCTCCTCATCATCACTTCTAGTCAAGAAGTCTACAATTTTGAAATTAATATCACCATATTCATCAACACAAAAGTAATCCTTAGGTACTCTTAATTTATAATGATTTATAGGCTTAAAATTCTTTATTCTCTTAGGAAAGTCCAAAGAATAATTACCAAGTTCATTTCATGTCCAACATTTAATAAAAAAATTTATCTTTAGGTTGTCTCTTCATAAGTGGTGCATGTCCTTCCTCAATCTTCTTTTCTTCATCATCTCTAGATTGGCTTCTATTGGCATAATCTCCATTTGTACTTGCACTTATTTTCAATATAGGTTTCTCTCTTAGTATGCCAAAAGCAGTTTCTACTCTAAGAAATTCTCCACTTTCTCTCATCCACATTTCAGCTGCCTGTAATCTTCCAAGAATATTTTCTCTTGCAAAATCATATGTGCAGGGAATAACTTGTTTCAATCATCTATGTTGTCATTTTGTATACTAGTGTCAAAGTCTTCAATATTTTCCATACAACTTCATATTCTGTTTTCTCTACTTGAAAAGTCTTAATTCCTATAACAATATCTAATATTCTACCAAAATGACTTCTAATAGATTCCCTTGCATCATCTTGGAATCTTCAAATAAACATGCCCCACTCTTTAATGTAACCTTTTGAGCATGTTTATCAACTTAAAATGTACTTTGTAAAGCATTTTGAATTTCATTAGCAAGTCTTAAAGATTTTACCTAACCAAACCCAATTTCAAGAAGAGATGATAATAGCACTTCTCTAGCAATCATATTAAAAATGAATATATATTTCTATATTGTTTCACATCCCTCAAGATCCTTTTCTTCAATCAAAGTCTTTTTAATTTTTAGTCATTAACTAGTATTCTAGACCCATGCATAGTAGATGTGTCTTCATCTTTTATTTCCAACTATCATCGTTAACTCCATCAAACTTTAAACTCTCTCTTGAAATGAATTTCCATAGATTTCCTTAAGTTATTAAGATTTTCTTTTAAGGACCTAATGCTCTAATACCAATTGTTAGAAAGTAAAATCTCTCAAGATAACTGAAAAGGGGGAGGTGAATCAATTATGCAACTAAAAAAACTCTCAATATCTTCTTTAATTATGAAACATGTAAATAGTCTATGCAACAACCATAGAAAGATAATAATACACAAAAATAATAGATTTTTTTTATCTAGGGAAACCCTTGACTGGAGGGGAAAACTTGATGGGGATGGAACCCACAAAATGATGTACTAATATAAAAGTTCCTTGTGAAATAATGGACCTTATTAAGATTCAATGAAATATAATTAGTACATGTGTTAGTATTTCCATCAAGTAATAGATTGTTTTCCTTTTATATGATAGGCTGCACTATTTCCAATTCTAACTACTCCTCCATCATCTCTATTGAACTCAACAAACTTATACATATTTCTAGTTATATGATGGGAACAACCACTATCTATAAACCAAATTGATTTCTTCTTTTCAACTTCTGATAATAATATTTTTTCTTGTCTAGCTTCTTCATTTTTATGACGTTGTTTCTCATTAGAAACAAATCCTATTTCATCCTCCTCATCATCACTTTTAGTCAAGAAGTCTACAATTTTGAAATTACTATCACCATCTTCATCAACACAAAAGAAATCCTTAGGTACTCTTCATTTATAAGGATTTATAGGCTTGAACTTCTTTATTTTCTTAGGAAAGTCCAAAGAATAATTACCAAGTTCATTTCATGTCCAACATTTGATAAAATTTGTTATCTTTAGGTTGTCTCTTCATAAGTGGTGCATGTCCTTCCTCAATCTTCTTGTCTTCATCATCTCTAGATTGGCTTCTATTGGCATAATCTCCATTTGTACTTGCACTTATTTTCAATATAGGTTTCTCTCTTAGTATGCCAAAAGTAGTTTCTACTCTAAGAAATTCTCCACTTTCTCTCATCCACATTTCAGCTGCCTATAATCTTCCAAGAATATTTTCTCTTGCAAAATCATATGTGTAGGGAATCACTTGTTTCAATCATCTATGTTGTCATTTTTTATACTGGTGTCAAAGTCTTCAATATTTTGCATACAACTTCATATTCTGTTTTCTCTACTTTAAAAGTCTTAATTCCTATAACAATCTCTAATATTCTACCAAAATGACTTCTAATAGATTCTCTTCCATCATCTTGGAATCTTCAAATAAACATGTCCAACTCTTTAATGTAACCTTTTGATCATGTTTATCACCTTAAAATGTACTTTGTAAAGCATTTTGAATTTCATTAGGAAGTCTTAAAGAGTGTACCTAACCAAACTCAATTTCAAGAAGAGATGATAATAGCACTTCTCTAGCAATCATATTGAACATGAATATATATTTCTATATTGTCTCACATCCCTCAAGATCATTTTCTTCAATCAAAGTCTTTTTAATTTTTAGTCATTAACTAGTATTCTAGACCCATGCATAGCAGATTTATCTTCATCTTTTATTTCCAACTATCATAGTTAACTCCATCAAACTTTAAACTATCTCTCTTGAAATGAATTTCCATAGATTTCGTTAAGCTATTAAGATTTTCCTTTAAGTACCTAATGCTCTAATACCAATTGTTAGAAAGTAAAGTCTCTCAAGATAACTAAAAAGGGGGAGGTGAATCAATTATGCAACTAAAACAACTCTTAATATCTTCTTTAATTATGAAACATGTAAATAGACTATGCAACAACCATATAAAGATAATAGTACACAAAAATACTAGATTTTTTAACTAGGGAAACCCTTGACTAGAGGGAAAAACTTGATGGGGATGGTACCCACAAAATTTTGTACTAATATAAAATTTCCTTGTGAAATGATGGAGCTTGTTAAGATTCAATTAAATATAATTAGTACATGTGAGGCTCTATTAGGAGACTTTGAATCCCTATTATGAGATACTAAACCTATTAGGAGTTTTGCCAACCTTGCTAGGAGTTGAATGGAAGACATATGGACCCATTGTCCAAATAACTTAAGTACTATATTTACTAAATAGTACTAGTATACATATTAAAAACTATCCATTAACAACTTATCTTGCCAACCTTACTATGCCTTAAATTCACCATTCTTTGATCTGATCCAAAAGATATTTGTATTCAAACTGTCCTATCATAATAAATATCACACTATCTACACTAGATCTCACTGATCTCATAATCACACCCTACCAGAAGGAAATGGCCTTCCCTTGATACCAACTCCTATAAAAAAATATTGAGTTTTCTTTGAGTATTTTCCAATTCACAATAATAATATAGGACTAACTTAAGATATTATATTACACATTACTTTACAATGTCATATCTTTTAACAATGACAAGCAATCTGTCAACTCATGGTCTTCATAACTTTCCATACAATGAACATATGATCATGTTTGTTTAACCAAGACATCTTCATCATGTCTTCAACATCTATTTTATCTTACTCAACTATATTCCATCTTTGTTAGGAGAAAATATCTAAGTAATAGTTCTCACTTTTCAAAAACATTGTCTGAGAGATGCCTTCACCAAATTCTTCATATTTCCATACACACTCTTAACTATCGCATCTAGACATACTCTAAAACATAATTCAAAGTGTGCATAATAGTCTCTTCAATATTTGAACTACATGAAGAAAATTAGTGTTTGTTTTACTGCCAATCTTCATGGAATAACAAGTATATTGACATCAATGACAAACTATGTCACAAATACAACATATAACAACTTAATCATGTCTCCAACACTACTAGGATACTCCCTATAGGAATTCCATCAACATTCATGCTAAAAATATTCATTTTTACAAATAGTGGATTCATTTAGGGCTATAGTACCCTTAGCTATCATTTTGCATGGTGTGTTGTTTCCAAACTTCATCACTCTTCCATCGCAGGACTTGACCTCATGGAACTTTCTCCTATCATCAAATATGTGGTGCAAGAAACTATTATCTATTATCCATTTTTTTTGGATATTAGTACTAGTTATCATGGCTCTCTCCATCATTTTTTCTATGATATAAATAAAGGATACTTCATCCTTGTCCTCATCATCATCATTCATTGACTCTTCATCAATCACACCTTCAACAATATAGCATCACTTCTCCTTTCCTTCATTGTTTTACCACCTTTTTTTTTCCTTCTAGTTTATCCTCCCTCTTAAGTAGTTAGTCTCCTTTCTAATAGCTTTTGGACATCTAACAACATAATGTCCCATCTTTTTTCTATTAAAGCATTTGAATGGAACCTGACCTTTGTACTTCCCTTTTTCTCTAACCATTCTTTTTGTAAACAGATCCTTTAGCTCTTCTTTACCAACTTCTTTACCATAGAAGGTCTAAATTTCTCTTCTATATCTAAATGTGCTTCCCTCCCTTCCTTTTTTTATTTTAATTAGTTTAATTAAGGCTTTGAATGAAGTTTCAACCTTGGTTGGTTAATTTTTGTTGAAGTTGCTAAGTTCAAATGCAATGAGCTTGCCTACCAAGGCATCAAGAGGTGCCTCCATCTTTTGTATTATTCTCATCTCTTGAATAACTAACACCCTTATGGTGTATTTGGGTTACATGGTTCTCAATATCTTTCTAATGTACTCTTCTTCTTGTAGTATGCTTCTACATGCTCTGACAGTTAGCATTTCATCCTTCACCTGCTTGCCATAGGATTCAATCTCATTGCCTTTTTCTATCCTCGTGTCATCAAAATATCCTCTCAATCTCTTAGCTTAATCCCATGTGACATTGTTTTCCTCAACATAAATGATTTTTAGCTTTTCCCACATCTTGTATACAATCTCTAGATCATCTACATCTTTGTACTAATAGTAGGATATGATGCTTGTTAGATCATCCATTGTGGAAGTGTGGATCTCCTTCTTCTTCAACTAGTCTAGAATGAGTTAACCATCTAATTCAACATATTTGAGCTCTACATGGGTCTAGAAATCATCTCCAAGAGTTCTTAGATGCAAACACAGCTTCCTACACCATGAATTATAGATTTCCTTAAAAATCTTTAATGCATCTCTCTTAAACATTTTTATCCTGGGGACCTAGGCTCTGATACCAATTATTGGTCTAACCATGAGTCACTATACTAATACAGTGGTTGAATAAATATACTCACTACTTAAAATTTTTTATCCATTGTCACATACTACACTTGTCTATGGGTTTTTTTTAACTAAAACTTAACTATTCAAGATAAATAAAAAATAAAGACCATGAAAATAGCAACACATAATACAATATTTATCTCATGGAAACCTAGCTAGAGTAAAAAACACGATGTGTGATTTGATCCTCACAAAGCTTTCACTCTCCTGAAGTGTCTCCAATGAAGAGCTTATCTTTGTTAGAATATTACAAAGACACTATTAGGTGCACTTGGTTAATGGGTTTTAATAAGACCTATCAAATCCTTTCTCTATTAGGAGCAAGTTGGTTAAAGGACTTTAGAAAAAAGTTAATGTGTCACTCTATTAGGGGATTTTGTGTTGATATGTGGTGATAGATAAGGAATATACTGTACACTTTTCATAATTATATGGGCCTATTTTATCATTAATTTTGGGCCAACATATTGTATTTAATTACAACCCTAAAGAAGAAAAAATCTTGTATAATAAAGGCTTAGGGTTAGGGATTTCATAAGGTGTGATGAGATAATTTCTTCTTGTGGTGGTATTGAGCTATAAGGGATTACAAATTGTAATCAAGTTGTAATCACTGGATAGTAATAATATTAGACTCATTGTTTGGTGGACGTAGCCTAGGGATTGGGTGAACTACATTAAATCTTGGTGTCTTGTGTTCTCTTCTATGTGAATTATTATTTTTTGATATTGGTTATATTTGCATGTAATTCTTATTTGTGTTTTGTGGTTAACCATAACATTTTGTACAAAGAATCTATTAGGTTCCACCCTCAATAGGATTTTTTTTTGTAAAGATTAGTAAATGATAGGAATTGATCTAACAAGTAGCTACTACACTTAGCTTTGATAGATTCTTCTTCAGCTCTCTTGACCCATCTAAAACTATGTTATTCCTTATTTTTGCTTTGCAACTTCATATCTTGAACACTTGTATTTTTGGCTCTCATTTCTCTTGCATATGATATACCTTATGCTATTCCACCATACTTTCTTATCCTTAGCATGATAACTCTTTAAAAATGAGCTCTCTCATGTCACTCTCAATCACACCTTGAGATTCCACTTAACTTAGTTGTCCCAACTATTTAGATAATTAATTGGCAATATAACATTTTCTCTTTAAATTCTATCTCCTTTTATACTTTCTTATAGCTTTTTAAAGAATTCCTAATCTCCAAATTCAAATTTTGAATTTCCATCCCTACTAATAGCTTGACTTCTAGTTGCAATAGTGCATTGTTCTTTTCATGTGTAGCATATTCATATAAGAGTCACAGGTGTCATGTTTCTTTGACGACTTTCTCTTTTTGGAAAGAATTCAAATTTTAATTCTTTCAACTATTCCTTGATACATTAACCTATCACCATTAAATACAATGATGATTAAACTCCTACCCTCTTCATGACTTGACATTCACATGTGTCTTTCTCCATGCTTTCCTTGTTGACTTGTTCAAACCATCTTGTATGTCCACTTGGTGATCTTCTATCCTTTCTACTTGGAATCCTTCTACTCATACAAACTTCACTTAGTATACTTTGTCTAAGTGGATTACCTTTGTCATCGCCTCTAATAGGTCCATACTTTTCTCCTCTTAGATCAACCTTGTGGACTAGAGTTGTAAATCAATGTTCTTTTTCATTTGTTTCTCTCAACTAGTCTTATTTCCTTCATGTTCCTTGACATCAATGAAAACACCTTTGATAACTAAGTCTATCAGTTTGTCTATCAATTAGTTATGTCAATAATATCCTACTTTGGCATTGATGGAAACAATTAGATATTTTATCATTCAATATTTTGGTGCCTTGCCTTCACTTTCTTTTCTTCTTTCAACATATCCCCCTGAGATAATGCATCCACATGCTTTGACCATTCTATGGCTCCTCTTACCTTCTTTCTTATGTTCTTCTAACACTTACTCTTTTTATTTTCTATTATTCTTGTACTCCCCCTTTATTTTTTCTTCTTTTGCTTCTCCCAACTTTTCCCCCTTAAATAAAAATCCCAAAAGTGAGCATCCTCTATTCTCCTATGTTCTCTTGAATTTTCCCCTTATGGAGTATTTCTTTTCTCTACTCAATCTAAAATTATATTTATATGTTCTTTGATCATGAATTTTTTCTTTCCTATCTTTTCTTAGTTTAGGTTAGATAGGGGTAAGACCCATAACTTTTCTTTTACATACTAAAAACTATCCTTTTGAAGAGGCTTTGTAGATATATTAGCCATTTTCTCCTTGTTTGGTACATATTCCAACCTAACCTATTTTTCTTGCACTTGCTCCCTTAGAAAATGGTTCTTGATGCATATGTGCTTTCTCTTTGAGTAGATCACTAGATTATTTTATATGTTGATTATACTAGTTTTATTATAGTTGATAAATATTGGTTCCTCCATCTTCTCTTGGATTCCTTCCAGAAATGATTTGGTCCACACAACTTGAAAGCAATTCATTATTGTGGAAACATATTCTTCTTTAGTCATTGATTGTGATATGTAGTTCTTCCCTTTTTGTCATCTACGTTCCTTGCCTAGTTAGTACCAGTAAATGTTCTAAGATAAAATTTTCCCTTCTAAGGATATTATAGGCCATAATCTTCACTTCCCTTTAGATACTTGAAGATCCTCTTTAAAATTACCATGTTTGATTCTTTTGGGGTGGTAGAAGATTTGGCTGTTGGATTTGAGAAAATATGTAAATCAAATCCACAAACCCTCGAATCACCTACATGTAGAAAACCTATCACAAAGAAGAAAAATACAAGAAGAGGCAAGGGTTTGGTTTGAAAATGAGAAAATTGTATTCTCAGATAAAATGTAAATTGTTGTACAATATGATATGCAAATACACTAGGAGAACTTATTTATAAAGGCCTCTAGGAAGCTTCTAAAATGAGGTAGAAAATGCTAGGAGATAAGCATGAAAACTCAACATACATCCACAAAAGGTGGATTATCCTCCACATAGATGAGAGGATAAGTATGACAAGGTAGGAACAAACTCCTATGTCATCAACAAGTTAATATGTAAAAGTATGCTAACTCATAGATGACAACTAATAAATAATGTATCTATCTTAAGTAAACTTAAGTAAAGTGTAAATAATAAAAGCTAAGATGAAATGTAGAATGGGTCCTAGCAACTAGGCCATGTTAGGTACCCATGTACAAATGCAAAGAAATGCAACCTCTAAAAATGAGTAAAGAGGGAAAATTGCACGGGAAAAACCCTCCCCCAAAAAGAGGTAAGTATAAACATGCTAAAAAAAAGAAGGAAGGAAGGTCTTGTTGGGTGTTCATTTTGTACGAGGTCAACAATAGGAATCCATAGTGTAATTCCTGTCTTGAAAAGAAAATCTTTTTAAGGATCCACTCCAAGGTTCAGTGTTTGTCTTGAGACGTACCAAAATCTACTCAGTAGAAGATAAATGTGAGTGTTCACAAGGAGGCCTTTGCTGGTTCTAAAAACCCTTTTATTTTGGAATTGAAGTAAAATCTATTCGTTGTCTCAAAATATCATACCAAAAGAACAATATTTTTTGTATTTTCTATTTTTCAATGAATGCAACTCTAATAATGTAGCTAGTATAAGGTCAAACTCTAATAGGGGGTTAGCAAAGAAAATAAGAAAACTAAAAGAAAATAACATGAAATAAAATAACTTGAAATTGAAATTCTCAAATGGACATAAGCTACAGAACACAACACGCTATGAGTTAAACCTTTGAAGAAATTGATAGGAAACCAATGAAAATAGGAGCAGCACTTCCTAGAATCCACTGATGCAATCATCAATGAAAATCTTTAACAAATTGAATGATGTTTCACTCTTCATCAAATTAAAAGGCCATGAAAAGTGTGCTCATGCAAGACAAAAAGCTATGTAGACACAATCGGGTGATCTCTTCTCAAGCTCGTTACATCAATGGAATTAATATATCTATACCAAACACCAGAACTAAAAGATCGCACAATCAAAAAAAATGCAATAAAACCTTTGGCTCAATCACAATCTCATGAATAAAATCCACAAAATAATGACACATTCAGGCAAGAATAACTACACTCTGAATGCTAGCACCAAAAGCATAAATTTATTGCATAATAATGGCAGCCCCTGTTACATTTTACAATGGGGTATTTATAAGAAATTGTCTCCTCAATTTGTGTTGAGAGTGAGAGATATCTTGATGCAATAAAATGCTTTTAAAACATTAAAAAAAACTAAATATATACAAATTGACAATCTAATTGGTGCTTAGAGGGACTCCATCAATATTTTATTCATTAATTAGATGAATGAGTCCTTTACATGTCAAAAACAATGAAAGCATGAGGGAGAAAGTAGGAGGAAGCCATCAGTTGAAGTAGAAGTGCATGGAGACACCAACAATAGAAGCTGGCCCTTCACTTGATGTGTGTCAGAGTTAACTTGTCATCAAAATGTGCTCCCAATGCATGGAAAGTGCTATTTTTGGAACTAGAAGTCAACTATCGAGACACCTCTGAATTGTGGACCTAAATGAAAATGCTAAACTGCGGACCTGCATAGCTACAGAGCTATAGACCTACATACTTGCGGAGCTGCAGAAGTCAATTAGCCAAAAAATCAAAGTTCTCAAATTTGAAAATGATTTTTGGATTTTGCTCAAATGGGTTTTTAGATCATTTTTTAATACATTCTTTTCCCTTATTTGATGATTTGCACCCTCTTTATAGCCAATTACTTTCATAAACTTGCACTCCCTCGGCTTCTTCAATCAAAAATCTCAAGGCACCTGCATTGAATCTTGTCCCCAATAGCTGCATAAGATGAGGAACCTGATTTTCTTTATGTTCCCAACCTTTGTATCTTTGACCTTTTTCTTCTCTCCACCTGTATAATCCTTCTTGATGAGAAACCAAGTGATCTAGATTATCCAAGACGATCAACTGTTTGCTACTTTTTCATATTTTTTTGCAAATTTTTCTAGGCATTTTTAAATAACCTTTTTGGAGATCTTTTTCTCAAAATTTCAAGTCAGAACCTTCATCGGTCCCTAAAATTGGGCAATCGAAGGCTCCTTGTTTTAGGGACCAAAATTAGATTTTTAGTTCTTCTTTGATGTAAACAGTTCTAATTTTTGAACTACATGTCAAAAGTTATGACCTCAACAAGTTGAGGATACCATTTTTACCTACAAAAAAAGAAAACATTAGTCCGTAGAGTTAACAATGCATAGTAAAGACACACTAGCTACTCAAACAAAATTGGAGGTGAATCTTGCAATCTAGCTGAGTCTAAAATCCTGAAGTCCTAAAATTTGGCTAAGTCTGGATTTTTGAAGCCCTAAAATTTCCTAGAATCTTTACCTTATCTCAGGGAGGTCTAAAACCTATCTCAAAAGATTCATCACATATATTAAAATATATCTTAAGTATAAGAAATTATACGTCAACTTATGCTTAAACAATATATTTTAAACCCCTTTTATGACTACTCAGACAAAATTGAAGGTGAAAGGGCAGCTTGGCAAGCGCACACAGCCTTTGGTGGCATGCGCATGGCCTTTGGGGGCATGCACACTCCCCTTGGTAGCATGTGTGGCCTTTGGGGGTGCATGTATTGCCCTTGGAAGTGTGTGCATGAGCTTTGTGGGTGCGCACGCTACCCTTGGCAGTGCGCATTTGCTTTGTTTTTTTTTTTTGACTTTTCTGACTCTAAAATTCCTAACTAAGATTTCTTCTCCCGACTCCTAAAGTATGAGTCCGAGAGTCAAGAAAAAGGTAGGGGATCCCCATTCCTAGTGAGGAATGGGGCATGTGTTGTGGACACCACAACAGGCCTCAACAAGACCCCCCAAGGGAAACTTTCATAATCTAAAGCATAGACTTGAAATGGCTCAAGACACTCTCTCAAAACCATAAGTACAACTAGGCCCCCCCAAAATGATGGAGCCCTTGTAGAAATGATCAAACCAATGAAACTCTAATGTAGAAGAAACAAGGGCATAGAACAAGGAAACTCCTAAATGAGAGGTAAAACTAGAAGGCCTAACTAATGTTGAAAGGAGAAAACATGAGGATCCTAAATGGGAATCCGCAATGTAGGTGTGCTAATAGTGTCATGAAAGAGGAGATGAATTTCCTTTGTAGAATCTACAATAGGTGCACCTGGATGCTCAATGAATGGAGCTAGAGGTTTAGGTAGAACTAAAGAAGAATCCTACTAAAGAGAAAATCCCTCAACTAGATGTGGTGTGGAAGTCAAAATAGGGATTTCAAGAACAATACAAAGGTTCAAGTATCCTGACTGCACCACATGATGCTTTTGCGAAAGAGAAGAGCCATGATTTGATAATGGATATGGTGGTAAAAATTACAAGAAGGTTTAGAGATGGATGGAAGAATCAACTATCCCAATAGCAATAAGGTGTCCTATTGCACAATCTTGAATGAAGATTGAATCTACCATGAACTCAATTGTCTTCCTTGATCCACTATGTGTAATCTGAGAAATCAAGAGAAGGTTTGCAGATAGAGATGGAACATACAATACATAATTGAATATACCATCTTGGATGTGAACTAAACCTTTCCTATAGATTGGTAGGGCAGTTCTATTCCCCATGAGAATATGAGGAATGAGAGAAGCCTCAATAGTGGAGAAGATACCTTGAGAAGATGTCATATTGTGAGAAGCACTTGAATCCAATATCCAAGGGACCTGTGAAGGGAATGCAATGGATTCCCATAATGCATGACCCTGACCAAAATCCAATGTAGAGGATGAAGATATAGAAGAAGACTGAAAGGAAGACCCCTATGAGGTAGAAGAGGATGGAGAAGAAATAGTGCTCTTCTAAAGAAGAGCTTGTAAATCTGCAATTTGTTTCTCATAGCCATCAAATCTCTTCTAGAAACAATGTGCCTCATCATGAGATCCTTTCTAACAATAGGAATAGGTAGGAGTCTTAGTCTTCTTTTTCTCCTTCATCTTAGAAGAAGAGGATGGACCAATAGAGTGCTAAGAAGAGGAATCTGATATTTGCTTTGGCTTTTGCTCCTATGTATCCTTGGCAAGCAATGCCTATGATGGTGAATCTATAAGTGAATCCATCTAAGTGATCTTAGACTATTTCCATGTCAAATGATCACAAAATGTCTCAAAAGATGGCATTTGATGTCTATTACCCAAGGTATCCATAGTGGAGTAGAAAGTAGAAGAAAAAATCTGATACTCTCCTCACAAATTTGAGAGTATCAAAAAATACACTCAGTATCTATTTTTTTATTCCCACATCCCTAAAAAACTATACACAAAGATTTAAACTTCATCAAGAAGTCATCAATGGTGGGGAAGTTGGTAGGTGTTAAAGAAGTCAACTCTGCATCAAGATCAAGTGCCTGGAACTCATTCACTATACCAAACAAGTTTTGAAACTTGGTCCAAATAGCATGAGGAGTGGTTAAACCATCCAAGTGAAATAGTAAACTATCAAAGATGTTCAGTAAAATCAATCCCATGGCTTCATCTATTTTGTTTCTATGTTGAAGAACCTCAAAAGGGTGCTACAGATTAGGTTGGTTCTCTTCCAGAAATGACCATAAACCTCATGACATGAGAAGCCTAGTCATTTGTGCTTTCTAGGTGTGATAGTTGTGCGGCATTAGCCAGGTCATAGAAGGATCTGACATTGAGAGAAGAAGACGGAAGTAGAAGGTTCTATTCTAAAGTAAACTATAGAAAAAAATGCTCCCCCCCACAATGTATAAAGATATCCCTCAAATAAAAAAGAAACAACTATAGAAAGCACAAAAACTAAGAAAATAACCTGGATTCTAGATGCCAAGAGGGAGGAAACTAAAGCCTCTACTTCAAAACCAAAAATAGATGCTCAATATCACTCCAAATTGATTACAAATCTAGAAAGTAGACAATAAATTATACACTTTTTCAAAAAAAAGCATTGAAATATGTGTCCATATGAGCCTAAATGAAGCCTTTGAAGGTGCAAAAAATGAGATTTTAGAGTTACAAAAAAAATCAAGAACAAAGATGTCAAACTTCCTACACCAATGTGTAGATCACAAAATTTTACCCCAAAACAAAAAAAAGGCTTGAAAAGAAGAGTCTATATGAGGGAGATATCATTTGAAAATCACCTTTGTAGTTATTTTTTCTGAATTGGCACCATTGCACCTCCAAAAAATAAAGAAAAAAGCCCAAAAAATTTTATATCTATTATGTCAAACCCTCTTTCTCCTTTTTCTCCAAATATTGAACAAGCTATAACAGATTTAACTTTAATACCATATTGGATTTGAGCAAATACACAAATCAAATCAACAAGCCCTCGAGTCACCTGCACATAGAAAACCTATCATAGAGAAAAAAAAAGACAAGAAGAGGCAAGGGTTTGGTTTTAAAATAGGAAAATTGTATTCTCAAACAAAATGTAAATTGTTGTACAATATGATATGCAAATACACTAGGAGAACCTATTTATAAAGGCCTCTAGAAAGCTTCTAGAATGAGCTACAAAGTGCTAGGAGAAAAGCATGATAACTCAACATACATCCACAAAAGGTGGATTATCCTCCACGTAGACAAGAGGATAAGTATGACAAGGTAGGAACAAATTCCTATGTTGTCAATAAGTCAATATGTAAAAGTATGCTAACTCCTAGATGATAACTAATAAATAATGCATTCATCCTAAGTAAACTTAAATAAAGTGTAAATAATAATTTACACTAACATTGGCTACTTTCCCAATCACTTCTATGTCTAGTATGTTGTGTACATCATGTACTACACTTTTCCAATCATGGATCAATAAGTTGTTTCATTTACTCTAGGGATTTCATCCTCCTTTAAGATACTAGTTTTTATTCTTCTATCACAAATGTCTTCAACATTTCCTTCACATATTTTTCTTTCCATATGAAGATCCCTTACTTTAGTTGGGATACTTGAAGTTTGATAAAGAATTTGACTTCCCTGTCATGGATATTGTAAATTATTTCTTCATGGACTCAAATATTTCAACAATTAGTTTTTCATCTCCTTCAAATATGATATCATCCCCAAAGATCTCTACAATCAACAAATTTTTTTTTGTTTCTTTCTTTATGTACAATTTGTAGTTGTCATTGGTTCTTATGAACCCAATCTTTATCAAGTATGAGTGAAAACTCTCATACTATGCTCTTGGTGCATATTTCAATCATACATACTTGGTTTTTACCTTGTTCATTCTAAAACCACTTGGATTTCTCAAGGTAAACATCTTTTTCTAACACTCCATTAAAGAATAAAGACTTTATGATCATCTAATATACTTTGAAGTTCTTGAAGGTTGTAAATGCTAGGAGTATTCTAACTCATTCCAATCAAGTCATTGTTGTGAAGGTTTTTCCATAATATATACCTCATTCATGTGCATAGTCCTTTCAAACAATTCTAGACTTGTTTCTCACTACCTCTGAATCCTTGTCCATCTTGTTTTGGAACTCCCATTATGTATGATTGACATTTTTGTCTTCTGGCTAGGCAAACAAGGTCCATGCATCATTTTTTTCTATTTGATCAATTTCATCTTCCATGGCATTTCTCCATTATATGTGCTGTATAATGAATGATTTATTGGAAGATTTTTATAGGATTAGATGGAAAGGGTTAGAAGGATAGAATTGGAACACACCTTGATGAGTGGTAGAGTGATGAAGGAAAGAGATATTCTAGAATTGATGGAAGAATGGCTATGCATTTTGGATTTTATCTAGAAGTCATTATGAATCGTTATTTTGGGAGATAAGGGCCCAAATAGATTTAGAAGTGGATGGATTTTTTTTGGATGGTGAATTTGGGGAAGCCTTGGGAAGCTTGAAGGTCATTTTTTATCTTTCTTTAGTATGCAAGTGTTTTATGACAGACTTTGGAATCAATATAGTTCTTGATTTTTATTTGTTTTGTGATTCTTTGTAATGCATTACTTCAACAATGGATTTAGGAAGCCACATTTTTTTCTATCTATTTTTGTTCAAGGGGTCTTTGTGGCCTTTTTAATTCTTCCTTCTTTTGATAAATATGTTGATTATATTAGACATGATTCTTTGATGGATGTGGATTCTTGGGATTTTTATGCATGTCATCCAAGTTCTTCCCAAGGTATTGAGATTAATGGATGGATATGAATGAAATGGAGGCATTTTATATAGTTGGAAAGTTTTCCAAGATATTTACCTCTTTTACCTTGATTTAGCAAAGGATAGGTAGATGGTGGACCAATAAATGGAGGAATATATGGGCCTAAGATGGATGGAACAGATGAATGGGGTGCTATACATTTGGATTTTGATTTGGAAGAGAAACCAATACCTTTAGAATGATCTTTGTAGCTGATGGCATGACCATTTATATTTTCTTTGAGATGAAAGGTTTTTAATATACTTTTTCCATCATGTTTTGACCCTTTGACTTGATAATTCTTTTAACCACTAGGATACTTGCTGCAAGATGCAAGTCCATTTTGAGGTGGATATGATATGGAAGAAGGAATAGATCATGATTTAGATTATATTGGATGGGAGTGGATGGACCTATCTAAAATGTATGGGGTTCATGAATAACTTGCGTAGATGTGTTGGGATTATGAGGGGAATCAGAAGGAACAATTCCATCTTGCATTGGGATGGGATAAATGAAAGAATTTTTTAGGAGGATAGGGTCTTGTAGAGGGTATGAAGGATTATGTCACTAAGATGATGGAATGGTAGGTTAATGAGGAGGCTCTAGAGAGATGATGATACCTTGTGGTGGACATTAAGGTGAATAGATACTTTAATATTAACTTGAAATGTGATCATTGGAATCCATTTTAAGGGTGGTTTTCTCTTGACTATGAATGGAATCATTTGGAATAATGAATAGGATTTCATGATCTAGCTTAGGAATAGGAAGTGGAATATCCATAAATCTTGGAGAGAAACTTTATTATTGAGATATATGGAGTTCCTATTTAATAGGATGGACATGGCTGGTAGAATCTTCATGGGCCTCTAGAAAGATGGATTCTTGGTAAAAATTTGGATAGTTCTAACAATTATTGGGACCTTAATCTTGACTTTTTTTAGGAATTGTTTCTTCATTCTTTTGATTATCCTCTTGACATGGGGTATGAAAGGTGGATTCTTGGAAGAGTTCAATATTTTTACATAAGGGAGAGGGACTTTGAATGGAACTCTTAGAAATTAGATTATCTTGGAATGGAGCATAAGGTGGCATTAGATCTTAGATAGTTTAAGTGTATAACAGAATTGGGTCATGAAAGGGATTGACCTAGAAATCTATTGTGGATAGCCCTTGGAAGGTTTCATCACTGGATATACCATTTTATGGAAATGTAAAAGTTTTTTCTTTTAACACTTCAAGAAATGGGGGAATGGTGAGAATTATGGAGGCTTCTTGAAGGAAAAGTTCATCATGGGAGGTATGTATCATTATTTTGAATTACACATACCTCCCATTTTAGATACTTTAAGATCCTCTTTATGACTACCATGTGTGACTCTTTTGGGTTGGAAAAACATTTGGCTACTATCCCAACCACTTCTTCTATCTCTGGTATGTTGTGTACAACATGCACTACATTTTTCCAATCATGGATCAATAAGCTATCTCATTCACTTCAAGCCTTTAAGAGCTTGTAACTAGTCACCATTAGTGTTCCTACAAGTTTTTATTCTTCTATCCTTATTTTTTTTTAACATTTCCTTCACATATTTTGTTTTCCACATGAAGATCCCTTCCTTTAATTGGGATACTTGAAGTTTGATATAAAACTTAATTTCCCCAATCATTGATATTTTTAACTATTTCTCCATGGATTCACCAAATTCAAAACTTAGTTTTTCATCTCCTTCAAATATGATATCATCTGCAAAGATCTCTACAATCAATTTTTTTTTTTTATGTTTCTTTGTTCTTGTACAAGTTGCAGTTGTCATTGGTTTTTATGAAACCAATATTTATCAACTATGAGTGCAGACTCTCATACTATGCTCTTGGTGCCTATTTCAATCCATACATGGCTTTTCTCACTCTATGTACTTGGGTTTTACCTTGTTCATTCTCAAACCCCTCAGATTGCTCAAAGTAAACTTACTTTTCTAAGACTCAATTAAAGAATGTAGACTTCATGTCCATATGATATACTTTAAAGTTCTTGAAGGTTATAAATGCTAGGAGTATTCTAACTCTTTCCAATCTGGTCATTTTTGCAAAGGTTTCTCCATAGTATATACCTCATTCTTGTGCATAGTTTTTGCAAACAATTTTGGACCTGTTTCTAACTACCTCTCCATCCTTGTTCATCTTTTTTTGGAACTCCCATTTTGTACCATTGACATTCTTGTCTTCTAGTTGGGTGGACAAGGTCCCTGCATTCTTTTTACTATTTGATTAATTTCCTCTTCCATCACATTTTTCTATTTTATGTGTTGGATAATGAATGGGTAATTCGAATATTTTTATAGGAATAGATGGAAATGGTTACAAGGTCAAAATTGGAACATGCCTTGAGGAGTGGTAGAGTGATGAAGGAAAGAGATATTTTGGATTTTATGGAAGGGTGGTTATGCATTTTGGATTTGATTAGGAAGTGAATATGAGTTTGTATCTTTTGAGATAAGGACCCAAATAGATTTGAAAGTGGATGGATTTTTTTTGGATGGTAAATTTGGGGAAGCCTTGGGAAGCTTGAAGGTCATTCTTTTCTTTAGTATCCAAGTCTTTTATGAGAGACTTTAGAATCAAAATAGTTTTTTATTTTTATTAGTTTTGTGATTCTTTGGAATGCATTATTTTAACAACGGATTTAGGAAGCCACATTGTCTTTTCTATTTATTTTTGTTCAAAGGGCCTTTTTGGGCTTTTGAATTCTTCTTTCTTTTGATAAAATTGTTGATTATATTGGACATGATGATTATTTGATGGATGTGGATTCTTGAAATTTTGATTTTTATCCTTGTCATCCAAGTTTTCCCCAAGGTATTGAGATTAATGGATGGATATGAATGGTATGGAGGCCTTTCATAAAATTGGAAGGTTCTCCAAGATATATAACTCATTTTACCTTGATTTAGGGAATGGTAGGGAGATGGTGGACTAATGGATGGAGGAATATATGTGTCTAAGATATATGGAAGGGATGAAGGGGGATGCATACATTTGGATTTTGATTTGGAGAAGAAACTATTATGGTTTCACAATGCACTCCCCATTTCTCCTAGAAACGGGGACCCCCTAGTTTTTTAAAATTTTCTCAAACCCCTAGTCTAGAGCTTGATTTATTTTTGGAACTCCACCTAGAGTTAGGGTCAAGCCCTAGTACTCTAACTGAGAAGCCCAAGTGTCAGAATTGATAAATTTGAGTGTTAAATGGTGAATTTTGTACAAAAAGGTGCAATAGCACACCTAGTACATATGCGTACCTATCCAAGGAGTGAAAGTGTACGCTTTACTTCTTTGGAAATGATCACCTATGCACCTATGTAGGTGCACACCTACAAAGGGTGGGCTCTATCCTAGGCCTATAAAAGCCCAAGATCCCCTCTCCTTCTCTTGTTATACTCCTAGCTACTTCCAACACCACACATTTCACACCTCCAAATGTGTGCCTCCACTAACCTACACACATCCAAACAAAAAAATCATCAAAGGTGCACACATGTGCACCTATTCAAGGTGCACATGTGCGCACCTTTATTTGTGCTAAAAACATAAAAAGCATAAATCCTAAACAAAAAGCTTAAAACACCTAAGTGAAAGGTGTGCACATGTCCACCTATCCAAGGCATGCATGTGTGCAACTTTCATACCCTTAACTAGAGACTCCTAAGATAATGGTGTCCATATGTGCACCTTATTAAGGTGTGCATATGCATACCATTTTTTGGATGCTAAACAACCTAAGACTAAGTAAGGGTGTGCACATACACACTAGTAAAATAAACTATGCACTATCAAGGTGCACAAGGTGTGCCAAATTTATTTCTAGAGCTATTAAGGGGGATTTTAAGTGGTTTTACTAGGTTTTGGTGTTCTAGGTTTGATTTTTTGGCAACTAGGGTTTGTTTAGGGTTTAATTTTCACTTCTATGGACTAATGATTTTTTATTTTTTGCAAATAAAATGGGTATCTCATCATCATCTTTTGCTGAAAATATTGCTCCAAAACCCAATGTCTTCAAGTTTCAAGGTACACCAAAGAAATAATATTTTCAAGATGGACATTCAGAGATCAAATATGCTAAGTTGGGACACATAAACTAGAGTGCATTCCTTGTAATCTATAATAATCTTAGAGAAAGGTCCTCGATGGTGTCAACACTTAGTAGATCAAGGCTAGTGAATGCCACATCACACCCTAGATCTATCCAATCTTTTGAGCTCACTATGACTCTAACCAAACACTATGTATCTTAAGAAAGACTTGTCAAAAGTGTCAAAGGGGAGATAGTCTTGGACCTTAGAACTAGAAATATTGAGAAACTATTCCATATCCCTATGACTAATTAGTATGTGAAAACAACTTATTTTCAAGTAGAAAGATGGTATAGGGAGAATGACAAGAAGGCTATAGAGATCATATAATCATCATTTCTTATTGATAGAATGCTACTAGGATGTAGAACTAGAAAGGTAGATATGACTAGGGGATATATGAAGGGTGACATTGGATATGCTATTGTAGTTTTGAATAGAATCATGGATCTAATAGTAGTAATAGATCTTCATATCTGGATGGTCCATTTCATAGAGACTACTAAAACAACCAAAATGCCAATTGAATGGGCCACAATATTGAGTGAAAACTTAGATGAATAGTTGGCAGGATTTGAAGTTTACCCCTAGTTTTAAATGACATCATAGTTGGTGTACTTATTGGTGGCAAGGACAACTAACTATCCAAGACTGTACAAGAAGGGAAGCATGCAAGATGTCAATGCTTGGTCCTATGTGATATATCCTCAATTGGCAAAGAATAATCTCTTAGATCAGAGAAAGGAAGCTATAATAGTGAATGATGCTTTCATATTTACAACCATCCAATTCATAGAGGGTGATTATGCTAAGAGGATGTCAATAGAGGTAGTAGTGAGTATCATAGAGATCAACACCTATTACATCTAGTTTAAAAAATTCACTTGCCTAAGGGTAGCTAGTAAAATGGTGAATCTAAAGAAACTCCCAAGATATCCATTAGATAGGCTCATCTTATTGAAAATTGCTAGGCAACTCACATCTGCATATGATAGAGTGAGAAAACACCATAAGAAGACATGGGTATGGCTAATCACTATAGGTGCATTTGAGGTCAAAAAAAAAAAGGATTTCATGACTTTTGATTCAAAGTGGGATTAATATCCTTTCAAAGATTACAACTTACCTTATCCTTATTTTGACAATACTGGCAGAGTTTAGGATGTGGCAAGAAACTAGTTTGTGCACAAAGATGCCATAGAAGATCATTAGATAAATGTAATAGATGACTCTGATATCTAGATAAGGGATTATTGTAGAATGACTCTATATCTGGCAAGAAGCACCTTAAAAATAAAGGTCCCACTCAAGGGTGTTCAACAAGATAGTCAAGATGTCTTGGATCCCTTGTATAACCGTGATAAGATATACAACAAAACAATTATTAATATAGAGATTGACATGGATGAGAATGTAGGTATAAATCATAGGGAAAGACATATAATTTAGCTGATAAGGGAATGGATCAAAAATCCTTTTAACCTTGACCTAGTTCCACATATTGTTAGCTTTCAAGCCACAAAACATTCAATTAAGGGTAAAGGTGCAAAAGTTATAGTAGCAACTTTCCATGCTTAGTCTCTAGTTAGGTAAAAAATGGTATATCAACTTGACATGGATGTTGGGTACTTTAGATAAGATAAAGGAAAGAATAAGAGGAGAAGACATTCCCCAAAGCAAGCTGATCCCAAAACTAAAGAACCTCAAGATGAAGAGATAGCTCAAACCCAAGATACTTCATAAGTGCCCACATAGGAACAAGAACTAGAGAAAGAAGCACAAGAGGTTCCACCACCTACACAAGAGGAAGAAATTGCTCCTTAAGATACTGGGAAGGCTAAGGTTGGGACTAATATGAAAGGAAAAGAAAGGGGGAAATTACAAAAGAAATTTAATCCCATTCCTTCAGCTCCTTAAACCATCCTTAAGGTGGACAATGAATAAGATAATCTCCCCTTGAGTCAAAGGACTCATTTAACTAGGGATGCTCAAGAAGAGAGAAGGAGAAGCTCAACCATAACATTTCCATCCATTCCTAAGGAACCTATTCAGGTTACCATTTTTAAAGATGAGTAGCTATAGTGGATTGATGCTCAGGAAGGGTAAGAGATAGATATTTTTAATATTTTTAATTTTGATTTTATGCCTATTGGAATAGAAATAGTGGGCGACAAGATATGAGATACATCCATGAACCAACATTTGGGAGAGGATTGGAACAAAATGCCACTTTTACCACAAGGATCTCTTGATACATCACCACCACCATTTCAGGACTTGTCTTTCTTGGAAAAAGGTTCAGTCACTTTTCTCCCTCCTATCATTGAATAATAAGAACAAGTAGTGCATCAAGAATTGTTGAAATAGAGGCTAGTCAATGAAGTTTTGGAGGAGGGATAGATATATAAAGAACCTCAAAAAACTTCTCAAGATACCAATGCAAGAGCTTTGGCTACAACAGATATAAGGACTCCTAATGTAGATCTCTCCCAAAAGGAGAAGACTCTAGAAAAGAGTGATAAGGGTAAAGGGCCAATAGTGCAAACCTCTTGTTTAGCCAAATACATGTCTCCCATGGGCACTACACTAGCCTAGATGAAGAGGGAGGTTATGATTAGGAAAAAGAGGTAGTTGGATATGACTCTTGAGGAGAGTATGGATGAGCTAGTAAAAGAAATCAACAAGCTTGAACCACCTATAGGTGATGTACAACAATTGACCTTCATAATAAAGAATAAAGACTAGGACTTACTTGTCCATATATCCATCCCTCCTCCACATGCAGATACCAAATATTTGACTCCTAAGGACTATCAGATTAAATAAGTCTTGTTAAGAAAGCCCATGGTAGATATGGCTAAAGTAATGATCTCTACGAGTGTCAAGAAGGTGTTGAGGTAGCTAGATGGAAATGATTTTAAATTGGTGATGTTGCACAAATAAAATGAGCTTCTATGAGGATATCAGCATGAAATTATAGGCTCTTTAGACAAAGATCATCTAGAACTTACTCTTTCTATAGCATTGGAGAAAAGGATAAAGAGAATGTACAAGTTGATTCACTTTTTGGAGCATGTAAGCAATAGAATGATAGTTTTGAGTAGAAAGGTGTATAGATAATATAGGCTAATCTAAACCTTTTACATTACATTCATTCTAGTATGGAGAAGTTGGTATCTATAGTGAACTAGGATTTTGGTTTGATGGATGAAGTGAAGACCTAGGCTAAGGACCTTAAATTTTTTTTATAGCAATAAAGGGTTAGAGATATTGAACTCTCGTGGATGTATATATGATAGAATAGTTGGATAAATTAGAAGATTGGATTGAGAAGATAGATGCAAGAAATAAAGTCATGGAAGGACTTCATGAAGATATTTAGAAGTTAAAAGACTAGAATCAAGAGACAATTTTGGAAGCGAAGAGGTATTATGATGGTATTTCCCTTGACATTTTTGAAGATGAGTTGAAAATAAAACTCAAGTCAGTGTAATTAGTGGTAAAATAATTTTGAAGAACTTTTGAGGATGCTTCATTTGATGAAGATATTAGGCAAGCATTTAAGACTGAAGAGGTATTATTAGAATTGGACACTAGACTTGATGATTTTTGCGAAGACTCGAATGGATGTTAGTAATTATTAGTAAATGGTCAAGCATAAATATGAGGCTCTAGATTTTTTAGATGTTACCCAAGTGATAGAGATTATGGAGAAATTCAAGAGCAAATATCCAGACATAGCTCTGGAATAAACTGGAAGAAAACCTAGAAGCTAGAATTTCAATTTTGAAACTTGGGAAATTTTTGGATTTTTTGAACTTGCCACCAAGGTGCATAATGTACACAAGGTGCACTATTCCAAAGGTGTGCTAACAATTTTGAAGAAGTGATAGTGCATCAATAGTTAATTGTTATTTGTTAATCTAGAGCTTTCCATGCACTGGAAACTCATTTTGATAGAAGTTCAACTCCTACAAACACTTAGAGAAGGTTGAGCTTCCATTTTTAGAGATTATAGTGAATCTCAGATCCTCTTATAGCTTCCTTTTTCTTATCTAATTTTTCTTTCTTTGTTTTAAGTCATGTAAAGGCTCATGCACCCATTGATTGATATAAACAATGGTGGAAACCTACTTAGTACCATTTAAAGAGCCAGTTTGTATCTAATTAGATTTGTTTTATTAGTTTAGAAGAATATGTTTTCTTTAAAAAATCTCTCATTCTCAACATGAATTGAGGAGAAAATTTCTTATAAATTCAAAAATGTAACGTCTATTCCTAGCCATTATTTTTATGCAATAATATATGCTATTGGTGCTCTCATTCTAAGCATAGTTATTTTGCTAGAGTGTATTATTTGTGTAAATTTTTTTTCATGATAATAATGGAGCCAATGGTTTTTTTCTATTGATTTAATTGTGCAATCTTTTAGTTCTGGTATTTGCCATGTGTTGACAAATTTTGTTAACATACCAAGTTTGAGAAGAGATCACCCTATTGTTCCTAAAAAGCTTCTTGTCTTGCATAAGTGCACTTTTCATGGCCTTGTGATTTAATGATAAGTGAAACATCTTTTATTTTTTACTAAATTCCCATTAATGATTGCATCAGTGGATTTTCTATTTTCATTAGTTTCCTACTCAAACTTTTCGATGATTTAACTCGCAGATGTGTTGTTACTATAGTTTATGTCCATTAGGAATTTCCCTTTCATGCTACTTTATTTTAACTCTCATTACCTTATCTTCATTATTTTATTTTCTAAAACTTGGTCAAATTAGGAATTCATATAGTTGCATTGTTAGATTGCATTTATTATAAAATAGAAAATAACAAAAATATATCTATTTTGTGCTTACTTTGAAACAACAAGTAGATTGAACATCTTATTTGAAATTGGTCAAAACTAGAAAAAGCCTCCTTGTGAAAAAACATATTTATCTTCAACTAATTAGATTTTAGTAGGTCAGAAGATCGACCAGATCCTTGGAGCTGATCCTAGATTAGATTTTCAAGAGATGAATTTGAAAGGATTCATGTCATTAAGCATCATGCAAAACAACAACTCAATAGAAACCAATAACTGTAGAGCAATCCTTATAGCTAATGGCATGACCATTTGAATTTTCTTTGATACAAATGGGTTTTAATATACTTTTTCCATGGTGTTTTAACACTTTGACTTGATAATTCTTTTAACCACTAGGATACTTGATCCAAGATGTGAGTCTATTTTGAGGTAGATATGATATGGAAGAAACAATAGGATCATGATGTAGATTATATTGGATGGAAGTGGATGCACCTATTTGACATGTATGGGGTTCATGAATAACTTCCATAGATTTTTTGGGATTATGAGGGGAATTAGAAGGAATAATTCCATCTTGCAATGGGATAGGATAAATGAAAGGATATTTTAGGGGGATAGGGTCTTGTAAAGGGTATGGAGGATTATGTCACTAAGATGATGGAATGGTAGGCTCATTAGGAGGATCTAGAGAGATGATGATAACTTGTGGTGGACATGAAGGTGAATGAACACTTTAATCTCCACTTCAAAAGTGATTGTTGGAATCCATTTTAATGGTGGTTTTATCTTGACTATGAATGAAATCATTTGGAATAGTGAATAGGGTTTCATGATCTCACTAAGGAATAGGAAGTGTAATATCCATAAAACTTGGAGAGACACTTTATTATTGAGATATATGGATTTCCTTTTTGATAGGATGGACATGGTTGGTAGAATCTTCACATGACTCCAAAAAATGGGTTCTTGGTAAAAAATTAGATGGTTCTACAAATTATTGGGATCTTAATCTTGGTTTGTTTTAGGAATTGTTTCTTCATGCTTTTGATTATTCTCATTACATGGGGTATGAAAGGTGGATTCTTGGAAGAGTTCAAAATTTTGAAATGAGGGAGAGGACTTTGAATAGAACTCTTAGAAATGGGATTATCTTGGAATGGAGCATAAGGTGACATTAGATCTTAGATAGTTGAAGTGTATAAGAGAATTGTGTCATGAAATAGATTGGCCTAAAATCTATTATGGATAGACCTTGAGAGGTTTCATCACTAGATATACCATTTGATGGAAATGTAAAAGTTTTCTCTTGTACCACTTTCAAAATTGGAGGAATGGTGGGAATTATGTAGGCTTCTTGAAGGAAAAATTCATAATGGGAGGTATGTGCCATTATTGTGATTTCTTTTTATTCTGAATTACACATACCTCCCATCTTAGATATTTGAAGATCCTCTTTACGTCTACCATGTCTGATTCTTTTGGGTTGGTAGAAAATCTGACTACTATCCCAACCACTTCTTCTATGTCTAGAATGTTGTGTACAAAATGTACTAGATTTTTTCAATGATAGATCAATAAGGTGTTTCATTCACTTTAGGGCTTTCATCCTCCTTTAAGAGCTTGTAACTAGTCACCATTGAAGTTCCTGCCAATTTTTACTCTTCTATCAAAAATGTCTTCAATACTTCCTTCACATGTTCTATTTTCCATATGAAGACACCTTCCTTTACTTGGGATACTTGAAGTTTTATAAAGAACTTTATTTCCCTAATAATGGATCCAACAAAGTCAACACTTAGTTTTTCATCCCCTTCAAATATTATATCATCCACAAAGATATCTACAATCAACAAATTTATTTATGTTTCTTTCTTCATTTGAAAGTTGTATTGGTTCTTGGTTCTTATGAACCCAATCTTTATGAATTATGTGTGCAATCTTTCATACTATATGCTCTTGGTGCCTATTTCAATCCATACATGGATTTTCTCACTCTATGTACTTGGTTTTTACCTTTTTCATTCTCAAACCCCTCAGATTACTCAAGTTACACTTCCTTTTCTAAGACTCCATTAAAGAATGTAGACTTCATGTCCATATGATATACCTTGAAGTTCTTGGAGGCTATAAATACTAGGAGTACTCTAACTCTTTCCAATCTGGTGGTTTTTGTGAAGGTTTCCCCATAGTATATATCTCATTCCTGTGCATAATCTTTGCAAACAATTATGGCCTTCTTTATGACTACCTCTCCATCTTTTTTCATTTCATTTTGGAACTCCCATTTTTTACCATTGATATTCATGTCATCTGGTTGGGCAGACAAGGTCCATGCATCCTTTCTTACTATTTGATTGATTTCCTCTTCTGTGGAATTTCTCTATTAAATGTGTTGGATAATGAATGGGATATTGGAATTTTTTTGTAGCATTATATGGAAATGGCTATAAGTTCAACATTGGAACACACCTTGAGGAGAGGTAGAGTGATGAAGGAAAGATATATTTTGGATTTTATGGAAGAATGTCTATGCATTTCGGATTTGATCAGGAAGTCAATATGAATTTTTATTTTGGGAGATAAGGACCCAAATAGATTTGGAAGTGGATGGATTTTTTTGAGATGGTAAATTTGTGGAAGCCTTGGGAAGCTTGTCATTTTTAATCTTTCTTTAGTAAGCAAGTCTTTTATGAGAGACTTCAAAATCAACATAGTTCTTGACTTTTATTTTTTTTGATATTGGACATGATGATTATTTGATGGATATGGATTCTTGGGATTTTGATTTTTATGCTTGTTATCCAAGTTCTTATGAAGGTATTGAGATTAAAGGATGGACATGAATGATATGGAGGCCTTTTATATAGTTGGAAGTTTCTCTAAGATATGTACCTTTTTTAACCTTTATATAGGGAAGGATTGGTATATGGTGTACTAATGGATGGAGGAATATATGGGACTAAGATGGATGGAAGAGATGAAGGGGGAGGTATACATTTGGATTTCAATTTGAAAGAGAAACCAATACCTTTAGAATGATCTTTATAGCTAATGGTGTGACTATTTGAATTTTATTTGATATGAAAGGGTTTTAATATACTTTTTTCATGGTCTTTGAACCCTTTGACTTGATAATTTGTTTAACCACTAGGACACTTGCTACAAGATGTGAGTCCATTTTGAGGTGGATATTATATGGAAGAAACAATAGGGTCATGATCTAGATTATATTGGATGGAAGTTGATGAAACTATTTGAAATGTATGGGGTTCATGAATAACTTTTATAGATGTGTTGGGATTATAAGGGGAATCAGAAGGAATAATGTCATCTTGAAATGGGATAGGATAAATGAAAGGAGTTTTTAGTAAGATAGGGTCTTGGAGGATTATGTCACTAAGATGATGGAATGGCAGGCTCATGAGGAGGACCTAGAGAGATGATGACAACTTGTGGTGGACATGAAGGTGAATGGATACTTTAATCTTGACTTGGAAGGTAATCATTGGAATCCATTTTAAGTGTGGTTTTCTCTTGACTATGAATAGAATCATTTGGAATAATGAATAGGATTTCATGATTTTGATTAGGAATAGAAAGTGGAATGCCCATAAAACTTAAAGAGACACTTTATTATTGAGATTTATGGGGATGCTTTTTGATAGGATGGACATGGTTGGTAGAATCTTCATGGGATTCCAAAAAGATGGGTTCTTTGTAAAAAATTGGATAGTTGTAGCGATTATTTTGATCTTAATCTTTATTTGTTTCAAGAATTGTTTCTACATTTCTTTATTGTCCTCTTGACATGGGGCATGAAAGGTGGATTCTTGTAAGAGTTCAATGTTTTGACATGAGGGAGAGGGACTTTGAATGGAACTCTCAGAAAAGAGATTATCTTGGAATGGAGCATAAGGAATCATTGGATCTTAGATAGTTGAAGTGTATAAGAGAATTGTGTCATGAAAGGGATTGGCCTAGAAATATATTGTGAATATCCCTTGGGAGGTTTCATCACTTACTATACCATATGATGGAAATGTAAAAGTTTATTCTTGTAATAATTTAGGATATGGAGGAATGGTGGGAATTATGGAAGCTTGTTGAAGAAAAAATTCATCATGGGAGGTATGTGTCATCACTAATGGAAAGAGGAAGCAATTCTTTAGCCTCATAATATACATTCCCATGAATTTGAAGGATACCATTAACAATTTAGAATTTATTTTGTTGAGCACCACATGCATCATTTACCAGGTAAATAACATCTAATGTCATTCCTTTGGAGCCCATACACATTTTATATATATATATATATATATATATATATAGGTTTTTATATTCTCTGATTTACTTTTTCATAGGGCATACTCTATAATTATTATTTCTAGGGTTTAATAAAATCATATAGAATCTAGGGCTTACTTTTCTCTATAATGCAAGTTATCTTATTTCTGTGGGAGAATGGCTTTTTGATTGAAGCATTTAAATTTTTAAAGTTCTCTATCATAAAATTGAATGTACCAAAGGGATTATTTTTAAAAAAAATTATCCAACTTTTATCACAATATCCAGTTGAATAAGACATGTTTTTTGTTTACAACACTAGCCTTATTTGTTGGAGGAAATTTAAGACCATGGCAGTGTATTTGCTAAATTCCATTTTGTAGAAACCCTCTCAACATGTGGTGAAAGGAGGAAAAGAAACATCCATGTTTTGAAAGACTACTTTGTAATAGTAAAATTTAGGTATACTTCTTATAATACTATATATGTTGACAATTATCTTTAGCCACCAAAGTAAACATTAGTATATTATCACTAGAGTTTAAGCATAGTAGAGTTCTAATGTTAGGGTGACACCTATGCCTATTATGGACTCTTCACCTTGCCCTATGACCATATTTATTTGATACAAATTATCAAATAGTTGGAATGCTTTGTCTATGCTCCCACATTTTGTATATTTTTGTTGAAGGTTGATGTTGATGTTATGCACCAGGAAAAAAAACAATTAGTCAGATTTCTATGTAAACATTATCAATAAATTTCATAATCCATGCAATAATTAATTGGGTCAATAAGTTGCATAATCCATGCAATCTTCCTCTCACCATAGCTTGTCTTCAAACTAGTAAACTAAACTATTGATTCACGTAGTTATTGGTGTTCTCCTACTTAAGGATCTATTTATCCTAACTCCTAACTTTGGTTACATAGTTTATCCCTTTAGTTATCCATGCATCAAAGTGCATGTTGGGTTATTTTACACAGTAGTATTTTTCAAGTATATTTTATATATATATATGAACTATCTTATGCAATTTGAAAAATTTAATGTGAAGATCTGAATTGAAATAATTAGTTATGCTGCAATAAAAGGAATTATTTTTGTGCTCCTAAAATAGAACATTTCTCTGTTAGAAAATAGAGCTTTCTTTTTTTATGTATATTGGTATTGATTTATTTAGTTCTCTTCTAGCTTTTTTTGTTTATGAGTTTCTACATGTACACCAAGGCTATGTCAATTGCAATTCTAGCTTGTCTTACACTATTAAAGCTTTGGTATTCTCAATCTATAACTATTCAGAGTTTATTTGAGCTCTTGATCTATGAAAAAAACCCGTAATTTATAGTTAATTGTTGAATCATTTTTAATTCAAATTTGTGACTAGGTTTTAAGCCAAGAAATCTAAATTAGAATGACTTCTAGCCATCTTAGGCATCTTTATCCAAGATATAGCATGAGAATCTAGAGGATTCAAGCTATTATCATTACCATAATTTCAAATTACTATTAACTTGGTACTTAGCTAATAAATTTGTAAAAGCTTATTTATTTTTCACTAAATTAATGTTGTTTATGTCTCACTTATGTGTTCAATTTTTTTTTATCAGATGACTCAAGTCCTCTCAAAGGCTTTCCAAAAGGCACAATGGAAACTAAGGATGTTGTAATGGAAACTAAGGATGTTGTAGAAACTTGATTAAGGATTTTACCATTTTTGTTTTGGTTTCACTAATAAATGAGATTTTATTGTAGAATCATTAGTGCTATTACTTTTTATGAGACATTTTATCATACACATTTTTTTTTTACTGTAATAATAGAATCTTATCTACAAAAAAATGTGGTCATAGACATGAGCATGCATATAGCTAATGTTGAAGCAACTTTATCTATATATCACTTTGTCTATATTGAAAATCATTGCTTCAGTGGATCTTTGTATAATTAGTCTTCATGACACAATGCCTATAGTATCCATGTGTAATGGAAATAAAATTAGAGGTTTTTAGTGCTAGGCTAATGGTTTCCATAACAAACATCAAGTAAAGAGACAACTCAACCTATAAACCAACTCCCACAAATACCTTTGGTGTCATGCCCAAAAATATGAGGGAAAAACCACACAATTTTTTTTTTTTTTTTTTAAATAATAATAATAAGGTACACTAAAGTTTAAGAGTTGAATTTGCAAGTTCAAGAATAATTTTACTACACTCATATTAAGTTTATAATCTTGAGAAGAAGTACATCGATAAAGTTAAATTTTCGTTATTAAATTGGTATTAACTTTTGATTTTGTTATTACAATAAAGTTACAATGATATTTTGAAATTGTTTAGAAAATAATATAACTTAAATATGACTAGGAAATAAAATAAATCAAATATCAAAATCTACTAATCTAACATTAAATTTACTAAGATTTTAAAATTTTAATACTTAATAACAATATAATAAAAAGAAAAAATATATATATTTACTTACTCAATAAAACTCTTAACTATCAAAAAAAAAAAAAAAACTTAATTACTACCATACTAACACTAAACATATAAATGAATATACTAACAAATAAAACTACATACATCTAACACTTAACACATAACTAACCAATTAATATTCCACTACATAAAAATCTAAACACTAATCATTAATCTTAATTAAATTAAAAAGAAACTTGAAATAAAACTAAACTAAACATTAATTACCAACAAACTTAAAATTTTAAGTAACTAAATTTCCTATGCTACTAACTCCAAAACCCCATCCCATAACCCTAACACCCCTCACTCCTAAGGCTAGCACCAAGCAAGGGTGCGTGGACTATGGATAACCCAAGAAGGGTGGGCGACAATGCATAGTAAATGACATGGGTTAATGCCCTTATCCCATGCGTTGCCAAAGCTTCCACCAAAGATGGGCAAGCTAATCTAGGACCAATGAGTGCTGACCATGCCTGCCATGGTGCAGGCCTATTCCTCCCTCCTACATGTGATCAAACTTCAACAAGATTTAAACAACTTTCCCTTAATCATGTCAAACCACATGATCACCAAAGGCCCTAAAATTCCATGGGAGGTACAAGGGTGATGTCACCCAATAAAAGATATATTGACTTTTTTTTAAAAACTCTCTCAAGCCCATACCAAGAGCTAGTGCCAAGGTAAGGAGGAGTAGTTAATGCAAAAAGTAAAGTTGGTAAGAAAAAGATATTAGTTAGTTTAATATGTTAAGTTTTTTTTTTGTTTTGATTGATATTATTTATTTTATGTTCATTCATCCATTTGATAATTTATTTATATTATTCAACAAGAATATAAAGGGGAATCTTTAAACATTCTCTGTTACCAAAGGGGGAATTAATTTTTTTCCCATACAAAAACTAGAGAGTATTTTTACTCTAAGAATTTTTTATTTTTTTTCTTCTTAAGTGTTAGAATTGCTAATGCTAAAAATTGATAAGGGGGATATAATTTTCTTTTAATTAATCTAATAAGACTTGTTACAATCTAAATAAACTAATAATTTGAATGAACCATTTTAACAACAATGCAAGATTATTTTTTTCTTTTGTTTTCAATAATCACAAAAATGAACCTACGATCACAACATAATTTTCATCTCAACATTTATGAAAATTGAATTTTTCCTAATTGAACATCATCATCATTTCATCTTATTTTTGATATACATCCATGCAACCAAAAAATACAAAAATCTCATGAGAAGGGATATTACTCAATCACTATTTTATTGACAACCTAATTCAAGGCTCCATCGGGAAAGAACTAGGAAGAAAACTAGGCGTCGTTGCCATTACAACAAAGTTTTTAAATACAATTTACATAGGATTCCAATCCCAAAATTACAAAAATAAAATTAAATTTATTTCATGACCCTTATCAAGGGATCCATATCATTTTCTGCAACACATTGCTAAGATCATCGAGGGAACGAAAATTGACTAAGTGACAAAACAACATAACTAGAACTAAATTAGACATTCATATCCATACTAGGTTTTCACAATAGGATTCCACATTAAATAAAAACTAGGGAAAGGTGGATTTTTCCAATAGGAGATGTCAGACACAACACCAAAATAGGTGCCCAATTAGGGCTATAACTCAAGAACTTCCCTTCTTCCATTTTTACATGCCAAAACTCATACCTGGTTTGTGTTGACAAGTAGGGGCCCATAACACCCTACCCTTTCTCCCTCTTCTCGTCCTAAGAAGAGACTCTACACTATTGGATTCCAACTAAATACCTTTCCCAAAATTGGCCACTTCTGCCATATCCAAGGGTGAGTAATGCCAAAACACCCATACAAGAAATCCTCGAAATTCAAGCAAAAGCATGAAAGAAAAACATTCAAGAAAACATGGTTTCAATGCTTCCCAAGCATACCCAACATGTTGGAATATTCAAATATGGAAAGGGTACTTATGAGAGGGGGGGTTAATCATAAGTATCAAACTTTAGCCAATACAATTCTAACTGAAAGTAAATTGGATGCATATCAAATAAACATGTAACAAAACACATGCATCAATAACTCACAACACAGGAATTTTGGTAACCCAGAAACCCTCCAGGAATAAGAAGGTAAAACTGGGGTGGGGATGATACCCACAAAAATTACTGCAGCAATATTGTTCAACCACTTCTGATGGTTTGCCCTGTTAAAGGCTTTACACTGTGTCAATAGTGACCTAATTAGAGGATTTCAAACACTTAACATGAAGTGTTACCCTGTTAAAGGATTTCATCACCTAGTTAAAGGATTTATCGAAATAGCTATTAAGTTAACCTATCACCATAGGATTTTCATTCTAATATAATTGTTAGAGAGTATTAGGTACAATAAACCTGACTGATTACAATCCTTGATTGCTGATTGTAGGCACTTGTTATGCTTTCTCTGATCTGGATCCTTTTTACGATCTGAATAATCCTCACTTCTGAAAATATAACTCCTTGCGAACCCTTGTATGTCTTCTTGCACCTCTTATCTTATTCCTCATTACACTTTACAATGAAGTTTCATCTTCCTTATAAAGACATTTGAAAATTTAGGGTTAGATATGGATCTACGATCCACATTCAATCTTCATTTTCCGTTCAATACTTATCTTTTACTGATTGGTTGCATGCCTTTAGTTTTTTTCTTATTGGCTTCCTGCAAATTGCATAGGAAAAATAAAAGATTTGATCTCATCATTAAATCCTTTGAGATTTACCTTATGTTGGCTGTAAAACTGTTTGCATCATAGTTTGTGCAATTACAAACTCTTATGTTGATATACTGAGTTACTCGGCTCCTGAAGTATTTTTGATACTCGGCACATGTTGTTTCTTGGATAGCTCGACATCTTAACAAAATTTTAGTACTTGACACCTTAAGTAGCTCGGCACTTTATGTTACTCGATACTTGTAACCACTCAGCACTTGTTAACACTCGACACTTGTTAACACTCGGCACCTTGTACTGCTCGGCACTTATACTTCACTTGGTAATTGATCTTACTCGATAACTGATCTTTACTCGGTATCTAATTTTCACTCGGCAGCTAATCTTCACTCAAAATGCATGATGTACTTGGCTTCCAATGCGGAATATGTTTAAGTGTGTTGGCACTCAAGTGTCAAAAACCATTATGAGGTTAACAATCTCCCCCTTTGACATGAGTGACAAAAATACTTAACTGATCTTATAAGTACATTTACTAATCTGATTGGTATGTACATATTGAAAACTTTGATCAAAATTTGTAACTTATAGTTTTACAGTATATACCTCAAAAATTTTGTAACTCCCCCTGAGTTGATTGTGTCTTATCTATATATCAGTGCTCCTCCTTTGTATCTATTCTCGTCATTAATCTGTATCTCCCCATTTTTCTATATAACTCCATTATAATATATTCTCCCCCTTTTTTTATCTCCCCCTTTTTGACACTTATGTCAAAGAATTTTTAAGGGTTAAGACCATATTTGGCCAAGAATGTGCTATTTACCTCCATAATCATTCTAAGAGCTGCATCCCAATTGTTCAAAGCAATTTCTAGTGACTTATGTTGAATGGCAGTCTCGACAACAAGATGAATAAGTCCATCTAGTGTAGAAAGATTTGGATCTTTCTTGAGTACACTTTCAGCATTTACTTGCTCTCTATGGAGTATTTCTAAATGTGGGGTAATGGAGGACTGGAGTTGTATTACTTTGGCCTTGATATTAGCCTCATCTACTGTTAATACAGCTATTTCTTTGTTTGTGTGAAGAGATTGAGCAAAATGCTTCACACTTTGAGCTAGATCACTTGGTAGTTGCATGCTTGAAATGTTTAAGTTTCTTTCCAAGCTCAATTTCTTTTGGCTTGTTTCTTGTGTGAAGTATGAAAAATCACATAACTTTTTGTACAATGAGAATATATTCTCAAGTACCTTCTTCACCTTATCAATAAGCTTTTCCAATTCTACTTGTGAAAGTGTGATTTGTCTTGATATTTTCTCATTCACTCTCCCTTGAAATTTCTTTTCTAACCATTCCATAAGTTTTGCATTGGTTTCTAGGTCTTCATTTGTCACCTGGTCAACAATATCTGTTAATTTCTTTGTGATATGTTTTGACTCATCCGACGATTGCAAACTGAATGCATCCATAAAGATGTCCTTGATCTCATGAAGTGTGTGTTTATGTTTATACTCCTTCCTCAGTATTTCCTATCTTTTCCTTCTATTTAGTGCATCCTGCACTTCATTTATTTGATCAATGGTTATTGATTTTGAGTCATAACTTGGTATGACTATCCCTTCATCTAATTCAGGGTCTCCATAGTGAAGTACCCTTACAACTCTAGTAGTACTTGATGATGGTACAAAAATTTGTAATGGCTGGTGTGAAGGAGTCCCTGAGGTAGGCAAATTTATTAGTGTTTGTATTGCCTCCTATTCTTTAGGGGTTTTTATGGTTTTCTCCTCCTCCTGTCTACCATAATCAATTATTGTTATTTGTGGAAGTGCACCTTGTGTTTGTGCTATAGGATCAAATGTAATAGTCTGTCCTGTTTGTTCTTTTCCTTGTTCTATAGGTGCACTTTTCTTTTGTCTTGCAGCATCAATTTTACTTGTTGGTATTTCAAATTGACTACTAGTAGTTGTGATAGAAGGTGGTTCTTGTGTATTCACCTTATCTTTAACTATATTTTCTACTAGTTTCTGTAATTCATCTATACTGACCAATACTGGATTTGTACACAATATTGCTTGTTGTGTTGATTGGTCAAGAATTCTTTTCAAATCTTCTGCAATTAGTGGATTGATATTCTGACCAGAAGTTTCAAGAACATCAGTAATTGTTATTGTATCTGCAGGTGAGATGGATGCTTGTGGAGGGCTAGGGGATGGCAATTATGTGTCTTGCACACTTTGATCTGGTTGCTCCTCTTGTTCAGCTGTTTCCATTGTATCCTATTTTTGTGTTTCTTCCTCCTCTTCATCTTTCTTTTCTTCTTCTCCTTTTCTCTTTTTCCTCTCTTCTATTGGTATGGCTGCCTCTTCCTTGTATTCTTCCTCAAGAAAATCTTCAATCCTTTTATACAAATTCTTCCACGATTTCATTGTTCTTTGAACAATCTCTTCCACTCTGTTGTGAAGTATAAAGAATGCCCTGTATTTGGGTGTGAACCTGTTGTTATGCCTTTTGACTGCTTTGCTAACTTTTTCTCTAGTCAAATCCGGCAATACACTGGCTAGGGTTGATTCCCTCATCTCCTTCTCCATTTTTAGACAAAATGCCATCTGTTTTCTATAATTTTTGACAAGTCCTTTGGCAATTGGCCATCTAGTTCAAGTGGAGTGTACTTGAACTGTGCCATCATTCCATACATTATTTCTTCTATCTTATTTTGTTCCTCTTTTGTAAATTTACTAAAATCAACTTTATTTAAGTTATTCAAGTCTCCATTTGCAATCTTTTTGCATAAGGTATCAACTGATGAAGTGCTTACCCTTTTTGTTTGCTCTGTTGCTATTTGCTCTTCTTCATCAATGTCAGGTTGAGCCACATACCTTCTTCTTTTCCTTGGATCTTCCTATGATTCCTTGACTTTTTTCTTCTTGGTAACTTCCTCTTTTTTCTTTTGAGTAGAGGCTCTTGTTGATGCTCTTGTTGTTGGCTTTTGAGGTGATGGAGTGACAACTTTCTTCATTTTGGGTTTGGCTGAAGGCTGTTCTGCTGCCTTTCTCTTCTTTGGCTTGGCTTCAGTAGGTGCTTCATTGGCTTCTCCTTCCTCTGCACCTTCCTCCTTGTCTTCTCCGAGACCTTGGGTTAGCTCCATTGGTCCTTGTTCCTGCTCATCTTTATCCTCACTATCATCTTCTTCTTCTTCTGCCTCAACCTCAATATCCTTGCCAAACTTCTTCTTGATCTTCTTGATCAATTTGTCTTTCTTCTTTAGTATGGAAGTAGTTTTTAATTTCATATTTATTTTAGATCTTACCACATCATAAGTGCCAAAATGTGGTGCATTTTTATCTGCTTCCTCTGCCAATAGTGCAGTTATTGTTGTTGATGCTTCATTAATATTGATTTCGTAACCAAATGGCCTTAGCCATCTTACCCTTGGTACTACTAATTGAATGTAAGTGAAATCAATGTCAACTAAGAAACATATATCATTAGTGTGCTTTCCTACTAAGTATGTTGGTATCCTTGACCTTTGCTTCATGGATTTCTTGAAATCCTCAAAATAGCTTGTCATCAAAGTATCAAAATTTTCTCCCATTTGCTCAACATATTCATTTATTTGTGCAATAATGGTTCTATCATTCCTCCATGCTACTTTACCAAAAGAAGGAAATTCATTCTGTACATAAAAGAATATGCAAACTAGGATTGCTCCAAATTTTCATTGTGTGCCCTTTGTTCTTCTTATGGCAGCTAGATTTTCATTTATTTGTTACAATTGCAGTTTTGCAAGATCATGAGTATGATCCTTCTTCACCAATTTGTAACCTACATCTACTACAATACATGGTACACTGTTGAGTCTACTAGATTGATAAAATTTGTGAGCAATGACTCTAACATCAAATTCAACTAGAGGATCTTTTATAGTATGAATTGTCATTCCTCTCTTGTTCCATTGAGCACCAGTATTCTTTTCAATGACCTCCTTTGATTCACTTCTTAGGGTCTTGTACTGGTCTAGGGTTGGGTACCTTGTTACTCTATGTATAATTTCCTTTGTCAATTTAATGGGCATATCTTCTAACCATAAGTTTCTTCCATGGATTCTAGTCAATAAAATTCTAACCCATTCAGTTTTAAATATGGTAGGGAAACTTAAAACTCGGGTCAAACCCTTTCTTTCAATGATTTTAAATTCTTCTTTTAGTACTCCATCTACACACAGTTTATCATAAGCTTGTCTAATTTTCATGTCTCTTAGGGCTCCTATCTTGCAATTGTAGCATTTCCTCACATCTTGAACCATTACAACCTTTGGGGGAATGTGGGAAAGAGCTCCGGCTGGGTCATTTTTATAAGCAACTTTGGGGATAGGGTGGAAATTAGGTTGCTTAACTTCATTTGAAACTAACTAAACTTCAAATGACTCTTTTCCTTCAACTTTCTTTGAACTTGACACCATTTTTGTAAACTAGGGTTTATACAACAAATGGGTATGAAATTACATAGCTAGGCATGGATGAAAATACCTTTAGATCGATGAAAAACATGTTGAATGAGGTTGCAATCTGCTTGAAATACTAGATTCTTGCTATGAAGTCACTCAACTCTCTTTCTTCTCCTTTGCTTCTTAATCGCAATGCAAAAATCTGATTAAGATTGCGATAATATACCCTAATTTCATTGCATTAAATGCTCAACTGCGAACTCAGCTTCTAAAGAAATTTTGACCTAACTTGGCTTCCACTATTCTTCACTTTACTCGGCTTCTATTGGAGTTTTTCAACTCAGCATCGATTATTAGCTCGATTGTTGTTGGGAGCTCAGCATCTATTTTAACTCAACATCCAAAGTCAGCTTGGCATCAACATTTACTTTTGTTTTGACATCTTGTTTCATGTAGATTTATACCTTGCTTGGCTTCTTTGTCTTGGGACTGATGTATGATATAGCTTTGTATATTAGTCCTGTGTACTTCTCATGCTTAGTTTGATGAAGTGTGATCACTTGACCCATTGGGTGAAGTGATCCCTCCAATTGATGTGTTGCACTCATCTTTCTTTATCCAAGTCTTGTTCATTTTCCCCCTTATCTTTTCAATGTCAATCTTTTGTTTTCCTTTGCTATCTTCAATTTTGGGTGCCTTTGATCTTGTAAGACAATTTCTGCTGATATGACCAGTTTTCAAACAACTAAAACATGTAGTTTGATTCAACCATTTTTTGTAGTTCCCTTTGAAATGTGTTCTTATACAGTTTTGTGGTATATGTCCATATTCTTGACAATAATGACAACTATACCTGGTGTTGTAATCCCAATGATAATGACTTCCATTCCCTTCTATTTTTGCTGGTTGATTTGATGTCCACATAGGTTTTTATCTACATTCAAATGCCCTATGTCCATATTTTTTGCAATTATAACAATGTCCTTCAAATCTTTGTGTCCTTGAGACATTGGATCTGCAATTTTGTGTCATATGTCCTTGCATGTTGCACTTGTGACAGAAACTTTTAGGTATGTTTGATTGATTGAATTTTCTACTCCTGCACACATTAGCTGTATGTTCCTTCTTATTACAGAAATGACAAGTGGGTTTTGAACTCTTACCTTTATCACTTCTTTGTTTAGCACTCTTTGATGATTCTCCAACTTCAGTGCTATTGTATCCTAGTCCTAATGTATCATGAGAAGATTTTGGTGATTTCAGCAACTGTTCAAAATACTTGATTGCTTCACTTGATTTGTTGAGATTCTCTGCTACCTCTTTTTCTCTGTTCAATTCATTCTACATCTGTTCATTCTGCATCTTCAGAGTAGAGATCTCAATATCTTTTACATTGAGTTCATGATGAAGGTTCATCATTTGAGCAAGTGTATCCATCTGCATGTTTGAGATCCTTGTCAGTTCAGTACATTTTTCTTCAAGTCTGTTGCAAGATTCCTTTTGTCATTTTCCATCATGACCTTATCATCAACTGCTCTTTTCTTTTGTTCAGTAATTTCACATATCATTATAGCCTATGATTCATGTTCCATCTTGAGAGTTCTTATTTCTTCTGCTTGAATTTTATTTTTCTCCATCAGTTATGCTATTGTTGTATCAAACTCTTTGGTGTCTCCACTGGAAAATATGTTGGTGGTGTCAATCTCCTTATTGTGTATATCATTTTCAGCTATGGCTAGATCCTTCCTCTTTTTTAATGAGTTTCTCAATTTGTTTCTGAATTCCTCCAAGCTATGCAGAGCAAGTTGCACATCTATCACCTGATTTTCAATGATCTTTCCAAGTTTGAAAGCTTCCATCTTTAGATCTTTTCCCTCAAGCTATTACGCTTTTCCTTAAGAGAACCTGGATTGAGCTCTGATACCAATTGTTGGAATATTCAAATATGGAAAGAGTACTTATGAGAGGGGGGGGGGGGGGGGTGAATGATAAGTATCAAACTTTAGCCAATAAAATTTTAACTAAAAGTAAATTGCATGCATATCAAATAAACATGTAACAAAACACATGCATCAATAACTCACAACACAAGAATTTTGGTAACCCAGAAACCCTCCAAGAATAAGAAGGTAAAACTGGGGTGGGGATGATACCCACAAAAATTACTGTAGCAATATTGTTCAACCACTTCTGATGGTTTGCCCTGTTAAAGGCTTGCCCTGTTAAAGGCTTTACACTGTGTCAATAGTGACCTGATTAGAGGATTTCAAACACTTAACATGAAGTGTTACCCTGTTAAAGGATTTCATCACCTAGTTAAAGGATTTATCGAAATAGCTATTAAGCTAACCTATCACCATAGAATTTTCATTCTAATACAATTACTAGAGAGTATTAGGTACAATAAACCTGACTTATTACAATCCTTGATTGCTGATTGCAGGCACTTGTTATGCTTTCTCTGATCTGGATCCTTCTTGTGATCTGAATAATCCTCACTTCTGAAAATATAACTCCTTGCGAACCCTTGTATGTCTTCTTACACCTCTTATCTTATTCCTCATTGCACTTTACAATGAAGTGTCATCTTCCCTATAAAGACATTTGGAAATTTAGGGTTAGGTATGGATCTACGATCCACATTCAATCTTCATTTTCCATTCAATACTTATCTTTTTCTGATTGGTTGCATGCCTTTAGTTTTTTTTCTTATTGGCTGCATGCAAATTGCATAGGAAAAATAAAAGATTCGATCTCATCATTAAATCCTTTGAGATTTACCTAATGTCGGCTGCAAAAACTGTTTGCATCATAGTTTGTTCAATTACAAACTCTTATGTTGATATATTGAGTTACTCGGCTCCCAAAGTATTTCTGATACTCAGCAGATACTATTTCCTAGATAGCTTAGCATCTTAACAAAATTGTATTACTTGGCACCTTAAGTAGCTCGACACTTTATGTTACTTGATACTTGTAACCACTCAGCACTTGTTAATACTCAGCACCTTGTATTGCTCGGCACTTGTTAACACTCGACACCTTGTACTGCTCAACACTTATACTTCACTCGGTAACTGATCTTTACTCGGTAAGTGATCTTTACTCGGTATCTGATTTTCACCCAGCAACTGATCTTCACTCGGCATGCATGATGTACTTGGCTTCCAATTTGGAATATGTTTAAGTGTGTTGGCACTCAAGTGTCAAAAACCATTATGAGGTTAACACAACATACATACAAGCATACCACTAAGCAACACAATAGCATAAGCATGAAACATCATGAGAAACATGAACAACATGAGCAACATGAAAAAAGGAGATGAAGAACTCCTACCTTCACAAAGAGGTTATGGTAAAATGAACAAATTAAGAAGAGCTTTTCCTTCCTTGCCTTCAATCTTCCAAGACTCCTCTCTAAAAGTAGAGATTGGGTAACAACCAAAACTACTCCAAAAAGGGCCTCTAAATAAGATCTAAACTCAACCACCAAAAAGGGCAATAACTTCCCCCACTTACCTAAAAATATAGAATTTTCTAACTCAACCAACCCTAAGGTTAATCTCTAAATGGAATTGAGGTTATTCAACTCATGGTAACAACTTTTAATTTTCGCACTAAGGCAAAAGTAGACTTTTTGAGTGACCTCAAAAGTCAACAAAAGGGACTTAGGGGGTGGAAAATGCCCCCAACCCATACCCATACCCCTTGGGTATAAAGATTTCATGTTTTAAGGCCTTAGTAATTGATTTGGGACCAAACAAGAGCTAAGAATATTTAAGAACATCTAACAACTCCAGAATGCATATTAAGCATTGATTAAGATTAGGGGTAGCTAAACTTGATTAAGAAACAAATTAGCGAAAAGGTCACTAACTTAGTCTGACTTAGGTTCAAAGGTCACACAGTTAACCCTAACTAGCATGCTAGAATGCATATGCAAATTCACAAGTGTTAAGTGACACTATAAGAACACAGTTACAAAACATTAACATTTACTAAGCATAGAAAGATACATTCAAACATCTCACAATACAATTAAGTTACAAACAACAAGGTTTCCATGAATGGCACATAGGGATCAGTTCTATTCCTCCATCGAGTTTCTGGGTTAAAATATCCTGCACGCTCATTGCACACATCAGTAGTCCCATAAAATCACATGCACATATGTATATACGTATCAAGAAATCACATAAATTAAAACATACATCTTTCAAATCAATCAAGGTTTCTTTCATCTGACTCATATTCTTAATCATTAAAATCTCTTAATCAAAGTGTTAATTTTGCATTTACTTACTTCACCAACATACATGTTCATAAAGTGTTAAATGATGAACTCAAATATTTGAAAGTAAACATCACACAACATGGAATAATATAATATGTTCGAAGCATCAAGTAGTGTCTCAACATCTCAAGTCATGAATATCAAAATAATAATGTATCACTATGCTATGATGGGTTGGGGCGAGGCCTCACATCCTCCCCTACTAGGCATGAACTTCCTCTTGGAGTTCATCAAAATGATAAGGGTACTAAGATCACATCCATCTTGCATCCTCCCATGAAGCTTTGACCTCATTGTAACAATCCCACTAGACCCTAACCTGGTCCAGCTCTCAGCCTCAAAGTGCTAGGGTCTGTCAGGCAATAATACGTATAGGCTCAAGTGCTAGCTGTCTGTCTGAATCTAGCTGCAAAGCATCCCAATCTATAATATGAGACTCATCATAAATGTATCCTCTAAGTATTAAAATATGAAACACATCATGGATGCGTGACATGCTAGGTGGAAAAGATAAATAGTATGCAATAGGTCCTATCCTCTCTAGGATCTTGAATGGCCCAACAAATCAAGGTGCCAACTTAGAGCTCTTTTCAAATTGAATCAGACTCTTATGTGATCGCAACCTCAAGAACACTCTATCACTGACCTGATACTCTCGATCTATCCTCTTTGCATTAGCATACTTCTTCTACATATCCTGTGCCTCTCTAAGGCATTGTCTAATCAGGGTCACCTCTTGCTCCATCTCCTTTACTAACTTAGGACCAATAGATACTCAATCCTTGATCCTATCCCAACTCAAGGGCATCCTACACGGTCTTCCATATAAGGCCTCATAAGGAAGCATATCTATGGATAAATGATGCCCATTATTATAGGTAAACTCGAGAAGATCTAGGTTTTCCTCCCATTTGACTTGATGGTCCATCATGTACATCTGTAGCATGTCCTCCAAAACTTGATTCACTTTCTCAGTCTGACCATCAGTTTGAGGATGGTACACTGTACTAAAATTGAGCCTAGTGCCCAAAGCTGCCTATAACTCTCTCCAAAATGAAGAAGTGAACAATTAGTCTCTATCAGAGATGATCTTATGCGGAACACCATGGAGTCTAACAATGTCTTGCAAAAACACCTGAGCTATGTCTCATGTTGTGTATGTAGTATGTACAGGTGAGAAATGGGAAACTTTGGTCAACATGTCAACTATCACCAAAATGGCATCATGGTAGTGAGATGACATGGGGAGACCAATAATGAAACCCATAGATATAACATCTCATTTCCACTTTGCAATCCCTTTCAGCTGAAAAAGCCCACCAACATGATGTTGCTCCACCTTCACTCTCTGACACTCAAGGCATCTCACAACTATGTTAGCAATCTACACCCTCATACCTAGCCAATGATACAACTGCCTCAAATCTACATGCAACTTCTTAACATCGAGGTGCACTGCATAAGGTGCTTTGTGAGCCTCAAGTACAATGAGCTCATGCAAACCCCCAAGGGAAGGTACATACATACATCTTCTATGATGCAAAATCCCATTGAACTCTAAGGAATACTCTAAATACTTCCCTTCCAATGGTTTCTAAGAATGCACTATCTGACTCACTTCTACATAAAGCTCGTCTATGGGTAAGTGTTGTAAGACCCGCTCTCTCAAGTCAGTGCAAGTAGTCACAGATGAAAGCTCATGGCACCTTCTACTTAAGGTATCTGCAACCACATTCTTCTTTCCCTTGATGTAATGAACATCAAAATCATACTCACAAAGAAACTCCTTCCACCTCCTTTGCCTAGCATTAAGGTTTGGCTAAGAAAATATGTACTGTAAGCTCTGGTGGTCGGAATGAAGTTCAAATCTATGACCTAAAAAGAAGTATCACCATCTCAACAAGGCATCAACCACTGCCACAAGTTCTAGGTCATGATTAGGGTAATTGAGTTCATGAGTCTTCAACATCCTAGACTCAAAGGAAATAGGTCATCCATCTTGCATAAGGACTGCCCCTATACCATCTAAAGATGCATTGGTGCACACCACAAAATTTGCAGAAGGATCTGGTATTGCAAGAATCAATGCACTCATGAAGGCTCTCTTGAGCTCTTGAAAAGCTCTATCACACTTCTCTATCCACTTGTACTTCTTCCCCTTTTTTTGAAGAGATGAATCTTGAAATGAAGTATCGATAATATCCTACTAGACCCATAAAGCTCCTCACTTCAGTGACACTGGTGGGTGATGACCAATCCATGATGGCCCTAATCTTTGATGGGTCTACTAAGACACCATCACCTAATATGACATGACCCAAATAATGTATCTTAGGTTTGTAGAATGCACACTTCAAAAAGCTGCCAAACAACTGATTCTCTCTCAGCTTGTGCAATACCTACCTCAGGTGCTCTTCATGCTCTTTCTCATCATGAGAATAGATCATAATATCATCAAGGAAAACAATCAAAAACTTATCCAAAAAGGTATAAAATACTCCATTCATGAGGCTCATGAATATAGCTGAAGCATTCATGAGGCCAAATGGTACCACGGTGAACTTGTAGTGACCATACCTAGTACAAAAAGTAGTTTTGGGGATATCACTATCCATAATCTTCAACTAATGATAACCCAAATTCAGATCAATCTTTAAAAATATTTGGGCACCCTACAACTGGTCAAAGAGATCATCAATTCTAGGAAGAGGATATCAATTCTTGATGGTCACTTTGTTCAATTGTCAATAGTCAATACACAACCTAAGTGACCCATCTTTCTTCTTAACGTAGATCACTGGTGCACCCCAAGGTGACACACTAGGCCGAATATGCCCCTTCTCTAAGAGTTCATCCAACTAAGCCTTTAGTTCACTAAGCTCATGAGTAGTCATCCTATATGGTGCTCTTAAAACTAGCTCAACTCTTGGCACAAGATCTATATGAAAATCCACTGCTCTAGGTGGAGGCATACCAGGAAGCTTTGAAGTAAACACATCTACAAAGTCCTACAGGATTAGAAAATCATTGAGGGATGGCTCCCTCTCTAAATCTTCCTCTCTATCACTAATGGTGATAGCAAACAACTGGCAAGCCTTTGACATGCACCACCTAAGTTGCATAGAAAAAATCATACAAAGGGATACAAGTGTCTTCACTCCAAAGATCTCCCTAGAGATACCATCATGATCCACACATTCCACCCTCTTCTGTCAACAATCCATCTTGGTGCTGTGGCATAAGGCTAATCCATGACAAGAACAACATCATAAGAACCTAGAGGGGTAATGCATAGATCAGACACTATGGACATGTCTCCAATCTACATCTGGAAATTTTGCACCATGGAGCTAACTGATACTCTAGCTCTTGAAGCTAACTCTACTTCCCAACTAACATCTTCTCTAACTGCCACTAGCCTGCAATGCTCCACCAAATATGGAGATATAAAAGAGTCAGTAGCTCCAGAATCAAATAAAACTATAACCATACGGCCCTATATAATACTTTTACCCTCGATAATTGTGTCCTAATGCTCAGCCTAGTAGTTGCCAATAGCTACAAAAACTCTATGGGATCTACCCATGTCACCAACTATTAGCTCTGAAAAAGCCCCTCTCTATCCACTAGATGCTTGTCCCTGCGGACAATCTCTAGCAATATGACCCATGCCACCACAAGTGTAGCATGGTCCTTAGGTATAAGATCATGCACCTTGTGATCTAGACTACTGTGGGCCTCCTGACCTACTAGATCCACTATAATCACCCCTAGAAGACTGTTGAGTCTTCATTAACTATGACTATGGAGCTTGTACCTTTTGATCCTACTTGGGACCCTATGACTGCCACTACTTGGTCTTGGAGCCCTGATAACCCTGAGAAGGTTTTTGCTATTACTGTGGTTTTTACTGTTGAGTTTGTTGGCCCTCAGAGGACCCTTTTGTATAGTTCTAATTCCCTTTCCAAGGGGTTTTTTTCTAGGTAGAGTTTCAGTTTTGAGACCGATCTTGTGTAGTCTACCCCGAGTATCCTAAGCAACTAATGCTATTTCCACTACCTATCTGAAGGTGGTAGGGAATGCCATCTGAACTGGATCCTGAAGTGAGAAATTCAATCCCATGATGAAGCGATGCACTCATATTTTCTCATCCTTCATGTATTCAACATAAGGAAGGAGCTCAAGAAACCTTCTCACGTACTAAGCTACTATAAGACCTCTCTAATATAGAGAATGAAACTCCTCTATTTGCTTCTGTCTGAAATGCTCTGATAGGTACCTCTCTTGAAATCTCTCTAAGAACAAACCCCATGTGAGGGTATCCATCCTCACTCCTCCCATAGTCTCCACTTGATGCCACCAATTGGAGGCATCTCCTCTCAACTGATGGATTGCTAGATGTGCCTTTAGATTACTCCCATAAGGGCATAATCCAAAGCACTACTGTAGGCTTTGTAACCATGCCTCTACTACTATCCCTTTAGTGTAATTGATAAATAATGGTGGCCCAAGTTGAATCAATTCTCTGATATCATCTCCTATATGCCTAGGAGGTCTGTCAAGTAAGGGTCCTCTCTAGTGTATTGACTCACCCTTGTGCTTACCCTATCCCTCTATCTATCTCGGTAGGGGACTCCTAGTCCTCTCTCTAACTCTAGGTCTGCCTCCTCTAGGTCCCTCTACTTCTAGTATGGGAATCTCTTGACCTGGTTGAACTACAGGTACTACCCTCTGCTGAACTACACTAATCAATGTCTGAAGAGCATCTATAATGTCCTGGTTTGGGTTAGGTGGTGGTGGATGTGATGGTGGTCCATCCTCTTGTCCCACTCTACCACCCCTTTCCCTATGACCTCTACCTCACTGGTTGCTTCAAGTAACATGAGGCATCTATACAATTAAATGTTTGAGTTATGTTTCAAAAGCACAATGGTTTAAGGTTCCCAGTGTTGAAACACAGGCTCTGATATCAAAATGTCATGCCCAAAAATTTGAGGGAAAAAATTGATGGAGACATGAACCAAGCACAGAATTGACACAACAGAAAAAGGGAAATTGTATTAACTATGAAAATAAGCTAGTACATTCAGTATAGAGATAATAGACTTCAAAACATGCCCTATGGGCTTACAATAGCATAAATCTGGAGATAATTCCTCCTTTTGGTACCTCCTCTCAAACTCCACTCCGAACTGCCTTTTTGTTAGAATTAATAATCTTTCCTTGGTTGTATTTATTTATTTATTTATTGGGATAAACCAAAGTATCCCTTATGTATTATTTATTTGTCCTCTAGTCCACATGTAAAGGACATATCATTCTTGTCCTATTGTCCACTTGTGAGGACAACTCTTTTTTGTATTTCATTTAATAAGGAAAATAGATATTCCTCCTTAAGAGGAAATTGACACTTTGCACACACCTTTTATGAATGTGGCATTCATAGAAATGGGAGTTACAGATGCAACTCCTTTCTCATATCTTTAAAAAGAGGTGCTTCTCTCTCTCAGTTTCATCTAGTCTCCACTATTCACATCAAGTTTTTGATGCTATTGTAAATGAGCTATTTTGTTGCATTTCTTCTCTCTCTCTCTCTCTCTTTCTCATTCTTAGGCTTTCGCCTCATTCATAATACTCACAAGGGGTTTTCTTTGCTTTCCTCTTATCAAATCCTTGTCTATTGTATTGCTTATCTTTGGTATTGCTCTATTGATGTTATATCATTTGTTTGGTAAAACTCTTCTTGCTCTCTTGGATTAAATCTATTATTTCATGCAATTTTATTTTATTATATTTTATCATTTCAATCACTTTTTCTAACATGGTATCAGAGCTTTCTAATCCTTGTTTTGAGCTTTTGTGAAGGTTACCATATTGGAGAACTTTGTTGAGAGGAGAAGTGAAGAAAAAAAAAATTATTCCAATTTTTTTTGTAGATTTTTTATTCAATCTTCAAGTTTTTTTCTAACCCTCTTTGGAAGGTTTACCGCCAAAGAGTTCTTTATTTTTTTATTTTTTTCTAACCTCCTTTGGAAGGCTTGCCGCCAAAGGATTCTTTATTTTTAATTTTTTTTATTGTATCTAACCCTATTTCTGTTGCAGGTTTTTTAAGTTTTTTGAAATTCAAGTTTTTTTCTATTTTTTGTTTTAGAAAGGAAAGTACAGTAGTTCACATTTTTCTTATATCTCATAATTTATGATCTGGGTTTGGTTGAAATTTTAACAGCATTTAGAAAACATAAAAACAAAAAAAAATTATAAATTTCATTTGTATCAGAATAGTATTGCAAAAGTTATTGTACTATATGTGTAGTATTATTTGTTTTTCAAGTTTTAAGACAGCAGTTCGTGTTTTTATGATATCTCTTAATCTGTGATCTGAGTTTTGCTAAAATTTGAATAGCATTTAAAAGACATAAAAATGAAAAAAAAAATTTAATTTTATTGAAAATAGAGTTAAATTAAAAAAGTTATCGCTCTCTGTGTGTAACACATTTTTTCAATTTTTCAAATCTTTATTTTTCCTGTTTTTTCAATCTGACCGGTGATTTTGCAAGGAACATTTTAGTTTTTAATTTTGACTCTCTAAATATTTTAATAATTATTTAAAATTATTATGGATAATAAGTCTCACTTTTTTATTTCAAATCTATTATTTAAATTTTAAACGTAATTTTTAAATCATGTCGACTTTAATTCCAAAAATCAAGTTAAATAACTCAAACTATCATGCTTGGAAAATTCATCTTTCATTTATATTTCATTTTAAGCATATTTTAGATGTTGCTACTAACCCTTCTGTAGTTCCTGGTGCCTCAGCTACACAAGATGAACAAAATGCATGGAATACTAAAAATGAAGAAGCCCTTGGCCTCATTGGTATATCTCTTAGCCCAGATTTATATGTTCTAATTTCTCATTGCACTAATGCCCATGAAGCTTGGGATATTTTAAAGAAAACATATGACAGGCCATCTGAATCACGCAAGATTCAATTGCAAGACAATTTGGAAGACTTAAGGTATATTGATTTCAAATCCATGGATAAATTTTTACTTAAATTTGATTATATTAGAAGTCAACTAATTGGATTAGGTGTTACTCTCACTGATATTAGATTAATTACAATTATTTTAAAGAAATGTCTTCCTAGACAATTTCAACAATTTATTACTAATGTTCATTCTCAACTTGCTATTCCTACTTTGTCTACTCAATTAACTTATAGTATTTTTCAAAATTTGTTGTGTCAAGAGGAAGCTAAGTTGTTACAATTTGGTACTCTTAGATCTAATGAACATGCATTTGTGTCTAAAAATCAAAATCAAAATCTTAGAGCATCTTATCATGCTCCAAATAATAATCAAAATCAAAATTTTAATACTCACAATTTCAATAATAATCATAACAATCATAACTTTAATAATCGTCACAATAATAACAACCTATTTAATTCTAGACCTTCTTTTACCAACAATTATAATCAAAATACAAATCATAATAATAATCATTCTAATCAATATAATAGTCCTAATAAGAAACCTCATTGTACTTATTGTGGAAAAGATGGTCATTTGACTAACAATTTTTTTAAAAAGCAAAATAATAAGCAACCTATCAATAACAATAATAAAAAATCTCATGGTAATCAATCTCGACATGCTTTTACTATTAGTTACAATGCCTCTAAACGATTAGAATGGATAGTTGATAGTGGTGCTTCTCAACATGTTACATCTCATAAAGAAGTTTTTGATTCTTTGCAACCCAATCCTTTGAATACTTCAATTCAATTAACTAATAATCATAGTTGCAAAGTTGAAGGATTTGGTGATGTTAATGTTCCAAATGGAAAGTTACATGATGTTCTTTATGTTCCTGAGTTGAAAACCAATCTCCTTTCAGTTGCTAAATTATGTCAAGATTATAAAATTGAATTTCATAAGGGCATGTGTTCTATTATTGATCCTAGCACTGATGCTTTTGTTGCTAATGCTAAGTTGGGTCATGATAACTTATTCAAGTTTTATGAGTTTACCTCTTCAAGGCACTCTTTACAAGCAAATATTGATTTTAGTGTGTGGCATGAAAGACTTGGTCATTTGAATTCTGATTATATATCGTTGATGCTAAAATCTCATATGGTTGAAAGATTACCTCATATTGTTCCATCTAAGATTACATGCACTGGGTGCATGAGTGGGAAAATGCATCGGGAGCCCTTTTCCCATGGTTCATCATGGAGGGCATTTCATAAGTTACAATTGATTCATAGTGATCTTTTAGGACCTATGGAAAATATCTCCATTCAAGGATCAAGGTATGCTCTTACTCTCATTGATGATTTTACTAGAAGAATTTGGATATATTTCTTACATAATAAAGATCAAGTACTTGATACATTTTTTGAATTTCATATGTTAGTAGAAAGGCAATCTAATTCTAAGATAAAGATTCTTCGAACTGATAATGGTACTGAATATGTTAATAATACCTTTCATTCTTACTTAAGATCATTTGGTATTAAACATCAGCTTACCATTCCTTATACACCACAACAAAATGGTGTAGCAAAAAGGAAGAATAGAACTATTGTGGAAATGGCTAGATGCATGTTACATGCAAAAAATATGAATTATAAGTTTTGGGCTGAAGCTATGTCTTGTACCACTTATATTCTTAATAGAACTCCTACTAAGGCTTTGAGGGATATAACTTCTGAAGAAGCTTGGTCAAATAGAAAGCCCAATTTACAACACTTAAAGATATTTGGATCTGTTGCTTATGTTCATACACCCAAACAAAAAAGGCATAAATTAGATGCTAAATCTTCTCCATTTATATTTGTTGGGTATGATGAAAATACTAAAGGTTATAGATTCTATAATCCTCTTACTAACAAAGTTCAAATTGCAAGAGATATTTGTATTGCAAAAAATGAAGTACATGATTGTTCCAAGGTTCAAGATGATGAATTTAGTGGAAGTAATATTGTAGTAGTGGAGGACCAACCTCCTTCTCTAAACCCTACACCTTCTCTAAACCCTACTCCTCAAGTATCTTCTTTTATTCCTCCTATTTCTTCTAATTCTAGTAATGATGTTGATACTAATGATGCATTTATAGATCATGACTCTTCTTCTAGTGATGAATCTATTACTAATAAGAGAAGATCTAAATGGGTTCAAGGTTTACTTAATGAAAGAGATGATTATCTTACTATATTTGGTGGACTTAAACCTAGGAGAATTAATTATTGTAATTATAGTTTGATGACTTCTCTCATGAACTCTAATGATCCTCAAACCTTTGAACAAGCTAAGATTCAACCTCATTGGAAAAAAGCTATGCAAGAGGAATATGATATTTTAATCTCTAATGAAACTTGGGATTTAGTCTCTTTGCCTCATGGTAAGAATTTAGTTTCATGTAAGTGGTTATATAAAACCAAACTCAATGCAAATAATGAAATTAGTAAGTTTAAAGCTAGACTAGTAGCTAGGGGATTTTCTCAAATTGAAGGTTTAGATTACAATAAAATTTTTGCACCAATTGCTAAAATGCCTACTATAAAAATTGTGCTTTCTTTAGCTTCAAAAATGAATTGGCCTATTCATCAAATGGATGTTAAAAGTGCCTTTTTAAATGGTGATTTACATGAAAAATTTTATATGGCTCAACCACCAGGTTTTATTAAAGAAGGTAATGAGCATTTAGTATGTAAACTAAAGAAATCTATTTATGGTTTAAAGAAATCTCCAAGAGAGTGGTATTCCAAAATTAATGCTTTTTTTATTTCTCAAGGTTTTGATAGAAGTAAAAATGATCCTAACTTATACATTAAACATATTCAAGATGATATTATCATTATTATTCTATATGTTGATGATTTGATTCTTACTTTAAGTTCTAACACCTTGATTTCTGATATTAAGTTTCAACTCAATCAAAAATTTCAAATGACTGATTTAGGAATTTTACATTACTTTTTTAGGAATGCAAATATGGCAAACACCTAAGGGCATTTTTCTTTCTCAAAGAAAGTATGTTCAAGATCTTTTGGATAGGTTTCAAATGAATGATTCTAACCATGTTTCTATTCCATGTGAATTAGGAACTAAGTTAATGGTTGATACAAACACTCCTTTTGTTGATGCTACCTCTTATAGACAACTTGTAGGAAGTTTAAATCATCTCACCCTTACTAGACCTAATATTGCATATAGTGTTGGTTTAGTTTCAAGATTTATGTCCAAACCTCAACAAACACACTTTAAAGTAGCTAAAAGAATATTAAGATATATCAAAGGAATTCTTAATCTAGCTTTATTTTATGATGCCAGTTCTACTTTTACTTTACAAGGATTTACTGATTTTGATTTAGGTGGAGATCCCAATGATGGGAAATCTACTTGTGGTTATTGTTTCTTTGTTGGTTCAGGTGCTATATCTTGAAAAAGTAAGAAAGATACCTTTGTTTCTCTATGTTCTACCAAAGCTGAATATAAAAGTTGTACTTATGCATCTAAAGAAGCTCTATGGCCTAGAAGAATTCTTGAAAATTTGGGTCTACCTCAACAAGAACCTACACCTTTGTATTATGACAATCAAAGTGCAATAGCCTTGGCAAAGAATCCTATCTACCATGCAAAGTCAAAGCATATTTCTCTCCACCACCACTTCATTAGAGAACACATTGAAGAAAATAAAGTGTCCCTCATCTATTGCAAGGGTGAAGATCAAGTTGCTGATATTTTGACAAAACCTCTTTCTAGAGAGAAATTTGAATTTCATCGCAAGAACTTGGGTTTGGTACCCTTTGATATAATCTCCCCAAGTAAAGATTAAAGGGGGGTGTTAGAATTAATAATCTTTCCTTGGTTGTATTTATTTATTTATTGGGATAAACCAAGGTATCCCTTATGTATTATTTATTTGTCCTCTAGTCCACATGTAAAGGACATATCATTCTTGTCCTATTTTCCACTTGTGAGGACAACTCTTTTTTGTATTTTCTTTAATAAGGAAAATAGATATTCCTCCTTAAGAGGAAATTGACACTTTGCACACACCTTTTATGAATGTGGCATTCATAGAAATGGGAGTTACACATGCAAAGACATGCAACTCCTTTCTCATCTCTTTAAAAAGAGGTGCTTCTCTCTCTCATTTTCATCTAGTCTTCATTATTCACATAAAGTTTTTGATGCTATTGTAAATGAGCTATTTTTTTGGATTTCTTCTCTCTCTCTTTCTAATTCTTAGGCTTTTGCCTCATTCATAATGCTCACAAGGGGTTTTCTTTGCTTTCCCCTTATCAAATCCTTGTCTCTTGTGTTGCTTATCTTTGGTATTGCTCTATTGATGTTGTATCATTTGTATGGTAAAACTCTTCTTTCTCTCTTGGATTAAATCTATTATTTCATGCAATTTTATTTTATTATATTTTATCATTTCAATCACTTTTTCTAACACTTTTACAATGCCAGTAATGTCCTTAAATAGACCCCAGAGGGTTAAGGACTAGGAGTACATTATAGAAAGTGCTAGTAGGCATCCACCGACCAAGTAGAAGGCTCTAGAAGCCACGTTAGACATTGGTGCAAATCTAGAAGAATCCAAAAATGGTAACCAAACTTTCAAGAGGCATAACTTTTGAACCGTAGCTCCAATTGACGAACCGTTTACATTTCCGAAAAGCTCTCAAAGTGCTCTATAGCCCTATGGATAGGCTTCACTTGTCCCCTATTTTTTGGCCCTTTTCAAGGTCATTTAATGCCCCTAATCTAACTTTGAAGCATTCTTAGGAGGTCTCTAGAAATAGAAAAATTGCGATAACTTTCAAATCATGGGGCCTTTTGAGCTGATTCTTTCTTTGGAATGCTCTAAATTACAATTACATTCATCTAGCCAATTTACACCTCCTAGTTCACCAAAATGATGGCTCAATTACATACTCCTATTTTTTTCAGCATTTACATGTATCCCAAGGTGTTCAAATACTCTATCCTAGAACACTAATAGTGGAACTGTGAGAGTTGGAACCTTTATTTGACCCAAATGAGTATCTAGAAATGAAAACACATGAAACAGAAACTAAGTCTAAGTACATTTTTTTTTTTTGGGTGACACAGGATTGCCCTTATACCTTTGGATGCTCCTACATCAAAAACATAATTTTTTTAAAAATAATAATAATAATAAGGTACACTAAAGTTTAAGAGTTGAATTCACAAGTGCAAGAATAATTTTACTACACTCATCTTAAGTTTATTATCATGAGAAGAAGTATATCGATAAAGTATAATTCTCATTATTAAATTGGTATCAACTGTTGATTTCGTTATTACATTAAGGTTACAACAATATTTTGAAATTGCTTTAAAAATAATATAACTTAAATATGACTAGGAAATAAAATAAATCAAATATCAAAATCTACTAATCTAACATTAAATTTACTAAGATTTTAAAATTTTAGTACTTACTAACAATATAATAAAAAGAAAAAAAAAATATTTACTACTCAATAAAACTCTTAACTATAAAAAAAAAAAAAAAAAAAAACTTAATTACTACCATACTAACACTAAACATATAAATGAATTTACTAACAAATAAAACTAACATACATCTAACACTTAACACATAACTAACCAATTGATATTCCACTACATAAAAATCTAAACACTAATCATTAATCTTAATTAAATTAAAAAGAAACTTAAAATAAAACTAAACTAAACATTAATTACCAACAAACTTAAAACTTTAAGTACTAAATTTCCTATACTACTAACCCCAAAACCCCATCCGATAACCCTAACACCCCTCACTCCTAAGGCTAGTGCCAAGCAAGGGCATGTGGACTATGGATAACCCAAGAAGGGTGGGTGACAATGCATAGTAAACGACATGGGTTAATTCCCTTATCCCATGTGCTACCCAAGGTTCCACCAAATATGGGTATGATATTCTAGGACCAATGAGTGTTGACCATGCCTACCATGGTGTAGGCATGTCCCTCCCTCCTACACGTGATCAAACTTCAACAAGATTTAAACAACTTTCCCTTAATCATGTCAAACCACATGATCACCAAAGGCTACAAAATTCCATGGGAGGTACAAGCATGATGTCACCCAATAAAAGATATATTGACTTTGTTTTTTTAAATTCTCTCAAGCCCATACCAAGAGCTAGCACCAAGGTAGGGAGGAGTAGTTAATGCAAAAAGTAAATTTGGTGAGAAAAAGATATTAGTTAGTTTAAATTGTTAAAAAAAAAATTGTTTTGATTGATATTATTTATTTTATATTCATTCATCCATTTGATAATTTATTTATATTATTCAACAAGAATATAAAGGGGAATCTTTAAAGATTCTCTATTACCAAAGGGGGAATTAATTTGTGTCCCATACAAAAACCAGAGAGTATTTTTACTCTAAGAATTTTTTAAAAAAAATTTTCTTCTTAAGTGTTAGAATTGCTAATGCTAAAAATTGCCAAGGGGGATATAAATTTTTAATTATTAATCTAATAAGACTTGTTACAATCTAAATAAACCAAGAATTTGAATGAACCAGTTTAACAACAATGCAAGATTTTCTTTTGTTTTCAATAATCACAAAAATGAACCTACGATCACAACATAATTTTCATCTCAACATTTATGAAAATTGATTTTTTCCTAATTGAACATCATCATCATTTCATATTATTTTTGATATACATCCATGTAACCAAAAAATACAAAAATCTCATGAGAAGTGATATTACTCAATCACTATTTTATTGACAACCTGATTCAAGGCTCTGCTGGGAAAGAACTAGGAAGAAAACCTGGAGTCATTGCCATTACGACAAAGTTTTTAAATAAAATTTACATAGGATTCCAATCCCAAAATTACAACAATCAAATTAAATTTCTTTCATGACCCTTATCAAGGGATCCATATCATTTTCTGCAATACATTGCTAAGATCATGGAGGGAACAAAAATTGACCAAGTGACAAAACAACATAACTAGAACTAAATCAGACATTCACATCCATATTAGGTTTTCACAATAGGATTCCACATTAAGTTGAAACTAGGGAAAGGTGGATTTTTCCAATAGAAGATGTCATACACAACACCAAAATAGGTGCCCAATCAAGGCTATAACTCAAGAACTTTTGTTCTCCCATTTTTACATGCCAAAACTCATACATGGTTTATGCTGATAGGTAGGGGGCCATAACACCCTACCCTATCTCCCTCTTCTTGTCCTAAGAAGAGACTCTACACTGTTGGAGTCCAACTAAATACCTTTCCCAAAATTGGCCATTTCTGTCGTATCCAAGGGTGAGTAATGCCAAAACACCCATACAAGAAAACTTCAAAATTCAAGCAAAAACATGAAAGAAAAGCATTCAAGAAAACATGGTTTCAATCCTTCCCAAGCATACACAACATATATACAAGCATACCAATAAGAAACATAATAGTATAAGTATGAACCAAGAATGAAACATCATGAGAAACATGAACAACATGAACAACATGAACAACATGAAAAAAGGAGATGAAAAACTCCTACCTTCACAAAGAGGTTATGGTAAAATGAACAAATTGAGAGAGCTTTTCCTTCCTTGCCTTCAATCTTCAAAGACTCCGCTCTAAAAGTAGAGATTGGGTAACAACAAAAACTACTCCAAAAAGGACAATAAATTCCCCCACTCGCCTAAAAATATAGAAGTTTCTAACTCAGCCAACCCTAAGGTTAACCTCTAAGTGGAGTTGAGGTTATTCAACTCATGGTAACAACTTTCAATTTTTGCACTAAGGCAAAAGTAGACATTTTGAGTGACCTCAAAAGTCAACAAAAGGGGATTAGGGGGTGGAAAATGCCCCCAACCCATACCCATACCCCTTGGGTATAAAGAGTTCATGTTTTAAGGCCTTAGTAATTGATTTGGGACCAAACAACAACTAAGAATATTTAGGAACATCTAACAAATCCAAAATGAAGATTAAGCACTAATCAAGATTAGGGGTAGCTAAACTTGATTAAGAAACAAATTAGTTAAAAGGTCACTAACTTAGTCTAACTTAGGTCCAAAGGTTACAAAGTTAACCCTAACTAGCATGCTGGAATGCATATGTAAATTTATGAGTATCAAGTGACACTATAAGAACATAGTTACGAAAAATTAACATTTACTAAGCATAGAAAGATACATTCAAAAATCTCACAATATAATTAAGTTAAGAACAACAAGGTTTCCACAAATGGCACATAGGGATCAGTTTCATTCTTCCGTCAAGTTTCTTAGCGAAAATATCCTACACACTCATTGCACACATCAATAGACCCATAAAATCACATGCGCATATGTATATACGTATTAGGAAATCACATAAATTAAAACATACATCTTTCAAATCAATTAGGGTTTCTTTCATCCTACTCATATTCTTAATCATTAAAAACTCTTAATCAAAGTGTTAATCCTACAGTTACTTCACCAACATACATGTTCATAAAGCATTAAATGATGAACTCAAATATCTGAAAGTAAACATCACACAACATGAAATAATATAATATGTTTGAAGCATCAAGTAGTGTCTCGACATCTCGAGTTGTGAGTATCAAAATAATAATGTATCACTATGCTACGATGGGTTGAGGTAAGGCCTCACATTTGGCCAATACTTGACACTAGTACAAAAAGAGCAATATGTGATTAAAAAAACTACTAAAATTTGTATATAAGTGACTAAACTTAGTCACATAACTATTAGTAGTTAATATCTAGTAATTTATAACATTACCAAATTTACTAATAAGAAATATTAGTCCCTTATTTGGTCACAAATTTTGATAGTTGATTTAGTCACATATTTAGCTATATATTTAATAGAATATTTACTCACATATTTAGTCATATATTTGATAGTTGATTTAGTCACATATTGGTGGTATATTTAGTAGCCTATTTAATCATATATTTGGTCACATATTTAGTATATTTACTCATGCATTTGGTAGTGTATTTAGTATCACATTTTATAGTATATTTGATCACATATTTAGTAGTATATTTAGTAGCATATTTAGTCTTTGGTAGTGTATTTTCTCATAATAGGGCACGATGGAATCAAACCACCATCCTCCTACTTGTAAAACAAGTGCTCTACCATTGAGCTAGCACCCTCTTTGTAATACATAATGAATTATTATTCATTTCTTTTCATTCTCAATATATCACCCAAAAAGGTTATGGCCCAATATTTCTTGAAATGGGGGAAGAAAGAAAACATCCAATCACTATGCCTCTAATGTCACCTAGGCCCTTCTTGAACAAATGAATATGAAACTACATACAAATCTAACAATGGATTTTAAGATCTATTAAAAATTTGTATGATTAGTATGAATTTTAATAGAACATCTCTTGAATCTATCACATGACAAGATTAAAATGATTGATATGAACATTTCTTTTAGACTCCCTAAAGTCCCATGATGAGACTAGAGACCTTTATTTAGTATTATCAGCTTGACCAATTACCTACTATCATAAGTTGACTTCATTAGTAGTCACAAGATATTTTCAACAAATAGCATACAAGAAGTAAGTTATTAGCTCCTTAAAAAATATAAGAATAATGTGAAATGAGGTACAACTAAAGACATTAGCAACTATAAGAACAGAAATATCAAAAATCATACCAACAACATTACCCCATGGTGTGTACACTTCAAGATTGTAAGAAATTCAGTCTTGAGAGTATGTAGTAAACTTGCAACTTAACCCCATTTTTCTTGATTCAGTGTTAGGTTCAAAACTAAGCAACATTTGCATTATACACCCACATAGTGTTAACCTTTTCTTTGGAATAGTTGCAAGAATAAGAATAAAATAAATTGTTAGAAAATGAAGAAGTTTTAAAAACACAAATGATAAATACATTATATACATGATTTGATGAAGGATCCCACAAATGAAAAATAATTTAAAATTAAATCGCAGTCTTAACAGCTACAAGTACCCATTTATATCAATTAAAATTAGCTACTTAGTTTCAAGGATTAGATTACCCAACATGAATAATCAATTTACCAATTCCATTTAATAATATATGTTGTAAAGTATAAACCTTTCTATGGGTATTCTCTTTTTCTAGCTCAATCTAGTATTATGAAAATTATAAATCAAGTTTGAAAGATAGGTTTTGTATTATATGTATGCAAGCATTAGAGTAAAAGCTTATGGATTTAGCATAGAAGTTGGGAAGCATTATGAGCTTAGTTATCAACCTCATATACAAGGACTTAAATAGACTAATTTGATTAACCAACCAAGATGTTGTAAAAGTATGCCAAAGGTTCCATACAACAAGAAGATTGTTTTCTACCTTTTTCAACAAGATAAAATGTAAATAAAAAAATGTTTATTGATGGGTGTACTTTCCTATGGAAATTTAATTTTGGTACTCATGAATGATATGGAATCAATACTAGCATGCACACAAACTTCTTGAAGATTTCCAAGGAGAGTATGTGATTAGCTCTCAGTTGAACAAAGCACTCAATTAATGAAATTGTATAATGGAAGCATCTTTGTACCTTTAATTACCCCAATGCTGGCACTTTAAGAACTACCAGAAATCACTATCCACAAGTTTCTATTTTTTCTCTATAGCCTTAGGAGAAAAGTAAAATTAATGAATCATATCCAAACCCCATGGTAGATACAATCTATGTCAAAAGGTTCAAGTTCTAGTTCTAGTTCAACAACACTAAAATTTGTATGGTTGGTGGATTGTACATTATGAAAATGGAATTTCTTTGCAACTATGACTTAACTTGCATTAAACATGACAAGGAAAATAGCATGCCAATTTTTCCTATGGAAATCCCTATATACTAAACAAGTCCAATGTATGAAGTAAGATAATCTTTGATTTGGCTTTGGTAATGAATATGAAGAGAATTGTAAGAAAGGAAATATATATTATACATTTAAGTAATTATGATGCATCATTGGCCTATTTCCTACTTAGACTTGAAATTTGAAGGGGGTTGAGTTGTAACACCCATCACAAGGGTGTGGACATTTCATAGACCAAATGAACATTGAAGTTGTATAGGCCAAATCCTAGGCCCTGACTCACCAAGACTCAACAAGTCTATGAAAGCATCAAAGGCCAAGTCTCCTAGGATTAGCCAACTTGTCTCACCTTTGTCTTGCCAAGTCTTGGTGAATCTAACAGAGTCTCATTTCTTTGTTTCAAATTATTGAAAAGTTAATAAAAGTTCTTAAGCACTCTTTCAGACACTTGAAAATGTAAATGTAAATGTTTTAGAATAACCACTCTTGTTGCTTTTTTTTGTTTGAAAATATGCCTAATGAAGAAAACACATTTGTAGCCTCAAAAACCTAAAAGATAAGCTTATTTTTTAGTAATGAATATTTGTATGCACATATTGCTAAGATATTGAATAGAGTTTGTGCTAGAAAAGGACCTCTTTGATAGTAGAAGTCTATGTACTAGATAATGATATAATGAAGTACTATTATAATCAAAATTTATTATATACCAGTTGATAATAACAATGAATAAATAACTTTGAAGGTTTATGACACCAAGAAATTACAATTATTGTACCAAAAGCCCTAAATTCTCACTAGCTTCTAGACCTAGAATTAATGCTTGATCAAGAAATGGATGTTCTCAAGCCAAACATGATGAATTAGAAATTTTATGCCTTCCTTATTTTAATTAAAAAATGTTATCTCTACACAACATTGAATTCATCAGAGGCTTTGCATGCATGAATCTCATATTCAAGAAATGATAAGAGGATAAAGCAAAAATAACCAATAATTTAAAAGGGCCAATAAGACCTATGTTTTTTTATATGATTACAATTCATATGAAAATACCATAAATATTTTATTGGGTCAGAGGAGGTTGAGAACCATTTGAATCACATGTAAATAGTAAAAATTATTATTTCCACAGATTTTATTGCTAGAAATTTTACTCCATCTAATCCAAGTGGCAAGACATACATTACAAGAAAGCAGATAATAAAAGCACAAATAATGTACTTGCAAAAAAAAAAAACCAAAGAAAAAAATTTACATACCTAAAAGGAAAAAGGGTATACTACATCCTTCAATTTCACCATTTCTAACCATAAGTCTTTAACCCATTTGTCCAATTTTACTGAATAACTAACCTAGATTCTCCATCACATTTGTTATTGCAAACTAATGCCACATAATTTGAATATAAGCTAAATAGAAGAGAAATTACAATCATGGGTTTCATTTCATGGACTCAAAATCAATTGAAAAATAGAAAATCTCAAATATGACACTAATTAACATTTTAGATAGCTTCCATATCCTAGGAATGCAACATTGTAATGAATTACACCAAACAAATAGGCAATGCTAGACAAACCTATTACTCTCATTGCTTTGAAGAGAAAGAGAGTCTCGAATCTCATTCCATTTGCATGTGATGTTCTTCTGTAGGATAGAGGAAAACTACAACATCAATATTCTTATAAAAATAAGGTTAAGATTTTTTGCCAGTAAAACAATATACTTTCCAATTAAATAATTCTACTTTATCATATCACATTCATGTGACATAGTCCACATTGTTGAGTGCCATCTAAACCATGTTTCATGAATAGTAAAGCTAAGCATTGTATTGTTTAAACAACAACAAAAAGAAGATCAAAATAAGGTTATCAATAAAGTGAAACATAAAGAAAATTTTTGTACTATTGATTCAATAAAAATACAATTAAATTTGAAAACATGTATTTAGAAAGGAAAATAAATCACAAACAATCTGCACAAAGAAAATAATCACACACACACACACACACACACTATATATATATATATATATATATATATATATATATATATATATATATATAAAACTTAAAATTACATTTTTTTAATACATTAATTAAAATAGAAAATCATCTTACTGACTAATTTCATCCAAATCTTGGGCATCTATCATCCACAACAATTTTTGATATGGGACAATATCTAGAGGTGATTGTGATGTTGATTGGAGACCCAAGCTTAACAAAACTCACAAGGACTCACTCACATTCAAAGAAACTTGCTCATATTAAACAAACCCAAAATAATTTTATATAGGATAATGCTTTGCATATCTATTATTAATAATTGTAGGTTCAAATGGAGACTACTTTGTCTACATTAGCCTCCAATAAGTTTATCGATTCTTTATCTCTATTGATATTGAATTAGTTTTGAATTTGTTTCTTACCAAGAAAGTTAGTTTGTTCTATCCATTTCTATAGCACATGCAAATGAAACTTCTTCGCACTAGAAAACTTATTCCTTCTTAGATATACAACACGGAGCATCTTCAACAAGTAGATAATATTAAACTTCACAACTAGGCCAGACTGTAGCAATTGTGTCCCTGGACATATCCAATTTCTAACAATTTTGAGTTATAGTTATAAAGTGTTTATCAACAATCTAAGAGTCACATGTATATATATTGTATTGGTCTAATTATATCATAATGCAAGTTTATAAACAACAAAGAAAGGATTTCATACAAGTTTGAAAAAAATTCTATTTTTTTATTAAATTATTGCCATTGTTTTGTTCCCATGTGTGTGTGTGGCCTATTTAAGGTCTACAACTTATATGATTGGAAACATATTTCAATTATTTTTCCAATGAATCTAGTTGGAGGTTATAACTCATCCATATGTGGGAGAAAAGTGAGTAGTAGGAGGAATTCTGAGTGTTTTTTTACACATTTTTTTTGTTGATCCCAGCCTTAAAATACATGTATAAAGTTTGGTAAAGGTCTAGATCATCTCGTTAGTTAATATGATGACATTTACACATCTATTATCCCTTGATAGTTCTATTTTTGTTTGTTGATAATAGTTGCCTTGGTTGATTATGATCATCACTTATGGTGTTACTATCAATCTAGTCTACATGTATGTAATTTGACTTTTTTCATCTTGTATATTGATATGAATTCCTCATTAGTTGATTATCTAGTCTTCATCAATTCCTTCCTTCATATGATGGCTCAATACTCAATATTATAATCCTCTAGATAACTTATTCCTTATTAGATTAAAAAAATGAGCATCTTTGACAAGTAGATAATGTTAAACTTCAAAAATAATGGAATCAAACCACCAAAAATAAAATCCAAAACTAGACTAGATTGCAACAATTGTGTCCCTAGACATATTCAATTTGTAACAATTTTGATTTATAATTAATTTTATTATCAAAAATCAAAGAGTCACATTTATATATGTTGTTTTGGTTGAATTATATCAAAATGCAAGTTTATGAACAAAAAAGAAAGTTTTTTGGACAATTTTAGATATAGAAACAAAGAAAATAACTAATTTTTGATTGAAATCTTGTTGCTGTTCGGTTCCCACATGTGTGTGCAAAATTTTTAAGGTCTAAAACCTATATGGTTGGAAAGATATTTGAATTATCTTTCCAATGAATCTAGTTGGAGGTTCTAAGTCATCTTTATGTGTGAGAAAAGTGAATTTTATTGAGTAGTAGTTGGAATTTTGAGTGTTGTTTTTCACACTTTTTTGTTGTTCCCAGCCTTACTATGCATGTATAAAGTTTGGGAAAGGTTTGGATCCTTTCATTAGTTGATATGCTGACATTTACATGTCTCTTATCATTTCATGGTGCTTCTATTCTTTATTGATCATAGGTTCCTTGGTTGATTATGATCATCACTTATGTTGTTACCATCAATCTAGTATACATGCATGTAATTCGGCTATTTTCAGCTTGTATATTGATAAGAATTCCTCATTAGTTGATTATCTAGTCTTCATCAATTCCTTCCTTCATATGATGACTCAATACTTGATATTTTAATCATTTAGAAAACTTATTCCTTATTAGATATACAACACTAAGCATCTTCGACAAGTAGATAATATTAAACTTCACAAATAATGGAATCATTCCACCAAAAGTAAAATCCAAAACTAGACCAGATTGCAGCAATCATGTCCCTAGACATATCCAATTTGTAACAATTTTGAGTTATAGTTAAAAAAAAATTATCAAAAATCCAAAAGTCACATGTATATATATATTTTTGGTCTAATTATTTCATAATGCAAGTTTATGAACATCAAAAAAAGGTTTTTGGACAAGATTGGATATAGAAACAAAGAAAAATTATGATTTTTGATTGAAATTTGACCATTGTTCAGTTCCCACATGTGTGTGTAAACTACTTAAGGTCTAAAATATATATGGTTGGAAAAATATTTTAATTATCTTTCCAATGAATCCAATTGGAAGTTCTAACTTATTTGTATTTGGTAGAAAAGTGAATTTTATTGGGTAGTAGTTGGAATTCTAAGTGTTTTTTTTCACTTTTTTTTGTTGTTCCCAGACTTAGTATGCATTTATAACATTTGATAAAGCTCTGGATCATCTCATTAGTTGAAATGCTAACATTTACATGTCTCTTATTCCTTGATAGTGTTTCTATTCTGTTGATCATAGGTGCTTTGGTTGATTATGATTATCACTTATGTTGTTACTATCAATTTGGTCTACATTCATGTAATTTGACATTTTTCAGCTTGTATATCAATAATAATTCCTCATTAGTTGATTATGTAGTGTTCATTGATTCCTTCCTTCATATGATGGCTCAAGACTTGATATTTTAATCCTCTAGAAAACTTATTCCTTATAAGATAAACAAAACTAAGCATCTTTGACAAGTAGATAATGTTAAACTTCACAAATAATGGAATCATACCACTGAAAATAATATCTAGAACTAGACTAGACTATAGCAATTGTGTCCCTAGACATATCCATTTTGCAATAATTTTGAGTTATAATTAAAGATTTTATCAAAAATCCAAGAGTTGCATGTATATATGTTGTTTTGGTTGAATTATATCATAATGCAAGTTTATGAACAACAAAGGAAGGTTTTTGCTAGACAATTTTGGATATAGAAACAAAGAAAAATTCTATTTTTTTATTATTGAAATCTTGTAGCTGTCGAGTTTCCATGTGTGTTTATGACATTTTTAAGGTCTAAAACCTATATGGTTGGAAAGAAATTCAAATTATCTTTCCAATGAATATGGATGGAGGTTCTAAGTCATTTGTATGTATGAGGAAAGTGAAAGTAGTAGTTGGAATTATGAGTGTTTTTTTTCACACTTTTTTGTTGTTCCCAGCCTCTGTACACATGTATAAATTTGGGTAAACATTTGGATCCTCTCATTAGTTTATATGCTAACATTTACACATCTCTTATCTCTTGATAGTGCTTATGTTATTTGTTGATCATAAGTGCCTTGGTTGATTATGATCATCACTTATGCTGTTACCATTGTAATGTGACCATTTTCAACTTGTATATTGGTAAGAATTCCTCATTAGTTTATTATCTAGTCTTCATTGATTCCTTCATTCATATGATGGCTCAATACTTGATTTTTAATCCTCTAGAAAAATTATTTCTTATTAGATATACAAAACTAATCATTGTTGACAAGTAGATAATGTTAAACTTCACAAATTATGGAATCATTCCACTAAAAATAGAATTTAGAACTAGACCAGACTACAATAATTGTGTCATGATATTGTTATCAGGATTTAACTATGTAATTTTGAGTCAAACTCATTGACCCATGTTTCATGAGTAGTGATTCAACATGAATCCATCTCTCATGAGAATAAAATGGAACACTTAACACTCATTGGATCTAGGTGATGCTCACAAGGGTGAAGCACCAAGACTTCCCGAGAGGTCACCCATCCTAGTACTACTCCAGCCTGAGTGTGCTTAACTACAAAGTTTCCTCTATGGTTAAACCCAAAGCTTGCGACTCCATTTGCAAAACCTTCACCAAGTGTTGTGCCTTATGAACCATTCATTAGAAAGCCCCTTGAGCACAACACTTGGTGAAGGTTTTTCAAATGGGGTTGCAAGCTTTGGGTTTAACCATGGAGGAAACTCCATAGTTAAGTGCGCTTAGGCTGGAGTAGTACTGGTATGGGTGACCTCCCAAGAAGTCCTAGTGCTTCACCCCTATGAGCACCACCTAGATCCAATGAGTGCTAAGTGTTCCATTTATTCTCATGAGAGATGGATTCATGTTGAATCACTACTCATGAAACATGGGTCAATGAGTTTGACTCAAAATTACATAGTTAAATCCTGATAGCAATATCACAATTGGACTTGCTATGGAAATTATCTCCTACTTATCAACAATTGTGCAATTTGTAACAATTTTGAGTTATAGTTTTAAAAAAAATATTAAAAATCCAAGAGTCACATGTATATATGTTGTTTTCATCTAATTATATCATCATGCAAGTTTATGAACATCAAACAAAGGTTTTTGGACAAGTTTGGATATAGAAAGAAAGAAAAATTCTAATTTTTTATTGAAATTTGAGTGTTGTCTAGTTTCTACTTGTGTGCAGCCTAGTTAAGGTCTAAAACATATATGGTTGGAAAGATATTTGAATTATCTTTCCAATGAATCCAATTGGAAGTTCTAACTCACCTATATGTGGGAGAAAATTGAATTTTATTTAGTAGCTCAAATTTTGAGTGTTGTTTTCCATGTTTTTTTGTTGTTCCCAGCCTTAATACGCATGTATAAATTTTGGTATAGCTCCAGATCCTCTAATTAGTTGAAATGCTAACATTTTCACATCTTGTATCCCTTAATAATATTTCTATTCTTTGTTTATCATAGCCACCTTGGTTGATTATGATAATTAGTTATGGTGTTACTATCAATCTAGTCTACATGCATGTAATCTAATCTTTTTCAACTTGCATATTGATAAGAATTCCTCATTATTTGATTATGTAGTCTTCATCGATTCCTTCATGTGATGGCTCAATACTTGATATTTTAATCCTCTAGATAACTTATTGCTTATTAGATAAACAAAACTAAGTAGCTTTGACAAGAGCATGATGTTAAACTTCACAAATAATTGAATCATACCACCAAAAATAAAATCCAAAACTAGACCAAATTGTAGCAATTGTGCCCCTAAGCATATCCAGTTTGTAACAATTTTGAGTTATAATTAAATTTTTTTTATCAAAAATCCAAGATTCACATGTTTATATGTTGTTTTGGTTAAATTATATCATAATGCAAGTTTATGAACAACAAAGAATCCAATTTTTCCATAATTTTGGATATAGAAACAAAGAAAAATTTAAATTTTTGATTGAAATTTTGTCAGCGTCCCATTCCTAGGAGTGTGTGTGGCTTGTTTAAGGTCTAAGACCTATACAGTTGGAAATAAATTTGAATTATATTTCCAATGAATACATTTAGAGATTCTAATTCATCCGTGTGTAGGAGAAAAGTGAATCTTATTAAGTGGTAGTTGGAATTTTGAGTGTTGTTTCTCACACTTTTTTTCTTTTCCTAGCCTTAGTATGTATGTATAAAGTTTGGTAAAGGTTTGAATCCTCTCATTAGTTGATATGTTAATGTTTACACATCTCTTATGTCTTGATAGTGCTTCTTTTCTTTGTTGATCATGTGTGCCTTGGTTGATTATGATCATCACTTATGATGTTACTATCAATCTAGTATACATGCATGTAATTTGACCATTTTCAGCTTGTATATCAATAAAAATTCCTCATTAGTTTATTATCTAGTCTTCATTGATTCCTTCCTTCATATGATGGCTCAATACTTGATATTTTAGTCATTTAGACAACTTATTCCTTATTAGATATACAACACTGACCATCTTCAACATTTAGATAATGTCAAACTTGACAAATAATAGAATCATTCCGCTGAAAATAAAATCTAGAACTAGACCAAATTGCAGCAATTGTGTCCCTAGACATATCCAATTTGTAACAATTTTGAGTTATAGTTAAAAAGCTTTTATCAAAAATCTAAGAGTCACATGTATATATGTTGTTTTGATCTAATTATATCATAATGCAAATTTGTAAAAATCAAAGAAAGGTTTTTAAACAAGTTTGGATATAGAAACAAATAAAAATTCTTATTTTTAATTAAAATTTGACCATTGTTTGGTTCTCATGTGTGTGCGCGGTCTAGTTAAGGTATAAAACATATATGGTTGAAAAGATATTTGAATTATCTTTCCAACAAATCCAGTTAGATGTAAGTCATCTATATGTGGGAGAAAAGCAAATTTTATTGAGTAGAAGTTAGAATTCTAAGTGTTGCTTCTCACATTTTTTTGTTGTTCCAAGCCTTAGTATGCATGTATAAAGTTTGGTTAAGCTATGGATCCTCTCATTCATTGAAATGCTAACATTTACACATCTCTTATCCCTTGATAGTGTTTCTATTCTTTATTGATCATAGGTGCCTTGGTTGATTATGATCATCACTTATGGTTTTATGATCAATCTAGTCTACATACATGTAATATGACCTTTCTTAGCTTGTACAATGATAAGAGTTCCTCATTAGTTGATTATCTAGTCTTCATTGATTCCTTTCTTCATATGATGCCTCGATACTTTATATTTTAATCCTCTAGACAACTTATTCCTTATTAAATAAAGAAAATTGAGCATCTTCAATAGGTATCTAATATTAAACTTCACAAATAATGGAATCATACTACTGAAATTAAAATCTAGAACAAGACTAGACTGCAGCAATTGTGTCCCTAGACATATCCAATTTGTAACAATTTTGAGTTATAATTAAAGTTTTTATCAAAAATCCAAGAGTCACATGTATATATGTTGTTTTGGTTGAAATATATCATAATACAAGTTTATGAACAACAAATAATGGTTTATGCACAATTTTGGATATCTAGAATCAAAGACAATTTTGATTTTTGATTGAAATCTTACCACTATCCTATTCCCATGTGTGTGTGAAACTTTTTTAAGGTCTAAAACCTATATGGTTGGAAAGATATTTTAATTATCTTTCCAACAAATCAGGTTGGAGGTTCTACGTCATCTGTATGTGGGAGAAAAGTGAATTTTATTGAGTAGTAGTTGGAATTTTGAGTGTTATTTTTTCACATTTTTTAGTTGTTTCCAAGCTTACAATGCATGTATAAAGTTTGGTAAAGGTTTGGATCCTCACATTAGTTGATATTTTGACATTTACATGTCTCTTATTTCTTGATAGTGCTTACGTTCTTTGTTGATTATAGGTGCCTTGGTTGATTATGATCATCACTTATGGTGTTACTATCAATCTGGTCTACATGCATGTAATTTGACCTTTTTCATCTTGTATATCAATAAGAAATCCTCATTAGATCTAGCCTTCATTGATTCCTTCCTTCACATGATGACTTAATACTTGATATTTTAATCCTCTAGACAACTTATTCCTTGTTAGATAAACAAAACTAAGCATCTTCAACAAGTAGATAATGTTAAACTTCACAAATAATGGAATCATACTACCAAAAATAAAATCCAGAACTAGACCAAACTATAGCAATTGTGTCCCTAGACATCTCCAAGTTGTAACAATTTTTTATTGAAATCTTGCCCCTTTCAAGTTCTCACATGTACATGGCTTGGTTAAGGTCGAAAACATATATGGTTGGAAATATATTTGAATTATCTTTCCAACAAATCAGGTTGGAGGTTCTAAATTGTCTGTATGTGGGAGAAAGGTGAATTTTATTGAGTAGTAGTTGAAATTTTGAGTGTTTCTTTTCAAGCTTTTTGGTTGTTCCTAGCCTTAGTATGCATGCATAAAGTTTGGTAAAGGTTTGGAACCTCTCATTAGTTGATATTCTAACATTTACACATCTCTTATCCCTTGATAGTGCTTTTGTTCTTTGTTGATCACAGGTGCCTTAGTTGATTATGATCATCACTTATGGTGCTACTATCAATCTGGTATACATGCATGTAATTTTGACCTTTTGCTACTTGTATATTGATAAGAATTCCTCATTAGCTGACTATCTAGTCTTCATTGATTCCTTCCTTCATATTATGGTTCAATACTTCATATTTTAATCCTATAGATAACTTATTCCTTATTTGATAAACAAAATTGAGCATCTTTGATAAGCAGATAGTGGGAAACTTCACAAATAATGGAATCATACCACTAAAACTAAAATTTAGAACTAGGCAAGACTACAACAATTGTGTCCTTATATATATATATATATATATATATCCAATTTGTAACAATTTTAAGTTATAGTTAAAATATCTTTATGAAAAATCCAAAAATCACATGTACATATTTAGTTTTGTTCAAATTATATCATAATGCAAGTTTATGAACTAAAAAGAAAGGGTTTTGCAAATTTTGGATATAGAAACAAAGAAAAATTCTTATTTTGGATTGAAATCTTGTTGTTGTCCAGTTCCCATGTGTGTGTGCATCTTGGATATGATCCAAAAGCTAAATGGTTGGAAAGATATTTGAATTATCTTTCCAACGAATCCAATTGGAAGTTCTAACTCATCTATATGTGGGAGAAGAGTGAGAATTATTGAGTAGTAGTTGGAATTTTGAGTGTTGTTTCCAACCTTAGTATGCATGTATAAATTTTGGTATAGGTTTGGCTCCTCTTATTAGTTGATATGTTGATATTTACATGTCTATTACCCCTTAATAGTGCTTATGTTCTTTGTTGATCATAGGTGCCTTGGTTGATTATGATTATTACTTATGGTGTTCCTATCAATCTGGTATAGATGCATGTAATTTGACCATTTTCAACTTGTATATTAATAAGAGTTCCTCATTAGTTGATTATCTAATCTTTATTGATTCCTTCCTTCATATGATGGCTTCATACTTGTAATTTCAATTCTCTTGACAATCAATTCCTTATTAAATATATAAAATTCACAAATAATGAAATCATACCACCAAAAATAGAATCCAAAACTAGACTAGATTGTAGCAATTGTGTCCCTAGACACATCCAATTTTTAACAATTTTGAGGTATAGTTTTTAAAAAAATCTAAAATCCACGAGTCATATGTATACATGTTGTTTTGGTTGAATTATATCACAATGTAAGTTTATAAACAACAAAGAAAGGATTGTGTACAAGTTTGTTTTGGATACAATTGTTCAATTGTGTGTTGTCTTTTAGGTTACAAAAATGTCATATTAGTTATCAGATAGAGTCTACTAAGCTTAGTTGGTCAATAAAGAAAAAGGAAAAGTCTACTGAGCTCATATGGTAAGCAAACTAAATTATAGAGTCTATCAAGCATTTTTGGAAGTTACACTGTGAAGACAGTTTCTACCAAACTCACTCAGGCATCAAAGGCTTCTATGACAAAAATTAGTTTCTACCGAGCTCATAAGGTTAGTGAAGGAAAGTTAGTGTTTACTGAGTTCACTCAGTCTCCAAAAGATTTTGCAAAATTCTCAGTGTTTACCAAGCTTCACTTGATTAACACTGGAAATCATTTTTGAAGCAGTATTTACCAAGCAGTGTCGAAAAATGAAGGATTTCATTGTTTTAAGAAATAAAGTTTGTTTCATGTAATGATTGTAGCCAACTGATGTAATGATTATTGGTAATTGTAACTTGTAAATGAGCCAATTGGACAATTTTTAAGGTATAAATAAAAGGTCCAGTTGTGAAATCTAAATTGTAATGAGAGAGCATGCAAATTATCTAATTGTGTAAAGAGAGAGTAACAATAAGTGACCTGAATGAGATGCAAGTGATCTTTGCTATTATAGATCTCTGTTCTACTTCACTAGATCCTCTCTAATTGAATACAACTTTGCTGCTCCTCAAGGATGTCTGATCCTTTTTCAAAATTTGCTCACACTTCCTCTTCACACAATCAAATCATTTGCATGCTTACTCATTACAATTTAGATTTCACAACTAGACCTTTTATTTATACCTTACAAATTGTCCAATTGGCTCATTTACAAGTTACAATTAACAATAATTATTACATTAGTTGGCTACAATCATTACATGAAACAATTGAACTTTATTTCTTAAAACAATGAAATCCTTCATTTGCTGATCTTGCTTAGTAAACACTACTCCAGAAATGATTTCCAGTGTTAACCAAGTGAAGCTTAGTAAACAGTGATACCAATTGTTGCAATTATAGATGGAGTAACTGAGAGGGGGGGTGAATTAGTTACCACAAAAACAAATCCATAGATCCCTTATATGTCTTAAAACTTATTTACTACTGTCCCTCGATAGCCACACAAACAAAATTGTAACTTGATAGATGAATGTTAACTTATTAAGCATTCACAAAGATTTAACATGCATGCATAAAAGAAATAACATCAACACAAGAGACACTAGATTTAACGTGGAAACCCAATATGGGAAAAACCACCAAGTAACTAGCTACCAATTTTAACTCTTCTGAAGTGAGCCCTATTAGGAGCCAACCCTGTTAAAGGTTACAAAACACACTATTAGGTGTGACCTTGTTAGAGGATTTAATCACCCTGCTAGGAGTGGCCTTGCTAGAGGACTTTTAGAACAATTCAATAGAATTGCCCACCTTGTTAGAGGGTTTACATAATGGCTATTAAACCAACTCTATTAAGAGACTTAGGAATTACTACTACAATGGTGAGAAAGTAACAATAAGTGACCTAAATGAGATGCAACTGATCTTTGCTATTACAGATTTCTATTCTGCTTCACTAGATCCTCTCTAATTGAATACAAATTTGCTGCTGCACAAGGATATCTGATCCTTCTTCAAAATTTTCTCACACTTCCTCTTCACACAATCAAATCATTTGGATTCTCGCTCATTACAATTTAGATTTCACAACTAGACCTTTTATTTATACCTTACAAATTGTCCAGTCAGCTCATTTACAAGTTACAATTACCAATAATCATTACATTAGTCAGCAATAAACTTTACATGAAATAATTAAACTTTATTTTCCAAAAATAATGAAATCCTTCATTGGTCGACCCTACTTGGTAAACACTACTCCAGAAATGATTTCTAGTGTTAACTAAGTGAAGCTCGCTAAACACTATGAACTCTACAAAATCCATTGGAGACTGAGTGAACTTAGTAAACACTAACTTTCCCTTGATGACCTTGTGAGCTCAGTAGAAACTCATTTCTATCATAGAAGCCTTCAACACTTGAGTAAGCTCAGTAGAAATTGTTTTTATAGTGTAACTTCCAAAAATGCTCGGTAGAATCTATAATTCACTTTGCTTACCATTTGAACTTAGCAGACTTTATCTTTTTCTTTGTTGACCAACTAAGCCTAGTAAACTCTATCTAATAACTAATATAACATTTGTGTAACATCAAAGAAAACACATAATTGAACAATTGTATCCAAAAATCTCCCTCTTTGGCATTGATGGAAACACAACATGTCATAGTAGAATGAAATTTGAGAACAAGTCTTTTTCTAATAGAACATTTCTCTCTCTTAAATTTTATTCCACAAACTTCACAAATACAATAATCTCTCTCTAGAAAGGAATTGCATAGCTACACTAACAAATTCAAATTTTAGAATGCTTATGACAGCATACTTTCCCTCTTTGACAACACCTTCCAAATACAACACAAACCAAATGAGTAGAAATATACCTTAAGTACTGATTCATATGCAATGTTCTCATGATTATGTTGCATCAACTGATAGATCGTCAACTTGATGCCTATTGATGCATCACTAAAACTTCATTTTAGTGAGCTTTAGATAGGGGAATGACCCCTAACTTACCTCTTAGATACAATAATGCATCCTTACGTAAAGGCTTAGTGAATATGTCAGCAATTTGTTCCTTTGTATGCACTTATTAAAATTTGATCTCCTTATCTTGCACTAGTTCTCTAACAAAGTGATACTTTATTGCAATGTGCTTGGTTTTTGAATGCATCACTAGATTTTTAGATATGTTGATTGCACTTGTATTGTCATAAAACATAACAACAAGTTCTTTGATTTCCTCCTTCATGCCTTCCAATAACTATTTCAACCAAACAATATTAGAACAATTTACTAATGCTACAATATACTTTGCTTCTGTTGTGGATTAGGATGTACAATTTTTCTTTTTACTTTTCCAAGAAACCAACCTCTTTCTAAGAAAGAATGCACCTCCACTTGTACTTTTTATGTCATCAATGTTTCCTACCCAATCTCCATCAGTAAACACTTTCAAATCTAGATTACCTCCAAATTTGTACCATAATCCATAATCTTCAATGCCTTCTAGGTATCTCATGATCCTTTTCATTGCCATCATGTGATTTTATCTTAGTTTTGCTGAAAATCTTGCTACAATACCAACTGCAAGAGAAATATCTAGCCTTGTATGAACTACACACTGCAACTTTCCAATCATTGATCTATATAATGTCTGATCTACCTCTTTTTATTCATCATCCTTGGTAAGCTTTAGAACAGTGCACATAGGAGTCCCAATTGGTTTGTAATCCTCTATACCAAAAAATTTCAATATCTCCTTGATGTATTCTGACTGAGTAATGTAAATTCCATTCTTACTCTGTTGAATTTGAAGACCAAAAAAGAATTTGATCTCACCAAACATAGACATCTCAAATTCCTTGTTCATTTGCTCTAAAAAATCTTTGCAAAGATCATCATTTCCTATGAATAAAGTGTCATCCACAAATATTTCTACCAAAATAATCTTTTTATCTAGTCCATCCTTGATATACAAGCTACTATTATCATTAGTTCTCTAAAAACCAATCTAAATAAGATAGTTATGCAATCTTTCATACCATGCTCTAGGGGCTTCTTTCAGACCATACAATGATTTTTGTAATTTGCAGACCATGTCCTTCTTGTCTAGATCAACAAAACCTTCAGGTTGCTCAATGTAGACTTCTTCATCTAGTATACCATTGCAAAATACTAATTTGACATCCATCTGATATACCTTAAATCCTTTGTAGGCAGCATATGCAAGTAGGGTACTAAAACCTTCTAATCTTGCAACAAGAGAAAAAGTCTCTCCATAGTCTATTCCTTCTTCTTGAAAGTATCCTTTACATACTAGTCTAGCTTTGTTCCTTGACACCTTACCATCTTTATTTAACTTATTTATAAATACTGCTTAGTTCCAATGACATTTTTATCTTTAAGCCTGTGTACAAGAGTCCATGTTTTGTTTTTCTCTATTTGCTCATCAAAATAGATATCATGTGAACTTTGATAACCTGGTGAAAATAAGGAAATTCAGAAAAGTAAGAAGCATTCCTAGTATAAAGAAACTTGAGATTGGTCTATGCAAAAATTATTAGTTTGGTAAGATGGGAAAAACTAGCTTTAAAAGTAAGAACTATTAGTCTGAAAAAGTTTTGAAAATTGTGCATATTGACTTATGTAGACCTATTGGAATTCAAACCTATACTAGAGAAAAGTTCTTCATTTTTTTGTTGATGATTACTTTAGAATGATGACTGTCATGTATTTGAGATAGAAATCAAAAGTATTTGAAAAATTCAAATGGTATTTGGCCAGAGTAGAGAAAGAAATAAGGTAAAGATTGAAATGCTTGAGGTTAAATAGAGGTGTTGAATTCATCTTCCATGAGTTCAATAACTTTTTCATTAAAAGAGGAATCAAAAGATAGGTATTAGCACCTAGAACCCTAGAGCATGGTATGAAATATTACATAACTATCTTATTTAGATTGGTTTTCAAAGAACTAATGATAATAGTAGCTTGTATATCAAGGAAGGACCAGATAGCAAGATTGTTTTGGAAGAAATATTTGTGGATGACACTTTGTTCACGGGAAATGATGATCTTTGCAAAGAGTTTTTAGAGCAAATGAATAAGGAATTTGAGATATATATGTTTGGTGAGATCAAATTCTTTGTTGATCTTCAAATTTAGTAGAGTATGTTGCAGTAGTAGTAAATTTTTCTAATATTGTTTGGTTCAAACAATTATTGGAAGGCATGAAGGAGGAAGTCAAAGAATCTATTGTTATATTTTGTAAATTGTAAATGAGCCAACTAGACAATTTTTAAGGTATAAATAAAAGTTCTAGTTGTGAAATTTAAATTATAATGAGCGAGCATGCAAATGATTTGATTGTGTGAAGAGGAAGTGTGAGAAAATTTAGAAGAAAGGTCAAATATCCTTGAGGAGCAGCAAAGTTGTATTCAATCAGAGAGGATGTAGTGAAGCAGAACAAAGATCTATAACAACAAAGATTAGTTGCATCTCATTCAGGTAACTTATTGTTACTTTCTCACCATTGTAGTAGTAATCCCTAAATCTCTTAATAGATTTGGTTTAATAGCCATTTTGTAAACCCTCTAACAAGGTAGACAGTTCTATTGAATTGTTCTAAAAGTTCTCTACCAAGACCACTCCTAGAAAGGTGATTAAATCCTCTAACAAGGTCACACTTGACATTGTTTTTTGTAACCTTTAATAGGGTTTTCTCCTAATAGAGCTCACTTCGAAAGAGTGAAAATTAGTAGCTAGCTACCTGGTGGTTTTTCTCATATTGGGTTTCCATGTTAAATCTGGTGTCTCTTGTGTTGATGTTATTTCTTTTATGCATGGATGTTCAATTTTTGTGAATTCTTAGTAAGTTAACATACATCTACTGAGTTGCAACATTTTTTGTGTGGCTACTGAGTGACAACAGTAACTAAGTTTTAAGAAATCCAAGGGATCTGTGGATTTTTTTTTTGGTAACTGATTTACCACCCCCCCTCCCCCCTCTTAGTTACTCCATCTATAATTCCAACAATTGGTACAAGAGTCCATGTTTTGTATGTTTTATAGTTGACTATGATAGAGTGTATATTTAGGTAGTCAGGCCTCGAGTTGCATGGGTGAAACCTCTTCCTTATGAGGTAAACATTGATGAAACTTGAGATATCATAGAAGCCCTATTGAATGAACCTATATATCCAAAGCTACCATTATTTGGTACATATGATGAGGCTAAAGATAGAATTGAGCTTGAAATCAAGCTATCCCAGGTAATTAGCAAATGTAAGAGGAAGATAGCCAAGTGAAAAAATACTAGTGGCCCTCTTATGCTTATAGAAGGAAAAGAAGAGGATGAAGAAGAACCAGAAGAAGAAGAAGAGAAAGAATCAGAGAAGGAGGAAAAACCTATAAAGAAGAAGGGAAAGACAATTATCACCAAGCCACCCAAGGCCTCCACAGCTATTTTCACAAGAAGATCAAAAGGGAAAGGAAAAGGAGATAGTGAAGTTGTGCTTGTGAAGCCCCCTCCCACATTTCAAGAAAGATTTAATCAGTTGAGAGTAGGTGCTAGAATAAATAACTTCAAAGCACTAAAGTATGAATCCAGAACTCCAACAAAACAAAAGGAAGTTGAAGATCTGATCATGGATAAACTAGGAAGATGGAAATTCTCTCCTGAATAGTTTGCTTCACAAATCCCTGCAGTACTATTAGAAAAAGTCAAAGTTAGGTGGCAAACAACTAAATAGGAAGCTAAAGACATATTTGAGCAATCATTGAGAAAAATACTACCAAATCTTACAAATGCAGAGGTTAAGGCAGCTATGAAAAAGAATGAGGAGAAAATGATTATGAGATTTCATAATTGTTTGATTCTAATAAAGGAAATTAAGCATGTGGTCAAGAATGCCACATCTATGTGGGAAAATATTTATCATCTACAAAAGCCTAGTGATGATCTAGTAGAGATCAATGATGATGATGATGACAGTGATAATGAAGAAGAAAATAGCATACCATGTGTCACTTTTGATGATAAAGATTATCAAGCACTGAAGGATGATGATGAAGAGAAAGAGGAAGAAGCTAAAGAGGAAGATAAGGAAGAAGATGAAGAAAATGATCCAGTGAGAATAGCAACACAATTCATTACTTCTCTTCCTCATTCTCCACCTAAGATTGCTACATCATCAAGGTTGGAGATAGCTTTAGCAAGTATGATTGCAACTACCTTAGATATATCATCTACATAATCATTATTTTCTACCTCATAGCTCCTAGTATCTATAATGGAAGTGTCTACCACTTCATCTACCAAGCTATAGCCCTCTTCATCAACTCTTGAGTCGTCTACAACTTTAGCAATGTGTTCAAAAATGATGCTACATTTGTGCCAACTTCATCAACAATGTGTATAGTAAATTCCCCATCATGTTCAACAATTTTTTCAACTACAACTTTAATAACATCAATTTTTTTCCAGTTAGTTCTTCAGTTGCAAGTACTCCAGTTTGTGTTCCACCTATTGTTACTTTATTTTTGGATAGCACATTAGTTTTGGATATAGTTAGAACTTCTTTCAATTTTCCTTCAATTGGACCCATTCAAGTTTTTATTGCAAGTCCAATAATTTCTATTATTGTTTCCATTTCTAAGTCTAAGGAAATAAGCTCAGAAGTAAAACCAAGGACTCCTCTAAATCTTTTTCTTACTAGTATGGAAATTGATGAAGACATTGATTTGCACAAGGAAATTATTATTCATAAGTTAGATCTGGACACTACCACAAATGATGAAATGATACTGGTTAGTCAACTTTTAGAGCAAAAGGCAAGGTAAAAATAGCTAAGAGCTGAAAGAGACAGACAATTTACAATAATTGAGAATGCTAAGAATATAATAACTGAGGCTATATGTATTGATGTGGATTCATCACAACATATTTTATTATAGTTGGAATAAATTGTAATTAAGTTCAATGAAGATACATTTGGCCAAGAAAAGCTCATAGAGAAGGCAAAGGAAAAGTTTGATAATAATGTGCTTGAGCACATTACTCAACACATTGCAATAAACCAAGTTGAACTATCTACAATTTTGAGTAATCTTGAACATTATTTTTCCAATGTAACATCACCTTTTTCCAAGTTGTGTGATGTTACCAAGTTTACTAAAGAGATAAAGGAGAAATTGAGCAAGATTGATGTAGATATGAAGGAAAGTACTCAAAGGCTACAGCTTGACCCTAGTTCAAGCTCAACATATCACATTAAGGTGAGTTTTTTGTCAAAAATGTAGGTAGAATTGCTAAGAGAGGAAGCCAAGATTAGGTCCACACTGATTGATATACAAAACATGATCCTTCCAGTTATGGACTCAATGCAAAAACATGTTGCATATTCAAAAACATTGGTCTAGGATAACAATTTTTCCATTGCAGATCATATGATTGAACTTTCTATAGAAGTTTAAGTGGCACTCTCCACTTGCAAAATTTTGCAAGACAATTGGGATAAGACATTGGCTCTTATTCTCAAGGTAAACTTTGAATTTATCTCACATTTTGGTGTCTCTATTTGAATATATTGCATAACTCTTTGGCATTATTGTCAAAAAGGGGGAGTAAGAGATGATAAGAGACTTGTGGAGATAATAAGGGAGAAAATACAAAGAAAGACTATGTATATATTATGCATATGTATGGGGGATATATGTTAAAATTTATAAACAACAACTTTACAAAGATCAATTTTAAAAAATCAAAAATCAATATGTTAGTGTACATAAGCCTCATAAGTGTTTTTGTCACTAATGCCAAAGGGGGGAAATCATTGGCATTATGTTGTATTTGTCATTAGTGACAAAACTTATTTAATTCTGTATGGTTATTGAGCTCATCACTTATTCTACAATTTATACCAAGCAATCCAGTGTTAACCATGTTTCTTAGTTTACATCGAGCATTCTTGAAGCTATCGAGTAAGTGTACAGTTCAGCAATGTTTACCGAGTAGATAAGTGGTCACCAAGCTTCATAGTTTCTACTGAGTCATCAATTTTTGTGATGTGAAGTTAGTGTTTATTGAGTGATGGATGTGTAGTGTTTACCAAGTAAATTCAAGGTAAATGAAGGATTTAGTATCTACCGAGTAACACTATATCTACCAAGTCTCTAATCGCTATCAAGTTCCAAGCTACATTGTGTGACTAGTATGGACCGAGCTTCTACTTCTACCAAGTGCATGAAAATGCTAAGTAATGTAGTGGATGTCGAGTATCAAAAGTTCACCAAGTCAGCTTGAAGAACCCATGTTTTCTACTATTTGGTTGGCTCATTAATATTTTTTTTACTTGTGTTTTAGCCGACCTTGTAATTCTAAATATTTGAATGGTATATATATAATGTATTGTATAATTTGCAATGTATGGATGAGAATATCAAGGAATGGATATGTAATTTTTGAGAAGAGTGAATACAAATCAATAGCAGAGCAGAGTATTCAACAAGGTCTATAAGGAGTAATAAAGATATATAAATCACAAGAGGTCATCTGTACTTCAAGAATCTAATCAGCAATCAAGTTGTAAGTTAGATCTTCTATTTCATCCTAATAGGTGAATCAATTTTCCAAATCCTTTAATAGGGTAGACTTAATAGTCTTTGTATAAATCTTTTAATAGAGTGCATACTTCATTGTATGTTTGCAAAACCTCTAACAAGGTGGATCTAGCAATCCAAATTGCTCTTAATAGAGTAGATAATTAGAAGTGGTCAATGTAAGCCCTAACATGCCAAATTTATACTATATTAGTGAATTTTTGTGGGTATCATCCCCACCCTAGTTTTACTTTCTTTTTAGAAGGTTTCTAGATCACCAAAATACTGTGTTCATGTGTTGTGAATGCTTATCTTTTCTCATGCATGCAATAGGTTAGATGAATGAAAGGTGAATGATTTATATTGTTAAGTGCTGAATTGATTTGAAAAATTTGAGGTTACTAATTCACCCCTCCCCTCTCAGTAACCTAGCTAGTCTTGCTTACCTTTACCAAAATTTAGAGCTTTTGGTGCTTGCAGGAAAGATTTCAAGGATCTCAGCTAAAGATTAGGATGTCTTACAAGAGGGAAATTCCAAGGCTTAACAAGGATAACTTTTCAGCATGGCAAGGTCTCATGAGACTCCATCTGGCTTCAATTGGAGATACAGGATTGAAATATCTTGGTCAAGCATATGTAACTCCTTCTGGCATATTATCTACTAATGACATTGCTAAGAAGAAGACTCATAACACCATGATGATAGACATTGCATTTTCCCTAAGCTATGAAGAATTTGATGATGTCAAGGACTACAAAACTACCTTTGAAATGTGAAACAAGCTAAAAGATATCTATGAAGGTGATGATAATATGAGAAGAGCCAAAGAAGAAAGTATAAGAGGATAATTTGATCAAATAAGGATGAGAGAGGATGGAAACATTGCCAAATATGTTGAAAGAGTCAAATTAGTTGTCAGTGAAATCAAGGCTTTTGTAGGAGACATTAAGGTGGAAATAGTTGTAAGTAAAGTTCTTAGAACATTACTTTCCATTTATGCAATTAGAATTTTTGCAATTCAAGAAAGAAGATGTGAAGCAAATCATAAGATAAATTTAGAGGCTATAGTAGGAAGATTGACTGCATTTCAACTAGATAACTATGATAGCTATGTTCAAGCTTCCAAGAACATTGAATTAGAATTTGAAATCAAGCTTTCACCCTTCTAAACTGAGCCCTATTAGGAGCCAACCCTTTTAAAGGTTACAAAACATAGGATTAGGTGTGACCTTGTTAGAGGATTTAATCACCTTGCTAAGAGTGGCCTTGCTAGAGGACATTTAGAATAGTTCAATAGAACTATCCACCTTGTTAGAGGTTTTACAAAATGGTTTTTAAACCAAATCTATTAAGATATTTAGGAATTACTACTACAATTGTGAGAAAGTAACAATAAGTGACCTGAATGAGATGCAACTAATATTTATTGTTACAAATATTTGTTCTACTTCACTAAATCCTCTCTGATTGAATACAACTTTACTACTCCTCAAGGATATTTGATCCTTCTTCAAAATTTTCTCACAGTTGCTCTACACACAATCAAATCATTTGCATGCTCAATCATTACAATTTAGATTTCAAAACTAGACCTTTTATTTATACCTTAAAAATTGTCTAGTTGGCTCATTTACAAGTTACAATTACCAATAATCATTACATCAGTCAGCTAAAAACTTTACATGAAATAGTTATACTTTATTTCCAAAAATAATGAAATCCTTCATTGGCCAACCCTGCTCGGTAAACACTGCTCCAAAAATGATTTCCAATGTTAACCAAGCAAAGCTCAGTAAACACTGTGAACTTTGCAAAATCCTTTGGGGACTGAGTGAACTCAGTAAACACTAACTTTCCCTCACTGATCTTGTGAGCTCAATAGAAAATGATTTTTGCCATAGAAGCATTCAACACCTAAGTGAGCTCAGTAGAAACTATCTTCATAGTGTAACTTCAAGAAATTCTTTGTAGACTCTATAATTCACTTTGCTTAGCATTTGAGCTCAATAGACTTTTTCTTTTGCTTTGCTGACCAACTGAGCTTAGTAGACTCTATCTGATAACTGATATGACATTTGTGTTTTTTAAAATATAGATGGAGTAACTAAGAGGAGGGGTGAATCAGTTACCACAAAAATAAATTCACAGATCCCTTAGATGTCTTAAAACTTAATTACTGATATCACTCAGTAGCTACATAGAAAAATATTGTAACTTGGTTGATTAACTTATTACTGATTTTTAAGCATTCACAATTATTAACATGCATACAAAATAAAATAACATGAACACAAGAGACACTAGATTTAACATGGAAACCCAATATGGGAAAAACCACCAAGTAACTAGCTACCAATTTTCACTCTTTTGAATTGAGACCTGTTAGTAGCCAACCTTGTTAAAGGTTACAAAACACACTGTTAGGTGTGACCTAATTAGATAATTTAATCACCTTGTTAGGAGTGACCTTGCTAGAGGACTTTAGAAAAATTTAGTGAAACTATCCACCTTGTTAGAGGATTTACAAAATGGCTATTAGACCAACTCTATTAAGAAATTTAGGAGTTACTACTACAATGGTGAGAAAGTAACAATAAGTGACCTGAATGAGATGCAACTGAACTTTGCTGATACAAATCTCTACTCTACTTCAATAGATCCTCACTAATTGAATACAAATCTATTGCTCCTCAAGGATATCTAATCCTTCTTCAAAATTTTCTCACACTTCTTCTTAACAATCAACTCACTTGCATACTTGCTCATTCATACATCCATTCGTATATTTAAAATCACAACTTGACCTTTTATTTATACATTATAGATTGTCAAGTTAGCTCAATTACAAGTTACATTTACCAATAAACCATACACTAGTAGGCTAAAATCATTACATTAAACAAATAAACTTTATTCCCTAAAACAATGAAATCCTTCATTGGCCAATCCTGCTCAGTAAACATTGCTCCATGAATGATTTCCAGTGTTAACCAAGTGAAGCTCAGTAAACACTATGAATTCTAAAAAATCCTTTGGAGACCAAGTAAACTCAATAAGAATTTATTTCCCTTCACTAACCTTGTGAGCTCAGTAGAAAATGGTTTCTACAACAAAAGCCTGCAGTTCCTGAGTGCGCTCGGTAGAGATTGAATTCATAGTGTAACCTCTAGAAATGCTTGGTAGACTCTATAATTCTCTTTGCTAACCTTCTAAGCTCAGTAGACTATGTCTTTTTCCTTGCTAACCAACTGAGCTCAGTAGATTCTAACTAATAATTGATATAAAAATTTTGTAACATCAAATACAATACACATTGAATAATTGTATCCAACAATCTCCCTATTTGGCATTTATAGAAACACAACATGTCATAGTAGAATTAAATTTGAAAATAAGTATTTTCTAACAAAAATTTTCTCCCTCTTACATTTCATTCCTAAAACTCCTCAAATATAGTAATCTCCCTTTGTAAAGGAATTACATAGCTTCTTTACAAACATCAAATTTTAGAAAGATATGACAGTATACTATTCCTCTTTGACAACATATGCCAAACACAATACAAACTAAATGAATTGTAGTGTACCTTATGTACTGATTCATATGCAATGTTTCCATGACTATTCTGCATCAACTGAAAGATCTTCAACTTGATACTTGTTGATGCATCAGTAAAACTTCATTTTAGTGAGCCTCAGATAGGGAAATGACCCCTAACTTACATCTTAGATACAAAAATGTGTCCTTAGCTAAAGGATTTGTGAATATGTCAGCAATTTGTTCCTTTGTATGGACATATTCCAATCTGATCTCCTTATCTTACACCAATTCTCTAACAAAGTGATACTTTATTGCAATGTGCTTGGTTTTTGAATGCATCACTAGATTTTTGGATATGTTAATTGCACTTGTATTGTCACAAAACATAACAATAGGTTCTTTGATTTCTCCCTTCATACCTTCCAATAGTTTTTTGAACCAAGCAATATTAGAATAGTTTACTACTATTGCATCATACTCTACTTCTACTATGGATTGGGATGTACAATTTTTCTTTTTACTTGTTCAAGAAACCAACCTCTTTCCAAGAAAGAAAGCTCCTTTACTTGAACTTTTTCTATCATCAACGTTTCCTGCCCAATCTGTATTAGTAAACACTTTCAAATCTAGATTACCTCCAAATTTGTACCATAATCCTTATTCTTCAGTTCCTTTCAAGAATATCATGATTCTTTTGATTACCATCATGTGATTCTCTCTTAGTTTTTCTTAAAATATTACCCGCAAGGGCAATATCTGGCCTTGTATGCACTACATACTACAACTTTCCAATCATAGATCTATGAAATGTCTAATCCACTTCCTTTGGTTCATCATCCTTGGTAAGTTTCAATCCAGTACACATAGGAGTCCCAACTGGTTTACAATCTTCCATACCAAATTTTTTTAGTATTTCCTTGATATATTTAGATTGAGTGATATAGATGCCATTCTTACTTTTTTGAATTTGAAGACCAGTAAAGAATTTGATCTCACTAAACATTGACATTTAAAATTCCTTGTTCATTTGTTCTGAAAATTCTTTGCATAGATCATCATTTCCTATGAACAAATTATCATCCACAAATATTTCTACCAAAACAATCTTATTATCTGGTCCTTCCTTGATATACAAGCTACTATTGTCATTAGTTCTCTGAAAATCAATCTAAATAAGATAGTTATGCAGTCTTTCATACCATGCTCTAGGGGCTTATTTCAGACCATACAATGCTTTGTGTAATTTTTAGACCATTCCCTTCTTGTTTGAATCAAAAAAACCTTCAGGTTGCTCAATGTACACGTCCTCATCTAGTATACCATTGAGAAATACTGACTTGACATCCATCTGATAAACCTTAAATCCTTTGTATGAAAGATATGCAAGTAAGGTTTTGACACCTTTCAATCTTGAAACAAGAGAAAAAGTCTCTCCATAGTCTATTCCTTCTTCTTGAGAGTATCCTTTGCATACTAGTCTAGCTTTGTTTCTTGACACATTACCATCTTCATTAAACTTATTTTTGAATACCCACTTAGTTCCAATCACATTTTTATCTTTAAGCCTAGGTACAAGAGTCCATGTTTTATTTTTCTCTATTTTCTCTATCTCTTCATTCATAGCCTCAATCCAACTTTCATTTTCTAATGCATTTTTGACACTTCTAGATTCGAAATCAAAAAGTAAACAAGTACCTCTCAACTTACTTCTTTCCATAGTACTTTCAAATTTATCACCAATGAACTAATCTAGTGCATGATGTCTCCTGATATAGTTAGTTAATATAGGTCCCTTTCCTTTTAAATGCTTTGAATTATTAACCTATTGCACTTCAGCTTCAGGTTTTGGTTGTTCTATTTGCTGCTTGGGTCCTTCAAATGGGTTAGGCATTGGCTTGGTAACATCAAAATGTGACTCGATTTCCTTCAACTTAGTTTGAACTTCCTGCAACTCGATTACTGAAGACTTGGGAGTAGAAGATTTCTGACTAACAGGTGTATCTGGCACCATATTAGGTTCAATGAAAAAAAATCTCCTATAATCTTCTAGTTCCCTTTTGCTTTCTTCTTTAGTTCTTTCTACAAACTTATCAACTTTCACATGTCCACTTTCTACAACTTTATGAGTAAACAAATTTGGACATCTATATGCTTTACTCTTGCAAGAATATCCCAAAAATATTCCTTCATCACCTTTCACATCAAATTTACCTTTTCTAGATTCTTTCAAAATGTAACATTTTCTTCCAAATACTTTTAGGTAACTTACATTGGGTTTATAACCATACCATAACTCATAGGGAGTTTTGAATTAGTCCTTCAGCTATACTCTATTCAAGGTATGAACTGTAGTGCTCATAGCTTCCTTCCAATATTTGATAGCAATGTTCTTTTCAATCATTAAGGTTCTTGCATAATTTATGATACATCTATTCCTTCTTTCAGCTATTCCATTTTGCTCAGGAGTTATAGGGGTTGATACCTATCTTTTGATCCCTCTTTCAATGTAAAGGTTATTGAACTCATGTGAAATGAATTCACCACCTCTGTCTAACCTTAAGAATTTCAATCTTTTTCCTATTTCCTTCTCAACTCTGGCCAAATACCATTTAAACTTCTCAAATTCTTTTGATTTCTCTCTTAGGTACATGATAGACATCATTCTTGACTAATCATCAACAAAAAAAATGAAAAACTTTTCACCAGTATAGCTTTCAATTCTAGTAGGTCCACACAAATTAGTATGCACAATTTCTAAAACTTCTTTAGACTAATAGTTCTTACTTTTGAAGCTAGTCTTTCCCATTTTACCAATTTGACAATTCTTGCATAGACCAACCTCAAGTTTCTTTATATTAGGAATGCCTCTTACTTTCCTAAATTTACTTATTTTCACAGAGTTATCAAAGTTCACATGACACAACCTCCTATGCCATAACCAACTTTCTTCAACTTGAGCAATAAAACATGAACATTCACCAAGTTCAAGATAGAACAAGTTACCTTTTGTTTGAGTGCCTAATCTAATCAGCTTTCTTTTTTCATCCTATAGTCTTGCTTTTCCATGCATGAATTCCACTTTGAATCTATTATTGAGTAGCTGTTCCACACTCAACAGATTGTTTCTTAGTCCTTCTACCCAATATGCATTATCACATACAAGTTCTTTGGTTAGTGAGATTCTTCCCCTTCCTTTTATGCAATAAGATTTATTATTACCAAACGTCACACTACCACCATCATAGTCTTCAAAATGTTCAAACTTAATTTTATCACCAGTCATATGATGAGAGCAACCACTATCTATAATCCATGTATCATTTTTGCTCACATGAGAAATAAGTGTCATTTACTCATCATTGTCAGATTCATCTTTCACAACAATGTACACAATTTCATCTTCTTCATCATCAGAATCATTAGAATCCTTAGCCATGAAACATGTTTTCTTACCTTTCTCTTGATTTGAAGTCTTTCTTTCCATTGCACTTGTGACCTTTCTTCTCATCCTTGTTCTGCTTATTTGGGCACCTAGCAGTAATATGTCCAATTTTCTCACATAAAAAATAGATTAGAGGAACCTTACCTTTGTATTTCCCTTTTCCTTTGGAATATTTGCTTTCTAGTAGAGCTTCAGCCATCTCAAGATAACTGTTAGAACTCTATTCTAATTCTTCTTCACTTTTTGACTGAGAATCCTTTATCTTCTTGCCTTTCTCCTTGAGTGAAAGCTTGGCTTCAAATGATGATTCAATGTTCTTGGTAGCTAGAACATAGTTATCATAGGTGTCTAGCTCAAATGTAGTCAATCTTCCAACTATGGCCTCTAAATTTATCTTATGATTTGTTTCACATCTTCTTTCTTCAATTTCAAAAACTCTAATTGCATAAATGGGAAGCAATGTTCTAAGAACTTTACTTATAACTATTTCCTCCTTGATATCTCCTCCAGAAGCTTTGATTGCACTAACACTTTCTTTGACTCTTTCAACATATTTTGCTATTTTTTCATCCTCTCTCATCCTCATCTAATAAAATTATCCTCTTAAACTTTCTACTTTAGCTTTTCTGAGATTATCATCTCCTCTATAGATTTCTTTCAGCTTGTTCCACATTTCAAAGGTAGTTTTGCAGTCCTTGACATCATCAAATTCTTCATAGCTTAGGGAAGATGTAATGTCTATCATCATGATGTTATGGGTCTTCTTCTCAACTATGTCATTCATAGATAATGTACCAAAAAGAGTTACATATGCTTCATCTAGATATTTTAATCCTATATCTCTGATAGAACCCAAAAAGAGTCTCATGAGACCTTGGCATGCTAAAATGTTATCCTTGTTAAGCATTAGAATTTCCCTCTTGTAGAACATCCTAATCTTTATCTTAGATCCTTGAAATCCTTCCTAAAAGCACCAAAAGATCTAATACCAATTATTGGAAATATAGATGGAGTAACTGAGAGGGGAGGTGAATCAGTTACCACAAAAATAAATCCACAGATCCCTTAGATGTCTTAAAACTTAATTACTACTGTCACTTGGTAGCTACATAGAAAAATGTTGTAACTTGGTAGATTAACTTGTTACTAATCTTTAAGCATTCACAATTATTAACATGCATGCAAAAGAAAATAACATGAACACAAGAGACACCATATTTAACGTGGAAACCCAATATGGAAAAAACCACCAAGTAACTAGCTACCAATTTTCACTCTTCTGAACTGAGCCCTATTAGAAGTCATTCCTGTTAAAGGTTACAAAACACATTGTTAGGTGTGACTTGGTTGGAGGATTTAATCACCCTGTTAGGAGTGGCCTTGCTAGAGGACTTTAGAACAATTCAATTGAACTATCCACCTTGTTAGAATTTAGAAAATGGCTATTAGACCAACTTTGTTAAGAGATTTAGGAATTACTACTATAATGGTGAGAAAGTAATAATAAGTGACCTGAACGAGATGCAACTAAACTTTGCTGATATAGATCTCTATTCTAATCCAATAGATCCTCACTAATCAAATACAACTCTGCTACTCCTCAAGGATATCTGATCCTTCTTCAAAATTTGTTCACACTTCTTCTTCACAATCAACTCACTTACATACTGACTCATTCATACATCCATCCATATATTTGAAATCACAACTTGACCTTTTATTTATACATTATAGATTGTCAAGTTAGCTCAATTACAAGTTACATTTACCAATAAACAATACATTAGTCGGTTACAAACATTACATTAAACAAATAAATTTTATTCCCTAAAATAATGAAATCCTTCATTGGCTAACCCTGCTTGGTAAACACTACTCCAGAACTAATTTCTAGTGTTAACCAAGTGAAGCTCAGTAAACACTATGAATTTGGTAAAATCCTTTGGACACCTAGTGAACTCGGTAAGAACTAATTTCCCTTCGCTGACCCTATGAGCTCAGTAGAAATTGGTTCTTGCCGCAGAGGCCTTTAGCGTATGAGTGAGCTCGGTAGAGACTAACTTCATAGTGTAACCTCCAAAAATGCTTAGTAGACTCTATATTTTGCCTTGCTAACCAACTGAACTCATTAGATTCTGACTAATAACTAATATGGCATTTTTGTAACATCAAAGACATTACACAATTGAATAATTGTATCCAACATGTGTAACATCAAAGACAACACACAATTGAACAATTGTATCCAACAATCTCCCTCTTTGGCATTAATGGCAACACAACATGTCATAGCAGAATGAAATTTGAGAACCAGTCTTTTTCTGATAGAACATTTCTCCCTCTTAGATTTTATTCCACAAACTTTAAAAATATAGTAATCTCCCTCTGTGAAGGAATTACATAGCTTGACAAAAAAATTCAAATTTCAGAACGCTTATGACAGCATACTCTCCCTCTTTGACTACACATGCCAAAGACAACACAAACCAAATGAGTAGCAATGTACCTTAAGTACTAATTCATAGACAATGTTCTCATGATTATGTTGCATCAACTTATAGATCTTCAACTTGATATCTATTGATGCATCACTAGAACTTCATTTTAGTGACCTTTAGATAGGGAAATGGCCCCTAGCTTACCTGTTAGATGCAAGAATGCATCCTTAGGTAGATACTTGGTGAATATGTCAATAATTTGTTCCTTTGTATGGACATATTCCAATCTGATCTCCTTATCTTGCACTAATTCTCTGACAAAGTGATACGTTATTACAATGTGCTTAGTTTTTTAATGCATCACTAGATTTTTAGATATTTTGATTGCACTTGTATTGTCTCAAAACATAAGAATAGGTTCTTTGATTTCCTTCTTCATGCCTTCCAATAACTATTTCAACCAAATAATATTACAACAATTTGCTACTACTGCAACATACCCTACTTCTGCTATGGATTGGGATGTACAATTTTACTTTTTACTTGTCCAAGAAACCAACCTTTTTCCAAGAAAGAATGCACCTCCACTTGTACTTTTTATACCATCAATGCTTCCTTCCCAATCTACATTAGTAAACACTTTTAAATCTAGATTACCTCCAAATTTGTACCATAATCCATAATCTCCAGTGCCTTTCACGTATCTCATGATCCTTTTGATTGCCATCATGTGATTTTCTCTTGGTTTTGCTGAAAATATTACTGCAATACCAACTGCAAGAGCAATATCTAGCCTTTTATGAACTACATACTACAACTTTCCAATCATTGATCTATATAATGTCTGATCTACCTCTTTTGATTCATCATCCTTGGTAAGCTTTAGATCAGTGAACATAGGAGTCCCAACTGGTTTGCAATCCTCCATACCAATATTCTTACTCTACTAAATTTGAAGACCAAAAAAGAATTTGATCTCACCAAACATAGACATCTCAAATTCCTTGATCATTTTCTCTAAAAACTCTTTGCAGAGATCATCATTTTCTATGAACAAAGTGTCATCCACAAATATTTCTACCAAAATAGTCTTTTATCTGGCCCTTCTTTGATATACAAGCTACTATTATCATTAGTTCTTTGAAAACCAATTTGAATAAGATAGTTGTGCAATCTTTCATACCATGCTCTAGGGGCTTGTTTTAGACCATACAATGCTTTGTGTAATTTGTAGCCCATGTCCTTCTTGTCTAGATCAAAAAAGCCTTCAAGCTACTCAATGTAGACTTCTTCATCTAGTATACCATTGAGAAATGTTGATTTGACATCCATTTGATATACTTTAAATACTTTGTATGTAGCATATGCAAGTAGAGTCCTGACACCTTCCAATCTTGCAACAGGAGCAAAAGTGTCTCCATAGTCTATTCCTTCTTCTTGAGAGTATCCTTTACATACCAATCTAGCTTTGTTCCTTGAAACCTTACCATATTCATTTAACTTATTTCTACATACCCACTTAGATCCAATCACATTTTTATCTTTACGCTTGGGTACAAGAGTCCATGTTTTGTTTTTCTCTATTTTCTCTATCTCTTCATTCATAGCCTCAATCCAACTTTCATTTGCTAGTGCATCTTTGAAATTTTTAGGTTCAAAATTAGCAAGTAAAAAAGTACCTTTTAGGTTATTTCTTGTCATAGTACCTTTAGATTTGTCTCCAATAATCTAATCTGGTGCATGATGTCTCCTAACATACTTGGCTAAAATAGCTTCCTTGCCTTTTGAATGAATTGCATTGTCATCCTCTTGCATTTCAACTTCAAGTTTTGGCTATTCTATCTATTGTTTAGGTCCTTTAGACTCGGTAGGAATTGGTTTGGTAGCATCTAAATGTGACTAAGGTTCCTATAACTTAGTTTGAACTTCCTGCAACTCGATTACTAAAGACTTAGGAGTAGAAGATTCCTGATTGACAAATGTATCTTGCACTATATCAGGTTCAATGAAAACAAATCTCCTATAATCTTCTAGTTCCTTTTTGCTTTCTTCTTCAGTCCTTTATGCAAAATCATCACCTTTCACATGTGCACTTTCTATGACTTTGTGAGTAGAAAAATTCAAACATCTATATGCTTTACTCTTGCAAGAATATCCCAAAAATATTCCTTCATCCCCTTTCACATCAAATTTACCTTTTCCAGATTCTTTCAAAATGTAATATTTGCTTCCAAATACTTTTAGGTAACTTACATTGGGTTTATAGCCATACCATAACTCATAGGGGGTTTTGAATGAGTCCTTCTTTAGTTGTACTTAGTTCAAGGTATGAACTGGTGTGCTAATAGCTTCCTTCTAGTATTTGATAGCAATGTTCTTTTTAATCATTAAAGTTCTTGCACAGTCCATGATAGATTTTTTCCTCCTTTTAGATATTCCATTGTACTCTAGGGTTCTAGGTGTTAATACCTATCTTTTGATTCCTCTTTCAATGTAAAATTTATTGAACTCATAGGAGATGAATTCACCACCTCTTTCTGACCTCAAGAATTTTAGTCTTTTCCCTATTTCCTTCTCTATCTAGCCAAATACCATTTGAACTTCTTAAATACTTCTAATTTCTCTTTCAAATAAATGATAGTCATCATTCTAGAGTAAAAATCCACAAAAAGAATGAAGAAATTTTCTCTACTATAGCTTTCAATTCCAATGGGTCCACACAAGTCAGTATGCACAATTTCCAAAACTTCTTCAGACTAATAGTTCTTACTTTTAAAGCTAGTTTTTCCCATCTTACCAATTTGACAATTTTTGCATAGACCAATATTAGGTTTCTTTATACTAGGAATGCCTCTTACTTTTATGAATTTTCTTATTTTCACCAGGTTATCAAAGTTCACGTAGCACAACCTTCTATGCCATAATCAAATTTTTTCAACTTGAGCAATAATGCATGAACATTCACCATGTTCAAGATAGAACAAGTTACCTTTTGTTTGTATGCCCAATCCAATTAGCTTTCCTTTGTCATCCAATAGTCTTTCTTTCCCATGCATGAATTCCACTTTGAATCCATTATTGAGTAGCTATGCCACACTAAACAGATTGTGTTTTAGACCTTCAACCCAATAGGCATTATCACATACAAGATCTTTGGTTACTGAGATTCTTCCTCTTCCTTTTATGCAACAAGGTTCATTATTACCAAACCTCACACTACCACTATCATAGTCTTCAAATTGTTCAAAATTAGTTTTATCTCCAATCATATGATGAGAGCAACCACTATCTATAATTCATGTATCATTTTTGCTCGCATGAGAGATTAGTGTCATTTTATCTTCCTCATCATTATCAAATTCATCTTTCACAACAATGTAAATAATTTCATCTTTTTCTTCATCATAATCATTAGAATCTTTTATATTCTTGATAATAGTAGCTTGTATATTAAGGTAGGACTAGATAACAAGATTGTTCTGGCAGAAATATTTATGGATGACAATTTGTTTATAGGAAATGTTGAACTTTACAAAGAGTTTTCAAAGAAAATGAACAAGGAATTTGAGATGTCTATGTTTGGTGAGATCAAATTCTTTGTTGGTCTTCAAATTCAGTAGAATAAGAATGGCATCTACATTACTCAGTTAAAATAAATCAAGGAAATACTAAAAATGTTTGGTATGGAGGATTAAAAACTAGTTGAGACTCCTATGTGAACTGGGTTAAAGCTTACCAAGGATGATGAATCAAAAGAGGTAGATCAGACATTATATAGATCAATGATTGGAAAGTTGTAGTATGTAGTTCATACAAGACCAGATTTTTCTCTTGCAGTTAGTATTGTAGTAAGATTTTTAGCAAAACCAAGAGAAAATCACATGATGGCAATCAAAAGGATTATGAGATACCTAAAAGGAACTAAAGATTATGGATTATGGTTCAAATTTGGAAGTAATCTAGATTTGAAAGTGTTTACTGATGTTGATTGGGTAAGAAACATTGATGACAAAAAAAGTACAAGTGGAGGTGTATTCTTTCTTGGAAAGAGGTTGATTTCTTGGATAAGTAAAAAGAAAAATTGTACTTCCCAATCTAAAGCAAAAGCAGAGTATGTTGCAACAATAGTAAATTGTTCTAATATTGTTTGGTTCAAATAGTTATTGGAAGGCATGAAGGAGGAACTCAAAGAACCTATTTTTATGTTTTGTGACAATACAAGTGCAATCAACATATCTAAAAATCTAGTGTTGCATTCAAAAATAAAGCACATTGCAATAAAGTATCACTTTGTAAGAGAATTGGTGTAAGATAAGGATATCAGAATGGAATATGTCCATACAAATGAACAAATTGCTGACATATTCACCAAGCCTTTACCTAAGGATGCATTCTTTTATCTAAGAGGTAAGTTAGGGGTGATTCCCCTATTTGAAGATCACTAAAATGAAGTTTTAGTGATGCGTCAATAGGTGCCAAGTGGAATATTTTTTAGTTGATGTAGTATAATAATGAGAACATTGCATATGAATCATTACTTAAGGTACATTGCTGCTCATTTGGTTTGTGTTATCTTTGGCATGTGCTATCAAAGAGGTAGAGTATGCTACCATAAGCTTTCTGAAATTTGAATTTTTTTGTGAAGCTATGTAATTCCTTCATAGAGGGTAATTAATATATTTGTGAAGTTTGTGGAATAAAATCTAAGAGGGAGAAATGTTCTGTTAGAAAAAGACTTGTTCTCAAATTTAATTCTGCTATGACTTGTTGTGTTGCCATCAATGCCAAAGAGGGAGATTGTTGGATACTATTTTTCAATTGTGTGTTGTCTTCGATGTTACACAAATATCTTATCAGTTATCAAAAAAATTCTACCAAGCTCAGTTGGTCAGCCAAGAAAAAGAAAATGTCTATCGAGTTTATATGGTAAGCAAAGTGAATTACAAAGTCTACCAAGCATTTCTAGAAGTTACACTATGAAGATAGTTTCTATTGAGCTCACTCGGGTGTCGAAGGCTTATGTGACAGTAATTTGTTTCTACCAAGCGAACAAGGTCAATGAAGGAAAGTTAGTGTTTATCGAGTTCACTCAATCTCCAAATGAGTTTGCAAAATTCTCAATGTTTATCGAGCTTCACTTGGTTAACATTTGAAATCATTTATAAAGTAGTGTTTAGCAAGCAAGGTTGGCCAATGAAGGATTTCATTGTTTTGGGAAATAAAGTTCAATTTTTTCATGTAATGATTGTAGCTAATTGATGTAATGATTATTGGTAATTGTAACTTGTAAATGAGCTAACTAGACAATTTGTAAGGTATAAATAAAAGGTCTAGTTGTGAAATCAAAATTTTAATGAGTGAGCTTGGAAATAATTTGACTGTGTGAAGAGGAAGTGTGAGCAAATTTTGAAGGATCAAATACCCTTGAGGAGCAAAAAAGTTGTATTTGATCAAAGATTATCTAGTGAAGTAGAATAGAGATCTATAATAGAAAAGATCAGTTGCATTTCATTTAGGTAACTTATTATTACTTTCTCACCATTGTAGGAGTAATTCCTAAATCTCTTTATAGAGTTTGTTTAACAACCATTTTGTAAACCCTCTCATAAGGTGGAAATTTCTATTGAATTGTTCTAAAAGTCCTCTAACAAGGCCACTCCTAGCAGGGTGATTAAATCCTCTAACAAGGTCACACCTAACAGTGTGTTTTGTAAGCTTTAATAGGGTTGGCTCCTAGCAAGGCTCACTTCAGAAGAGTGAAAATTGGTAGCTAGTTACTTGGTGGTTTTTCCCATATTAGATTTCCCTGTTAAGTCTAGTGCCTCTTGTGTTGATGTTATTTCTTTTATGCATGCATGTTAAATCTTTGTGAATGCTTAATAAGTTAACATACATCTACCAAGTTACATCATTTGTTTGTGGCTGCCAAGTGACAACAATAATTAAGTTTGAAGACATCTAAGGGATCTATGGATTTGTTTTTGTGGTAACTAATTCACCCCCCCTCTTAGTTACTCCATCTATAATTCCAAAAATTTGGATATAGAAACAAAAAAATTGATTTTTTATTGAAATATTGTCATTGTTGGATTCCCATGTGTGTACAACCCGGTTAAGGTCAAACCTATATTAATTGAAAGATTTGAATTATCTCTCCAAAAAATATAGTTGGAGGTTCTAACTCATTCATATGTGGGAGAAAAGTGAATTTTATTGAGTAGTAGTTGGAATTATGAGCGTTGTTTTTCACTTTTTTTTATTATTCCCAACATTATTATGCATGTGTAAAGTTTGGTAAAGGTTCAACTCCTCTCATTAGTTGATATGGGAACATTTACATGTCTCTTATCCCTTGATAGTGCTCCTTTTCTTTGTTGATCATAGGTACCTTGGTTGATAATGATCATCATTTATGGTGTTACTATCAATCCGGTATACATGTATGTAATTTGACCTTTTTTAGCTTGTATATCGATAAGAAGTCTTCAATGGTTGATTATCTAATCTTCATCAATTCCTTCCTTCATATGATGGCTCAATACTTTATATTTTAATCCTCTAGACAACTTATTCCTTATTAGATAAACAAAATTGAGCATCTTCAACAAGTAGATAATGTTAAACTTCACAAATAATGGAATCCTACCATCGAAAATAAAATCCAGAACTAGACCAAACTGCAAAAATTGTCTCCCTAGACATATCTAATTTGTAACAATTTTGAGTTATAGTTAAAACATTTTTATCAAAAATTGAAGAGTCACATTTATATATGTTGTTTTGGTCGAATTATCTCATAATGCAAGTTTATGAACAACAACAAAAAGGTTTTTGCACAATTTTGGATGTAGAAACTAAGAAAAATTCTAATTTTTTATTGAAATCTTTTCATTGTCCAGTCCACACATGTATGTGCAGTTGGACTAAGGTCTAAAACCTAAACGGTTGGAAAGATATTTGGATTATCTTTCCAACAAATCTAGTTAGAGGTTCTAATTCGTCCGTATGTTGGAGAAGAGTGAATTTTATCTAGTAGTTGGAATTTTGAGTGTTGTTTTCCACATTTTTTTGTTGTTTCTAGCCTTAGTAAACATGTATAAAGTTTGGTAAAGGTCTATATCCTCTCATAGTTGATATGCTCACATTTAAACATCTCTTATCCCTTGATAGTACTTATGTTTTTTGTGGATCATAGGCTCCTTGATTGATTATAATCATCACTTATGGTGTTCCTATCAATCTGGTATAAATGCATGTAATTTGACCTTTTTTAGCCTATATATCGATAAGAATTCCTCATTAATTGATCATCTAGTCTTCATCAATTCCTTCCTTCATATGATGTCTCAATACTTGATATTTTAATCCTCTATACAACTTATTCCTTATTAGATATACAAAATTGAGCATCTTCAACAAGTAGATAATGTTAAACTTCATAAATAATGGAATCATACCACCAAAAATAAAATCCAAATCTAGATGCGACTGCAATAATTGTGACCCTAGACATACCCAATTTGTAACAAATTTTGGTTATAGTTAAAAATTATCAAAACTCCAAGAGTCACTTGCATATTTGTTTTTTTGATCGAATTATATCATAATGCAAGTTTATTAACAATGAAGCAAGGTTTCTGCACAAGTTTGGATATGGAAACAAAGAAAACTTTTGATTTTTTATTGAAATATTACTGTTGTCCAGTTCCCATGTGTCTGTGTGATGGTTAAGGTCTAAAACTTATATTTTTGAAAAGATATTTGAATTATCTTTCCAATGAATCTATTTGGAGGTTCTAACTCATCCATATATGGGAGAGAAAATGAATTTTATTGAGTAGTATTTGAAATTATGAGTGTTGCTGTTCACATTTTTTTTTGTTCTCATCCTTAGTATGCATGTATAAAGTTTGGTAAAGGTCTAGATCCTCTCATTAGTTGATATTCTAACATTTACATGTCTCTTATCCCTTGATAGTGCTTTTTTTCTTTGTTGATCATAGGTGTCATGAATATCAATAATAATTCCTCATTAGTTGATTATCTAGTCTTCATTGATTCCTTCCTTCATATGTGTGCCCATATTTCCTTGTAGGAATTGTGAGGTGTGTTGTGGCTCTTTTTTAGTATCTTCAAAATCTACTGGCCATGGTTGTAACATTATGTGTTCTTGGAAAAGAGGTATTATCACTAAAGTCTCATTTAGTGGAACATTTCCTTACTCCAGATGAAATATGAAGCTGGTGAATAGGTAATGGTTATAGTAACCAGCCAAGTTGGTGTTGACATAAACCTAGTAGCTCCACATTAATCGATATTTCTCCCCTATAATTCATAGCAAGCCTTGGACTAAGAAAACTTACTTCCATATAAAGGGAAATTTTGAGGCATCATCCTTACCTGTTAGGTGAAATCTCTCATGAAACCAAAGTACTTAGTGAGTTAGCTTGCAAAGTGAGTGTGTTGAAGAATGATAGCTTTTAGGGTAAAGAAAATGAGGATAAGGAGGTTAAGGATCATTATTATGCAAAAGAGGATTTCATTTCACAGAGTGAACAAGAGAATGAAGCTAAAGAAAAGGAGATTACAAAAAGATCTTTTAAAACTCAAATTATTATGCATCTACACTTCCTAAATATTTTAGAGAAAGAAAACCATTATTAGAATGAGTTTTAGAGGATACAAAATTTAAGCATCACTTCTTCAAATTACTTCCCTAACAACTAATGTAGTTATCAAGGATGAAAAATTCATCTAGTTCAAGAAGCAGATATAGTGTGTGTGAATTTGTAATTAAAGTTAAAATAATATAAATACTGAAAAAAATGATGCATAAGCTATGCTAGCCATGTTATTTGACTTCTGATTGTATGAGTCTCCCAAAAAAAATTGTTCCTTGATCATAGCATCACGCATTCAAGACCTCTCATAAATCTATTTATTGTATCCCCTAATATAACTTGGAGGGCATGCAAGGGTACCTAGATGTAGGGAATAGAATAGGGAGAAAATATTTGTGGTTTGACACTCTACATCAGAATATAACAAATATAGAAGACTCCATTTTATGTAATTTTTATTATTTTTACCATGATGTTATTTTGTTAATTACGAAAGTTGGACCCAATTGTTGATGAGAGCCATTTACATCCAATTTTATTTAATAGTTTAGCCTTGTTCAATATGTCTTAATACCCACATTCATAATCCATTTTCATTCCATATTATCTATTTTTACCATCCTTTGTTAATTATGAATAAATATAAACTAAAAATATTTGATGTCATTTTGGGGTAAACTAGGAAAAATTATTAGATTGTATTTACTAACAAGAATTTTCAGTTTAAGTTAGAAAATAATTTGCAAAAAGCTACTAAAGTAGAGAACAAATTTCATGAATTCTTACTTGCACATGACAACAAATAGATTCAAGTTGATCAATAATTGTTGTATATTTTATATATCTAATAGTTATACCATACTATTTTGTTATGGATTCTATTTCATTGTATGGCCACAGGTTAAAATAAATAACCATGATCTAAATAAAATTGTTTATTTAGTCACTTCTTATTATCGTGGCTTATATGTTACAGGACACAGGTTACTAAATTTGCATAAACCATACCATTAGATAGGTGGAAAATAGTGAAAAAATATATGGAGAGAAGGCATGAGAGATCATGGAGAATTTAGTAATGTAATGAGTGTCAGAAATGAGAGTCTAAAATGCAATGCAGAAATACAATAAAAATTTAGGGAGTGTGGCAATGAAATAAGATTGATAAGAAAGATAGTAAGAATGTCCAATAAAGGATATTACAGAGATGTAAATGTATATAAATTATAGTAGTAAATAATAGAGGTTTATATATTTTCTATATCAAAAAAATGCCACAATGTTATAAATGATACAATAAGCATTTCCAACCACTGCATGGAACAAGAGGGCTCCATTTGATGAATTTCAGTGACACCATTTTATTTTTCTTTTAACTATGATATTAGTAATAAAAGTGTATGAATAGAAACAATAAAATGAGTTATATTTAGGAAAAATAAATTTTTGGTTGTGTTGTCAACTTCATTTTTTATTTTCAATGTCAATTGCAATTATCAAACATTTGCATTGCTCCTCTAGTAGTCTACAGAGTTCCTGTAGATGACTATTGTGGTAGTTTTTATATCAATTTTTAGCAAAGTTCTTGTAGCAATTTTATTAAACATCTTTCTAGCTGCATTTCATCCACACTCACCTTACTACCTATGGTTGTTGTTCACATAGCCAATATGCCTTTCATGAGCTTACACTCCCATATTAACACTTAAGACCAACCCAAATCTAGTGTTTATATATATATATATGTGTGTGTGTGTGTGTGTGTGTGTGTCTTGTTGATTCGTCTCATTGTACCTCAATTTTGTCTCACTAGTTAACATCAATCTTGTCATGCCCAAATTTCAAGGGCAAAAACACACAATTTTTTTTAAAAAATAATTCTACTAAGTTGATATGATTGCTTTCATAAGACAAAACATGGGTACATTGTGCGATGGAACGAATTCTCCTATCAAGACCCTGACATTCCATTAAGTTTAAAAAAATCAATGCATAAGAAAAAGGTTGTTAAATTGAAAGTTCATTAACAAATCAATTATTAAAATTTAAAGCAATTATTTGAAGGTCTAAACATTAATATGTCTCTAAATAGACTCATATGCTAATTAACAAACTCACTCATACACATAATTTACAACTAATTTAAAACGTATTAACATTAGCCATTAAACATTAATAAGCAAAATGTTAATGAACAATATATTGTAAATATTTGAATAACAGTCTAAATAGTATAAGTCTAATTATCTCATATGACCAAAAACAAGAACTAATTACTACTATAACATGTAATATAATTATCTAAATTGTAATTAAACTTTATTCTAAAACTGTAATCGGTGCACTTGTGAGGGCTCTCTTAAGCTCTTGAAAATCTCTATCACACTTCTCTGTCCACTCAAAATTCTTTCCCTTCCTTTGAAGAGATGTGATGGGGTGTGCCAATCTAGAGAATCTTGCAATGAAGCGTCGATAATAGCCTGCTAGTCCCATAAAGCTCCTCACCTTAGTGACACAGGTGGGTGCAGGCCAATCCATGATGGCTCCAATCTTCGATGGGTCTACTGAGACACCATCGCCTGATATGACATGACCCAAATAACATATCTTAGGTCTAAAGAATGCACACTTTGACAAGCTACCAAATAATTGATTCTCCCTCAACTTCTGCAATACCTATCTCAAGTGCTCTTCATGCTCCTTTGCATCATGAGAATATATCAAGATGTCATCCAGGAAAAAAACCACAAACTTATCCAAAAAGGTGCAAAATACTCCATTCATGAGGCTCATGAATACAGCTGGAGCATTTGTGAGATCAAAAGGCACCACGGTGAAATCGTAGTGATCATACCTAGTACGAAAGGCAGTCTTAGGGATATCACTATCCACAATCCTCAACTAGTGATAACTTGACTTAAGATCAATCTTTGAAAATACACGAGCACCCTGCAACTAATCGAAGAGATCATCAATCCTAGGAAGAGGGTATCGGTTCTTGATGGTTACTTTATTCAATTTCTGATAATCAATACACAACCTTGGTGATCCATCCTTCTTCTAAAAAAGATCATTGGTGCACCCCAAGATGACACACTAGGTCGAATATGCCCCTTCTCTAAGAGTTCCTCCAACTGAATCTTTAGTTCACTAAGCTCATGAGTAGTCATCCTGTACAATGCTCTTGATACTGGCTCTGATCTTGGCACAAGATCAATATGAAAATCCACTACTCTAGGTGGGGGTCTACCAGGGAGCTCTGAAGGAAAAAAATCTGCAAACTCCTGTAATACTGGAAAATCATCGAGGGATGGCTCCCCCTCTGAATCTTCCTCCCTATCGTTGATGGTGATCAAAAACAACTGACATTCCTTTCACATGCACCATCTAAGCTGCATAGCAAAAATCATAAAAAGGGATATGGGTCTCTTAACCCCAAGGATCACTCTAGAGGTACCATCATTATCCACACATTCCACCCTCTTCTATCGATAATCCATCTTGGTGTTGTGGGCATAAAGCCAATCCATGCCAAGAACAACATCATAAGAACCTAGAGGGGTAATGCATAGATTAGGCATCGTGGATATGTCTCCAATCTGAATTGGGCAACTATGCACCATGGAACTAATTGACACTTTGGCTCCTGAGGCTAACTCTACCTCGCAACTGACATCTTGACTAACTACCACTAGCCCGCAATGCTCCACAACAAAAGGAGATATAACTAAATTAGTAGCTCTAGAATTAAATCAAATAGTAACCATGCTACCCTGTATACTACTTGTAGCCTCAATAACTATAGCTTGATTCTCATCTCGGCGGTTATCAACCACTGAAAAAAATCTGCGGGATCTACCTACATTGCCAATTGTCGGCTCTAAAAATGCCCCTCTCTATCCACTGGATGGCTGTCCCTTAGGACACTCTCTAGCTATGTGACCCATGCCACCACAAGTGTAGCATGGTCCTCATGTGTAAGATCATGCACCCTATGATCCAGAATGATGTGGGCCTCCTAACCTGCTAGATCTACTAAAACCACCCCTAGAAGACTGTTGAGTCTTCACTAGTTGAGATTGTGGGGTCTATACTTTTTGATCCTACCTCGAACCTTGTGAATGCCACTGCTTGGGCTTGGAGCCCTGATAACCCTGTGAGGGCTTTTGCTATTGCTACTGAGGTTTCAACTACTGAGACTATTGGCCCTTAGAGGACCCTACTGTGTAGTTCTGATTCCCTTTCCAAGGGGATTTCTACTGGGTAGAGTTTCGGTTTTAAGATCGATCCTGTGACTCCTATCTACTTCGAGTATCCTCTACAACTAGAGTGACCTCAACTACCTATCTAAAGGTAGTAGGAAAGGCCATACAAACTAGACCCTAAAGTGAGAAATTTAGGCCCATGATGAATCGATGCACTCATTGTTTCTCATCCTTAGTGTACTCAACATATGGAAGGAGCTCGAGAAACCTGCTCTCATAGTGAGCTATAGTGAGACCCCTCTAATGTAGAGAGTGAAACTCAATCTACTTCTATCTAAAGTGTTCAAATAAGTACCTCTCCCTGAATATCCCTAAGAATGACTCCTATGTGAGGTTATCCATGCTCACTCCTCCTATAGTCTCCTCCTGATGCTACTAATTGGAGGTGTCTCCTCTCAACTAATGAACTACAAGACATGCCTTCATATTACTCCCATAAGGATGTAATCCAAAGCATTGCTGAAGACTCTGTAACTAGGCCTCTGCTACTATCCCCTCTATAGAATTGGTAAATATTGGTGGTCTAAGTTGTATCAACTCTTTGATATCATCTCCTATATGTTTGGGAGGTTTGTCGAGTGGTTCTCTCTGATGTATCGACTCACCCTCATGCTCACCCTGTTCCTCAACCTGCCTCAGTGGAGGACTCCTACTCCTCTCTCTATCTTCAACCCCGCCTCCTCCGGGGACCTGTGCTTCCCTTTTAGGAATCTTTTGCCTTGGTTGTACTATAGGTACTACCCTCTGCTGGACTATGCCAATCAATGCCTAGAGGGCATCCAAAATATCCTGATTCAGATTTGGTGGTGGAGGTGGTGGTGATGGTCTATCCTCTTGTCTTGCTCTACCACCTCTCGCCCTACGACCTCTACCTCGTCAATTGCTCCAAGTAACAAGAGGCGTCCTACACAATTAAAGCTTTAGATAAGTTCAGAAGCATAATGGTTTTAGGTTCCTAGTGTTGAAACTACGTTCTGATACCAAAATGTCATGCCCAAATTTCAAGGGCAAAAACACACAATTTTTTTATAAAAATAATTCTACTAAGTTGATATGATTGCTTTCATAAGACAAAACATAGATACATTGTGTGATAGAACGAATTCTCCTATCAATACCCTGACATTCCATTAAGTTTAAAAAAATCCATGTGTAAGAAAAAGGTTGTTAAATTGAAAGTTCATTAACAAATCGATTATTAAAATTTAAAGCAATTATTTAAAGATCTAAACATTAATATGTCTCTAAATAGGCTCGTATGCTAATTAACAAACTCACTCATAAACATAATTTACAACTAATTTAAAATGTATTAACATTAGCTATTAAACATTAATAAGAAAAATGCTAATGAACAATATATTGTAATTATTCAAATAATAGTCTAAAGAGTATAAGTCTAATTATCTCATAGCACCGGAAACAAGAACTAATTACTACTATAAAATGTAATATAATTATCTAAACTGTAATTAAAATTTATTCTAAAACTAATTATATTTAAAATTTATGATTTATTCTAAAATAATAATCACAAAAATAATATAACCAAAATTAAATAAACTAAAATCTAATCTAAATTTTATTAAGATAATTTGTATTTAAAACATAATAATTAACTTTCTCATCCAATGAAAAAATAAATTTACATTAACCAAACTCTACTAACATTAATTAGATCTATTTACTTTATTACTTATTAACATTATCCTAACATAATGCTAAACTTAAATACATTCTACTAGACTAAATACTAACTAAGTAAATCCGGAGCAACTAACAACTAGCTTAACTTTTAACATTAAACAAAATAAAACTAACTAGTTTCAAATTACATCTTACTAACACTTTTAAAATAAATTCTTATATAAATATATACTAATTGAAATCAATTAACTTTCCTACTATCTAAAAAAAAAGAAACACATAATACTAACCAATTTAAAACTAAATTCTAAAACACATAATTTACATTACCTAAAACATAAATTAATTATCTTTACAAAATAATCAAAATTACTAACAACTAAAAATTGCTATCCTATCCCACGTACACTAACCCTCTTAATAGTCTAACTCCCCACCCCTTACTCTACATGGCACATACCCCAACTTGGGCGCATTCCAAAGTGCACATCCAAGTGGGGTGTGTTGGATGTGCTTCTCCAAGAAAGCAATTTAATTGTTGAACCAAGTCGCATGAAGGGAAAGGGCAGTAATGGGTCCAAAGCTGAAGACAAATCAAATTTTCTTGTCTAAACCAAGACCACAACACACAGCATAAAGGTTTCTAATGAAAAAGGTGCGTAGTCCAAGGATAAAGCAAGTGTAAAAGAAAAGTAAGTTGAGATCAGACTTAAATGAACATGCCCCTCCCTTAATTCCATTGGATAGATAATGGCTATGTCAAGCATGACAGAGGGCACATGATCCCAAAGATCTTGTGGTAGAATTCAGCATTAAACAATCACTCTCTTTATATTATAATCTCTCTTTATATTATAATAAACTTCTTTCCCTCCTAATCACTTCTGGCACCTATGCACTTGTAGGAGAAGTAATGTCTTAAAGTTTATTTGGTAGGAAGAAGAGATAGGAGTCATAATATGAAGTTAAGTAGATAGTAATTTTATATTTTAAATTCATTTAAATATGTAATGATAATAAAACCAAGCAAGGAATAATAGGGAAGTCTCTAGATTCTCTATTGCAAGGGGGAATGACTTAATTCTTTTCCATACAAAATCCAGAGAGCATTTTGCTCCTGGGAGTGTTCATTTTTTTATTTTTTTTATTTTTTAGCCAATATTTTCTAAGTGATGGTTTATTTTTGAATTATGAAATTTTCTTCTATCTTGCCTAATTTTCTAAGAGGCTTATTTTTGTCTCAACATCCTTTTCTTTTAATACAATAAGGTATATTTTATTTTTGTGTCTAATTGATTTTTCCACTTACATAGTTTATCAAGGAAGGTGGAAAATTTTGTTTTCCTCAATTTATGATTATTTACTTTCTCCTAATGCATATAATTGTGAATTGAAAACTTCAACATATCCAATTACTTCTTTTTTTTTTCTAACATATTTGAAAACTTGAGAGTTCATAATTTGAAAACATTATCCATTGATCTATTTTCTCACATACAAATGCATACTTTAAAATCACATAAGAGAAAAGCAAGGAGGTTTTCACAATCTTTTTCTTTCTCTATTATTCAACCTAGTTCAAGGCTCCATCATAAAAGAACTAGTAAGAAAACCCGATGTCTTTGCCAAATACATGAAAATTTAACATACATTGCTACAAAATGTTACAATTCAATTGAGTTCTCTTCTAGGGCTTTCACAAGAGATCATTACCAATGTCTTCAATGCATCAAGGGAGCCATGTGGAAGATAAGAACCAACATGGAGGTAAAACAACATACTAAGATGAACAATTCAAGCATGCATTCCCAACCCAATTTTGCACAATTAGTTTAACATTGAACCAAAATAAGGGGGAAGGTGGATTTTCTCAATAGGACATGTCAATCACCATACCATAACATAGGCCTTTCGAAGCTAAAATTCAAGAACTTTCGTTCTTCTACAAATGTCCTTTTGGGGCCAATATAAAAAGGGTGTTCATTCCTTCCCTTCTTCAAGAATTCAAATTTTCATACAAGGTATGGGATGACAAGTAGGGGCCCATACACCCTACCCTCTTTCCCTCCTTTCACCATGAGAGGAGACTTTACATTATTGAGGTCCAACTAAGGCCCTTCCCCCATACATGGCCACTTCTTCCCTATCCAAGGGTGAGTGATGCCCAAAAAATCCCCATGAAATCCCCTCAAAACAAAATATCAAGGCAAGCATAAGAGTAACATCAAGAAACAAGTTAAGAACCCTCGAAATCAACCCCAACATGCAAGCAAGCAATACAAAGAACAAAACAACACCATATGCATGATTCAACCATGCAAACCATGAGGAAACAAATTCAAAAGAGTGAACTCCTACCTTCACAAAAAGTTATATTAAAATGGTAAGTTGAGAAGAGCTTTTCCTTTTCTTCCTTCAATCTTCCAAACTTTCTCCAAAACTAGAGATTGGGTAACAACCCCAAAATGCCTCTAAGTATGATCCTTAACTCAACTAGACTTCAAATAACCTCAAGATGGAGTTTTGAGTCACCAAATCAAGTAGGAGACAATCAATTTTTGCAATCAACCAAAAATAGGATTTTTGAGTGACATTAAAGTCAAACAATGAGGCTAAGCGGGTGGAAAGTACTCCCCACCCATACCCTTACCCCTAGGGCACTTAAATTTAATGATTTTAAACATTAAATACTTAATAGGAAAAAAAAAAAGGCTAGGATAATAGTAAGACCAATTAACAACCTTCGAAGAAAGACAATGCAAAGATATCACAAATTAACAAGGGGTTTAGTTCCATCTTTCCATTGGGTTTTCTGGCTAAATTTTTTGCACACTCATTGCACACATCAGTAGTTCAAGATAGACATGTATATATATAAATTACATATCTAGAAATTAATGTAAATTAAAAATCCATTTTCTACAAATCAATTTTTTATCTCATTCTATTCATTAAAATTGGAAAAAAAAAAGTGTTAGTTCTGCATTCATTCACTTCATCATCGTACGTGTTCATAAAGTATTGAATGATGAAATCAAATATCTAAAAGTAAAGCATCACACATCATAAATAGCATAATAATGTTTAGTGCATCAAATAATGTTTTGACATATTGAGTCATGAGTATCAAAATAATAATGTATCATCGATGCTAGGATGGGTCGGGGTGAGGCCTCACAAATTTGATGTCTACTTCTTGTGCAACAAAGCTAAACACTAGTCCACACAACAACAAGAAATATCTATTTAGAAAATGTCACATAAATAGAATTCAACAAACTATACACAACAAATTTCATAGAAATTGCACTGACAAAAAATGGGCAATATCATTTTTATTTACTTTACATTTTTACTTTTTCCTACCTCTCTTTTATTTACAATTTTACTACGGGTATGTATATTTTTTGTTTAAACATACATTATGCTACTCATTTCTTTAGTTTTAATTCACATGTCTCTAAGAAGAGCACTAATAAACTAGGTTGTATATGTAATTTGTTTAATTCAAAGATCAGAAGTCTCATGGGAGGTTTCAAAAAATCAGGTAAGTTCAAAATTTGTGAGACAATGCATAAATAAATGGCACATCAATAAACAATTTGACCATGGAAAACTCATCAATAAATGCATAAATAAATGGCACATCCATAAACGCCTTATCAAGCACCCTAATGCCTCAAACAAATTTGATTTTTTCCATAGATGTAGAAGAGAATTGTGTAACTTTTTTCACATTAGAAAAATGTGACTCTTTCCATTTCTAGGTGTTTAGAAGCCCTATCTACACTCATCTTCCATAAGACAAGAGGTGGAGCTCCAACCCTTCATCTTCAAGTATAGAGTGAGTCCTCCTAGGCTTACAATATCTACCCCCCATCACATCAAAAGATATAAATGATTTAGGATATGAAGTTTTTTGTGGATGCATGGTCTTATTAAGTATTGGGAGCCTTTGATAAAGGTTGGAAAAATTGAACACATTGACATCCCAGATGTTAAGCCACAATGTATAGATATAGAACAAACATTTATAATTTCTAGTATAGAAGCAAAAAAACTATTACCTTCAAGCATGTGAAGGATTCCTAAAGATGGTATCCTTGTATATCATAGGAGGGACAAGTAAGAATAAGCATTAATTATTTCATCCTTGGTAACTCATCTCCCTAAGTTCTCTCTTGACTTAATCCTTCAAAGAATCTTCTTCATTATGTTTGGGATTTTTTAGATGGCATTTCCCCTTGTGGATATTAGAACCTATTTGAGAACATGCTCAAGCATAGTCTTGCATCATTGAGCTTAACATAATTAGCTTTTGGTGTTGAAATGAGCATTAAAGATAAGTTATTATTATTATGCATAAGATTATCAAACTATTTATAGCTATGGGGATAACATGCTTGATGATTTTTATTTTATCGGCACTCTTTAAAATGAAAGACTAATCATAGTGTGATGGGAAGCCTACCCAAGCCATCTAGCTTTAAACTTTCCTATAAGCCTCTAGTAACAGTAATTTCACTCCTTACATCACCTTAAATTATCAAGCTAAGTCTTCAATTTAAGGCCTTGTGTAACACCCCATATTTCAAATTTGGCTTCCTCATTGAGCAGTGCTATGCCCTAAGCTACACATTGATATGATGATATCCTAGTGATAGATGAAAATTGTAAATCAAACTTGGTACCTATGTGGATCTAAGTTGTATATGTAGGATATAACTATGGAAACTGATTCAATGACTTCAAAGTAAATGTCCAACTCTATTCTAATATTTTCTCTAGAAAATAGAATTGCACAAATGTATGTCTACAAGTAAATATTGGACTAATAGGTGGTGGCAGATATCAATCCTTTAATTCACACTAGTTGAACATAAAGGACACCAAATTATCAACTTAGCACACCTACAACCCCTGAGTGGGGTTGTACAATAAAAGAAAAAGGTTTTTACTCTAACCTCTAGTTTTACATCAAGGGATTTTAGGCCAACTAATCATGTTCTCTTTGAATCATTTAAAATTCCTTTGTAATATGACAGATTTTCCTGAAGTTGGAAAAACCAAATAAAATTAATGTATCTTTGCTCAAAAGATTAATGATTGAAGCAAAGGTCACAAAATTTAAATAGGTTACTAGGGAGTGTGGAAACATTGATATATGGGAATGATAACCTTCCTCTCCATTTAGTTACTTTTCTTCCACTTTTAGTCAATTTTAACTCAACTTGGATTTCTCCTAGTCTGTCTTCACTGCTTGGCCAGAATTTGCAATCAAAATGTTTTAAAGCTCAATAACATATGCATCCCACCACATAGAATTTCAAAGACTACAGTAAGAAAATTGATAGCAAAGAAGAGCATGTGAAAGGCATTTCATTCTAGAAAAAACTTTTAAAACAACCAACTCAAGAACTCATCATTTGCTCCACAACATAAACAAAAGACTAGAGTTTCCTTTGTGCAATAGGTCACTTTTCTACAACCAAATAGCTTGTACAACACACGTGTACTTTGACTAGTCAAGGATGTTTTCTATTTATGGGTCCATCAAAGCTTCTACAGTTGTACTATAAATAAAGGCCATTTAAAGACAAATGCTTCACACAAAAATGGTGCAATGTAAATAAAAAGAGCTACAATTATTTTCAAGGTTTAAATGGTACTTTTGATAACCTAAACCTATAACATCCCACTCAGGAACTCAAAAAAAATAAACCTAATATGTTACAAGGTTTATTGAACTATTTTTTAAAAAGTTTAAATAATATCAAAGTAACAATAATGCAAAAGCAATATATACATACACATCAAATACACATAAGCAATTACAAATACAATTTTAATTCCTCAGGGGTTCCTTCATGTTGGGTGACATTTAAGAAAGTTTATATTAATAAGTTCAAGTCTTAATTACAATGTCCATAGTTATAAAATGAATAAACACATGCATAGTCATATAAGAAAATACATAAGTACAACTAATAATATGAAAGAACATCTAATGAATAGCATCCACTACACATGCCATAAGGTATGTGGAACTAGATACAAGTACATCAATATAAAAATCCAATAGGATCTCAAAACACATGATACATAGATACATCAAATGAATAGAAGCCTTCAAGATAAGAGGAAGAATGATAATGGTACCAATGTATCAAGGAGTATCCAACATCTATCAATTTGAGGGGGATCAAAATGGTAAGAATAAACTACCTCCTGACTGCATGGTCATCTAATCAAACTTCCACTCTCATCATGTAGGAGAGATGATGTACGATCCACACACAGATAATCAAATCATAAAATAATCTTAGGCAAGGAATCCAGATACCCAAAACTACCTCAAGGGTAACACAAACTACTCAAGAAGAAAAGATAATCAAAATTGAAAGGACACTCATTCTAATACTAACATCTCATACCAAGTCAACATACAAATACCAAGATCAAAAATATATAGCCACCTCAAAATCAATGTCAAGTGTCACAAGCACAAAGACCAATAGATAACAACTATCATCAATAAAAGTAAACTACCAATCACTAACTCCAACAATAAAAACACCACAAAATGAATAACTGATCATTCATTAATAAAATTCATCTATTAATAATAAATGACATCCAATCAATGAGTAACAACTCACAATAAATACACCATCAAAAGTAATATCCAACAAGTACACCACTGGAGGCAAATATTAAAAAACCATGAAGGATACTTGGGCTACATGTTATGGAGTGTCATCACATGAGTCATCTCTAAGGTCACCCTAACATTCTCTCAAGACCCCACCCCCTGGTGACTCTATGTGGAACCAGAATATCCTCTTGTGAAGATAAGGAAACTAGTCATACCTCTCAAGGTATCATCTCTATCTCATTCTTAGTTTATACAAGCACTTAAGGCATGGATGAGAAAAAATATTTAATTTATCCATTTAATGTATTTCAAGGAAAGGGCTAGGCAAGATATTTTAATTACTCTATTATCACATGTTACACAACTTATAATGAGTTTCCTTGGCAACCACTTTAGACCCCGACTCCCATTGCAAGCCACTCCCATAGACATTCACCTAGACTAACTTACTAAAAATCACAAACCACAATAGTGTCCCATACCACAAGAGTAATATTGATCAAATTTGGTTCCTTAACAAGAAATCCAAAAAAAAATATTTGTTCTTGAAACCTAAGTTTTCATAAATGCTCAACATCATAAAGCTTATAAAACATAAATCTCAATTCAAATCATAAAGTTCATCATGACATCCAGTCAAATAATCATAAAATAAATCTCAAAAATGCCTCTAGTGCACATCCTAACTTGGCCAAATAGACAACCCACAAAAAAGAACTATAAAAAAAAACATCACAAGACTATAAATAAAATATTAGAAAATATATAGTTTTCAGTCACATAATCTAACCCCACCAATTTCTCTTGTTTAGTTTGGATCATAAGGATGCGTTTAAAAATAAAGTAAGAATATACATGTTAATATAAATTGTTATGCTAATATACTTATTTAAAATAATAAGTATTTAAATATCCAATCTTTTTGTGTATATAAAATATCATGCAATATTATTATGTTATTAATTTAAATAATATTAAATCATAAATGATTTAATTAATAACATAAATGTATATTATTAGATTAATAACTAATATCAATTTCATTTCAAAAATATTAATTTGACTTCTATTTAAGTCCAATATTAATATTTATTTTTTCTTTAATTCATAATGCAAATAGAGATAAAATTATAAATTTAATTTAATTATTTATAATTTCTCTCATAAAGTCAAATAGTTATTAACTAAATGATTACAAAGTGAACTCTACCACAACTTTTTTTTAAATATAATAAAATTCTAAATATTTATTTATTAACCTCCCTCTTGTATTAATAAATATAAAATCATTTATATGCAACTAAGAGTTTAATTAGACTTAAATAATCACTAATACTAACATTCACTTTATAACTAATTATATAATATTTATTTAATTTTAGAAATTAATAAATTATTATTATTATTTTAAATAAATATATCTAAAAATTAAATTATATAAAATAAAAATACACATACAATTAGTATTTTTGCATGTCTTTGATCTTTCAAATAATGCAACCATACTATACATAGTTTTCTATTTTTAGCATCTTTGTTTTAACATGCATGTAACCATACTATACTCAGTTTCTATTTTTAGTATATTTATTTTCACATGCATATAACCATACTATACTTAGTTTCTATTCTAGTGTATTTTTTTTCACATGCATGTAACCATACTATACTTAGCTTTCTATTTTTAACATATTTGTTTTCACATGCATGCATAAGTTTAGTTACAAGAAGCTTTTCTCCCAATTAATCTTTTTTGTTTTTCCAATAAATTTTATAATTAAATTATTTTAGATATAATAATAATATTTATCCTTATTTAGAAAATTAATGATAATCACATGTTTCTACTGACAAATTTAAAGTTGAAACCCAAACTATTCAATTTATTGTTTTCTTCCAATTTTCTATAATTGATTTTTTCTTATATTGGAAAAAAATTTAAAAGAATACAATCATAATAATTTTCTACCATTTTTTTTGTAATTAATTTTTTTTTTATTAATAAGTTTTCTTTTTCAAATTCTACAACATAATTCTTCATCTAGAATTAATACAAGCACTCATGAAGACACAAGATCTTTCAATAAAAATTTACAATGAGTTTTCAAACACTACCTCAAAATCACAACTAAAATCTAAGACAATATGTGAATGCATGCAAATCCAAACCCTCTAAAACTTTCAACAAATTTTTTGATCCAATTCTAAATTTTTCTCCCCAATACCTGTGTCTATAGAAATGAGCTTGAATCTCCTAATAAAGAGTTTGACTCTACCTATGATTTTTGATTATTTAACCATGTAAAGGACTCTTGTTAAAACAAACTTTTACTATTTAATCCTTTCATGCATGGTTAAAGAAATTTTTAAATTAAAATATTCTTTTATATTTTATTTTCCTTGAGTTTATTAATTAGTGTAAGCACTAATTAAAGTATAGTTTATTATTTAAATTAATTATAATAATTAAAGCTCATTGTTTAAATGTAACTCTAATTTAATTATTATTAAATAAATAATTATAATAAAGCAATATTAAATCTTTAATATTTTAATATTTTAATTATCTTTGTATCCAATTTCTTAAATTAGACTTTTAAATTAATTCTTTTAGATTGAAGTACATATTTAATTAGATTTTTTAATAATTAAATATTCTCATACTTTAATATTTTCTTTTTAATCAAATAATATTTAATAATTCTCAATATTATATGATTGACCAAAATATTATAATTAAATCATTTACCAAATAAATCACATATTGACATCCACATAAAAGAAACATTACCAAAATAAACTAAAACTCAAAGTCAAACAACATAGACAAAGATAAACTCACAGATTTTAAAAAGGGTGTGATAGCTCCTTTTTCCACTGATGATAAAATTTTAAATTTTGTGGTGAAAATAATTAAGTTATTTGATAGGGTTATGTTTATATTACTCTCATTCACAGTTTAACCCTAGCAAATTTGTTTGGTCTCCATTATTTTTTATCCCTAACTCTAGGCCATATAAGTGAGTAAGTTTTTATTTTTCCTTGCACATTGTTTATTATGATGTCATGATGGAGGGTTAGCAGAATATCATAAACATGGGTTGTAACCTTTTCCAATCTCACTTTTAAGGTTGTGTCATGATATCGTGGACAAAATTTTGAGCCTTCCTGATCACACAATATCTTTTATATCGTATGACCGTATAGCTTTTTATTTTGTTTGTATTGTGGTCTTCTTTGATATTATGATGAAGGACTTGTCGTGGTATGTGGAGCAAAGAAAAGGGGCACTTACAATCCTATGCTATGGTGTTCATCATCAAATTGTGAAGCAAAAGATGGAGGTCTATGATCTTATGATGTAGTCGTATGGTTAGGAAGGTAAAAAATGAGGTGTGCGATGCTCTGAAGCTTTTTGTATGGTTGGGGACATTAAATGCATGAGCTACGATATTATGATTGCATCGTAATATCATAGACTCATAAATTTCAAATATTTCAAATGTATGAGGATGTGGGGCCTACTCGGGTGGTGATGGCAAATCAGATACTCACACTTGGCACAAAGTGGCATTCAGGAAAAGGAAAAATGAATATAAAAATCAATTCAGAGATTTCAATATAGTATTTCAAATGGTTTAAAGATTAAAATGATTAAAATGTTTCTATATAGTTTTTACTATATAATCATTTAAATTTTTATTTTTAGCTCTGTTTACAGTCTGGGAGCTAGATTTTTAATTCAATCTCAGGGGCATGAATTTCATCTAAAATATGCAGTATATTATACCATTAGAACCATCAAGAAGTAGATTTTCCATTTTTACAGTCCATTTTTGTGTACATGTTAACTAGAAGTGGCTACAGGAGGATTTATAATTTTGGGGGGTTCTCAGTGAAAAATGCAGAATTATGTTTCTAGCTTGATTTGATATCAGATTTTAATCAGATTTTCATCATATATGATTTCATCATCAGTTATAAAGGATATTTGATGGTTTTAAATGCAGTTGGAAGCAATTATGTTTTTGGCAACAACACAAGCTGAATTTCATGGCAAAAGTAGATGTGACTAGCTAAATCAAATTTTGAGCCTCCAACAGATTTGATTTGTAGCTGATATTTTCACCATGAGATATTTTGCTAATTACTTTAGTGAGATATAAATGATATTTTTGCTACTTCATTTATGATTTTTGGTTACAAGTAGATGAAGAAGATCAATTTCAACAACTTCAAATTGAAGACATTTCTAGGGGGATAGGTGTCAATTTCATATTCTAGACCTAGAAATATTTTCTCTTCTATATATTCTCCCTTTCTACTCTTTGTAAGGGTTCCAATTTTTATGACTTGTGAGACCACAAGGCTAGCTCCAGTTTAGAGTTTTGATACCATTTTCCTAGTGTTCCTTTGTTGTGAACAATAGTATTGTATTTCTTTTGAAGCATTGTTATATTACACTATCATTCTTTGTGTATTTTATGAATCTTAGCAAACAGATGATGTATTAGTTTCAAAGAATTTAATGGAAGAGTTTCATTTCTTTCAGTTTCATTATGATTCTCATCTCCTTTCTCTATAATTCACTATGTTTTATGGTTTAGAAACAAAGTACTTAACCCCTTTTGCAACCCTTTAAAGTTGTATGTCTTATGTGTTTTTCTATTGGAACAAAGAGCCAAGTAAATGCTTAATACATTTCATAGGGTTGTTGGTTATTTGAGGAGGATAGTATAATAAGTATGATGTCTTTGTGAACATTTATATCTATTTGCAAGTCAATCAGATAGATTAGATGTCTGGATATATGAGTATATTAGGATATCCATCTGTATGTTAAGGTTTAGTTGATGCCTAATGGATAAGGGATTGGTTAGCTTAGGGATTGCATGTCCTTTGTTGTTGCATACCTAGGCTATGTTGAGTTACAAACCTTAATTGAATATCTTTCCCTTTATGTTTAAGGAGCTAAAAGGTTTTCCCTCACTTGGTTTATCAGATTCATGTGCTCTATTATTAGCTATTTCACCCATAAATGCTTTCATAAACATAGAAGATTAAGAGATTTAATTTGTTATCAAGATTTAGTTATATACCTTCACACTGGTACCATATAAAGAATCTAAGGTCCACCCACCTCAATTTTATATAGCATGAAGAAGAAGAAGGAATTATCCCTATAGTTGGACCAAGGTTGCAATCAAGTGCATCCATTATAGGAATTTTCTAACCTTAGATGTATTGGTCTAGTTTCTTGGTTATTTTCAAAACTGTTAAATCAAGAGCCAACAAAATGGTGACTCTATTGGGGAATCTATGAAGTAATTCACTATTAAGAGGATAAGAATCTCTAGTGTAAACTTATATATTTTAGTCCTATATTTTAGCATGGTTTTTCCCATCCTAGTCAGCCAACAAAATGGTGACTCTGCTGGAGACACAAGTTGTAAATGCTTGATAGGGAGTTGGAAATCTCTAGTATATTATGCATATTCAATTTTTTATGCAAGGTTTTGTGTCTCTCAATTGTGCCTTATTCTTGATAGTAGTAGCTTTGAAGATTAGTAATGGATAAGTGAACACAAAGTACTGCTATGCATTTAAGGGTCAAGAATAGGTTTTCTTTCACTCTGTTAAGAGTGTGAAATTACAAGGTTGTGTGTGAGTTTTCAAATACCTATTATAAATTTTGGACCAGCTTGTTGTTTATGCAAGTTGGGAAAAAAATTTCTCACTTAGTGAGTGGCGTCTCAAAGTTATATCTCTACACCAGTGCAATTGTGAAGTTGAGGGTATTGTGAAAGTTGCAATAGCTGGAATGCATATTTGAATAAGTCAACTTAGGCCCTTGGCAATGGTTGTGAAGAAACTAGGTGATATTATGCAAGAGTTACTAAACCAAGACAAGATTCAAATATGTTGTTGTTCACAAAATTAAAGAAGGTTTGCAAGCATCACATTTAAGGTATTTTCCTCTCTCTTGAGATTTCTTTTCAGGAAAGTGTTATAGGAAAGTTTCCTCCATCAAGTAATATTTTTGCACTAAGTAGCAGAAGTGTTTAATGCATCTCAAAATAATCTATGAAATATTGTTTCAAAACATATTCTTACATCTGGGAATATCTTAGAGATTTAAGTTGGTAGATGAATTTTAAGATCTACTGCAAGCTATAAATTTTGAAAGTTATTTTGGTGAGTTGCAAGTTTGCAAGAGATGGCAAATTTCTTTTCACCTACTATATAGTCCATTGACCAAAATCATAGACCTTTTTCTACCAAGAGATACATGCCATTATTTTTCAATGCTAACTATGGTTTCCCAAATGTCATTTCTAATGATATTAGAAAATATTTGCTTAAATTAAGTAGGAACCATACTATTTCAGCTAGTCATCATGTTCAATTTTTTAGTGATTTGATGGCTGACTATGAGATTCTCATGAGGATGTGCACATGACATTATTTTTTCAAACTTTAGAAGGTGATGCTAGACACCCATTTCCATTTTTACTAGCGTGTTCTATTTCATCTTGGAGTGAGTTGAATTTTGCCTTCATCGAGCAATTTGGAGAAAGGGTAAGCATATCTAATTCATATAGTAAATTTTTAAGGATTCATATTGAGGATGGTGAACTTGTTCATTAATTTAATATTAGATTAGTAAGAACCTTGAATAAGATCCTTGAGAAGTGTAGACTGAAGGATCAAGTATGCCTAATTGTTTGTCTTGATGCATTTGATAAGAAAATGAGTTATTGGTTAAGGGATAAAGAACCTTAGACTTTATATCAGGCTTTTATGACCACTATGGATATTGAAAATAATTTGAAATATGGATTGAATAGAGGTCATTTTTCTATGAATGATTGCGAGTATAATGGTTATGAAAAAAAAGTTGAACATAGTGTTGACACTTTAATTCCAAATTAGAATGACAACATGCCTACTAAAATGTATATTCAAATTGAAATTTCAAATCAGAATATGTGTGTAGAGAAGAATGAATCTATTGAAAATGAAGACAAATATGTTTGTGATGTTAGAGCAATAAGATGTTTTTTAGACTTTGATAGAAATGACCAATATGATGATATTGTAGGTCAAGGATTAGCTACAATAATGAGTGATTGCAGTACTCATTATGTATATGATGATGTTGCTAATGTTTCTAAATACGAAGTTGCTGCATCTAGATCTCAGTCTTATACAAGTGAGAAGGTTGAGAGTTATGCCTCTGTTGATGAGTTCAATGTTGCTAATCTGACTTTCTGTAAGGTCCCTCCTCATATGTACTTATCAACTAAGAATCCTCTATTAAAACCACTATAGGAGATTGAATTGGATATGAAGTAATGTTTAATTTTGTGAACGTTCTAATGAAATTGAGAGCAGTTGATACATCCATGTTTTAATACTCAGTGATTCGAGAACTACTACATTATTTTATGTGTTTAAACATTAAAATTTCTCTAACGATGTTATAAAGCATTTTCACCTGATGATGAGGGTGTTCATTTTAGTACCTCGATGATTAGGTTTTATGCTTTTAGATAGTTTAGTATTCCTAAAATAGGTGATGTTTATGATGTTTAGGTGTACGCATGCCTAACGATGATTATTCCAGTATTTTAATCTAAATTAATGAATAAAGTTATGTTATATTGATTATGTAATTACTAATGACTAAATGTGTGTGCTAAAATTAGAAAGGGTTATTTAAATGAAAGATTTGTGTTTTGATTTATGTGACTATCCAAATAAGTTTTAAATGTATGCATGTGATTTTCTCGAGCTATTGATGTGTGAAATGAGTGTGCAAGATTTATTAGCTACGAAATCCAATAGAGAATCAAAACTGGAACCCATGTACCATTTGTGGAAACCAAGGTTGAGTCTAATAAAAGATGCATACCTCATTGTTCATATTTTATTTGTATCATGAATTGAATGAATGTATCATTCTATAATTTTTAAGTGTTAATGTTTTGTAACAGTGACCTTTTAGTGTCACTTGCAACTTGTGATTTGTATATGCATTTTAGCTTGATAGTTAGGGTTAATTGAGTAACCTAAAGATCTAAATTAGACTAGGTTAGTTACCTTTTAGCTAATTAGTTTATAATCGAGATTAATTACATAGTCAAGATTAGTGTTTAATTTGCATTTTTGCAAATTGTTAGGAAGTCCAAAATTTTCTAGGCATTTTGATAGGTTCCTAATTAGTCCTAGAGGCCAAAAATCATAAAAACTAAGTATCTAAGGGGTATGGGTATGGGTTGGGGGAGTTTTCCACTCCTCTGGCCCCTTTTTTGACTTTTATGGTCACCAAAATATCCTATTTTTGCTTTATTGCAAAAATTGAATGTTTCTCTATGAGTGGGATGAGTTAAGCTCCACCTTGACGTTAGCCTTATGACTAGTTGAGTTAGAAGACTCTAGAACATTTAGGCAAGTGGAGGAGTTATTACATTTTGGAGAGTTGGTTGAGTTAGTATCTTATTTAGAGGAAAATTTGAGAGAGGAAGGGTGTTCACCCAACCTCTAGTTTTAGAGACCAATTCAGGATTGAAGGAGAAGGAGAAGGAAGGAAGGCTCATCTCAAATTTATTCAATTGTTATAACCTTATTGTGAAGGTAGGAATCCCTCAGCTCATGTTGTTTATGTTGTGTTTTATGCTTAAGTCATTTTGTTTGCATATGTATTATTCATGTGGTTGTTGATATGTTTGGGAGGGATGAAATGGGTTTTCTTAAATATTTTTTCTTTGTCTTTTGCTTTGATTTTCGAATGGATTGTATGGGTTGTATTGACATTACTCACCCTCAGATAGGGTAGAAGTGACCATGTATAGTAGGAGGTCTTTAGTTGGAGTCCAATAGTGCAGAGTCTCTCCTTGGGATGAGGAGAGGGAGAGAGTGGGTGTTATAGGCCCCTACTCGTCGGAAAGTTATTTTTTAGTGGCTAATTTAAGAAAATTTTGGCAAATAATTTAAGATTTTAAACAACCCAAATTGCCATAGTTTTATAAAATTTAGGTCTAAATTTTTTAAATAACTCAATAATTTGTTTTATTGAAATTTTTTAACTCAAATATTCGCCACAATATTTGATACATTATTAGATTTGAGTCACCTAAATATTATATATTATTGGAGAAATTAAATTGAACTGGCCAATAATTATCATTATTATTAGTTACTTTAAGCATATATCACCAATATTTAGTTTTCACTATTGATTTAAATTATATGTAATAATCCTCATAATATTCCATGAGGTAAAAAATTTGTTCATTTTTTATTTGTAATATTCCATGGTGATTAATGAACATCCTATTATTATTGAGATTTATTAATATTTTATACAAACAAATTATCATTCAAAAATAATTGCCAATATTAATCATATTTAGAATTTAAAAAATGAGATATTTGTCAATAGAAATAATTTTGTTTTTTCAAAATAATTAAAGATTCGCAAATCTTTGATATCTTCTTTTAAAGGTGGCTTTCTTAAAGTTTACCTTGATCATCAGCACAAACCATGTTTTGAGTTTTGAAATTATGAAATGGAAGAACAAATTTTTTTGTGATTATAGCCCTGAAAGGGCACTTGTGTTGTGGCTAACATTTCTTGTTGAACAAATTCACCTTCTCCCTAGTCTAGTTTAATGATGAATCTGTTGTGCAAACTTGGATGGGAGTGACTATTTTGAATTTGTCTTCATGTTCAAATTGGTTGTCTCTCAGTCAATTTTTGTTCTCTCCATCATCACCCTAATGTGTTGCAGACTTCATAATGGTTTCCCTATTGTGGAGCCAAGAAGAAATTCAAAAATGTTATTAAAATCCAAATATGTTGGGAGAATTCTCCTCAAGATATTAATCTTGTGTAAAAATGTTATATTTAAACTCTTTGTTGAAATGGCTACGAAGTTGGATTTTCTTCTTAGTTCTTTCCTGACGAACCCTTTGAATCAGATGGTTCAATAAAATAAATGAGAAATGACTAAACCGTGTTTGTTGATAAAAATTGAGTATTATTCCTACTTATGATATTTTTGGTATTTTATTTTTTTGCATATCTTACTTGAAATTAGACATAATGATATTTTACCTTACTATGGTATTTTATACTTCAAAATTTCATTCACTTGATTAATATTAATTGAATCAAATGATGAAATATAATTATGCAATTATAAGTTCCAAATATGTTAAAGAAAATTTAATGTTATGGATAGGACTTTTGTTTACTTTTGTAATTATTAGGAAGAAAAGTAATCCTACATCATCATTTAAAACAAAATATTTAAACTCAATGATTATAATCAATGTTAGAAAGAAAGATATATATTTCCCTTGGTCAATTATGTAAATTGAACAATCCATTACTTAGAAATAAAATAATATGTTCTCCCGTGTTCATTTAAAAATCCATACTTAGATAAATATGGTCTTGAGAAAATTAATTAATTATATATATATCCCTTTGTCAAAAAAAAAAAAACTTACATTCAAAATTAACACTTAGAAAAAAAAAATTGCTTTCAAAAAAATTTAACACTTAGAAAATATTGAACTTGGCAAAAAAAAGTTACCCCATAGAGCAAATATGCCTCTGGAATTTGTATGGGAAAAAGTTAATTGTCGTTCTTTCAAGAGAGCATCTTAAAGATCCCTTCTAATATCTTATTGGGTCATAAATAGATATTTTAAATTTAAATAAATAATTTAAAAAAAGAAAGAAAACAACAAAAGCAAGTCAAAATATCCTAAATACCCTAACATCCTAACTACTTAACTTTATGACATAACTATTGTCTCTAACTTTATTCTTACCTAGAAAACTTTTAGACATAAATTCTTATCCTCTTTTTCAAAGGCCTTCAAAATCTGAAATAAATTACCTCACATGCCCCTATGTCATGTTTGACTTTTTTTTTTTTTTTTGGAAATGAATTAAGTAGGGCAAGTTATATATTAAAGTTTGAAAAAAAATAAAACTTCATTTCTACCTAGTACCATGACTTGAGACCCACGTGACATGACAGTTGGTTGGGCAAATGAAAATGGAGAATAAATTTAAAACGGGTAGGTGTGTTTAAATTTTCAAACCTTTTTTTGAGGATTTTTTTCTCCCACTTGGGTCTAAGTGTACCTCTTTCCTTGCATGCCTTTATGTTTGCATTTTTTAAAAAAACCTTGGGCAGCGTGGATGACTTGGGGATAACACATGTGGCCTAAGGTTAAGTGGGTTGTTTAGGATGGGTGTGGGTTAGGTTAGTAAGTTTTTATTTATTGAATAAAATTTTAAAGTTAGTTTGTGGTATAAGTTAAATTTAGTGTTATTTTATTTTAGTAATTTTAAATTAATATAATAAATGTTAGATTAGTAAGCTTTGAATAAAGTTTTTGAATTTAGTTAGGTATTATGTGGGTTTGAGATTAGTATGTTTTTAATTATTAGTTTTTTTGTTTTGTTAAAGTTTTAGTTAGTGTATTTCTTAAGTAATTTTAATTATTATGATTTTTATTAATATAAGTATATTTTAATATTGAAATTTATTTTAGATTTAATAAAGTTTAGTTAGTTTTATTGTTAGTAGATTTTATCATTAGAAGTTATTTTATTATTAGTTAAAGGTAGTTAGTACTTTGTTAAAATTAGATTTTAGTATATTTAAAATAAATAATGTTAAACGTTATTAGAGATAGTTTATTATTTCTTTTTTAGTTTAACTTAAGTTTCATATAATTATTGTTTAAATTATGTATATGGTAAGTTTAAAGACAATGAATTGGTTTAAAATTAATTTGGAATTGATATTTAGGGATTATAATGATTATTTAAAAAGATGTATGTTTATGTTAGATTTAATTATGAGTTATTAGGAAAGTTTAATTATGGGGTTAATTAATATTTTTGGTCAATTGTAAATTATGTTTACTAGTGGGTTTGGTATTTTATTATGTTGTAAGTATAATATTTTTAAAAAGAAAATAAATGAAATACTGTGTTAGATCTTTTAATTATTTGAAATTGGATTGTTAATTTAATTAATCAATTTAATAATAAAAGTTTAATTTAACAAATTATTCCTGGATGATGATTTTAAACTAAATGGAATGTTAGGACATTATTAGGAGAATCTGTATATATCTTACATTACACCTATACATTAACTTGTGAAAATAAACATATGAAACTTAGTGGTGTTATTTATCTTTAAAAAAATTAAAATTATGTGTGTTTTACCCCTATATTTTGGGCATGACATTTTGGTATCACAACCTAGGTTCATAACACTTGGGCAATAATGGGTCCATGTTAAGTGTGGACACTTAAATATTAACATATGAAGTAGGGAGTTATCCTTGTAGAATTTAAAGAAGCTAATGTATTCTTGCTAAACAATGATACTGATGACTATACCTAAGAAAAAACCTAGAATTGGTATCAACAATTGTAAATGGTCAACCATGAATAGATAACCTTGTCTTTAATGACTGGAAACAACTGAATTGATGCATGAACATGGTATTTATAAAAAGGTATATTATGATCTCATAAGGAATTCGAAATTAATTTGAATATGATCACCTTGAAGTAGAACTAAGTTAAGAACACTAAAACGTCTTCCAATCCTATGAGTGGAAATGAGTACATAACCTAGTAACCAGAGAGAAAGTGTTTCACATCACCTTTAGTAGAAGTCAAATTTTGTCTAACCTGATCATTCGTGGAAGTATGGTAGTTCATTTCAAATATGAAAGTGATCAGGTTTACTAGTATTGATTTAGACATTTCAAACATAAGTAAAGGAAACCTATTATCTTTGTAATCAAATTTTGTACCTTCAGGTTGAAATATTAAGTCAATAAAATGAATGGTGAGTAAATAGGAAGGTAACACTTGAAGAGTATACCATGTTACCAAGTTATTGGGATACCTCTAACCTATTACAAATTTAAATTTATTGTTCCAATAATCCTCAAAAATAAAATAAGAGTTAAATTAGAATCTGCAAGTAACCTTTGTAAACATCAAATGGTAGGAATTGCTAATGTGAGAATCTATTCAACAAGAGAGAGTTAGTTAGGAATGTGCAAAGAATATGAATATTTTAGTCTACTATAGGGAATAGAAATTCAATTGGGGAATAAATCTATCTAAATATATGGTGCTAAGAATGAAATTAAATGGTGATAAGCATGTAAGACATAGTATTGAACTAGCACGATAGAAAATACAAACTTCTGAGTTAGGGATTATGTGAGTCTATTTATGTGAGCAATCTTTTGGTATAAGCATGAGTGATACTAAATTGTAACTATCAAGTGAATACTCATAGACTCTAGTATTGAAATTATTGGATCAATTATAACCCTACAATATAGAGAAAGTAAAATTGTGATGATGTCATTAACCTAATATGAACTAAAGATTCAAGTATCAAAGTTAAGTAATAAGAGGACTGTAAGCCACAAGGTGTGATAAGAATAATGACAACCTATATATATATATATACTAGAGAATTTGACCTATTGGAAGTAAGAGCAAACAAACAAACATTAGTTGCACATAGATATTAAGATATTCAAGAAAAAAATGAAATACAACTAATATTATGCTTGATTTTTGCAACTCCAAGCAACCAATAAATCAAGGCCTCAATAAACATCAAAAAACTCAACAAAGACATCCATGAGAGGCCTTTTTGGTGTGTTTAGATTGGAGGGATTTTGGTGTACTCTCCCCAAACACAACTACGGTGAATCTCTTGATGTAAAAATGCAAGTGTGATAATGAAACTTTGCTATATGAAATGAAGAACACCTCAAACAATGGCTATGAGGAAGCCAGGTTTGAGAGCATTCAAGTGGATGTGGAGATGAAATGCAATAAAGAAACTAAGCTAATGTTAAAACTAAGCTAATATGCAAGTGGAATGAAGATGTATATGCATGAACAAGCTAATCTAACAATGAAAATGCAAGCTATCAACTACCAAAGGTTAGTATGCAAGAAACTCTATAAAATCACTACAAAGCTCAAATGGCAAACTAGCATGTGAGGGAGATGGAAAATGCTTAAGACATGGGCTTTATTTATAGGCTTGAGAGAGGGCTTGGTGAGGTGACATCTATGTGGCATCCACATAGATGCCACATGGGAGACATGTGAGCAAGCCATGCAAGTGGTCAACATTCAAAGTTTGCTCACACATGTGTGAGAAAACTTGGAGAGAGGAGTGGGGGACAAAGTTGTAAGAGGTGTGAGAAGTGTGAGGGGTGTGGAAGGTTTGAGTGGTCCTCACACATGTGTGAGCACAAACTAAGGCTAATAAGGGGTTTAACAAGTTGATTAGGATGATTAAGCGGGATTAAGAAATCGATAGGCTTAGAAGAATGAAAATGATGGGTGTAGACTAGGCTTTAGACTAGATTTAAGATTAAATTAAATAAGATTTAATTTAATCATAGGTTTAGAGAAATTAATGAGATGGAGGGGATTTAAATAAATAAGATTTATTTAAAAGGGGATTTATGGAGGATCATGTATTAAATAAATTTAACACAGTAAGGCTGGAGGTATTTAAATTAAATTTAAATACCTTAGGAAAGTGAACCTACTTAATTAAATAAATTTAATTAAATAGGTAGAAGAATATGATAAATATAATTAATTAATAAATAATTAATTGTAATGTCAGGGGAAATTTTAAATAAATTAATATAGTCTTTTGGGACAATTTTAAGCATCTACATTTTGCCCCTCTTTGATGTGATGTTGGGAAAACATCCTATCAAAGAAAAGAAAATATAGGTTGCCCCAGAGAAGGTAGGAATCCTAAGAGCGATGATAGAGGAGGGGGGTACCCCCTTGTAAAGATAGCACAAAAATTAAAATTTGGGTAATTTTTTGTGAAAAGGTCTTTGGAAGAAATGAAAATAGGAGAAAAGAGAATAAATGAAGACATTGCATGACTTGCGAGCAAATAGGGGATGGACACGGCTCAAGGAAGACATGGGCTCAAGAAGGGTCCTCAGAGGGCTCATATAAGCCTCCAAGGGGCTCAAAGAAGGTCATTTGCACACCTAGAGAGCAGAGCATCTAGAGCAAATATGGACACTATTGATCAATTGTAGCTTGGCGAGCATGTCTAGGAGCACCAGTGATCAACTAACATGGGCCCACCAGTGAGTCATCTAATCCTCTTTGTCATTTTTTTGATTAGGCTATGGTAGATGCATTTATGACACCATAAAAAGGGAAAAAATGTTTTTGTGACAAAGATGACAATCTCTACCTTATCATCTACATAAATGACAAACTACAGACCATGCCATCTGCATAGAGGATAGGACCTATCCTGTCGTCTGCACAGATGATAGACTAGGGAAGGGGGTCCACAAAGATGATAGGGTTCAACCTTTCATCTATGTGAATGATTATAGGGGCTAAGGGAAGTGGAGACGATAAAATATAGTTTTTGGTAGGTAACCAACATCTATGTAGTTGCCAGAGATATTGAAACAATGTCTCCATAGACTGTCATCTACGCTAATTGACATCTACCCTGATCAGCATCTCTGTAGATTGACATCTGCATCGATCAATATCTACACAAATTGACATTTGCGCTAATTAACATCTACGTCAATTTGGATAAATTGGCAGAGGTCAAGGTAGGATGCCTCATTCTGGGGATGACTTGGGCTAAAGAGTCTAACCTTCTGCATGTCTATGCTATAGGAGGAGATGGTGGTTTTTAAGTAGAGGGAGCACTATCCTTTGACCATGATGCTAGAGGAGCAACTGACTAAGGTTGACTGGGGGAACATTTGACTATGTGGATTGGAGCATGTACACAAGTGGTTAGACTTGAGGGAACACTTAGCACAGCTATCGACACTCATCAAGTGATGACATACACCTATCAGGAGCTTCCATTTGCCTAATAGAGAGGCAATAGTCACACTACTAGATGTGTGGTAGATTCTGCGAGTTCCCATCCGAGGGGCATATCTAGAGTATGTACTAGAGGGTTCAGACCCATTTTTTCAAGAGTTCTTTGGAAGGTGACAGTAGAGATTGCCTATCTATAGAGATCATGGCTGACATGGAGAGGGGCTTTGGAGTAGAGACTACCCAGATTAGTTGTGTATCTAGCAACTCTAATTTGGAGGATGCTACTAGACCATGTTGGGCATGGCTTTCCTATTGGGTGGGTACGGGTGCTGAGCACCCTGCTATAGGATGATGGAGTTATATTCTACTGGGGCCAGACTATTCTAGTAGAGCTCTACCATGATCTACCCATGTGTGCATACAGGACACTGAGGACCATGGGGCCTAGACTAACACTACTGATGGTACAGTCTTGGGAGCATATTGGGGTCATGTAGCCAATCACTACACGAGAGACTAGACATCATAGCAAGCCATTCACTTGAAGATATCAGCCACCCATTTAGTACACCTCCATAGAGTCTGTGGGATTTTGGCAGCAGTGCCTTGATGAGATTATTATGTTCAACTAGACTCCATATGATGGGGTAGAGTGGTGGGGTACAATTTTGGTAGCTGGCGAAGAGGATGACTTTGAGGAATAGATGTACCTAAAATATACACATATTGACTATTGGATTATTGGAAGCTCAATGCATGTGATTATGTGATACATGCCCTCTAGGGTGCGGCAGCAATTATGCAGAGTCCAAGAGGTAGTTTCAAATAGGTTTTTGTACCCTATCATGTCTCAAGAGTATGACAGTCTATGGGGTCATGAGATCAACCTGTGGTTTGCCCAAATTTTATGGGTGTCGATATCACCAGTGCCCTGGGTACATGGGCAGGATCGAGGAGATGTGGGGGTGAAACTGGCTTATGTGTAGTTATGGGCATCACACCAATAGATTAGACTGACAGTGCCTGGGGCACCTCCTCTGGTAGAGTAGGCACATGGGGATGGGGATGGAGTAGGAGATGGTGGGTAGGCAGCTATAATACCACCACTAGCATAGGGTGCACAACAAGGACCGCAGGGGCACAGAGCATGGGCGAGAAGAGGTCTAGGGCCAGTACCAGCATAGGCATCTACATTGGCACCAATGCAGGGGCCACAAGTATAGGTATAGGGACATGGATAGGGAAAGGGACTAGCAAAGGACCTAAACATGGTTAGGGCCAAGCGAGATAGTCTCTATGCAGAGGCAGCCTGATTGTAGGGTGTGGCATAGATAGAGCAGCCTCGAGCAGATAGTGTGTAGAAGGCCTTGGCAGCTATACAGATAGAGTTGCAGGTGTAGAGGGTGAGAGTGGATAGTACACAGGAGGCTCTAGTAGCCCAACAAGGATGGGTGGATGTAGGAGAGTTTTCTAATTTTGAGTTACACATGGATGCCGAGGAGCTCCCAGAGCTAGAGAGACTCTAAGGATAGGTGGCCATACTACGCGTTGAGTGAGACACCCATCAGGTGTAGCTAGAGAAGTACTGTAGGCAGAGGGACATAGCTAGATAGATGTTATAACCTAGGGCCACCATCATAGTTATGTAGGAGGCCATTGTAGCCAGCTGAGTAGAGGCATGGGCTATACGAGAGGCAACCTATTATAGGTCACTATATCATGATGTCATACCTGTCGAGTAGTGGCAGCCAAATTTTCAAAGAGGCTCGAGCTCATGGACCATTGGAGGCAGGGCTAGATCAATGCAGTCTATAGAACATCATTGGCCTTCATGAGGGGGTGACATAGGGGTGTAGGGCCCTCATAGCTAGCTTCAACATTTTGTATAGTAAGCAATTTTTGATAGATATGTGCAGATGCAGCGAGTTTCAAATGATGCATTTATACTACATGATACTATATGATTTTGTATATGAATTGTATAGACATTATTTTGATATATACATGACATGATTTTATGGCCCTATGTGTGTATGGATTATGTGATGCATATGATATCTATGAAGTGGATACTGATGCTTGTGATGTAGGATGTGATGTGATGTTGCTTATGATGGATATATATATGATGCCTAACATGTTGATGATGTAGGTGTACTGACAATTATGAGATGTATGCATTGTTTTATTTTACATGTATGGATGTACTATATGTATTGTGAGATGTTATTATGATGTACATGCCACAAATGTGATGACTAAAATGGATGTATGTAACTAATTTAGTGAACCAATGATGTGACCTAATTAAAAGAACTAATGAACACTAATAAATGCAACCTAAAATGAACCTAATGAATGATTGTCTGTCAAAACTCTTCACTTATAGAAACCAAGTAGCATAGCATAGGAGGGGGGGATAAATAGGACCCTTGTCTAAGGTATGGTGCAAATGAAACCCTACACTACATGAATCCTAACTATATGATATCAAAAGATTCAATTTTGTTTATATGGAAGAGCACACCTCAGTTTTATTTTGCAAATGAGTGTGTGCATTATATGCTATAGAAGCATAAATGAAATGACTTTTTTGCATAGACAAGAGACTTTAGAAAAATAGGTGTAGTTTGCATAGTCATGATGGAACAAATGTCATATATGCCTTAGAGAGGTCTAGGTACACCCAAAGTCTTTTTAGGGATCTATGGTGGAACGTGTACTAATCTATTGCCCCCAGTGTGTGATGCATTAACATAACCTAAAACTAACACATAGGTATTAAAGCCTCAAAAATAGATCATACCACAAATAACACATGTAGTCAATGAGAGCTATTTAGGTATGACCAAAATATGGAAGATCAAGGTGCACCATAAAAGCTTCCACTAACATACAAAATAAAATCAACCAAAAAGAGACCTCATGACTAAGTGATCATTCAGTCCACAGTTCCTGCCAAGAACCTTAGGTCTAGAAGTGAATGTTGTAATGTCACATATAGCAAGGATTCATCCTATGAAAGTCTGTCGCGTTTGACATTTTTTATTGCAAATCACTTGCTTGTTCTTGGCAAATGTTGTGAAAAGAACAAGTTTCCCAAATCATTAAGTCTCAAAGGTGATTATGTTGAAATTTTATTTGTGGAAAAAGCTTTGTGTGATGGGATTGGAACAAGCACTCAATGGGAAAAATGCCTCATGGACTAAAGGTCTTTAGAAAAAATGAGAGTGAAATGAAGCCTCGTAGATAAGAGGTCTTTTTATTGGATGCACGAAAAGCATAAGCTAGATACAACTTTGCACAAAAGAAATGGAATGGTGGAATGGAGTGAAGGGAGCCTTATAGATAATGGATCAAAATGCTTTTTTTCTGGAACTTTTTCTTCTTTTTAGTCTTTTCTTTAGGAACATTTTATGATTTTTTTGGATTTTTCTAATTTTCTAATTTTTTTTGTATTTTTGTGGGACTATATCAACATTGTATAGGAACTACAAAGCTCAAGCATAGAACCACTTGAGATGTTGAATATTTATAGGCTTAGGGAGTAGATCTCCCTCTGGAGTGGCAATTTGATATGCCCGAGAACCATATTTGGTTGTAATGATAAATGGACCAAGCCAATTAGCTTCAAATTTTCCTTTCTTTTCACAGTTCTAGAGATTCTTCATGTTATGCTACAAAACTAAGTCACCCAGCTCAAATTCCTATGGCTTGAATTTTTTGTGATACTAAAGTTAAAGGCATTGAGGCATCTCTCATTGAGGAGTTGTAGCTCTTGCAAGCAAGAAACTCTATATTCTTCTTTGGACATTAGATTCTTGAGAGAGATTCTGAGGGAAGGGAGCTCAATTTTGATGGATAAGATGGCTTCAGAACCATAAACAAGGAAAAATGGAGTGGCTCATGTTGGGGTACAAATGGAGGTGTGATAGGCCCAAAGGGTGGGAGAAATTTGGAGATGCCAATCATGACTAGCTACATCAATAATTTTCTTTAGGATTTTCAAAATGGTTTTATTAGTAGCTTCATCTTGGTCATTGCCTTGGGGGTAGTATTTGGTGGAAAAATGTTGGGTGATTCCAAATTTCCTACACAATGTGGCAACTTCCTAATTTTTGAAAGGTGTTCCATTATTAGTCATGATAGCTTGAGGTATATTGAAATGATAGATAATGTACTTCAAGATGAACTTCAAAATCTATTTTTTGGTGGTGTAGTTTAATGGGATAGCCTCAACCCACTTTTTAATACTTAGTGGCAGCAATAATATACTTGTTTCCATTTGCAAAATTTAGGTATACTTGACCAACAAGATCGAATCCCTAGCTGGAAAAGGGCCATGGGGTGATAGTGGGTTGAAGGTCTTGGGTGGGGGCATGTATCAAATCACCATGTTGCTAACAAGGAACACATATCTTCATAAAATGATATGCATCTACTTCCATAGTAGGCCAATAGTAACCTGTTCTAAGAAGCTTTTTCGCTAACATAAAGCCACTAGAATGGGCACCACAAATCCCTTGGTGGACCTTATCTAACGATGTTATGGCTTCATTTGAATTGAGACATCAGAGGAGGGTTCCATCAAAGTGTTTTCAGAAAAGTGTGTCACTTGGGATGGTATATTGGGTTGTGTGGTGGATGAAGGTTTTTCTTTGATTTGGGGTGAGGGCTATGGGAATGGTTTTGTGATGTAAATAGGAAAAAAATTTAGTGTACCATGGAGAGTCGAGACCAACAATCTCACACACCAACTCTAAATTAATTTTCTCATAAGCAGGAGTAAAAGGATTCTCAAGAAGAAACTCACATTTAGGACTATATTCAAGCATGGCAATCATGGAGGCAATAGTAGCCATAGCATTTGCTACTTTGCTATTAGCCCTTGGGATCTATTGAAAACTAGCTCTATGAAGTGTTGTTTAAGATCTTGAACTATCCTACAATATGGCAACAACTTCTCATCCTTTGTGTGGTATTCATTTGTAACTTGTTTAATGACCAATTATGAGTCTCCAAAGACAAGAAGGCTTTTGATATTCCATCTGATAGCTTGACATAGCCCTGTGACTAATCCTTCATACTCAGCTATATTTTTTGTGCAAGGGAATGACATTTTATAAGACTTAGAAATGAGGTCCCCTTGTAGTGTAACAAACAAAATTCTTGCCCCCAATCCCTTTTGTGTGAAGGAACCATCAAAAAATAGCTTCCATGGTGTACTAGAGGTAACAATCATAATTGTGTCATCTAGAAAGTCTACTACTATGGGATGGTCTCCTTGAAGAGAACCTTCAACAAGCTGATCTACAATTACTTATCTCTTAATGGCCTTGTGTTCCTTATAAAGAATGTCAAACTCACTCAAAATGAAGACCCATTTTGTAGCTCGACCAGTGAGGGATGCTTTTGATAGAAAATATTTGAGTAGATCTATCTTGGCAATGAGATGTGTAGTATGATTAAGCATGTAATGGCATAGCTTCTACATGGAAAAGACTACTGCCAAACAAGCTTTCTCAATAGCAATATAGTTCAACTCATAGCCAACTAATGTTCAACTAAGATAGTATATAGCTTGCTCATTACCATTATCATCTAGTTGTGCCGAAAAGGGCACCTAAGGAAACTAAAGTGGCTGAAATGTATAGGATCAATGGTTGTCGTACAATTGGAGGGACTAGAACTGGAGAATTAGCCAATTATGCCTTAATATGTTTAAATGCTTTCTGACATAGACAATCCCACTAAAAATTAGTGTCTTTGCAAAGAAAATGTTGAAGTGGGTGCACATTATCTACTAACTAAGCCACACATACTCTAATGGACTGTAACTTTCCCTAAAAATTGTAGAGTTGTTTCAATGTGGTAGGTGGAGGCATTTCCATGATGGCTTTTACTTTGGTGGGATCTACCTCAATACCTCTTCTTAACATAATGTAGCCTAACAACTTGCTTTATTTGACCCCAAAAACACATTTCTTAGGATTTAGATGCACTTTATATTTCTCCAACTTTCAAAAATGGTGTTGAGGACATCAATATGGGACTCACACATCTTTAATTTTCCTAGGATGTCATCAACATAGTCCTCCATTATGACGTGTAGAAGGTCATGGAATATGGTAGTCATTGTGTGTTGATAAGTGGCATTAGCATTCTTCAAGCCAAAAAGCATGACTTGATAACAAAAGGTTCCCCATGGGGTGGTAAATGTTGTTTTATGTTGGTCTTCTTCTATAATTTTGATTTGGTTGCAACTAGAAAAGCCATCCATCAAAGACAACATCTCATGTCCAACAGTCAAATCCATTATGACATCTATGTTAGGTAGTGGAAAATCATCCTTAGGATAGGCAAGATTTAAATCTTGAAAATTTGAACAAAGATGGATGCCCCTAGATGCTTTCCCTATAGGAACAATATTGGAGACCCACTTAGGATAATCAATAGGGTAGATGAACTTTTCCTCTAACATTGTTTGCAATTCTGCTTTGACCAAAAGTGCTACCTTAGGTTGCATTTTGTGCAACTTTTGCTTCACTGGTTTAATCTTGGGATCTACTATCAAGTGATACACAACCCAATCTATGTCTAAACTAGGCATATCTCTATATATCCATGAAAAAGTGATTTTACCCTTTTTTAAAAATTTAGCCATTGCCTTTTATTCCTCAAGACTTAGAATAGCTGTAATGTAGGTGATTTGTGGATTATCCTTTACACCCAAGTTGACTGGAATTGTGTCCTCATTCAAAATAGATGACTTTTCTGGTGGTAAAGATCTCAATGGCAAGTCAATCTCTCCCTCTTCTAGTGAATCTAAGAGGTTTTCACCAAAGAATACATCCTTTATTTTATCTTTTTCTTCATCCAAAAGTGCCCTAGAAGAGTTTTCACTAGAGGATGTTTCTTTTACTTTTCCATTTTTATTTTCTTTTTCACTTTTGCGACTAATAGAGTTGACTTGGCTACCAAAGTAGGCTTCCTCATTGTATTGGATCTCATGTTCATAATCTTGGAGATTCTTAAGGCCAAAGAGTGCCATCAGTGCTTCATCAATCTTATAGATATTGAAGCTAGTGGTGTCTCCTAAACATCCTAGTCTATCATGTTAGGGTTGGTGAGAGGTAGGCTGATGGATGAAAGCTCAGCTATGGTAATGGCATGGACATGGGTACTGAGGTCATTTTTAATGTATTGGAAGTGTATTTCAAAGAATTCCTCCTCTTTAGTCTTAGAATTAGTCTCAATTGTACAATAGTTTTCAGCAAAGGATACCTTGGGTTTAATGGAGCCCAGACCACATCCTTTAAGATAGCTATTAGCTTCAAGGGGTTGCCTAATTCCATCTTCTTTAGGTCCAAGGCCAGTACCATGATATCCTATAGTTTTGATAATGGGAGGGGCCTTAATATATTTATCTTTGGGGAATTCCATAGGTTCATCTTTTCCATCATAGTATAGCCAATCTAGAATATTAGATTGCATATGTTCATTACTAAGTGAACCCCAGTGTTCAAATGTCTTGTTAACTTGCATAGTATCCTTGTTGGTAGGAGGTGGTAATTGTGAAGGTTTTCCAAAGGAACAAGGGGAGAGTGGTAGTTGTCCAACACACAAGGCATTTTCAAACTTATAATCTCCCATTCCTAAATAAGTAAAAGTAACCTTCTTCCCTGTAGCATTAATCTTAGTATCTCCCACCTTTTCTTTTCCTTTATGGGAATTGGAATCTTTATTGGCTAATTTTGGCACTATTGTGGAAGGTGATTATGTTATTGTGAGGCTTAGGTATAACCTTAGCAAACTCACTGATTGGACAAAAATTTTCTAGTGCACCTTCCAATCTTTTCAAAAGGAAAAAGGTGTGGGATCACCTAGAATTGTGACCTCTCTTCCTTGGTGAGGAAATTTCAAGCATTGATGATAGGTAGATGGTACCACTTTTAGTGTATATAGCTAAGGTCAACCAAGTAAAATCTTATATGGAAAATCCAAGTCTAGGACATGGCATTTAGTATTTATGATAGCTGGTCCAGCCTTTAGTGGCAACATGATAACTCTTTTTTATTCTCTTTCTCTTTCATCATATGCTTTGATATTTATCCTTTTATTGACATCTAGGAGGTCCTCTAGAAGTCCCAAGAAATGAATCATCTTCAATGTACATAGGTTCAAACTAGATCCATTATCTACAAGGACTATTTTAATCTTATGTCATTGTATAAGGACTTCAATTTGGAGTGACAAATTATGGTGGGGATCAAGACCTTGGAAATCTTTATCTGTGAAGATAAGGTGTTGTTGTGCAGCAAGGTTTCCAATCATGGTGGTGAATTGGGAGGCATTAATTTTTTCAAGAACATGAGACTCTAAAAGAGCCTTCTCCAAAATTTATTTGTGGATGGGTGATGTGGTGAGGAGTTCAAGAATGGATATTTGTGCAGGAGTCTTACCTAACTGGGATAACACATCATAGTGAGAAGTGGGTCTTTGTGAAGTGGATGGTGCAGCAAGCACATATGGAACTGATGGATTAGTGGGGTTAGGAGTGGCAACTTGCAAAGTAATTCTTCCCTATCAAGTGGTTGCATCACAATCAGCTACTTATAGGACAAGGGTATTCACATGATTATCTACCTCTTCTATGTGACCACACATGGAGTCAAATCCACATATATCATTGGTTTCTATTTTACCACACAAGGAGTCAAACCCCAAGATTTGGTTAATAGAATATTCATAAGGTAGTGCATTTGATGTGGAATCTCAATTCACATTGTGTCTATTGTTGTTTCCATTGTTGTTATTGTCATTGTTGTGATCAAGAAATGGCTTTTGGAAAATCTTTAGCTTAGCATTTTTAGAGGATGATCCTCCTTCTACCTCAATTTCTTCATCATCAACAAGATTTTGGATGAAGACTTTGAGTTTTATACACTTGTTTGTGTCATGTCCTTTGATGTAGTGGTATTTGCAATATTTATTTTCCTTATACCATTTTGATTTAGGTTGATTCTCATCAAAGGGCCGTGTGTTGAGAAATACCATCATATTGTGATCCACTAGTTTTTGGAATATAGCTTCCAAGGGTTCACAAAAGTTAGTAAACACCCTATTGTGATCATAGTCATAGTTGTAATTGCTATTGGTATTGTTGTTTTTGCAAGGAAAAAATTGTGTCTAATTGTGAGATTGCCTATTGTTTTGATTTTGATTGTCGTGGTTTGAATTGTTATTGTTTCAATTACAATAGTTGTTGTTGTTTCCTTCTTGAAGGTTTTGTACATTTTTAACATCAGTGACACTATCATGTGTGACACCTTTATTCTTGGAAAAAAATTTGGGTTCACTATTGTTGTTTGTGTCATTGTTTGAGGATAATGAACTATAATGTTTGATAACACTTTTGTCTAAAAGCCCATTTTCAATGCTTTTTTCTCTCTTGACTATTGTAGCAAAGTCTTCAGGGTTAGCCATCTTCATGTGAAAAGACATCTTTGGTATCAAGTTTTTGATAAATATATCCACAAGGTGGGAATCCTCAATTTTGTAGGGCATTTGGTTAGCAAGATGCCTCCACCATTGTAGAAAATTGGAAAATGTTTCACCATTTCATTGTTTTGTATTGCACAAATCACTGAATTAGGCATGGTGGTCAATGTTGTAAGAGTATTGTGCTACAAACTTCCTTGTTAAATCATTGAAAGAGGTAATGGAACCCTTGGGTAAGTTCATTAGCCACTCTAATGTAGGTCCTCCAAGACTTCATGTGAACAACCTCTTAAGATAATCTTCATTATAGGCTACTTCTTGACACAAAATCAAGAATTACTTGAGATGTGTGATAGGACATGTTTCTCCTGTGTATTTGTCAAATTTAGGAATCTCAAAGTTTGGTGGAATAGTATCATACTAATGGATTTATCAAATGGGAAGGGACAAACTTCCTCAAAAGAGAAATCCTTCACCCCTTTGTTGTTCATGGAGTGTACTAAGTTTCAAACTTTGTGCAACTACTAGGCTAAATCTTAGTTTGGTTACACTTGTGACTATTGAGCATTTACAATCCCACCTCCTAAGCTATAATGAATTCCAAATGTAGTATGAGGTGGTGGGAGTACTTCACTTTGGCCAATGTATTGATATGTAGTTGTCAAAATTGACACAGATGTTTTCACCATACTTCTTGGAACTTGCGAATAAGTGGAATACATTGGGTGTGTTGGAATCACCATCTATTGAGTAAACATTTTCCCAATGTTTAAGCATCCTATAGTTGGGCGTGTCATGGTTGAATGTGGAAGACCAGCACTAGTAATGTTGGGCATATCACTAATGATTTTTTGGATATATTATGCACTTAATTGGAAAGTTGATTGTGTGGTGCCACTTGATGTAGATGTAGCACTAGTTGACACCATTGGTCCTTGGCTAGATGATTGGGTTGTGTTTGGCAATACAAGAGCACCACCCTTTGTAATTTGTCTAGACGAGGTGATCTCATCAAAGCTTGTGAGGACATTAACACCATCTTTAACCAAGTTTAGGAAGATCTTATTTTTGTTTTCCCTAATATATTTTTCCATCATTTCAACATTATATGGATCTAAAAGGAATGTTTGGACATCATTAGGGATATTGTTGTTGTTAATAGGTTTTTCCTCTTGGTATACTTCTTCATCATGATTTCCTAAAGTTGTGTTGTGAAAAGGATCTTCTAGTTCTTGTGTGGATGTTAAGTTAGGCATACCAAAGTTTGAACTAGAGTAAAATCAACCCCCCAATGATGTTGTGTGTGGAGGAAACAAATTATCCATCTCTTTTTTCCTTAATGATTCCAATAAGTGAGACATGGGATTAAATGTGAATCTATTGGATTGTGTATTTACCATACAATAGTGACCAAACCAATTGGTGGAAGACTATGGAAGAAAGATAGGAATGTGAGAGAGAATTGTTGAACCTTATGCAATGAAAGGGGCCAATAACCTAAATGTAAACAAAAGACCTCGGTTTAGAAAATGAAGTGTGATTATAGGCTAAAAATATCCTTCTCCTACCAAAGATGGTCAAGTGATCTTTAGGCAAGATAGGATACCAAATTGAGTATCCACTATTTGGAGATGGACTTGTGATCCCAAATGAATGATAGGTGTTTTCTTGTGGATAAAAGGTCTAATCTTATAATCTCAGAAGGTGTTCTTATGCCAAAGTTTTTAGGTTTAAATGATCAAGCTCTCTAGAGGAAGTTTACAAATGGAAGACTAGAAATTTGGAAAAAATAAGGTTGATGAAGATGTGGTTGTCACTTATGTGGTTAACACAATCCTCACTTATTGGAAACAAAAACCTAGGATTTACTCCTGGGAAGGTAGACCAATTTCAAAGTTTTGCATTGTACTCAATTCTATTGTAGTAGTCTTCTTTATCTTCTTCTTTTTGGATGTCTTTGATAGCGTATCAAAAAAATTTATCACCACGTGCTAGGTTTTCCTTTCCTTGTAGAAAAATGGTTTGGATAGTTTCACTTTCTTATGTTTGACTTTGTTGGTCATGGCAGGAACAAAACAAAACCCAATTTCAAGCACAAACTGTGACTAGACTTAGCCAATTTCAAATGCTATACCAATATAGAACTCTTGAAAATAACCGTGAGTCAAGAGGACCCACTTACCATTGTTTCACTCACTAAAGTTTAGCTCACCATTTCACTCATTTTTGCACTTGTTTGATGTTTGGTGTTGGTTTTTGAATGTTTAAACAATTAGGCACACAAAACATGCCAACAATCCTAATAAGGCTACAACTAGGATGTACAAGGCTTATTTTAAAGGCATTCTCAATATACACAAGGTATGTGAGGCCCAAATCTATAGATGAAAGAAAATAATGCCACACAGCTGGGAGGAGACAAAAACCTAAATCTCCACCTCCACTTCCCAAATATATAAAGTTCTTTGAGGCTTAGCCAAGAGTGATAAGATTTTACTTCCAAGAGAATTATCTTTCGATTCACCTCCTGATTCTTATACTCCACTAGAACACTGGTGTTGAGGTCATCCCAAGGAGTGATGAAATCTCCAAGTAGGCATCCTTAAAAAAATAAAAAAATAAGATCACTTATTTCTTGTGCACCCAAGATCACCCAAAGGCATGACAAGAGAGAATATGTAAGTGGCCTTGAGGTTTAGAACAAACTTGTTCTTTCCCAATGAATCTTTAGATTTTGTAATCTAATTTGAAGACACACATGTTTATAGTATACAATGTTCTTTCCAACTTGAAATCATCATCAACATAAATGAAAAGTGCAAATTTGTCAACAAAAAAGTAAATCACTCATGAACATAAGAAAATTTTTGAAAATGAAATCAATTTCCTTTAAGACATTCAAGAGTATTTGAGTTCATTTTAAGCACCAATTCCAAATATTTGCTAGCCTAAGCATTCACATCAATTTCCTTAAGGTATTCAAGAGTGTGTGAGTTCATTTTAAACACCAATTCCAAATGTTTGCTAGCCTAAGCATACATTCCAATGAAAAAATTATTCATTCTCTTACATGCATTCAAGATTGAGTTTTCTACCTAAATATCCATTCCAATGAAATATGAATAAATTCCTTTAAGGAATTCAAGATTGGATGTAAAGTTTCCCTTTAAAACATTCAAGAATATGTTTGGATTTTACTCCTTAAATTGCACGATGCATTCAAAAGACAAGTGGTTATACCATGCAAGTTAATTAACTTTTAATCCTAAAGTGATGAAAATCACTACAAATTTTCTAAGTGATAAAAATACTATTGGCTTTTTTTAAGTCTTCCAAGGTTTTTTTCCTGTATGAAAACTTGTTAGTAATCCATGTAAACCACTAATCAACAAATAATAATGTTAAAAATTTTCACAATTCTATCAAAAAGTGCAGACAATAGTTCACAGGCACAAACAACAGTATGTACAGATGTCGAAATGTATAGATGCCAAAACTCAAAGATGCTAAAATGCATAGATGATAGAAGAAAAAAAGGTATGATTTTTTAGTCAAGTGGTACTTTTTTTAAGGCACAAACAATAGTCTAGGGTTACAGACACCAAAACACACAGATGACACAATTGCTCCAGCACACAACATAGATGACAGAACTCTAGGTAGAGATGATAAGGTATTATGTGTAGACAAGAGAATGAAAAACCTAGATGATGGTAAGTTAAGCACAGATGACAGATTAATTTTTCAAATCTAAAACCTGCCCACAATGTAGATGATAGAATAACCTATGTAGATGCCAAAACTAGGTTTTCAAATACAATGTGGGTAGTAGGGTAGAGATGCTAATTTGTGTAGATGCTAGTCTATGTAGATACTAATCTATAGAGACATCAAAACACAAAAAACACTACATTCAACACAAATGACAATGCAAGATTTTTGGCAACAAACTACAAATTCTTGACAAAATTTTGAAAAGAAAATAGGGATGTGGGTCCCACCGGGTATACCAAAATGTATACTAGAGAATTTGACCTGTTGGAAGACAAAGCAAAAAAAAAAAACATTAGTTGCACATAGATATTAAGATATTCAAAACAAAATGAAAGACAACTAATATTATACTTGAGTTTTGCAACTCTAAGCAACCTCAAACAACTCAACAAACGTACCCATGAGAGGCCTTGTTGGTGTGCTCTTACCAAACACAACTATGGTGAATCTCTTGATGTGAAAATGCAAGTGTGGTAATGAAACTATGCTATATGAAATGAAGAACACCTCAAACAATGGCTATGGAGGAAGCCATGTTTGAGAGCATTCAAGTGGATGTGGATATGGAATGCAATAAATAAAATAAGCTAATATGCAAGTGAAATGAAGATGTATATGCATGAACAAGTTAATCTAACAATGAAAATGTAAACTATCAACTACCAAAGGTTAGTATGCAAGCAACTCTAGAAAATCATATAAAGCTCAAATGGCAAACTAGCATGATAACAATGCATGTGAGGGAGATGGAAAATGTTTGAGACAAGGGCTCTATTTATAAGCTTGAGAGAGGGCTTGATGAGGTGGCATCTATGTGGTATCCACATAGATGCCATATGGGAGACATGTGAGCAAGCCATGCAAGTGGTCAACATTCAAAGCTTGCTCACACATGTGTGAGAAAACTTGGAGAGAGGAGTGGGGAACAAAGTTGTAAGAGGTGTGAGATGTATGAGCGGTGCAGAAGGTGTGAGTGGTCCTCACACATGTCTAAGCATACACTTAGGCTAAGAAGGGGGTTTAACAAAGTGATTAGGATGATTAAGTGGGATTAATAAATGGATAGGCTTCGAAGGATGAAAATAATAGGTATAGACTAAGCTTTAGGCTAGGTTTAAGATTAAATAAAATAAGATTTAAATTTAATCATAGGTTTAGATAAATTAATAAGATGGAGGGGATTTAAATAAATAAGATTTTTTAAAAAGGGGATTTATGGAGGATCATGTACTAAATAAATCTAACACATTAAGGCTAGAGGTATTTAAATTTAATTTAAATACCTTAGGAAAGTGAACCTAATTAATTAAATAAATTTAATTAAATAAGTAGAAGAATATGACAAATATAATTAATTAAAAAATAGTTAATTATAATGTCAAGGGAAATATTAAATAAATTAATATAGTCTTTTAGGACAATTTTAAGCATCTACAATATCGTCAACAAGGAGATAGTTGTAAGAATGAATAAGTAAACATTGACAACATCTTAATAATAGTTTTATACCTACGTAGTTGCAAACCTATAACCTAAGGATGAATTCATAAGTCATTTATGACTAGAAGACAAAAAAAAAGGATTATTGTTGAGAACAATAGCATTCAATACATTTTTGGATGATAATTAGAACTTGTGTGAATGATGGAATAACATGGAAAGTGATATGTGTATATGTATAGAGGATCATACTAATTTGGTGAGAGAGATAACACAACTTCAACTAGTGTAGAGATGGTGAAATTGATGTAAGAAAGTTTATGGGTAGATGTCCTAATATGTAATTATAAGTGAATTAAGCATAAGAGATTTGGTTTTGTAATTGTTACTCAAAGTATAACTCTACTGACACTAATGTTCCCACATGTATAGATTCTTCAAAAAGAAACCAATGTAACAACAAGAGGATTGAAGGGGACTCATTTTAGTATCCTCACATTTGCACTTTTGAGTGAGTTTTGATTAGGCCAAACCCCTTGGTATAGTAAACCCTAATCATAGGGTGGTGTTGATAAAGTGAGGTATGTAGATAGTATGTGGGATCAATCATAGGTTGAGTGGCATGGTCATTAGATCATCATCTAAAATCAATTCAAGATCCCTACAATGTTATTCGAAGACCTAAGATTTCCCTTTTCCTTCAGATACCCTGGTATGGATGCATTATGTTAGTAATGTAAATTTTGCAAGTGATCAGACTTATTTCCTTATTTGCCTGATTTCAGATTTTGGTACTCTTAATGTTCTTCCTTTTTTCCATCAGTGTGATGTGGGGCTATTTAGTGAACTATATTATTGATTATTTTATTTTACATCTTGGTTATGTCTTTATTTCTTGATTAAATTTTTTCTATTGTGGCCTCTTTATTTATTTTGCTTTAGACTTTTGTATTGGATGTTTCATCCTTGATGTGAATTTAAATTTTGAGGTAATTTCTTGTAAATTTTATTGGCAAAGTGACATTTCATGAGCCTACCAAAGGTACTCCTGAAAATCATGTGGATGCACAACATTGGGATATGGGGTTATTAGTGAGAGCATTCATGCTCCACCCTCTCCCAAGACTTTGAGAATAGGACTAGTGTTATCTATTGACTATTATGAGTAATGAAATTGCACCCCAACATAAATTTGGTTAAGATTACAAGTTAACCTAATGGACTTCTAGATGAAAAGGTGTAGGTGTAGTGATGGACCATTTAGTATCCTATCAAGAAATTAGTATGTTGTGGAAACTCTAAAGGAAAAGTGATTAACCTTGAATAAAGATCCATTTTTGCATTATAAGAAAACTCATTTAAGGGAGGCTTATACAGCTATTACCTTGAGAAGTAGGTATATAAAATTTGGAATATCTTATGATATTTTTATTATTAGATACTTTATAAGTATTTTATACTAGATTTGAATGTTGTTTATAAGTGACCAATATGTTTCAAGGAGTATTTGACCCTGGAAAATGTAACCATGTCAGAGCTATGGATTAAACTTCACTTTTAGTAAGAATAATTAGGTAAATATCTTATTTCCCTTGAGTATGTATATGAATTATTGATCATTATTTTTACAAGAGTAAATTTTGGTATAAGTCTAGACAAGGTCTAGCATAAGATGAACATTTTAGTTGTGCGACTTCTAAGAGGAAGTCAAAAGCTAGTGGGGGAGGATGTAAGGTCCCTCCTCGTATGTACTTATCAAATAAGAATCCTCTGTTAAAATCATTATAGGAGATTGAATCAGATATGAAGTATTGTTTTATGTTGTGAATGTCCTAATGAAATTGAGAGTAGTTGATACATCCATGTTTTAATAATTAGTGATTCAAGAACTGCCACATTATCTTGTCTATTTAAACATTAAAATTTCACTAACAATGTTATGAGGCATTTTCACCTAATGATGAGGGTGTTGATTTTGGTACCTTGATGATTAGGTTTTATGCTTTCATATAGTTTAGTATTCCTTAAATAGGTGATGTTTATGATGTTTAGGTGTACGCATGCCTAATGATGATTATTCTAGTATTTTAATTTGAATCAATGAATAGAGTTATGTTATATTGATTATGTAATTACTAATGACTAAATGTGTATGGTAAAATTAGAAAGGGTTATTTAAATGAAAGATTTATGTTTTGATTTATGTGCCTATCCAAATAAGTTTTAAATATATGCATGTGATTTTCTTGAGCTACTAATGTGTGAAATGAGTCTACAATATATATTAGTCAAGAAATCTAATGGAGAATCAAAACTGGACCCCATGTATCATTTGTAGAAACTAGGGTTGAGTCTTATAAAAGATGCATACCTCATTGTTCATATTTTATTTATATCATGAATTGAATGAATGTACAACTCTATAATCTTTAAGTGTTAATATTTTATAACAGTGACTTTTTAATGTCACTTGACACTCATGATTTATATATGCATTTCAACTTGATAGTTAGGGTTAACCAAGTAATCTAAGTTGGATTAGGTTAGTTGCCTTTTTTCTAATTAGTCTGTAATCAAGATTAATTAGCCTAATCAGGATTAGTGTTTAATTTTTATTTTTGAGGGTTGTTGGGAAGTCCAAAGTTTTTTAGGTATTTTGATATGTTTCTAATTAGTCCTAGAGGCCAAAAATAATGAAAACTAAGTACCTAAGGGGTATGGGTATGGGTTGGATGCATTTTCCACCCCTCTAGCCCCTTTTGTTGACTTTTATGGCTACCAAAATATGTTATTTTTGCTTTATTGCAAAAATTGAATGTTCCTCTATAAGTAGGATGAGTTAAGCTCCACCTTGATTTTAGCCTTATGACTTGTTGAGTTAGAAGACTCTAGAATATTTAGGCAAGTGGGGGAGTTATTGTATTTTAGGGAGTTGATTGAGTTAGTATCTTATTTAGAGGCAAATTTGAGAGAGGAAGGGTGTTCACCCAACCTCTAGTTTTAGAGAGCAATTCAAAATTAAAGGAGAAGGAGAAGGATGGAAAGCTCATCTCAAATTTATTCAATTTCCATAACCTTATTATGAAGGTAAGAATCTCTTAGCTCATGTTTTTCATGTTGTGTTTCATGCTTAAGTCATTTTGTTTGCATATGTATTGTTCATGTGGTTGTTGAATATATTTGGGAGGGATAAAATGGGTTTTCTTAAATGTTTTTCCTTTGTATTTTGATTTGATTTTTGAAAGGATTGTATGGTTTGTATTGACATTACTCACCATTGGATATGGTAGAAGTGGCATGCACGAGAGGAGGTCTTCAATTGGACTCCAACAGTGCAGAGTCTCTCCTTAAGATGAGGAGAAGGAGAGAGTAGGGTGTCAAGGGCCCCTACTCATCGGTACAAACCATGTTTTGAGTTTTGGAATTATGAAATGGAAGAACAAAAGTTCTTGTGATTATAACCCCAAAAGGGCACCTGTTATGGTATTGTGGCTGACATCTCTTGTTGGAAAAATCCACCTTCTTCCTAGTCTGATTCAATGATGAACCTATTGTGCAAACCTGCATGAGAGTGAATATTTTTAATTTTTCTTCATGTTTAGATTGGTTGTCTCCCGATCAATTTTTATTCTCTCCATGATCACCATGATGTGTTGCAGACTTTGTAATGATTTCCCTATTGTAGATCCAAGAAGAAATTCAGAAATGTTATTGAAATCTATATAAGTTGGGAGAATTATCCTCGGGATATTAATCCTATGTAAAAGTGGTATATTTAAACTCTTTGTTGAAATGGCTACAAAGTCAGGTTTGTTTCCTAGTTCTTTCCTAATCGAGCCTTTGAATTAGGTGGTTCAATAAAATAAATGAGAAATGACTGAACCACATTTGTTGATAAAAATTGAGTATTATTCCTGCTTATGATATTTCTAGTATTTTAGTTTTTTGCATATGTTACTTTAAATTAGATGTAATGATGTTTTACCTTACTATGGTATTTTATACTTTGGAATTTCATTCACTTGATTAAAATTAGTTGGATCAAATGATGAAATATAATTATGCAATTATAAGTTCCAAATATGTTAAAGAAAATTTAATGTTATGGATAGGATTTCGATTTACTTTTGTAATTATTAGGAAGCAAAGTAATCCTACGTCATCATTTAAAACAAAATATTTAAACTCAATGATTATAATCAATGTTTGAAAGATAGATATATATTTCCCTTGGTCAATTATGCAAATTGAACAATCCATTACTTAGAAATAAAATAATATGCTCTCCCTTGTTCATTTAAAAAACCATACTTAGATAAATATGGTCTTGAGAATATATATATATATATATATATATATATATATATATATATATATATATATATATATATATATATATATATATATATCCCTTTGTCAAAAAAAAGAACTTACATTCAAAATTAACACTTAGAAAAAGAAAAAAAAAACAATTTGCTTTCAAAAAAATTGAACTTGGCAAAAAAAAGTTACCCCATAGAGAAAATATGCCTCTAGAATTTGTATGGGAAAAATTTAATTGTCTTTCTTTCAATAGAGCATCTTAAAGATCCCTTTTAAATATCTTATTGGGTCATAAATAGATATTTTAAATTTAAACAAATAAGTTTTTTAAAAAAGAAAAGAATAAAAGAAAGTCAAAATATCCTAAATACCTTAATATCCTAACTACTTAACTTTATGACATAATTATTGTCTCCACCTTTATTCTTACCTAGAAAACTTTTAGACATAAATTCTTATCTTTTTTTCAAAGGCATTCAAAATAAATAAATTGCCTCACGTGCCCCTATGTCATATTTGACTTTTTTTTGGAAATGAACTAAGTAGGGCAAGTTATATATTAAAGTTTGAAAAAAATTAAAACTTCATTTCTGCCTAGCACCATGACTTGAGAGCCATGTGACATGACAATTGGTTGGGCAAATGAAAATGGAGAATAAATTTAAAAGAGCCAGGTTGTTTAAAGTTTCAAACCTTTTTTTTTACTATTTTTCCTCCCACTTGGGTCTAGGAGTACCTCTTTCCTTGCATGCCTTTATGTTTGCATTTTTCCTAAAACCTTGGGTAGCGTGGATGACTTGGAGATTCACCCATGTCTTGGGGAAAGGGGAAAAGACATGTGGCCTAAGGTTAAGGGGGTTGTTTATGATGGGTGTGGGTTAGGTTAGTAAGTTCTTATTTATTGACTAAAATTTTAAAGTAAGTTAGTTTGTGGTATAAGTTAAATTTAGTGTTATTTTATTTTTGTAATTTTAAAATAATATAATAAATGTTATATTTTTAATTAATGTTAGATTAGTAAGTTTTGAATAAAGTTTTAGAATTTAGTTAGGTAGTATGTGGGTTAGAGATTAGTATGTTTTTAATTATTAGTTTTCTTTGTTGTTAAAGTTTTAGTTAGTGTATTTCTTAAGTAATTTTAATTATTATATATTTTTTAAAATATGAGTATATTTTAACATTGGAATTTATTTCAGATTTAATAAAGTTTAGTTAGTTTTATTGTTAGTAGATTTTATCATTAGAAGTTATTTTATTATTAGTTAAAGGTAGTTAGTACTTTGTTAAAATTAGATTTTAGCATATTTAAACTAAATAATGGTAAACATTATTAGAGATAGTTTATTATTTCTTATTTAGTTTAACTTAAGTTTCATATAACTATTGATTAAATTATTTATGTGGTAAATTTAAAGACAATGAATTGGTTTAAAATTAATGTGGAAATGATGTTTAGGGATTATAATGATTATTTAAAAAGATGTATGTTTATGTTAGATTTAATTATGAGTTATTAGAAAAAATTAATTATGGAGTTAATTAATATTTTTGGTCGATTGTAAATTATGTCTACTAGTGGGTCTGGTATTATATTGTGTTGTAAGTATAATATTTTTAAAAAGTAATTAAATGAAATAATGTGTTAGATATTTTAATTAATTGAAATTGAATTGTTTAATTTAATTAATTGATTTAATAATGAAAGATTATTTTAACGAATTATTCCTGGATGTTGATTTTAAACTAAATGGAATATCAGGACATTGTTAGGAGAATCCATATCTATCTTACATTATACCTATACATTAACTTGTGAAAACAAACATATCAAACTTAGTGGTGTTATTAAAAAAATTTATTAAAAAAATTATGAGTGTTTTGCCCCTGTATTTTGGACATGACACTTTCCATGGAGAGGTAACACAAGATGAAGAATGTGAATCATAGTTACGTTAGTTATAGTTAAAAGAACAAAATGCTGAAAGTGATCATATAATTGAGAATGAGGAAGGATGTGATGATGTGATGTCTTCATACAAGTCAGATGCAACAAGAGAAAAATAAAGCAATGGTGGAAGTGAATATTCATATGAAAGTGAAGATATGATTTATTTTTTTGAATCTGAAAGTGAAAGTGCATCTCATTTGTTGCATTGTACAAACTAGTTAGTCAAGGAAGAATTTGAAAATGGTTTGTCCTCAAGATATGAAGATAAAGAAATGGTGAATCCAATTGATGTTAATGAATTTGAATATGAAGATCTCAAGGAAGGGTTGTCAAGTGTTTTTACATCAAACAATAAAGTTGCAACATGTAGTGAAGAGTTTAGGAATGAATCATGGTCTATCCATAATGATTATCCTAAACAAGATAATGTAATTATGGATACTATATGCATGGTAGAAGAGATAGAAAGTGAGTCTTCATCAGGCTCTGATTTTTCTTCATATGCTAATAGTAAGAGGAAATGGGTAATAGTTTCAAGGTTTATACCAATGCTTTATATGATGAAGATTTTGATGATGATCAGCTCATCTCTTTTCAAAATTTTCAAAGAGGATCCTTGCATGGAGTTATCAATCCATTGTTTGAAGAGGATGTGGAGGTTTTAGATTTAGTCGAGGATGATTTTAATGGTGACACACTATCATATTGTTGTAACAAATCAGATTGTTATTCTTCCATATGTGATAATGAATATTCTAATGATGTTGTATTTTGTGAGCTTAAAGATGAGGTGCTTGATGAAGTTGTCTTTGAAAATAAGCCAACACTTTATACTAAGTTTTATGATGATTCATATGAGGTAAGAGCTAATCAGCATTTCAATTATGATTATGAGGGTGAGGGGTTAGATGAAATGGTTATTGAAAATCTACCTGCACCTTGCGAGGATTTTTATGATGAATGCTTTAATGTGACTAATCCATTTGCTAATTGCGAAGAAACAATATAGACCCCTGTACTAGTTTCATTCATTGATAAGGATAACATTGGTGAGTATAAATCTAAACACTCATTTGAATGTCAACTGTTTATACATAGAGATACACAATTTTAGGGTGTGTCTAGACCTTTTCCCAAATTTGATTGCATGCATAATTCATCTTTTGAAGATAGTTATCAGTTTGATCCTAGTATATATGAGCATGTTGATCCCTATTTTTATAGTGAGCATTATGTTAAGGATGTTCTTAGTATGCACTATGAAAGTCATGAAAATTATTTTGTTTTACCAGTTGAGCTAATTAAAAATGTTGATATGTTGGGTGAAACAAAGGATAATGAAAGTTCCAATTTACCTCAAGGAGATTTTAATGAGAATCAAATATATGATAGAGGTAAGAAGTTTGGAAAATTTTGGGTGGCCAGGGGTCACCAACTTGTACAGATAAATTAAATTCCTTATTTTTAGTAAGTTGTTCAAGAAAATTTTGAGTGGTCTGATTCCTTGAGAGATATGATTTCTTGCCATGCCCTCAAGATTCATGCATCCATAGATAGAGCCACTAATAGCTCCTTTTTCCACTGATGATAATTTTTTAAATTTTGTGGGAAAAATATTTAAGTTTTTTGATAGGGTTATGTTTATATTATTCCCATTCACAATTTAACCCTAGAAAATTTGCGTGGTCTCCATTATTGTTGATCCATAACCCTAGGCCATATAAGTGAGTGGGTTTTTATTTTTTCTTGCACATTGTTTGTTACGATGTCACGATGGAGGGTTAGCGAAATATCATAAACATGGGTTGTAACCTATTCCAATATCACAATTAATGTTGTGTCATGATATTGTGGACAAAATTTTGAGCCTTCCTGATCACATAATATCTTTTATATCATATGATTGTATAACCTTTTATTTTGTCTACATTGTGGTCTTCTTCAATATTACAATGAAGGGCTTGTCGTGGTATTGGGAGAAAAGAAAAGGAGTGGTTATGATCCTATGCTAAGGTTTTTTTCATTAGATCATGAAGTGAAAGATGGAGGTCTATGATCCCATGATGTAGTCGTATTGTTGGGAATGTCAAAAATGAAGTGTGTGATGCTCTGAAGCTTGTCGTATGGTTGGGGACTTTAAATGTATGAGCTATGGTATTACAATATCATCGTAATATTGTAGACTCATAAATTTCAAATATTTCAAACACATGAGGATGTGAGGCATGCTTGGGTGGTGATGGAAAATTGGATACTGACACTTGGTACAAAGTGACAATCAGGGAAAGGAAAAATGAATATAAAAATCAATTCAGAGATTTCAACTCAGTATTTCAAATGGTTTAAAGAATTAAATTATTAAAAATGTTTCTATATAGTTTTTACTATATAGTCATTTAAATTTTTATTTTTAGCTCTATTCACAGTTTGGGAACCATATTTTCATTTTAGTCTTAGGGGCACAAATTTCATCCAAAATATGCAGTATAATATACCATTGGAATTGGGAAGAAGTAAATTTTTCATTTTTATAGTCCATTTTTGTGCAAGTGTGTACTAGAAGTGGCTATAGGAGGATTTATAATTTTGGGGGGTTCTCAGTGAAAAATGCACAATTATGTTTCCAGCTTGATTTGATATCAAATTTTAATTAGATTTTCTTAATATATGATTTCATCATTAGTTATAAAGGGAGATTTGATGCTTTTAAATGCAGGTAGAAGTAATTATGTTTTTTTGGCAACAACACAAGATGAATTTCATGGTAAAATAAAATGTGACCAGCTAAATCAAATTTTGAGCCTCAAGTAGATTTGACTTGTACCTGATATTTTCTTCATGAGATATTTTGCTAGTTTCTTTAGTGAGATATATTAGATATTTTTGCTGCTTCATTTATGGTTTTTGGTTATAGGAAGATGAAGAAGATAATTTTCAACAACTTCAAATTGAAGACATTTCTAGGGGGACAGATGTCAATTTTAGATTACAGACCCAAAAATATCTTCTCTACTATATATTCTCCCTCTCTCCTCTTTGTAAGGGTTCCAATTTTTATGACTGGTGAGACCACAAGGTTGGCTCTAGTTTTAGAATTGTGATACCATTTTCCTAGTGTTCCTCTATTGTGAATAGTAGTATTGTATTTTTTTTGAAGCATTGTTATATTACACATTCATTCTTTGTGTATTTTATGAATCTTGGCATATAGATGATGTATTGGTTTCAAAGAAGTTAATGCAAGAGTTTCATTTCTTTTAGTTTCATTCTGATTCTCATCTCCTCTCTCTATAATTTACAATGTTTTTTGGTTTAGGGACAAAGTACTTAATAATTAACCCCTTTTGCAACTCTTTAAAGATGTATGTCTTATGTGTTTTTCTATTGGAACAAAGAACCAAGTAAATTCTTAATACATCTGACAAGGTTGCTGGTTATTTGAGGAGGATATTATAATAAGTATGAGGTCTTTGTGAACATTGATTTCTATTTGCAAGTCAAATAGATAGATCAGATGTCTAGATATATGAGTATATTAGGATTTCCATCTGTATGTTAAGGTTTAGTTGATGCCCAATGGATATGAGATTGGTCAACTTAGGGATTGCATGTCCTATGTTGTTGCATACCTAGGTTATGCTGAGTTACAAACCTTAATTAAATATCTTTCCCTTTATGTTTAAGGAGCTAAAAGGTTTTCCCTCACTTGGTTTATCAAATCCATGTGTTCTATTATTAGCTATTTCACCCATGAATGCTTGCATAAACATAGAAGGTTAAGGGATTTTATCTATTATCAAGATTTAGTTATATGCCTTCACACTGGTACCATATAAAGAATATGAGGTCCACCCACCTAGGTCTTACAGAGCTTGAAGAAGAAGAAGGAATTATCCTTATAGTTGGCCCAAGACTGTAGTCAAGTGCATCCATTATAGGAATTTGCTAACCTTACATGTAATTTTCTAGTTTCTTGGTTATTTTCAAAACTATTAAATCAAGAGCCAACAAAATTGTGACTCTACTAGGGACACAAGTTGTAAATGCTTGATAGGGAGCTAGAAATCTTTGATATGTTGTGCATATTTAGTTTTGTATGCAAGGTTTTGTGTCTCACAATTGTTCCTTATTCTTGACAATAGTAACTTTGAAGATTAGTAACAGATAAGTAAACACAAAGTATTGTTGTGCATTTAAGAATCAAGAATAGGTTTTCTTTCACTTTGTTAAGGGTGTGAAATTCTAAGGTTGTGTGTGAGTTTTCAAATACCTTTTATAAATTCTAGACTAGCTTGTTGTTTTGTGCAAGTTGGGAAAATCATTTCTCACTTAGTGAGTGGCAACTCAAAGTTATATCTATGCACTAGTGCAATTGTGAAGTTGAGGGTATTGTGGAGGTTACAATAGTTGGAATGCATATTTGAAGAAGTCATCTCATGCCCTTGGAAATGGTTGTGAAGAAAGTGGGTGATGTTATGCAAGAGCTACTAAACCAAGACAAGATTCAAATCTGCTATTATTCATAGCATTAAAGAAGGTTTGCAAGCATCACATTTAAGGTATTTTCCTCTTTCTTGAGATTTCCTTTCAGGAAAGTGTTACACAAAAGGTTCCTCCATCAAGTGATATTTTGGCACTAAGTAGGACAAGCATTGAATGCATCTCAGCATATTCTATGAAAGATTGTTTCAGAAAATGTACTTTCATCTGGGAATATGTTAGAGATTTAAGTTGGTAGATGAATTTTCAAATCTACAGCAAGCTATAAATTCTAAAAGTTATTTTGGTGAGTTGTAAGTCTGCAAGAGATGGAAGATTACTTTTCACCTAGTATGCAATCCATTGACCAAAATCATAGACCTTTTTCTACCAAGAGATACATGCCATTATTTTTCAATGGTATCTATAGTTTCCCAAATGTCATTCCTAATGATATTAGAAAATATTTGCCTAAATTCAGTGGGAACCATACTATTTTAGCTAGTCATCATGTTCAAGTTTTTAGTGATCTGATGGGTGACAATGAGATTGCTTATGAGGATGTTCACATAAGATTATTTGTTCAAAATTGAGTAGGTGATGCTAGAGACTGGTTTTCATTTTTACTAGTGTGTTCTATTTCATCTTTGAGTGAGTTGCATTCTACCTCCATGGAGCATTTTGGAGAAAGGGTAAGCATATCTTATTCATATAGTAAATTTTTAAGGATTCATATTGAGGATGGTGAACTTTTTCCTCAATTTAATATTAGATTTGTAAGAATCTTGAATGAGATCCCTGAGAAGTGTAGACTGGAGGATCACGTATACCTAATTCTTTATCTTGATGCATTTGATAAGAAAATGAGTTATCAGTTAAGGGATAAAGAACCTCAAAATTTATATCAAGCTTTTATGACTACTATGGATATTAAAAATAATTTGAAATATGGATTGACTAGAGGTCATTTTTCTATGAATGATTTCTGGTATAATGGTTATGAAAGAAAAGTTGAACATAGTGTTGACACTTTAATTTTGAATAAGAATGTCAACACTCCTACTAAAATGTATAATCAGATTGAAATTTCAAATCAGAATATGTGTGTAGAGAAGAATGAGTCTATTGAAAATGAAGACACATATGTTTGTGATGTTACAACAATAAGATGATTTTTAGAGTTTGATAAAAATAAGCAATATGATGATATTATAGATCAAGGATTAGCTACAACAATGAGTTTTTGTAGTACTGATTATGTATATGATCATGTTGCTGATGTTTCTAAATATGAAGTTGCTACATCTAGATCTTAGTCTTATGCAAGTGAGAAGGCTAAGAGTTACGCCTCTGATGATGAGTTCAATGTTGCTGATCCAACTTTCCATGAAGAGGTAACACAAGATGAAGAATGTGAATCAAATTTATCTCAGTCATAGTTAGAAGAACAAAATTCTGAAAATGATCATATAATTGAGAATGAGGAAGGATGTGATGATGTGATGTCTTCATACAAGTCAGATGCAACAAGAGAAAAAGAAAGCAATGATGGAGTGAAGATATGATTTAGTTTTCTAAATCTAAAAGTGAAAGTGCATCTCATTTTTTGCATTATATAAACTAGTTAGTCAAGGAAGAATTTGAAAATGGTTTGTCCTCAAGATATGAATATAAAGAAATGTTGAATCCAATTGATGTTAATGAATTTGAATATGAAGATCTCAAGGAAGGGTCATCAAGTGTTTTTACATCAGACAATAAAGTTGCAGCATGTAGTGAAGAGTTCAGGAATGAATCATGGTCTGTCTGTAATGATTATCCTAAACAAGATAATGAAGAGAATGTAATTATGGATACTCTATGCATGGTAGAAGAGATAGAAAGTGAGTCTTCATTCGGTTCTAATTTTTCTTCATATACTAAGAGTCTCCATGACGAGGAAATGGGTAATGGTTTCAAGGTTTATACTAATGCTTTTATATGATGGAAATTTGGATGATGATCAGCTCATCTTTTATCAAAATGTTCAAAGAGGATCCTTGCATGGAGTTATCAATCCATTGTTTGAAGAGGACATGGAGATTTCAGATTTAGTTGAGGATGAGTTTAATGGTGACAAATTAGATTATTACTCTTCCATATGTAATAGTGAATATTCTAATGATGTATTTTTTGAGCTTGAAGATGAGGTGCTTGATAAAGTTGTCTTTGAAAATAAGCCAACACTTCATAGTAATTTTTATGATGATTCATATGAGCTAAGAGCTAATCAGCATTTCAATTATGATTATGAGGGTGAGGGGTTAGATGAAATGGTTATTGAAAATTTGTCTACACCTTGCGAGGATTTTTATGATGAATACTTTAATGTGACTAATCCATTTGTTGATTGTGAAGAAACAATGGAGATCCTTGGATTGGTTTCAATCATTGATAAGAATAACATTGGTGAGTATAAATCTGGATACTCATTTGAATGTCAACCATATATACATAGAGATACACAATTTTAGGGTGTGTCTAGCTTTTTTTCCCAAATTTGATTGCATGCATAATTCATCTTTTGAAGATAGTTATCAGTTTGATCCTAGTATATTTGAGCATGTTGATCCCTATTTTCATAGTGAGCATTATGTTAAGGATGTCCCTAGTATGCACTATGAAATTTAGGAAAGTTATTTTGTTTTACTAGCCGAGCTAATTGAAAATGTTGATGTGTTGGGTGAAACAAAGGATAATGAAAGTTCCAGTTTACCTCAAGGAGATGTTAATGAGAATCAAATATATGATAGAAGTAAGAAGTTTGGAAAAGTTTACGTGGCACAGGATCACCATCTTGTATAGATAGATTAAATTCCTTTTTTTTAGTAAGTTGTTCAAGAAAAAATTGACTGGTCTGCTTCCTCCAAAGATCTAATTTCTTGCCATGCCCACAAGGGGCATGCATCCCTAGATAGAGCCATTGAGAGCTCCTTTTTCCACTGATGATAATTTTTAAAATTTTGTGGGTAAAATATTTATGTTATTTGATAGGGTTATGTTTATATTATTCCCATTCATAGTTTAACCCTATAAAATTTGTGTGGTCTCCATTATTTTTGATCCCTAGCCCTAGGCCATATAAGTGAGTGGGTTTTTATTTTTCCTTGCACATTGTTTATTACGATGTCATGATGGAGAGTTAGCAGAATATCGTAAACATGGGTTGTAACCTTTTCTGATTTCATGATTAAGGTTGTGTTGTGATATCATGGATTAAATTTTGAGCCTTCTTGATCACATTATATCTTTTGTATCGTATGATCATATAACCTTTTATTTTGTTTGCATTGTGGTCTTCTCTAATAGTATGATGAAGGGCTTTTTGTGGTATCAAGAGCAGAGAAAAGGGGTAGTTATGATCCTATGCTAAGGTGTTTGTTCTCAAATTGTGAAGTGAAAGATGGAGGTCTATGATACCATGATATAGTCATATGGTTGAGAAGGTAAAAAATAACCCATAGATATGAAACAAAGAACAATAAACGCAACAATTTTTTTTTTTTTTTTAATTATTATATCAACTTATTACAACTAAAAATACATAGATTGAACCACTCTCAATCTAAAAACCTCAAAATGAAAGATGATATCATCCAAGTACATATCCATTACAATGCGAATGCATATAGAGTTCAGTATAATAATGAAGTACAACATCTTTCTTAATCACTAATGCCCAACATATGGACCCTACAAGTAATTAAAAATTGGTTCAAGAATAAACTTCAATAGTCATCCTTAGCTACTTGCTAATCAACTTGAAGCACCTGTAAAACATACAGAAATACAACACAACACAAAAAAGGTGGCTCACTACAAACTGAGTTGAAAAGAGTAATCCACCTGCTACATGTTAGAATAAAAATATACATAACCATAATGTAGATATCTGATCCACTTAACATAGTGCAGTTGCAAAATTAATATGCAAGAAGTAAACATTTACTTAACAATGAAAAATTAAACTCACACTAAGAATAACCCGTAAATGAATCATATATACACTGAGGTGTCATCGTTATGGCACTAAGATTCTGCATCCATGTAGGGTATGCCCATAGCCAACACATAACAGTATTCTCTATTATACTTGTCAATGATAGAATAGAGATATGCCTTGTTCTCCGTACTTAACCATATAGGTTTAAGTCATAGGCAAGGCCAATTATCCTTTTATATGTAATTAACCCACCCAATTTATTTTAAAGTTATCACTAAATTAATTAACTAAATAGGATAAACCAAATTCAGTCACCTCAATAGACATTCATCATAGGTATTCTTAAAATACACATCAAATAGATATACTAATAATGTACATGCAACAGATATAAAATCAGTATACAACATGATACTACATCCTTTCATCTATTTGTAACTTATCTTATTCTGCCAATTTCAAAGGTAAATATAGATAATTATAACAACAGAAATAGAAACCTATAAAATCAAGATAATGCAAATACAATTAAACTGTTATCTCAGCTTAATGGTACGTACTTAACGTTAATACTATACAATTAACTTCCTACTGACATAATCATGTACATCTAACTTTGAAATGACCAAGATAACAAATCAGAATGCATATGATATTCTTGCTTTAATGACGTATCATCAAACATATTTCATAGAATTTGTCTCAGTACTTGTAACAACTTTCATTTTAATTATGAATTGAAATACATCTTTGTAATAAAAGATTTCTAATTTACAAATTTTAATTTCATAACATCATATGAATGTTCATCGGAATGCTTCATAACATAATCGAACTAATTTAATCATGACTGGTAGACTTCTCCAAGTAATGTTTTATTAAAAAGGACATCAATAATGATACCATGTATTCAACATTAATTCCAATATCCAAATGCAAATTCTACTTATGGACAATTCATAAGCTAACACCAATTTTTGAATTTGCACCAACTATTTAAAAATATGCTACTACCCATAACCAGAATCTTAATAACATATGAAACTATGAAATTGAATCAAATTATTATGCTATTTACATAGGTACTGAACAAATTCTAGCATACCAACAATCGTAACTAACTAGAATGGAAGTTCACCATGTTTTAAGATGCACACTTATTGTTCAACATAATTTTCATTTTGGACATTAAGTAAGAATAGCTAAGTAATTTTTTTTACTATCACAAATACCTTATACAATTGTGAATGAAACCAAATCATATGCACAATTCAATAAACAATAGTTGTTATAACTTGATACCTTTCTACATTCTTTCATAACTTAATGAGAAATTATGCTGTCACAGTGATATATATCGACTTGTTCTCCAATTTTCCTTTTTACTATTTCAAAAAGATATCATGGCTGGTGTTGATAACAATAATATTACAAAGTTTCCAATTATCATAAGACACCTATTGCTAATGATAAGTAATTCTAACACAACAATTCTCCATGGCATCAACTACCAACAACACATAATACATTATGCTGACCAATGCTATTACAACATTTTATAAATTTTGAGCTAACCATTTGACCAAATGCCCTCCCACAGTTTAATGTAGATGTCTGAAGGTTTATCTATGTTTTAGGTTCATACAACTCGCATAACACATAAAACTTTAAAATACTGATATATAAAAACAATCACTATGGGTTGGACTGAGTCTCATACCTGTATATATCTATATAATTCATAAGTCAGGCTCAGTTTTTATACCCCAATTCTTACCACGAAATAGAGAATCATCCACTCTAACTCTCATAATGCTGACTAAGTATGGCGAATGAAAAAACATTCCAAATTAAACTTATACCTTAACTTCCTGCAAATTATATGACAAAATGCCTCGGCTATAACTATACAGTTCTACATTATTCAGTTTCAAACTAATAGTCAAGAGCATGTATATCAAACACAATATGACTCGATGGAAAACATAAGTCGGTTAATATCTATACAATTGTTTTACCCAGAACCCATGCCAACTAAAATCCCAAACAAAAACACTTGCTTAGAATTCTATAATTAATTTTGCCTCGAGCATATGTAAATTGTTTACAAAATAACAAATAACGATATGCATCAAAACTTGAAACACATAGAGCTTGCCCCAATGGAACCTGAAACATCACAATATAACTCATATCCATAACATATAACAAAAATGCTACAGCATGCTATGTTACCATGGCAATTTTCACCATACCCACATCCAAATTTAGAAATATACAGAGTTCAACAAGTTTATTGCCGACCCTGCATACTCCCACCCTTCGGTGTCGATATGCGAAACCATAAATAAATCATCTTTTAACAATATAGTTTACAATTTCAAATGAAACACACACTACAAAAAGAGTATAGGGTTTAAGAAAGGCCCCCTACCTCAAAATCTCAGTAGATGAACAAAACGCTCAGCTCAATTCTTTGAAATACAACTCGTATCCAAAGCCCCAAATGCCAAATTGATAAACTTGAGAGAAACCTTGACAAAAGAATAAAAGAAGCTATGTGCAATACAACATACTTAGCCTCATAAAAAAAAGCTTCTTCCCAACCATGTTACCTATTCAATAGCAATAGCTCACAGGTGTTTCACTTCACAAAGCAAGCGGCCCAAAACCTGGCCAAAATCCAACAATCTCAAAACCAAAATGAAATGGCTGACCCATTCCTTAAGTGCCATTATTTCCCACAATGATGCATTAAATTCAACTGCACGACTGAGTACAATGACAGTCCAAATCCATCGCCATATTTTTGCTTTCAAAACCATTAACATATTACCATTTCATGGCATTTGAAACCCACTAGGGTTTTAGAAAATGAATCTTCATTAACATATAATATATGAAAAACACAAGGACCTCATATGTAATAACAACTGTGGAAATATCTTATTATTACAAATTTCAACTTAAATATTTCACACTTAAATTTATATAAATATATGTGTGATTATTTCACACCTATATTTATATGAATTTTGTGTGTGAATTGTCAATATATTAAGTTAACATAAATTGAATTAGAAATACTATGCCAAATAACATATTACTTCAATGTTAAGGTCATGCAACTAACATCAAATTAAATTCACTTCCATCCAACTCAAACATTAGTATCAGTTTTGAGTTCAAACATGCACTAAGAATCAATGTAATCAGCCAGTTCAAAATAGCTGAATACTTATTACAATAAACTGCCATAAACAAATAGTGATCACTATAACTGTATCAACACAAGACCAAAAATTAACAAACTAAATTTAAAAAATTGATAAAAAAAGTTTGATAATATCATAGCAATGAACTTCAATCACAACCACAAACTGAAGAAAACAAAGAGAAACAGGAAGGAGTAAGATTAGGCATGACATCCTCCCCCACTAGTTCTTGACTTTCTCTTGGAAGTCAGCAAATAAGTGCGGATGAGCTGCTCTCATCATATCAGTGTCCTCCCAAGTAGGAGATGTTTCAACATTGGGGTCCCATAGGATTGTTACCTATCTTATTTCTCTTCCTCTTAAATTCATAGTTCTTCTTTGCATGATCTGCACTGGTTCTAGCATGATCTGACTATCCAAAATCTGCAAATTTTTCCAATCAAGTACGTGAACAATATCAGGTATATACTTACGCAAAACTAAAACATGAAAAACATTATGAATGTGTGAAAGACTCAGTAGCAAGGCAAGTTTGTAGGCAGCAGGTCCAATCCGTTCCAGAATTTCAAACGGACCTACAAATCATGGTGCTAACTTGGATCCCTTTCCATAGAGAATTGGACTTTTACGCGGCCTTATCTGGAGAAACACTTTATCACCAGCCAAGAATTAGCAGTCAATTCTATGCTTATCAACATATTTCTTTTGTCTATCTTGAGCAGTAATAAGGTGCTCTCTAATCCTCTTAACCTACTATTCCAAATCTTGCAACATATTAGGTCCTAAAAGAGTCCTATCTTCCAAATTATCCTAGCTGAGAGGTGTCCTACAAGGTCTACCATATGACACTTGAAATGGTGCCATACCTATGGAACTATGATATCCATTGTTATAATTGAATTCAACCAAGTGTAGATACTCCTCCCATTTATTCTGTCTATCCATTACATACATCCTAAGCATGTCTTCCAAAATCTGGTTGACATGTTCAGTTTTTTCGTCTGTCTCTAGGTGATAGGCTGAACTAAAATTTAGCTAAGTAGCTAACTCTCACTGCATGGATTTCCAAAGAGATGAAGTAAACACTGGATCCCTATCAGAAATAATTTTTTTAGGAATTCTGTGTAACTTAACTATCTGCTCCATATATATCTTGGCAACCATTGTTGCATTATAGGATGATCTAACTAGAATAAAGTGAGCAACCTTTGAAAATTGGTCCACTACCACCATAATAGCATCATGCCTATGAACTCTCATAGGAAATCCAATAATAAAATCTATCGAAATGGTGTCCCATTTCCATTCTGAAATACTATGTGGCTATAATAATCCCATAGGGTGCTGATGTTCAGCCTTTACCTGCTGACATTCCAAGCATCGAGCCACAAAATTTGCTATGTCTCTCTTCATTCTAGGCCAATAATAATGTTGCTTAAGGTTAGCATGCATTTTCTTGACACCTGGATGGGCCGAATATGGTGCTTTGTGGGCCTCAAACATAATCAGATTTCTCAAATCACCTAACTCAGAAACGTACACACTCCCTCTATACAATAGTAAACCTTCAGAATTCACTGAATACCCCTCAAAATGCCCTTCCAAGATGATGCCATTATCCAAAATAGCCTTAACATCCTGAAACCAATGATCTGCGAAAAGGTTCTACAAAATCTTATCCTTAAGATCCACTGTTAAGATTAGAGAAGATAATTCATGTTGCCTTCTGCTAAGTGCATTAGCAACCACATTCTCCTTCCCTTGGACATATCTAATCTTGAAGTTGTATTCACATAAGAACTCCATCCATCTTTGCTGCCTAGCATTGAGGTGTGGTTGTGTGAAAAGATACTAAAGGCTTCAATGATCAGTATGTAACTCAAACCGTTGACCCAGAAGGAAATGCCACCACTTGGTCAAAGCATGCACAATCGCAACAAGTTCAAGATCATGAGTAGGATAGTTCACCTCATGACTCTTTAGCTTTCTAGACTCATAAGCTATAACACATCCATCCTACATCAACACTGCCCCTATGCCATCCAAAAATGCATCAATACAAACCACGAACTCCTTAGCAAAATTTGGGACTGCTAGGACTGGTGCACTAGTCAAACATTCCTTAAGTTTCTAAAATGTTGCCTTGTATTCATCTGTCCACAAAAATTTCTTCCCTTTTCTCTAAAGAGATGTGATAGGATGTGCTATTCTAGAGAAATTTGACACAAATTTGCGGTAATAGCTTGCTAAGCCCATGAAACTTTGAACCTCGAACACATTCATAGGTATTGGCCAATCAACAATAGCCCAAATTGATGGGGACACAACCCAAGAACAGAATGGAAACAATAGAAAAGGGAAATTATATTAACTAAGAAAATAAGCTAGTACAAATAGTACAAGAAAATGAACTTCAAAACATGCCCTAAGGGCTTACAATAGCATAAATCTGGAGATAATTTCTCCTTATGGTACCTCCTCTCAAACTCCACTCCGAACTACCTTTTACAATGCCAAAAATCTCCTTAAATAGACCTCGGAGGGTTAAGGACTAGGAGCACATTCTAGAAAGTGCTAGTAGGCATCCACTGACCAAATAGAAGGTTCTAGAAGTGTCGTTAGAAGTCGGTGTAAATCTAGAAGAATCCAGAAATAGTAATCAAACTTCCGGGAGGCATAACTTTTGAACCGTAGCTCCGATTAATGAACTGTTTCCATTTTTGGAAAGCTCTCAAAGTTCTCTATAGCCCTATGGACAAGCTTCGCTCATCCCTATTTTTTGGCCCTTTTTGAGATCATTTAACCTAACTTTGAAGCATTCTTAGGAGGTCTCCAAAACTCAAAAAATTGCAATAACTTTCAAACTGTGGGGCCTTTTGACCTGATTCTTTTTCTGGAATGCTCTAAATCACAATTACATTCATCTAGCCAATTCACACCTTCTAGGTCACCAAAATGATGGCCAAATTGCATGCTCCTATTTTTTCAGGATTTTCAAACACACTGATAGTGGAACTGTGAGAGTTGGAACCTTTATTTGACCCAAATGGGTATCCAAAAATTTAAAGACATGAAACAGAAACTAAGTCTAAGTACATTTTTTTGGGTGACATAGGATTGCCCTTATACCTCTGGATGCTCCTGCATCACAAATTTTGGATGGATCTACATAAATTCCATCCCCAGAAATGATATGCCCCAAGTAACAAATCTTCAATTTGAAGAATTTGCACTTCTTAGGATTGGCATACAGTCTGTTCCTACGAAGGCATTCCAAAACTTACTCTAAATGTTGCTCATGCTCCTCAGCAGAGTTAGAATACACCAAAATATAATCCAGAAAAACCTCTACAAACTTGTCTAGGTAAGTTCTAAACACACCATTCATTAGGCTCATAAAGACAGAAGGTGCATTTGTTAATCGAAAAGGTACCACTGTGAATTCGTAGTGCCCATATTTGGTGTGAAAAGTTGTCTTATGAATATCAGCTTCCTAGATTCTAAGTTGATGATACCTGGATTTTAGATCAATCTTCAAAAAGACCCGGACACCCTTGACTTGGTCAAATAAGTCATCAATTCTAGGCAAAGGATACCTGTTCTTAATAGTGACCTTGTTTAACTGTCTATAATCGATACAAAGTCTTAAGGAGCCATCTTTCTTCTTGACAAAGATTATTGGAGCACCCCAAGGCAATACACTAGGACAAATCAAAACTTTCTCCAAAAGCTCCTCCAACTAAAATTTAAGTTTGACAAGCTCTTGAGCTATCATTCTATAAGGAGTCTTGGAAATTGGTTCCATTCCTGGCACTAAATCGATTCGAAAATGAATTTCTCTTCTCAGAGGTATTCCAGGAATCTCCTCAACAAAAACATCCAAATTTTTTTGCAAGTCTAGATGATCGAGAGAAGAAATCTTAACTATAGAATCTTCTATGTCATTTACCAAAATGGCAAACAAAATATAGCCTTTTCGAACACACTTTGCCATCTATTCCTTGCCCTAACCACAGGAATTCCACTATTTGCAACTAACGTAGAAGAAATAAATGAGTTTGTAGCTCTAGAGTCAAATACGATAGATACTTTCATACCTTGAGTATTACCTTGAGCTTTTATAATCGTGTTCTGGTGTTCGGCCTGCTTCTGATCTAGGGTTGCAAAGATATGGTGGTTCCTGGTAGAATCACCAACTGCCACTTTAAACCTAGCTAGCTTAGGTCCAACCTTCAGCTTGTCCCAGTTAGGGCACTAAGACTGGTAATGACCTAACTATCCACAATGAAAACACTCAACAAATTTCCTAAATCCCATGTTCTAACTAGAAGGATTAGGAGATAGTTTATTACTTTGCACACTCTAAGGGGGTTGAGATGGTCTAGGCTTTTTAGAACCTTTGGAATCCACCTGAATACCCTAATTTCAAACTACTTTGTGGAGGCTTTTGATTCATACTGACATTCGGGTAGGTGGATTTATGCTAGTTTTGTATGAAGCCCCATGATAACCAAACTTCATCTCAATCAGCTTTGCTTGCTCTGAAGCTTCTTGCATAGTCAAAGGTCAGAAAGTCCTCACTTCCTCCCCAATCTTGGGCATAAGCCCTCTGATGAAGTGTTGTATCATGGCCTTATCATTTTTAGCCCACCCAGAAAACTTTTTAAGCTCGTAGAACCTACGTTCATAAGCTTCCATTGTAGAGCCAGACTGCATAATCTGAAAGAACTCCTCTGCACAAGCTTGATGCCAATATTCAGACATAACCCTCTTCTTGAATCGCTCTACAAAGAGCTCCCAAGTAACAAGAGAGATATCAATTCCCAATTTCTCCAACTCTTGTTCCCACCACAAGGAACCAAAACACCTCAAATGCATAACTGTCCATCTTACCTTCACGTTACTCAAGTAACGGTGTAAGACAAAGCATCACTCAATATTCAGTATCCAAGCTTCTACCGCTGTACCCCTGTTTCGTACCATAAAATAATGGCCATTTCATCTTGGAAAGATCCTTGAGCTAAGCTCTTCCCACTAGATCATCCTCTATAGGAAGGTTAATACCCTACACAAGAGGTCTCCTACCATTCACTCCCCCACTAGGAATTTGGTTGTTAGTCTCAATATTATCAAGATGTTCTAGTATCCTCTGAAGTACAATAGCTTGGTCTGCCTGGTTATCCTAGTTGTTTCCAACCCCAACATTCTGATCAAACTGACCAACTCCAACATCATTCTGGTGCCTAGGACCTCTACCACGGCCCTTGCCCCTAGCTCTACCCTTGCCAGCAAGGTTATCCTTAGGAATGTTGTGCCCTTGAGTTCCTCTAGTGACAAGATGCATGATAGCAACCTACAAACAATTAACTATTAATACGCATCGATAATGGGTTAAACCCTATAACCCAATAGTCTTGGTTATTCTAACCGCGCTCCGATACCAAATGTAAAGCCACACTAAGTAAAAACCCATAGATATGAAACAAAGAACAATAAACACAACAATTTTTATTTTATTTTTAAAATTATATCAACTTAATACAAGTACAAATACATAGATTGAACCACTCTCAATCTGAAAACCTCAAAATAAAAGATGATATCATCCAACTACATATCCATTATAATGCAAATACATATAGAGTTCAGTACAATAATGAAGTACAACATCTTTCTTAATCACTAATGTCCAACATATGGACCCTACAAGTAATTAAAAATTGATTCAAGAAGAAAATGCAACAGTCATCCTTAGCTACTTGCTAATCAACTTGAAGCTCCTGTAAAACATACAGAAATGCAACACAACACAAAAAAGGCGGCTCAGTACACACTGAGTTGAAAAGCATAATCCACTTGCATACATGTTAGAATAAACATATACATAACCATAATGTAGATATCTGATCCACTTAACATAGTGCAGTTGCAAAATTAATATGCAAGAAGTAAACATTTACTTAATAATGCAAAATTAAACTCACACTAAGAATAACTTGTAAATGAATCATATATATACTGAGGTGTCATCGTTATGGCACTAATATTTTTCATCCATGTATGGTATGCCCATAGTCAACACATAACAATATTCTCTATTATACTTGTCAATGATAGAATAGAGATATGCCTTGTTCTCCATACTTAACCATATAGGTTTAAGTCATAGGTAAGGCCAATTATCTTTTTATATGTAACTAACCCACCTAATTTATTTTAAAGTTATCACTGAATTAATTAACTGAATAGGATAAACCAAATTCAGCCACCTTGATATACGTTCATCATAGCTATTCTTAAAATACACATCAAACAGATATACTAAGAATGTACATGCAACAGATATAAAATCAGTATACAACATGATACTACATCATTTCATCTATTTGTAACTTATCTTATTCTGCCAATTTCAAAGGTAAATATAGATAATTATAACAACAAAAACAAAAACCTATAAAATCAAGATCATGAAAATACAATTAAATTGTTATCTCAGCTTAATGGTATGTACTTAACCTTAATACTATACAATTAAATTTTTGCTGACATAATCATCTACATCTAACTTTGAAATGACCAAGATAACAAATTAGAATGCATATGATATTCTTTCTTTAATGACGCATCATCAAACATATTTCATAGAATCTGTCTCACTACTTGTACCAACTTTCAATTTAATTATGAACTGAAATACATCTTTGTAATAAAAGATTTCTAATTTACAAATTTTAATTTCATAACATCATATGAATGTTCATCGGAATGCTTCATAACATAATCAAACTAATTTAATCATGACTGGCAGACTTCTCCAAGTAATGTTTTATTAAAAAGGACATCAATAATGATACCATGTATTCAACATTAATTCCAATATCCAAATGCAAATTCTACTTATGGACAATTCATAAGCTAACACCAATTTTTGAATTTGCACCAACTATTTAAAAATATGCTACTACCCATAACCAGAATCTTAATAACATATGAAACTATGAAATTGAATCAAATTATTATGCTATTTACATAGGTACTGAACAAATTCTAGCATACCAACAATCGTAACTAACTAGAATGGAAGTTCACCATGTTTTAAGATGCACACTTACTGTTCAACATAATTTTCATTTTGGACATTAAGTAAGAACAGCTAAGTAATTTTTTTTACTATCACAAATACCTTATACAATTGTGAATGAAACCAAATCATATGCACAATTCAATAAACAATAGTTGTTATAACTTGATACCTTTCTACATTCTTTCATAACTTAATGAGAAATTATGTTGTTGTAGTGATATATATCGACTTGTTTTCCAATTTTCCTTTTTACTATTTCGACAAGATATCATGACTGGTGTTGATAACAACAATATTACCAAGTTTCCAATTATCATAAGACACCTATTGCCGATGATAAGTAATTCTAACACAACAATTCTCCACGACATCGACTGCCAACAACACACAATACATTATGCTGAAAAATGCTATTACAACATTTTATAAATTTTGAGCTAACCATTTGACCAAATGCCCTCCCACAGTTTAATGTAGATGTTCGAAGGTTTATCTATATTTTAGGTTCATACAATTTGCATAACACATAAAACTTTAAAATACTGATATTTAAATACAATCACTGTGGGTCATATTGAGTCTCATACCCGTATATATCTATATAATTCATAAGATAGGCTTAGTTTTCATAGCCCAATTCTTACCATGAAATAAAGAATCATCCACTCTAACTCTCATAAAGTTGACTAAGTATGGCAAATGCAAAAACATTCCAAATTAAACTTATACCTTAACTTCCTACAAACTATATGACAAAATACCTTGGCTATAACTATACAGTTCTACATTATTCAGTTTCAAATTAACAGTCGAGAGCATGTATATCAAACACAATATGACTAGATGGAAAACATAAGTAGGTTAATATCTATACAACTATTTTACCCAGAACCCATGCCAACTAAAACCCCAAACAAAAAAACTTGCTCAGAATTCTATAATTAATTTTGCCTCGAGCATATGTAAATTGTTTACAAAATACTAAATAATGATATGCATCAAAACTCAAAACACACAGAGCTCGCCACAATGGAACCTGAAACATTACAATATAACTCATATCCATAACATATAACAAAAATTCTACAGCATGCTATGTTACCATGGCAATTTTCACCATACCCACATCCAAATTTAGAAATATACAGAGTTCAACAAGTTTATTGCTGACCCTGCATACTCCCACTGTTGGGTGTCGATATGCAAAACCATAAATAAATCATCTTTTAACAATCTATTTTACAATTTCGAATGAAACACACATGAAAAAAAGAGTATAGGGTTTAAGAAAGGCCCCCTACCTCAAAATCTTAGTAGATGAACAAAATGCTCAACTCAATGCTCTGAAATATAGCTCGTATCCAAAGCCCCAAATGCCAAATCGATAAACTTGAGAGAAACCTCGACAAAAGAATAACAAAAGATGTGTGTAATACAACATACTTAGCCTCATAAAATAGAGCTTATTCCCAACCATGTTACCTATTCAATAGCAACACATCACAGGTGTTTCACTTCACAAAGCAAGCGGCCCAAAACCCAACCAAAACCCAGCAATCTCAAAACCAAAGTGAAATGGCCGACCCATTCCTTAAGTGCCATTATTTCCCACAATCATGCATTAAATTTAACTACAAGATTGAGTACAATGATAGTCCAAATCCACCGTCATATTTTGGCTTTCAAAACCATTAACATATTACCATTTCATGGCATTCAAAACCCACTAGGGTTTTAGAAAATGAATCTTCATTAACATATAATATATGAAAAACACAATGACCTCATATGTAATAACAGTTACGACAATATCTTATTATTACAAAGTTCAACTTAAATATTTCACACTTAAATTTATATAAATATATGTGTGATTATTTCACACATATATTCATATGAATTTTGTGTGTAAATCTTCAAGATATTAACTTAACATAAATCGAATTAGAAATACTATGCCAAATAACATATTACTTTAATGTTAAAGTCATGCAACTAACATCAAATTAAATTCACTTCCATCCAACTCAAAAATTAGTATCAGTTCCAAGTTCAAACATGCACTAAGAATCAACATAATTAGCCAGTTCAAAATAGCTAAATCCTTATTACAATAAACTACCATAAAAAGATAATGATCACTATAGCTGTATCAACACAAGACCAAAACTTAACGAACTAAATTTAACAAATTGATAAACAAAGTTTGATAATATCATAGCAATGAACTTGAATCATAGTCACAAACTGAAGCAAATGAAGAGAAACAGGAAGGAGTAAGGTTAGGCATGACACAATGCTCCAAAGCTTGTCATATGATCAAGGACATTAAATGCATGAGCTATGATATTACAATTTCATCATAATATTGTAGACTCATAAAATTCAAATATTTCAAATGCATGAGGATGTGGGGTCTGCCCGAGTGGTGAGGCAAATAGGATACCAACACTTGGCACAAAGTGACATTCAGGGGAAGGAAAAATGAATATAAAAATCAATTCAAAAATTTCAAATGTTTTAAAGATTTAAATGATCTAAATGTTTCTATATAGTTTTTACTATATAATCATTTAAATTTTTATTTTTAGCTTTGTTCACAATCTGAGAGTTAGATTTTCATTTCAGTCTTAGGGGCACGAATTTCATCAAAAATATGCAGTTTAATATACCATTGGAACTAGGAAGAAGTAAATTTTCCATGTTTACAATCCATTTTTATGCAGATGCTAACTAGAAGTGGCTACAAGAGGATTTATAATTTTGGGGGATTCTCAGTGAAAAATGCAGAATTATGTTTCTAGCTTGATTTGATATCAGATTTTAATTAGATTTTCATCATATTTGATTTCATCATCAGTTATAAAGGGAGATTTGATGGTTTTAAATGTAGTTGGAAGCAATCATGTTTTTGGCAACAACACAAGATGAATTTCATGGTAAAAGTAGATCTAACTAGCTAAATCAAATTTTGAGCCTCTAGTATATTTGATTTGTACCTGATATTTTCTATGTGAGATATTTAGCTAATTCCTTTAGTGAGATATATCAAATATTTTTGCTACTTTATTTATGGTTTTTAGTTATAGGAAGATGAAGAAGATCAGTTTCAACAATTTCAGATTGAAGATATTTCTAGGGGGACAGATGTCAATTTTAGATTATAGACCCAAAAATGTCTTCTCTTCTATATATTCTCCCTCTCTGTTCTTTGTAAGGGTTCCAATTTTAATGACTTGTGAGACCACATGATTGTCTCCAGTTTTAGAGTTATGATACCATTTTCCCAGTATTCCTCTATTGTGAATAGTAGTATTGTATTTCTTTTGAAGCATTGTTATATTACATAGTCATTTTTTTTTATTTTTTGAATCTTCACATACATATGATGTATTGGTTTCAAAGAAGTTAATGCAAGAGCTTCATTTCTTTTAGTTTCATTCTGATTTTCATCTCCTCTCTCTATAATTCACAATGTTTTGTGTTTTAGGTACAAAGTAATAAACCCCTTTTGTAACTCATTAAAGTTGTATGTCATATGTGTTTTGCTATTGGAACAAAGAGCTAAGTAAATGCTTAATACACTTGATAGGGTTGCTAGTTATTTAAGGAGGATATTATAATAAGTATGAGTTCTTTGTGAACATTGATGTCTATTTGAAAGTCAAATAGATAGATCAGATGTCTGGTTATATGAGCATATTAGGATATCCATCTATATGTTAAGGTTTAGTTGATGCCAAATGGATAAGGGACTGGTCAGCTTAGGGATTGCATGTTCGCTATTGTTGCATACCCGGGTAATGATGAGTTACAAACCTTAATTGAATATCTATCCCTTTATGTTTAAGGATCTAAAAGGTTTTCCCTCACTTGGTTTATCAAATTCATGTAATCTATTATTAGCTATTTCACCCATGAATGCTTGCATAAACATAGAAGATAGGGATTTTATCTATTATCGAGATTCAATTATATGCCTTCACACTGGTACCATGTAAAGAATCTAAGGTCCACCCACCTAGGTCTTACAGAGCCTAAAGAACAAGAAGGAATTATCCTTATGGTTGGCCCAAGACTACAGTCAAGTGCATCCGTTATAGGAATTTTCTAACCTTAGATGTATTGGTTTGGTTTCTTGGTTATTTTCAAAACTATTAAATCAGGAGCCAATAGGGTGGAAAGTTAGTTATGAGTCCTTGCAAGACAAGTATTTAGGCTATGTTTGGGATTGGACTTGAACATTATCTCTGCATTCTTACCATTGAGTTATTGTGATAGGGCATGATCATCCTAACAATTTAGGAAAGTTGATGGCTGATACTTATATTGTGCATAAAAGATGAGCATGTACATGTATATAAATATATTTAAACTAAACAAGTAATGGCAGGGAGTGGTACATCATGCAAATCTTGACTAGTAGGTGACCATGATTTCGTCCCTTAACCACATAAAACATGACAAGTAGAAAGATAAAATAGACACATGCACCATACACATGCAAGTATTGGGTAAGTGTGTGAAAACACAAACCTATCTCACCCTTTTGTAAAGGAAAAGGCTAACAAAAGTATAATTTTTCACCTTCAATGACATAAAATTGGTATTATTATTTTGAATTTGAAAATGAATTAAACTAATGAAATGTGTAGAAATGGATGAAGTTTACGATTATAATTTTTAATAATTATTTGTAATAAGAATATATATTTTTCTAATTTTTAAAGACAATTTTTTAGCTGTTGAAAAATGCTAAAAATTGGGGGTCTAGTTCCCACCACAAAACTATAGGGAAATAAATTTATTTCCTTTTGATCTTAGACTATGTTATAGATAACATATATAGCTAGAACAATAAAAAATAAATTACAACTTTAGACCTATATTTTCTCTTTTATAATGATTCAAATTTCAACTCATCTGAAATCAATAATTTTCATCTTCCACCACATTTCTCAAAACAAATCTATTTTAACCAAGAGAAAAATTATGCATTCTAGAAGAGGACTCTCTCCGCTAGAATGTCATATAATTTTAAAAAAAAAATTGATATGATTGAATATATTTTTCTTTCTCAAAATTGACATCTTTTCAAGTGTTAAAATATGTGCTTGTTGAATTTTTTAATTACAATATACTATATCTATTTAAAACACTATAAACTCTATATGAAAAAATTCTTGACTTTAAGCTCTATAAAATGATGTTTGTATGTTGTTAAAAAAATCATAAAAAAATAGTAAGAGTTATTGAAATGCCACTTTTGTAAAATAATTTTATCTCTTTGGTAATTGGATACAAACTAGTATGAAACATGCATTTAATAGCTATTTTCAATTGGAAAAGTGGGAGACCATTTATAACTTAGCTAGAATAAATTTATCTAGATCATATGATTTAACAAAATTGATTTTTAGATAGAAATACTCAGATTCAGTCATTTTGATAAGTAAGCTTGAAAGGTGACACAACTTTGTACTTTTACCCAAGTACCATAATAATTATAAGTCGAACATCAAATGCTCAGATAAAATAATGCATAGTTATGAATATGAAGCAATCATCATTAAAGCATCATATGAAAGAAATCACATTTATTAACTATGAATCCTTAAGTGTCATTAATGCACTAGTAACCATAATCATTAAACAACATATGAAATATAGTCAAGTTAATAATCATCATTGATATATCTCTAGTCCAAGTTATGAAATAATATCCTTGAAACTAACAAATCTATGAAATAGGCATAAAAGAGTTTAGTAAATATAATAGAAAAATAAACTATGAGTGGGCATTAGAAAACCCTCCACTATCAAAGATATAAACTCCCAGAACTTTATCAATTCCATGTTGGTTAGGAAAAAGGCCTATACAATTTTTGCAAACATAAAATCTAATCCATCAGTAGTAACTTAGTAGCTCACTGATAAATGAAATCTTCCATCAGGAGAAACCTACAATTTAAATTATATAGCACTACAAATACCTTTCCTATGGTTGAATCTTCACTATTAATTGGAACTGAATCTGGTGTTTTTAATGCACTTATATGATCATGGGCCACATTCTCCACATAAGTGGAATCATACATGTTTTCCCCATCACCAATAATAAACTAACAAAGAGTTCCATGAATGAGAATTGCAGCCATAGATTAGTAATAGAATACAAGAATGAAGAATATAATCCAATATGAAATCCAAAAGTCAAAACTATCCAAATTCTACAAAACTAACAGTTTGAGAATCAACTAGCAAAGTCAAAGAGTTCATTATTTTAGTTGCTCATCTTAACAATATTGTATACTAAAATGATGTATAATGAGCTTTGTTAGCCACTTTTTTGTGGTTGGAGTATATAGTTGAGTCATTTCTTAAATAGTAAGAAAGGCTACTATAGAGGTTGGTGTCAAGGATAAGGAGAAACCATGAAATAGTCAAAATATCATATTTACTAAAAAATAAAAATGAGTACTAATAAATCATAAAAGAGATTGGAAAAGTTACTAGATTTTCATTTTCAAAACAAAAATTGGGGGTAGGTTCTTGGAGATGGTAAAGTAATATATAATTATTTTAGAAAATAATTGTCATGTAGTGCATATGCAACTTTAAGGATACAAAATGTCAAAGTGTTGTGATTAAGTGGTTGGAAAACTATTTTGTCATGATGGAGACAAAGGTTCAATTCAACTCAAGTGAAATTTTAGGGGTAGAAAGCATGATGAAATTTTAGTCTTGATGCAGTTGGTCAAAATGAGGTTGTACCATAGCTGACACTAGCAGAGTATGTTGGAGTTATATAGAAGAAAATGGATGAAAGGCATAGATGGATTGCAAGATAAATTAAAGGTGAGAAGATGAAACATGTTCAAGATAGATGACACGCCAGAGGAACATAGAAGGAATAAGACAATGAATCATTAAAGCAAGAGGAGCTTACTGGAGTAATGGAGGAAATGATGAAGAGGAAAGTGGAGCAAATTCCTTGTAGGAGGATATAAGAGATGAGAATTGGAAGGAGCATTCGAGCCATGAAAGATGGAGGAACAAGAAAGTACTAGTTCTATGGGAGAAGGATTTGATATAGATGCTAGAGAGGGCTGAAATGAGAATAGAGCAGTATCTCCATAGGTTTAATAATAAGAATTTAATATCTTTGCTGGTAGATTGTAAGGCAAAGTGTGATAGCTATAGTGCTATCCCTACAAAATGAATTGTAATTGCAGCAATACCCCCACTTATAGAGCATTAATTGTGGGGTACTTAAATGAAAACCCAACTAATTAATCTAAAAAAATTTAAAGAACATAAATACTAAAATGCTTATGAATCTAAAAATATAACATTTCAAAGCATAGTTCAATAAATCTCCATAATTGAATACTTGGTAAGTGCAAAAAAAATTTCAAACACAATGTTGTTGAATTTTCTCACATGTCTTGTAAACCAAATTTTCTAGGAGTTATACCCTTTGAATCACACAAGTACTAACAAGCACATTGCAACTCTAATAGTAAAACTTGTGCCATGCAAACATGTAATTCAGAAACTAAAAAGCATGTTTTAGAGAGTGAAAATATACAGCTTTTATTTCATATTTATGACCTATGCCCTAAAGGGATAAGATCACAATAAGACTGAGAAATCTTGAGTGAACTCCAATAATATTGAAGAGAAAATTTGAGAAATTTGGAATTTCCAAGGTAATTAACTGTCATTTTTTCTTTTCTTCCAAAATGTGTGCAAAAAATTTCTTGCATATTAAATTCTTTATAACATGAAAAATTAACAATTATAAATTCATTGAATTAGATTAAACTAAGTATATATATATATATATATATATATATATATATATATATATATATATATATATATATATATATATATATATATATATATATATATATATATATATATATATATATATATATATATATATATATATATATATATATATATTGGAATGATAGTTTTAAAACTTTTTTCCCCTAATCATAAGGTTTATGTTTTATGGTAAAAGAGTCATTTTTGTTAAATATATGAATAACTATTATTCAATTATTGTATAACATGTGAAATACATTTACATGATCTTTTTATTTCATTTTCAAATCAATATATTTTTTAAATCATTATTTTTATCTACCCCTAAAAATACAACAAATCAGCATATAATGGCATCTAGTTCAAAATCAGCAAATGGAAGTATCCAATTGGATGTCATCTTACTAGAAGCCATGATACCAATGGGTAATATGTCACATTTTAACTGCTCTAGGAACTGCAATGTTCTCTCCAACAATAAGAACCATAATGGAGGTATAATTCACCTTGTCAAGGTGTTGAGCCATGTGAAAATGTTGTAGAGGAGGAAATCATTATTTTTCTATCTTCAAAAATATTGCCTATTAGCATATAATGACATCTAGCTCAAAATTGACAAATGAAAGTTGTCCAATTAAAAGTTAGCATACAATGACATCTAGCTCAAAATTAGAAAATGGAAGTTGTCCAATTGAATGTCATCCTACTAGAAGCCTTGATTGCATTTGATAATATGTCATATTTCAATTGCTCCACGGAAGTTTGATTTTCCTTTTCTAAAACAAGAAGCATAATGAAGGCATCATTCACCTCAATCACCCTATCACTGTGTAGATACTATTGGGGAGATTAAAAAGGGCCATTCACATGAATTAGAAGATAACAACTAAGGTTGAGGTTCCTTTGGAAGTTTCACAATTACAAGTATATTGAGAGACTCTTTTCTTTTCCATTCTCTATCCAAGGCAGATTTAACCAAATGTTATGCAAAAAAACTTGGAGGCTATTCATATCTTACCACTTTCAAATGATAATTATTAATAAAAAATAAATTGTTTGCAAAATTTCAAATATCTTACTTGCAACTTCTTTATGGGAAATTGGAGTAAAAATAACCAAAATATTCTAAGCTAGTCCATTGAGTTTCATTTCAACCTTGTAGCATTTATACAAATAAGTGCAATGAGTTGCCTCAAAAATACCTCAATAACCCAATTTATGTAAAATTCAACCTTCATCTTCACATTAGGAATGTGGAGGACAAATCAAAGATGCTTACTTATCCAGATGAGATTGGTCCCTTATAATGATTGAACTACATAGGATGATAAATCCTCCATGTTTGTAGAGGATTATAGGACTAAAAAAAGAGAGAGACATTGGCAAATATATGGAAAAAGAGGATCATTGCCATCTAGTTGTAGGATGGAACCAAAGATGTAGCCTTCTAAGATTTACAAGGAGCCGCACCAATGTACATATAGACTAGACTCAATCCTCAATTTTCAACATAATGAAGAGAAAATTACAAATTCTTATAATTTGTAACTCCCATGGATAATCAATCAAAGGTGATGATTTTCAATGACAATCATTATAAATTTATCTCAATTATCTTTTTATACTCTAATGATGCAATTTTTTACTCTATTTGTATTCAAATATAAATTAAAAATACTTTTTTAACTTTTTATAGTCTAACATGATACATTTTGTTAGTATAATTGCATAAATATTTAAGTTTTCTTAAAGAAAATCAAGTATTTATTTAAGTTTTCAACTTTTCACCACTTTAGAAAATAAATTAGCTCTCAAGTCTAAGTATGTGGACTATGTTAAAAAAAATTGAAATAGAAATCAATGAATAAAAGATTAATTGGTATCCATATATGAAAATCATCATCCTATTAAAAATATTTTAAATCATAATTGACTAGAGATGGTAAATGGAGGCTAACAAAGGAATGTCTTTTCTAAAACATAGTGTATTAATCCCTGGAGACAACTATATATCCAACCCATTGATACAACTTCAATTTTGTACACATCTTAAGTTACTATTTTTTTCTTTCTAAAATTACCTTTCTGAAGTTTGATCAGAAACAAACACTTTTAAAAAATTCATAATATAGAAATTACAAGACTATTCAGCCTTTGCTTCTACTTCATCTCAGAATAAATATCATTATGCTACACATCAGAAAGGATTATAACTACATCAACAACTATAATATGCCAAGAATTAAAACTCTCTTCATTCTATGGAAATAATAATACCTTGACTAACAATATGAGAAGGTAAAGGCATGAAAAGGAACTATAATGATAAAAAATAAGAATAGAGAATAGAGATAAATATTTTGCAAGGAAATCACCTTGTCTGGATAACATAAAGATTCATCACTATTATATATGTTGTAAATACCATTAAAGACAACACTTTGGGAGTTGGTGTATTAGTAGATAGAACAAGGTGAGGTAGCTCATGAGAATAGCTATAGTACTAGTTATATGATGTTGGGTTAGAGGTAGTAGAGGTCTACTAGGTAGAGGTAGACCAGGTATACTAAGTTCGGGTAGAGGCAATAGAGAGGTAGGTTTGGGTACGCCAAGTAGGTTTGGGTAGGTTAGTTATCAGGTATAAAATGTTGGGTTAGAGGTGGTAGGAGTAGCCATAAGTAGTATCTAGTGATGCAATAGTGGTGGGAGCCCTATATTGTACATGGTGGGTGCAGTAGCTAAATAAGCTTCTTGACTTTCCATTCGAGGCACATAGGGTAAAAGTACAAAGATGTGTCACCTTTTAGGCTAACTTATCAAAACAAGTGAATTTGAGTATTTCTATATAAAAATCAATTTTGTTCAAATATATGATCTAGATAAATTCATTCTAGCTAAGTTATATATGGTCTCACACTTTTCTAGTTGGAAATGTGTATTAAAAGCATGTTTATACTAATTTGTATCCAATTTCTAAAGAAATAAATTTATTTTAAAATATTAACATTTCAATAACTCTTACTATTTTTTATGATATTTTTTTAATAAAATATAAACACTATTTTATAGACCTCAAAGTCCAAAACATTCTCATATAGATTTCATTGTGTTTTAATTAGATACAATATATTGTAATTTAAAAACTCTACAGGCACCTATTTTAACACTTGAAAAAATGTCAATTTTGAGAAAGAAAAATATTAAATCATATAAAAAAAAATTAAAAATTATATGACATTCTAGAGGATAGTCCTCTTCCAAAATGTATAATTTTTCATCTTGTTAGAATAGATTTGTTTTGAAAAATGTGGTGGGAGATGAAAATGTTTGATTTCAAGTGAGCTGGAATTTGAATCATTGTACAAGAGAAAATATAGTTCTAAAAGCCAAAAAAAAAAATTGATTAGTCTAGCTATATGTGCTACCTATAAAATAGTCTAATATCAAAGGCAACTAATTTTATTTCCATATAGTTTTGTGGTGGGAACTAGACCCAAAATTTTCAGCATTTTTTAGCAATTAAAAAATTAGGAAAATATATCAATTCTTATTCCAAATAATTATTAAAAATTATAAATTTCCTAAACTTCATCCATTTCTACACATTTCATTAGTTTACTTCATTTTCAAATTCTAAATAATAGTATCAATGTTATGTCATTGAAGCTGAATAGTTATAACTTTGTTAGCCTTTTCCTTTACAAAAGGGTGATACAGTTTGTGCTTTTACCTCGCACTTATTATGTTCTTTGTACCTAAACACCAATAAAGTTAAACTCTTTTGATGCTTCTATATTTTAAAAGTTGTAAAAAACCTATGAATCTTTCATGGGTTGAAAATGTGGATAACAATTAATGTAATTTTTCTAACAACCAATCTTGAACTGTGACACCATAATGAAGATCAAAACTATTGATGGATGAAATAGGTGCAGCCATATGGAACACAAAAAATGCCCTTTCAAACACTGCAAAGGGTATTTAGGAAGTGGTAAGTAATTAAACATCTTTTAACAATATAAAAGGGTACATATGTTTGTGAAGAAAAATCAAGATATCCTATTAGACATACAATCAATGAATTATGAGGAAAAGTAGAAAGAAAAATGATGGCACACAATGTTTTTCATTCTTTCCCTTGGTAAGCCCATTACAAGGTCATGAGAAAACTTTTTTACCCTGTTCCAACAAAAACAATCACTTGCATTAATACCTAATAAGTAAATACTACATTGGCTAGTACAATCAACACATTACGAAGAAATCTAGAATAGTGTTTAGTAAAGAAAAATCTTTAACTACATGAGAAAATTTGGAATGCAAAGTTTATCACTCTTCTTTACAAGACCACAAAAAATTCTTCTCGCCATATTCCAAAAAAATCAAGCATTTTATACAATAATTGGGTGCTACATTGGTGATGTTTTCCCTTGGGACACTAATGCTTAATTATTGGTATTACTATCAATTGGAACTAAATCTAGTGTTTATTCTACACATAAGGTTGAGGATGACACACCTAATGAAGATGATGTTTAGGAACATGTTGAAAAAGCATGTCCATCTTATGGAACCTCTAGAGATCTTGAAGAGTCTAGAATTTTTAAGACCATTGTGAGAAATGGTACCATGGACAATGTGTGAGGATGCCATCTACAATGATAGAACATATCAATTAGTATAAAGGTCCAAATTTTAGTAAAAGGACCAATGTTTGAGATACTATCATATATACTATCATGTCTTTTAGATTTAACTAAGATGTTATTTCAATAGGGTGGCTTCAAAGTTAAGCTATACTAATTGTACTTAACATTCAATTTGAAGGATATGTTTTTAGATATTAAATGTGAATACTATTTACAATTGTGGGAAATGCTTCTTGCAACATTTATAGGAATGTTCAACTACTTGTTAATAATTTGTAAGCTACTACTAGATTTTGATTTTGCAAAAAAAGTTACTCATTTCCTCTATTAATTAAAATTCATATACACCAGGAAAGACAAAATATATATCATACAGGGATGTCAACATTGGGAAATATGTCACCCAAGGTCAGAATTATAGGATTTATGAATAAAACCTATAGTACCAACAAGTTCATCATAGTGAAGAAAAATATTCAAGAAGTGACTACAAGGAAAAGTAATAGTTGATTGGCAGTTGTTCCAAGTTTTCTAATACCATGTTGAAGATCATGCAAGATACCAAGGAGATGAAATGAAAAATACACACATTTTTACCTGAGATAGGGTTTGAATCAACATTTATCAATAACTAAGAAAAGAAAAGTTAAATAATTTATCAAATCACAATTCTACAAAGATAAATATAAGAACCTAAAAGAAGAATAATCGTCCAAGTTGCAAATGCTTAGGTACTTTTTATTTTCCCCTAAATTTTTTGTATGAAAATCCTAAATTCCTTGTCTATGTTTACTTGTCTCTGTGTGCCCTATACCTCCATACCTTCATACTAGATGATTCTACCATTAAAATCTTTCTACTAGTGAAGTATGGAAGAAACAATTAACTTCAAATGGATATTTGTGGGTGAATTTCTCTCCTTTCCTCTTCCACTCTTATTCCCACCAATCTTTCACATTCATTCACACTCTTTTTAGTACATTATAATATGAAGTGGTAAAGCAAGCATTCAAACATAGGAGATAAATTTTTGATCCTAAGATATTTGATAATTAAATTTGATTATTTTATTTAAATATTATGGAACTATAATTGAGATGAAATAGTTTTTTTTTTTAAGAAAAAAGTGGCAAGCCACTATAATATTTTATTAAGTCTGATTCAACGAGGTCAACTGGGAAAGAATCAGTGAAGAAAACCCAACATCATCCCTAATATATACATAGATTTATATAGTTTAAGCAAATAATTACAAGGGGTGTATCAACTACCACCCAACGGTGAACCATAGAGTACCTTGAAAATGATTTCTTTGGACTTTTCCAAGCACTATCTTCATGATAAACTTATCCTAGAAATTAGCACTTATCTTACAATCTTCCGAATTAGACACAAAACCACCTTCAATTGACCCAAGCCCACCAGGAATAGGGCCCCAACTAGAACAAAACTCTAAAGTGCCATGAATCCAATCCAAATCCAAGTTAACCTCATCAATCAAATCCCAAAAATTTTGTTCAATTGGCTGCACAGAAGTAACATTCATATCCCTAGAGTTTGAAACATTAGATTCCTTTTGCAAATCAATCATAGCCTAACCCACCATCTTTATTCGTTCCACCAAATCAACACCCATTAATCTTGGTTCAGGTGGTAAAGCATGTTTTAAATAAATGAAACTACCAGTGTCTATAGCATGCTTAAGTGCCTCAAAAACAACATAAAATTCATGATTGTGCAAGACTTGAAAATGTGAGAACAAACCACCAACTAATGCCACTCCATTCCATAAGCCATACTTTTGCAAAGCCAAAATCAATTTGTTATCAACCATGAAGTGAGGTCAGATTACCTTATGGGCCAAAGCTTGAAGCATTTCAAGAGATTGCAGGAGATCCATAGCATTGGAAAGGAAAATTGAAATGAGCTGAGATGGGTAGAAAAACAAAAGTGCCAAAGGATATAAAAATTCTTTACCAATGATATGTCAAATAGCTCTTTAGACTGTGAGTGAAGAAATTAAAAACATTTGATCCAACACCTCATCCAAAATTTTCCTCAAATGCTAGTGGCAAGCATATATGAAAATTATTTGGAATGATGGAAAAATGCTGATTGTGAGACATTTCACAAGCCATAGCTATATCCCACCCAGAACTCATCTTGTAACACAAACACGAGCATAGATCATAGAATTGAGCTCTTGCATATATGTACAATTGAAAATGTCATTCCTCAAGCAATAAATTACACAGTGCAACATGATAGAAGCCATCTATGCTCACATAGAAAATTTCCTTGAAAGAGCTAGAAAAAGTACTAATGACGAAGCATTCTAATGACTTAGATTTAGCCACATGAGGAAATCAAATCATAGAAATAGAAATTAAATGTCATCAGAGAATAATAAGATTTGAAACACTAAAAATATACTATGCATGTCATGTCATCATAAATGCTTCTAATAAAATCATACGACATGAATGAGCTTTGAATCATACTCTGTTTCCAGGAAACTCGACACCTAATACATATGACCTTGACTCAGCATCTAAAAAATCTACTCTACTCGGTACATGAAACAATCTTTCTAAACTCAGTACCTTAACTCAACTTCTTTGAAAATTCATAGACATATTCCACATAATGATTAAATTGGGATCCCCAGTAAAGCTCATCAACTTGGATAACATTCAATGAGATTCCACTCTTAGAAAGTGGAATTTGACCATTCCAAGAATTGTTCCAAAAATTAATACTTAAGCCATTATTGACTTCACAAGAGATGTAGTCTACTAATACATGGAATAAGATGCTAAACCCTAAGATATATGGCTTTAGTGATAATCTTATAGGATAAATTACATAAAGAAATTGGTCAAAAATCTGCAAAAGTTTGGGGATCCTTAATTTTTGGAATAATGGAAATATTGGTAGTGTTAAAATATTTCAACATAAGTTTAGATCTTCTAGATTCTTCAATAGCCACCAATAAATCCCATCCAATTATATTCCAACAACTTTGGTAGAACAATGTAGCAAAACCATCTGGACCTGGGGCTTTGTCAGGCAAAAATGAAAATACAACCTATCAAATTTCTTGAATAGTGAAGGGAGCCATTAGAATATCATTGTCTTGATTTGTAATCAGTTTTGGAATAGAGTCAAGAAGTTCATCCACTTGTGACATAGAAGGATTAGGCAAAACGTTAGGAACAAGAAGGTTTTAAAAAAATTTGACACCTTCATTTCTAATAAGATTTTCATTGGACAGGAGATCACCAGAGGTAGCATCTTTGATATGGAATATTGTATTATTAATTCTTTTTTGCTTAGCTGAAGAATGGAAAAACCTTGTATTTCTGTCTCCATCCTGGAGCCATAATTCTCAAGATTTTTGTCTTCAATACATCTCTTCTTTAGCACACAGGTCTGCCCATCGTGATTGTAGCTTCTTTTGAGAAGAATATGTTTCTTCATTCATTCCCTGCTAGATGATCTGATTATATACTTCTTCTATTCCTTGACTTCTACGTTTTGGTGGAACACATTTTTGAAAACCTTTTGATTCTAGAGCCTAATTTGGGATTTGACATATTTAAGCTTCATAGAAAACTGATGCATTTTAAGACCTTCCATAGTAACTTCATTACACTACTATTGGCTACTATGCAAAAATTTTGGATGCCTAAGCCACATACTTTCAAATTTAAATGAAGAGTGAAAGTGTTGTTCTAAACATTTGTTGTTGCAAATGAGGCTTAAAGATATAGGAAAATGATCAGATCCTAGTAGTGTAAGGATTTCTGAGGAAATATCTGAGCAATTCAACTTCCAATCATTTGATAAGAGAAATCTGTCTAGACAAGCAACAATATTAGCAAATCTAGATCTCTTATTAGTCTAGGTAAATGAGCCATTATTTGGGTAAACATCCATCAGATTGTTATTATCCACAAAAACATTAAAATCTTGTATGGTTTTAGGAGGGGGGATAATACCTCCAATTTTCTCAGATTGAGATAATAAAGCATTAAAATCACCTCCAATAACCACTTGCAGATGCTCTTGCATTTGAAGAGAGCATGTGATAGAATCCCATAAACAAGCTTTATCCTTAGATGAAGTAGGTCCATAAACATTAATGAGGATAAAAGATATGTCAAATGCAGTTATATGAAGTATCTACCAATTGTTTTCTTGTTGGAGGAGCTGTGAATTAGCTATAAGAGGATTCCAAAGGACTGCTAAACCTCTAGAAGTACCCAATCCTTGCATATGATAAGAATTCCATTTTTTCCAACTGGCAACTATTTTATCAAAGTTATGTTGGGACAATTTAGTTTCCTATAATAAAACAATATCTACCTGCAAAGAATTAATAACTTGTTTGATTCTTTGCCTCTTGTTGTATGTGTGAATATGCGGCCTCTACTAACACACACACTTCAACATGGTCCTTATTTGCAGATTCATCCCGAAATGAACATTGGATTGTTCATCCGAAAATCAGCCAACAAAGTGACCTGTTGCCTTCTATGTAAAGGGAATTGCTTGTCAAATATCCTCAGATTCGAGGTGTTTAAGCAACCAGACCCTATAAGAATGAAGGATTTGAAAGAAAATGTGACTAATCTATATGAGAATGCAGATTAATCTAGAATGGAGTATGCATGTTTAATCTAAGAACATGTAAAAGAAATTATACTAAATGTATGCATATTAAATCTATATGAGAATTAAACTAACAATGAAAATCTTATGAAAATAAGGAGCTCAAATGAATGCACAATCCAATAGCAATTCAATGCAAATTCTCATTCAACCTCCCTCAAAATGAAGAGATGAGGGTCTCTTAAATAGACTTTTCTGGAATCCATCAATGGTTGAGATCGATTCTAATCAATGGTCAGGATTAAAGGTGAAGTTCAGTCATAAAGGAAGATTCCCAAATTAAAGGAGTTAACTGATTTAATTTGAGTAGAAAAGGAGTTGACTAATTTAACTTGAGTAGAATAAGGAGTTAACTAATTCAATTTGAGTAGAATAAGGAGTTAACTAATTTAATTCCTTTTTGATCAACAGTGAATTGAAAATATCCCTTTTTGAACTGAAGACAGATTTTGGTGAGATAATTAATTTAATAAAATGAGATATACTCTCATAATTACCTTTTCTATTTAATTAAATAATTCTATTTAATTAATTAGAGACACTTTTCTTATTTAATTAAATAACTTCATTTAATTAATTAGGAATGGCTTCCCATTTAATTAAATAATTTCATTTAATTAATTAAAATAGGCACATTTATTAAATTAAATAAATTTAATTCCATAGTACATTAGCCTTAGGATATAATTTAATTTAATTAAAGTATAAATACTTAATAATTAAATTAAATATTAATCAATAGGTTTAATGTGACTAATATGCGTAAATACTATAAGAATTAAATAATAAGCATGATGAATGCATATTTAGGTTTTCTGCATTTGACAATTAAGTCAAGTAGCGAGTAGTAGAATGAGAATTGCCTATTAGAATAGGTCTTAGGATTGATCAGAAATAGACCAGAATTGGTTGAGATGGCAATGAGCCAATTTTGGGGTATTACACTTGTCAGAGGCATTTAAACCACTGACATTCCAAGAAATTATTTTCATTGGAGACAGGGAGAACTCCTAGTTCTCCTTGTCGATCTTTTAATAATAGTGAAGCTATTGTCCAGAGTTGTTTGAATGCCTACAACAATTTATGTTCTTATCTTGGAATCCTTCAATCTACCTTGCACCTTGGGTGTTTTAGTAGTAGGAGGTATTGTAGACAAAGATTGAAAAATTGATAGAGGCTGAATTTTAAAATTATCTAGATCGTGAAGATCGTGAGACTGAGGTTCTTTAGGAAATGATACCGTAGACTTTTGCACTAGCTGATAGAGATTAGCCTCTAGTCCCAAGGGATCTTTAGCCATTAAATCTATGTTTCCTACTCTAGAATCTTGAGGAAATTGGTTAAGAACTATCTATTTTTCAAATGCATGACTTGGGATCAATTTATTCCAAAATTGAGATTCTCAAAGCAAGGAATCAATTACAGGTGAATTGTAATCCTTAGCTTGCAAACCTTCTTCTTTGGCAATATCAAACATATTAGAAGTGGTAATTTTAGACAAAATTTGATCATAAATAAAAGTCAATATCATAGGAGAAGGATGAATAGACAGGCACCAAATAGGCCACCCTAGCAATGAAAGTGAAAAGCTTCTATTCTAAAAATTGATCAAATTGAATGACCTTGGAGATACACAAAATTGAAAGTCTATCAGAGGGAGTAACTTGGATCTCACGTCTTTAAAGGAATCCATTGAAGATGAAGGGAAAAACTCCAAAAAAAATATTTTTCTATTGAAGCACGCATGCTGGAAGAAAGCCATAATCCAAAGAAATTGTTGAAGATAAACCATGAATGAGATTGGCATAAATTCACCTATATGCATGTTCCCTGTGTGCATATTGTGCAAGCTATCTAATGTATCATCTTGATCCCCTAACATTGAGAGAATGTTATTGGCCTCAGAAGTGTGATAGTCCATCAAAGAAATTTTTCAAGAGTAAATATTGGGGTCTAAATAGTGATCAAGACAAACTTGTAAAACATCCTCTTGTCCAATTTGGCACATAAAACTAAAGTAACCAAGTTTATCTTGAAACTTGTGAGTCACAGAGGAATCTTACACCTTAACTGATTGCATCCATTTCCCCCATTTGGATATGAGAGGAATAGATTTAGGAAATGGTTTATGCATATTACTCAATAAATAAACCCTGACTTCCATTTAAGGGCACTCATATGATCAAATCATGTTTCAAAAAAATACCCAACTTGTTAGCTATAATTTCCATAATCTCAAGATCATGATATTCCAAAGGCAAGGAAGGAAAAGAAATCCAATGTGGAAAGAATTGGATATTAATATCTCCTAGATTAAAATTTGGAATCCACAACATGGTATATAACCCCACTCCTTGACAAAACCAACCCTTCTATGAGAGCTATCTGTTGAAGAGTAGAGATCAAGCTCTACAACATTTGATTTGAAAAAGTAACATGCAACTATTGTTGAGAAGGATTCAAAGGATCTTGATCTGAATAATTTTGATATTTCTCTTGACTAGTGTCCTGCAACTGTTGGTCATGTGCAAATTTTGGAAGGCCTTAATCTAATTTACCCATACTTTTCTTTCTCCAAATCTTTTTTGGTTTGAAGGGGGCTCTATGAATTCTCAAATCTAACTTCTCTTGATCTGCACTATTTTGCATATGGGCAGATTGCATTTGGATAGGTAAATCAAGAGGAGCACCTTTAAAAATATCAAAAACTAGTTGCTTTTTGAAGATATTTATCTTTGGACTTCTCTATGCAAGTGTAGATCACATATTCGCCTTTGTAGGAACCAAGAAATCTGAAGCATTTCTTTGGGATGAATGATTATTATGAGAAAAAATTTCTCACCCAAATTTTTTTGGAGGCTGAGGCTGATGAGCATGGTTAGAAGATTCACCCTTTTCAAAATAGGGTGATAATTTAAGGTTTGTAGCTTGTGAACCTTTAGATCTCAATTGCGACCTTCGATCATAAAAATAAGGGTTAAGGAAAAAGGGTTTGGTAGGCTAAAAAATTTCTTTCCCTTTGAAAATAGACTTATTAGTGGTATTTGGGAGCCATTTGGAATTTATATCTCTGAAAGGGCATCTCCTATTCTTGTCACATGTCGCCATGAGATTTTCCCTCATACCTATCTTGATGCTACTCCAAGCCATGCCGCTTCCCCTCATGCATGTAATGGTTCTGCTATTGATGAGCCAGGCCATGAGAAACCCCCTCGCACCTAGGATGATGTAGGTTACCCCCCTTACCCCTGTCCTTGATGCCATTGCCATTGCCCTTGCACTCCATTTTTCCCATCTTGCTATTGTTATTGACAGAGATAAAACTAGTTTTTTTGGTTAATGATAATTATTATTGCCCACCATTACAACAAGATGTCAATAAATTTGTAGAGAGTTGTAGAGTATGCTAGATGGAAAAGGATAGATGTTTCAAAGATCTAAATTATTTTTTATTTTTTTCCTATATAATTAGATATTTAATAAATAAATAATTTTTAATTTTAAACTAAGTATTTTAAGATTTGATGATTATTATGGTTATAATTATTTAATAATTAAATTATAGTAGAAAAAAATATTAGTCTTTATGTGAAATATCTTTTAGATATTTTTTGTTCATGATTATTGAGATACACTATTTCTATTTTGATTCAATAAAACATAATTTTTATCTGTTGAATAGAGAACCCTCCTACCAATTGGTCTTTAGTTTTTTAATAGTTATTTGACTAAAAAAGTCAATTGTAAATATGTATTCAAAGGAAGAAACACATCTATATTAGAAAGGAAATGTTTCTTGTAGGTTATCTCTTAATGACAATATCTTTAGGCTCTATTGAAGATCAGATCAATTTGGATGCATTATAAAGTAAATAAACAAGCTCAATCACATTCAAACATATAACAATGCATACAATAATGCCCACTTGAACTTGAGTCAATGTGGTTTGGTATACTAACATACCTATCAATGCATGCATTTTGAAGATGTTGTACCTAAGTTTGGTAGTGATTATGCTATTTCTTTTATTTATGTGTGATTGGATATATCAAGAGAGCCTCATATGGATGTGGTGGGGATATCTATATTTTTTATAGTTTTCTTTCTTATTGAGAAGTTTATCTAAGTTTTATTGGTATTGAGAATCAACTTTGTTCGTCAATCCATAAATTGATATAACATCTATTTTATATAGGCGTTGAATAATGTGAATTATTTATACAAAGAAAGTTCATCAATGCTCTTTTTTGTGCATTACTATCATGAAGTGGTGAAGTGAAGCATGCACACAAAGGGGATTTTTTTTGGTCATAAGATATTTGATATTTAAATTAATTATTTAAATTAAAAACTATTAAATTATAATTGAGTTAAAATAGTTATGTTTATCAATATTAGATTTTAAAATCACCTAAAATTCAAATTTCTGGCATGAGTAAGGTGTAGATGAATTTCTCATGCAATAATCTCATTAGCGGACAAACATTTATGGGGAAATGGAACTTCTAATTTATATATTAGTCTATGGTTCTTTTATCAAAAGTTATTATACACCAGTAATAATATTATATTCATTCATTTTTGTTTGGGAGACTGATTATTAGTGACTAACTATTTAGTCATTTATTTAATAGTTTATTTAGTAGTTTTTGTTTAGGTGACTAAATATTAGTGAATAATTTTTAGTATTCTATTTAGTCATTTATTTTGTAGTTTATTCAATCACTTTTATTTTGTTGATCTTGTGATTTAACCTGATGACTAAATTAGTCATGCAAATGATGTAGAAATAGCAGAATGTGATTATTTTATCATGAGACTAACATTTTTGGTGTTGTGACTAAATTTTTTAGTCACATAGTCACATATTTACTAAAATATACTAGTGTGATTAAGTTGTTTTACATTTTTTGATAATAATTTCTTGATAAACTCAACCACACAATCCAAATCTTATGTGATTGAGAATTTTAAATAATGAATATAATGAACATTATGAAGGTCGAAAATATCACTAGAATGAATGCAAAAATAAGTAGTTCCTACCTAGTAACAAGATATATCATTCAATGTCCTCTTATTGAAGGTTAGATGTTTAGATGCTCAGTTGTCCATGTTTTATGTCACTTGAGATGAAGACTAGTTATCTTTTCTATTATTAGAACTCAGTATTAAAATTAGATTGGTTTTGACATATGAGTGACAATATACTTAAGTCATTTACTTATTTCATGCCAAAAAAGTAATAGATGCCAAGCATAAGTTGTTAGATAGCATATTCAAGCACGAGATATTCAGTATGTGTCAAGTAACCAGTAAGTGTTGTTCACTTAAGTTTAAAGCATATAGTATGTGCCGAGTTATTCAGATGCTGACTGATCAATCAATGCTAAGTAATTTAGAGGTTGAGTTACAACATTAAAATTGTAGTTGGTATTGAGCATCAATGACTTTAAGTGCCAAGTAATATAGTTTTGATATAGTTGTTTGTAATGGTACAAACTTCTATGTAAACTATTTTTTAGCTAACTTAAGGTATTTTTTGCAATATTATATGATAAAAATGGATCTTTATTATGAATCCCTATGCATTACATGCAACCAATCAGAAAAAGGGAAGGATCAAGTGATAATATGGGTGAATCACAATCATTTATTTGTTCCTAACCCTAAGTCAACTAGGTCTTCTTAAGGAGGACAATCCCTAAACTTTTTATGAATGTGTAAGGAGAAAAGAGAGAAGTTTGCATGTGCAAATAGAGCATTCATGGTGACTAAGGAGTTGTGATTTTAGATACACTGTAGAATCAGTTAGAGGAGAATAGAGGAAAGGAATTAGAAGATACAATGATACATCTAATCATAGAGGATCAAGTACACATTAGGAAAGAAGTGATATGTTATCTAGTAGTAGAGTGCTAACCCTTGGATCATTGCTAAAATATTCTAATAGGTGAATCTATTAAATCTCTTAATAGGTTGTTGTAAATAATTTAACAAGGTGCTTACTTCATTATAAGTTAAAGTCCTTTTACTAGGTACACTTCTCATAGGGTGTTGAAATCCTTTAACAAGGTAAGATCTAATAATCTTGTAAGCCTTTAACAAGGCATGCCTTTCATAGGGTAACCTTCATTGGATAAAATTTATTACTACAATAGTGGAGATTTGTGGTTGTCATCCCACCCTAGTTTTACCTTCTCCTTAGAGGGTTTCTAGGTAACCAAATATCTTGTTTCATATATGTGTTGAATGTTTATTTACTTTTATACTATGGATGTATATGTTTAATTTGGTATTTCAGTCTATATGCATAGATTGTGAGATGGATGTGTGGTGAATGATTTTGAGGTTGAATTTTTAAGTGTTAAGTCACCCCCCTCCTCTTAGAGTTTACTTTTCCCATTGTATTTCCAACACTTGGTATGAGAGCCTAAATCTCTGAAAAGGAAAGCTTTGCAATTTTGAGGAAAGATCTTGAAGATAGAAGTCTACAAGTTGGGAGATACTATTGATAACAAGAGAATTGAAATATAGCTTGCCTACATTAGTTGAGTGAAGCAAGAGATGAGTTAAAGAGATCATTGAAAAGAAGAAAAGAGATAGCTATTGAACAGAATGACACACATTACCAAGAGATTGACAATACTAAATTATTTACAAATGGAAACACAAGTAAATTTGATGCAATAGTTGTAGATCTAATGGAAAAGAATAAAGCCCTAAATAAAGAGGTCAAAAATCTCAAGATAGAATAAGAAGCTCAATCAGTATTGCTATGTGAGGTGATTCAGTAGAAAAAAGAAAGCTAAAGAGGAAAAAGTCATGATTGAAGATGATAAAAGGATATTGACCAATAGACCAAAAGAGAAAATATTAGAGGTGAATAGGATTGCTCACATGTAATTGGAAACATTGAAGATCAAATGATGATTTCAAATCATGAATTGAATGGTAAAGATATTGAGATCACAACACTGAAGTTGCAGAATGAACAACTGAGAAATGATCTAAAAAGAGAACCAAAGTTTGCTAAAAGTTTTAACAAACCTAGTGAAGACATCAAGTATTCTAAGCAATTGATGAGATCTCCTAGATCCAAGAGTGATACTTTTGGATTGGGTTATAATATTACTAAAGAAGGAGAATCATCTAAAAGTGGTGACCAAAGGAATGCCAATGGTATGAACTCAAAACCTACTTGTCATAATTATGGTAAGATAATCATATTGCTAATGTTTGTAGGAGCAAGACTACAAATTAGAATCCTAAGTAGAAGTTCATGGGTCACTACCACAAATACAAAAAGCAAGGACATCAAGCACATAAATATTTGAAGGACATTGCTATAACTATTAGAAGTATAGGCATAGAGCATATGAATGCAGATCCAAGCCCAAATGGTCATCAAAGAAGCAGACAAAGGTAAAGCACAATTACAACTCTTATAATTGGGATTATAATACCAGGTATAGTTGTCACTATTCTCAAGAGTATGGACATGTTGCTGAAAATTGCATTAGAACACATTTTAGAAGTGACTAAAAAAGATGATTGAGTCAAACTACATGTTTTAGTTGTTTCAAGACTAGCCACATAAGCAAGAATTGTCAAAAAAGGTCAAAGACACCTAGGAGTGAATTTAACAAAGTCAAAGGAAAGGTAGAAGTTAAGAATGTTAGAGATGAGATGAAAAAGACATGGAAGAAAAAGGAAGATTGCAGCACATCAAGTTCAGATGGGATCACTTCACCCAATGGGCTAGGTGATCACAACACCTCCAAAAAAGAAATCAAGAGGTAAGTGTGGGACTAATACTTAAAAGATATACTACACATTAGTTCCAAGGATTTCATTCTAAAAAGATTATATTTGCATGGAGAAAGATGCAAAGTGTTGTAAAGAATCTAGAGGAAATCTTTAACTTTTGTCAATTTTCATGTTACTGCTAAGCATGAAAAGTTTCATTGTGGTTTTTGAGTGATTTGAAAATCTCTATTCAAGATGAGCTTACAGTTGTGTAAGCACTAAGCATTAAATGTGAAGTTTTAAGCTCTATCTAATCAATTTTTTACTCTTTTGACATCATTAAAAACTAGAGAGAGCATGCAGAGCTAAAGGTGAATTGAAGAGAACATTCCAAGCATTTGTAGAATGAATTCAACCAACATTTGACACCATTCATCAAATTTGTGAAGGTATTTATCATGTATCAAGCTACATTATTTTGAATTTGTGCAAACCCTAGGTACTAAAATGTCATCTAGTTCTTCTACTACTAAGGTCAAAGAGGGAAAGGAAGTTTTAAATCTTCAATTAATTAGCTATGAGATTAAACAACCAATTTTCAAGGCAATTCCCAATATTGCTTATAAACAAGACTTGTCTGGTGCATTATCCATGATACCACCATAAGTCTTAATGATTCAAGATGTGAGATGTTGTTACACATGTAAGGTGGGCAGCATAAGAGATATGGAAATAAAAGAACTTTATGAAAAATTGTGTGAAAATAGAATACTAAAGGAGGAATACAAAATTGTAGAAATAAAAGGTTTAACTTGTGCCCTGGATTTTTCAAACATCTTTAAGATAGAATGGATTAAGATTGTCTTGAGCAGAATCCATGATAATTTTGTATAGTTAGAAATTGGACCAATAAAATTACTAAGAAGATTGTGCAAAGCATAACAAGATATCCAACCCTAGATAGACCCAAAACCATGAGAAGTGAAGCAAAAGAAGTGATTGAGAAGAACATAGGGGATACATGGAACAAGAGAGGAATGAAAATAGACACCATCACTATTCCCCTAATTACTTTTGTGGTAAGGATTATTTCACACAAATTATTTTAATCAAGCAGGTTGAATAGTGTACCAAGTATTGTTGTTGATGTAGGCTACAAGATAGTGAAGAAGGATTATACTTATGACCTTGCTGAGCTAAAATTGCAATAATTATCAGAAAACTTGGGAGCAATAAGGAAAACCAAGAGTGCACAATGAAAATTTGGATCAATATTTGTATGTATACTTTTCTATTTTTAGAACACATTTCCTTCCTTTGGAAAGATAGCTTGGAAGACAGACAAATATATTGTAGTAAAATTAGGTGAATTCATTGAGAAAATGGGAGAGAACTTTGAGTCTATTGATCAAAACATAGTCAAGGAAGATGTAGAAGATGTTGGCACAAGCAAAAATAGGAAAATATCAAAATCTATGTTTTTTGATATTTTCTATGTTCTAGTATTTTGCATTTTTGGAGGCCTTTGGGGCATTTTTGGGCTTTGGCAAGGCAAGAAGTCATAGTGCTATGCTTAAGACTTTAGACACAAAATGTAGAACTTTAGAAGATCTTTTTAGAAATTGTGATAGTTTGTGTTTTCAAGCTACAAGTAGAAAGTTATGACTTCTACAAGTACTTGTATTTTTTAATATAAATTTTTGTAGTTTTTATAGTTGTTCAGATTTATTTTCTAATTAATTATCTTATGGACTCTTCATTTTGATTTCTAAGGGATAGTGATGATCCTTGGGATCCATCATACTTGTATAAACTCTATTTTTGAATGGAATGGATGACTTTTATCTTGCAAATCATCTATTGTGGTATTTTAATGGTTTTTCAATTAATTCACAATACCTTAGGTTCTACACCAAGAATTTTAATCTAAATTCTTAATATAGATCACTATTATGACTAGTTACTTGAGGATTTTAAGAACTCTATGAAATAAAGACACATGATTCTAGTGTTACTAGTTGAGAAAATTTTTAATGCTATTTTATATCTAGTTGATATTGATTTCACATATGTTTAGGCTACAATTCCAAGGGTAAGATGGTTAAGACCTATAGGATATGAAATTAATGTGGATGAGGCATCTATATCAATTAATAGTTTTCTTGTAGAATAAGTAGATACTAAGGCTACTACCTTTGGAAATTATGATGTTGCAAAATCAAAGATAACTATAGATTTGAAGATAGAAACATTACAAAGAAAGAAGAACAAAATGGTCAAGAATCTTAGAGAAAAATTTGGTGCACTAGAGGAAGATAAAGATGAGGAAGACAATAAAGATGATGAAGGAGAAAATAGCCCTAACTCAAGGTCAAGGGGAAGATCAAGGTGAAGAGGAAGTCAAGCTTAAAGGAGGTGCCAAGGAAGAAGAAGTCATTGAAGCACCTATGGCCATAGAGAAGAAGAAGAGGAAAGCTAAATCTCCAATATTTAGTGAACCAAAGGAGGTTGTAAAACCTAAGCCTATAGTTCCAACCACTAGAACAAACACAAGAGCTACTACTAATAAAGCTAAAGAAGTGGTAGAGCTAAAAGAAACAAAAGCTTAAAAAGCTATACAAGTTGATGAATCTGTGAAGAGACAATGGAGAAAGTATGTTCCTCCAACTAAATTAGATGAGTAGAGGACAAAATCTGATGATAATATCCAATTCAAAGAGGTGATTCATAGTCCTTCTTCTAATTTGGATAATCTATGTGAAAATATAAAGTATAATGTAAATTTGAGTGGATTTTCACGTATTGAATTTGATAAGCTTGGAAAGTTAGATATGGATAAGGTAGAAGAGTTAGTATATGCCATGATGAAAAAATTTAAGATGACTCCAGTTGATAATTCTAAATTTCTACCAAAGGAATTATATGATAGAGTTGACAAAAGATGGAAAAATAGTCTCACAATAGAGAGAAACATAAGAGAAACTACACTTGCAAGAGTGATGCCAGATTTAGATAAATCTCAGATGATAAAGGCTATTAAGAAGTAACAGGTAATTTTTCTCCAAAGTATTAAGCCTTTAACATTTGTAGAATAAGATTGAAGATTTTTTTTAATAGAGTACTCAATTATGGAAGGTAATTCATGGGATGACAACACCAAATGAAATTGAGCAGACACTTATTAAGGTATGTGATGAAAAGGATGAACAAGAAGTGATTGAGGTCACTATAGTTGACACTGAGATAGTTGCACATGTGGAAGGCACTAAGATAAATGTAGATGCATAGGCACTAGCTAAAGAAGAGCAACAAACAAAACAAAGTATACAAGATATACAAAATGTCAAGTGCCAATCCACAACATGTAACACAATAGACAATGAAATTGTATTGATCAAGGATTTTTTTGATGATATGCCTTAGAACATCAATCCTCTAATAGAGGAGGATGTGTAGAAAAAATTTCTAGACACCACCACCAAGCCATAACTATGTAGTCACCCTATATTTGGTGAGTTTAGATGAACTTAACAAGGAAAAGAAGACATTTAGAGGTGGAAACAAAAGAAATATAAAAACCCCTCAATTTATTGTGATACATCCTACATTACCCCTTATAGTGTATCAAAGAAAAGAGATAACCATAAAAAACATTAGCAAATTGGTATACATTATGTCTGTACCAGAAGTTGTTATAGTTGCACAAGTTGGAACACAAGTTCAAGGTGCAATTGAAGTTGAAAGAACAGAAGAGAATAGGAATGAAGAGCTAGACTTGACCACAAAGCCTAAGGAGTAATTAGAAATACAAACACTAGTTACTTTTCTAGGAACTTCTACTCCTCTAAGTCAAGAACTTCATAGGCTGAGTGTAGAAGCTACACAACTACAATCATCATTACCTAGTCCTAGTACATCCAATTTAGATGAGGTTACATCATTTGGTGATGTCAACTTGGATGAAGTGATTATTTTACCAAAGTTTGACCTTGCAACAATCACCATTGAACAAATGGGGATACTAAAAAATTTACTTGCAAAGAAAAAGCATCGATAACTACTCAGAAGGGAGCTTAGGTAGAAGCAATAATTGCAAGACATCAAGGATATCTTTCTTGATGCATTCAGCCTGCTAGAACCTAAAGAAGACAAGCCTAGAATGAAGCAATTGGTAAAAATTGTAGAATAGCACAATGATGTAGACCCATATTCAAATGTAAAATTACTTGAATGGTCTAAGATGAAATCTAAAACTAAGGTAAATGAAAAGATATCATGCACTTAGTCAGGTTGAGTTAGCAACCAAGATTGATAGTTTAAAGAAAGTCTTAGAGAATATTTTCTCACTTTACACCAAGTTTTGTGATACAACTCTATTCACACAAGAAGTGTAGTGCATTATTAACAATTTGGAGGGAGATATGAAGAAAATAGGTGCAACTCTACCTAATTCTCCAGCTTAGAGTCAGAAGAACTTTAGGAATTTGATGAACTCTCAAGGTTAGTTGGTAGCTCTACATGCGCAAAATGAAAATATTTGAGCTACACTGATCAACAATTCATGTTGACCTCACACATAGAAATACTTCACAAGGAGCTAGCCTTTGTAGAGACATTAATGAAGAAAGATCCCTATCTTTCTATACTTGAAGGCTTAGTTCATCTTGTTGCCAAGTTAGCCATCCAAATCAAATCATTAGAGGTAGCTTGTGATAAATTAGATGCAGCTCTGAAAATCATACTTGAGGCCCATAAACCAAACTTGAAAAAATACACTATATGTGTACAATCCATGACAAAAGTTTCAAAAAGGGGTAAATAACTTTTGGGAAAATAAATGAAGGGAGACAATGCATGATAATTGGAAATCAAATAGAAAGAGAGTTAGCAAGTTAGCATATGCCAAATCTTCTCAAAAGGAGTATTCAATTTTTTAGTTCAGAATGAAATAGTAAACTCAGGGGGAGTGGAGTTATTACTTTTTGAGGTATGACTGATGAGTCATAAGTTTTGTAGAATTTTGAAGTTTTTAAATGTTGTATGTAAATGGATAATGTTTGATTTATGCTTGAAAGGCTAAGGTTATCCATGCATGACCAAGTATTTTTCCACTCATTTCAAAGGGGGAGATTGTTAATCTTAGATTGGTTTTGACATATGAGTGACAATATACTTAAATCATTTACTTATGTTCATGTTGAACAAGTAATACATGCCAAGCATAAGTTATTAGATATTATATGTCGAGTGAGAGATATTTAGTATGTGTTGAGTGACTAGTAAGTGTCAAGTGAATCATGTGTCAAGAATACAGTATGTGCCAAGTTCTTTAGATGCAGAGTGATCAATCAATGTTGATTCATTCAGAGGTTGAGTTATAGCATTGAAGTTGTAGTTGATATCAAGCATCAAGGACTTCAACTATGGAGTAAAATAGTTTTGACAATTGTTTGTAATGGCACAAACTTCTATGTAAACCATTTTTTAGCCAACTTAAGGATTTCTTTGTGATCTTTGATGATAATAATAAAACTTTATTGTGAATCCCTATACATCACATGCAAACAATCAAAAAAAGGGAAGGATTAAGTGGCAATCTATGTGATTCAACATCGTTGATTCATATTGAACCCTAAGTCACCTAGGTCATCTTAAGGACAAACCCTAAATTTTTTATGAATGTGTAAGCAGAAAAGAGAAAAGTTTTCATGAAAAAACAAAGCATTGATGGTGACTAAGGAGTTGTTATTTGAGAGAAATTAAAAAATCAGTTGGAGGAGAATAGAGGAAGGAGTTAAAAGACCACAAAGATACATCTGATCAGAGAGGATCAAGTACACATAAGAAAATAGGTGATCTATTATCTAACAATAGAGTGCTAGCCATAGGATCATTGCTAAAACATTCTAATAGGTGAATTAGTTAAATCTCTTAATAGAGTAGTCTTAATAGCTATCGTAAATCCTTTGACAAGGTGCTTACTTCATTGTAAGTTAAAGTCCTTTTACCAAGCACACTTCTAATAGACTATTAAAATTCTTTAACAAGGTAAGATCTAACAAACTTGTAAGCCTTTAACAAGGTAGACCTTTCATAGGGTAGATCATATTTTATGATCAAACATTATAACCTTCATTAAATACACTTTATTACTGTAGTAGTGGAGATTTGTGGGTGTCATCCCCACCCTAGTTTTACCTTTCCTTGGAGGGTTTCTAGGTAACCAAATATCTTGTGACATACATATGTTGAATGCTTATTTATTTCATACTATGGATGCATATTCTTAATTTGATATTGTAGTTTATATGCATAGATTGTGAGATGGATATGTGATGAATGATTTTGAGGTTGAAGTTTTAAGTGCTAATTCACCCCCCCCCCCCCCCCCCCCCCCCCCCCCCCACTAGAGTTTACTTTTTCCATTGTATTTCCAACACTTAGCATGTTTTGAAACCAAATAATATAGTTGAAATTAAATCATGTTCTAATTATACCATAGATGTAGATCAACACTATAATCATTGGAGCAACTAGTGTATCATACCATTCACCCTTACACATTACACATGTCTATGATGCTTCAATCACTATAGTGATGGCAAAGCAATATTCTAGGAACTCCCTTTCATAGGTATTATTTGTTCTATTTGTTGACTTGGAGGTTTTAGTAATAATGCTTTGGAAAAAAAATAAAATTAATGGACATTATGAAAATTGTGTGTCTTTATCTTTAATCTTTCATCAAACTTGCACTTTGTGTACTATCTCTTCACAATTTTTTTTGAAATTTTGGGAAATTTTGAATAACTTGAAATCATAATATATATCATATTTTTTCTAAATATTTTGTTAATTTGAGTACTTTGTTCCAGTTCTAGTACAAAATAGTGAGCACCTAGGCTCATAAATAGACCTATATCTATATCTTAGATGTGCTTATTTTAATGAAATCCCTATTTGTGGTTCATCTAGATTAATGAAATTGATACTGGTGCATCCTTTTAGCCATATAAAATTGAGCTAAATATTATAGTGCTCAAATGCTAATTTTATATATGTGAAACATAACATGGAACTCCCTTCATATGTTTTTGATCTCTCAAACAATCTTAGCGATTAACTCCTTGCTAGTTTATTGATAAATTCAATAGTTTAGTAACCTAGTATCCCATAAATGGAACATCCTACTAGTTGTGTGACCTTAAAATTTATTTTTTTTTGAAGAATTTAACTATCAATTGTAGAATGAATGAGTATTATAGAATCAAAACTAGTCTTACACGATTCAACACTATTGAGTATTGCAAAGTGTAGTTCATATAACTAACCTAAGTTGTAAATGTCAAATGAATATCCATTATATTTCCAACCAATATTTTTGTAGGTTTTTAACATATTCTAGAGGATGATTCTTGAAGGCATGTTCCCATGTTAAAGTGATAGGTCAATCCCAATGCAAAGACACAGAGTACATGGAAAACAACCATCTAAAAAAATATAGGATCTAGATATTGACACACACATTTTCTACATACACCCTTACTATACACATAGTAGGAAAAAAATAAGGATCCAATCAAAAATCACAAGAATATGAGCCAACTAGATTAATATTAGCTAGACATGTCAACATAGGATAAATATGACACTGGTAAGAGTGACTTCTCACCAATAAAATCACTAAAATATAAATGAAAAATATCAACACTTGTAATGCAAATAAAACTCTTGCAACTCATAAATAACTATTTTGATAATAAAGAACAACATGCAACTTAACTAAATCAACAAATTTGTGATTTCCCACAAGCTATCTTTTATGAATAGTACTGAAAACTCAAGCCTATTAATAACTAAACACATTTCAAATCTTCCATGCAATCATTGCATAACCATAGTTCCATCTCTACCTTACTATCAAATATAAATAGTCAACTATATGTATAAATATTTGTTGCAAAACTTTCCCCAATTTCACATTTTAAATTCTTGTGTACTTAACCTCACTAGAAGCTTTGTAAAATTATTTTTTTAGAGTCCTTTGTTTCTATAATAATTCCATGTAGTTCTCATATTTTCATTTTGTCAAACAAATCCTCATTAAGCTCTTACCACATCATGTTGGCATCATCCAATAAATACCTTGGAATTCTAAGATGGAAAATATAACCATAAGTAGCTTGTTTGTCTTGCACTTAATCTCATTCCTAGACAATACTATCAACATAACACTTATTGTTTGTTTTTGTATAGACCCAAACATAGTCAGTTGTAACTCATAAATCCTACAAGATGTCCTCAATCACTTAAGTCAAATCTTAGTGAGTTGGGTTTCAAAAACCATATCCAAAAATGTGCCAAATCCAATATTAAAATTTGGAAATATGTCTATCATAGTAGAGACTATGTTGACTAGAAAAATTCTTCATTACATGCCTTACACTGATAGAAACTTATAATCAAGAAATTTAAGTAAGGAAATTGAACCAATTTCCCAAACTCAATAAGAGAATAAATAATCATATTCCCACTGAATTGGTTCAATAAAAATTAGATTTTTTGCAAATGATAATACTCTATAATTGATTCTTTCTTGGCAGTTTCTTAACTCCATGCCACAGATCGATGCATAGATAGATCTAGCATTGGCTTTTAGAAGACCAATATAATCACAAGAATGCACCATTTAAAAATAGAATGAGAACAATTATGCAATCATAATATATTTTCTTAATACATACACCCTTAGCGAAGAATCTCTAATACCCAAATAAAAGTAGGGAAATTGATATTTTAAGTACATCCTAATCAATTTTTTAATAGATTAATTTCATAATTAACTTACCCAAAGATCATAGAAATAGACAGTCCTCATAGCATATCAATTTAAAATAAGAACAATTTTACAAATGATAAAATTATTTACATTTAATGTTAATTGTCGATAGTGAACCATCAAGTGGAAATTAGGTACCAAATTCACAAATGGTAGATATTAACTAATCTGAATAATGTCACAAAGAAGTTTGTGATGTGTAATAGTCACCTCACTTTTGTCATGTTGACAATTAAGTTTATGTTATTTTATATTTAAGATTAAAAGGGAGATATTTTTGACTGATGGAAGCTTGAAGAGACTAGTTTTGAACAAGGATCTTGATGACATTATGACAACTAATGTGACCACAAGGTCTAAAATTCATCTAGTTTCCCAAGAATTATAAAATAATAGGTGACATGTTGTGTGTATTCAATCTAAAAAAGGAAAATAACTTAGTCTTGATAAGGTACACAATTCTTACAAACATTTGCAATATTATAGTGCAATCATCGGTATTAGAATAAATCCTAAACCTTTTTAGATAAAATTCAAAATTACGTTTTTAGTTGTTCTCCAATTTTTAACAACAAAATAGGATGTCAGCCAACATATATCATCTCCCCTAGTTTTTTTCTCATCCAACATATATCATCTCATCTAAATTCATTTTTCACCCTTAATTATTTTATTATCACATATTGTTTTAAGTAAGAAAATTGAATTCTTTAATTTATTAAAAAATATGATGATTGTCTTGAATATGTGTGTCAAGACTCCTCCTAATTTGTAATCATTCACTTCTCTCTAATTCTTACAATTTGATACTTTTCTAAATCATTTTTCTATGCCCATCTATAAAAATTTGGCTTCGAAACACTTAAAGTAAGCTATGCATCCTTGCATTTCTATACTATATTTTCTTTACTTATATGTTGATTGTATTGTGAGAAACTTTACTATATAAGTAAGGTTCTTCTTTATTTATTCTCCTTGCATACCCAATTGGTAATCTCTATTAAATTTGCAACACTCAAATTTGGAGACTTCAATGATGCATAATTTTTGAAACGTTATACATTATTTATAGTGAAATTGCAAGTATTGTGTATGAAATTTCTGTAGTTCATGATTTTAGGTGGGTTTTTTTCTCTCTTCTTGTCAATATAAGAATATTGGAACGTATTCATGTTCAAAAGGAGTGAAGAAGCCCATGATTTGTACTCCCTCCAAGACCTTAAACTATTGCTTCTATCAAAGTGTAGAGGATTACAAATAAAATGGAATAGAAGAAGCCTATGATTTGTACTCCTTTCGAGTTAAAAATAATGTACTGCAAGATGATAAAATCTAATCACTCTTCTATTAGTCTCATTCTTCCCAACCCTTCCAATACACAAATGCATGGATGTTACATCTCCTTGGCTTTTATTGCTTACTCCTTGTGCTTAAATTAGTGACAATAGAGATTTTTGTATGGCTGTTTCTATTATTAGACCTTGCTTTTGCATCTTAGGACTGGAGAATGTAAACTTTGTACAAACTAATGATACATAATTGTTGGCACATGTATGTCTACTCCAAAATTTAAATTTATCTCAATTATTTTTATTTTTCATTTATGTGTATTTATATTTGAAATACATTTAACATTTATGTGTATTGATATTTTAAATACATTAAACACATACATTTAATTCTTTTGAATTGTTTTCGCATTACACTACTAGAAGATATAGGCTTGTATTTCATGATTTCCATCTACCCTAGAAATGTTTATAGAAGGCTACCAAAATTGCATTGTCAGGGCCTTACACATGCCATCGTGTTTGATTCAAATATGAAGAGGTCATCTAGTTTATTAAAATAATAAGTTATCTCCAATCTAGAGACACATACCAACCAACATGAATTTTCTATTTGGACACATTTTTTTAAACCCTCCACTATCAATTGTTATCAAAATTAAATAAATCAAAATTCTTCTCCCTCTCATCTCTCTTCTGCATTATTTCAAGAACTATTGAGGACACCTATAGACACTTTCTTTGTCAAGCCCACACTTAAGGTTCCTACTATTATCAATTGTTGAAGACACCTGTAGACACTCTCTTTGCCTAGCCTATACCTAAGGCGAGGACTAGAGCTACGGCAAGACCTTATTTTTTGTATATCCTTTTGATCTTGGTTGAGTCTTCTATATATATATATATATATATATATATATATATATATATATATATATATATATATATATATATATATATATATATATATATATGTATGTATGTATATATATGTATATATATGTATGTATATATATGTATATATATGTATATATATATGTATATATATATATATGTATATGTATATATATGTATATATATGTATATATATATATGTATATATATATACATATATATATATACATATATGTATACATATATGTATATGTATATACATATATGTATATATATAGATATATATATCTACATATATATATATACATATATGTATATATATAGATATATATATATATGTATATATATATACATATATGTATATACATATATATATATCTACATATATGTATATATATATACATATATATATGTATATACATATATGTATATACATATATGTATATATATATATACATATATATATATATATATATATCCCTCTGAAGTGTTGTGACTAAGTACATGTAGCTTTATCATATTTAATTTTTGTTATTCTTTTATTTATAATGATATGTTACATTTTTTATATTTTTTATATTTATTATTATATCTATAATATTAATATATTGACTTGGGATAAGATTATAATCATAAATTAATATTTTATTTTAATTATATTCATCATCTTAAAAGGAATGTATTGCAAGATGATAAAGTCTAATCCCTCTTCTATTAGTCTCATTCTTCCCAACCCTTCCAAAACACAAATGCATGGATGCTACATCTCCTTGGATTTTATCACTCCTTGTGCCTAAATTAGTGACAATAGAGATTTTTGTATGGTTACTTCTATTATCAGACCTTTCTTTTGCATCTTAGGACTAGAGAATGTAAACTTTACACAAACTAATGATACATAATTGTTGGAACATGTATCTCTACTCCAACGTTTAACTTTATCTCAATCATTGTTATTTTTCATTTATGTGTATTTATATTTGAAATACATTTAACATTTATGTGTATTTATATTCGAAATACATTAAAAACATACATTTAATTCTTTTGAATTGTTCTCACATTACACTACCAAAAGATATAGCCTTGTATTTCATGCTTTCCATCTATCCTAGAAATGTTTATAGAAGACTACCACAATTGTATTGTGAAGGTCTTATGCAGGCCATTGTATTTGATTCAAATATGAAGAGGTCATATAGTTTATTCAAATAATAAGTTATCTCCAATCTAGAAACACATAACAACCAATATTAATTTGCAATTTGGACACATTTTTTTAAACCATCAACTATCAGTTATTATTAGAAATAAATAAATCAAAGTTCTTCTCCTCTCATCTCTCTTCTATGTTATTTCAAGAACTGTTGAGGACACTTATAGACACTAGTAGATACCTTTTCCTACCATTATCAGTTGTTGAAGACACCTATAGAAACTTTCTTTTCCTAGCCCACACTTAAGGTTCCTACCATTATCAGTTATTGAAGACACCTATAGACACTTTCTCTTCTTAGCTCACACCTAAGGTAGGGACTAGAGTTGTGCACAACCTTGTTTTTTGTATATCCTTTTGATCTTGGTGAAGTCTTCTATATGTCTGTGTGTGTGTGTGTGTGTGTGTGTGTGTGTGTGTGTGTGTACACACACACACATACACAAATATATGTATGCACACACACACACACACACACACACACACACACACACATATGTATGTATATATGTATATCCCTCTAAAGTGTCATATTATTAACAATATTTTCTTTCTTTATTATAATAATTTGAATAATAATATTTCATATTGTATTATTAATTATTTGATTAACATGATTATAATTATGATTATGATTATATTTAATTTAATTTTTTGTTTAAATTTTTATTTAGGCTCTATTATCATTCAAATCTAGCTCTAAAAAGGGGACATTACATAATGATCAAAGATATGAAGTTTATGGCTATGATCAACCATCTCAGGATCCATCAATGTATGGTTCTAGGGCTTATCATATGATTGGGGTTATCAATAGGTGAAGCATAGCCATTGCCCACTAGACTTTACTAGTCCATTATTTCCTTTTGTTATAGGCCTTTTTAAGCAATTATCATAAACATATTATTTAGTTTTTTGTTTCATTTATGAATTGGAACCACTTTCCCTATTAATAGGAATAACTTAATTATAGATCATTGATAAAAACTTTCTTTTCATGTACCTTATTTTTATCAAATTTCTATTTTTATGTTGTTTGTAGACTAAGGTTTAATAAATGTCAACATCAAATGTAATGAACACTTTTAGCACCCACCTAAGCATAAGGAAGAGGAAATATTTGATCCTTTGGCACCTCCATATGTTAAAACATGAGTATTTCAATTGATCATGTTTCATAGTTTTTAATAGATGTGATTTTTTTAATAGGGTTTGATGTTTTTATTTAATACAAAGGTCTATTTTCTTTACATAAATTGCATAATCATTTGTATCTTTTTCTAATAAGTTAGCACAAGAAACAATACTTGTATATGGCCAAAGTGCTCCAAATCATATTTTATAATAGTCAATCTTTACAATAATATAGAGAAGTGTAATTGACATGAAATATAATTTTAAAATACTTGAACATAAGATTTCAAAATTGTTGAATTCCTATCGATAAATATTTACATTATTGATTTTCATAATAACTAAAATTTGTGTTCTTTGAGAAGAGTATATCATGTTACATTGACCATGATCATGGTAGATCTAATATTGGGAAAACAATTTTGTCAAAAAATTTATTATTCTTTAAAGGGCACTAGCTCAATGGAAGAGCACCAAATTTGTAAGTAGGATGATGGTGGTTCAATTCCATCATGCCCTAATATGACTAAATTAATGATTAAATAAACTACCAAATATACTACCATATTTACTACCAAATATACTACGAAATAAACTACCAAATATACTTCCCCAAAGACTACCAAATCAACTACCACATATACTACCAAATCAACTACCATATATACTACCAAATATACTACCAAATAAAATACCAAAATTACCAAATAAACTAGCATATAAACTACAAGTAACAATAATAAATGACTAAATCAATGACCTAATCAATGATCAAAATAGTTTAGTCGTAGATTTGGCTAGGAGATAAATGTCCAGCAATAAACTACCATTGATCATGTGATAAAAAATGGCTACATATCTACAATTTTTAGTAGTTTATTTAGTAATATATTGTTGTTTTTGTACTAGTGATGGGTAGACGATTTAGATTTTGTTGAATATGAAGATGATGATTATCAACCATTTTTTGACACAAATAATTGAAAGGAATTGATTAGAATTTTCTTTTGGTTGTGTGATCTTGTTGATAATTTGACATTACTATTTACATGTTATAAAGGATTTGATTATTGAATATGTGGTACAGTAGGTCTATTATTGATCATAATTCATTTATGTACAAAGGATAACATATTTTAAATTTCATTTATTTTAGAAATTCTTGATATTGTATTTGTGGAAGTAAGAAGATGTTCACTCACTCATGATTCAATCAGAGGCATGTTGATTGATTGATTATTAGGGTAGGGATATATGTCCTTCATGGAGTAAGACTTTGGTTGCATCTAAATTTTAAGATGAACTATTTAGGTTTAGAGGTCTTGCATTTTTTGCACCATGATACCAATTTTTCATTGTTATTTTGTCATCTTGAGGGAATTCTTTGAATAGACAAAAGGGTTTATATTATAATAGTAGTTAAGATCATGTTCCTATTCATAAGTGGGAAATGGATCAAAGCACATGTCATTTATGGTATTCCTTTTTTGAGATTGCATGAGTGGCCTTTGACCAAAATGGTATGGAAGAGACATCTTGATATTGGTTTGAAGTATGATTCAAATTGCTTTTATAGTTATTCCAAGTTTAAAGTGCCTCTTGAATTTAAGTCTAATAGAGAAAGGTTTATCTCTATGATTTAGACTTGTTAATATTTTTATTATGATCTCTTGGTTCTAAAGAGATGGGATCCTTGATGGTGAACCTTGAAATATGTTTTTAAGGTCATTTGATGACATTTACAACATAAAACTTTGAATTTTACAATAAAGTAAACAAACACAACACTCACTCCAATCAATAGCTATAAGGGATAAATATTGAATGTATTTCCAAATTGTGTTGAAATGTCTTGTGCAAGAATAGATTCTAGAAAATCTCCCTAAGGTCAATTTGGTTTGAACATTTCCAAGAAGGTGGTATATGATTAACGAGGATCTAGTTATGATTTTTTTTGAAAGAACACTCTTTTACCTCCCTTTTGAGAGCTTCCCACCAATGTCAAGGAGGTTTACACAATCCATAAGGACTACTATAGGAGGGCTATTAGATGCTCTTTGTTAGAATATTATGGTTAAAGTAGGTGTATCCCACTCTGGTCTTTCCTTCTCACCAATCTCATTAAGGCAAGTCTTAAAGATAATGACCCTAAGGTTTTATGCTGCCTACTAAAGAAATGAAATGAAACTAATAGTAGGTCTAGAATTTAGATTGGGCAAAAGGATGAGAGCATATCCTACTACTTTAGAAACCAAATACAAAAAACATGGTTATTCTTTATAAGCCTTATCTAATCGGGAAAAAAGGCTTTAATTTTAATGTTTGTCCATTCCTTAGAAGGAAAAGTGATTAATTAGATCATGAACTTCAAAATTTGTCAAAGAAATTACATAGAAAGGTTTTGAGGCCTACCTGATTTAAAGGTAGGCAAGCCTTGGCATATATTTTAGATTGTTTTATTTTTTGCACATACCTGGGTGATCATTCTGACTCCTTAGCACCCACATTAGCTTGCACAAATGTTAGTCTAAAAAAAAGACTAGAAAAGAAAAGATATAATTATGAGATAAAAACCAATGAAATTTAGAAAGGATAAGAACATAGATTGATTTTTACTTCATATTTAACATGATTCCTTTATGATTTTAGACCTAGTCATAAAGATGCAAATTTTTGATATACTGATCGTCCAGAAAGAAGTGAAAAGAAGAAAAAACTATTTAAATTTACTTATCCTTCCAAAAATATAATAATTTTTTAAAATTATACTCATATGTAGTCTAGGGACCTGATTATTCAAAATAAAGTAGTTGGAAAGATCTATTTATTTCAGCTATTATTTGTCATCAAAAATAAAATAATAGAGAATAAACCCCGTTTATAATCTTAATACATTTCCATAAATGTAATAGCTTTGTAAATACTCTCTAATTTGTGCCTATAATTAATTTTTAATGAAAAATCATAAAAAAACAAAAAAAAACAAAAAATAAAAATTAATTTTTTTTGGTATTCCTTTTATGTCAATGGAAACTTGTAAAAAATTTCTCAAAGAGAAATCCAAAACCTTTTGAGAAATATGGTCAAATCTTTGAAAAAATTATAATTTAGTTGTGTTGGAGTGTTAGATGTTGATGAAGGGAATATATGGTGTATCTCTTTCCATCATCCAAGAATGAAATACCTACAAAATAAACACATGTAGAAAAGTAAATCTGATTCAACCAACACATTTGTGTAAGTATATTCATGAAGTTAGGTGTTTCACGTTAGGTTAACCAAAATTTATAGGATTAAATGTGCACACTCATGAAATGAGGGTAATTAGTAGCACCAAATGATCTAACAATAAAGTCAAATAAGCTACTAAATATGAGCCTATTAACAACAAAATAAGAAGCACTAGATAATTCAAAACACATAATAAAATGTGCAAACTAATCAAATACTCCAAGCTTATGATGCTTCTCTTCACTTTGTTGAGATGTAGCTTTGCAATGTGATTTTAGAAACACCTTGACTCAAACCAAATGATCTAACAATAAAGTCAAATAAGCTACTAAATATGAGCCTATTAACAATAAAATAAGAAACACAAAATAATTCAAAACACACAATAAAATGTGCAAGCTAATCAAATACTCCAAGCTTATGATGCTTCTCTTCACTTTATTGAGATGTAGCACTACAATGTGATTTTAGAAACACCTTGACTCAAAGCTCCAAGAAATGATAAAATGATATGATAGAAAAGAACTATGGGTAATAATGGGATAGATATTTTATGCACAAATATGTCATGAAAAATTGCATAAATTTGATATATATGAGAATGAGAAGGGGGTGGTAATGATGGTTGATTATATAGAAAATAATGGCTAAACTGGATGATCAAGATTAATCAAATAAAATGAAGATCAAAAAATAAGAAGACGTAAGACTAAAGAGATTTTGGTAAGTTTTTTATTAACTCAAAAAGTGGAGATACAAAAGGAAGATTAAAATGAGAAGATATTTCCCATTATCAAAAGATAAAACTCACCAAAAATGAAAAATGAAAGTTTTTTATTTTATTTTATTTCATTTTTTATTTTGGAAAGATAATGATTTTCAACAAAAATTGATTTTTAATTTTTGAGGATTTTCTAATTTTTAAAATTGATTACTCCTCACAATTTTTTTCCCATTTTTAGAAGATTCAATGGGATCAAAAATTCAATTGAATTAGAAAGATGGGATTAGTTGAAAGTCAATAGAATTAAATGAAATTAACTAGAAATTGAAATTGAATAAAATTTTGATTAAAATAAATTAATTTAGTTTTAAGGAGAAAAAATTAGCTAATTTAAATAATTAATTTTTATTATTTAAATTATGAGATTTTAGAAATTAATTTTAATTATTCAATAAAACTCAATTAATTAAAGGTGATAAATTAAATAATATTAATTATTTAATTAATATTAGACAATGATTGAATGAGTTGAAGATTGCATTATAGAGGAATAAAGATGATCAATTAATAATTGAATAATTATTAATTAATACAAAAAAATAATTAGCAATTTAATGTTAAGTCACAAGAATATTCATTTTGGGTGTCTACAACATATTCACAAGTAGTGGATTTAGTTAGGGCTAAAATACCCTTACCTATCACCATGCATGTTGTGTTGTTTCCAAAATTCACCATTCCTCCATCATAGGTCTCAACCTCATAGAAATTTCTCTTGGCACCAGACATGTGGTGTGAGAAACCACTATCTATTGTCCATTTTTTTGTGGATAATTGTACTAGTTATAAGGGCTCTCTCCACCCTTTCTTATGTGATAGCAAGAAAGGATTATTCATCTTCATCCTCATCATCATCATTGGTTGATCTTCATTAATCACACATTCTTTAGTCATGTAGCATCACTTCTTCTCCTTTCCTTTGTAGTTTGACCACCTTTTGTTGGGTTTCTTCCAATTGTTGTTCTCTCTCCACTTGTTGGTTTCCTTCCTAGTAGGTTTTGGACATGTGGCATTATAATGTCCTATCTATTTGTAGTTAAAGAATCTAAATGGTGTACTTCCCTTTACTTTTGACCATCCTTTTTATGAACAGAGCCTTGAATTCTTCTTGTTCAGCTTCTTTAGCATGCAGGCTCCCTAGTTCTCTTTTGTATCTAGATGTGTTTGTCTTCTCCCTTCCTTTTTTGTGTTGTATATGGTGCAACTAAGGCTTTGAATATAGTTTCAACCTTGAGTAGTTGACTATTGTCAAAGTTTCTATGCTCAAATGCACTAAGATTACCTACCAAAGTGTCAAGAAATACCTCCATCATGTCTATTATTCTTAGCTCTTGACTAGGTGAAACATGGTATATTTGGGTTGCAAGGTTCTCAATATATTTCTCACACATTCTTCTTCTTGTATTATGTCTCTCTACATTCTCTAATAGCTAGCGTGACATCCTTCACCCACTTTCCATAGGCTTCAATCTCTTTTCCTTATAGAATCATCATGTCATCAAGATTTCCTTGTAGGCTCTCACCTTTATCACTTATGAAGTGCTTGTCCCCACCATAGACAACTTCCAACTTTTCCAAAATCTCATATGTAGTCTCCATATATTCCACATCTTTGTTCTCAAAGTAGGAAAGGGTTCTTGCTAAAGCATTCATTGTGGTAGTCTATATCTCCTTCTCCTTCAATTTTTCTAGGTTGAGTTAACCAACTAGTTCAACATATTTGACCTCTACATGGGTCAAGTAAGCATCTCTAAGAGTTATCAAATACAAATGCATCTTGTTATACCATGAATTGTAGTTTTTTGTAGAAAACTTTGGTGCATCTCTATTAAACATTTTGATCTTTTCCTTGAGTTATTAAACTCTTTTCTCTTGAGGACCGAGGCTCTAATACCATGGTGGGAAATTCAATCCTCATAAATTTTTCACTCTCTTGAAGTGTTCCTACTCAAGTTCTTATCTCTATTAGAATGTTACAAATATGCTATTAGGTGCCATCCAGTTAAGGGATTTTGATAAGAACTATTAAAGCCTTGTCCTATTAGGAGTAGCCTAGTTAAATGACTTTATAACACAAGTTAACATATCACCCTATTAGGAGATTTTTTACTAATAACCTATTAGGGTCCACCCTTGATAAGATTTGTTGTTGTAAAGTTTAGTAAATAATAGGGAATGATATAACAAGTAGCTACTACACTTAGCTTGAAATAGACCCTTCTTTATCTCTCTTGACCCATCTAGAACTATGTTCTACCTTCTCTTGGATCTACAACTTCAGATCCCAATCACTTGTGTGTTTGAATCTCCTTAATCTTGCACACAATAAACCTAGTGTTGTTCATGTTAGAGAAAAAGGTTAATTTAATTTCATTTATAAAATTACTTTTCTCCCTTCTTAAGATTTCACTTTATGCACCTTACATTTCCATTTAATAATTAAATAGTAATTATTAAATTTCATTTACCTCTTAGAGTTTCCCTTTTAGGGTTTTGATCTCCTTCATAAGGATTGATTGGTTGTTATTTTATTTATTCTATTTTGCACAAGAAAATATAATTTTCTTGTTTGTTGAGAAAATCCCTCTTTCTCTATTTTTCTTTCTTCCTTGTAACATGTTATATGTATGCATGATATCTAGGGTCTATGGATTTTTTCATCATCAAATCTTACATGGTATCATATCCTTGATTATGGCTACCTCTTCTTGTTTGAAGTACAGTACATGGTTTATTCAAAAAAATCTTGCATTTTTTTGTTGTTTTCTATGAAAAAAGGGGTTCTCTTACATTGGGGGCACTTTGAGCCTAAAAAAAAATTATGGTTCGATTTATAAGATGTCAATACTCCCATTTTCATATAAACCACATCTCGTTTGGACAATGTTGTATTTTGTGGACAAAATGTTTTGCCCAACAGGGTTGTATGGACCTATGCATGATTCCCGAGGCGATATTTTTCAGATTTTTTTTTCAAAATCAAAAAATAATCCATTGGTTTTTTTGAAAAAGGAATTTTTTTTTTATTATTAAACTTTAATAAAGTTAGTTTTCAAAAACAAAAATACAAAGAGCATAAAGTATGCCTGAATCAACAAGTACATAGGGGCTGACAACCATACACAAATGGTGATGTCAGTAAGTTGTAGGTGCTTACATCAACAATTAGAGCTAAAAATTTATGGTCTTCAAGTTGTCATGTGTTTTATTTGTTTTGTTCTAAATACCTATTGGTGGTTTTTTTGCAATATCTTGAGCATATGAGGGTCTTTTTTTTTATTTGAAAGAAGCACCAAAAAGATAGTTCAAAGATGGAAACAATGTTGAAGGTATTTTTGGATTTTTTTTAGTTACTTTTTTTTCTCTTGAAGTCCATTGATGACTTCTATCTTCTAGGGGCATAACTTCTTTGTTATTGTTCCATTTTTTTTATCTAAAAAAAGTGTTGAAAAGCTCTCCACTAGCCCTATTCAGATTCTTTGCTAATTTTTATTAGTATTCCTCAAAGGTGTGTGTGATTCTTAACTAATTTTTTTCTCTCTTATTATTTATGCATTCCTTCTAGTTGCTAGGTTCAATTTTTGTTTTGTGGGGGTGTTTTGTATAATTGTTAATGTTGTTTACATCAGTAAACAATAACTTTTTTCAAAACTAATCCAACACCTTCTAAAATAATGGTCGAGACCTCTTCTTTTCTATAACTTTTGACACCTCATAAATTTCACACATGGAAGACCTTGATGACATAGCTTCTCTAGTCAAAAGGGTTGTGGTATTCTTTAGATGTAGTGCAACCAATTTTACAAAAGCCTTTTGAGGTCATGCGACATAGGAACAAGATGGATGATGCAATAGGATTGAATTCTTTAAAGTCATCTAATAGTGTACAGTTTCATCTTGATGGGTGCACCCCTCTAGCTATGTGGACCAAGTTTGAAGGCTTGTTTAGTATAGTGAATGAGTTTAGGGCCCTTCAGATTGAGGTAGAGCTTACCTCTCTTGTACCAAATTATTTTCCTTCCATTGAGGACTTCTTGATGAAGTTCAATCAATATAGATATTTGTTTCAGGGTTGTGGGAAGACCAAGACTAACACTAAGTGCATTTATCTAATTCTTTCTAAGCTTCATGGGAACTTTCAAATTTTTTCTTCTAACTTCTATTCCATGAAAGATGCTTTGGGTTATAGATTTACCATGCCATCCTTTGAAGTTTTTTGTTATCATGATAGCAAGATAATATCTATTAGTTAGATTCTCTCACAAGCTCACAGACTTATGCATTGGCACCTTGACCACCTTTAGAGATGAAGGAGAAGACACAAAAATCTTATTCTATAGAATCTTAGATTGATTCTAGCACTCACAGTTCATCAGGGCCACCTCTTCCTAAGGAGGGTAAATCAAATCCAAGAATACTTAATTTTTCTTATTGTAAAAGCCTAATCATAAAAAGTCACAATGCTATGAGCAGAAGTTGGATGGCTATGCAGAACTGGGTTCAAATTTGATAGCTCTCCTTCAAAAGAGTAACATTGATATTCCCTCTACTTCTCATAGATCTTCTTCATCATCATCATTTCAGTTAGATGGTAAAGGAAAGTTTCATGCACTATGTACAACTACTATTCCTCATTCATCTAGATGGTTACTAGATTCATGTGCTTCACACCATATCACATCTTCTCAAGATTTGTTCTCTTGTTTTGAGGCTTCTCCTAATCCACAAATTTTGATGGGGATCAACAATGTTATGATTATATGTGAGAAAGGTTCTATTGAAATTGATGATGGTACATTTCATGATGTATTTTTTGTTCCATCTTTGTCCTCTAACCTTCTCACTATTTATTATATTACACATAGTGGGATAGGGAAGAAAATTGAGTTTGCACAAGATCTAGTGCACATCAGAGATAGTGAGATAGGAAATATTATTTTTATAGGGATTGTTTATCATGCTTCCCACCTATATTCCTTCTCACATTTTGGTCCACCATCTCTACTATTGGAGACTCACTCTCCTTTTCACAAGAGTCTACTAAGGTGATGTTAGGTTGCTTAAACTTATGTGTTGTTCCTAAGACTAGTGTTGTGACTTTGACACCTCCATCTCCTTTTCATATTTTATCTCTTGCACATGATTACTCTTTAACATTGCCTACTATTGCAGCTCCAATCATCAAGCCACCTACTATAGTTTTTGAGGATATATCAGAGGACACACATCTCCTCTTAGATGGAAGATTCAACATACCTATTATCCAACCCTCATTGGAGATTCCATTTTAGGATTCTCATGATTTCTCCTTTGAGCATTAGCTAGGATTTCTAGCTAAACCTTACATACATGGGTTTTATCAACCTTATCCACTACCTTTGTTTTTTGCATATTGGATCCACATTGGTATATTCATCAACATGGGAGTTCTTCCAATTTGGGGGTGGGGGGGTGGGGGGGGGAGTCATGTGGGGCTATGAATTCTCAAGATTCTATTAGAGAGGCTTTCACTTTACTTGTGGTCTAGAGAGATTCTCTTGAGATGTTTCATTTGTGCATCATTTTCTATCCCTTTTTAGATTAGAGTTTTTCCCACTCAGATTTCTCTATTTCATAGAGATTTGATTATGATTGGGTACCTCATCAGGCCTTCTTGCTACGAACCAAGCTTTCTTTTAGAATTGTAGTTTCCTCAAATTGTTTGTAACTGCATTATTGCTCATCTTAAGGGGGTGTTAGAGAAAAAAAGGTTCATTTCATTTCATTTATTAAATTACCTTTTCTCCCTTTTAAAGATTTCAATTTATGCACCTTGCATTTCCATTTAATAATTAATTAGTAATTATTAAATGACATGTACATCTTAGGGTTTCCCTTTTAGGGCTTTGATCTCTTTAATAAGGATTGATCAGTTGTAATTTCATTTATTCTATTTTGCACAAGCAAATACAATTTTCTTGTTTGTTGAGAAAACCCTTCTCTCTCTCTTTGCTTTTCTTTCTCCCTTGTAACATGTTATTCAAATATAGGATATCCAGGGTCTATGGATTTTTTCATCATCAAATCTTATAGTTCAAGCATGCTTGTCCTTAGCATGATAAATTTTTAAAGACAACCTCTCTCTTGTCACTCTCCTTCACACCTTGATATTCCATTTATCTCATCTCTTTTTCCTCTTTTACTAGTTAATTGGAAATCTAAATTTTTCTCTTTCAACTCTATCTCCTTTTATACTTTCTTATATCTTCTCTTAAAATCCCTAATCAATGAATTCATAATTTGAATTTGCATCCACTACTAATATTTTGACTTTCTATCATAGTAGTGCATTACTCTTGTTAGGTGTCATTTTTTATCCCTAAGGCATGTTGTCTACTAGTATCAAACACTTATTGATTCACAAGGTAGGGTTATTTGGTCATCGCTATGACCAAGTCATTCTATAAAGGTTTAGCTAAGTATTGAATACTCGTATGTATTTCAAGTTAATTTATCAATCAGTAGTTACTACCAAGAAAGCTAGAGGTGACCAAGTACTCTATTAATTTCTAAGGTTATTACATAAAGAAGTTGGCATCAAGTGATATAGAGGCCAAATAATTTAGTTTATGTTAAGCATAGTTAAGGCCAAGGGATAGCATGATGAAATGGTTTATTTCAAGCAATAGTATGATGTAAGTTATAAATAAAATAGTTTCATGTATTTGTTTGGAATGACACATTATCTCATGTTAACCATTTTTATCAAGCTGGAAGTGAGTTTTGAATATTGAGGAGGTAATCAAGGAGGTGATTATGCATTAAAAGGCAGATCATTAATCCCTATGTGAGGAAATCCACAAATTATAAAATTTAGATGCAAGAAAAATAAATCTAGATCTTTGATTTGGATCTAGAAGGTTCACCCAAGAAGTTATTAAAGAAGGGTCTATGATCTAGTTCACATTTGTGAGTATGTATGAATGGAGAGCTTGTTTTCATGTAAAGTTTTATGATTTTAATTAGAGTGTTAAGTTAGAAGAGACCGAGCAGTGTAGTGAATAGTTTTAAGAAGAGACAAAGAAGATCAATTATACTAAGGTGATATTACATTACATAGAGGATATTAAAGTGTTAACCAAAGGATCAGGTACTAAACATTCTAAGAGGTTTTTCAAGGTTTAAATATTTTAACACAATATCTTTGAAATTATTTTGTCAATATCCTAACAAAGTACTCACTTAGTTGTAATGTAGAAGTCCTATAATCAAGGTACAACCTTGTAGTTCTTTTAGCATTTAACAGGGTTGACATTGTTGGTTTTTTTAAACTATTAAGAAAAATAATATTTAATACCAAGAGAATAAAGATCTCAATAACCTAAGGATTAGCTATTTCCTATAAAAATTTAGTTGTTCTTCAGATCTAGACCAAACTTCAACAAAATCATAAAATATTTTCTACTCTTTTGGCTTTGCAAAACCAAGGTGAGTGCACCTGAGGGATAAAAGATTTTCAATCTACTACTACATACATGTTTCACTAATTCTATGACATTTAACAACAATACCCATCCCTTCCAATAAATTGGTCACAATTCTTCTTAGATTTATAGGTGACTCTGGGCAATAGTAGCTAATTAAGACTCAAAAAATTAAAATGTAAATAAGTGTTGACCAACTTTGAAATTCTTCCAACATTAAAATTAAATTTATTTTATTTTATTTTAAGCTTGATGCTTATTCATGATTTCTTCACCTGTAAACAAAACTAATAGATTAGTGCCTTATCCTTTGGGGTTTAGAGTCTATCCAACTTCTAGACCTAGTTGACTGCATTACAATCAATGTTATCAACAATTCTTACTGAGAAATCATTATTATACACATCCTTTCTACTACCATGGAAATCCTATCCATTTAACTAAAGCATTTTCTTAATTCATTAAATTAAAAGCAACAATGAAAAGACATACAATTCAAGTTGAGTGCATTCAATTGAACAAGCTTTGCTTATACAATCTCAGGACATCCAAGTAATAACAATGGAGAAAAAGATTCAAGAAGAAAAGATATGGAGAAAATTCATCTTTATATTAATTTCCTTTGAAAATTGTATAAAAATTGTAATAGAACTAAAAAATGACTCAAGATAAGACATAAAGATCCTATAATATTAGGTTATTCTCAGGTATTTTCAAAGAGAGTATATCATAAAGTCTACATTAGAGAAAATGGATCGAACAATAAGTAGTAATGGAAAAATTGTAAAAGACTCAAATTATTTCTCTAGCCTTGGGATCTCACTTATAGAGGGTGAGATGCAACAAGCTTCAGGCATAGAGAACTGATAGCTGTCCTTAAGGGAAAAAAAAATTTACATTTGTTACTATCATAAAAGACAAAATTTGTGCAATAGGAAAGCTTTACATCATAATATTCTTTTGGTGGGAAACCTTTTTGTTACACTTTCAAATGACACAAACTTCATGACTACCCCTTTTTCTATTCTAACTCTTTAGAATATGTAGCCATTAATTTTGTTAATGATGTGTCTGGCTTTGATTGCTGCATATTTACTTTAACTTGAGGATCTCCAATGCTATCATTATGAACTAATAAGACAAAATATATACTTATTTCCACCTTTTCCAAGTCATCAACTTAAATTTTTATGCTAGCAACTATAGTTGGTTGCTCACTTTTGTCCTCTTCTTCCTTTTGATATTTTGATTATGTGTCAATAATCTATATCTCATCTTTTCTTATCTCATCATCATCAGTTTCAACTTCTTCCAACTACTTTGTATCAACTAATTCTACCATCCACTTGTCAAAAAGTGTGTCATCTAGCCAATTAAATTGTAGAATGTTTTTTTCTTTCTTTATAACATATTCTACAATTTTCTCAATCTCAACAAAATCTTGCCTTAAGGAATCAAAGAATAATTGTACTTTTACAATTTCCTTAGTTGTGGCTACCCACCATACATTTCATCTTTCATTTATGACTCTATTCATCCTTAGATAAAATAGGTCATCTAATTCTTGGGCCCATTCCTCCTTACTTTTCATCTTATTCCTTTTACCTAAAGCATGTGGGAACAAATCAAATTTAACATTGTTGTACCTGTCCAAGTAACTAATAATTCTCCTATATAGCTCAACTCTTTTATCATCAAATTTTGAAAGATCATTGGCAACATCATAGTGTTTTCTATATGATCATGTGATAAATAGATAATAGAAAAAAATTAAAAAGCTGACCTCTTTTCTCCTCTTACTCCACTTGTTGACAATTGGTTTCAACAATTCATCATTTTCCTTTATTTTGTCCCAAATGTTTATTGTCTTTGCTAGTTGCTCATAGAATGATGGCCAATCAATTTTATCAATTAAATACATGAGGGTCTTTCATAGCTTATCCTCATATTGTACATTCAATTCTACATGTAATGCCCACAATTTTCTCTTTTCTTCTTCAAAATCTTCTAAAGTATAATAATGTGGCCTTTGTGGTGTGTCTGGGATTTCAATGAGAGGAGTGGATTTAAAATGTTCTATTGGTGGGTGAGGGTAGGTGATTCTTGGCCTAATGGATCATCCCAAAACTTTATTCTCAAGTTCAATTCTTTTTTGAACTTCTTTATTGTATGCATCCAAAAACTTTTCATACATTTCTTATAACTCTAACTTTTCTTTTTCATCTCTTAGAGTTGTGGCTAAGGTAAATTGGGCTGATCAAACACCCAAATGTGTAGCTTCTACACTAGTAGTTTCTTCAACTCTTTTCACAATTAGGTTGCCTATCAACCCAATATAATTAGGCTAGGAAGAGCCAATCCTAGATCCTTTCCTTACTGACCAAATGACCAATGTAGCCTAGTCCTTGCTGAATTTGGCACCTTTCATTTCTTTCTTCCCTTGATCCTCTATACTCATTTTGTCTACAAAAAATTTGAAAACTAAAGCATCTACAGTATCCCAATTGGGTAGCAGCAAAATACTAGATGCCTTTATCATTTATCTTCCTTCCTCAAGGGTCATGTTCTTGAATTCTTGCATCATCTCTTCCTTTATCTAATTTTGTACATATACCTCCTCCATTTATGGATGCTCTATTTTTAGGTTATTTCATCTTTCTTCAAATATTCCCATGTTTTTTCTCCAAACAAATTGGCAAAAGGCTTGAGATTTGACAAAATTGTCATCAGAGATGAATTCATGGCTGGCCTATTCCATCATAGGGTTTAGCTCCTTTCCTCTATAATCAGCCACTATTAACTCAAGGCTTGGAATTGGAGGTTCATGTGGATTTCCCTCTTCTAATTCTTCTTGAGTGATAAACACTCCCCCTTGAGATCCCAATTTCTCTATATGCTCCTTAGTAAGCTATTCATCTCCTAATTGTAGTGGGCACTACGTGAATGAATATTCCTCAATTTGAGGCATGTGTTCCTATATTATTTTCTACCTCTTGAGCAAGGGCTCATCAAGTCTTTCCTCAAAAACTACATTGGTTGATCCCATAATCTATTTCCCTTTATCTACAGTGGTTCAATTATTTTGGATCACATTATAGCCAGCTCTCTTTTGAATGATTAAGAACCCTGATCCTACTATGGGAGTAAAAGATAACCTCCTCATGACCTCTTTGGATTTGTCTAGAAAAGAATTAATAAACAATAATTCCTTCTCATTCATGACCTCCATCATTTTAGGAAAAGTAGTCATGAGTTTATTCAATTTGTCTACCTCTATTTTTGCATCAGAAAGAGGCTTGTAATTATTATCAAAATAATGGATGAATTCCAAAACTCTTGAATAAACTCTCCATTTCTCTTTTTTGATCTCTTTCTCTTGCAAACATAACTCATTCCTTATTATATCCTTAGGGAAGTAAGGTTCATGTTTTTTGGAGCTAACTTTAGCCCTTAGTCTAAACATATCAAAGAATCCTTCAGTATCACAAAAATGGGGGTGAGACATAGCCATCTTGTACTGGTCTAGGAATTTATACAAGAATAACCAACAACCTTTTGTGATTATGAAATGATGAGCTACAATACAAGTGGGAAAAATTGAGCCCCTATTTCTTCTAACCAAATATGCTTCCTCCAATCCCCCTAACTACCACAACATCTCAGCTATTCCTACCTTCAAAGGAACCTAGTAATGCAATACATGAGGAGTCCCTTTGAAACCATAAACCATAAAAGTAGTTAAAATAGAGTATGGTATGATATCTACCCAGTTATGTAATACATTCAAATTAGAAGGATCATCCATGGATCTAACAAAATCCATCAATGCCTTGGTGATTTTGGGATTGTCCCTTAATATGAAGTATTTTAATCTAGATGGAAACCATAAACCATAAAAATAGTTAAAATAGAGTATGGTATGATATCTACCCAATTATTTGATACTTTCAAATCAGAAGGATTATCCATGGGTCTAATAAAATCCATCAATGCCTTGGTGATTTTGGGATTGTCCCTCAATATGAAGCATTTTAATCTAGATGTAAAGTACCTATCAAACCTAACAAAACTAGCCTCCCCTACATCCTAGGTCATGTGTACACTCCAAAACTAGATTTGTAGAGCTTCTACTTCATACTTTTGGTCTAAAACCATCTTTTCAAAATATGTAACCCCATTAAATAGGAACATATGCATTAATAGTGAATAATGGCCAAAAGTTGTTTATACCTTTCCCTTCTCAATTTCAACTAACCCTATATGAATTTCCTCTACTAAATAGGATGCAAAATCAAAAATAATATGAACACCAAAATAGGAAATCTAAATCAACATATACATAAATTTTATTGGCACAAAATTCTCCTCATCCCCACCAAAGATCCTACATGGAGTCATATATTTCTATGGCCCTAGAAGTGAAAATTTTCCTTTTAAAAGGCTCCTTAGTAGATGCTATGACTACTAGAAAATTTCCAATTAAACCTATGTGTGCCCTCAGTGCACCCTACCTAATCTTATCCTTCTTAGATAAGTATTCTTTCTCTAATCTTGGTAGGTCGTTGGGCACATGATAATCTAAAAATTGTTCAAGACCAAAGACTTCTCAAATTTCTTCAAGATTTATTCTGGCCAGGCATTCACCATCTCTTATTCTCACTATCCTAGTTATTGGGTCATAATTTTGGGCAGTGGCCATTAGTAGGTTAGAATCCATAAAAACACTAGGGACCACTAGTTTTTCCAAATCAAAATTCCAAATGTTCCCATATGGAGCAAACAATTTTCTTTCTGAGAAACACTTCTTAAAAGATGGAGCCCTATTTTAGTAGTGGTAGCATCTGTAACCCAATTCAATCTATCATACAACCCATCCACAATTTTGAGCCTAGGGTTTATAGAAATTAGCTTTTTCATTTTGGCAGACTCATTTGTAGACTCAAGCAATAATTCAAGAAGGTCATCATGTATGTTTCTACTTGCATAATCTACCTTTCCTAAGAAAACTTTCTTTGGAGGCATGTTTAATTAGTAACACAAAAATACCATAAATCTTTACTATTTAATAGATTTAGATACTTACTTGGCTCTTTTCTATCTTTCTTGAAGTGTTGCACAAATAGTGGATATTAAAAATGTTTTTTGAGTTTTAAACATGTGTAGAATAATTCTTCAACTAGCTCTCAACTCTCTATAATCTTGAAATTTGTTTGCCTAGAGAAGAATTGGAGAAATTTTGCAATATATCTTTGGTTCTTGTTTGCATGGGGAGCCTTCAATTTTCATAAATGAACTATAAGGAGAAATAGGGTGGAAACACCTTCTAATTTTAAAATACACTATCAATTCTAAAAAATTTGATGATCTAGGGATAAAGTCGTGAATGACTTGTTTTTTATTTCTAGGTTGGTAGTCAACCCAATCAAGTTTCTCCACATAGGATTTTCTTTCCACTATTGGTAACTTGATCCAGCTCCACTAGCACTCATGGACACGTGTCACATTCTTGCTATGTCACTATGCATAAACATTGAATAACTTCTGCATGCGAAATAGTGGTCATTATTGATTCATCTCTAATCTAACAATGTGTATTTCACAAGGATTTTAGTTCAACTTTGGTGGGTCCTTTAGTTTTTTTTTGGTGACCATGTCACATGTATTAAACATCAAGAAAGTCCCTATAGTGACATGATGACCACTATAGATCTTAAAATTATTAGATAGCATTAATCAACATGATTCCTTTTCCAAGAGTGAATCCATGCAACATGCGACATTAGGCAACATTTACACACTGGCACCGTTATTTAAAACAACAAACCTAGTTGGTGCTACTTTTGAAATCAAGTCCTTCCATATCTTCTTTTTCTAAGAGTTCTCCATGTCACTAGTGGAAAAAGGCCTACAAATTCTGGTGGTGACATAGCAACCACCATTATTCTTGAAAAAACTTGGTACTATGAAAATAACACATGCTTTCAATATGATACTTCATTTAATATAGTTCTAACACATATGATAGTCTCTCATGGTGACATGGGTCATTAATGACAAGCATAAACTATGGTGCCATAAAACACTTTTGGCCCAGCATGTTTACATTTTATGGGAGGTCACCATGTTGCTACTAGAAAAAGGCTTGCAACTTTCAGTGGTGACATAGTGACCACTATTGATTTATAAAAGATTGGATTTCATAGGATATTCATATTAAAACCATTCATATGTCAAATTGGTCCCAAGTTTCATAATTGCTTGGTCGCCATGCCACATGAGATAAAGTGACTGCAAGTTCCTATAGTGACATGATGACCACTATAGATCTTAAAAAGATCTAATGGGGAGGAAACTTTTAGAAAAAAAAAAAAAAAGTTGAAAACCTTTTTTAAAAGGTACCCAAAATAATATAATATTTTGGAACAATTTTCCCACTAGTCCTTAAAATACAAGCATACAACCTAAAAGGGGCTTACTTAGGGCACAAATTTGGTTTAATTAGGGTTTTAGGTAGGGATAAACATTTTAAAGGAACCAAACCATATTTTTCTCATAAGAATTTAGAAAATTCATAGAAAGATATAATTAAAAAACATGAGATAAAAACATGAACAACAGACCCCTCACAGGGTAGATCATCAGAATGATAAACATTATTACTTGAATAGGCACACTTTATTGTTACAGTAGTGGAGATATTGTGGGTATAATTACCACCATAGTCTTACCTTCTCCTTGGAGTGTTTTTGCATTACAAAATATATGTGTTCATCTATTATGTGTTTATGAGTTTTCATTCATGCATCTAGATACTAGATCCAATAGTTTATTGTAGTAAATTTTTTGATGTGATTTATGGTAATATTGAGATAAGGTTTATGTACTAATATCAAATATGTTTCATGTCTAAAGTGTGAGAATTTTTTATATAGATCTTGATTCACCCCCACCCCCTCAAAATATCACTTTTCCTATTAGATTTCCAACAATTGGTATCAGAGAAGAGTACTCTTGGTAGAGTTCTAACCACTTGTGAGTTAAATATCTTGAAGATGGAAGCCTAAAAAAAAGGAAAGATCATTGAGAATCAGAAAATTAATGTTCATCTTTCTTATGAAAAATTTAAGGTTATAAAGGAGATATTAAGGAAATCCTTAAAGAAAAGGAAAGAGATGGAAATTCAATAAAATGACACCCAATATAAAGAAGAGACTATTGAAGAAATATTTAATGAAGGAAGTTCCAATGAATCTAATGCAACATTAGTAGATCTATTGGAGGGGGAAAAATTTTTGGATGAGGAAGTAAAATCATTGAAAAGAGAGCATGAGACAAAAGAAGTAAGGCTATGTGAAGTAACTAAACAAAAGAAAAAGGTTGAGGAGCATAAAGAAAAGGTTGAACAAGACCAAGAAATGGTAGAAGAAGACAAAATAAAGATGGCTAGAAGACTTGATGGAAGGATCAAAGAAGTGAAAAAGATTATCCACAAATAGTTTGACAAGATCAATTAGTTACTAAGTGAAAACCATAAGATTACAAGAAAAGAGTTAGAGATTGCAAATTTGAAACTTGAGAAAGATAGATTGGTGGATTGGTTGAAAGATGAAAGGAATTCATCGAAAGGTTGAAAAAACCTAAAGAGGTTATGAGATTTATTAATGACTAGATGAATGTATCAAGGAGACCTCCTGACACCTCTAGACTTCAAAGAAAGGAGAGCAAAAGAATGTGACTGCAAAGCCAAAGAAAAAGAAACCTACATGCTACCACTATAGAAAACTAGGTCATTTAATAAATATTTGTTGGGGCAAGATTGGAAAGTCAAACCCTAAACCTAAATTCAATCATTATTGTTTCACTTGGAAAAAGGAAGGTTGTCAAGCACATGAGTGTATATCAAGGTCAATAAGACACTAACTACTTCTAGATTTGAAGGTTATTTTTTATACATGTTAGAAGTACACTCATAAGACACGAGATTGTATATCTAAAGCAAAGAATAACTACACACCTAAAGGTCAAGGAAAAGTACCTAAGAAAGGTAATATCATAAATTGGGATTACAATAATTAGAGTAAATTGTTAGTATTTTGGAAAGTATGGACACATTGTAGAAAATTACACCACAATACATCTCAGAGGAAGATCTGGGGACTAGAGAAATTTTAGATTAGTATGTTTCAATCATCAGCAGATCAGTCACCTAAGAAAATACTATATGGACCAAGCATCAAAACCCAATGTTGAAGGGAACAATGTAAAGGAAAAGGTCAATGCTAAAGAAGTAAGGAATAAAATAGATCAAATGTGGAGAAAGAAGTCTAGTGAAGGAAATAGTGAAAATGGAGTTGTGATCACCAAATCCAACATATTAGGTGATTCCCCCACCTAAACCTAAATAGTAAGCTATGTATGGAACTATGTTTCAAATTGATAAATCATATATTATTTCATAATATTGTATGCATGTAAGTCCAAATTCACATGATAGATATATAAGGAAATATCTAAGGTTTCAAATGAGAAGTGATTTTTGGTGCCAAGTTGAAATTTGGTAGAGAACAAGAACCAAAATTGAATAAAAACATGGCCGAGTTGTAGAATTAATCAACATACTATATGACTGAGTGGAAATTGGAGTGACGAGTGAAAATATAGAATAGATCAAGTCAAGATAATGGCCAAGTACAAGGAGTGGTAATGTGAGTGTTGAATTTCACAAAGTGGGTCAAGATAGTTGTATGTCATCTACTAGTTGTATAGAGTATTTCTTAAGCCCTAAAATAAATTTTCTAAGGTATATAGTGAATTTTTTAATTCATTTTGAGCACTAAGTGATTGAAGTTTTAGTGCAGAGTGAATTCAAGCATCTAATGATCTTTTAGTAGACATTGCAAAGAAATTCAAGTCTATGTTGTCAACTTCACAAGTAAGTTACACAAACTCTTATTTGAGCTGAGTTGTGAAGTTGTTTTCTTTTAAACACTAGATTGTAAAGATGGCATATAGCACATCTTCTAGTGAGAAGTAGGACACGTTAAAGGATAGTAATTCTCAAATTGTTCAAAATGATGCATGTCCTCCACCAAAGTTCAAGGCATATCTAGATATCATGTTGAAGGGAGATTCTTTAAGGGCATTATCTATGATTCCATTTAGGGTAATCATGGTTCATAATTACAAGTTGTGTTATATGTTAAAATTAGAAAGATCAATGATTTCAAGCTAAGAAGTGAGTATGAAAAGCTTTGTGAAAATGGTGGGTTGAAAGATGAGCACATAGCTATGGTTGAGAAAGGGTTAATTATTTCCCTAGTATTTCCAAATGTTTTTAAGGTAGAGTAGATAAAGATTGTATTGAGCCACATAGATGACATGCAATTGTATTTGGAGAATGAAGGAGTAAGAATCTTTAATTCAATCATCCATTGTTTGACTAGATACCCTATTCTAGATAGGGTAAACATCATTCAATGTCAAGGAAGGGATGTAATTGAGAATAATACTAAGGTGAAATTGAACAACATAGGCATGTCAATCAGCACCATTGAAGACCTTGTAATTGAGTTTTTTGTTCAAATTACTACGCACAAGCTTTATTAGTCAATTTGAATGAACAATGTATCATGTGTAGTTGTTGATATGAGTTACAAACTTGTTAAGAAAGATCATAGTTATGATCTAGATAATCTAAAACTTACCCAACTGGTAGAGAATCTAAGATCAATAAGGAAAGTGAAGAATACCTTGTGTAAGTTTAGTTCTCTCATTGTGTATATATTCTTTTATGTACAAAAATTCATTCCCACTATAGGAGATGTAGTATGGGATAGAAAGAGCCTAGTTACTAAGTAGATAAATGAGTTTATTAGTCAATTAGGTGACGATTTTGAAATAGTTATGGATGGTTATTTTGAGGATTTCAAATAGAAGATGAAGAATTTGGTTTAGAATCCCTAAGTTGGTTGTCGATCAATATGTTTTTATACCTAAAGTGGAATGGTTAAGACTTATACATTATGAGGTAAACATTGATGAAGTTTCAATAACAATCACAACATTGTTAGTTTAGGAGATAGACAATAAGACTGAACCTTTTGGCACATATGAGACAAAAAATATTAAAATGATGATGGAAAAAAAGGTTCCTAAAATAGGTAGGAAATGAAAGAAAATGATTCAAGACTTAGAAGGTGTTGTAGTTTCACAATGCACGCCCCATTTCTCCTAGAAATGAGGACCTCCTAGTTTTTATTTGTTTTCCCAGACCCCTAGTCCAATGTCTAAGTCTTGTTTAGGGTTGTCTATGGTGTCTAATTATATCCTGGCCCTTTGCCTAAAAAACCCATGTGCCATAAATTGGAGTTTTTAAGATGAAATGCAAATTTTATAAATAGAGGGGGCACACTAGTGCACCTAGTGGACCCCTTCAAGGTTTGCTAGTGTGCTAGATGCACTAAGTGTGAGAGTCCTTCCCTTTGGAAGTGCACACCTACATACATGTACAAGTACAAACCTCCAAAAGGTGTGCTCCATCTAGAGCCTATAAAATCATAGGATCCCTCCTTCTCCCTATTCGCTATTCTCCTCTGTTCAGTTCTGAGTGCACCTCTACACCCACACAGGTGCACCAAACCTTCAACTTCTTACACACACAAAGCTAAACACTAAGTTAGAGGGTGCATACCTTGTGTACCTATCCAAAGTACACATGGTGCACACTTTTATTCACAAAAAATAAACCTAACCTAGACATTAAAATAAGCATTATAACAATAGTGCATAGGTGCACACCTTTCCAAGGTGCACAACTTCACACCATTTAGTTTTAAGAAAAGCTAAGTTTGGTAAGATAAGGGTGCACACATGCACATCCTACAAGGTGTATAGTTGTGCGTCCTTTTTTTTTGAGTTTTCTTAATTGCATGAGCACACCTATCGCACCCTCAAGGTGCACTAAAAATTGTGCATCACAGGTATAAAATGAGGTTTTTGAGTGTTTTGATGGGTTTTTTCATTCTAGGTCTAGTTTTCTAGCAATTAGGGTTTGTTTAGGATTTTATTTTTAACCTTCTAAACTAATTTACTTATGTTTTGTGTAGATAAAATGGCTTCCTCCTCATCCTTCCTCATACCAAAGATTGTTCCAAAACCAATTATCTTTAAGTTCTAGGGTGTACAAATGAAATCACACTTCCAAGATGTGCAGTTAAAGATTTAGGACATTGAATTGGTCATATTGATTGGAATGCATTCTTTGTACTCTAAAACCAACCAAATGAGAGATCCTCAATGATTTCTACGCTTATCAAATCTGGGTTGGTTAATGCAACCTTAAATCCTACATTAGTGTAGTCTTTAGAACTGGTTATGGCCTTGGTAGAGAATTATGTATTAGAAGAGAGAGTAGTGAAAAGAATAATAGGAGAGATCATCCTAGATATGAGACCAAAGAACATCAAGAAAGTATTTCATCTCCCAAGGACAGATCAATACATTTGGTTGACTTATCATCAAGTAGAAAGGTGGTATAGGGGCAATGAGTAGAAGGCTATTGAAATAATTCAATCATCATATCTAATTGATAGAACACATGTGGGATGAAGAGAAAGAAAAGTTTACATGACAAGAGGTTATATGAAGGATGATATCGAATACTCCATAGTGCTCTTGAGTAGGATCGTGGGATTACAAGCAGTAGGGTACTTGCACATATGGAAGGTACATTTCATCAAGACCATTAGAATGGATAAAATGCCAATTGATTAGGCCAAAATTCTCAATGATAATTTAAATGAATAGCTAGTGCTAGTCAAAAAATTTCTAAGGTTTTATATGACCTCTTATTTGGTGTATCTGTTAGTATCAAGATCCATGGACTATCCAGGATTGTTTAAAAGTGGAAGCATGCAAGATGTCAATGCATGGCCTTATGCAGTATACCCCCAAGTAGTAAAGAAGAAGCTCTTAGATCATAGAAAATAATATATAATAGTGAATGATGAATTTATTTTTGCATTTATCTAGTTCATTGAGGGAGATTATGCAAAAATAATATTAGAAGAGGTTGCAGCAAGAATTGTAGAAATAGGCACCTACTACATCCAGTTTAAGACATTCACCTACCTAAGGGTAGTAGGTACAACTATAAATCCTAAGAAGCTCCCTAGGTATCCATGTGATAGACTCATTTTGTTGGAGATTGCATGGCAACTCACATATGCATATGACAAAGTGAGAAAATAGCATAATAAGACTTGGGTATGGCCCATCACCATAGGCCCGTTTGGAGTCAAGAAGAAGTAGGATATCATGATTTTCAATTTAGAATGGGATATGTATCCCTTGGAGGACTACAACTCCCCTCGTCCATATTTTGACAATATTGGTAGAGTTCAATGCTTGGCAGGAAAATAATTTAAACATGAAGATGTCATAGAGGATCATTGGATGAATGCAATAGATGATTATGATATTTGAATAAGGGATTATTATAGGATGACTCTTTATTTGGTAGGTACTACCTTGAAAATAAAGGTCCCATTGAAGATTGTTCAACAAAATACTTTAGATGTCTTGGATTCCCTGTATAATTGAGATAAGATATATGATTGGTTAGTTATGAATGTAGAAATTGATAGAGAAGAAAATGAAGATATCAATTACAAGGCAAGGCATATCATCTAGTTGACCATGGAATGGATTAAGAGACCATTAAAGTTTGACCCAATTCCTCAAATAATAGTCTTATAAGCCACAACCTACCCAATAAAGGGAAGAGGGAAAAATTTTATAGTACTAACATTTAGAGCCCAATCTCCAGTAAGGCCAAAAATGGTGTATCATCATGATAGGCAAGTTGGATACTCTAAAGAAGAAAATGGAAAGAATAAAAGGAAAATAAATTATCCTTGGCAAGCTAAGCCCAAAATTCAAGGGACTCAAGCCCAAGAAGCAACTCAACATCTGATAACCAAGAGCTTGAAAATGTAGAAGTTGCTCAAACTCAAGATATTCCACAAGTGCCATCATTAGAATAACAACAAGGACCTAAAGAAGAAGCACAAGATATGTCCCTACATTTTCAAGTGGAGGAAACCTCTCCATAAACTCCTAAGAGAGATAATATTAAAACTCATATCAAAAGGACTATGAGATAGAAAGTGCAAAGAAATTTTATTCCTATTCTTTTAGTCCTGCAAACCATTCTTGAAGAAGACAAAGAGGATGACCTTCCCTTGAGTCAAAGGATGCATCTAGCTAGGTATATTGAGGTAGGATAGAGAAGGATTTCCATTGTAAAATCATCATCTATTCCCACACAACCTATTTAGGTTATAATTTTGGAGGATAAGTAGCAATAGTGGATTGATGAACAAGAAGGTCAAGAAACTAATATTTTTAAAATGTCAAATTTTGATTTCATGCCTATAGGTAGTGAAATCATAGGCAAAAAGATAAGGGATAAACCAAAAAATCAGCCTTTAAAAGAAGATTGGAGTCAATCACCACCTTCTTAGCAAGGACCCCTAGGTGCCCCACCATTACAAAGTCAAGATTTATCTTTCTTGGATAAAGTTTTGGCAACTCCTCTCCCTCTTGTTAATGAAGAGAAAGTACAAGCTAGGAAGGATGAAGAGCCACAAAAAAACTCATCACTGAAGTATCAAAAGAAGGGGAAATATATGAAGAACCTTAGAAAACTTCTCAAGATATAGAGGTGAGGAGTTTGGACTCAGCAGACACAAGAATGATCGATGTAGATCACTTACAGAAAGAGAAGACTCCAAAGAGTAGTGATAAGGGAAAGCTTCTAGAAATACAAACCCCCTCTTCAACTAAGTATATATATCTGATGGGGACTACTCCAAGTTGGTTGAAGAAAGAGTTGATTTTAAGATATAAAAGGCAATTGTATTGTAGTGTAGATGAGGGAGTGAAAGAATTAGTTGAATCCCTCAAGAAACCCAAGCTACCTATGGGTGATTTGTGAATGTTGGCTTTTATTATGAAGAACTGAAATTAGGACTTGTTTTTTCATATTATCATCCCTCCTCTACATGCAGATACTGAAGATTTTACCCCAAAAGATTATCAAATTAAAGAGGTCTTGCTGGGAAAGCCCACTATGGACATTTCTAAATTGTTGGTTGCTATAGGAATTAAAGAAGTATTTAACCACCTAGAAAAAGATGAATCTAAATTATTGAGGCTCCAAAAACATAATGAGATTCTAAGAGGCTATTTTCATGAAGTGGTTGGTCCTTTGGACCTTGAGAATAATAAGGCAACTCTAGGTGTGATACTTGATAGGAAGGAGAATGCAAGTATACAATTGGATCCATTTTTGAAGGAAAGTTAAGTATGGTGAGAAAGTTTTGAGGAAAAAGGTGTATAGATAATACAAGAAAACCTTAAACTATTGCACCATATGAAAACTAGTTTAGATAAGATGGTTTCTATAATGAACCAAGATTTTGAATTAATGGACAAGGTACATACCTAGGGAAAAGACCTTCGAGCATTATAGTCAATAAAGGGCCAAAGGTATCATATAATCATGGATGTATATATGGGGGATGGATTGGATAAGATAAATGATTGGATTGATAAGGTTACTACTAGTAATAAAGTAATGGAGATATTACATGTAGATATTCATAAGTTCAAGGATCAAACTCAAGAGCAGATTTTGGAAATTGAGAAGTATTATAATGATGCGTGCCTTGACATTTTTGAAGATGAATCAAGGGATAAACTCGTATCTATGCAAGTAGTTCTCAAATAGTTTTGGAAAACCTGTGAAGAAGCTTTGACTGATGAAGATATTAGACAAGCATTTAAGATAGAGGAGGCATTGCTAGATTTGAATGTAAAGCTAGAAGACTTTGTAGAGACTCACATAGAAGTGGGAAACTACTAGCAAATAGTAAAGGATAAGTATGATGCTTTGGATTTTCTAGATGCAACCCAAGTGATGGAGATCATAGAGAAATTCAAGAGAAAATATCAAGACATACCTTTTGTATGAAGGGGAAGAAAACCTAGAAGCTAGAATTTTAGTTTTAACACTTGGGAAAATTTTGCATTTTTTGGACCTTTCATTAGGGTGTGCAAGGTGCACTTCTCCAAAGGTGCACCAGGTGCATGTCTCCAAAGGTGTGCCAGAAGTTTTTGAAGAAGTTAGAGGTGCATTAAGAATTAATTATCAGCTCCAAATTTAGAGCTTTCGATGCACTAGAAACACATTCTAATGACAATTTAACTCCTACAAACATCCAAAGAAGGTTGAGCTTCTATTTTTGGCATCTCTAGAAACTCCTACATTATTTGACAACTTCCTTCTTCTTATCTACTTCTTCTTTCAATATAAACAAGGGTGAAGTTCTACTTAGCACCTCTTAGAGAGTCAGTTTGTATATATTTAGTTTTTTAATTAGTTTTAAACCTATATTTACATGAAGGAATCTCTCATTCTCAACATAGATTGAGGGGAAAATTGCCTATAAATTAAGGAATTGAATATGTATTCCAGGATTATTTTGATGCAATAATATATGCTATTGGTGCTCTCATTTTGAGTGTAGTTATTCTTCTTGGAGTGTTTTTTTTTTTTTTATTCTTGTTCATGATAATAATGGAGCCAATAGTTTTGTTGAATTGATTTTATTGTGCAATATTTTAGTTCTAGTGTTATTCACATGTTGACAAATTCTGCTAATGTACTGAGTGTTGGCTTCTTATTTAACAATGATTATTATTACAAGAAGACAACAAAATTGATTATACCTAGAGGTAGCCAATGCTCATTATTAGTATAAACAACTATGTTCTTGGGCCAACTACACAAATCATAATGCTTCCTACACTTCTAGCTCTACAAAACCAAGGTGGGAATACCTTAGGGATTCAATCAAATTCTTGACTCTTGCCCTTAATCCACAAATTTGGTCCAAATTACACACTTGATACAATATTTGATTGATTTATATTTGAATATAAATTGGATACATGTAGCAAAATTTTCTTCTATTTGTTTCTAATTTATATGACCAGTGCTTTATCTATTGCTACACAGAGTCAACTATTAGCAGGGGATCTAATTCAAAATAACTTGTAAATGAATTATATCAATTGCAATCACCAATTCTCATTCTTATGAAATGTCCATTTTATAAATTCATAGACCCTATTGATTCATTGATGCACTTCCTTAACTCCTTGAGTCAAAAGAAACAATAATATCAATATACAACCTATCTAGACTACTTTCAATCAATCAGACCTTATTTAATTGATGTCAAAGTAAACATACTCATAAAATGGAGACATAGATTGATAACATAGATGTAGTGTAAGTGCACTTTTGTATTATCCTTTGAAAAGACTGATAGAATAACTAATAGAAACTAAATGAAAACTCAAAATATCTTGTTGATCCTATCATTGATATGAAAGCATTAGAGAATTACAAAGCTTGAAAGTAAACTCAAAGAAAATCTCACATAAGTGGATTGACTGTACTTTTTGAACAAAGCAAAAATTTTACAAAATTCTTAGACCTTTTCTCTAACCTTGAGATCTCACTTATATAGGGTGAGATGAAACAAGCTTCACATATAGAAAACAGATAGTTGTTATACTTTCTTTATTTGATGAAAAAGTTGATGATCGGCTTTATTGTTGTTGTGGGTTCTTGGAAGATGTGGCTAAGGGAATTGATGGTAATGTCTATGACTTTGATTTATGCAAGCTCGCTTCAACTTGAGGATCCCCATTAATATTATCATGAACTAATAAATTGACATTTATTTTTATTTCCTCTTCTACCATGTCATTAGTCTAGACTTCTGTGCCTGCAACTACAAGTGGTTGCTCATTTTTGTCTTCTTCTTCCCTTTGATCTCTTGATGATGTGTCAATAATCTGTACCTCATCCTACTCCATCTCATCATCATTAGTTTCAACTTCTTCCAACTACTCACCATGAGTGATATCTATCATCCACTTGTCAAAAAGTGTGTCATCTAACCAATCAAATTGTAAAATATCTTGTTGCTTCTTAATTATATATTTAGCTCTTTTATCAGTTTCGTCAAATTCTCTTCTCAAAGAACCAAAGAATAATTGCACTTTTACAATTTCTTCAGTTGTGGTTGCCCACCACACATTTCTTTTCTCATTAATGACTCTATTCATTCTTAAAAAGAATAAGTCATTTGCTTCTTGGGCCCATTCCCCTATATTTTTCAATTTGTTATTTCTATCAATAGCATGTGGGAATAAATAAAATTTGAAACTCTTATATTTGTCCAAATAATTAACAACCCCCCTTTGCAACTCAACTCTCCTATCATCAAAATTGGAGAGGTCATGGACAATATCATAAGTTTTCTCTATATGCTGATTAGATGAACAAATCATGGAAAAACATAAAAAGATGGCCTCTTTACTCCTCTTAGTCCACTTATTTACAATTGGCTTTAAGGCTTGATCATTTTCCTTTATCTCACCCCACACATTTATTGTTTTTGCCGATTGCTCATAGAATGAGGACCAATTAACTTTATCAACCAAATACATGAGGACTTTCCTTAGCTTATCCTCATATTGCACTTCCAGTTCCACATGCAATGCCCACAGTTCACTTTTTTCCTGTTCAAAATCCTCTACAATATAATAATGTGGCTTCTATGGTGTATCTAGTATCTCAATGAGAGGAGTGGATTTAAAAGGCTCCACTGGTGGGTGAGGGTAGGTAATTATTGGCCTAGTGGATTGTCCCATCACCTTATTCTCTGGTTCAATCCTCCTTTGAAATTGTTTATTGTATGAAGAAAAAACCTTTTCATACTTATCTTGTAATTCCAACCTTTCATTTTCATCTCTTTAAGTAGTGGCTAAAGTCGAGCTAGATACTCCAACCCCTAAATGTGTAGCTTCTACACTAGTAGTTTCTTCCACTCTCTTCACAATCAGCTTGCCTATTAATCTAGTATCATTAGGATGGGAAGATCCAACCCTATATCCTTTCCTTATTGACCAAATGAAAAATGCAACCTAGTCCTCACTAAATTTAGAACCTTTTATTTTCTTCTTTTCCTAACCTCTGTACCAAGTTTATCTAAAATAGAATTAAAAATCAAAGCATCTGCAATGTCCCAATTGGGCAACAACAAAACACTAGATGCTTTTATCATTTGTCTCCTTTCCTGAAGGGTAATGTTCTTAAATTATCACATCATTTCTTATTTAACCTAATTTTTCATTTCTGCATCCTCCATTTTTGGATGCTCTACTTTTAGCTTATTACACCTTTCCTCAAACTTTCCCATGTTTACTCTCTAGGAAAATTGGTAGAAGGCTCTAGTTTTAATAGGCCTATTCATTCATAAGGTCTAGCTTCTTTCCTCTATAATCTACCACTATTCACTCTAGGCTTGGCATTAGAGGTTCCTATGGATTTCCCTCTTCTAATTCTACTTGAGTGATGAATATTCCCCCGTGGGACCCTAACTACTCCATTTTCTCCTTGGTCAACTATTAATCTCCTATCTATAGTGGGGAATGTGTAGGTGATTATTCCTCAACATGAGGTGTTTGTTCCCTTATTATTCTCTACCTCTTAGGTGAGGGCTCATTAGGTCTTTCTTCTAGGACAACACTAGTTGATCCTACTATCTGTTTTCCTTTATCCATATTGGCCCTCTTATTCTAAATCACATTATAGCTAGGTCTCTTTTTGATAACCAATTACCATGTTGCCACTATAGGAGTGAATGCCAATCTTCTCATGACCTCTTTGGCTTTTTTTGGAAAATAATTGATCAAAAAAAATTTCTTTTTCATTCATGCCCTCCAAGATTTTAGGAAACATAATCATGAGTTTATTCATTTTGTCTACCTCTATTTTTTCATTTTTTGGAATGTCTTAATGAGAATAGATCTTCTAAGGGGTGGGGGGTGAGCGGGGTGAATCAGAAGTACTACCTTTTAAACCACTTTTAAACCCTTAATAACATATAACTAAAATTATCATGCATGCATATAAACATTAAACAATCATAAGAGACAAACATACATTACCACAAAAAACTTGAGATTTTGGTGACCCAGAAACCCTCTAGGAATAAGAAGGTAAAACTAGGGTGGGGATGATACCCACAAAATTACTGCAGCAATTGATTTCAACCACTTCTGACGGTTTGCCCTATTGAAGGCCTACCCTGTTAAAGGCTACAAGACACTGTTAATATGTGACACTATTAATGGATTTCTACACCTTGTTAGGAGTGTGCCTTGTTAGAGGACTTAAGAACATTCAACTTGGAATGCCACCCTGTTAAAGGATTTACATAAGGCTATTAAACCTACCTAACTCAATAGGATTTCCAAATTCCTAATACAATGCAAGAGAGTATTAGAATAATACACCTGAACTAATGTAATCTCTAATGCTGATCTCAGGCTCTTGATCTGCTCATCTATCCTTGATCTCTACTAGATTTGATCTACTGATTGTGTTCCTTGTTCTGTTCTGAATAACTAGATGTGTAAATGTTGTCCTTTCCACTAAATCTTTGACACCAATGCTCTACAATAACCTCAATAAAAGGCTCTACTATTCCTTCTTCTCTCCAACTCTCATTCAATGGAATTAGGACTCCCTTATAAAGATTAGTGGATCATTATGCATCCTTGGATAAAATGATCCTGCTCAAACCCTTGAAATTCACCCATTGGGTGAATGCAATTCCAATTTTCCGATTCACTGCATATGGATTGCATAGGTAAATGGGAGGATTTTATCTTATCTCCTTATCCTATCATGAGTCATGCATAACCATTTTACATCTTGGTTTGTATTGGGACAAACTCTTATGCTAATCCTGTGTTTCTCAGCACATGAAGTAATACTGATGCTTGACACCATCTATTCTAGATTGCTTGGCATCCATTATGTTTCCTGCATTATTTGGCTCCTATTAGTTTTCCTGCATTGCTCAGCTTATATTGATTCATGAATCACTTGAATCCTATTAACTTTGCAATGCTCGGCACACACTATCTTCTGATCTACTTGGTACATGTTGAATTCTATATAGCTCAATATATACTATAATGTGTTCTACTCAGCATCAATTGTAGTTTGCTCAACACTATCTGTGACTTAGCATGTATAGTAAAAATGGTTAAGTGTGTTGACACTCATTTGTCAATATTATTTATTTGATCAAAAAACTCCCCCTTTGACATGAGTGTCAAAAATACTTATCTGATCATTCATGATCTAAATCTTATTTGTACATTCTTCACTTTCAAAATTTCAAAAAAAATATTGTGAACAACAATATACCTTATGACTCCCCCTGAGTTGATTATGCCTTGTCATATCATGAATTCTATTTTCTTGTGCCATTGTGCCTAATGAGTGTTTATTTTCTCCTTTAATATATCTCTCCTCTTATGATATTATCTCCCCTTTTCTCCTTTAATATATCTCTCCTCTTATGATATTATCTCCCCCTTAGAATATTATCTCCCCCTTTTTGATACTGATGTCAAAGGGTCCTAAATGTTAATGCCATGCTTGGAAAAAAATATCTTATTTACCTCAAGGAGTATCTTGAGAGCCGCATCCCAGTTATTCAATGCAATATCCAATCACTTGTTTTGGATTGCAAGCTCTGCTACTAGATCAACAAGTCCTTCATTAGTAGAAATATTTGGATCTTTCTTCAGGACTGTTTCTGCATACATTTTCTCCTTATGTAATATCTCTAAGTGAGGAGTGATAGAGGCTTGTATTTGCATCAGCTTGTCTTTAATAGTAGCCTTTTCTACTGATAATGCAGCTAATTCCCTTTTAGTGTGAAGTGTTTGAGAAATTGCTTTTCACTCTATGCAAGATTTGAGGGTAGTTGCATGCTGGAGAGCTTAAGTTTTCTCTCAAAGCTCAAAAATTTTGGACATATTTCTTGTGTGAACTTGAAAAAATCACACAATTTTCTATAAAGGGAAAAGATATTCCCTAATACAATCTTTACATTATCCAATTTCTTAGCTAGCTCAACCTATCCCAAAATTATGTTATTAGCTATCTTCTAGTTGACCTTGCCTTCAAACTTCTTTTCTGACCATTCCAAAAGTTTTGCATTTGTATCATGGTCTTCATTATTCACTTGATCAACTATATCAAATAGTTGCTCAAGGATTGGCCTACTTGAATCTGGAGGTTATAGGCTGAAGGCATCCATTAATATATCTTTGATCTCATTCATTTCCTTCTTGCATTTGTGGTCTTTCCTCATTGCTTCTTTCCTCCTTCTCTTATCCAATCCACTTTGTATCTCATTCATCTTTTCTTTAATTAAAGTGCTTGAATCATAATAGGGTATTTTAATTTCTTCATCAAGCTCAAAAATGCCATAATGAATGGTCTTGGCTACCCTGGTGGAACTTGAGATTGCTGTACTAACATGTAAGTTCATCATTTCAATACTCGGCTTCTGAATGGGTTTGGTAGGAGTACCTATTTTGGGAAATTCAACCAAGGTTTGTATTGTAGACTCCTCCTTATCCTATGTTTCTTCCCTATCTTCTTCTTAAACCACTATGGCTAGAGGTGTACTTACTATTTGTATTGTTATGCTTGTGACTTCCTCTATTGTTGCACTCAGCTCCTGATGAGCTTGTATGGCTATTCTTGGTGGTGATGGAGGTGGTAGAAATGAACTTCCAATAGTTTGATTGATTTGAGGTGGTTCTTGTGGTGACACCTCGGCTTCTTTGAGTTTATCTACTGACTTTTGGAGATCATCTACACTGACCAATATGGGACTTGTACATACTTGTGCTTGAAAAGTTGTTCGGTCAAGGATCTTAGTGAGATCCTCTGTAGTTAATGGGTTGATTTTTTGACAAGAGGTGTCAAAAAAATCCTTAGTCTTTATGATTTTTGCAAGTGTGGTAGTAGAGTGAGGAGGACAAGGAGGTGGAGGTTGTGTGTCTTGCACACTTTGCTGCTCATCAGTACCCTTATCTTCATCTTTTCCTTCCTCCTCTCTTTCTTCCTTGTTTTCCTCTTCTTCAACCTTTTTCTCTACTTCTGTCTTCTCTTCTCTCCTCTTCCTTCTTTCCTCTAGTTTATTATTAGCTTCTTCTTTGTATTCCTCTTCAAGGAAATCTTCAATTTTCTTATACAAGTTCTTCCACGCTCTTGTGGTTCTTTGTACAACTTCTTCAATTTTATTTTGGAGAATGGAGAATTCCCTATACTTAGGTATAAACCTAGTGTTATGCCTTTTGACTGCTTGAATTACCTATTCCTTTGTCAAATTAGGTAGTATGCTTGCTAGGGTTGATTCCCTCATCTCCTTTTCCATCATTAGATAGAAATGCCATCTATCTTCTACAATTTTAGACAATTCCTTTGGCAATTGTCCATCTAGTTCAAGAGGTGTGTACTTGAATTGTGCCATTAATGCATAAACTAATTCTTCTATGCTATTATATTCCTCTTTACTGAACTTATTGAAATCAATCTTTTTCATTTCACTTAACTCTCCATTCCTAATCTTTTCACATAATATGTCAACTAAAGACTTAGGAGGATGACTTACCTTTTCAGTCTGATCTTCCTCATCAGTATCAGGTTGAGCCACATATCTTTTTCTTTTCCTTGGCTCTTCTCATGCCTTCTTGACTATCTTCTTCTTCTTTGTAGCTTCCTCTTTGGTCTTTTCTATAGAGGCCCTTGTTGTAGCTCTAGTTGTTGAATTTTTGGGCATTTGCATGGTAGCTTTCTTTGGTGATGGTTAAGAAATAGGAGGTGTCTTTGTCTTCCTTTTGATGACTTTGCATTTGATGGGTGCTTCCTTGGTTTCTGCTTCCTCAATACTCTCATCTTTGTCTTCACCTTGGCCTTGTGACAATTCAAGTGGCCCTTGTTCTAGTTTATCCTCATCATTCTCATCATCACCTTCTTCTTCTCCTTCACTAATCTCCTCTACTTCACCTGCTGCACTTGTTTCTCCAACACCAAAATTCTTCTTTATTTTCTTTACTAACTTTTCCTTTTTCTTTACTGTTGTGGTTGTCTTGAGTTCTATAACAACTCTTGATTTGACAATATCATATGTTCCAAATGCCTTTGTAGATTTGTCCATTTCTTCTACAAGTAATGTTGTGATGGCTATAGAAGCTTGGTCAACATCAAGCTCATATCCAAATGGTTTAAGTCATCTTACTCTTGGAAGGACTGCTTGAATGTAAGTATAATCAATGTTGACTAGAAAGCATATGTCATTTACATGCTTTTCCACCAATGAGACTAGTATCCTCATTCTTTTCTTCATTGCAATCTTGAAATCAAAAAAATTGATAGAAATTTGATCATCAAAACTATCTCCCATTTGTGCAATGAAATCATTTATTTGATCAACATTAGTTTTATTTTGACTCTAGTTGACTTTACCAAATGAAGGGAATTCCTTCATCACATAGAAGAGCATACAAACTAGCACTGACCCAAATTTACATTGTGCTCCGTTAGACTTTCTAATAGCTCCAATATTTTCATTAATCAGTTGCAACATGAGCTCTGCAAGGTCATAGATGTGGTCTTTCTTTACAAGCTTATATGCCACATCCACTGCTATGTAGGGTACACTATTCAACTTGTTGGACTGATAAAATTTATGTGATATGATCCTTATAGCAAAGTCTAGAAGAGGATCTTTTACTGTGTCAATTTTCATTCCCCTATTATTCTATTTTGCACCTGTGTTCTTCTCTATTGTTTCCTTCTTTTCACTTCTCAGTTTCTTAGGCCAATCTAGGGATGGAAATCCTATAACCTTATGAACCATCTTCTTGGTAATCTTGACTAGTCCTTCTTCTAGCTAGAATGATCCATCATGGATTCTGCTAAGTATTATGTGTATCCACTCAGTTTTAAATATGATTGGAAAAATTAGGGCTTTGGTTAAAGCCTTCTTCTCTATGATATAAAACTCATCTTTCAATATACCATTGTCATAGAGTTTTTCAAAGGCATTAAAGATTTCCAAGTCTCCTATGGCTCCTATTTTGCAATTATAACACTTTCATACATCCTGAACCATAACAACCTTTTGAGGGATGGCGAATAGGGCACCAGTGAGATCATTTTTATATGCAACTTCTGGTACGGGCCTAAACTTAGGTTGCTTAACCTCATTGTTGACAAGTTGAATCTCATGGCTTTCTTTCCCTTGGGTCATCTTTGAGCTTGATGCCATTTTAAACTAAACTAGGGTTTGAAAATTAAAGAAAACTATCACAAATTGTAAAACTTGGCACCTGAAGGAAATACATGGTTAAATGGTTAGATTGCTTGGGTAGATGCTAAATCATTGTAAATCACTGGATGAAGGCTTGAAAATCACTCAGTCATGCTCCTGGTAATCACTCTTCATTTGAATGGCTCAAAAATGAATCAATTTTCACCTTTAAGCAACTCAAAAACCTTGCATTTAATGCATTTGTGTACATTTACTTGTCACTTGGCTTCCAAAGGTTTTTCATCTTGGCATTCACTCAACAACTATTCTCACTCGGCATCTACTAACTTTGTTAATAACTCGGCCACCCCTGCAGTTTCACTCGGCATCCAAAGATAGCTTGGCATCATCATTCAAAAATTTTGTCTTGGCATCTTGTCTCATTTAAATTTATAGTTTGTAGTGCTTCTTCATGGTTTAGGGCTGATGTATGATACATCTTGTGGTTAATTGGATGAGAAATGATCACTTGACCTTGTGGGTGAAGTGACCCTTCCATTGTATGTACTTGATTCATCCTTTTTCTGCCATGTCTTCTTCATGTTTGTTCTAATGTGCTCCAAATCAATCTTTTCTTTGCTCTTATTTACTTCAGTCTTGGGTGGCTTGGGCTTTGTTGGACAATTCCTACTGATGTGTCTAGTTTTCAAGCAACTGAAGCAAGTAGTTTGGTTCAACCATCTTTTATAGTTTCCATTGAAATGTGTTCTTATGTAGTTCTAGGGTATATGTCCATACTCTTGACAATAGTGACAACTTTTCCTTGTATTGTAGTCCCAATTGTAATGGTGTTCATAGTTGTCCCTTCCTACATGCTAATTTGGTGTCCACATAGGCCTTGATCTGTATTCAAAGGCTCTATGTCCATACTTCTTGCAATTATAGCAATGTCCATCAAATCTTTGTGTCCTTGTGACTTTAGACTTGTACTCTTGTGTCATATGTCCTTGCATGTTGCACTTGTGATAGTAACCCTTTCTTTTGGGTGTGTTTGGATGATTGATCCTTCTACTCCTACAAACATTAGTAGTATGCCCCTTTTTATTATAGTAATGACAAGTGGGTTTAGAATCCTTACCTTTTTCACTCCTTTTCTTAGCACTCTTTGATGACTCACCAAATTTAGTGCTGGAGTATCCAAGTCCTGATGTATCATGGGCTGATCTTGGGGATTTTAGCAACTGTTCAAAGTACTTAATAGCTTCACTTGACTTGTTGAAATTTTTTTCTATTTCTTTTTCCCTATTCAATTCATTCTATAGTTTTTCATTTTGCATCATCAAAGTAGAGATCTCAATATCTTTCATATTGAGTTCATGATGAAGTTTCATCATTTGGGCAAGTGTATCCATTTGCATGTTTGAGATCCTTGTTAATTCAATACATTTTTCTTCAAGTCTATTTGCAAGATTTCTTTTGTCATCTTCCATCATGACTCTATCCTCAACTACCCTTTTCTTTTTTTCAGTGATTTCATAAAGCATCATGGCCTATGATTCATGCTCTATTTTAAGAGTTCTTATCTCTTCTGCTTGAGCTCTATTTTTCTCCATCAGTTCTGCTATTGCTGCATCAAATTATTTGGAATCTCCTTTGGCAAATACTTGTGTGGTGTCAATCTCCTTGTAGTAAATTTCATTTTTAGCTATAGCTATTTCCTTCCTTCCTTTAAAGGATTTTCTTAATTCCTCTCTCTCTTCCTCTACCTTGTGTAGAGTGAGATGCACATCTATCACCTGGTTCTCAATGATCTTCCCAAGTTTGAAGACTTCCATCTTTAGATCTTTTCCTCCAAGCTATTAGGCTTCTCCTTGATAGAACTTAGCTCTAATAAAAATTGTTGGAATGTCTTAATGAGAATAGATCTTCTAAGAGGGGAAGGGGGGCGGCAGGCGGGGGGGTGGGGGGGTGTGTGAATCAGAAGTACTAACTTTTTAACCACTTTTAAAACCTTAATAACATATATCTAAAATTATCATGCATGCATATAAACATTGAAAAATCATAATAGACAAACATACATCACCACATAACACTTGAGATTTCAGTGACCCAGAAACCCTCTAGGAATAAGAAGGTAAAAATGGGGTGGGGATGATACCCACAAAATTACTGCAATAATTGATTTCAACCACTTCTAATGGTTTGCCCTGTTAAAGGCCTACCTTATTAAAGGCTACAACACACTGTAGATATGTGACCTTGTTAAAGGATTTCTACACCCTGCTAGGAGTGTGCCTTATTAGAGGACTTAAGAACATTCAACTTGGAATGCCACCCTATTAAAGGATTTACATAAGGTTGTTAAACCTACCTAACTCAATAGGATTTCCAAATTCCTAATACAATTGCAAGAGAGTATTAGAATAATACACCTAAACTAATGAAATCTCGAATGCCGATCTTAGGCTCTTGATCTGCTTGTCTATCCATGATCTTTGCTAGATTTGATCTGTTGATTGTGTTCCTTGTTTTGTTCTGAACAACTAAATGTGTAAATATTGTCCTTTTCACTAAATATTTGACACCAATGCTCTGCAACGACCTCAATAAAAGGCTTTGATGTTCCTTCTTCTCTCCAACTCTCATTCAATGGTGTTAGGACTCCCTTATAAGGATTAGTGGATCATTATGCATCCTTGGATAAAATATTCCCACTCAAACCCTTGAAATTCATCCATTGGTTGCATGCAATTCCAATTTTTTGATTGGTTGCATATGGATCGCATAGGTAAATGGGAGGATTTGATCTTATCTCCTTATCCTATCATGAGTCATGCATAACCATTTTACATCTTGGTTTGTATTGGCACAAAATTTTATGCTAATCCTACATTTCTCAGCACATGAAGTAATACTGATGCTCAACACCATCTATTCTGGATTGCTTAGCATCCACTATGTTTCCTATGTTAGTCGGCTCTTGTTAGTTTTCCTACATTGCTTAGCTTTTATTGTTTCTTGAATCACTCGACTCCTATTAACTTTGCAATGCTTGGTACATACTATCTTCTGATCTACTTGGTACATGTTGAATTCTATATAGTTCAGCATATACTATAATGTGTTCTTCTTGGCATCAACTATAGTTTTCTCAACACTATTTGTGACTCGACATGTATAGTAAAAATGGTTAAGTGTGTTGACACTCATTTTTCAATCTTATTTATTTGATCAACAATCAACTAGAGGCTTGTAATTATTATCAAAACAATTAAAGAATTCCAAAACTCTAGAAAAATTATCTCCATTTTTCTTTCTTGATCTGCTACTCTTGGAAGGAGAACTCGTTCCTTATTATATCCTTAGGGAAGTAATGTTCATGTTTTTTGGAACCAACTTTTTCCCTTAGCCTAAATATATTAAAAAATCCCTCGAAATCACAAAAGCGAGGGTGAGACTCAACCATCTTGTACTGGTCCAAGAATTTATACAAAAATAACCATCCACCTTTTGTAATTATGAAATGGTGGGCTAGAGTACAAGTGGGGAAAATTGAGCATCTACCTCTTCTAACCAAATATGCTTCCTCTAATCCTCCTAATTTTCACATCATCTCAGCTATCCCTACCTTCAAAGGCACCTAGTACGGCAATACATGGGGAGTCCCTTGGAAACCATAAACCTTAAAAACAATTAAAACAAAGTATGGTATGATATCTTCCCAATTATGTGATACTTTTAAATCAGAAGGATTATCCATGGGTCTGATAAAATCCATCAATACCTTGGGGATTTTTGAATTGTCCCTTAATATGAGGCATCTAAGCCTTGATGCAAAGTACCTATAAAACTTGACAAAACTGGCCTCCCCTGCATCCTAGGTCATGTTTCCACTCCACAACTAGACTAGCAAATCTTCTTCTTCATACTTTTAGTTTGAAATCATTTCCTTCTCAAAATATGTAACCCCCTTAAATAGGAACATGTGCATTAATAGTGAATAATGGCCAAAAGTTTTTTTCACCTTCCAACTAACCCTATATGAATTTCCTCTACCAAGTAGGATGTAAAATCAAAAATAATATCAACACCAAAAGAGGAAATTTGAATCAACATATACATAAGTTTTATTGGCACAAAATTTCTTTCATCCTCATCAAAAACCCTACAAGAGTCATATGTATTTTTATGGCCCTAGAAGTAAAAAATTCCTTTTTCAAAGGTTCCTTAGTAGATGTTGTGACTACTAGAAAATTTCCAATTGAAGCTATGTTTGTCCTTAGTGAACTTTGCTTGATCTTATCCTTCTTGGATAAGTATTATTTCTCTAGTCTTGGTAGGTCAATGGGTATATGATGATTTGAAAATGGTTCTAGACCAAAAGCTTCTCAAATTTCTTTAGAACTTATTCTAACTAGGCATCCACCATCCATTCTTCTCACTATCCTAGCTATTGGGTCATAATCCATAAAAACACTATGAACCACAAGTTTCCCAAATCAAATTTCCAAATGTTCTCATGGGGAGCAAACAAATTCCTTTTTGAGAACCACTTCATAAAAACATGGAGCCTTGATTTAGTGGTGGTGGCATCTCTAACCCAATTCCCTCTATCATACAACCCATCTACAATCTTGAGCCTAGGATTTATAGAAATTAGTTTTTTTCATCTAGCCATACCCAATTGTAGATTCAGGCAATAATTCAAGAAGGTCATCATGTATGTTTCCATTAGCATAATCTACCTATCCTAAGAGTACTTTCTTTGGAGGCATGATGGATAGAAATTGCAAAATACTAGAACACTTTAATATATATGGTGAATTGAGAAACTTCCTTCGCTCTTCGCTACTCTTTCACTGCAATTCTATGACACATTGTGAATACTAGAAATTCTTTCATGCATTAATCACACAAGGCACAATTCTTCCATAGCTCTAAGCTCTCTAAAAGTCTAAAATTTGTTTGCATAGAGAAAAAATGGTGAAATCTTTGCAATATAATCTATTTTTGGTTCGTATAGGGAGCCTTCAATCTTCACAAATGAATTGTAAGGATAAATAGGGTGGCATCACCTTCTATTTTTAAAACATACTGTTCATTCCAAAAAAATCAAGAAACGAAGAACAAAATCGTGAATGACTTACTTTTCACTTGCTAGGTTGGCAATCAACCCAATAAAATTTCTCCATGTAAGCCTTTTTGTAATGCCTCGCCTGGAGATCCTTGGAACAAGGATTCAATACAAGCCAAGGTTTTTTTTTTTTTTATAAGTATGAATGCACATGAAAACATCATATAGGGATCACAAAGATCGTAATGGAAGACTTCACCACAATCCTGAGAACCAAAAAATCTTTGAATGCCACTACCAAATAGACACACACAAATAGAGGCCAACAATAACCACACACATGATGAGGGCTTGAAGAAATGACCACTCATCAGAAAAAAAACATTCTAGGGTATAAATGTTCAATCCTAAAATTTGGCCAAGTCTAAAATCCTGAAGCCCTGAAATTTGGCTAAGTCTGAATTTTTGAAGCCCTAAAATTTCCTAGAATCTTTATCTTATCTCAGAGAGATCTAAAACCCATCTGAAAAGATTTGTCGCATATATTAAAATATATCTTAAGTATAAGGAATTAAATATATAAGTGCACAATCTCACATGAAAAAGCACCAAGAACTACATGAACCTTCATATTCTCACACAAGGAAGTACAAAGAATTGTGCAAAGACATGTAAGGAGCCATGTGAACCCTCATATTCTTGCATGAGGAAGTACAATTTTGTGTGAGGAAACAAATCAACAAGCCAAAACAATAAAGGAAAACAACTTAAGAAATGAATTTCCTCCACACTAGGGAGTACTAGATCCATGAAAATCAAGGAACAAACACTTGAGTGTATAAGCATCAAGAAAGAAGAACATCTATCCATCTAAACTATAGTAGTAAAGGACATACTAAAAGAAACATCACAGTGAACAAAAATAACATCGCAAAATGCAAAACAACCAAACTAAGTATGTGGTTCCTCCCAACCATCAATAGCATCATAAGACCATCATGGATCCTAGCCATCCCCCATGCGTAACATCCCAAGCCACTAATTAGATTGTCGATACTATCATAATAGGGACATCACTACTTAAACAAGCTATAATATAAGCATAAATAAATCTAACATGTTAGTAGTAAAGCATAAGATAATCCTACAAGTAGATAACATCACCTATCACATGCTAATCATCATAATAAGGGAATGCATCAAATAAACTAACATCATCTAAACATGACATACAAGAATTCCAATGAAATAAAAAATCATAAGAAAGCATACACTAGAACCTAAAGTACCAAGTGAAAACATCTAGCAATAGTCACTCTAGGATAAAGACCATCTCTGTAGATTAGTCCCTAGTAGTGTTATGGGTAGCTACACCTCCCAACCACCTAGCACCCATAGGTCCACATCTGTCGTGCTGATGGAGATAATAACCTAACCACAAACACACAAAAAAAACATCCATGGCTAACACTCATGCCAAACAGTATGATGGTTGTAACCAAGAACCTAAGACAATGCAAGTGTTATAGGTCCTAGTCCACTCATAAGGCTACTAAGTAGGGGATGACATCATCGAGAGTCACTTGGCATTGACAAGCCTGATCTTAGATCATGTGTTTCAAATTTTCAATGGAGGGCCCCACACACACATTTTATTATCTTAATTTTTATTTCTAGTCACATATTTTCTTTAGTTATCACTTAGTTAAAACTTCCTCTACCAACCCTATGGGACAAGGTCACTGGGTTGTGAGATAGAAACCTACCTCCATATGCTACCCTACCCTACCCATGCTCATCCTACAACAAGTTCTCATGGGAATGCATACTCCCATCCCAACCCTAATGATCATAACTTCTAGAAGTACCACAAAAGATTTGGCCTCGCAAGTCACCTGAAAAATGTACATGCACATACTCATGTGTGGCACACCACCATCACAAAGATCATAACACTGTAGGGCCCATTTGCCATTGCACCAAAAGCCATGACTATTAGTGAACATGGAACACCACATAATTAACCACCTGTGGGCAGGGGAGCGCATCGCATCACCCAACAATCTCCCCCTCGACGCACATACCAGGTGCTTACGCGGGTCGGGAAGGCACCGGGGAGATTTGAACCCATGACCAAGCCAAAACTAGGCTCTGATACCAATTGTAGGGCCCATTTTCCATTGCACCAAAAGCCATGAATATTAGTGAACATGGAACACCACATAATTAACCACCTGCGGGTAGGGGAGCACATCGCATCACCCAACAAACACAAGGATAGGATGAGAACAAAATGCAAAATATCACTCAACCAAAAAAACTCGAGAGGACAGATTCTTCATGAATCCCCAAAGAACAATAAAATCATACATCATGAAATCACAAAATTGACCTCAATCTGGGAGTATGGATTCTACATGAATTCCAATGATATAAAAAGACCAAACGTTATAAACTCACTCAACCAGCCTCAATCCAGGAGTATAGATTTTACATGAATCCTAGTGTCCACAAAAAAAAAATCAAAGGAAAAAAAAGAAACCATAACACCAAGTATAAAATCACTCTATCAAACACAAAGTTGAGAGTATGGGTGTGACATGCATCCCAATGCAACATAAAAGTGCAATAGTGGTCTAACTAATATCCAAATGGATCAGCCAAGTCCATGACCCACATTGTGCCAAGAAAATTTGAGAAAATAGGGTGGCATGCAAAACAAGGTAAAAAATCATAATTTTTGGAAAACTTCAAAATTAAAACCCATTTGGCCTTTGGGTACAAAAACCCCAAAAATGCAAAAATAATCAAGTTCAGAAACTATATGCAAAAATGGATAGCATAACGATGCAAAATCTCAAACCCTCATCTTGAAAAAATAGGGAAATATTTGTACCCACCCAACTAGGTAGAACTAGCATACAAAAACGGAGAGGAACACTAGTTCTCAACCTCCAAACAAATAGTTACCAAAAAAAAAAGTAGAAACAGAGCCAAAAAAATAAAATAAGAAAGCCCTACCTCATGGCCAAAAGGGAAAAACAAAAATTTGAAACATAAAATAAATAGCCCACAGAAGTAGCTCAAAATTGCAGCAATCCAAGGTTTCACGAGTTGGATCCAACAAGCTCAACCTCGCAGTGATCCCATGCCCATAGCTCCCACAATGAAAAAAATAGTAAACCCTCATGAAGAGGATTTTGGGTTTTACTCTCCATCTTTCTAATTCAAAAGTGAGTTTGGAATTAGATTCCCTTTTGGATATTTATTCATTTTTTGAGTGAATAATCGATTAGGGAAAATAACGAGCCAACCTAGTTAAACTCCAAATTGACTCAAACGAAAATAGGTTATTCTTAGTAATAGGAATTAATCTATGAAAAGGCTATCAAAAAATAAAATAAATTAACTAAAAAGCCAAAAAACCTAATAACATAGAAATTTCCTTAACAACTTTCATGACAATGTAAAACTCTAAATACACAGACATGCTCACTAGTATAGTCACATAATACAAATGAGTTCAGATTTAATAATCACTGAAAGGTTTAATTAAAAAATTAAAATAAGGATACATAAACCATATAAGGATGAAATTGGTAAAGTATGAATGGCTAAATAACTAACTCCATGTGACATTGCCAAGATATAAATCCTACACATTAAACAAAATGATCAAGTGCAATTACATATAATAACATAGTCGAAGAAATAAATGCATTAAATTAACTAATTTAACCATTTATTTAATTATATCAAAATAATCTATTTACATCACTCATGTTCACATAAAGCATAACAACATAGGAATGAAGTAAATAACCATAGCATTAAATCCATTACATAACAAAATCAAAGATATGTCTAAACACTAGATGATTAATGGCATCATCATGCAATATGATTAATTGAATACCATAGTAATCTAACATCTATGATACTAAAATCAAGGTATAACATCTGACCCTTGGGTCATCTCAAATGTAAAACATAACATGAGAAACAAAAATATCTCTCGGATCAAAATATAACAAGGTAAATATTCATAGCACATAAACAATGAATCCAACAAAGGCAATCCATTTCTAATTATTTAAGCATTTAATGATGGTTTTATAAACATAAAAGGAACCTAAAATAAATAAGTGAACATAGTCATAAACATGACTAACCATTGCTACAAGAACCTAGTCCAAGGTAGCAGGTAATAGTACACAGTGCAATCTCTGCACACATCTCAGGGTAATCACGAAACAACATCATGATACCACATTGATCCTAGTAACCACTGGTACAAAACTTAGTGAATCATAAATCACATCATAATCTCATAAATTAGCCATAAGCATAAAAAAAGTAATTGATATAGAAACATAAATCCAAACACCTCAATAGTGTAGACCACTCATGGCCACAATCATGATCCCATCTCAATGAAAGATCAACAAGGTTGCATCCATTAGGATGACTTATGGAAGCCAAATGGGAGAGGCACTACACTTTCACTCTACTGCTATCAACTTGATCTAAACCTATTGGCACTCGTGAACATGTGTGCACTCTCGTTATGTTTCTATGCATGAAAATTGATCAAATTTTTCATGTGACATGGTGACCATCATTGATTCTTCCCTAATCTAATGATGTATATTTCAAAAGTGTTTTAATGCAACTATGGTGGGTCCTTTTATTTTTCCTTTGGTTTCCATGTCATATGTACTAAACATTGAGTAGTTTTCCATGGTGACAAGATGACCATCATTGATGCATCTTCAATCTGATGCTTTAGAATAATTAAGAGGGGGGGTGAATCAGTTATTCAAGGTCCAAATGTCCTGATAAATTTTTTTCATCAAGTAAAGTGAGCTCATTAAAATATTCATGCATCCAAGCTTAAATTTTCCTACTTAGCAAGTTATTGAAAATCAACATGCAAGAATAACACATGAAGAATCAACACATAAAATAGTGATTTATGTAGAAACCCAATTTGGGAAAATCTTTAACAAATGCTTTAGAATAATTAAGAGGGGGGGTGAATCAGTTATTACAAATGCTTTAAAATAATTAAGAGGGGGGGTGAATCAGTTATTCAAGGTCCAAATGTCCTGATAAAACTTTTTCATCAAGTAAAGTGAGCTCATTAAACTATTCATGCATCTAAGCTTAAATTTTCCTACTTAGCAAGTTACTGAAAATCAACATGCAAGAATAACACATGAAGAATCAACACATAAAATAGTGATTTATGTAGAAACCCAATTTGGGAAAAACTACTAGTAAAATGCTACTCAATTCTCACTCTTCTAAAGTGATGCCCTATGAAAGGTCTACCCTGTTAAAGGCTACAAACCACTATTAAATGTGACCTGGTTAAAGGATTTAACCACCTTGTTAGAAGTGGACCTAGTTAGAGGACTTTAGAACGTTCACTTGGAATGCCACTTTGTTAAAGAATTTACAAATGGCTATTAAACCAACCTAACTCCATAGAATTTTACCCTAACTGATACAATTTTTAGAGAGTAAAAACAAGGGCTTTTGACTTGATACAACTCACAACTTAACTTGCAAATTTTAGATCTCTTTTAGCTCACAATATTTCTTGGCTTTCTGTCTTTGCAACTTTGATAGCTTATCCCCCTTTTCAAGCCTTTTCTCCTTGGGTCTCCATGCTTGATGTAGTAGTGCAATCTCCTATATGACCACTTATCAAAGTAGAGCCTGTGTACTCTCTTCCTTCCTCCTCAATGCCTTCTTCTTGACACCCTTCAACAACTTCACAACTTGGCACCTTAATAACTCTCACTTCTTGGCCTGAGACTCCTTAAATAGAAGTCTTGAATACTTTTCCTGCTTGATTCTTCCCTCCTTTAATTTTAGTTTGAATGGATTAGGTAGGATTCATTGAATCTAACCCATATCTTGTTTCTTCTAGAATCATCATGAAAAATCCTCTTAAATTCACCTAAAAATAGTTTATCTAAAATTTTGTGCCTCTGGCTCATCATCCTTATCTACCATCTGGTTCAAAAAATTCAAGATAACAAACCTGTCAGCTTAGATCTAGCAAATCTTTTACTTTTTCAATAATGTAGAAGCTCAACACTATTGAAATTCTGGTGCTCGGCACATGTTGTGTCACTCAGCACCAACTACATTTTACTGATGCTTGGCACCTAATATGGATTCACTTAGCATCCACTCAGTTTTCTAATGCTAGGCACGTATTACTTTTCTTAACACCTGAACTTGCTTGGCTCGTTATGTTTCACTCAGCATACACTACATTTTTCATTTGCTTGGCACTAACTGAAAATCTTCTCAGCATGAACTAGCTTGCTCAACACTCACTATTGAACTTATTAAGCTTTGTAAACAACCTTGTTACAACTTATTCTTCCATTGTTTCTAAATGTGACCAATATTTGTATCTTCAAGTATACTATCAATTCATCATTTTACTATTATCTTAATTGATCCTTGTACTTCATTACAAAACCATAACTCAACCCTTTCCCTTATGTCCTTTTGTTACATCTTGTTGATTAAATCCTCTTCATCAATCAACTAAGTGATAGTATTTGGATCTTATAAGCAATTGCATTCCATAAAATAGTAGGTTTGACATCAATGATAAAACAATGATTGAAAACATTCTTCAATAACAATCTCCCTATTTGTAATCAAACTTCTTTGTTCTTCAACAATGATCACTTCAATCAGATTCCCAATAGTATCTTTTTATGAGTACAAGTCCACATAGTATGCGACATCAGATTTCACTTAACATGTTGGCATAGTTATTTATAGTTGTCAATCCTTTTGGCACTATTCTTTTGAAATTAGGTCCCACTATGTTTTATTTCACAGGAAGTTTCCATGTCATTACTGGTGAAAATCACATAATTTCCAATGGTGACACAGTGACCACTATATTTTCTGTGAAATTCGATCACTGGGGGAAAAGGAACATTCTCATTAGGATGCTCCTTTAATGTGCCTTCTAAAATTTCATAATAATTACACCTTTTAGTAAATGATAAAGAAATTATACAGTGCCTTCCTTTCAAAGAAGGCCCTACAATCCTTCACTTTCTTGGGAGGTCACCATGTTGTTACCAGTAGAACTCTTACACATTCCAGTGGTGACATAGCGACCACCGTAATTCTGAAAAAATTTGGTGCCATGAAAATAACACATGCTCTGGTTATGACTATCTTTACTTCTTCTTTTGACATATCTAATAGTCTTTCATGTTCATACGGTTCATTAATGACCAACAAAGCTTTTGATGCCATATTCACTTTTGGCCCATTGTGTTTTCTTTTTTGCAGAAGGTTGCCATGTCACTATTGGTGGAACTCTTTTTTTTTCTAGTGGTGACATAGCAACCACCATGGCTTCACAAAAATTGGTGTTGTAAAACAAATCATGTTCCAACCAGTATCTCTTTTGTGGTACCTAAAATTTTTGACATCCCATCATGCTGCCGAAATTCACAATTTAAAATTTTGATGCCTATCTTTTGGAATTGGATTTTACTATGTCTCTATTTTGTGTTAGTTGCCATGTCACAAAGGATGAAAACCTTACAATTTTTGGTAGTGACACGACAACCACCATATGTCTAAAGGAAGATCTAACAATAGGAAATATTTCAAGAAAAATGAAGCCAAAAATATTTTTTTTAAAACCTTCCCAAAAGTATATACCTTTTTCAAAATGATTCTCTAGCTTGATTTTCAAAGTAAAAGCATACAACCCAAAGGGTTTACTTAGGGCACAAAATTGGTTTTTATTAGGGCTTTTCCTAGGGTTAACCAATTTTGAAAAGATTGAGCCCTAACTTGTAAAATATGCATAAATCTATCTTATTTTCAAACATATTTCTAGGAAAAATTTTGCATTGTGGAAAATCAAACCATCACTGAGTTGGAGAAGAGATCACCCTATTGTTCCTACATAACTTCTCCTCTTCTATTAGTGCACTTTCTTTGGCCTTTTGATATGATAAGAAGTGAAAAATCTTTTGGTTTTACTAAGTTTCCATGGATGATTGCATTAGTGGATTTGAGGAAGTGTTGCTCCTACTTTTATCGATTTCCTACTTGATCTTTTCAACAATTTAACTTGAAAATGTATTGTTACCATGGTTTATGTCTGTTAGGAATTTCTCTTTCATATTATTTTATTCCATCTCTTGTTACCTTATCTTCTTTATTTTCTTTACTAGCACTTGGTTAAATTAGTAGTTCATATAGTTCTATTGTAGATTGCATTCATTTAAAATAGAAAATACTAAAAAACATATCTCTTTTTGTTGTTAATTTTTAAATAGAAAGAAAATTTATATCTTATCCAAAATTGGTTTGAACCAACAAAGGCCTCTTTGTGAAAAAACACATTTATCTTCAACTGAGTGAATTCTAGTAGGTCACAAGATCACCCGAAACCTTGGAGTTGATCCTAGATCAGCTTTTCAAGAGAGGATTTTGAAAGGATTCATGTCGTTAAGCATCATAAAAAATGACATCTCAATAGAAGGTAAAATTGATGATGCACCACTACAAATAAAGGTGAAGAAATTAGTTGTGAACGAGAAGAGGAAGGTGATGAAGAGGAAGTAGGTAAAGGTAAATAACTAGTAGTTTTCAAGCCCAAGGAAACCAAAGGCAAAGAGATTTTTATGGTTGATCCAAATATTAAGAAAAGTTTGAAGAAGATGGCTACCAAGCCTACAAACACACCACAAAGGATCACTAGACAAATATCCAAGGTAGCTAATCTTGCAGTTATCGAGTCACCCAAGAAACAAGTTGGGAAAATCACAAGGCTTGTTCAAGGAAAAATTCCTATGAAGAGAAAATCTGATACAACATGGGCCAAGAAAATTCAATAGAAGATGAACCCAAAAGTAAAATTGATAGTAAAGCCTAATGATGACGAGGATTAGACAAAACAAAATGAGTTTAATGACATGAGTAAATTCCAAATTGTTCCATGAAAATGACATCAAGATATCAATAAGATATGTGAAAATTTGAGGAGTTCAATAGGCTTTGCAAGATTCAATTATATAAAATATGATATCTTGGACAAGATTGATAAAGAGAAGGTAGAATAGGTTGTTATTGACATAATAGTAAACTTCAAGTATACACCAAGATAACTAGGCTAGGGATTGCTTGAAGAATTGTTTAATAAGGTTGATGCTAAATGGAAATGGGCTCTAACAATAGAGAGACATATGAAGGAGGTTACATTAACCCAAGTGATGTCTAATTCAAGAAAACAACATATCTTAATAGAATTAAAGGATGATGCCTAAAAAAATTGTGCCAAATAGAAGAGCCTATATGGTTTTGAAAAACAAAATTGAATAAGTGGTATAGGAGATAATGATGATATGGAAGGAAATTTTTTCTCTTATCCCTATTGATGAAGAGAAGGAAGATAAGGAAGAGAAGGATGCAGGAGAAATAGAGTTGGACAATAAAGAAGACATCTATGATGATGTTGAGAAGTTAATAGAGACCATACATCAAATGGAAAAACATGGTGAAAAACAAATTGTTGTAGTCACTATAGAAGATGAAACTTCAAAAAATTCAATGCTAGATGTGACTACTACTAAACAAGAGTCAAAGATGATTCAATTAACTAAGCAAGAAAATGAGGAGCCAACTCCTAAATTGATAAAATAAGCATTTATGGACACCAATCTAGTAATTGTCCTTATCAAAGAATATAATAAGATTGGCGCAAAAAAAAATCTCAATAGGAAACAATTCATATAATTAATGCATTTACAATTACTATTGATTCTATAAGAATTTTGCCTCATAGTTGAATTTGGGCCAAAGTAGCTAAGTTTATAGTCAATTTTCACTGGTTCAGCATTCTAGATGCAATGGCAAGATCAGATCTAGCTCTAGATGCTCCCAATCTTTGTAGTACTTTAGATTTAGGCTAAGGTGTGTTGAAACAAGCATGGTCTCAAAATGGCTATGTGATGAGAAAATCTCCAAGCTCTAATACCATGTAAGAATTTGTCTAAGGGAAAAATTCACCCAAGAATTAAGAAATCAAACACAAGCACAATTGTAGACCAAGAGAGAGAGAGAGTATGATCAGAATGATGATATATTCAATATGTCATGATAAGAGTACACTAGGACCTGTATATAAAGGCCTCTAAAATACATCTAGAATGCCTTGAAATCAACACCATGATGTGTCATACAACTAGGCACATGTCCACCAGATATGAGTTATCCTCCATTAAGCACAGAAGCAAGTGTGGTGATGAGAGGATAAGCCTACAAGGGTGTGACACAAATCAGTTTTGTGGACAGCATGTGCTAAAATAGAGTTGTGTACTCATGTGTTGTATACATGACAACTCAAAAAGGTGCACAAACTCCTAAGAGTCTCACAAATAAAAATAATAAATTAATGCAAAATAATAAATTAATGCATTAACCTAAGTAAACTTAAGTAAGTGTAAATAGTGAATACGCATTTGCACCAATAGATTCTAATGTCAAATGCCAAGAGAGGAAAAAGATGATTTTATTATTGTCAAGAAATAAATTGTGTTGTAAAATAAAGGGAGAGATACACAAGATGATGCCATCAAGGGAAACCAAGATGGGAATAAGGAGGGAGAGAACCAGAATGTACAACAAGAAAAATCCACTACTGCCAATGATGGGCCAAATGTCATAGAACCTTAGATTAAGGAGATGAAGGAGATAGTTCACTCAAATTTTACTATTAAAATCAAACCAACTAAGGAGCAGCAATATGTAGAAGAGATAAAGGGTATCAAGGTCACACAAGCAATTACCATTACTGAGTTCTAGTACCCCTAATTCTAAAAGGAAGATGATTCAGAAAAAGAAGGTGAAGTTACCTAGGAAGCTAGTAACATAAGATGAGGTTATTATGATTACTAATTGGGATGCTTACAACTTAACTTATGAGAAAATGAGATTTTTGCAAGATTTAATGGTAAGTAATACAAGACAAGAAGAGATAAAGAGAGAACAACAACAACAACAAAAATAGGTATTGCATGAGATTAAGGATATTTTCCCAAAAACTTTTTTTGTTGAAAACTTAATGAGCAAGCACCTATAATGGCTCAATTAGTTTAGATTGTAGAGAATATAAATGACCCAAATATTTATGCAAATGAAAAATTGATGCAATAGTTAGAAAATAAAGTTGAGAAAAAAGTGATGGAAAAGGTAGCAGCATAAATTATTGTAAGATAGGTTGATCTGTCAAAACTTGTGACTAATTTGGAACAAGTTTAAACTAATTGTACATCTAATATTTAGAAAATTGTATGATAGCTCAGCATATACAAAGGAAATCAAAGAATGGATAGATAAGTTAGAAGTTGATTTGGAGTTATTTCCAATGCACTAACCACATATGCCAGTTATAGTATTGTGCACTTATCCAATGTTAATTTCAACATGAAGGTGTTGGCACTAGGCCAACATCCCTCATAGGATTCTTGGCATGGATTAACCACCTCTTGTGGTTCTATAAGACTATTTTTTGTATCGAGCATTAACAGGTTGATACTTTGGTGCAATGAAAACCCTTTCCTTTCTAACAGTTGGTATTAGAGCTTGGTCGCAAGTTCAAATCTAGCAAGCCACATCAAGTGACATTGGGAGGGGGATTGTTGGTAGTGGGTCAGCATCCCTCGTAGAATTTGTGACATGGATTATCCACCTCATGTGGTTCTATAAAAATATTGTTTGTATTGAGCACTGATAGGTCAATCTTTTGGTGTAATTAAAACCTTGTCCTTTCTAATAGAAGGCTTATAGGGTTGATTTTTTAGTATAGAAGGAGAAGAGAAAAAATGATCTCAGTGCAAGCCATGATGACACCTCATCTTGAGGTTATGCAAATTCATTTGAAGAATGCAAAATATTTAGCCCAAGTAGATCCATATTTATCATTTGTTGATATTTTGGTGGATCTTGTAGCAAAATTGGAAATAGAGTTTCATGTCATTGAATCTATATGGACTAAGTGGGACAACACTTCAAGAAACATTTTGTAAATTCACAAATTATTTTTGGATAATTTTGGTTTGAATCCTCCACCCTAATAGCTATGAGTGATGAAAACAAGGGGATAGATAGCAATCATAATTTAGGATGATACTAATAATTCTGAAGGATAATCAAGGGGAGCTTTACAATTTTGATGTTTTAAGGTTTTGCATGTCCATACCAAGTGCAAGGTCAAAACATGTAAAGTGTATACCAAGTTAAGGTATGGATTATAGTCAAAGGGGGAGTGCTTATATTCCATTTTTTTAAGGAACAATTTTTTAATCATGACAAAGTGTTTTTTTTTTGCTACTAATGTCAAAGGGGGAGATTTTTGATCCCTAAGTCATGTTGTCTATTAGTGTTAAGCACTTAGTCATTCATGTATCATTGTAATTGACTCATTCTATAAATGATGAATTAAGTTTTGAAAACTTTTATATATTTCAAGTTATGTACCAAGTAGTAGTTACTACCAAGCAAGCTAGAGTTGTTCAAGCACTCCAACGATTGTTAAGTTTATCAAGGAAAGTAGTTGATGTCGAGTGATACAAAGGCCAATTAATTCAATTCATGCCAAGCACAGTTAAGGCTGATGGATAGAATTCATGATGAAATAGTTTATATCAAGCACTAGTGTGATGTAAGTGATGAGTAACATAGTTTTGTATATTTATTTGGAATATCACAGAATCTTGTGTTAATCATTTTTATTGAGCTGGAAATGTATTTTGAAGATCAAGGAGGTAATCGAGGAGGTGATTATCATCAAAAGGAACATCATTAATCCCCATGTGGGTAAATCCACTAATTAGAAAATGGTAAGGACTAAATAGAAAATGAAATGAAACTAGATCATTGATTTGGATCTAGAAGGTTCACCCAAGTAGCTATTTAAGGAGTGTTTATGACCTAGTATTCATGTGTGAGTATGTATGAATGGAGAGCTCATTTGCATGTGAAGTTTTAGGAGGTGAAGAAAAGAAAGAGAAGATTAATCATTGTAAGGTGATATTACATTCCATAGAGGAGATTTGACATCAAGCATTGAAGTACTAACTGAAGGATAAGGTATTGATCATTCAAACAGGATTTTTAGGGTTTAAATCTCTTGATAGAATAGCTTTGATAGGATTTTGTCAATCTCATAAAAAATTACTCACTTATTTGTCGTGTAAAAGGTTGATTCCTCATAGGGTAGATCATTTCACATGATCAAATGTTGTGGCCTTAATAGGAATACTTTGTTGTTGTAGTAATGAAGATTTGTTGGGTGTCGTCCCCACCATGGTTTTACTCTCACCTTGGAGGGTTTATACATTACCAAATTTGAGTGTTTGTGTGTATTTTCTTTATGATTTTTCATTAATGTAGTTAGATACTAGATTTGATAGTTTATTATAGTAAATAATTGATGTGATTAAAGATAGTATTGAGATAAGGGTTATGTGGTAATATAAAATATATTTCAAGTTTGAAGTGTGAGAAGTTTTTAAATAGATATGTATTCACCACCACGACCCCTCAAAATCTCACTTTCCCTATTATATTTCCAATAGTAGCATATTCATACAAGAGTCACATGTTTCATGTGTCCTCGATGACTTTCTCTTGTTGCAAAGAATTCAAATTTGAATTATTTTGACCCTTCTTAAAGCATAGGTTTAGTGGGGTCTTTGTTATTCTTCTTGATAATTTTCATTAGATATTTGTGTAGATAAAAAGGAAAATAAATCCAAATTTTGTGGCAAAAATAATTTTCAAAAAAATGGAAATTTTGAACCTTGTAAACCTACCATCTACAGTGAATTATTTCATAAATTCTTAAATTATTTTTACCCATAAAGGTTTAATTTGGCTCATTTCATAAAAATAAAGCTTATTTTTAACTAATTTTACTTCCTCTTTTTTCTCTTTAGGAAGTCTTATTACCACATTCTTAGATATCTTCACATCTTTAAAAATTCCATATTGTTATTGGGTAAACTAGAAACCTCAGCAATAAGCTCTACATTTACCTCAATGCTTTTACCACATATAGTAACCCTTTCATTTTTCTAGTTGTCTACAAAGATTTTAGTAATTTCTTGGTTTTAACCATGCAACTTCTCCAAGTATTGGGTAACTCCCCATTTCTTCAATTTCTTACATGTTCCTTTGATACTTTTGAAAATGTTTTTGGAATCCCCAAGTAACCACACAATATCACAACCATCTTTTTTAGCCAAACTAATAGATTATAGAGCTCCCATCACTTCAACCACATGACTTGTCTAAAGTCCTTGCAGAATAGAAATAGCCCTTGAGAAGCTTCCCCCTTCATTTTTTATAACTCGCCCACATCCAATATTTCCCATATTTCCTCTGGTTGCACTGTCAAAGTTCACCTTATACCATCCCTTAAGTGGAGCTTACTAGAACAATTTTTCTCTTTCTTTTCTTTTATATTTTCTTAGGCCAACAAAATTAGAGTTATTAAGACCAATACATTAATCCTTGATGAAATCTTTTACATTATCCAACAATTTTTCATTGACATTTATAGAAACCTTCTCCCCAATGATATCAATAGTAACTTGTTGATCATAAAATATTTTCTTGTTTCTTTCTTTCCATATATTCTAGATAACATAGGGAGCAATAAGCTTCCATAAATTCTTAGCTCCATTATTACTAATTAGACACTACCATTGTTCAAAGAGTTTCTAAAGTTAGGGAAAATCCAACAAACATTTAATATTTGGAAGATATTAACCCATATTCCAACCTAACAACAACAATTCAAAAGGAGACAAACCAAAGATTCTACTTCTTTGCAACAAAGATAACACTACTTAGGAATGGTAAATATTTTTTAACTCAAGTTATCTACAGTAAGAACCTTATTTTGTAAGAAAACCTAGAGAAAGATATTAATTTTTGGAAATAAAACTTTAATCCAAGCATGAGACCAAAATGGAGCATCATAATTTCCAATCCACATATAATAGAAAAAAGAAGTCGAGAACCTTCCATTTGAGTAATACACCCCTATCACTTTATTATTTTAATTTGGTCTTATAAACTATAATTTCAAAGCCAAATCAAGAGGAGAATGAATAGGATTAAATTCCTTTAAATTGACCTGTTCTTTCTTTCTCTAGTAATTTCTGACTTCACTACCAAATATACATTTTTTGATCCTCATACTTATTATTGTGTAAATGATTAGGGTTTGATTATGCCTAGATTAGAGGGTGATTTTGGTGTAAGTCAAGTTTATAGGAAAATTCAAGTGGGTCACTTATTTAACCATGTTTAATTTTAGTATAAGTGAATGGGTAGGGTTAAGGTTGATTAAAAAGAATTTATTTAATCATTATTTTTAAAAAATTGGTAAAAATTTGAAGCCCTATTAATTATATTAAAAAATAAATTAAAGAATCTTCATTTGAACAAACACTAGTAGGTCAGAATGGAGAAAGAAAACCCCTAGTCTTATTTGAGATCAAGGATCCTATATAGTGTAAAAAGTTAAAAGGGGCATGCTCTAGTTTCCATAGCCTAATTAAAAATATATCCTTTTTACAATTAATTTCATTTCTTACAGCTTCACATCCATATTTCACTTTGATTTTCTTGGTTTATGTATTTGAGAAACCTCATCTTTGTATATGTATAGTTCTTCATCAATTATTATTTGGTTGCTTTTCATTTATTAAAATTTTATGTTGTCCTATGCATTTATTATTTATTAAGATTACTTAGTGAGTCCACTTTCTTCTTGAGTGGTAAATATAGTATAGAAATAACAACTGCTCTTAGACAAGATCAATATTTGCATGAAGTAACAAAATATAGAAAAATAATAATGATGATGATGATGTAATGTTTACTTATGAACCATATTATGTATACCATAGGATATACAAAAAGGGAACAAAATCAGAGATGGTAAAAACTTAATTCTAATTATATTATCAAACTAAGTTTGACCAAATAATACTACTCTAGAGGTTGAAGGTGAGGGTATCTTCCCCATTAGCTTCTGGATTGGCTAGATTATCCATTATTTTATTACCTTCCCAATATATGTGTTGTATCTAAATTTCATCAAAATTATCTAATAGCAATAAATCTTTTCTAGTTTTGAGTTGAGTTTCCAATTGGATTTATATCTACTCCTTATAGCATTTAGCATATCTTTCGAATCCCCCTCTATGGTAATTTTTTGAACCCAAAGTTCAAACTACATCTTAGCCCTTTTAAGAGGGCCTCCATTTTTTTCATGTTTTTATAATCCCCTAAATATTTTTCTCTTTTAATATGCCAAGTATCTATTGAGTGGATGGTGCATTCTATACCTTCCCTTCTAGGATTTACACTTGATGCTCCATCAAAGTTCACTTTTGTCTATTCCGTAGGTGGTGGTTCCCATCTATAATTTTCTCAAGCCATCTTGTTTTTCTTGGTGTATAGCATTGGGGGATTGTTAAGTTCACACCAATTTTTTTGCATGTCTATATCCCATCCTAATTCTTCTTTGATTGAATTTCTTAGGTCATTTTTCATAACTTTTGTTATGCATGCTTCTATTTTGTTGAGAAGGAAAGATTTTATTAATTCTTGGTTTAAAACTATTCTCCTATTCCTCTCTTTCAAAATTTAATAGAGTAGGATGGATGGTGAAATTTTCCAAAGATTGTTATATATCTTAGAGTATGCATTTTTGGGCCAACTCTTTAAGTGATCCCATTTTTTTTTTGAAGAAGTAGAGAGCTAGTTGAGTTTCTAAAAAATCCAATGCGAACATGATTTTGAAAAGGAACATTGATATAGTAGGTGTTCAATGCTCTCTAAGTAATTTTTACAAAGGGAACATCTTGATGGGCTTTCAAAACCAATTTTTGTAAACTTGTATATTGTAAGGATCCTATTTTGTATGGTTGCCCAGAGGAATATGCTAACTTTGGGAAGACAAACTCTATCCCAAAATAAATTTGAGGGTATCTCTATTTTTTTCCATCTTTGATAGTTTGTGCTTTGTTCATAGCCCTTTTTTACACTATATTTCACATTTTGTGATGCATTCCAAATTAATTTGTCCTTTCTATCTTTATGATTTCTTTTTCTCTATCTTATGAATTCATTATATGCTAATTTTTATTCTTTAGTTAAACTAGTATCTTCTAGTGGTTTTCATTCCCAACTCGTTATTTGGTTGGATTCTACTTTCTATTTATAGTTACTAGTTGATTTTCCCCATTTTTGTAAGAGTATATTTGATTCTTGCAAGGAGGTTGTAGCTATCTACGAAAAGCAAACCATCCCTTGAGCCTTCCTAGAAAAGAGTCTCCTCACCATCACCTATATCCATGTTAGTTGTTTTCTTATAAGGGGTCGAACATGCATTATGATATTTCAAGTTTTAGAACCCGTTGGTGGGTTTTTACATCCAAATAATGATAATGGGTCTTCATTGTATAGGTTTTTTTGGTATAATATTTTAGCCCATTTGTTTTCATACTCATGATACATTCTCCAAACTAATTTTTTCCCTAATGCTTCATTTTTTCAACTTAAATTTTTTATTTCTAAACCTCCTTTGTCTTTGGGTCTACAATTTTGTCCCATTTAATCAATGCTTATTTTTTCTTCTCTTCAATCCCACTTGAAAAATAATTCTTAATTTTATGGTTGATTTTCATTTTTGCTCCATTGGGAAGTGGTAGGGAGGACATCTAGTAGGTAGGGATTACAGTCAGTACTAATTTGATTTTTCTTGCTCTTTACACTTTTATAAATCATTTCCCTTTCCAATTTTCTATTTTTTTGTCGATATTATCTATTGTAGTATTCCAAGACTTTGTTTCTCTCATGCTTTTTCTAGTAGAATTCCTAGATATTTGCATGGGAAGTTTTCTTTCTTATATACCATGATGTTGCATATTTTTCTTTCCATCTATGGCTTGGTGTTGAGAAAAATATTTTTTTATTTTTCTTTGTTGACTATTTGTCATGAGGTTTCTATATATGTTTTAATAATTTGTTTGTATTTTTGGGCTTCTACTATTGTGCTTCATCCTTGGAGGATAGTGTTAGCCCTTTTTTGTGCCCATTAAGTTAATCTCATATTGGTTTTGACATATGAGTGACTATACACTTAGTCATATATGGGGCATGTCAAGTAACTAGTATGTTGAGCATAAGTTGTTAGATAATGCAAGTCAAGTAGACAGTCAATGCCATCCACTCTAGTGTCGAGCAAGTTAGTATATGATGAGTGAAATGCCAAGTGAAAAGTGGATGTTGATTCATTTAGAAGATGAGTTACAACATTGAAGATATATTAGATGTTGAGCATCAAAGGCTTTAAGTGCTGAGTAAACAGTATTGGACATAGTTGTTTGTAATGACACAAACTTCTATTGAAACCATTTTTGGGCCGACTTAAGGATTGTTTTATGATTCTAGATGATAATAAAAAATCTATATTGAGAATCCCTATGTAATACATGAAACCAATAAGATTGAGGGATGTTCTAAGTGAAAAAATTGGTGAATCACAATCATTGATTCTTACCTAATCCTAAGTCACCTAGGTCTTCTTAAGGAAGGAAGACCCTAAAGATGCTAAGGAGTGAAGAGAGAAGTTTGCATGCATAGAGAGAGCATTCATGGCAACTAAGGAGTTGTGAATTGAGATATGCATTGCAAAATTAGTTAAAGAGAATAGAAGTGATACATCTTATCAGAGAGGATCAAGGTGAATCAGTAAAATCTCTCAACAGAGTAGCCTTAATAGGTTTAAAGTTCTAGCAAGCTTTTGTGTAAATCTGTCAACTGAATGCTTACTTCATTTTAAGTTGAATTCCTTTAACTAGGATCACTTCTAATAGGGTGTTGAAACCCTTTAACAGGGCAAGATCTAACTATCTTTGTAACCCTTTAATAGGGTAGAGCTTTCAAAAGATAGATCATAGTTTATGATCAAACATTGTAACCTTCATTGGATTCACTTTACAAATGCAATAGTGAAGACTTGTGGGTGTCAGTCCCACCCCATTTTAATCTTCTCATTGGAGGGTTTCTAAGTAACCAAATATCTTGTGTCATATACGTGTTGAATGTTTATTGTTTTTATGCTATGGATGAATATGCTTAGTTTGGTATTTTGATTTACATGCAAATTGTGAGATGGATGTGTGGTGACTATTTTAGTGGATAAAGTTTTGAAATACTAATTCACCCCTCCCCCCTGCTTAGAGTTTACTTTCCATATTGTATTTCCAACACATTATTTCAAAATAGTTCTATAATATTTTTGAATTTTTAACAATTTGTATATTTTGATCAGGTTGGGAATTTTGAATTAAACCCTAAATGGAAATGCAAGATACTTAAAAAAACCCTAGTATTAATTCAAAAGAAATTCCTTGATAGGTTTTTTTGGTTATTTCAAATTCATGCATAATAATTTTTTTTCTCTAAGTTGTGTCTCTATTCAACCCATGATTTCATCATGGTTAGCGTGCATCCCACATAAATTGTCTATTTTAAACCCTTGTGGTGAGTTATTTTTGTAACCATTGATCTTCCTGAAGATCAACCATTCTCGTATCCTCACAAAATAGAGATGTAAAAATTTTAACTAATGTGACATAGTGAGAATTTGACGTGTGTAAGTGTGGGCCATAAAAGACTCTTTCAAATGATTTTTTATCATATGCTAGTTGTCATGCCATGATTGGTTCTCAAGTCAAACTGGGCCTCCTTTTTTTATTTCTCTTGAATGTTGATTCAGATGGAGATCAAAGGCTCACACATCCTTGTAAAATAAAACTTATTGAGGTTTAAGAAAAGTGAGAATGTGAGGGATCACCATGTGTCCACATGGATCCCTAGTAGATCAAGTAACATGAAATGTTCACTACTACTGATCAAAACGAAGATCAACTACCCTCGTATTGTCAAAAAATAAAGATGCAAGTTATTTTAAAAATGTGACAATGTGAGAAGTTGACAAGTGTCCTAGTGGGCCTATGTTACATTAACCAATCTAAACGAAAAGTATCTTTCTTAGCCATTGATTCTGGTGAAGATCTATGGTGGTCTCTTTCTCACAAATGAAACATGAAGGTTGTTAAACTAAAATGAGAATGCGAGAGAGTGACAAGTGGAGTTGTGGGTCCAATGCTTTTTATGAGTTACAAAGGAGATGATGTCAACATAAAGTACCAAATGGTATGTTATGATTCATTCTAAGTATTACGAAAAAATTGATATCTATTCCTAGCCATCATACTTAACAAGATCAACAATTCTTGCATCCTGGCAAAATAAAGGTGTTATATTTTTAACCAAAGTGAGAATGTGAGAGAGTGCCACATTTTCTTATGGGCTAGCCACTTACCACAATAGTGTACAAAAATCTTAACTATCTAGTATCAACGGATCTATGGTGTTTGCATTCTCACAATATGAAGATGTAGTATATTTAACCAATGTGAGGATGTAAAGGAATGACACATGTCTTAGTGGGCCCATTTCATAACTGGAATATTAAGAAGACATGGATATTGGATGTTCATCTAGTGCAAGAAGGATCAAGGGTTGTCATGATCTCACAAAATAAAAGTGTACAAATTTTAACCAAAGTGACAAAATGAGAACTTGATATGTGTCCCACTAAGTAAAAAGTGATGTATTATCAATTTTGAAACATAGCCATTGGATTTTGTACAATTAATGGCCAATTTTTAGATTCCTTGTGTAACATGTACAATTCAATTATTAGAGCATTAATGGTGTTTCCAGGCAACCTCATGTGAATGAATTCTGCATAAAGATTGTAATTTATTTCATGATCTGATACAAACAAAAAAATAGGATTAAAATAGAGTAAATAGAGCTTAGATTTCTACCCTCCACATCTCAAACTATTGTGAATGAATTATCTTGCTGAGATCAAAGATTTGTGAGTAAGTGCCCCTACATTGTAATGAAAATATCTGAGTTTCAATTTTTCTCTGAATTGACAAGATTCCTCCCTAAAGAGATTTTTTTGGCAAGATAGATTATCAACATAGAAATGTGAATAATGATTTTCTCAAATAATTTCCTCTTTCTACAAATAAAATAGTGAAGGGAAATGGATTGGTCACAAAAAACCTTAGACTGAAAATTGAAGAAAGTTTCTAAGACAAGGGAAATTGGTTGAGAGTTGTTTAGGAAGTGGTTTTTTCAAAGGAACCATGATTCACCATTGAGTAATATTTAGGAGTTCAACATTGGGAATTTGGTTGTGCCTGGTGTTTTTATGGACAATGATTTGTTAACAATACTAGCAAAGAGATATGACCTCATGTTGTAGATGGTGAAGAAACATACTAGTGACAATCCTTTTAGGGTAACAGTTGAGGTAATCAAAGAGTCTTTTATTCTAAACCTTAACCTATATTTGCATGAGAATTTTGATTTGGATGATTTGTAGTCAAGGTATGATGTTCAAAGGATATACCTTTGAAGGGGACCACTACAAGAGCTCTTTACAAAGGTAGGACATTTAACACTTGTGACACCTTCCACCCTAGAGCCCTTGTTAAAGAAGTATTTTAACTCTAGGGTGCAAGTCATCTATATTACCCTCTCCAAGATTTTTGGCATGGATGAACAAGATCACATCCCACGGTCTTTAATTTTTATGATAGCCCATTCGCTATAGTATGGGATGAGCTACATTTTTTATTTTGTATCACATTTAGCTGAAGAGATACACAATGGGCTAGTTGGCATTAGCAAGGCTAAGATTGATAAGCCCTTTTTTTGGTATTCCTTTTCAATGTACATGTAATTGTACAAGGGTGCTTATATCTTTCCTAAAGACATGTAACTAGAGAGAGAGAGAGAGAGAGAGAGAGAGAGAGAGAGAGAGAGAGAGAGAGAGAGAGAGAGAGAGAGAGAGAGAGAAGGATGGGAAGATGTTACCTATGCCACTTTGGAGTGAAAATATGACTTAGGAAGTCACAGATGCCAGATTTGTCCATTTTGATAGGTATTTTGTATTAAATATGAGAGTGTTGTTAAGTGGAGACAAGCCTCAAATTTCTTGGATCTTGTTGGAGTTGATTAGGCCTAAGGATTATGCTAAGGTTTTGAAAGTTAGTCATAACTAGGGAGACATTATCCCATATACTCTTTCAACTATCTTTTGAGTGTATAGTTTACCAGGGAAGCCTCATCTCCTACAATACCAAGTTCCCTTAAAGGTAGTAATTATTGAGTTCTTGTGGAAGATTGGGGGACTGGAGGAAAGAGAATTAGTGGGTAGATCTAGAGAGGCAATCTTTCCAATTTTTATAGTTGTCCACAATTTTGTGCTTACAAAAGGAGGGTGGAGACACTTCGATAAATTCCTTGATAAGTATCAAATGGCCTAATCTTGTCCTTTCTTTATTGATTCATAGGGATTCGATTAAATGTTTAAAGAAAGAACTAGGGAAAAATCATATGAACATATATTTTACTTTCCTGAAGATATAATTAGGAATGATTTTTCTCTACAAGAAAAGGAATTAAATAAATAAAAGTGGAGAGTTTATAGAAGGGTTTTGGAGTTTGTTAATATGTTAGATATAATGTATGACCCTTTTGTTGATATTGAGTTTTTGGGGGGCAAGTTGAATAAATTTATGGCAAAACCTTAAATGAGAAGAAGGAAGTATTGATAAAAGCCCACCCTTAGTGCCAACTATAAAAAGGAAGAAATTGGAAGAAGGCTCATCATCAAAGGTGGAAGAGTATTCTCCATCCCAAGCTCCTATTCATTTTGATAATGAAGGCTCATTAAGGGAGCAATTGAAACAAATGGGAGGTCAAGATAATGTTATGATAACAACATTACAAGTATAGGAGGGAATCCTTGAAGAACCCTCAATGCCACTCTTAGCCCTCACTGTTGAAGACTGTAAAGGGAAAGAGATAAATCTTATTATAGAATACTCCCCCAAGAGATTTATGGAAGTTGATGACTTTATAAAGTCTAGGGATTTTATCCATTGTTTTGGAAATGAAATATATCCAATTTTGAGGTAAAATACAAAAAGGAAAAGGTAGAGCAACCTAATAAATCGGACTAGGAGATAGAGGAAGAGATTAAGATGAGCTAATGTAGAGTTTTAGTCAAATAATCCAAAGGGAGAAGGAAAATTCTGAAAGATTTAGGTGTTTTTATACTTCTAGAGTGGGACATTGCTAATGCAATGTTTTTTTATGTTATAAGGATGGAGAAGGAAAAAAATTCAACACAAAGGAAGAAGTCAAAGAAGCCCATATGGGGGTCAAATAAATAAATGGTCATAAGGCCCTAGTAATATGGTCTATTCAAAAGAAGTACAAATCAGGACTCTAGGAAGCTTTAGATGCAAAGAATACAAGAAGCTTAGTTGTATATAGAGTAGGGGATGTAGATAGTGAAAAGGTCACCTACATAAATAAAAACATGGTTGATTTTGGTGTGGAAGTAGCAACAAAGGATAAAAATAAGTTTCTTGGGTTGAATGTGAAATTTGAAAAGGTATTAGAAATGTATAATGAAAGAGGAAGGAAAAATCATGAAATGGAGAAAATTATTACAAATTTGCAAAGGCAACAAGGTAAGAGAAAGGAGGGGGAAGAACCCAACCAACTTTTAATTGCATACTCCCCAACTCCACCACCTCCAACTAGACCAATTGTAGAAATTCCAAGCATGCCTCAACATCAAGAATTTTACATTGCAGATGAACTAAATGAGGAAAGGGCCAAACTCAAGGAAGCATAGGTAGATGTGCAGATCCAATATGAAGATGGGGTAAGAGATATCATTTTATTCCTGGTAGATAGAATAAACTTGCTCCTTTTCTATTTGGAGATGTCAAGGTTAGTACACATTTGGAATGAAATAGAAACTAATGAAAATACCTTAAGAGAAATTTTGAATAAATGGATTAGTAGGGAAGATGTTACCATTTCTCTATTTTTTCTATCATTGACAAGGTTGATGATTAGATTGAGAAAACATATGATCTAGCTAGTGACCTATTAGAATTTGATCTTAAGATAGATACAATACAAAGAAAGTTAAGAGCATGTTTTCTCTTAGTACCTCAGTAGGAATTTTGATCTTTTCCCTCATGTGCTAAAAGGCCTAGGTGTTATAAAGGATAAAGAGGAATGGGGAAATGAATTAAAGGAAATAATGAGTATTAGAATGAATGATTATGTTAATAAAGAATTTTATAGCTAGTTTGTAAGAACTATTGAGGAGGTAATTAATGTCCAAATATGCATTGATTCCTTCCAACAAGATTTTGAAGAAATAAAGAAATTGGGAAAGGATATTTTGAAGAGAGAAAAAGAAATTCTCAATTTTAGCTAGCTAGATGACACTATTTTTAGGAAGTGGATGGAAGAGTATTCTTCAAGCTCACAACTACTATAGGTGGCATCTGAGGATAAGTTTGTAGAAAAATCAACAACTACTGAAGAAATACATTTTGTTTATAAAGTTGTTCAAACAACTAATGAGAATACAAAAAAAATAAGTTCACAAGTGTACAAGGAAACTGAAGCCAAGATGGATGATACAGGCAAGACAAGCCCTCAACCAACACCAAAAATTAAAGACATAGTATGAGAAGTAGTTGAGGAAAATGATAATCAGTTGCCTATTGCAAATGACAAAGAATCATATCAAAATATAGTAGAAGAAGAAAAGGTGGCCCCATAACCTAAAGAAGAACAAAAACAAAAGGATCAATCATTGAGAATTGTGGAAAAACAATAAAAAGACAAAATGAAATAGGTCCCACCACAAAGCAAGGAATAAAGGAGTCATTTTGTTATCAAGAAAAAATCCAAAAAATTTATTTTTTCTTGTGCTACAATAAAAAGTGGCCTTTTATCTTGTATGTAATATTTAATTTATTTTTTAAGGAAAACTTTCCTTTTCCCTCTAGACCTAAAGCTTGTTACAACTTATGCTATATAAGTGAGTTGCCAAGGCTAGAGGAAGAGGTGAGATTCATTTTTGTTGAAATAGGTTTTTTTATTCTGGGTCATTCCATGCAAACTATGTAATTTTTTTCTAGAATTTGAATAGAAAGTCAATAATGGTTTTTCTAATAGAGTTATTTTATGATAGGGATGGTCATTGAGTTGTATACAATTTCAAAAAAAATAATAGAAAATGTAGAAAGTTAGTTGTTCATCCTAGACCTTGTCTCTTCTTTTTCTCCATTCTGTTCTCCAAAATTTAAGGGTAATTTTTATTCAATTTCTATTGTAATTCATTTTGAATTATATTTCAATTTTCTTTTGTTGTTAATCCAATGGGTTATGTAAATGTTTAATGTAAGTTGGAAGAAATTTATGGTTTTTTTTAATGATTTTGGTAACTATGAGATTTAGAAATGAATATCAATAATCTTTTCACAAAGCATCAAGATATGATCTAGAAGTCGATGTCTAATTCATGTGACTTTATAGTCCAATATATAAGGCAATGGTCATCCTTTAAGTTGATCTAGTTGGGATATTTTTATGTAGTGTAGAAGTTCATATAAAATCACTCTTTTAATGTTATGTTATTGAAGTCAAAAAATGTTAACCTACAATTGATTCATGGATTTCTAGGGTTTGATAAAGTAGCCATTTGTCATCTCTTTTACTATCCTATAATTAGAAGAATTGGGTCTAAACCATCTATTATTTTGGAATTCATGTTGAGTTTGAAGTTTTAATGAAGTAAGGAGTGAATTCCTAGGTACACCCTCCTAAATCTTGTAGAATTCAAAGTGAAGAAGACATCAGAGTCTTGTCATTTGGTCATTTAGGTTCATAATTTAGAAATCATGGTCTTTAGCTAATTCTTAGGTTTTTAGTTCATCCAAAAGGTTGTTTAAATTCTATCAAATCTAAAGCCAACAAAATGGTGACTATGATGGGGAATGTGTAAAGAAATTCATTGTTTAAAATACTGGAGTCTTTGGTATAAATTGCACATCTGCAATCATATTTTTAAGTTGTGTCTTTCCATTAGTACATTTTAGCCCAAATTGTGATGGCTACCTATCACCCAGGGGACACCATCATGATTTGGCTCTCGTTAGACAGGCATCAAACTTTTTTGTCACAAATTGTGATAGAAGGGAGTCCATCGCAATTTTGATGGATAAATTTTTTGTGACTTGGAACAAGATCAAGGCAAGAGTTCATCTATACACTATCACAATTGTGATGGCTAGCTATTTGGGTCATTGTTGCACATGTGATAGAAAGTAGAAGAAATGTTGTTCGAGAGATAGCTAGCCATTAGCACATGTTGTTGCAATAGTGATGGGTATGTGATAGTAATTTGGTGAGAGTAATGACTAGCCATGTAATGCCTAGCTTGGAGATCCTTGGAAACAAGGATGAAATGCAAGCAAGATTAAAAAAAAATTTCAAGTGTAAGTGTACATGATAACAACATATACATATCACAAGATCACAATGGAAGAATCAAAATCGTCCAAACACCAACGAATCTCCAAATGCCACTACTAACCAAAAGCACAAACAATAAAACATCAAAGATCAACCAAGCTAAAAGACCAAAACTGATTCCTAAAAATTGGTTAAGTCTGAAATCCTAAAGCCCTAAAATTTCCTAGAATCTTTATCTTAGCACATAGAAGTCTAGAACCTATCTCAAATGAATCATCACATATATTAAAATATATCTTAAGTATATGAAATTAAATATACATCAACTTATACTTGAACAATATATTTTAAACCCCAAGGGACTGACTATGGAAATACACACAATCAGAATCAAAATGTGACACCATAGAGTTGAAGAACACCGAAGAGGGTATCCAAATCAACTCCCAAAAAGTTTGGATCAAACTAAAAAGTGTCTATTGCCTACCTATATAGGTTTTTACAAAACCCACGTGATACTTTAATACAACATACGAAAGTATCACGCTTTCTAAAGGAGGGTAACATTTTTAGGGACTAGGCAATACTTCTCCCAAAGGTGTGTGATACTTTAAGAGTATCATATGAAATTTCTTACAAAGAGGTGTGATACTAGAAAGTATTGCACGACATTTCTCCAAGAGGCATGCGATAGAATCAAGGGATGCATGATAAAGTTTTAATGGGCATGCGATACATTTTTGTGTCGTACCATGCTGATAAAAGGTCACCCATAAAAAATCAAGAACACTTAAGGAAAACACAAAAGGTGAAAAATAGAGTAAAACTAAGTTTAGAACCTCCATATCGGGGAGTACCAAATCCACATTTTGAGGTAAGAACACTTGAACAGACTAAGGAAATACAAAAAGATCAACATCTAACCATCTAATAGATAAGAGTGAAAATACAAAAGGAACATCATAGTGAACTAAAGCAACATCACAATAACTAAAATAACATCGCAATGTACAAAACAACCAAACTAAGTACGCGGTTCCTCCCAATTGTCAATAGCACCATAAGGCCATCATGGGCCCTAGCCATCCCCTATGCATAATATTCCAAGCCATCGATCAGATTGTTGGCATCGTCATAATAGGGACATCACTACTAAAACATGTTAAAATCAAAAGCATAAGGAAATCTTACATTCTAGTAGTAAAGCAAAAGATAATCATACAAAGTAGATAACATCACCTACCACATGCTAATCACCATAATAAAGAATGCATTAAAACTAACATCATCTAAACATGATAAAAAATATCCCAATGAAAGCATAAACCACAAGGTAGAATACTCTATAAACCAAAGTACTAGGTGAACACATCCAACAATGGTTGCACTAGGATACAATATTTTCTATGTACACCATTCCCTAGCAATGGTGAAGGTAGCTATGCCTCCCAACCATGTGGCACTTGTAGGTCCACACCTGTCATGCTAATGAATATATTGATCCAACCATGAACACACAAAACAACATCCATGGCTAACACACATGCCAAGCAGTATGATGATTGAACCCAAGACATAGACAATGCATAAACTATAGGTCCTAGTCAAACATCACAATGGGCTACTATGTAGGGGCTGACATCATGGAGAGTCACTTGGCATCGAAAATCCCAAGCTCAAATCATGTAAATTCAGCATCCCTCAACAAAATGGCTCAGCACAAGTATTTTATTATCTTTAGTTATCACTTAATTAAAGCTCCCTCTGCCATACTTGTGGCATCATGGTTGCCAGGCTATGAGATAGAAGCCCCCTCCATATGCCACCCTACCCTACCCATGCTCATCCAATGATGAGTGCCCATAGGCATGCAAACTCCCAACCCAACCCCAATGATAACAACTTCTAGAAGTACCATAGAAGATTGAGCCCCGCAAGTCACCCGATAGAGGTACTCATGTGTGGTCCACCACCATCACAAAGATCAACACAAGGACTAGATGAGAACACAAATAGAAAGTCAATCAATCGAAAACAAAATCAGGATGACGGATGTTACATGCATCCCAATGCAACATAAGGTGCAAAAGTGGTCTGACAGATATCCAAATGGATCATCCAAGTTCACAACCCACAAAAATAGGGTAGCATGCAACACGAGGAAAAAACACCAAATTTGGAAAAAATTCTAAAATTAAAACCCATTTGGCCTTTGGGTGCAAAAACCCCAAAAATCCAAAAATAAATGAAATCAGACACCGTATGCAAAAATGGCCAGCATAACGGCTCAAATTCCCAAACCCCCATTTCAAAAATAGGGAAAACATTCATATCCGACCAACCAGCCAGAACCTGCATATAGAAATAGAGGGGAATACTAGTTCTCAACCTCCTAACATACTTTTACAAGAAACAAAAGTTGAAACAAAGTGAGAAAAATAAAATGAGAAAGCCCTACCTAACAAAAAAAAGGGGCAGAAACAATAACTCACCCAATAAAATAAATCACTTTCCAAATCTACTAAAAATGATGGCAAAGCATGAATTCTCTGAGACAAATCCAACGAGACTAACCTTACACAAATCTCATGCTCATAGCTCCCAGAATGAACAAAACAAGAATCCTTCATAAGAGGATTTCCAAATTTTCTCTCCAAATTCTATTTCTAAAATGTGAGAAGTGAATAATGGATTCACTTTTTCAATACTTATTCACTTTTCAAGTGAATAGTTGATTATGGAAAAAAGCTAGCTAGAGTAGCTAAACTCTAAATCAACCCAAATGAAAATAGGTTATTATCCATAATAGAAATTCACCTAAGGCAAAGCTACTAGAAATTAAACCTAAAAAGATTTAAAGCTTGAAAACCCAAAATCATAGAAAATCACTTAACATTTTTACAACAATGTGAATTTCTAAATGCACAGACATGCTCACTGGTCATATGACATAATGTAGATGAATTTGGAATTACTAATCACTGAAAGGTTTTAATTAAAAACAACTAAATAAGGATATGTCGATCATACAAGGGTGACATTGGTCAAATATGAATAGTTGAATCACTATCTCCATTTGCCACTACTAGGGATATAATTCTTGCACACTAAAACACATTATCAAGTGCAATTGCATATAATATCATAGCTGATACAACATGTATTAAAATACCTATTTAATCCATTTACATCACTCATGTTCATAAAAAGTGTAAAGATACAAGAATGAAGTAAATCACCATAGCATAAAATCCATCGTATAACATAACCAATAATATGTCCAAATAAACCATATAAGTAGATATCATCATAGATCTACTATCATCTCAAAATAGCATCAACATGAAAAATGATAAACTGGACAACATAGCAATATAGCATCTATGGTACTAAATCACATTTGACCCTCAGGTCATCACAAGGTACAAAATAAAAGTATCAAGTATCTCTCAAATCAAAATAGACAAGGTACAGACTGCAAACATGAGAGGCACTATAAGCCATCTAAAGAAGCCATCAAGATTTGCGACGGCTTGTTGTATTAATAAAAAAAATATTGGCTCAAAGTCAGCTATGATCCTATCATAGCTCACAGTAGATTCATACAATTAGTTGTCATGAAATCATATATTCACATAGTTAGTTTTCATGCAATCATAGATTCACACAGTTAGCTGTCATGTAATCATAGGTTGATATACAACTTCACTTAGTTTCAAGAATAGTTTAATATTCTCTATTAATCAAGGCTAACCATGTGAAGGTGGAATATCAATTGTCCCCCACCCCTGCACCCCCACACCATTTAAATTCCCCATTAACATCTAAAGTCATTAAGAAAGGATTAGTCTTTAAAGTACAAAAAAAGGTTCTAGACCTATAAAAGTGACATCATTTTCCCATCTTCTGGTGCATGTCATTTTTCTATCATAGCCAAAATAAGATTCTACCACTTCGAATTGAGAATGCATGTAAAGTTGCATTCTATATGCATGGAGCTGGAAAAAAATCATCATGTTTACATTTATTTAATAGGTGTATGCAAACCTCTAACAAAAATGCAAACTTGTTGAGTTTTTTCAGCTGCACCTAATATCATATGCATATGAATTGAGATTTCATATTGACCTATGGCATCATTTGGTATTGCCTAAAACCAATAGATTCACATAGTTACTTTTCATACAATCATAGGTTATTGTTGAGCTTCACTTGGTTTCAAGAATAGTTTAATATTCTCTACTAATAATCATGGCCAACCACGTAAAGGTGGAAGCTCATTTGACCTCACCCACACCCCACACCCCCAACATCTAAATTCCCTGTTAACATCTAAAATATTAAAGAAAGGATCAATCTTTAAAGTACAAAAAAATGTTCCAAACCTACAAAAGAGATATCATTGTCCCATCTGCTAGTGCATGTCATTTTTTGTCACATCCAAAACAAGAATCTGCCACTTTGAATCAAGAATGCATGTACAATTGTGTTCTATATGCATGGACAATAGGCATAGCTAAAAAAATGTAGCATGATTACATTTATTTAATAGGTCTATTAAGATATTAAAATTATAGACCATCATGAACATTAAAACTCTAGTTTCTATGGCCAAGAGAATGTTCCTAATGGTTTGTAATTTAAAATACCTAATCAAAGACCTCTAATAAAAAATGCAAACCTATTGCATTTTTTAAGGGAATCCAGTCAGAATGACTGGTCCTCCGGCAATAAACTTTCAAATTGAACCGACACTATCGTTCAGGCCCATAAAATTCTAGATGAACCCATAATCTGCCCCGTAGGGTGCCATTTTAAGCCACCCCCAATAATATATTGATGGGGACTACACCTAATATTGTATGCATATGAATTGAGATTGCATATTGAATTATGGCCTCCTTCTGCACTACTTCAAACTAAGAGATTCACACAATTAGTTCTCATGCAATCATATAAGGTTAATTTTGAGCTTCACTTAGTTTTGAGAATAGTTTAATATTCTCTACTAAGCAAGGCCGACCAGGTGAAGGTGGAAACTCACTTGCCCCCCCCCACCCAACATCTAAATTCCCTGTTGACATCTAAATTTTTTAAGAAAGTATCAATCTTTAAAGTACCTTAAATGTCCTCATTGCCTCCTACTACTCTCATGGAAAGTCCATCTTCATTGCTCATAAGCAATTCATCACAATTCTTTACTAATTCTCGTACATCTAACATGGGTACATCTAGGATTTTCCTCATCACCTCCTACATAAAATGAATCTAATATTACAAAATTTTACCTAAGAAATAATAGTTCAAGTGAAATAAACACATGAAAAATGAGAGATAAAAAGAGGAATAGACATACCAATAGATGTTGCAATCACATCTATGGCCATGTTATGTGTTGAGTGATTTTTATTATTTTTCTATTGTGCCAAGATCTCTTTGTTTATGTACATAAATACATACATAGACACACACATATATGTATGTATGTATATATACATATACATATGTATATATATGTATATACATACATACATACATATACAAAAATCACAAGGGCATGGCAACAAGATGTAAATAGCACAAAGACACATACATACATGCATATACATATATATATATACACATATGTATATATACATACATATATACATGTATACATATACATACATGCATGCATATATACATATATACATGCATGTACATATGTATACAGAGAGATCTTTTTGAAGGTGCTAAGTGACTTACCTCAAGATCCTGTACAAAAATAATGCAAACTAGGAAAAATTGGCAGAGTTCACAAGAAATTTTACTAAAATATATCATAGCAATTTTTTATAGAAAGAAACAAGTCATAGCCTAGTTAAATGCATCTACTTGTTGATTAGCTGGGTTGATTAAAAATTCCTATGGAATTATCATCAAATTAGGTACAATAAAATGAATAAGATGTAGAGATCATAAGGGATCGGCAATAAAATGCAGTGATCACAAGGGCATGACAATGAAATCTTAGATCTCCATTGATATATACATATATACATACATAGATATACATGTATGTATGTATGTATATATTCAAAGATATCTTTTTTAAGGTGCTTATTATATATTAGCACAATAGAAATATTGATCTTGTAGTATACATATTCCAAAATCCAAAATAATAAAACAATAAAACTCACTCGACTTGTGCTAAGTGACTTACCTCAAAATCTTGCACACAAATAATGCAGACTTAATGGACAATGTGTATGTATTAATGTATGTATGTATGTATGTATATATATAGATAATTTATGTATGTAGGGGAAATATAATGACCATTAATAATGACATTAACTCTGCCCATTTTTCCTAGTCTATATATTTACATACATACATATACATACATACATCTACATCCTTTACATGGTTTAGAGGTAATGTCATTGTGGCAAAGGCTTTTGCAAGGGAATGAACCTCATGAATATGGCATTCACACAAAATAAATGGGGAATGATTAATATCATGTTTTCTTTTCTTTTTTGTTTTATTTTGTGTAGTTCTCCATATGGCCTATAGTAATATATGTATTGCATCTACATTTTCTTTGACATTGTAGTGGCAGTAGTAGATACTTAGGATCATCATAGGGAGAGCATGCCAATACATGCATGGTTACATCCTTGGTTTCTATTGTTGGGCCAGCATATGGAGCCTTTTTATCAAACCATTCATTATAAATTGGGGAATTTGCTTTATGCCTGGCATTCAAGTGATGCATCTACATATGCAATTTTATCACCTTGGAAAATTTTATTTGAGCCTACTAGCTGGGAATAATTAGTTTTTCATTTTATTATACCTAATCTAATGATAGTTCTATAGAAATTTGTAATCAACCTAGCTAATTAGCAAGTAGACCCATTTAATTGGGTTATGGCTTGTGAGTGTGTGTGTGTGTGTGTGTGTGTGTGTGTGTGTACATACATATATGTACAAACATGCATGCATACATACATATATACATACATACATACATACATACATATACATAAATAATAGTAATATATCTATTGTATATACATTTTCTTTGTCATTTCTTATAAGAGTGTTTCAAGGTTGGGAACCACTTAAACATCATTTGCATGGTTTAGAGGTAATGTCATTGTGGTAGTGGCTTCTACAAGGGAATGAGCCTAGTGCGTTAACATATAATGTCTTAAAATAGTTAAGTGCTACATAACTATGTCCAAGGCATCTGCATACTAGAGGAATACTATGCATACAAGGTGACTACACACCCATATGCATGGGATACTCACTCTAATGAATATATTGTTTTGGTTTCTAATTATTTTGGGGTGATCCCACAATAATGGGTTCCACTTTTTGACCAATTTTGACACTGAAATTAATATTTTTGCAACAAATGTCATGTTCAAGTGACTATATCTCCAAAACTATAAATAATTTCAAGATGACATAAACTAGTGATTTTGAGTACTTTGTTCCTACTTTGTAACCATATTTTTTAATCTAAAAAAAAAAATTATTTATGTCAATTTTTTTTATCTCCTCTAAAAAGTGGTACATAATAAAATTCAATATTTTAAAGAGTGACAGTCCATTTGACATACATAACCTTTTTTCTAGAAATGATAATGAATTAATTCTTTCGACGTTAGATTTGTAACATCAATATCCATAGGATGCATTTGGTTTGATTTATTTTGGTTGAATATTGTATAGTTTATGAAGTTTTGAAGTGATATGAACCCTAATTCAGACATACGTTCCATTTGACACGATAATTTGAAGTCAATTCATCATAAATATATTTATTTATTTTTTAATAGAAATTTATCTCAATAAGCTAGTTCCTACATATTTTTCAAAAAAAAAAATTGACCTAATTTACTAATTTTCCTGAGGTGTCAAAGTCAGTTGATGTTCAATCGGTAATGAATCGGTAATGAACTTATAATGAGTTAAACTCATATTTGAAAGTCTTAATGATTAAAATATGTATTACAATTATAGTTGTTGGAAATCTTACTCTGAGAAGCACATGTTGACATTTTTTATTTTACAGTAGGAGATCATTCTCCTGCAATTATGAAAGTCAAAAGAGCAAAAAAAAATGAAAAAAAAGTTAATTTTTTTTCTAATTTTGCATGTTTGCACAAACATGACATTTTCGCAAACATAATTAGTATGTTTACGTGAACGTACGTTCGCGCGAAAACACCCCCAAAATTTTGCGATGGCCAAAAAAATTGTGCGGTATGTTCCCCCAAAAGTGGGGTATGTTCGCATGAACATGTCCGATGTCAACGTGTTCGTGCGAACACTCTAAAAAATCTGAAAATTTTTCCATTTGTAAAGTAATTTTCCATTTTTAAAATTATTTTCCATCAACCTAACCTACTGTGCATTGTCTATCTTTGCCATGAATTTTGTTCACAAAATCGAAGACATCAATGTGGTAAAAAAATTGTACCTCTAAATTATTTATTTATTTATTTCATTAGTAAAGTTTCTTAACGGATGCATTGAAGTTAAATTAAAAATTAGTAACACATTAATGGTGTTAAAAAATGTATATTCTTATTGTGTTACTAAGGGTCTCCTTGCAGCATGTGGCAATCATGGGATGAAGACATGCTCATAACAAACTACTAATGCTTGCTTTGTAGGACGTTGTCGAAGACCATTTTGTGTTTGTCAAAATCATGTGTGTGGATTTATTAGATTAAATAACACTTCATTTAGTGCTTAAAATGAACATTTTATTTTTTGTCTGGCATGTCTACAGTGTTTAAATCCCTAAGAGTTGCATTGGATGTATCCTCTCCCCTCGCCATTCATGGATCTTGGGTGTAAGAGAAATCCATGTAACTTCTATAGGAGGCCTACCTTGGACCAAGATACTCGATATTGGGTATGCTAGGGGACAACCTTAGAGCAGTAATGGGCCAAAAGCTAGGTCAAAGTTCCAGCCGCTATATAAAACTCAATTACGGTGAAAGCTGTGTTGGCAGTATTGTTGAGTGATAGCTCTCCTCCAGTACCCTTATGGTGCGTCAAACCTCAGTTCTTAGGGCTGGGAGACCTTCTGAGGAAGTTTATCACTCACTTGCTAAATGGAATTCCTTTACTAAAAACTATATTTTAGTGGCCAAAATCCTTTCTATCCACTGGCTCAAGGGGTCACCCATGCCCGTGAAGACATCCTACATTCTCGCAGTCCTTAGTAGAGAAAATAGTCCCTTGGGAATTCATGCCCCTTGAGACGCAGATCTTGGTAGCCCTGAGAAGTGAGTGCGCTATAAGGGGGAGCCTGTGGTGCCAAGGTCCTAAGTTGTTCGCTCTAGATAAGCATGATTGAACTTTGGTTCAAGTAGGAATTCAGTGGATATAGTCCTAAAGCCTAGGTTGTGGTGTCATTATTCACTTTTAACAATAGTTATTCTTGTCTTAATGTTTCTTTCATGTGTGTAAAACATAATCAAGATAAAATCCAACATTCAAATTTACACCTTGAAAACTTGCAAAACCTTGTCAAAACATCAAACATTGTCAAAACTTTGTCAAGATTTCACCTAAGTTCAAAAAACCTTACGTATACCTCTATCATTAGCATAATCATACTCCTAAATTTCATTTTTGACTTACCTTAGTGGTATATCCCCCTCATATTGCATTGTTCAAACCCTAGCATCATTTTCACTATCAAACCCTATCAAATGGTCCATCAACCAACTTGTCTTCTTGATCACCTATCCTCATTTTGCATAGCCTAAATGTCATTATCAACCCTAGGAAACTATCCCTTACATAGTCCACTTTGCATACACCTACCTTTAGCATCTTTACCAAGTCCAAAACATAACTCTAAATTTCATTTTGCATATCATAATCTTCATCTTGCATACCTTCAAAATGACACCTTGCATTTGCACTTGCATAACATCCCTAGGACATTTGCACTTTGCATATCAAAACCCTTTGTCATTTAGCATTTCCTCGCATTGCATAACATCCCTAAACACTTAAAAATTTCAAAAACACTCATATCTTGCATACTCACATCTTAATTGTCAAGTTTTGACCTCTTTTACCAACTACAACCCTATTTTACCAACTGCACACTTCATGGGCGAAGTTGGTAGTTTTAGGGAACACTTGGTAGTTTTAGGGTGCACTTGGTAATTAGGTGTTTCATTCTAAGTTCCAAAACCATAATTTTCACTTTGACACCTTACATTGCATCCCAAGACCTTAGGAAACACTCAAAATTTTCATTTTAGGAACCCTGCAACCCTCTTTTACCAACTGCAACCTTTTTTTATCAACTACACACTTCAAGTGCTTAGTTGGTAGTCTAGGTGTGCACTTGGGAGGAATAAAGTTCATTTAGGTTTCCCTCCACTACATTTGCATTCTGAGCTATCATGCTAGCACTCACTAGGACACAACCTTTGGAGTTGTCAAATGCAATAATGGCACCTATAAGGTCTCATCAAGAATCAACCATCAAAATCTTCCAAGGTACATTTGAACACATCAATGTTAATCCCTTGTTTGATGAGATACCACCAATTCCTAAATATCCCAAAAGGATGTTAAGACTTGATTTTAGGACTCACATCATTTGGAGCTACATCATTTGGAGAAGAAATAAGGACATGAGAGCTAAAAATGAAAGAGGGGATTTCTATCATTATGTTTGCTTCTTTTGATAGCCGATGCCATTGTCTTTTATGCAGCAATTTATTCTTGAAAAAATAAACTGATATTTTTCCATAAAATGAAAAGCAATTTATTTTTTAGGAGAAACATTATAGTATTCATACCATGTTATTTGTTTGTGATTCAATTATGGCTTAAGAAGGATTTGGTGCTTTGCCACTTGTAAAGAATGAAACTCATAGATTTTAGTCATATTATAATGAAGAATATTTATTCTTTGTTGCAGATGACTACATTCTATTGATTTTTGTCAAATAATTTAAAAGTACCAATAGCGACAGACAAATCTGTATAGTGATTTTTTTAATCTGGTTATTGCGTGAAATTTATCTTGAAGCAAGGGATAAATTATTATTATTTTTTATTTTATAATGGGAAACAAGAAAGGAAGGAAAAACAAATATGCAAGAAAAAGATCTAATGAAGCAGAACAAAGAAATATTCAGAAGACTGCAGCATGTTATCATCGAATTAAACAAGGTGAAGGAAGTGTTAAAGAAGGCTTAACAGAAGTAGTAGTTCATATGGGAGAGAGGTCAAAATCACTCCCTACAGAATCTCAAACAATGAATGTTGAAGAAGGTTCAAGATCAGTCCCAATAGAGGTTCAAATAACAAAAGTTAGAGAAGGATCATAATCTTTCCCTATTGAATCTCAAACAATGGATGTTGGAGAAGGCTCAAGATCGGTCCCTGTAGAAATTCTAGTAACAAAAATTAGAGAAGGGTCAAGATCAGGTGCAGGAACTAGTATGGATTAACTCTTAAATATTGTCCAATCTGTAAAGTATGGTATTTCTCATAAGAATTTAGATCATTTACTTAAAATGGATGTAGATAAATTGAGAAAACTTTCAGCTAGTGTTCAACCATTAAGCTTTTCTAAGAGAAGGTCAATGAAGAAGAAGATAAAAGAAATTATGACTCAATTTGATAACACTGAAAAACTTGAACAAGATTAGTTGCTTTCACTTTTGCTTACAAAAAAAAAGTTGCAAGAGGCATTGAAATTGTTAGGTGTAAACACAACATCAAAGAAGAGAAGATTTTCGAACATGCAAACTGATTTGATTGAAAATGTTAAACAAGGTTTGAAAAACATAGGAAAACACTCTCAAACTAAAGATAAGTCTGTGGCAAGAAAAGTGATGTTGATTTCTGTTGTAAGTAAAAATATGGCTCAAAATAGACAAATATCTTCAATTTCATCTGAAATGGGTTTTAGTAGGAAAACAATGAGACAATATGTTAAGAGAAGATTAATTGTGGATGACAGTACTATGGAGGGAAACTGGGAAATCATGTGTAGAGCACCTCATTTTGATAGAATTAAAGAGTTATTAAAAAATTGAGTCATATCATTTTGGATTGATAACACTCGTCCTTCATCAAATAGTAGAGATGTTATCAGGCATAAGATTACACCTGGTCAATATGAACATCGTACAAAACATTGGTTGGAAACAACACATCATGAGTTATATGTATTGTTTTGCAATGAAAATCCTAATGTAAAAGTTGGGCAAACATTGTTTGAAAAATTGAAGCCATACTTCGTGAGGTCAAACAAAATGTTTGAAACTTGTTGTTGTCATCATATTGAGCTTGATCTCCTCTATCAGGTATTTTGAAAGTTTATAGAAGACACATATGGTTTTCATGCTACTCCTCCTAGTAGGAGAAGTGAGTTTATATCATCCATTTTGTGTGACAACATAGATGATCCAATTGGTAAAATAAATTGCATCAAAGGATTATGTGAAACATGTGGTGAATTGGCTCTATTTCCTTTGAAAACTAAAAATATTGATGTAACAAAAATATTGAATTGCAAAAGTTACAAGTATGTCAAGAATGAAACAAAAAGGTTGGAATATATTAAAGAGGAGTTGCTTGTTCTACCATTTATGGACAGATTTAAGAAATTGATTCAACCTTATATTTTTCATGCATTTTTTGCAAAGTGGCAAGCACAACAGTTTCAAACTCTGAGAGATAATTTTCCACTTGGAACAATTGTATCAGTTGTTGATTTTGCAAAGAACTATTCATTTGTTCATTAGAAAGAAATTCAATTAGATTATTACTTTAATAAGCAGGTCACTATTAGGGTACATCTTTTTTATAGACATGCACAGTTAGATTTGGATGGTGTTCAGAGTACAGTTCAAGCACGAGTAATTATAAAGGAATATCAAATTTATATAAGTGATGATAAAGAACATGACATTCACTATGTAGAACATTGCTTCAATATGTTCTTTTCTTATTTGAAAGAAAGAAACATAAATGTTGATAAACATTATGTTTGGTCTGATGAATGTGCCGCATAGTTTAAATCATCTAGACCATTTTATGCTTTGTGTAGATATCATCGCAATGAGAATATAAAACACATATGGAATTTCTTTGAGAGTGGCCATGGAAAATTTAACATGATGGTGCTGGAGCTTGCATCAAATGTGCTTTGCGAAAGTATCAAATGAATTATCAGGGAGTTCGTGTAAGTGATGCACATGATGTTGTTGAATGGTGTAAGACTCATTTTGCATTAGATAAGGTCGGGACATCATCAACAATGAGTCGACAGGCACCATATAGAGTCTTCTGGGAGATAATAGGTATGGATGTGTACGTCTGTTTAACTTTTATGCAATTAAATTATAAAAATTTATTGTTAAAATTTATTTTTGAATTTGTTGAAGTTTAAATTTAATTTTTCTATATTTTCAATTTAACGAACTTTCAGGTGTTAATAGAAAAAACATGCATGGTTGCAAGAGGATAGAAAAGACACGTTCCTTACATTCAATCATGAGTACAGATAATTGCAATTGGACATTGAAGACAAGAGAATACTCATGTTTTTGTGACAGTTGCATTGATGAAAACTATGAAGAATGCATCAATTAGACACATGGATATACAGGTTCATGGATTTTGATACCACTTGATGTTACCAATACATTTGATAAAGATGACAAAATTTTTGATGAAATTCCATTGATTTTTTATGATTATAATCATATCTCTGGATTGGTAAAAGTGGGTGAGTATCATAAAAAATAATCTCAACTTTTTATTTAATTATCAATTTCAACTATTTTATATATATTGTACACATGCATTCATGTATACTTGTTATGTAGGACATGTCTTTGTAGTGAATGCTGAGCCTAGAAATCATGAAGGTGTTAGTTATTATTTATTGTGATGTACTGCAGGGAGGACAAAGTTATATGACCCTGAAGAAAGTGATGGAATGTTGTTCCCCATAGGTGCCTCAATACGAACTTTAAACAAACTATTTTAAACTCAAGTACCTGAGCACTTCCAGGTGCCTCAATAGAATCATCTCTCTCATGTACATGATGCCCTAAACCAACAGTATGTGTAACCATGTGGTCAGCGACCTGTGCCTACATGATTTATTATGAGTTAAAGATTAAATTAAATATCTACATATATATATGTACTAAATTTTTCAATAAATGAACATATTTTTAAATTTCATATATATTTAAATTTAAAAATAAATTATATATGCACTTGGGTCTCTAGAGGTGGAGGATGATCAACAGACTCCATCATATCATCTACTGATGCACCTGAGCCTGAAACTCCATGTCCAACTGCTAGTAAATATGAGTGAAGTGGACTGTGTAACTAGCTGGGTACATTTGGTGTAGAATTAGTGATGCCAGGTCTAAACAACAGGTCCATGTACAATGAAATACCCAGGCTCGAACTAGTATCAATCTTAGACAGGCCTCACAACTGCTCACCAAAATCATCAAGTCCCTCAACTATGATATGGACATCTCCAACTTGTATGCTCGAGTCATCTGTAGTGTGTCATGACTCTGGTGCCAAATGTTGTGAGCTACACACAGGTGTATCATCTGTCACTAGTGTGGTAGCCTGTGTCTATGGAGCTATGTTGGGGCTCTGATGTTGTCTAACACCATCCATCATCAAGTGTATTGGAATCCTTTGTGTATCAAAAATATAGCTAACAAAGTGCAACATATCCTCCAAAAAATACAGTGCCATATCCATATGTATCTGCTATCCTGAAAGACTACGAATATCGCCTGGCAGTGGTAGCACAACAGCTCTATATGCATCATTAGAGGAGGCACCTGAAGTGCTACTAGATGCCTATGAAGATGGTTGACCAAGTGGATGAGGACATCGACTATGAAGATAACAACCAATAGAATCTGATGTGATACTAGCTGTCGTAGATGCAATGTGCCCAATAGTGTCAATTGCTTCCCTCTGGGAAGCAATGATGACTCTATCTGCAATAGGCACATGTGTAGGAATCATAAGAGGAATCCTCGGTCCAACAAACTATCTAAGATCTGCAGGTGGCAGATGATCTACACTGCAGTACTAGTCACAATCTGTGATTTGACCACGCCCCTATCCATAATAATCTAGAATATCTAAGTAGTTGACGTTGAGCCCTATACGAAACTTAGTGTACAACTGCTATGCAAAATAAAGGGGTATCTGGTCATTATTAGGATAACGACCATATGCAGCTAAAAATTGTGGATAGATCATGCTAGCAATAATAGGGTCTTTGCATCGTGTGACTCTGTAGCCTCTGACCCTACCGTGTGTCCCCTCATAAGATGGAAGAGCTCTATCTAGATGACATCTTTGGGGGCTACCCTCTTGATGTCATCGAATGATGCATCTCCTAAAACCTCAGCCCTAAGCTCCCTAGAGATGGAAGCTAATATGGTAGGAGTAAATGAATGGTGACCTCTAAACCTAGCTGTCAAATCTTGTAAACTCCTACATATCATAGTACATATGTCTCTATAAAGACCATCATCAGAGGTCAATATAGAGTGCTGTAGTATAGCAACCTCCTACTCTAAAAATGCAAATAAAGCATCGATATCAATGTGTGGAAGTGGTGCAGTAGGACCTCTAGTAGGAGCTGCAAGTGTAGCCTGACCTGGAACATGAGCCGCACCAAGAGCTGGAACATGAGCTACACGATGAGCCCCACCAGAAGCTACAACACGAGCCCCACCACAAGCTGCACAAGGAGCCATATCAGGAACTGCATCAGGTGCTGCAATAGGAACTTCATCAACCTATGCCGCAGTAGGAGCCATAGTAGGAACTACATCAGGTGTCCCACCTGAAGCCCCATCAAGCATATCGTGTGAAGCCATATCTGTAGAAATGTATGAAGAGCTAAACTGCCTCCTATACACAATTTTTTATTTTTAACATTAAAAATTATACACATGTAATTAAACATACATCACACATCATGGAACTAGATAATTTGTAACACATCCAGACCTAGATTAATTTGCATATAAGATAACTTTAAAGTTGAGAGTTTGGTTATGGTTAGAGTTAATTTTTTGTTCTAAGATTTTATTATACTTTGGGGAGTATTATTAGAGAATTCAATTAAAGGGTAATAAATTATTTATATTACTCTTAAATGATAATGTTTTGAGGTTTAGATTTCAAGTTGGGTTACATATATATCATTTAAAACAAGGGTCATACTTCATGTATGTACATGTGTTTGAATGTATGTGCATGTATCTCAAATGTAATTTTTAACAATTTAGGATTAGGGTCAACTTGTTTTAATTTTATGTAAGTTAGGCATCAATTAGGTTTTCAAATAGGGTTTTAGTGGGATTAGGCTCAATTTTAGGGTAGGATTTAAGACCTTATGAAATTGTTAGGGTTTACACAAATTTACATAATTTCTAGCATTAATTTAGGGGTTAATATTTAGGTCCATGGTTAAGAGTTTAGGATAAGGGAACTTAGCATATGAACTTTATGATTTGGTTCAAGATTATGATTTAGTGTATTTATTATCATTTTTAATCTTGGGATTAGAAATTAAATTTTAAGATCAAGGTTAGTGTTAGGGTTGGGGTTTGTTTAAGTTAGGGTTAGGGTTTGGATGTACATGAATGTTATATTCATACCTAGATATGAAAATTAATCTACATTCTTATATATTTATAATTTAGGATCTCCCCTTAAGACATGTCATTGAATTATATAGTTAATTATATACTTCTAATTATTAAGACATTAAAAATAATAACATATGTACATTTAAACATGAATATTGAAAACATATGTATGTACATCTATATCTACCACATGAACATATTTGCGTGTACATTTATGAAATAAAATATACACTTTAATCTACATTCTTATGTATAAATTAGGATCTCCCTTTAAGACGTGTTATTAAATATAGTTAATTACACTTAGTTATAAGATAAATTAAGATCAACAGTTAACATATACACAAATTATACATATAAAAATGTGAATTTATTAAAAATATGTACATACATCTACTTTTAACCATGAACAAATATACATGTACATTTAACGTCTAAAAGTAGATGTATAAAGTGAATTTATTTATTTATTTATTTTAATGTTTTTTTAAATTTGTTTTCTAAAATTTTGTAATGTTTTTCTAATTTTTCTAAAAATATTTTTTCTAATGTTTTTCTAAATTTATTTTCTAAATTTTAAATTACTATAAATTTTCTAATATTTTTTTAATTTTGTTTTCTAAAATTTATATTATTATAAATTTTCTAATGTTTTTCTAATGTTTTTTCTAAATTTGTTTTTTAAAATTTATATTAAATTATAAATTTTCCAATGTTTTTGTAATGTTTTTTTCTAAATTTTATATTAAATTCTAAATTTTCTAATGTTTTTGCAATTTTTTTTAAAAATTGTCTTCTAAATTTTATATTAAATTATAAATTTTCTAACATTTTTTCTAATGTTTTTTAAAATTTATTTTTTAATATTTTTTAAATATTTTTTTTAATTTTATATTAAATTATAAATTCTCTAATATTTTTGTAATGTTTTTTTTTTAAATTTGTTTTCTAAATTTTGCAATGTTTTTGCAATATTTTTTTCTAAATTTTCTAATATTTTTTAATGTTTTTCTAAATTTTTGAATTTTTTTAATGTTTTTCTAAAATTTTCTAATTTTTTAAACTATTTTTTATAAAAAAAATTTCTAAATTTTATATTAAATTATAAATTTGCTAATGTTTTTTATAATTTTTTTCTAAATTTTATATTAAATTATAAATTCTCTAATATTTTTGTAATGTTTTTTCTAAATTTATTTTCTAATGTTTTTCTTAAATTTTATATTATAAAATTTTTACTATTTTTTCTAATGTTTTCTAATGTTTTCTATATAATATTTTTCTGTTTTCTAAATTAATATAAATAAACAATAAAAATATTAAATTAACATTTAGATATGTTTTCAAAACTATGAAAAATGTAAATAACATTCAAATATGTTTTCAAAACTATTAAAAAATGTAAATAACATTCAAATATGTTTTCAAAACTATCAAAAACGTAAATAACATTCAAATATGTTTTAAAAACACAAAAAAAATGCATTGAAAACATTAAAATCTACTTTGATAATATAAAAAAATACTTCAAAAATGTTGAAAACATTAAATTAGTATTATTTTGACATACCCGATAATGAAAATGAAAACGAAAAATGACAAGATGAAGTTGACAGAAGTTGCTCAAGCCACACGTTCACCCGATTACTCAATCAACAGTACTCACTGTAAAAATGAGTTTGAAAAAGTTAAAAAAATGCTTTAAAGCACCAAAAATTGGCTCAATACATGTTTGTGCGAACATGTACCGCGTGCATGTTTGCACGAACATACCTTGACATGTTCGTGTGAACACACGTGCAGTACATGTTCGTGCGAACATGTCTAAGGTGTTTGCGCGAACTTATGGCAAATAGAGATGCAAAAATTTGCCAACTTTTTCAAGTTTCTTCATCCCACTAAAGTGGAACCCATTATTGTGGGTTCACCCTTTGATGTAGTTGTATTCCTATAACCACTGGTGAGCTTTAGACACCTAATACATCTCTTCACCATCATACACCCACTTGGGTGAATCAGGTCATTTTCTATCATTGCAATACTATAATACCATGGTGCAACCTTTGTGTTGTAGTTTATAGTTGATGTAAGCATAACCTATCAGAAACATGAGGTAGGGAAGGTTACTGAGAGGACGGGTAGATGAATCAGGAACCAATAAAACTTCAAATTATTTCACCAATTAATCCTTCATAAAATATTCTGATCTAATTGCATGCATGAAAGAATGAAAGTAGTAAAACATTCATAACATATTGACACAAGATATCGTGACCTAGAAACCTTCCAAATAGAAAGTAAAACTAGGGTGTGGATGATACCCACAAGCTTTAGTACTACATTATAAATTTGGTTAGTTAAGACTTACAATTGATAACTTCTAATGATCTACCTTGTTAGGAGCAATAAGGATTGCTAGGTCCACCTTGTAAAAGGATTTACAAAACATACAATGAAATATGCACTCAGTAAAGAGATATGACAAAGACTATTAAGTCTACCTAGTTAAAGGATTTATCTGATACAACTATTAGGATGAACCAGTGGCTGATCTATAATTTTCAAGTCTGATTTGTTGGTTGGGATACCTTTGAAATGCAATGATCACCTTGTTGTGATAAATAAATCTTTCTTTCTCCTTATACTACATGTAGCCTTTTTACTTCTCATTTCTTCCCTTTATATTCACATAAAATTTTCTTCTATATTCATTACTTTGGATGTGATACAATACATTACATGTATACTAATCCAAATTACAATTCATCAAAGTTGGCTACAACATAAGTTTCAATCAAGATCACAAAGTCGGCTCAACTACTGGCACTTGGATTCTGAGGACAAACTTGGTGAGGTTCTAATACTCCACAACCATTGTCAACACTTGGCATTGTCATGAACTCACTAGACATAGAAGCTAAATTCATGCTAATCACTTCCAAGTAGTCTAAACTTTCTTAGAACTCGTGACTCGGTGAACACTGCAAAACTCAAATATAAACTGAATCACTTGGTTGACACACCTGGGCTTGGTCAACACTAGATTTACATCATTCACACTATGAACTTAGTAGACATTGGAGAACATGGTTGACACTATGCAACTCATTTAGTACTATGAAGCTCGGTTTGCACTATCATTGATGAATTTGGTAGATACTACTGAACATGAACTAAATGTAGATTCTGGAACTCGGTAACAACTATAAAACTCAGTACAACCTAGATTACTCAATTAGCACTACAAATTGCAAGATAAGCTCGATAGCTACTAACCAATTAACTAAGTGTGAGTCACTAATAAAGAAACTTTAACCATAATGTCAACATTTTCCCTCTTTGGCATTAGTGAGAAAAACATTTATCAATCCAAAACTGAATTCTCAAAATTTTTAGGTCACAACATTCCTTATCTCCATCATGTGTCTTCAACTTGGTAACATGCTTTATTTTTGAAATTTTCAAAATTTCTTTTGTAAAAGATTTTTTTCAATTATCCATACATGGATATGTATAATATTATGCTACTTCCCCATACATATATAGAGATATTATACTTTCTCAATAGATACATACTTATACTTCCCCCCCTTTATATATATCTCGTCTCCCCTTTATATATCACATCTTCTACCCCTTTCTGACATAAATACCAAAGTTGTATGCTACATGGTAATGCCAAATTGTGACAAGAAGTCAAAATGTACCTTCAAAATAAATGCCATTGTCTTGTCCCAAATTTCTTGTAAATACCTTGCTTGCATGATATGCAATCTATACTTCTACTAATAAATCCATTATATGATCAGCTATGGAGAAGTTATTTTCTACAAGTGTGGCTCTTATCTTGGCTTCTTCCCTTAATAGATCTACTTGCAAATTTGTTAGATATATGAACTCGAAATAGTGAGCAGAACTGCAACTTGGGTTAAGTGACAACTAGTGTGCACTTTCCTTCAAGTATTTATCTATCTTAAATGATTTATCTTTAATTCCCTTGGTGAAGATAGATGTATCACACAATTTATTGAATAATTAAGTAACATTATTTGCAAAGGTTTCCAATGAGCTGAGAGTAGCAGACAATTCTACTTGATTAATTGCATCCATAAATATGTTCTTCAAGGACTTGGATTTCTCTACCCTTCTCTTCTCTAAGCTTTTGTTTCTTAGCTCTCTTTTGCAATAGTTCACCCATTATGTTCATTTGATTAGGATTCATAGTAGAGATATCCCAATTTAGGATAAATATATCATCATCATCATCAATGTCTTCTTCTTTACCCTTATCCTTACTAGAAACTTTTGTACTCAATTGAGGCTTGATCTCAACTATCCTTGTACTTTCTTTTTGCACATTTGGAATTGTAAAAATAGTAGAAATAGAAGGGCTAGCAAAAAAAGTAGATATAGCATTGACAATAGAAATACCTTTTTGAGTGTAGCTAGATTTGATGATGGTGGAGGCACTTGTTGCTTGGTAGATGAAGTGTTGATCACTTTAGTCAATATGGTACTCAGCTAAACACATGTAGAGATTGGTTAGGTGCATGGTGTTGTAGTGGTTACCACAACCAACTTGGTGGATGCTTTCTTGGATCTTGTTGACATTAATATTTTCTCAAAGAATGAGCAAATAAGGCCATCACTGCTACTGCAATATTCTCTGGATTAATTTCCTCAATACTCTGAATCTCAGGGAGATTCTCCTTGATAGCTTTAGGTTCTTGCTCCTCATCATTCAAATTTACATCATCTTGTATTTCCACATCATCTTCATCATCATCTTCCTTATCACTATCATGAACAATGAAATCATTCAATTTATGAAGGTTGTAAATGTTCTTCTACGTGGCAGTAGTTGTCTTCACCATAGATTCTATGTCTTTTATCAACAGAAGACATGTATTAAACTTCAAAGTGAGGTTTTCTTCATTTTTCTTCATATAATATTTCACCTCTTTGTCACTAAGACTCAGCATGAGTTTCCTCAAAGTATGTTCATAAATATATTTTGCAGTTTTCTTAGCATTTTCCCATCTTGGCTTGATTACTTGCATAAGCTCATTTGGAATTTTCTGTACAAGTTGATTAGGAGAGTATTTCCATTTACCTAGTTCTAAAATCATCATGTCTTCAACTTGCTTCTTCTCATTTGCACTCCTTTTTTCATACCTAAAGGATTTGAAATTTTCCATTCTAGCTCCTCCTTCTATTTCCTTTAATGTTTTTCTTGAAATGTAGGTGGAGACTTTTTGAAAATAACTTCCTCTGCATCCTCCTCACCTAACTATAATTTCTTTCTAGACCTTGATGCTCTTCTAGTGAATACTATAGTAGATGACATGGTAGGTCTAGTTATTATAACATTACCTTTCCTCCTAATTGACTCTTCTTCTTCATTCTTTGTTCCTTCTACTTCATCCTCTACTTCATCTTCTTCTACATCATCTCCTTTTCCTTTAGTCAATAAGAGAGTAGAACTTGCTTGCCTCAGGTTTGTTATCCTCTTCTTTACTTTGATAACTACTTGAGGAAGCTTGATTTCAAGTTCTATTCTAGCTTTCGCTTCATCATAAGTACCAAAATATGTGGCCTTAGGATCCAAAGGTTCATTCAATAGTGTCTCAATGATATCTTTGGTATCATGAATGTTAACCTCGTAGCTTAGAGGCTTAACCCACACCATTTTAGGTTTGATTTCTTGAATGTACACTTTGTTACAATCCACCATGAAACAACCCTCATCCTTGTAATCTTTTACGAGTTTCTTTGGAATTCTATATCTACTATTCATATTTTCTTTAAATGAATCAAAATAATTTTCCATGATACTAACAAAGTGCTCACCCATCTCTACTATATATACATTAATCTGATATAACACTAGTACATCTTTTCTCCATAAAATTGAGCCTTTAGAAGGGAGAAAATTTTGAACATGAAAAAATAAACAAGCTAAGAGTGCACCAAACTTACACAGATTGTTATTTGAAGTTGTGATGATCTCCATGTTCTTTTTGAAATAATTCAGCATTAGCTCATTAAGGCTAAAGGACATGTTTTTCTTCACTACCTTGAGAGCTAGATCATCAGCCTCACATGACATTTTTTTGAGACAACTGGGGCTATAGATATTATGGATGACCACATGAACTTTGAATTTCAGCTCCATGTCATTCACATTTCTGATCTTCATTCCTCTTCCATCACAATTGGCAAGAGTCTTGTTTTCCAATTCTACCCAACTTAGGGTTTTGATAGTTAGCTTTGTTCAACATCGAAAGACTTGTGATTCTATGAATCATTTTCTTTATGATTTGAATAGGCTACTCCAACCATAAATATCTGTTGTGCACATGGTTGAGAATAAAGCTTATCCAATCAATTTGAAATTCTCAGGGCATATGTGAAATGTGTGTTAAACCCTTGGTCTCCAAATGTTGATACTCGGATTTCAACACACCATTCACACATAATAGCTTTAGAGAGTCATCCATCTCTAGGGTTACAAGTTCTTATGTTGAATAGAGAAAATGTGACCAAATATCATTAACAAGTAATATCTTTAGTGGAATCTAAGATTGAGCTTCAATTGGGTCAAGCACTTCTGCAACTACAAGACTCAACTTGAAATCTAGTGCCTTCCATTTAGTTCCATGAACCAACATCTCAAACTCTTTCTTGGTTTTGATACTAGAGGATGCCATGCTTGATAGGGCTTAAGAAAACATGAAAATCTTTAGCAACAAACACACAACTCACTTCGAAGAATAGAAATTGTTCCTTGCAAATAACTCTTTGAAAATTCATGGTGATAAATTAATTTGATTTCCTTCCTTTTAATAATTTTCACTTTTAATACACCATTAATGCTTGGTATATTCACTCATTTAGTGATAGACTATCTTCCAATTGATTCAACCTTAATTCTTAGTAGAGTCATTCATAGCTTGGTAGGGTCTTGCAACTTGGCCTAGCTTGGTAAGGTCTTGAATTATGTAATCACTCAATGATCCTTTTGCATCTCAAATGTTGATATGGATCTTTCCTTCTAGCTAGATGGAATTGATGTGAGATGTATACTTCAAAGTCTTAGTTTTAGTCATTCCACAAGAAATTCATGTTGGCATGCTTGAGTCACCTAATTCTTGGGTGACATTTGCTTCATGACTTGGACTAGCATTCTCATAAGATTTAGGAATCCATTGTTGCCTCATTTGTTTTTTGATATTGTTAGCTTTGGATTTCTTTTCATCCTCAATTCTTCTAGTGTTCATACATTTCTTAGAAAGATGTCCAAATTCTATACAAGTAAAATATCTTCTAGTGGTGTCCCTTGTCCTCATGTGATGTTTCACACAATTTGCTCCAATGTGCCCAAATTCTCCATACTAGTGGCATCTACACCAATTATTGTAGTCCCATCTAAATCTAGCTTTCACAATCTAATATGATGGATTCAATATCTTGGTTTTTCATTTAGAAGATTTGTGTCCATGTTTATTGCACTTGTGACATTTACCTTCCAACTTTGGTTTCTACTTGCATTCACTTTCTCTATGATCATGCTTGCTGCAATTATAACACTTTCCATTGAATTTTGTTTTATCATTACTCCAACATTTCTTTGATGTATGACCTAACTTACCACAATAATTTAAGTAGGCCTTTGATTCTTTTGATATCTTTTCTTGGATGGATCACCTTCCTCTATGTATCCTTATTCCTTCTTTGCCTTTTTGCCTATATTGACTTTTCTCATTCAACCGAATCATGTCTACTTGAAATTAGAAAATTCTTTCATTGGTTTTCTTTTTAGTGTTTAGATAATTTTCTAATCTTAGATTCATGATTTCTTCATTTGCATTGGTAAGTTGATTAATGAAGTCTATCTGCTAAAGGTATAGATGTTGAATTTCATTGTTCTTACCTTCTATATCTTCTTTGGCTTTGTCTTTTCTTCCATGACTTCACATAATCTTACTGACTAAATTTCTTGTTCTCTTTTTAGCTTTCTAACTTCTTCTTGAAGATTTGAATTCTTTTACAGTATATTTTTAATTGCATCATCAACGTTATCTAAGTTCTTTTCAAGACAAATATCTTCAATTATTTCTTTATTGTAGAGATTGTCATTCATTTGTATTGCAAGATCTTTTCTTCTTTTCAAAGATTGAGAGAGTTTCTCCTTTCCTTTCTTTAGATTCCCAATATCCAATTCAAGATCCAATTTTTCATTATCAATAGCATTATCTAGTTTGTATACCTCCATTGCCTCTAATCTTTGCTCAAGTTGTTAAACTTATTTTCTAAGAACCATAATACTCTGATACCAATTGTTAGAAATGTGAGGTAGGCAAGGTTATTGAGAGGGGTATGAATTAGGAACCAATAAACTTCAACTTATTTCACCAATTAATCCTTCATTAAATATTCTAATATAATTGCATGCATGAAAGAATGAAAGTAGTAAAAAATTCATAATATAACATATTGATACAAGATATAGTGACCCAAAAATCTTCCAAATAGAAAGTAAAACTAGGGTGGGGATGATACCCACAAGCTTTAGTACTATAGTATAAATATGGTTGGTTAAGGCTTATAATTGATCAGTTCTTATGATCTGCCTTGTTAGGAGCAATAAGGACTACTAGGTCCACCTTGTAAAAGGATTTGGAGAACATAAAATAAAGTATACACTTGGTAAAGAGATTTGAGAAAGACTATTAAGTCTACTTGATTAAATGATTTAGTTGATAAACCTATTAGGATGCAGTAGTGGTTGATCTCTAATCTACAACTCTAATTTTCTAGTTAAGATACCTTTTAAATGTAATGATCACCTTGTTGTGTTAGATGCTCAACTTGTGGCATTAGAAAAACTTGGTGAGGTTCTGATACTTGGAAACCATTGTCAACACTTGGCATCATCATGCACTCAGTAGATGTAGAATCTTAGTTCATACTAATCACTTCCAAGTAGTCTAAACAAGCTTAGCACTAGTGACTTGATAAATACTATGAAACTCAACATATAAACTGAATCACTTGGTTGACACACCTTGGCTTGGTCAACACTAGATTTACATCACTAACATTGCAAACTCGATAGAAATTGGAGAACACAATTGACATTGTGTAACTTGGTTAGTACTATGAAGCTCGGTAGATACTTCTTGGTATGAACTTAATGTAGATTATCGAACTTGGAAGCAACTATAAAACTTGGTACAACTTGGATTATCTAGTTAACAATGCAAACTACAAGATAAGATTTGTAGTTGCTAACCAATTGACAAAGTTTGAGTTACTAATAAAAGAAAACTTAACCATAATGTCAACATAACCCATATACATCCTAACTCACTCCTTATATAGTTATGTTTAAAAGCTTGTGACAATAATCAATGGGTCTAAATGGACCATTCAAGTTAATATTAAAACTTAGAGTTTAGCCTTCTATTTTTAAAAGCTAGGTAGACTAGGTTTCTTCTGCTGAAATGTATTTTGATAAACCACAAGTATGGATTCTTCATTCTATAAGGGGACCCTTTATTTAAATGTAAAACTGGTTGAGTGCATAACTTCAATAAAGAGTTGAGTGTTAGAAGTTAGTACCCTGAACCTATGCTACAAATTCTTGGGAGCCAAGGGGACCTAAACCTATGCTACATTTTTTGGAGGAATGGGAGAAGTTACTACCAACTTCAGTACTTCCATTTTGGATCATATAGTGATGCCCAAATTAACAGTAGTAGTAGATACTTGGGATCTTCCCAAGTAGAGCATGTCAATACATGCATGTTTACATCCTTTGCTTCCATTTTTGGGATGCACAATGATGGTCTTTAGGCTTATAAATTTGGAACTCTTGTTATCTATCTAGATTCTATAAAACAACAAGTGCTTGCATAATCTAGAGATAGATGGGCGATTGCATCATTGGAGTAGCTAGTTGAGATGCTTTATAATCGAACTAGAGGAAATCATTGATAAACCAATCATATAATGAAGAACAAACTTGAAAACTTGAATGCCATAATACTGAAATGAAAGCTATTGAGGATCAACCACCTATGCCAAAGTTAAAAAACAATGTCAAGTTTATTTTATATATAAAAAAATAAAAAAAACATGACATAAATCATTCTCCATTTGTTTTCATTGTGGAGAGTTGTGCATGAAAGAGGGTGGAGATCTTTGAACATTGATGGAGAGCTCTAAGCTCAAAACATTGGTGGAGATTTCATTGCCATGCCCTTTTGATCACTACATTTCCTTTTTGTGCCCTTATGGTCTTTGTATTCATTTTCATGCCCTTGGTGGAGATCAGTGGAGATCTATGACTTTTTTGTCATGGATTGTTGCATTTCATTGTCATGCCCTTGTGATCTCTATGCCCTTTGCTCTAAAATACTTGGGGTCAAATTGCAATGGTAGTGTAATTTGTGGTGATTTTTATGGTTTTTTTCTCAATTTGTGGTGTAATTAGAGCCCAAATGTAGTAGTGTTTTCTCTATAATTTTCTTCAAGGGGAGAAGAGGTACCTATGTAAATTTTCTTTTCTTTTACTTCTAAACATGTATCTCTTTATATTTCCCCCAGTAGCTGATTAGAGAAGGTTCCCTTTATCTATATGTATGTGTATATATACATACATACACACACATTTATGTGGGTGTCTATGTATGTATGCATGTATATATAGATATATATATATATACATACATATATAGAGATCGCAAGGGCATGGCAACGAGATACAATGAACACAAGGACATGACAATGAAATGTGGAGATTCAGAGATACATACATACATACATACATACATACATATTTATAAATATACACATACATACATACATCTTCATATGCAATTTTATCACCTTGAAAAACTATATTTTATCTTTACTCAATCACCACAAGATAATTATGTCCAGAGGCTTTCTACAGTGGAAGAATTCATCATTATAAAAAATTTAGCATTTTAAAAAACAAAGACAGTCATTTCAATTTCATGTATATTAAAATGGTAAATAAATCATTTTAATCATACTAAACATTAACATAATTTGATTTAATTAATTTTGTAACTGAAACAAGAACTAGCCATTTTTATCATTGTTGACAGCTTTAATTGCGTTCCTAATTGCAAAAAGGTGATCCAAACAATCATATTGAATATTTGAAATATTTCATAATAAAGTTGTTATTAGAAAGAGAGAATCATAGTTGAAATATATTTAATAATAATACACATGTTACAATACAACTCTTATTTTATAATATTTCTAGAGGAAAAATAGACTAAGGAACCTTTATTGAGTTCACCATAACTGAGTCTAACATTTGCATGGACGGTTACAAGCTAGGTAGTTGGGTGTGAAAGGAATTGAAACACCTCCACAATGGTAATTGAAGGGGAAAATGCATGAAGAATCAACAACCTTCTCAACATGTTTTACTGTATATTTCAAGTAAAAAATTTAAAAGCAAATGCAGGCATGGTAATGAAATCACATACAATAAATCTTGACCAAGCTTGCTATGTAATTTCTTTCTTAATTTAAATAATCCATGCATATGACAATCCCTCTCAAAAAGGTAATGATTTCCTTTGCAATACTGAACTTAAGTTGAAGATTTGCTTGATTTTGTGCAAAACATGAGTATTTTAGAGTTTCATTGAAATAGACTATTTGCAGAAAGCATGTTAGTTTTTAATAATTCTTCTTTGAGAGACAAAAACTTTATTTTCATAATGATAGTTAAGGATTTTTAAAGCATACTACCATTAATTTTTTTTATTTTGTTTATTTTGTGTATCTAGCTCTGTCTCTTTGCCCCTCTTGATTTCATTTTCCTTGAAATATGAATGTACTCTTTTTCCCAAATATAATTTCCTAACCTTGTGTAAAAATTAGCATTATTTCGCTTTTTTTTTGAGATTTGTAAATCAACATTTTTTATCAATGCAAAAGACATATCTTAAAATTACTTTATTCATTTATATATATTTGATATTTAAATAATGTGAACATTAAAATATTTTTGCATACTTAGTTTGGTATGAATAGTTTTGATTGAATGCAAGGATGATTTCTTCTGTGAATTCAAGACATGAATGATTAATTTAATTTAGCACATGTACTTTGAAAGTGATCAGTGGGGGTTGTGTATGTAGGAAAATATTCAAAAGTTTGATAATCAAAGCATGAGAATAAAGGAGAAGGAGCAACTCTAGAAAGAGAAGGAGGAGTGGCTTTAAAAAGAGACTGCATGATAGAAAAAAAAGCTAAACAACATAAAGGATATTATGGGAGCCACTAGATAGAAACCAAGAAAGTGTTGCAATAGGTACTATGACATTGAAAACACCAGTTAAATTGGTCTATTTGTTGATTAGATGGGTTGATTACTTCATTATTATATAATCCAATGGTATTGTTATTTATTATTTTGAAATACATGAAAAATTTATTATTATTCATTATTATATGTACATACTGCATACATGAAAATAACAATGCACTTTCTAAGACTTTACAATTTCTCAACAAAATTAATGTGTTACAAGAAAATGCACCTAAAGAACTATTAGCTCAAAAGAAAGAACATGGTTTTGGAATTTTATAAAAGGTGCTTGACATGAGAGGTCCACAAGTGAGGGTTTTGACCAATCTTGAAACTTGAATACTCAAATAAAAGCTATCAATGATCAAACACCTATGCCAAAGTTACAATAGAATATGAAGTTGATTTTAGATAAAGTAGAGGTGGATATTCAGAGTTTGATAAACAAAATTTAAGGTATGAGAGTAAAGGAGAAGGAGGGGATTTAGAAAGAGAAGGATAAGGAGTGGCTTTATAAAGAGACTACATGACAAAAACAAAAATAGACAACATTGAGGATATTATGGGAGCCACTAGATAGAATCTAAGAAAGTGTTGTGGTAGGTACTATGAGATTGGAATCACTTGAAAGTGCCTTTGAGAATTTATAATCCAAATATCAAATTCTTATAAGAGTGTTTCAAGTATTTCCATAGTCTCTCAATGATGATCACTAGTATCAAATGCTCATAATAGTGTTTCAAGGTTGGGAACCATGTCAACATCCTATGCATGGTTTAGAGGTAATGTCATTGTGGAAAAGGATTTTCCAAGGGAATGAGCCTTGTGATTATGACATTTACATAGAAGTAAAACTTTCTTCTTCAACTCCTCACACTCAACTCTTCACTAAAGTTATTCTTCAATTCTTTGCATATACAATTTTATTACCTTGGAAAACTGTATTTGATCCTACTAGCTAGCAATAGATGATCATTTGGATTATTGTACTAATATGATGATGGTTCTATAGGAATTTGTAATCAACCCAACTAATCAGCAACTAGACCCATTTAACTAGGTTATGGCTAATTTCTTTCTAAAAATATCTACTATGATATATTTTTGTAAAATTTCTTGCAAACTCTGCCCATTTTTCCTAGTCTATATTATTTTCGTAAAGGAACTTGAGGTAAGTCCCTTAGCATAGGTTGAGTGAGTTTTATTATTTTATTATTTAGATTCTAGAATATGTATGCAACGTGATGAATTTTTCTTTTGTGCTAAGATGTAATAAGAACCTTAAAAAAGATCTCTAAATATACATGTTTAGAAGGAAATACAAAGAGATATGTATGTAGAAGGAAAATAAATAAATATTTATAGAGCTCCCTTGAAGAAAATCATAGAGATAAGGCATAGCAATAAAATTGCAGAACAAGGGCATGGAGATTACAAGGGCACAACATGGCAACAAAATCATAGCGAAAAGGTATGACAATGAAATCACAAAGCAAGGGCATGACAACAAAATGTAGTTATCAAAAGGGCACAAAAACAAAATCATAGAGCAAGGGCATGACAATGAAATGTAGAGATACAAAGAAAAAATAAATTAAAGAATGGGCACAACAACAAAATGCAAAGATCATAGCAATAAAATGCACCAATGACAAGGGCACAACAACATTTAAAATTCTCCACCTACATTTGGAGCTCTCCACCCTCTTTTTTATGTAGCTCTCCACAATCAAAACAAATGGGGAATGATTTATGTCATTTTTTTTTTGTTTATACTCATGCAAGCATCGCAATTATCATGCGAACATTTGTATTATGATGATGTCGAGGACAACTGCAAAAATAAAAATATGAAAATGACCACAAATTACATTGCCATCACAAATTGTTGTCACAATTTGACCCCAAATATTGTAGTGTGCCCATACTAGTATTGGTTTATTTTAAGTGACAAATCTTAAGAATCTAAAAAATCCCAATACAACAAGAAGTGCATGACGTGGTTCAAATATGAAGAGTGCCTTGTGTACAAGATAAAGTTTTCATTTCCCAAGAGCATTGTATTGAAGTCATTCTATATTGGGCCCTTGTGTCAAATTTGTGTTCAAACATTCTTTTCCCATGATATTTTTCTATCTTCTAGCCATATAAATTTTTCCCTTCATTGGGTGGCAGTTCAATCAAAGGTTTTGTAGTTAGTGCTATATATTTTAAGTATTGTTTTAAATGGTAGGTGCAAGGAAAAATACAAGAGCATACATGGAGGCCAATCTAAATGTACCTTTGTACACAAAATTACCTCATCTGGGTAGGAAGAACTAGACAAAGCAGAAAGGAGATCCTAACCACACATGGAAGCCTCAAGATAGTATTTTTTTCCATTCACATTATCAACCAAAAATGGTAAGAGAAACTTCATCTCTTAATTCTAAATATGAGAACACTAGAATTTAGGTAAAATTTTCAATAGCCCATTACAAGAAGAGAGAATATACCAGGATAAAATTGTCTCTTCTATAGGAGATACCATTTTTAGACCCAATGTGTATAAAGAAGTAAACCATAGGTGAGGGTACAAGCACACCTTGAATGATGGGCCAAACATAGGTCAAGTTCCATTTATTGAAAGGAATCTTATAGATATAGATGATCCATTAGATTCATAAACTACTTCTATAGACCCTGATAAATTATTGTTAGATATTGAGATATTAAGGAAGAAGGTTGCTGAGGAAGATGCCAAAAGCATCCAGCTGGAAAAGGAAAAAAAATCATTACCATGAATGCTCTCATAGAGAGAGAAAGCTTTTGTAGAAGAATGGAGACTCTGAAAGAGTAGAACAAAAAGTTAGAGGAAAAATCCTCTACATTATATTCAAGCATCTTTGGAGATGTGGGAGAGATAAGGTCAAGAATCCAAGATCAGGAATGCTTTTTAAATGAGAATGAAGGATCATTCATTCCCAAAGTCCAACCATACAAACCTATTGAAGAAAACATAATAGATCTTACTATTAAAAATCTTAATAAAGGAAAGTTAAAGGTTGTTGGGATACAAATAAATGAGCCTTTTATTCCTCCAAAAAATACTATTGTTTCCAAGATAGATTTAGAATTGGAGAGAGTCAAGAAAGAGAAAAAGATTTAGCTAAAGAGCTAGAGAAAGTGGAAAATGAAGTTGAAGCTACAAAGACAAGAAGGAAGATCCATTTCCTTAAACCTACCTCTGGCTTAGCATCTTGGCCTATTCAGACTACACAAGATACACCTTTTGTTCAAACTTGTGGACTTGTAGTAAATGACAAAAAAAATTCCCAACCAATACTAGTTTCTTCTTCTACTACTGCTAGTTAGTTAGTTGCATCCCAACAAGTCCAAATACCTATACAAACCCAAAGAGATGGACCTAGTAATTTAAATGTTTTAAGTTTTCAAAAGAGACCTATTTACATTGAAAGATACAAAAAAATGACCATTGTAGGTATCTCTGGCTTTCCACATCATATGTCAAATGATTTGAGAGATAAGGTTACTAAGTTTTTAGGAAATAACACTATAAATTGTGAAGACCATATCAAAAAGTTCACTAATATGCTAGATGACTATGAAGTGGAACATGAGGATGTGGTTATGAAATTGTTTATTCTCACACCCACTAAGGATGCAAGGGATTGATTTAGAAGATTTATTGATGATAGTAAAATTTCCAAGGAGCAATATAATGACAACACCAATGCAAAGTATATGTTGAACAAGTTCAATAATATTAAGAAAAAATAAAATGAGTCAACATTTGATTTTAATGTAAGATTGCAGAAAGGAATATATAAATTATTTCAAGTTATGAGACTAGGTGAGAATTTTTGTCTCAATACCTATTTCAATGCCTTTGACAACAAAATGACATATATTCTAAGAGATTAAGATCCTATAATATTAAGGGATACTTTTAAGATTGTTATCAACATTGAAAATAATAGGAGAGTAACTGGTAATCTTGGGAGGAGAGATGATCAAAAATTATTTAACCCTAGAGGAAATAGGTAAGAAGATGACAAGCCTATCACAACCAAAAATCCTAAGGATGACAAGATGGATTAGATTTTGAATATGCTAAGAAATTTGAATCCTTCACCAAAGTCTACAAATAAGCCTAATTCTAGTGAGAAACACAATTCAACAACAATTATAATAGATAGACCAGATTGCAAAACTATCCATATAACACACAATGGAAGGATAGTAAACACATTCCAAACCATATCCAAGACACAAAGGCCAAGAACACACTAGATCCATTATAGAGAAATTGTGTAAATATAATGGAGGAGATGCCTTGGTGCATTATTTTCTAATCATTGATTATTGTGTTGTTGCCCAATCATTTTCTACACATAATAAAACATAGCATAAAGAGGGTGAGGAAGAAAATATCCATGGGGATGTGACATATAATATTATTAGTTTATGTGATAATGGTGAAGAATCTGATCTAGAACAATCTATGATTGATGTTAGTGATCGGTGAAGCATGTATCAACTACATCATCAACAAGTATTTTTAGATATTGAATATTGGAATTATGATAAGATGTGCAACTTGATATCAAATGTTGAACATATGAATTTGAGGAAACCATCCAAAAAATAAATTGATAGAATAATCATTGAAATGGTGGCCCAAGTTTACAATACATACAACCTCAGAAATAGGACAATAAACAATATTGTTGGAAAATCCTCTGGTATTTTTATCAACGATATAACTCATAAGATGCATGATGGAAATAAATAAGAAGAAAATAAAATGATAATCAAGATCAAGGATGGTAAGGAAAAAAAATGGGAACCTAAGAAGAAGGTGCAGAGGCAGTCAATAAAAACAACAAGAAAACAAATCAAATCTTGATGCTACCAGAAAAGTGGAGGAGCATGTAGTTCAAGTACAAGAAGAAAAGGTAATTAGTGTAAACCTCTTGTCTATGATCCTATTGACATGATTTCCATGTTATCATAAATTACTATTAAATTCCATTTCTTTGAAATAATTAGGATAGAGGAACATAAGAGTTTTTAGTAAATAGTTTTGTCCTTCTTATAGAAATGCAAACAATGACTCAATATACTTCAAAAGAAGAAAAAATATACTAACAATTGAATAGCTTATCATTTCATTGATAATCTTCCTCTAAATTGAGAGGTATAGCTCCCTGGTTTATAGATTTTCAATAAATTTAAATGATAGGGTGTACCTTTAACCTAAAGGTACTTAAGGTTTTCTGACATTCATTCATAGACATGAAATTAACGTGTTTTCAAGATCTATAAATTCTATAGAAGAAGAAAGATGAACAAGCAACCACAAGACTACTTGGCCAATCTTTCTTATTACAAAGAAAGTGGAAGGAATATTTCTTCATTTTACAAACAATAAATTATGATACAAGAAATGTATCTTAGATATGAAAAAAGTGACTAGATAATCAACATTAGTCTAAAAAATTCATATCCAAACTCCAAAATATGGCATATAAAGTTCCTACATCTCAAATACATAACATCATAACCATAGGATTACCCTATTCCTACAAATCAAATTAAAGTATGGTAAAACAAAATAAATCTCTTTTTTTCCTGTTACAAAACTTCCAACTCAAAATACCTTCCCTTTTCTTTAAAAATGTACAGACATTTTCCAACCCCAAAAGAACTAGAACCTATTACAATTCTTTTTCACCCATTAAATAATTCCCCTATGACAAGTTCAATTGGCACCCAACTTCTTTTTACCAAACCAATTTGCATTTTATCATTTTTCTTATGTTCTTCTCTTTATGTTTTAATTTTTTAATATTAAGTGCAATAATCATTTAGCATTTTACAATAATGCTAATTCTTCAAACAATTAACCTTGTCCTTTGTATTTTTCTCATTTTCACCCTCATTTCATAAAAATAATTAATTCTTTTTTAGATTTGACTATGTGAGAGATTAATGTTGGTTTAATTGATTATGTAATTATTTTGCACTTGAACATGATAATATTTAATTCTTTAAAGAATTAAATATCATGCAATGCAAAATCATTTTGAAATAATAATTATATTTTTTTCAAAGAATCGCCTTGTTTTAATTTCTCACATTGTAAAATGAAGAGAGCAAATAATAAGGGTTTCAAAACCCTAGTTAACAGTTGCTCTCTCTAGGAGCTGCACTGTCTGCCAGGATGTAGAGAACTCTAGAATCTCTATCTGTTGTTGTCCACTGTTGTCCATTGGGCTGTAGAGTCATTGATCATAGTGGACTTGTATCATTTCAATAGATATTTGATAAAATCCTTACCAATATCTTTGGTTTCTTCTTTCCAATAGATGTTGCACTAATTTGAATTCTTATACTATAACCAACATGCTTCATTGAAGGCTAACATCTTGAGAGAGAGAGAGATCTTCTTAAATGTACCTAAGCCTCACCAAAACCATATTTTCCAACTACCTTGTCTCCACATCTCTACAATCTTCTGGAAATGATTGAAAAGATCATGAGGAAATTTTTTGGAATGATCATATGGAACTGGTAAAGAATGTTCTCAATCATTGTTTTGTCATTGATGTCAAACTTGCTACTTGCAGGAATGACGATTGCGTTAGTGATCCAAATACTATCAAATGGTTGATTGACAAGGAGGAGGCAATCAATAAGCTATAACTAGAATACCTAGAGAAAGGTTGAAGTTATGATGTTGAAATGAAGTAGAAGGATCAGCTAAGCCATTGATGAAAAAGTGTATTGATGACATACTCTAAGACATAGAGAATGGGCACATTGAAACATATCAAAGATATAAGGTTTTAGCTAAGACATTTGTAAAGCCTAACTAAAATTCATTAGAAAGAGGGAGTCGAGCAAGCTAGTAGGTGCTAAACAGATTCCTAGTTGAAGTCGAGTAAGTTCAACTTCAGATGTCGAGTGAACTTCAGATGCCGAGTGAACTTCAGATGTTGAGTGAACTTCAAATGCCAAGTAAAATCAAGTGCCAAGCAAAAATAGATGTCGAGCATCAAAAAACCAATAGTGCTGAGTAACACAGAGATGTCGAGCATCAGTAAACTAATAGTACCGAGTTGCTGCATTATTTTGAAAATCAAAAATTTGCCAGATCTAATCCAACAAGGTTGTTATCTAGAAGTCTTTGAATTAAATGGAAGATAAGAATGATGACCTGGTGGCACAAAACACCATATAGAACATTTTTGCAGATTACAACTAGACTTGAGACAAAGTTTTTTGGATAAGAGAAAGATATGGGGTTGATACATTGTACCTGACCTAATCCATTTGAGACCCTAAAATTGGAGAGGGAGAATTGAGTGGAAAATGCAAACCAAATTTCTATTTAAGAAGTCATAAGGTCATGAAGCAAAGGAGGAGAAGGTGGTCGAGCATAAAAGCATGAAGTGCTGAAGAAGGTGCTAAAGAGAAGAAAGCACAGAAACTCTGTTTGGATAGATGACCACAAGGATGATTGCATTGGCATGATGACTAAGAAGACTCAAGGAGACAAAGCTTGAGAGGAAGACAAGCTATCAGAGCGGAAGTGATTAAAGCCAAGCAAAAGGATAGAACTGAAGTGAGATCTGAAATCTACAAAGTATGTTGTAAGTTGTATCAGATCAAAAAGACATTATTGTTACTCTCTAGCAATTGTAACAATTAGTTTAAATCCTATGGACTTAGGTTGGTTTAATAGCCATGGTGTAAATCCTTTAACAGGGTGACATTCCAAGTGAATGTTCTAAAGTCCTTTGATTAGGGCCATTCCTAACCGTTTGGTGAAATCCTCTAACAAGGTCACATTTAATAGTGTGTTGTAAGCCTTTAACAGGGCAGGATTTTAATAGGGCATCACTTTAGAAGAGTGAAAATCAAGTAGCATGTTACTGGTGGTTTTTCCCAAATTGAGTTTCCATGTAAATCATTGTGTCATGTGTTGATCTTGCATGTTTTATTGCTGCATATTGATTTACTGTAACTTGCTAAGATGGTTGGTTTAAGTTTGGATGGATGAAAAGTGTATGGATTTATTACAAGTTGTGAAAAAGTATTATTAGGGCATTTGGACCTTAGATAACTAATTCACACCCCCGCCCCCCCCCCCTCTATCAGTTATTTTAAAAGAATTCTAACAATTGGTATCAGAGCCAAACTGTTGATTTAGTTTAAAGGGACTATAAGCAGGAAAGATCAAAATGCCTAAGAGAGAAGTTCGCAAGCTCAACAAAGAAAACTTTGTTGGATGGCAAAGTTTGATGAAGCTACATCTTGGATCCATAGGAGATTATGCCCAAAATTCAATTTTTACTGAACATGTTGATCCAACTGGTACTCTTACTATAGAAGATATGAAAAACAAACAGGAACACAATCAAACAATGTTGGAGATTGCTTCTGCACTCAACTATGCTGAATTTGATGATATCAAAGGATGTGACACTGCATTCAAAATGTGTAAAGCCCTATCAGACATCTATGGAGGAGATTAGAATGTCCAAAGAGCAAAAAGAGAAAGTCTCAGAGGAAAGTTTGATGATATGAAAATGGAGGAAAATGAAAATGCTCTCAGTATGGTGCAAGAATAAAGGAAGTGGTAAGTGCAATAAGATGTTTGAGTGGTCAATTGGATGAAGATACTGTTAATAGCAAGTTCTTAAGAACCTTGCTCCCTATCTATGCTATTAGAGTATCAACAATAAAAGAACTAAGATGTGTACCAGGAAACAATCTAAGTTTTGATGGTATAGTGGGTAGACTCACTACATTTGAGTTATCTAACTTTGACAAATATAGACTTGAGAATGTTGAATCTACTTTCAAGGCCAAGCTATCATTGAAAGATCCTGAACAGGTAAAATCAAAGAAGGGAAGAAAGATAAAATATGTATCCAGTGACAGTAGCACTGATGAGGAAGATGTGGAACAATTGGAAGCTTTGCTAGCTAGAAGATTTCACAGAGGTAAAGGAAAATTTAAAGGTAAGATGCCTATCATTTGTCTCAATTGCAATGAACTAGGGCATATTGCTACCAGGTGTACACAAAAAAAGGATTACAAGGAAGGAAACAAATAAAAATTTAGAAGAGATGATGAAAAGAGAGATTACAAAGACAAAGGCAAGAAGTGTTATATTGTTGAAAAAAATTCTAATGATAATGATGATGAAGTTGTTTATGTAGCCATGAAGGACCAATCTGATGAAGAGAAACCTATAGCACTGATAACATGTATGAACAAAAAATGGCAGATGGATCATAGACAGTGGATGCTCACATCACATGACAAGAGACAAAAGTAAGTCTGTTCACTTTACTTAGTATGATGGAAATAGTGTTAGATTTGGTAATGATGCTCCATGTCAAATAAAAGAAAAAGGTTCCATTAAGCTCATAGATAAAATTTCATGTGATAATGCATACTATGTTGAAGGATTAAACTACAATTTGCTAAGTGTTTCATAGTTAGGCAATATAGGATGCAAAGTAGAATTTGGAAACAAAACTACAAAAATCTATGATACTAATGGTAAACTGATAGGAAAATTAGATCAAACAAGAAGTAATTTGTTTTACCTTGATATGGATGATGTTTCTTGTTTTGTTGCAAAATTTTATGTTGAATGGTTATGGCACAAAAGGCTATGTCATGTCAACTTTGACAATCTGGTCAATATTAGTAAAATGAAGAAAGTCAGAGGTTTACCAAAATTGAAGAGGCCTAATAATACCATGTGCAAACAATGTCATCTAGGAAAGATGACAAAGTCAAGTTTCAAAAGCAAAAACTATACATCTAAAGAAGTACTTGAGTTAGTTCATACTGACTTATGTGGTCCAATGGAAGTACAACGCTATAGAGGAGATAATTACATAATGTTGTTTGTTGATGACTATTCTGGGATGATGACTATTATGTTCTTAAGACAAAAATTTGAAGCTTTTCAAATGTTTAAGTGGTATGTGGCTGGAGTTGAAAAGAAAATAGGAAAAAGCTTGAAATGCTTGAGATCAGACAGAGGTTGTGAATTTACATCAAAAGAATTTGAGATATTTTGTAATGACAAAGGAATCAAAAGAAAAATGTCAGCTCCTAGAACTCCCCCATAGAATGGAATTGCTGAAAGAAAAAATAGATCTGTGATTGACTATGTCAGAACATTAATGATGGAAAATACTGTTGCTCTAAAATACTAGAGAGAAGCTATAAGTGTAGCTGTTCATACACTAAACCAAGTACAAGTCAAGAAAGGTATAAATACAACACCTTTTGAATTATGGTATGATCTCTCATCCAATGTAAAAAATTTCAAAGTATTTGGTTGTAAATGCTTTAATCTTAAAGATGCTAGAAATGGAAAATTTGATGCAAAGAGTGATGAAGGCATATTTTTTGGTTACTCCACTAGAAGTAAGGCATATAAGTGTTTGAATACTAACACTAACAAAATTTTGGAAAGTGCAAATGTAAACTTTGATGAGCATACAAAAATCCAAGCTGAAGAACCAAAGAGAATGAATTAATACATAACCTTTGTGTATTCTCATGAAGGAATGACTATTGACAAGGATGCTGTCAATCAAATTGAAACTCAACAACAAATTTTAGTTTCAATCAACTTACAAAATGAAGGAAATGCACAATTTGATTTTGAAGTTAGTACACATGAAAGAGATGAAGAAAAACCTGACAAATTAGTACATAGTGACCCTGAATTAGAAAGATCAAACATGGAAACAAGGACAGAACCAAGATTATTCAAATATGTAAAATGACATCACCCTACTGAACAGATAATTGGTGAAAAAGATGCAAGACCAATGACAAGGAAAAGACTGAGACATGAATTGTGTCTGATTAGCAAATCTGAACCTAAAACAGTATATGGTGCATTACAAGATGATGACTGGTATAAAGCTATGGAAGAAGAGATTGATCAAATAAAGAAGAACAAAACCTGGAGTTTAATTTCCAGACCAGTTAACAAAAATGTGATTGGCACCAAGTGGGTATTCAGAAACAAGCTAGATGAGAATGGTGAGATTACTAGAAACAAAGCTAGACTAGTATGCAAGGGTTATGCTCAAGAAGAAGGACTAGATTATGGGGAAACATTTGCCCCTGTTGCTAGAATGGAAGGAGTAAGAACTTTACTTGCATATGCTACATATAAAGATTTCAAAGTCTATCAGATGGATGTAAAGTCTACTTTTTTAAATGGTATACTGGAAGAAGAAGTCTACATTGAACAACCAGAGGGATTTTTTGATGAGAACAACAGGGATATGGTTTGTAAATGTTGGAAATGATTGAAATGATCATAAGAAAAATTGTTGGAATAATATATGGAACTGGTAAAGAATGTCCTCAATCATTATTGTGTCATTGATGTCAAACTTGCTACTTGCAGGGATGACAATTGCTTTAGTGATCCAAATACTATCAATTAGTTGATTGTCAAGGTGGAGGCAATCAATAAGATGTAACTAGAACACCTAGAGAAATGTTGAAGTTATGATGTTGTAATGAAGAACAAGGATCAACTAAAGCCATTGATGAAAAAGTGTATTGGATGACATACTAAAAGATATGAAGAATGAGCACACTGAAACATATCAAAGATCTAAGGTTTTAGCTAAGTATTTTTTAAAGCTCAAACTAAGTTAATTAGAGAGAAGGAGTTGAGCAAGCTAGTAAGAGACGAGAAAATTCCTAGTTAAGTGCCAAGAAAGTTCAAGTGCCGAGCAGAATCAAGAGCTGAGCTGAATCAAGTGCCAAACAGAACCAAGTGCCAAGCAAGTATAGGTGTTGAGTAACACAGAGATGTTGAGCACCAGTAACTCAATAATGTCGAGTTTCTGCATTATTTTGGAAATCGAAGATTCGTCAGATCTAAGCCAACAAAGTTGTTATCTAGAAATCTATGAATTAAAAAGAAGATAAGAATGATGAGTTGGTGGCACAGAACACCATGTAGAACGTTTTTAAGATACAACTGGAAAAGTTTCAAGAAGAGAACAAGATATGGGGTAGATACATTGTATCCTACCTAATCCATTTTGAAACCCTAAAATTGGAGAGGGAGAATTGAGCAGAAAAAAGAAAATTAGACTTCTATAAAAGAAGACATAAGTTAATGAAGAAAAAGTGTGTGTGAAAAGAGGGGATAGTGAGAGAGAGCCGTGGTCAAGCATAAAAGCATGAAGTGCTATAGAATGTGCTAAGGAGAAGAAAGCATAGGAACTTTGTTTAAATAGACGACCACAAGAATGATTGTATTGGCAAAATGAGTAATAAGACTCAAGGAGACAAAGCTTGAGTGGGAGACAAGCAGTCAGAGCTGAAGTGATTGAAGCCAAGCATAAGGATTGAACTAAAAGAGTGATCTAAAATATGCAAAGTATGTTGTCAGTTATATCATATCAAAAGACCATTATCATTACTTTCTAGCAATTGTAATAGTAAGATAAATCCTATGGACTTAGGTTGGCTTAACAGCCATTAGATAAATCCTTTAATAGGGTGACATTCCTAGTGAATGTTCTAAAGACCTTTAACCAGGCCCATTCCCAACAGTTTGGTGAAATCCTCTAATAGGGTCACATTTAATAGTGTGTTGTAAGCCTTTAACAGGGCAGGCTTTTAACAGGGCATCACTTCAGAAGAGTGAGAATCAAGTAGCATGTTACTGGTGGTTTTTCCCAAATTGGGTTTCCACGTAAATCATTGTGTCATGTGTTGATCTTGAATGTTTTATCTTTACATGTTGATTTGCAATAATTTTCTTATATAACTGATTTAAGTTTGAACAGATGAAAAGGGTATGGATTCATTAAAAAGTATTAAAAAGGTATTAATAGGGCATTTGGACCTTGAATAACTGATTCACCCCCCCCCCCCCCCCCCCCCCCCCCCCCCTCTCAGTTATTCTAAAGAATTCTAACAGTAAACTACATACAACACTCTATGGTCTAAAACAAGCACCTAGAGCATGGTATGAGAGACTTCACAAGTATCTAGTGCAAATAGGATTTGAAAGAACAAATGATAACAACAACATGTACATCAAAGAAGAAGAAGATAAGGATATTATTGTATCTAAAATCTTTGTGGATGACATAGTGTTTGGAGGAAAGGAAGTGCTCTGCAAAGGCTTTGCTGACAAAATGAAACATGAGTTTGAAATGTCTATGTTTGGAGAGATCAAATTTTTTGTTGGATTGCAAGTACAACAACTAAAACATGGCATATTTATGACACAATCAAAGTATATCAAAGAGATACTCAAAACATTTGGATTGGAGGAGTCCAAACCAGTCAGCACACCAATGGCAACAAGAAATAAGCTATCCAAAAATGATGAATCAGCTAAAGTCAATCAAACAATGTACAGATCCATGATTGGAAAACTACAATATGTTGTACGTAGCAGACCAGACATAGCATTAGTAATTGGAATAGTGGCTAGATTCTCTACTAATCCCAAAGAAAATCATCTCATAGTAGTAAAAAGAATAATGAGATATCTTAAAGGAACTGATAACTTTGGTCTATACTACAAAAAGAATGGAAAGTTTGAACTCAATGCATATACAGATGCAGATTGGGGAGGCAACATTGATGACAGAAAAAGCACAAGTGGAGGTGCATTATTTTTAGGTGAAAGGCTAGTTACTTGGACTAGCAAGAAACAAACATGCACATCCCAGTCCACTACAGAATCATAGTATGTGGTAGCTGCAGTCAATTGCACAAACATTGTGTGGCTCACACATTTATTGAAAGGAATGAAAGAAGGGGTAACTAAACTTGTGATATTGTATTGTGATAATACAAGTGCTATAAACATATCCAAAAATCCAGTAATGCATGCAAAAACCAAGCACATTGCAATTAAGTATCATTATGTTAGAGAATTGGTAGAAGACAAAGAAGTGAAGTTGGAATACATTCACACAAAGGAACAAACTGTAGATATCTTCACTAAACCATTGCCCAAGGATGCTTATGAATATCTTAGAGGCAAGTTGGGGCTAATACCCCTAACTCAAGCAGTTTAAAGCAACAAGGATGCTACCCTGCATCAATAGGAACAAATCATTGAAATATCAATAGAATGATGCAGAGGATGACAACAGGAGGAGAAACTCCAAATTAGTCACAAACATGGTGACAAAGGGAGAAAACATGAGACACAAAGCTTATATTTTGCATGATAAAGATGCTACATCTTTGGCATTTATGTCAAAGAGGGAGAAATGTGCAAAAACCTGATCAATACAAAGCAAGAGGGAAATATATATGAAAGAGGGAGATATATGAGATCAGTAGTAAAGATCTAGCAGCCAAGAAAAGTAGCAGACAATAGAAAACAATGTATACAATCTTGGTGATAACTAAGTTGATCAATTGATCAGTTTGGTTTTGCTATCAATGCCAAAGAGGGAGATTGTTGGAAATGATTGAAAAGATCATGAGGAAAATTGTTGGAATGATCATATGGAACTGGTAAAGAATGTTCTCAATCATTGTTTTGTCATTAATGCCAAACTTAATACTCGCAGGAATGACAATTGCTTTATTGATCCAAATACTATCAAGTGGTTGATTGACAAGAAGGAGGCAATCAATAAGTTGTAACTAGAATACCTAGAGAAAGGTTGAAGTTATGATGTTGAAATGAAGTAGAAGGATCAGCCAAGCCATTGATGAAATACTCTAAGACATAAAGAATGGGCACACTAAAACATATCAAAGATGTAAGGTTTTAGCTAAGACATCTATAAAGCCTAACTAAAATTCATTAGAAAGAGGGAGTCAATCAAGCTAGTAGGTGTTGAACAGATTCCTAGTTGAAGCTGAGCAAGTTCAACTTCAGATGTCGAGTGAACTTCAGATGCCGAGTGAACTTCAGATGCCGAGTAAAATCAAGTGCCAAGTAGAAATATATGCTGAGCATCAAAAAACCAATAGTACCGAGTAACATAGAGATCCCAAGCATCAATAAACCAATAGTGTCGAGTTGCTGCATTATTTTGAAAATAAAAAATTCACCAGATCTAAGCTAACAAGATTGTTATCTAGAAGTCTATGAATTAAATGGAAGATAAGAATGATGAGTTGGTGGCACAGAACACCATATAGAACATTTTTGGAGATTACAACTAGACTCTAGATGAAGTTTTCTAGATAAGAGCAAGATATGGGGTTGATACATTATACCCGACCTAATCCATTTGAGACCCTAAAATTGGAGAGGGAGAATTAAGCATAAAAGGCAAACCAGATTTCTATTTAAGAAATCATAAGGTCATGAAGCAAAGGAGGAGAAGGTGGTCGAGCATAAAAGCATGAAGTGCTAAAGAATGTGCTAAGGAGAAGAAAGCACATAAACTCTATTTGGATAGATGACCACAAGGATGATTGCATTGGCATGATGAGTAAGAAGACTCAAGGAGACAAAGCTTGAGAGGAAGACAAGCTATCAGAGCAGAAGTGATTAACGCCAAGAAAAAGGATAGAACTAAAGTGAGATCTGAAATCTACAAAGTATGTTGTAAGTTGTATCAGATCAAAAAGTCATTATTGTTACTCTCTAGCAATTGTAATAGTTAGTTTAAATCCTATAGACTTAGGTTGGTTTAATAGCCATGTTGTAAATCCTTTAACAGGGTGATATTCCAAGTGAATGTTCTAAAGTTCTTTGATCAGGCCCATTCCTAACAGTTTGGTGAAATCCTCTAACAAGGTCACATTTAACAGTGTGTTGTAAGCCTTTAACAGGGTAGGATTTTAACAAGGCATCACTTTAGAAGAGTGAAAATCAAGTAGCATGTTATTGGAGGTTTTTCCCAAATTGGGTTTCCACGTAAATCATTGTGTCATGTGTTGATCTTGCATGTTTTATTGCTGCATTTTGATTTACTATAACTTGCTAAGATGGTTGATTTAAGCTTGGATGGATGAAAAGTGTATGGATTCATTATAAGTTGTAAAAAAGTATTATTAGGGAATTTGGACCTTGGATAACTGATTCACCCCCCCTCTCAGTTATTCTAAAATAATTCTAACACAATCTTTCTCCAGTCAGAACCATTATTAAAATAATGGCCACCACATATCCATTGGTGGTGTAAATTACACATTGTTGCACATCTATTTAAATTGTTAGCTGAGAAGAATAGGGATAGGATTCTACAAGCTTTTAGAAGAGTGAAAACCTTGGTGGAATTAATTGAGATTCCAAATAATCTATTGCCCTTTAATGCTAGGTAGGAACGACTTTTGTTTGCAATAACATCAATGAATTATTTGCAACATTTTTGGAGATAGACATTCATAATTTCCAAAGGGAGGTACAAGATCCATGAAGAGTATTTCAGAAATACAATCACTTGACCTTATCACAATTCAAAAAATTGACTAATTTGTGTTGGACTATTGAAATTCATGAGTAGCCAAACTTGAATATTCCTAGGAATATTAAGCAATTTCTATTCTTATCACAATTGACTAACAAATGGATTGATTCCTTGAATGGATGGCATGCCTTCATCGCATATTTAAATATGAATTAAAACTACATAGAGATGATTCATCTTACTAATTCTAAAACTCTTTAGATTCTTCTTCCTTTGTTTTTGTGGTCATAGTTTGAGGCACAATCCTCTTTATGTTTTCACCAGTCTTGATTTACTTCTTCACCATTTATACACAGTCACCGATGGCTTACTTTGGTACTTTGATAGCATGTGTATAGACCTATGTGCTCCAACAATAAGGCATTCTTATTCTTCATGTTGATCTTGAGGACCACCTTCACATTGTCACCTATTCAACACAAAGAACATATTCAAGCCACTCAATCTATCTTTCATGGAAGCAACCAATTAGCTACTCAACCTATCTCACGTGTTCTAAGCACCTTGGGCACAACATTATTCATAAAAATTCAAAATAATCTCCATTTTTATTTGTAGTGCCTCAGTAATTTTTATGCCCAATCCATCATCATATGCACTATTTTAATGACTTAAATTTTTAGGGCTTTTAAAGCTCCTTTTAATTCTTGTATCTCCATTTTCATTTGTCTACCTTTATTATTATACTATTAGTCCTCTTATTTTGGAAAAGAATAAGAAAAGAAAGCTCTTGCTCTGACAATGGAGAGATATGATCTCTTATGAGAGATATGCCACATTTTTTGCATTTGAGTTCATCTTTTAAATAAAAGAAAAAACTGATGATACCATCACCAAATTTTTAACCAACATGGGCAATTTGGCTAATCTGAATATTGAGTTTTGGTGCACAATATGGCCTTCTTCGATGATGCTCATTGTTTTTTCCTCATCACTTGGAAAATAAAGTGAGACTTGATGCTCATATTTTTGTATGTTATCAAATGAACATTTAGGAAGAAAAATTATTCTATCATCCATTTGTCAGGTACCATATGGGAAAAAATTTCTCCTTAACTATTGCAAATTTATATTTATGGATGCATTAGAAAAATGTGTGTGCTTGGGCTAGGAGTACTTATGCATCATTAAAGGATTGTCTTTGCAATTACACAAAGAATGAAATATTTTTATTATAACCATCCTTCTATAATAATAATAGTATAGTTAAGATATTTTAATTAATAAGGACCTACTTGACCCTCTCATATGCCTGCTCACATACAAAAGTTCACCTTCTTGAAGGCCATCAATCTCTTCCATGCTATATGGGACTCTTTTTTTTAGACAACTAATAACATAGGGTTTCCAACTAATATTTTTGGATTATGCAAGAACTTAGATGTCTGATCCATTCCCTTGTGGCAATAATATATATTATCAGTTCATTAGTGCTCGGAGTACAAGCCTGTCCTTTTTTTTTTTGAAACCTCTGTATTAGTAGCAATTATCATCACAATATTCATCATTTAAGACATGCACCTTTATTCAATAGTTTATTTTCTTTGGAATTTTCAAATCCATATCAACAATTAAGTTTTTGGCATATCCTCCAATCACCCCATTCTGTGAGACCATATCTCAACAATTGTTGCTCTCTAATTTGTCATGATGTTGCAGTAAACTTATATAAATTAATAACCCTATAATGTCATGAATGCCACCATATATAATAGATTCAAGCTAGATAAACTAGTGAAAATTTTATTTTCACCCCTCTTCATGATTGTGATCCGCAACTTATTTCCATTGAACAAACTAATAACAATGCATTTCTAGATTGAGAAGATTTACTCATCAATGATTATCTTAAAAGATGGATAGGGTCTCTTTTTTTAAAAGTCTAATTTCTATGTTTTCACTCTAGCCACATCCACAAAATAAGTGGTTCAACATCTAGTATTGCTCAGTTATGGAGAATGGGTTATATAACAACCAATCCAATGTCCTTAAATTTTTTTGGAGTATACCTTTGGCAAAGGATCCATGTATGACTTCATGAATCCGGATCTCAATGTCTTCAAGGAATCTTCTTTTGATAAAAACAATTATATAGAGTGTATGAGAATCTATTCAAGTAATTTCAAATTGGTGTTATCATAATCACATAGGCCTTCACAAACTGAGTGTACTTGAATTTTCATATTAGAATCAGAATCTGAACTTAAATCTAAAGCTTGAGCTATGCATCTAAATCTTTAAACTTTGAACTAAACTTTGAAACTGCATGCTAAGATTTAAAATTGAAACTTGGATTTGAACTTGGACAGTTTCAAAATATGGATTAACTCAAAGGAAGGGAAAGATGCAAAGATGATGCAAGTTTTGAAGGGAAACAACAAAAAAACAAAATAGAAACAAACCAAGCCAAAAAAAAAATATTTACAATGGAGAGGGGAAAACTCTAAAAACTAAATGTGACCATTTACAGGATGGAAAAAGTATGAGCCTTTTTTAATCAATTCTTGGTAGAATGGAACAATGTTTTTCACACAAGTGACCAACATGGTCGATGTGACCTTTAACTCGTGTATGGAAAATGAATGTAGCGAAGGGAAAATAAATATAGATTCAATATTTTCTTCCACATTTTTCAAATCAATATTATCTTTTAAAAGGATAGATGTAATGTCAACTATTTTTTCCATACATTGAGTCCTTTGATTTTTGGATTGCCCATGTGATTTTTCAATTGCAATTTTCTGCACCAATTCTTCCAAAGGAAGAGATGGGAAAAGATTTATAGGGGGCTGAGAATTGCATGAATCCTTTTCTACTTCTTGGCAACCATTTGGTGCTTTAGGCTATAATAATGCTTCATTAGTCTCTAAGAGATCAAATTGGAATAATTCATCATCAACTTCATGCTCATAGGAAGAGTCCTCCAAGCCTTCCCAAATGACATCATTTGATGAAATATCATTAGAAGTCCCAAATATATAAGAATCAAATTCTACAGCCAAAAAATCTCCTAATAAATTTTCATTTGATCTTACACCCTATAGACTTTGTTCAATGGGGGGTATATCAAAGCCAATCATTGAGTCAGCTAATTGTGAGGCATATTCATCATCATAATCAACATTTAGATGGTAGGCTCCAGCTAAACTAAAGGGATTTCTTTTAGTCATAGGATAGATTAGGATATCTTCATCATTGAAAATTGCTAGACTTTGACAAAAAGAGGTAGGTGGTGCTAATTTCACTGCTTTGAGAATGAGCCTTTTCTATGTAGGTCTGGCATTTGGATAATTTTTCTATTCATAAAGATAGATCCTTTCCTATGCAATTTCTTTACACTTACATTCCACTTATAGTCATGTCATAATCTAAACTAATAGTCTATGTATGTGCATCTTGCAATGCTTGCACTCTCTAGCATTTTAATAAAACATAATTTCAGTTTGTAAAGCAGCAATGAAAATACATAGTTGATTATTCTCACATGGTTGGCTATTTTGGGGAATTTTACCAGCACACCTATTGAACCTATCTACAAAATCCCTCATAGATTCAATCTCCTTCTTTTGAATTTTAAAGAAATTTAATAATAACTTGGCAACATCAACTGCAAGCTTAAATCTTTGAAGAAATTTTACCTTGAGATCACTCCAGAAAGTGATACAACCACTAGGAAAATTTTGAAACCAACCAATGCTGCTTCTAATGAAACTCCCTGCAAATAGTCTAAGAAATATGTTCTCTTCCTAAACACCAAGAATCCCACAAGGGACTGTAGTTGCTTTAATTTGATCATTAGGGTCTTGATTTGCATCACCAAAAAATTTTGGGAGGTATTCCATTGATCTTTTAGTTAAGGCTAAGTATTGAGATAAAGAAAATGGCCCAATTTGAACCCCCCATATCTAGGCTACAACCAAAGCCAAAACACCAAAATTCTTTCACCAAAATAAATTAGAGCTGCCAACCTCCATCCTCAAGGAGGTGCCTTCAGATATCTAAGGAAAGAAAAGTACTGGAACTTCACTTTCTATCCTTAGTAAGGTTGCCAAAAATCTATTAGTAAAAAATTTGTCCTTCAGATAGAAATGTGAACAATGACTCAATATGCTTCAAAAGAATAACAAAATATACTAACAATTGGATAGGTTATCATTTCATTGATAATCTTCCTCTGAATTGAGAGGTACAACTCCCTCATTTATAGATTTGCAATGAATTTAAATGATAGGGTGTACCTTTAACCTAAAGGTACTTAATGTTTTTTGACATTCATTCATAGACATAAAATGAATGCATTTTCAAGATCTATAAACTGTATAGAAGAAGAAAGATGAACAAGCAACCACAAGACTACCTGGCCAATCTTTCTTATTACAGAGAAAAAGGAAGGAAGATTTCTTCATTTTACAAACAATAAATGATGATACAAGAAATATGTCTTAGATATGAAAAAAGTGACTATATAATCAAAATTAGTCTAATAAATTCATATCCAAACTCCAAAATCTAGCATATAAAGTTCCTACATCTCAAATACATAACAACATAACCATAGGATAACCTGTTCCTACGAATCAAATCAAAGTATGGTAGAAAAAGAATAATCTCTCTTTTCCTTGTTACAAAACTTCCAACTCAAAATACCTTCCCTTTTATTGAAAAATAGATAGACATTTTTCAACCCCAAAAGAACCATAACCTATTACAATTCTTTTTCACCCATTAAATAATTCCCCTATGATAAGTTCAACTACCCCCCAACTTCTTTTTACTAAAAAAATTTGCATCTTATCATTTTACTTATGTTCTTTTGTTTATGTTTTAATTATTCAATATTAAGTGAAATAATCACTTAGCACTTTACAATAATGTTAATTCTTTAAAGAATTAACCTTGTCCTTTGTATTTTTCTCATTTTCACCCTTATATCATAAAAATAATTAATTCTTTTTTAGATTTGACTATGTGAGAGATTAATTTTGGTTTAATCAATTATTTAATTATTTTGCATTTGAATGTGATAATATTTAATTCTTTAAAGAATTAAATATTATGCAATGCAAAATCATTTTGAAATAATAATTATATTTCTTTTAAAGACTCACCTTTTTTTAATTTCTCATATAGTAGAATGAAGAGGGGACATACTTAGGGTTTCAAAACCCTAGGTCACAAGAGTAAAGCCCTTTATTGGTTTGGGGGGGTTGGGAATAGTAATATTGTTGAAGGGGGGTCATTAGTAGGGTAGGAGGTACCACTCATAGTAAATGAAAAGGAAGAAAAAGGAGTCATGTCCCACATATGTCATATGTATTTGGATAATTCATCTCTTATCTATATAGAAAAAATTGACCCTTTCTTCCTTAGCCTATTCATAAATGGAAAGACCTTGAAGAATTTCATGATTGACTTAGGAGCCTCAAATACTATCATATTGTTTAAGATCATGGAAGCCTTTGGTGTAAAGGTAGAATCAAATCAAGGTAGATGTAGAGCCATGGATGCTAGAGAGGTCCTTGTTATAAGAACAATTAATGCCTTGCCATTTAGACTAGTTGCCTATCCTAATGTAGACCTAACTATGACTATCCTAATAGTTGATATTCCTCCAAAATATGGAATGTTTTAATCAAGAAAGTGGAGCATTGAAATGGGAGGTAGCCTACAGTATGACTTGTCTTTTGTCACATTTCACATAGGAGATAAAGCCATCAAGGTTGACAAAGAAACAAGGGTTATCCACATGATTGGGGATAATGTTGATACATATGCTACTTTCTTTCTAGATAAAGAAGTGAATGCATTTAGAGTTGAGATCACTATTCAAGAAGTTGAAAAGATAGTCTTATTAATTTCATAAGAAGTGGCAAAATGCCTAGATTCTTAGAATCTTTGGGCTATGTATTTTGATAGGGCTAGTTCTAAAGAGGGGTTAGGGGTTGGAGTAGTTTTCATATCTCCAGAAAATAATATATTTAGATACTCATTCACCCTAAAATTTACTTTTACCAATAACATAGTAGAGTATGAAGATCTTTTACTTAGATTAAAAGTGGCTGAAAAACATGGTATAAAGAACTGTATGTTATTGGTGATTCAAAATTAGTTGTGTCTCAAATTAATGAGACATATGCATCCAAAAACAAGAGGTTGAAATAGTACAAGAATGTTGTTTTGTATCAAATTCAAACATTTTATTCTTTTGGAATCTCTTGTATGGATAGAAGCAACAACAAAATGGCTAATTTGTTGGCTAATGTAGCCATTAAGCCTAATAATATATCATTTACTAGTGGTTCCAAGACTAGTGTGCAGAATAGGCCATCAATTCCTAAAAACATAGAGAAGTAGTAGGTATTTGATGATGATAAAGATACTTTTAATTTTCTTCTAAATGAAGATAAATATCATGGCTACAAACTTGATTACAATACTTCGGTTGAGAGTATAGATGAGAAAAATACCACCTTTGGACAAGAAATTTTGTAGCTAAATATAAACAAATTGCCCAAAGGGCTAGTTGTTTTAGAGAGTTTCTTTGACAATCAAGATAGAGTTTATTTATAATTGAAGGACAAGAAACCACAAGAACTAGAAAAATTCAATCTAGGGACTAGTGAGTCTCCCAAAAAGTTATATATAGGTAAGACTCTCTCTCCTTCAATAAGAAAGTCCCTAGTTGATCTATTAAGAAATCTTAGGTATGTCTTTGCATTGTTTTATGATGGCCTTAAGGCTTATAGGGAAGACTTGTCTCAGCATGTTGTACCCCCAAAAGAGAATATAAATCCTTCTAGACAAAAGCAGAGACATGTTAACCCCACATTAGCCCCCAAGATGCAAGAAGAGCTTATGAAGATAAGGGATGGGGGGATTATTAATCCCATTATACATTCTTCATGGGTGTCTAACCTAGTTCCAATTAGGAAGAAAATGGTGACATTAGGTTGTGTGTAGAATTTAGGAATTTGAATGTTTGTCTTTGAAAGATAACTATGGCTTGCCAAACATGGAAGCCATGCTATAGCAGGTTACTAGTTCTGAACTAGTGTCCATGATGGATGTTTTTTTTTTGGGTACAACCAAGTGTTGGTTGATGAGAAGGAACAGTTCAAGATAGCCTTTACAACTCCTTGGAGAACATATGTATATGTTTAGATGCCTTTTGGCTTGATAAATATAGGAGCTACACTCTAGAGATCCATGGATGTTACATTTAAATAGTACATAGATAAATTCATGGTTGTCTACTAGGATCACTAGAGGGATCTAGAAAAAATATTTGAAAAGGGTTTAGAATACGGAGTCTTGCTAAACCCAAAGTAATGTACCTTTGGAGTAATAGAGAGGAAATTTCTTGGCCACATAGTATCCAAGGATGGAGTTAAGAGTGATCCAAAAAGGGTGGAAGCAATAGACAAGGTCTGTGAACCAAAAAAATGTAAAAGGTATATAATATTTCTTTGCTCAAGTAAAGTTTAAGGAGGTCTGTAGAAAATTTTGCTGAGATTAGTAGACCTATTTCCAAAATTCTTAAGAAAGGTGCAGTGATAAGTTGGGAGGGTGAACCATCATTAGCATTCTAGGAAATCAAAGATGCCATAAAAAAAATTATCTAGTATTGAGAACACCATATCATGCAAAACCCATGCATTTTTTTTATTTGCATCCTTTCACACTATTGCAATAGTCCTCCTTCAAAATAATGAAGAGGGTTATGAAAAGCCTATTTCCTTTTTTAGTAATTCACTCCATCCTATAAAGCTCAAGTATGAAATTAATGAGAAATACACATATACTCTTATAAAATTTGTTAAAGATTTTAGATGTTATCTGGTAGGTGCTATTATTATTGCATTTGTGCCTAGTGCAGCTATAAAAGATATATTTTCCCAACAAGAGGTGTTTGGCAGGAGGTGCAGATGGATTAATAGAATCCAAGGGTTTAACATTGAAATTCATACTACAAAACTAGTGAGAGGCCAAGGGTTAGAAAAATTGATTGCTCTGTAAAATTTGGATGCTAACTAGATAAATGTTGTAGATGAGGACCATAGGTCAAATGTATGGGATATGGAAGATTGTGATTGGTATAGAAATGGTATATATATTATTTTCAACATATGGGAGATCCATCTTATTTGACTAATAATGAAAGTAGGTATGTAAAGCTATAGCAAATTAGATATATTATTGTCAGTGGAACTCTATGGTGGAGGAATTTTGAAGCTATATTGTTGAAGTGGATTGTTCATAAGGAGTTAGAATCAATACTCACTAAAATGCATTCAAGAGTATGTTGAGGTCATTGCATGGCCAAAACTATGGCTCATAAGGTAATTAGAGTTTGCTTCTACTGGCCAAGCTTATTTAAGGATGCACATGCTCTAGTTAGGAAATGTGATTTTTGCCAAAGTTTTTCTAGAAAGTTGAAGTTCTTTGGAAATACCCATTTGAAGTTAGTGGAAGTGAAAGCACCTTTCCAGCAATGGGGAATGGACCTCATAGTTGAGGTATCAACTATGTCCAGCATAGGTTATTCATAGATCCTAGTAGCAATAGATTCTTTTACAAAATAGGTGGAGGTCATTCCTACTAGGAAAGCCACTAGAAAAGTGGTGAACAATTTTTTGTTAAATAATAGAATAACCATATTTGGGTGTCCTGAAAGAAAGTAATAGATAATTCCATGTATTTTAGATCAGAAGAATTCTTAAAATTATGTGATAAATATGGTATTACAAGGTCAACATTATCCCCCTATCATCTACAAGGGAATGGGTAGGTTAAGTCTACCAATAAGACTTTTTTGAAGATTATCAAGAGGACACTAGATAATAATAAGAAGGCATGGGATTCCAAGCTTCATCTAGTAGTTTAGGCTGACAAAGTGACAGTAAAGAAAGCAATAGGTGTTTCATCTTTTGATTTAGTGTATGGAATCCAATCTAGAATTCCTAAAAATAACCTAATAGGCCTATGCAATTATATCCATATGTATGATGATGATATAATAGATAACATACAGGAAAGAATGAATGAATTGGTAGGAGTGACTGAAATTAAGAAGGAAGCCTCTACCAAGAATGCAAAGTTGTACTTGCAAGAGAAACATCTATATGAAAAGAAGGTAGTGGCAAGAAAATTTTAGCCTAAAGATCTAATCCTGATGTGAAATGAAAGGATTGAAGACAAAGGAAAGCATGGAAAGTTTAATCAACTTTGGCTTGTCCCATCCTTGATAGAATCCATTTGGGGTGAAGATTCATATATCTTGAAGGAATTGTCAAGGAATATTCTTGAATTTCTAGTTCATGGGCAATTGTTAAAGAAGTAATTCTATTGAAGGTACTTTCTTTCCATGAACATTAGTTTAGGTTTGTGTAAAAATTGTATATCCTTTTATATATGTGTTGTTTCTTTGTATATATTTAGTGTCTCCTTGTGTGTGGTTGTTTCTCTTTGAAAAAAATGTCAGTATACCAAGTGTGTGGTCTACTTCTATCAAATATTCTGAGCCCTCATCTGAATATGCATTATTCATCATCCCCAGATAGAGACACTCTTAGCCCTTGTTTTATGCCCATTATTTCAAAATAGTTCAGCAATATTTTTGAATTTTTAACATTTAGTATCTTTTGATCAAGGTGTGAATTTTGAATTAAACCCTAAATGGAAATGCAAGATGCCTTAAAAAACCTTAATATTACTTTTTTCTAAATTCTTTGATAATGTTTTTCTTGTTATTTTGAATTCACTTTGAATAATGTTTATTCTCTAAGTTGTGTCTCTTCTCAACCCATGATTTCATCATGGTAGTGTGCATCTCACATAAATTACCTATTTTTAACTCTAGTGGCAAGTAATTTTTGTAACCATTGATCTTCCTAAAGATTAATGATTATCATATCCTTGCAAAATAGAGATTTTCAAATTTTAACTAATGCAACATAGCGAGAATCTAACATGTGTACAATGTGGGCTCATAAAAGACTTTCAAATGCTTTGTTATCATATGACAGCTATCATACCATGATTGGTTCTCAAGTCATATTGGATCTCCTTTTCTATTTTTTCTTGATTATTGATTTAGATGGAGATAAAATGCTCATGCATCCTTGCAAAATATAAATGGTCAAGGTTTAAGAAAAGTGAGAATGTAAGGGATTGCCACATGTCCACGTGGGTCCCCAATGGATGGAGTAATATGAAATGTCTACCATTGTTCAAAAAAAGAAGATCAACAACCCTTGTATTATCATAAACTGAAGATGCAAGTAATTTTAAAAGTGTGACAATGTGAGAAGTTGATAAGTGTCCTAGTGGGCTAGCATTGCATTAACCAGTCTAAAGGAAAATAATCTTTCTTAGTTGTTGATCCAGTGAAGATTTATAGTGGTCACTTTCTCATAAAAGAAACATGAAGGTTGTTTAACTAAAGTGAGAATATGAGAGAGTGACATGTGGAGTTTTGGGTCTAGTGCATTTTACAAGTTATAAAGGGGATGATGTTAGAAGATAGTACTAAATGACATGTTCTAATTTGTTCTAAGTATTATGTATGAAAAAATTGATATCTTTTCCTAGCCATTAGATCTTGCCAAGATAAACAATTCTCAGATCCTTGAAAAATAAAGATGTTAGATTTTTAACCAAAGCAAGAATATGAGAGAGTGCCACATTTCCTATAGGGCCAACCTCTTACCATAGCATTGTAAATAAATCTTAACTATCTAGTATCAAAGGATCTACGATGTTCACATTCTTGCAATATGAAGATGCAATATGTTTAACAAAAGTGAGGATGTAAGGGAATGACATGTGTTTGAGTGGGCCATTTCATAAGTGAGATGTTAAGAAGACATGGATGTTGACTGATCATCCTATGCAAGGAAGATCAAGGGTTGTTGTGATCTCACAAAATAAAAGCATTTGAATTTTAACCAAAGTGACAATAAAAGAACTCAACATGTGTCCCACTAAGTAAAAGGTGATGCAATATCAATTTTGAATCATAGCCATTGGATGTTTCTCATTTTTCAAATTCCTTGTGTAACATGCACAATTTGACTATTAGAGAATTTATGGTGTTTTAAGGTGACCTCATGCAAACAAATGTTGTATAAAGTCTATCATTCATTTCATGATTTGGTATAAGGAAAAATAGGATTAAAGCAATGTAAATAGAGTTCATATTTATAGCCTCCACATCATGAACCATTATAAATGAATTATCTTTCTAAGACCAAAGATTTGTGAGGAAGTGCCCTAACATTGTCGTGAAAATCTCTTAGTTTCAATTTTTCTTTTGATTGACAAGATGCCTCCCTGAAGGGATTTTTTTGGAAAGACAAGTTCTCAGCATAGAAATCTACATGATGATTTCTTGAACAATTACCCCTTTCCACAAATGAAACAATGAAAGGAAAAGAATTGGTCCACAAAATCTTGAGACTAATAATTGACGAGGATTTATATGACAAGGGGAATTGGTTGAGAGATGTAGAAACATAAATGGGTGGTTTGGAGCTATTTAGGAAGTGGTTTTCTCAAAGGAACCATGATATACATCTAGGTAATATTATGGAGTTTGACATTCAGAAGTTGGTTGTGCCTAGGTTTTTTATGGATAGTGATTTGTTGATAATACTAGCAAAGAGATATGACCATTTGTTGCAAGTGGTGATGAACCATGCCAGTGACAATCTTTTTAGGGTACCTACTGAGGTAATAAAAGATATTTTTATCCTAAACCTAACCTAGATCTACATGAGAAATTTGATTTGGATGATTTGTAGCTGAGGTATAATGCTCAGAGGATATACCTTCGAGGGGGACCACTATAAGAGAATTTTGCAAGCTTAAGGTATTTAACACTTGTGACACCTTCCACCCCAAAGCCCTTATTAAAGAAGTGTTTCAACTCTATGGTGCCTACCCTTTATATTAGCCTCTAAAAGATATTTTGCATGGATGAATAGGATTACATCCCAAGCTCTTTATTTATTATGATAGCCCAAACTCTGTAGTATGGGATGAGCTGCATTTTTAATCTTGCATCCCATTTAGCTGAAGAGATACACAATGGGCTAATTTACATTAGCAAGGGTAAGGTTGATAGGCCCATTTTTTTGTATTCCTTTTTATACACATGTTCTTGTACAAGGGTGCTTTTGTATTTTATAAAGACATGGAATGAGAGAGAGAGAGAGAGAGAGAGAGAGAGAGAGAGAGTATCCTTGGAGTGCATATATGACATGGGAAGTCATAGATGCTAGCTTTGTCCATTTTGATAGGTATTTTTCATCAAAGATGAGGGTGTTGTTAAGTGAAGACAACTATCAAATTTACCAACCCCTACTAGAGTTGATTAGGGATATGGATTATGATAAGGGTTTGAAAGTTAGTCATAATTGGGGAGACATTATCCCATATTATGTTTCAACTATCTTCAGAGTATATGGTTTCCAATGGAAGCCTTATATCCTACCATACCAAGTTCTCGTAAAGATAGGAATTGTTGATTTCTTATGGAAGATTGGAGGACTAGAGGAAAGAGAATTGGTGGGTAGATCTAGAGGGACAATCTTGCTTGATTTTATAGTTGTCCATAATTTTGTGCTAAAAAAAGGAGGATGGATACAATTGGGTAAGTTCCTTGATAAGTATCAGATGGCACAATCTCATCCCCACTTTATTGATTCAAAGGGATTCTATGAAATATTTAAAGAAATAACTAGGAAAAAATCATAGGAATATATATTTTACTTGACTGAAGATATAATTGGGAATAATTTTTCTCTACAAGAATAGGAAGTAAAGAAAGATAAGTGGAAATTTTATAATATAGTTTTGGAGTTTTTCAATATGTTAGATAGAAATTACGACCCTTTGGTTGATATAAAGTTTTTGGGAGACAAGGTGAATAAACTGATGACACATTTTACTAAAATCATGAAAACCTTAAATGAGAAGAAGGAAGCATTGATAAAAGCTCACCCAAACCAAGCCAAGGAAGTAGAAAAAATAATGGTGAATAATATTGTTATTAGTCTAGGGCAGTATACTTTCCACAGAAAGGTTGGATATGTAGTTTCCAAGAATGTAGGGGTACATTCTATCCCTAATTATAAAAGACAACATTTAGAGAGCCCATCCTTAGTGCCAACTATAAAAATGTAGAAATTGGAAGAAGGATACTCATCATAGGTGGAAAAGTATTCTCCATCCCAAACCCCTATTCATTTTGATACTGAAGACTCCTTGAGAGAGGAATTGAAACAAATGGGAGGTCAAGATGATGTTCTAATAACAACATTAGAAGTAGAGGAGGGAATGCCTAAAGAACCCCCAATACCACTCTTAGCCCTCACTGTTGAAGACTTTAAAGGAAAAGAGATGGATCATGTTGTAGAATAGGTTGCCAAGAGATTTTTGGATGATGGTGACTTTCTAAAGTCAATGGATTTTATCCAATTTTTGTGGAGATGTAATATATCCAATTTTGAGGCAAAATGCAAAAGTGCGTATGTAGAGTGATCTAATAAATAGGACTCTAAGATAGAGGAAGAGATTAAAGATAAACTAATATATATTCTTAGTCATATAACCCCTGACGGGGAAGGAAATTGCTAAAATATTGAGGTGTGTTTATACTACTCTAGTGGGACATTGCTAATGCAATGGTTTTTGATGCTATATGGAAGTAGAAGGAAACGAAATTCAATATAGAGGAAGAATTCAAAGAATCCCATAAGGGGATCAAATACAAAGATGATCACAAGGCCCTAGTAATATGGTCTATTCAAAAGAAGGAAAATTCAAGAGTTTGAGAAGCTTTAGATGAAGAGCATATAAGAAGCCTGGTTGTATATAGAGTAGGGGATGTAGATAGTGAAAAAATTGTCCACATAAATAAAGAGATGGCTAATTTTAGAGTGGAAGTAGTAGTAAAGGATTAAAAAAAAATCTTGAGCTATATGCCAAATTTGAAAGGGTATTAGAAGCTTATGATGACATGGGAAAGAAAATTCACAAAATGAAGTTATTGCAAATTTTCAAAGGCAACAAGGTAAGAGAAATGTGGGAAAGAATCCAGCCAACTTTTGATTGCATCTTCCCCTACTCCACTACCTCCCACTGGACCTACTATAGAAATTCCAAGCATTCCTCAACATAAATAATTTTACACTATAGATGAACTGAATGAGGAAAAGGCCAAACTCAGGGCACAATAGGTAGAGGTGTAGGTCCAATATGAAGATAGGGTAAGAGATACAATATTATTCCTAGTAGATAGAATAAATTGGCCCCTTTTCTATTTGAATATGTCAAGGTTAGTACACATTTGGAATGAACTTGAAAATAATGAAGCTACCTTAAGACAAATTTTGAATAAATGGATTGGTAGGGAAGATGTTACTACTGCTCTATATTTTTGTGTCATTGACAAGGTTGATGATCATATTGAGAAAACATATGATCAAGCCAGTGACCTATTAGATTTTGAACTTAAGAGAGATATACTATGAAGAAAGTTAAGAGCTTGTTTCTCTAAGTACCTCAGTAGGAATTTTGATCTCTTCCCTTATGTACTTAAAGTCCTAGCATTATAAAGGATAAAGAGGAACAGGGAAATGTATTAAAGGAAATAATGAGTATTAGAATGAATGATATTGTTAATAAATAATATTATATCAAGTTTGCAAGAACTGTTGAGTAGGTAGTTAATGGCCAAATATTCTTTGATTCCTTCTAACAAGATTTTGAAGAAATAAAGAAGTTGGGAAAGGATATTTTGAAGAGAGAAAAAGAAATTGTGAATTTCATCTAGCCAGATAACATTATTTTCAGCAATTGGATGATAGAGTACTCTTCAGCCTCACAACTACTATAGGTGACCTCTGAGTATAAGTTTGTAAACAAATTAAAAGCTACTAAAGAACTAAATTTTGTTGATAAAATTATTCAAACAACTGATGAGAAAGAAGAAGAATTGAATTCACAAGTAAACCAAGAAATTGAATTCAAGACAACTAAGATAGGTGAGACAAGTCCTCAACTAACACTAGAAATTAAACATAGAGTACCAAAAGTGGTTGAGGAAAAGGATAATCAGTTGCCTTCTATAGATGATAAATAATCAGATCAAAACCTAGTAGAAGAAGAAAAGGTGGACCCACAACCTAAAGAAGAATAGAAAGAAAAGGACCAATCATCAACAATTTTGCAAGAACAAGAAACTGATAAAATAAAATAGGTCCCAACACAAAGCAAATAATAAACGAGCCATTCTATTATCAAGAAAAAGGCCACAAATGTTTTTATTTTCTTGTGCAATGATGAAAGTGAACTTTTGTCTTGTATGTAATCTTTAAGTTTTTTATTAAGGATAGTTGTCATTTTCTCTCTAGACCTAAGGCTTGTTTTAATTAAATGCTATATAAGTGAGTTTCCAAGGCTAGAGGAAGAGGCGAGATTCATTTTTGTTGAACTAATTTTTGTTCATTCTAGGTCAATCCATGCACACTATGTAATTTTGTTTGAGAATTGAACAAAAATTTAATAGTGGTTTTTCTAATAGCATTATTTTCTAATAGGGATGGTCAATTAGTTATATACAATTTCAAATAAATTTATACAAAATGCAAAAAGCTAGTTGTTCATCCTAGATCTTGTCTCTTCTTTGTTCTCCATTCTATTCTCTAAAATTTAAGGGCAAAGTTTATTAAATTTCATTTGTAATTCATTTTGAATTATATTTCAATTTGCTTTTGTTGATAATCTAATGGGTTATGTAAATTCTTAATGTAAATTGGAAGAACTTTATGGTTTTTATTAAAGATTTTGGTAATTATGAGATTTTGAAATGAATATCAATAATCTTTTCACAAAATGTCAAGATAAGATCAAAAAGTTGATGTCTAATTCCTATGACTTTATAGCCCAATAGATAAGGCAAGGGTCATCCTTTAAGTTGATCTAGCTGTGATATTTTTATATAGTGGAGAAATTCACATAAAATCAATCTTTTAATATTTTTTTATTGAAGTCTAAAAATGTTAACCTACACTTGATTCATGAAGTTCTAGGATTTGATAAACTAACTATTTGTAACCTCTTCTATTTTCCTAGAATTAGAATAATTAGGCTAAACCATTTTTTATTTTGGAATTCATGTTAAGCTTGAATTTTTAATGAAATAAAGACTAATTTCTTAGGTATACCTGCTTGAATCTTTCAAAATTAAAAGTGGAGAAGACATCAAAGTCTTGTTAGTTGGTCCTTTAGGTTTATATTTTACAATGCCAATCGTGTTCTCTAACTAATTCCTAGGTTTTATGATCATCCAAAAGGTTGTTGAAACTATGTCAATCATAAGCCAATAGATAGTATTGTTCACAAATTATTGATGGCTAATGTTAGGGATTCCTTATGTTACCATGACACCATTTATTATCCTACTCACTTTAGCATTTTTAATTTATATTCTAAATGCCTTGGCCATTATGATGAAGAGGAATGCGGATATGAGATTCCCTTATCTTATTCCTCTTCAAATGTTAAAAAGCCTTCTAGATTCCCTTATCCCACTGAGAAAATGATATATCTAGGGGCAGCTAACTCCCATTTTCAACATGCCATTTTTGACAATAGGCCAACTATAAGACATGACCCTTCTTCTACTTTAGGCTCTACTAAACCTAGGCAGGTATACCGCAGATTCAAATGATATCGTACCAGTGCAAAAACATATCCTTGAATCTATTAAGCAGATGAAAACCCTTATATCTCCTAGTGACTCATGAAATGGAACAGATCTATAGTAGCTAAATGAAAAGCTATGAATCTCATTAGCTGAGTGAGGGTTAAACATCTAGGTCCTTGAACATGAAAGGGAAAGAATGTTTAATTAATAATGTTGAATTCAACAAACCCTCAGATATGCAACAATAAGACTTTAATGATCCTATAACTAACCAATGCCTAATCCATGAATCAAATGCATACATATGGATATCTGATACATATTTGCATCTTTAGATATACGATCTATCCATTCACCTTGTAAATAGACATCCATGTTCAATATGAATCTCATTCTTCAATGATATCCTTCTCAATAAACTTGCAACCCTGTTGATTCCCTGAAGCATTTACATAACTCTTTGAGTCATAAGCAACAATAAAACAACATACAACCTTAAGGGACTGCAACTATGACCTAAGATCTTTGTTCAAAGATCACAAAACATTGGAAATTCACTGAGACTAGAGATAAGAATTAGAATGAAACTAATGAAATTCCTCTGCTCTTTGTATCATTTCCTTAAAATTATACAGTCATATGCATGAAAATGAAAACATGGAAATATCTAAAAAATTTGAACTATATGTATTAACCTGCACTACTATTGCCCATACAAGAGATTTTGCTGAAAAAAATCTGGTATCAAAGTATGGGAACACATCAAAACTGGATCCAAGACCTAGTATCCCAATAGTGAGTGGTTTTTCTCCAAAGACTGGAACCAATTGGTTTCACAGTGACAAAAACTAGAACTAGTACAATGAGAAAGAAAGAGATAGATATAGGAAGAAGAAAATCTCGGATCTGATCAAGAAATGACAAGTGTCTACTCAGAATTCCTTCCCAAAAAGATGAAAAAGCCTCTCTCTACCTTCTTTCTATAACTGGTGAATCAAATCCTTTAATTTTGGCTTTCAGAGGCATCAAATATCTTAGAAATGTCATGATAAAAGATCGTAACTGATTCTGAAGTAAAAGTGAACTCAAGGTAAAAGGTAAAAATTAGTTGAAATGGCCTCAAGAATACAAGAAAAGTAATTAAAATTGATTTTCTTCACTTTTACACTTCTCCAAGCCTTTATATCTGCCTCATGACCAATTTTGATGATCAGTGATCAAAATTACTTGTTTTGCTGAGAACGCCCCAAAATTCACAAATTGGCTTATAGCTCGAACCAGTGAGCACCTGTGCAAAAACTAACTTCAAAATTAGAAAATTCATCTCTTCCTGGTTCCGATGGTATATAACATTGCTATATTTTCCTCTCAGAAACCCCCTAAAAGCCAATTTGAAAAATACCCTCCTGGCACACAACTTCAAGTCTGCACTTTGAAATTTGAAATTTAAATTTAAATCAAACTAAAGTTTTCACTTTACATTATATTCTTTTTTATTTAAATTTATACTAGTCAACCCCTTTTTTGAAAAACAATTTTAAAATGAGAATTTTTTTTTAAAATCATTTTTAGTTTTTCCACCCCCTTCAAATTTTGGGTCAACCCAAGTTTGACTAGGCCACGTGTCGCTTTGTGATTTTCTTGTATGACTGCCTCATCACCACCCTGTTCCTAAGTGCCACATCACCATCTTCAAGACCTGCTTAGCACGTGTCATCACCAAATCAATCTTTGCCATGTCGCTATGGTAAATCTTGTGCATCTTTTGTTTGGTGATGTAGCGATGACTGCACAATGAGGACACGTGTGAACATCTCCTTCCTTCTAAACTTGTTTTTCTTTGTCCGATCTCTAATTTTTTCTAGTGACTTGCTATGTTACTAGCCAAAAGTCCTAGATTTTATAGCTAGCAAGGTAGCGAGGTGCCAAATTTTTAGTTTTTCGGTAACCTCCAACTCGTTAATGTCACCTCTTTTCCACATGTTCATTTCTTCAAAATTTATCATCAATCATTAGCTAGCCGGCCATGTGGGTGGGTCCCTTCCTCCAAGGCTACGACTCCAAAAGTATCATGTCATAAAGACACATTCTTATCGTATGTTTCTGTATTTCAACATTCAAAAATCTCCTTATCTAGTGCATGTGGGATTATAAGTTTTATAACAACCTGGTATGAATCAATCAATTTCATTTGAACCAAAGGAATGAGAATAAATTTTTGAATGGATTGTGTTCCCATGTTTTGCATACATATCTATAAGGGGATTTTTAGCTACAACGTCAGATAAATACCCACTTTCGATTAACTTCTGATTGACCTCCATACCTTGATCCAAAGCTCCCATCTAGGCACACGTTAGTAGAATGCTTTCTAGGGTTTTGGCACTTGGCTTCTCCCCTGATAACTAAATTTTCTTAAACATCTCCATGGATTTCCTAGAGGATCCCTTTTTCACATATCTCATAATCATGGCAATCCATGAGACAATGTCTGGTTGAGTGATGAGGTCAAAAACTTGGTGAGCATCCACCAAACTTACTAATTTATCATACATGTTGATGAGCGTGTTTTCTAAAATGCAAGAGATGTGAATGTAAAACAATTATAATTGATGTGAGAGTGAATTTTCTTTCTCTCTGAAAGCACTTCCTTGATCATGCATGAGTTCTTTGCAAGCTGCGGTTTCCTTGCAATCGGCTTGGGTTTTGTTTTAAACTCCCCTGCCTCCTTTGACATCTCCTTATTATGCGTGGCCCCTTCTTAATGTGTGGATTCCATTTCATCATCTGTGGGCTTCATCCCTTTTAATTGGTGCTCATTCTGTGCATTGAGTGGGGCTTCTTTTTTATGGATTGCTTCCTTGTTTTTATACATGACATTTTCAATTGCTACAGTGACAACTTCTTTCTTTGGCATGGCTTGTTCCTTCAAAATTGCAAACTTCCTTTTACTTGGTGTGAGACTTGCATGGTCTCCCTCTATTGCTTCTCCATGGAAGGGTTGCTACTTTCTTCATGCAAGGTAGTGCCCATGCATGTTCCTTTCGTTGCTCATGTCTTCAAACTCTAATGGCATCCTCTCCTTAACACTGGAGGCTCTATTTTATATGCTAACTCATACCTCTATTGTTGCTACTTCTAAGATGCCTCTACTTATACTGTCGTCCATGCAGCTTGCTCTAGGTTTCCCTTTAATTCCTTTAATAATAATTATTTTATTTTCTACAGTCTCATGATGGTTGGAGATTGACTACAAGGACCCTATGCTTATTTCCTATACAACCAATATGGTTTTAACATGGGAGAAAATAGAAGACTCTTAAATGCCAAATTTGGATCCTCGATGCTATTTGGAACAATTGGGGGATCACTAGCGGATGTACAGGTTTGTAAAGGCGAGATCTTTGATGACACTGCCACCCATTTGCCTTGTCTTTGGCACCTTTCTTTGTCTTTGGCAGTGGGTCTGACCTCCCTTTAGGATAGGTGGGGTGCTTCATGCTTTTGTTTCTTCAATCAAAAACAATTGAAAAAATATCCTTTCGAGAATCGTCTCAACTTCATGCCCAAAAGAAAGATGAAATACTAGTGTCAGGAGCTTCAAATGACCAAAATGACCATCACAATCATGAGGCTTGTCACTTCCATATGTTTCACATTTATCAAATTTTACAAGCAGACCAAGTCAATCACTTGATGACTGACTCACATGTCGAATAGATGACACTAGGCCTCCATTCGCTATTTGACACAGGTGAAAATGCAAATTTGACAATTACTCAAAACAGGACTTCACAGAATGGCTCAGAATAACAATTTATCATTATGGAACAAGTAGACACACTAAATAAAAGGTGCTAGAAGAATTAAACACCTCTTAGGCCTTAGACTGACAGCCGGGTACATATGCACTAAAAGCATTTATAGGGCTTGATTTACTAAATAGTGCTCAAAATTTGGGCTACAATTTTGAGAACCAACAGTGGCTCTGTTTGGGGATGCATGCCCCTTGCGGGCATGGCAAGATTTCAGATCTTTGGGAGAAGCAGACCACACACCTAACTTCAAAACTTTCTCTCAAATAGCTTTATTGAAAGCAAGAGACAACTACCACTACTATTATGTACACATAATGTCCTTGAGCCACTAAACCTCAAAAAATTTATTTACCTCTATCGTACACCTAATTTTCATTCCTTTCCTTATGAGGTAAACTGAAATTACTTCTACCAATTTCACCAATTAGATTAACATCATGAAAAAAATCACTTGGAAAAATGAAATCAACACCTTCACTTTCATAATGCATGTAAAAACTAGATTCATCTTCTACAACTTGCTCATTATGAAAGTTCTGATCAGCATGCTTAAAAATATCATCCTGAAATTGAAACTCTTCTTCATTTAATGACTCATGCATGCTAACTTTGAATATGAAGGCATCACATTCAACATAGGGAAAAAGGTCACAAATACCTTGAAAATATGCATTCTTATGTATAAACGGATGATACTCAAATGAACACTCTGACTTGTACTCACACATGTCATCAACATCAAAATCTGAAGCTAATCCACAATCTTCAGATGGTTCTTCACAATCAGCAAATAGATTAGTCTTCACATTAGAGAGTTCATCATAAAACTCATTGCAAGGTGCATACTGATTTTCAAAAACAACTTCGTCAAACACCTTGTCACCTATCTCATTAGATGCAACATAATTATTAGTTTCACTATCAAACTCAGAAGAAGAACATTCTAATCTCTTATAGCAGTAAGACAAAGTATCATCATCAAACTCATTCTCAACTAAATCTGAATTTTCCATGTGCTCTTCAAACAAAGGATTGATAACTCCATGCAATGATCCTCTTTGAACATTTTGACAAAATATGGGCTGATCATCATCAGGATTCTCATCATATAAAGTGTTAGTATATACTTTAACACCATTACCCATCTCATTTTCATGGAGACTTTTAGCATGTGAAGAAAAATCAGAACTGCATGTGGACTCACTTTCTACTCCATCAACGAAGCATGTAGAATATAAATCAAGGTTACTTTCATTGTCTTCATGTAGGTGATTCAAATGTCTTGCAAACTTGTCATTATTTATCTTACCAATAGGTGTTGATGCATTAACCTTAGGATCACTCATATACTGATCATCACTGCATTCATTCTCAAGACATTCATCTACACAATTAGGTAATCCATTCCTATAAACAATTTCTTTATCCTCGTATTGTGTAGACAACTCTTCATAGCTTTCAACATCTAGCTGACTTGTATAACTCTGAATTGGAAATTCACTTTTAGATTTAGAAATAGAACTCATACCTTTATTGACATAAGAATACTCACTCCTGTCATTGTTTTCTTCTTCCCAACTTGCATCTAATTCATATGAAGATGAACATACACTATGACTGTCCTCTCTTTGGCTCAAGTGATAACTCTCATCATCAGCTTCATATGACACCTCTTGATAATACATCAGATTAGTAACTTTATTATCATCATTTGAAACATGAATTTCAACTTCTTCATACTCACATAGAGATGACTGTCTTTCAAATTCAGATTTAATAACATTCTCAACATGATGCAATCTCTCAATAAGATAATTCATTTCTTGCCTATACTGCTGATCAAGAAAATCCATCTCTAGTGCTGAAACATTATCAACACATGAGCTTAGTTATTCTAATTGTGACTGAGATGAGTGTGACTTACATTCTTCATCCTGTGTTGTATCTCTATGACATGTTGGATCAGCAACATTAAACTCATGATCATAGAGATAACTCTTAGCCTCCTTACTTGCACAAAACTGAGATATAGGTGCGGCAACCTCAAACTTTGAAGTGTTAGATACATTATCATACATATAATCATCATGAGAAGAACTTGCTATTGTAACTAGTGTTTGATCCATAAAATCAACATAATGTTGAACCTTATCAAAGTCTGAAATATTACTCACTATTGTAGTATCATGAACATGTGTATTTCTATTTGCAACTAGACTAACCTTCCTTATACACACATTTTGATTTAAATTCTCAATCTGATTAAAACCTATAGCAGGAGTGTTAACATTCTGATTTGAGACTAAAACATCTACACCACACTCATCCTTTCTTTCAAACACATTATACTGGCAATCATTCATAGCAAAATGACCTCTAGTCAATCCATACTTCAAATTATTTTCAATATCCCTAGCAGTCATAAAAGCCTGATACAATGTCTGTGGTTCTTTATCCCTTAGTAGATAATTCATTTTCTTGTCAAATGCATCAAAGTACATTGCTAAACACATTTGATCGTCAAGTCTATAACTCTCAGGGATTTCATTCAAAACTTTTGCAAATCTAATGTTAAATTGAGGGACAAGTTCATCACTCTCAATGTGAATCTTCAAGAACTTATCATAAGAATCAGATATGCTTACTCATTCTCCAAATTGCTCCATGAATGCATAATGCAACTCACTCCAAGATGAAATGGAACACACTAGTAGAAAAGAAAACCAGTTTCTAGCATCACCTTCCAAGGTTTGAACAAATAACTTCATGTGCATGTCCTCATGAGAAATTTCATAGTCACCCATCAAATCACTGAATATCTGAGTATGATGACTAGCTGAAACATGATGGTCTCCTCTAAACTTGGGAAATTTATTTCAGACATCATTAGGAATGACATTCGAGAAACCATGAATACCATTGAAACTTAATGGCATATATCTCTTGGTAGAAATGGATCTAGGAACTTTACTAACTGGCTACATACTAGGTGAAATAAAACTTGACATTCTTTCCAAAATATGAAACTCATTCACCCATAATAAATTTTGATTTACAACTTGTAGGAGATCTACACAACCTTCTACCAAATCAACACTTCAAACTATACACTTCACAAACTAATCATAACAAGCTGAAACTAATCCAGTGAAATGTATAAAACCTTAAGACTATTCTCCTCTTCTCAGTGCTGAAACTTCACTTGATAGAGAGCACATATGTAAAACTTACTTTCTTTCATGACAAGAAAACATTATAAAAATGAAATACCTCAAGTTTTGTTGCATGAAAACACTAATCTGATGGTTGGCCTAGTGTTGATCTCAATTCCTCACACCACTGATCATATCCTTTGTAGAGTCACCATCTCCTTGAAGAGAACTAAATGGAATCACTAATGTGATTCATTTTTTCATTCAACAATCTTATGACAACAGATCAAACAACACTTCTAAACTTATTGGTCAGAAACTTAGATAGATCTCTCTTCTTGTTTTAAAAAATTTGGCACAACTTACAGATCTGCATTACTAGGCTGAAAACTTTTGAAAACATTTATATAACTGATCTACACTAGTATAGAGATCCTTTAGAGAGTTTCCACTCAAAAATGTGAGAAAGATTTTAAACACAAGATTTATGACATGAAAAATTTGAACTGGATTTTCACTTTGAAAAACTTTGCAAATCTTTAAACACTTAGAAGAGAGAAACAATTGTTAAACAATTATGACTTTGAAATTACAATAGTACTTTGGAAATAACAACTAGCTGAATTGACTAAAGATCAACACCTTTTAGCAATACAATTCACATTCAACCTCAAAGTTACTATTGTAAATGCATAAAACTTCACTAGAGCACATCATTTGGAGTAAGAAAACTGAAAAGAACATTAGAGAACTTACTGCTGAAACTTTTTAATACACTTCTCCTATTGTATTGTATCTCTTCTTTTCAAATTCTCAAGGTTTGTCTTAAATCTGATTCAATATAGTCCCCAACAGAGTCACCATTTTGTTCGTGTTTGAAAATGCTAGAGGGTTTTCAATTATCCCACTAGGAAATTGACATATCTAGGGCAGCTAACTCCCATTTTCAACATGCCATTTCTGACCACAGGCCAACTCTAAGGCATGACCCTTCTTCTACTTCAGGCTCTGCTAAACCTAGGTAGGTAGACCTCAGATTCAAATGATACCATACTGGTGCAAAAACATATTCCTAAATCTCTTAAGCAGATGAAAACCCTTATATCTCCTAGTAACTCATGAAACAACATACATCTACAGTAGCTAAATGCAAAACTATGAATCTCATAAGCTAATTGAGGGTTAAACATTTAGGTCCTTCAACATGAAAGGGAAACAACATTTGATTAATAATATTGAATTCAACAAACCCTTAGATATGTAGTAGTAAGACTTTAATGATCTTGTAACTAACCAGTGCCTAATCCATTGGGAAAATCCATGAATCAAATGCATACATATAGATATCTGATACATATTTGCATCTTTAGCTATACGATCTATCCATTCACCTTGTAAATAGACATCCATGTTCAATCTAAATCTCATTCTTACATGATATCCTTCTCAATAAACTTGCAACCTTGTTGATTCCCTAAAGCATTTACATAACTCCTTGAGTCATAAGCAACAATAAAACAACATATAGCCTTAAGGGACTGCAACTATGACCTAAGCTCTTTGTTCAAAGATCATAAAACATTGGATATTCACTGAGACTGGAGACAAGAATCAGAATGAAACTAACGAAATTCCTCTACTCTTTGTATCATTTCCTTGAAATTATACAGTCATATGCATGAAAATGAAAACATGGAAATACCTAATAGATTTGAACTATATGTATTAACCTGCACTACTACTGTTCATACAAGCGAAATTTTTGAAAAAAATCTGGTATCACAGTATGGGAACACATCAAAACTAGATCCAAGACCTGGTATCCCAGTAGTGAGTGGTTTTTCTCCAAAGGCTGGAACCAACTGGTTTCACAGTGACAAAAATTGGAACACATATAATGAGAAAGAAAGAGATAGATATAGGAAGAAGAAAATCATGGATTTGATCAGGAAATGACAAGTGTCTACTCAGAATTCCTTCAAAAAAAGATGAAAAAGCCTCTCTCTACCTTCTCTCTGTAACTAGTGAATCAAATCCTTTCATTTTGGCTTTAAAAGGCATCAAATATCTCAGAAACTTCATGATAAAATATCATAACTAATTCTGAAGTAAAAGTGAACTCAAGGTAAAAGGTAAAAATCAGTTGAAATGGCCTCAAGAATACAAGAAAATTGATTAAAATTGATTTTCTTCACTTTTACACTTCACCAAGCCTTTATATCTGCCTCATGACCAATTCTAATGATCATTGATCAAAATTGCTTGTTCTAGTGAGAACGCCCCAAAATTCAGAAATTGCCTTATAGCTCAAACTGCTGAGCACCTATGCAAAAACTGACTTCAAAATCAAAAATTCATCTCTTCCTGGTTCTGACAGTATATAACATTTCTATATTTGCCTCTTAGAAACCCCCTGAAAGCCAATTTGAAAAATACCCTCTTGCAACACAGCTTCAAGTTTGCACTTTGAAATTTAAAATAAAAATTTAAATCAAACTAAAGTTTTCACTTTAGATTAAATTCCCTTTTGATTTAAATTTATACTGGTCAACCCATTTTTTAAAAAATAATTTTAAAATGAGATTTATTTTTTTTTAAATCATTTTTAGTTTTTCCACCCCCTTCAAATTTTGGGTCAACCCAAGTTTGACCAAGCCACATGTCGCTCTATGATTTGCATGTATAACCACCCCGTCACCACCCTGCTCCTGAGTGCCACATCACCATCTTCAGGACCCACTTAGCATGTGTCATCACCACATCAATCTTTTCCATGTCGCTATGGTAAATCTTGTGCATCTTCTATTTGGCGACATAGTGACAATTGCACAATGAGGACACGTGTCAACATCTCCTTCCTTCTAAACTTGTTTGTCTTTGTTAGATCTCTGAGTTTTTCTAGCAACTCGCTATGTTGCTAGTCGAAAATCCTAGATTTTTTGACTAGCAAGGTAGTGAGGTGCCATATTTTTAGTTTTTCAACAACCTACAACTTGCTGATGTCACCTCTTTTTCATGTGTTCATTTGTTCAAAATTTATCATCAATCGTCACCTAGCTAGCCATGTGGGTGGGCCCCTTCCTCCAGGGCTGTGACTTCAAAAGTCTCCTATCTTAAAAACACATTCTTATCGTATGTTTATCTATTTAAACATTCAAAAATCTCCTTATCTAGTGCATGTGGGATTAAAGTTTCATAACAACCTGGTGTGAATCAACCAATTTCATTTGAACCAAAGGCATGAGAATAAATTTGTGAATGGATTGTGTTCCCGTGTTTTGCATACATATCTATGAGGGGATTTGTAGCTACAATGTCAGATAAATACCCACTTTTGATTAACTTCTGATTGACCTCCATACCTTGATCCAAACTCCCATCTGGGCACACATTAGTAGAATGCTTGCCAAGGTTTTGGCACTTGGATTCTCCCTTGATAATTGCATTTTCTTAAACATCTCCATGACTTTCTTATAGGATCCCTTTTGCACATATCTCGTAATCATGGTAGTCCATGAGACGATGTCTAGTTGAGTGATGAGGTCAAAAACTTGGCAAGCATCCACCAAACTTACCAATTTATCATACATGTTGATGAGTGTGTTTTCTAAAATGCAAGAGATGTGAATGTAAAAGAATTATAATTGATGTGAGAGTGAATTTTCTTTCTCTCTGAAAGTTCTTCATTGACCATGCATGAGTTCTTTGCAAGCTAAAGTTTCCTTGCAATTGGATTGGGTTTTGTTTTAAACTACCCTGCCTCCTTTGACGTCTCCTTTGTTTTAACTAGTGCTCATTCTGTGCTTTTAGAGGGGCTTCTTTTTGATGGATGGCTTCCTTGTATTTATACATGACATTTTCAATTGTTGCATTGATAACTTCTTCCTTTGGCATGGCTTGTTCCTTCAAAATTGCAGACTTTCTTTTACTTGGCATGAGACTTGCATGGTCTGCCTCTATTACTTCTATGTGGAAGGGTTGTTGATTTCCTCCTGGAAGGCAGTGCACCTGCATGTTCCTTTGGTTGCTCATGTCTTCAAACTCTAATGGCATCCTCTCCTTAACACTGAAGGCTCTATTTTATATGCTAACTCACACCTCTGTCGTTGCTGCTTCTAGTTGCTTCAACAACTTCCCAAGTGTCCTCTCCTAAAATCTCGTAGAATTTTTGGAAGAACAAGGCCTAGAATCTACCTGTTCCTAGGAACTTGAAAAAATTGAAACTAAACACCATTATTTTGATTTCTTCCTTCATGAAGGATTGTTTTAAGATTTTGTTACCTTCTTTTGTTATTACTTGGGGAATAGATCTTTTCATGGTGTTTTGAGTGATTAATTTTGAACTCTTGTAATTGTTAAGTATGTTTGTATAATAGTTTACAAATACTTTAGATATTTGTTTTGGATCTTCTATTGTATCTCCTACGCTATTTTTAATTTTAGTTATTCTATTAATGTTTGTATTGTTAAAGGCAAGAGCCTACAACACAATGATAACTTGTGAGTCTCTCATGTGGGAGGTCTTGGGTTCAAATTCAGTTAACACATATAAATAATTAATTAAAATAAATAACAATAATTAATCTATGCTTCAATCATTTACCGATCAAAAAAAATGTTTCTATTGTTAATAGTACTGTTGTGGAGAAATTTAGTGTTACAGTCTCCTCCTAAAAGCCAAGTTTCCCTAGATTTTTTCTTCCATAAGATTTCCTCCTTTGCTAATATATTTTCTTGTTTTGTTAGTAGTTCCTTTTCTTTGTTATATCTTTCTTCATCCATGCCATTTTTTATTACCTCTTCATTAATTTTCTTTACTTCTTCTTTATTATCTATTTTTTCTTTAAAAATATTGTTGAAGATATATTTATTCCATGTTAGGATGTTTTCTTTAGTATTTAATTTTAGATACAAAATAAAATGTTTTGGATCCCTCAAAATCATACTCTGTCCACCATTGCTTGATGTTAACCATAAATTTATCATCAATAAACTATATTTGCTTGCATTTAATAGGATTTCTTATGGGTTTGACTTGTTCTTCTATATCTAATTATACTAGAATGTGATTTGATCTTACATTTGGTAGAATTGTTGAATGTATTGCATAATTGTTCATGAGCAGTTTTTCCTTTTCACAAATTAAGGAATGAAAGGATATATGATTAGAAAAACTATTACACCACAATTTAGTTCTCCTTATAAAATTCTTTTTTTTTAGAGGAACATATCCCTCCTTGAATGATAAGCAATAGCCTCCTTTATTTCCAAAGAATGAAATGAATTGTGATATTTTCACCAAAAAGAGCTAAGGTAGTAAAAACACTTTTCCATTGTTATGAAAAAGCATAATAGAATTATTGTGCTTCAATAATAATCCCTAAGACTTATAAAAATGAACAATGTGGAGTAAAATAAGAGGATTAATTCAATAGAATATAATTTAGTTCACAACCATTCATAGAATAAATAGATAATGACTCATCATAACCAAGACAACATTTATTTAGAAATGAATCAAGATTACTCAAAACCATATGATCTCAAGTCACAAATGATATATCTTCATGAACAAAAATATTTTGTTCATATTCATTCATTCTAGTAAATGACACATCAAAAATTGTTCAAGAAGAACTAGTTTTTAACTAAGTTATGTTTTTCCTTAACAAAAATACCTAGAGTATCGATACCAAGACCATAAAAAATAACAATATATATAGTCACTTAGGGCTCTCAAAATGGTTTTAAAACTAATTCGATATAGAGTTATTAAATTTTTAGGTTTTAACAAAATAGAGATAACTTAGATATTTAAAATAACTAATGGTCGTAGCCCCTAGTTGTAAGTTAGTTTCTTGTTGCATTGACCAAATTAGTCGATTGTCCCTATTCCATAGATGCATTACCACGTGCCTCTTTCCATTATTTATAAGAAACCTTGAATTTAAAAACCTCTTTTTGTTATGGAATTCCCAATTGTTTTGTCCTCAACTGCCAGATAGTGATCACTCTATAAACATGTTCTAGCTTTTTGTTTTGCATCACTAGATGATCATCACTAATTATGATCATTAAATCTATTTAGGTTGTAATGGTTAAGTTCAAAATAGAGAGATCTTTGGTGTCCTTCAGGGCTTGTATTTTATCTTGGCATGTTGCCTCAATCTCTTTCAAATATTTATTAGCTTGATCTTTATTACTCAAGATTTTTAGATTGATGCATTTCACATAATTGTCTAGAATCTTCTTTAAACATTATAACTCTTTGAAAAGTTCTTAGAATTCATCAAAGAATTGTTCAAATACCATATTTCTCCATTCCAAGTTACTTCTAGCATGTACAAAAAATCTATGTTTATGTTTGGGCTCTATTTTTTTGTCAGAAACTTATCTGTCGCATATTTCTTGACTTTGGTTATATGAATGATGACTTCATCCCATTTTTCTTTCTCCTCAATCCAAGCACTTAGTTTTCATACAAGAGACCATAGATTCAATCCAATCATTGAATACCTAGGAGACTAACCTATCTCATTTTAGTTGGTAAATATATTAATCATTAACAGGGAGGTCATATCAACCATGGAGATGGCTTGAGGTTTAACTTATGTTTCAACATTCTATTAAGTGTGAATATATTTTTCTAGTAGATGAATGGATTTCTTTAGTTCTTTCTTCTCTTTCCAATCTTTCCAAATGTGATGGGTGACCCTTACATGGCCTACATCTAGAATCTTCATATCAACAACTCTATATGCTAGTCCAAGGACTTTCTTCTCTACTGTGTAATCTTGGGGTGTAATGGCATCTAAATTATTATCCTTAGGATGCTTATAAACATCATCCACCCAATTCACTATATGCCCATCAACCTCGAGCATGGTTTCTATTTTTGGATTTTTGGCCTTAGGGGTTCTACCCAAGCATTTTCTAACCATGTCTTCCACTGAGATATTTATGAGCACTATGCTTCTCTTCTTTTTCACTAACAAGTCAAACCAATTTGGTGTAAAGGAAGTGATTTTGGATGAAGGAGTTTTTGAAATAGGGAAAGTTTCTATGGCTAAAGAACCTATAGCAATGAAACTACTTACTATTTGTTGGTTACTTTGGTCTACAAATTTTAGCATTTCTTCTTTTGTAAGATTAAGCTAATGTCTCAACTTTAATTGGTTTTGCACTATGATTCACCACAGTAGCTCTTTCGACTTCTTCTTTAATTTTGTGGGAATGGGTTTTCTTTGTTGAACATGAAGGTTGAACTAGACTTTGAACTTTTCGTTTGACTTTAGCTTCAAGGTTCAAAAAACCTATAGAGGAAAATGTGAACAATTTATCAATACTATGGAAAGAAAGAGTTGATTTAGAGATGGTGGGAAGCTCTTTCAAATGTTATTCTAAGACTCTTGTCTTAGATTTCTTTCTCTCTTTTAACTAACTCTTTATTATCTCAATGACCAAATCAGATCTAACTTGGAGATCATCTTCTTTAGGTGAATCCTAATCTATCTTTGGTAGGGGAAAAGGTTTGACCTAAGCTACATAGAAAGGATCAACCACTTCTTCATCTTTATAATCTTTCATACCCTTGATATTTATTTGTAGTTTAAACTATTTTATTTGTTTCAAGGTGAGTCTACACCACCATATTTTCCTTGCTTCATAATCATCCTCATAGTCAGCACAGTCTTCCAAATGAGGAACATGAGAAAATGAGGGTTGCAACTCAAATAGTGGTTGAGAAAAATCATTTCTATCAAAACCAAAATGAGTAGAATAGACTTCTAGGTTCATTATTTTTAACTCCACCTCTAGACAAAAAGCATCTTAAATTCTCTTGCATTGATAATGGTTGAGTTCTATAGAAAAAGTACAACCAAAACCCTTCCTAGATTTGTAACTCTTATCAACCTCTGCCACACGTCTACAAACTTCAATCATAACATAATGATCTAGGTAGTAGTTGGGAAACTTAAGAGGTTTACCTTAATAATCACCCACCCAAATATATGTAAGTTTAGGGAATCAAGTAAAGAAATAGTCATAGATAGAGATGAATTATGTCTCTTCTTTAGTCGACCTCCTCTATTCTTTACCCTACCACTCAAATACTAGTTTAGCAAGGAAATTATTGTGCACCCTTTTGAAATCAATTGTATTGTTCTCTTTCTACAAAGAAGGAAAATAGTCATATATGGGCATATCATTAACCCATAGGGCATGAAGCAATCTGACCCACTCTTTTCAACATGCTAGGATGTAGAACAAGTATGAAGTCATGTAAAAACCAAAGACTCCAAATTCTTGGGAAATTTCATCATGTAGTTAGTCTACTGCAATTTTTTCCCAATAAATACACTTCCCATCACTTAGGAAATCTTGAACAAAGAAATACATCCAATTTTCCCAATGAAAGGCATTTGTATTTCCCTTTACCCTGTATAGAAGGGTGATCATGTTTTTTATTTTAGGTATCATGTGCTCTCTGGTCAAGAGATTTTGAAGATGAGAACCTCCTTTCTTAGGCTTGAGTAGCCAATTTTTTCTTATGGCATTGTTGAATGTGTTGGGGTCTAATGCAAGTTTGGAGTCTGAGAGACCAATAATCCAAGTTTCATATTCTTCATGTGTTAGAATCCTCAAGGAACCCATGATCATAAGCCTATTCACATATACAAAAACTTCACCTAGGTATGTCCTAATACACCTCTTGGTGGCATCATACCTATTTCTACATTTTAAAACAAGTTCAAGGCAAAGAACTGCTTCTGGAAAACATGTGTGTCATGCCCAAAAATTAGGACAAACCACACCAACATTTTTTGAAGACTACAATGGAGCTACACACACACATAAATAATAGAAGAATTTTGGATAGATTAACAATAAAATAATGCTTAAGAGCTTTCAAGTTTGTACTACTATATTTCAATGTGTTTAGGGTTTCACTTTCTAGTTGATGTTTACTAACTAAATTATAGTTTGATGATGAGGCTAATGTAGCCTGAAGTATTTCATTTTTGTTCTCTAGGTTTAACATAGCATCAAAATTAATTTAATGTATTACTATAATGCACAAGTTATTTGCAACAATATTCCTTAATGATTTTTGATAAGCCTTATATCCCATTGTTACATGAACATTCGATACTCAGGTTAAAGGGATCCATTATTTAATTTTGATAGTCTAGTTTACATATTAAAATAATATGCATGAAATGGATCCACATAATTAGACTCTAAGCTTATGGAAATACCATAACTAACCAAATTAAATAATGCATTAAAAAAAAAATATAGTAGTAGTTTAAAGTACATATAAAATAATATATAAAAACATATATTAGTTTATATATAAGATAACAATTTAACTATGGACAAAACAATGTCTATATTAAATAACATAGATACCAAAATTTAATCAACATATTAGAAGTCCCCATGTATTTTATATTAAGTAGCTACCTTAAAATACTAACTACAAAAAGTTATACATATTACTAACCAAAAAAAATTAAATAAATGCAACTATAATCTAGCAAATTTGACTTACTTGTAAACTAATTTAATTTACTCACCAATTAAATGAATTTACTCACAACTAACTTAGTAAATTTACTTACAAATTAATTTAATTTATTTACTAATCAAATAAATTTACTCAAGATAATTTAATTGACTTACTAATTGAATAAACTTACTTACAATCTAATTGATTTATTTACCAATTAAATGAACTTACATTCAAGCTAATTTAATTTACATACTAAGAAAATAAATTTACTTGATAAGTAGGACATGATTTCCACTTGATAAGTAGGACATGATTTCCACAGCTAGTCAAATTGTGATGTGAATATCAGGATTTAACTGTGTGATTTTTGAGTCAAACTCGATGACCCATGTTTCATGAGTAGTGATTCAACATGAATCCATCTCTCATGAGAATAAATGGAACACTTAGCACTCATTGGATCTAGGTGATGCTCACAGGGGTGAAGCATCGGGACTTCCCGGGAGGTCACCCATCCCAGTACTACTCCAGCCTGAGCGCGCTTAACTACAGAGTTTCCTCCACAATTAAACCCAAAGCTTGAAACCCCATTTGCAAAACCTTCACCAAGTGTTGTGCCTTATGAACCATTCATTAGAAAGCCCCTTAAGCTCATCAATTGATAAGTAGGACATGATTTCCACAGCTAGTCAAATTGTGATGTGAATATTAGGATTTAACTGTGTGATTTTTGAGTCAAACTCGATGACCCATGTTTCATGAGTAGTGATTCAACATGAATCCATCTCTCATGAGAATAAATGGAACACTTAGCACTCATTGGATCTAGCTGATGCTCACAGGGGTGAAGCACCGGGACTTCCCGGGAGGTCACCCATCCCAGTACTACTCCAGCCTGAGCACGCTTAACTACAGAGTTTCCTCCACAATTAAACCCAAAGCTTGCAACCCCATTTGCAAAACCTTCACCAAGTGTTGTGCCTTATGAACCATTCATTAGAAAGCCCCTTAAGCTCATCAATTGATAAGTAGGACATGATTTCCACAGCTAGTCAAATTGTGATGTGAATATCAGGATTTAACTGTGTGATTTTTGAGTCAAACTCGATGACCTATGTTTCATGAGTAGTGATTCAACATGAATCCATCTCTCATGAGAATAAATGGAACACTTAGCACTCATTGGATCTAGGTGATGCTCACAGGGGTGAAGCATCGGGACTTCCCGAGAGGTCACCCATCCTAGTACTACTCCAGCCTGAGCGCGCTTAACTACAGAGTTTCCTCCACAATTAAACCCAAAGCTTGCAACCCCATTTGCAAAACCTTCACCAAGTGTTGTGCCTTATGAACCATTCATTAGAAAGCCCCTTAAGCTCATCAATTGATAAGTAGGACATGATTTCCACAGCTAGTCAAATTGTGATGTGAATATCAGGATTTAACTGTGTGATTTTTGAGTCAAACTCGATGACCCATGTTTCATGAGTAGTGATTCAACATGAATCCATCTCTCATGAGAATAAATGGAACACTTAGCACCCATCTCTCATGAGAATAAATGAAACTCTGTAGTTAAGCGCGCTTAGGCTGGAGTAGTACTGGGATGGGTGACCTCCCGGGAAGTCCCAGTGCTTCACCCCTGTGAGCATCACCTAGATTCAATGAGTGCTAAGTGTTCCATTTATTCTCATGAGAGATGGATTCATGTTGAATCACTACTCATGAAACATGGGTCATCGAGTTTGACTCAAAAATCACACAGTTAAATCCTGATATTCACATCACAATTTGACTAGCTGTGGAAATCATATCCTACTTATCAATTGATGAGCTTAAGGGGCTTTCTAATGAATGGTTCATAAGGCACAACACTTGGTGAAGGTTTTGCAAATGGGGTTGCAAGCTTTGGGTTTAATTGTGGAGTAAACTCTGTAGTTAAGCGCGCTCAGGCTGGAGTAGTACTGGGATGGGTGACCTCCCGGAAAGTCCCGGTGCTTCACCCCTGTGAGCATCACCTAGATCCAATGAGTGCTAATTGTTCCATTTATTCTCATGAGAGATGGATTCATGTTGAATCACTACTCATGAAACATGGGTCATCGAGTTTGACTCAAAAATCACATAGTTAAATCCTGATATTCACATCACAATTTGACTAGCTGTGGAAATCATGTCCTACTCATCAATTGATGAGCTTAAGGGGCTTTCTAATGAATGGTTCCTAAGGCACAACACTTGGTGAAGGTTTTGCAAATGGGGTTGCAAGCTTTGGGTTTAATTGTGGAGGAAACTCTGTAGTTAAGCGCGCTCAGGCTGGAGTAGTACTGGGATGGGTGACCTCCCGGGAAGTCCCGGTGCTTCACCCCTGTGAGCATCACCTAGATCCAATGAGTGCTAAGTGTTCCATTTATTCTCATGAGAGATGGATTCATGTTGAATCACTATTCATGAAACATGGGTCATCGAGTTTGACTCAAAAATCACACAGTTAAATCCTAATATTCACATCACAATTTGACTAGCTGTGGAAATCATGTCCTACTTATCAATTGATGAGCTTAAGGGGCTTTCTAATGAATGGTTCATAAGGCACAACACTTGGTGAAGGTTTTGCAAATGGGGTTGCAAGCTTTGGGTTTAATTGTGGAGGAAACTCTGTAGTTAAGCGCGCTCAGGCTGGAGTAGTACTGGGATGGGTGACCTCTCGGGAAGTCCCGGTGCTTCACCCCTGTGAGCATCACCTAGATCCAATGAGTGCTAAGTGTTCCATTTATTCTCATGAGAGATGGATTCATGTTGAATCACTACTCATGAAACATGGGTCATCGAGTTTGACTCAAAAATCACATAGTTAAATTCTGATATTCACATCACAATTTGACTAGCTGTGGAAATCTGTCCTACTTATCAATTGATGAGCTTAAGGGGCTTTCTAATGAATGGTTCATAAGGCACAACACTTGGTGAAGGTTTTGCAAATGGGGTTGCAAGCTTTGGGTTTAATTGTGGAGGAAACTCTGTAGTTAAGCGCGCTCAGGCTGGAGTAGTACTGGGATGGGTGACCTCCCGGGAAGTCCCGGTGCTTCACCCCTGTGAGCATCACCTAGATCCAATGAGTGCTAAGTGTTCCATTTATTCTCATGAGAGATGGATTCATGTTGAATCACTACTCATGAAACATGGGTCATCGAGTTTGACTCAAAAATCACATAGTTAAATCCTGATATTCACATCACAATTTGACTAGCTGTGGAAATCATGTCCTACTCATCAATTGATGAGCTTAAGGGGCTTTCTAATGAATGGTTCCTAAGGCACAACACTTGGTGAAAGTTTTGCAAATGGGGTTGCAAGCTTTGGGTTTAATTGTGGAGGAAACTCTGTAGTTAAGCGCGCTCAGGCTGGAGTAGTACTGGGATGGGTGACCTCCCGGGAAGTCCCGGTGCTTCACCCCTGTGAGCATCACCTAGATCCAATAAGTGCTAAGTGTTCCATTTATTCTCATGAGAGATGGATTCATGTTGAATCACTACTCATGAAACATGGGTCATCGAGTTTGACTCAAAAATCACACAGTTAAATCCTGATATTCACATCATAAATTTACTTACCAATTTTTTTTGTTTTTTGATGAATAGTCCTTTCCTTATATTAAAAAAATACAATAACATTACATATTCACAAGAAAAGGGGTCAGGGAAAATAGGATCATTCTGCGAGTTAATATGGCCAAAGGCTAGATATCAACAATTCATCAAAAAACTTCAAAAAACATAAAAATCCTCAAGCTATCAATGCAGCACTAGTTGGAGGAGGAGGATCCTTATCATCAGAGCCCCACTCGAGGGTGGGGTAAGTAGATGGCTTAAGGGGAGCCCATCTATGGTCAATAGAAGCAGCTTTATCCTCATATTTCTCTCCCTCAGGCCTGGGAGGAGAAATGGCTATGTCTATCAAGGGAAACAACCACTTGGGGTCTGAGTGTGCAGAGGGCCAACTGATAGCAGGAGTACTAGGAGGATCCATTGGTAACCACCCTAAACCACTCCTTTAAGGAGGCAAGGCAGAGTGGTGCTAACCACCAGATCCTCCAAAAGAGTTGTGCTAACCAAAAGCACCACCATTGGGAGAGCAGTGTGGCTAAGAGTGAGGCATGTGTGAGCAATGGGCAGAACTACTACATCCACAACAATGACCACAAGGAGTAGAATGGTCATCAAAGGCCAAATTCAGTGGAACATGACCTATTGTACAGGGGGCATTTCCCCAATGAGCCAAAAGCTCTTGTAAGTGAGCCACCTCCAAAGCCACTTTATCTGTTTGTACTTGAATTTGTAACATGAAATTGTTATAAATAGATGCTTTAACGTACATAGCAACATTAATGTCAAGTGTGTTGTTAGCATAAATAACTACATTATGATATTTCCAAATAGTAAATAAGATCTCCAATCTGAAAACATGCCATATCTAGGCGTAGTTGAAGGGTATTTGAGTATTGTCACCCAGAACAACCATATGCCAAGAAAAAGGTTCTAGGTGGAAGGGGTAAAAGAGATCATGGATCCATCACTAGTAACACTGACCTTGTCTACAGAACTAAAAAATGTGCAAAAATTTCTTTAGTTGACCACAAAAAGGGCAATAGGGGTCAAGAACACCCAGGTGCCATAGCCAAGGGCCCAAAGGCAAGCCCTAGAAAAGAATACACTAGGCAAAATGCACAATTTTAGGTTTCGTAATGGCTTGCCACACAATGTAGAACCTAACACTCCAAGTATAGTGAGAAGATTACAAATGCCATCATTGGTTACAAACTATTTTAGTTTACTTACTAATTAATCTATTTTCCTAAATTAATATTTAAATGCCACACATACTAATATTATTTATTTACTAATTACATAATCATATTTCTAACTTTATTACATGTATTTACTAACTAATAATAAGAAATAAACTTTACTACTCTTGTATGCATATACTAATTAAATTTAAATTCTTCTTAATGTGAATTCATTTACTAATTACCCTATCATATTCAACTCCCTACCCTACTAACATATTTACCTTTCTATTCTACTTTACTCTACCCCAATCCCTAATATGCCAAGTGGGGTCTTAAATGCCAAGTGGGTGGCTACATGTTGTGAGTTCAGATTTGATGGTTTGTAGGTTGCATTTTTAAAAATGCAAAACTTTAAGCAAGAAAAGGGTGAGGGGCCCACTCCAAACCAAGGGTCCCTTCACAAAAAGGTTTGTATTAACTTTTTTTCAAACAATCTTGACTTTTTTTGGAAATTTGAATGGGTTATGGAGAGGGGATGGAGTGGGACCTATGGGCGATTTTCTACATAGCAATATATTTGCACCCTACTAAAAAATATGTTTTTGAAATAAAAAGTGATAAAAAACAAGGGGGTTAGCCCTTACAACCAAAAAGCTAGTAACCAACACATTACCAACAAAGACCAACTGAGGACCTTAACAAATTAAACTAAAGTTCCACTTAACCATAGTAAAACTAATGCATGATACCAACCAACATAATACTATGAACAAAATCATCTAAACTATAGTAGCAGTCTAATAAGTCTATCAAACTATGAGAGTTCATCATAAAAATTGTTGATATAACCATGCCAACCTAAGTCTGAGCAACAATTGAAATCAAGAAAAATCATAAACAACATATGAACATAAAAACATGGATCTGAGGATCCCCAGAATCTAAAAAACTTAATTAACAATTTTCTCCTTTCCCTTCATAACCAATAGAATCTGAGCCTAGTCATCAGCAAGGAATTTAAAGAGGAGCTTATGATCCTCCATATCCATTCTAGTATCCTCCTCCTAAGCCAGTAGGTGGAGGGTAGTGGAAACAACATGGGTGACCTTAAGGGAAAATTTAGAGAAAGGGAAGAACCCTCTTTTCCAATTTGGCATATGCCTCTAATTGCTCCTCAATCTCTTCCTTATTATCCACTTCCACCTTTTTAGCTTCCTCTTTAGCATTTTGTGCCTAGTTATCATCTTGCAAAACCCTTCAGTTAGTAAAAACCTTAAATTTTTCTTTGGCCAATGAGGAGATAGTGATGGGGGTAGTGTCCGCTTTGCTACTATCCTCATAGAAGGTGATGGGCTAAAGGGTAAAGTTGGAAAAAGCATTGGTAGTATTTGTGGTTGTAGCATTGCTAGCTAACACTTGTGTATTATCAACATACAACTAGGCATTTTCAATAGAATTATCTATCAAGTTAACACTTTTTTCTACCTCCTCCTTTCCTTATTCACCTTTAGAATCCTCCTCCTCCCTTTCTTCTTCATTAATTTGTGTGCTCTCTTCTTCAGCCTCCTCAACCCTGAACCTGTTGGATTTTTGTTTGTGCTTTGAGTAGGATTGGACAATTCTCCCAAGCCTTCTCCTAGCCTTTCCCTCAGCCTCCTCCTCTGAGTCCTCCTCTTCCACCACCACAGGTTATTCCATTTTAATTTTTTTACTACCCTTTTATTCCCCAAAAGTATTAGGTTTTTTCTTTTTCTTATTTTCATGGCTTAGGGAGGGTCACAAGGTATGATTTTTTGTTCCAGTACTATGCTTGGGAGTAGATTTTGTTGGTGGCACTAGTTGTCAACCACCACCACTGTAGGCAGACAAAGGGCAAGGTGGAATTGATACAAGCAAAAGATAAGGCTTTGGTGGATAATGGTAAAGTTTTTCCCTTTGTTTCTCTTCTCCCTAACATCACTAACCATATCTTCAAGAGAATGCAATAGAAAAAATGGGATAGAAATAAAATCCCTAATCCTAAAATAATTGAACGAAGGGAAATGATAGTAGTAGAAAATGATGAAGCTATCCTCTAGCATTAGATATTTCATAAGAACTGGGCACACATCATCCCATGGATCTGGAAGTTTTTCCCTCTTAAATCTTCCTCTATAGTGCACTGGTTCCACACCATCAGCAAAAAAATTGTTCATACTAGCCTCATCCACAGTTTTAGTGACCTTCTTCCATTTCTTTCCTCTCATTGAAAGACCAAGAGCCATGGCTATCACTTCCTCATTCACTTGAAAAGTGATTCCATTAATGGTGACCTTGCAGTCATTCCACCCATTGACAAACTGAAGGGCACAATTCTCATCCTACCCTACCATCGACTGCATGTAGGGAAAAAAGCCCCCCTCCTTCAACAAAAAATAGGTGGCCATCCTATCTTTGAAGTTCTTCATTTTTATGGGCTCTAGCCTATCCAAGTCTACTCCCATATCTATTCCACCAATTTCCCATTCCCCCACTTTAGTCATGCACATCTAAACCTCCTTGTCTGAGAAAGCACTACACCTACAATTAACCTTGAGGCTTTCAATAATGAGCAAAAAAGTTTTACAGGCCTATGCTTGATAAGCTTCAAAATCCCATGCAAATTCATTATGAGGTTCGTGATTGTATAGTATCATAATTTTAACACCCCAAAAATCTTTGACAATCTGATAAATGATATCATTCATACTTTTAAATGGGGAGAAATATGAATTCTATGATGGGTTTACCATAATGATGAAGTGGCATTCCTCTTAATTTCCATTCACTCATATTTCCATTTGTATACATCTCCTCATTTCCCTAAAACCTTCCTTAATTTTAGTAGACTTTGACTCACACTTGCCAAATTTGGCCCCATCCTTAAATGTTATAGACATTATTACATTATACTCCCTCTACTTTCCTTTCTTATCAATGACTTAATGTCTTCATTAAGATTCTCCATATTCCTCTAGTACATGAATGCCATAGCTTTAAACCCCATGGTAGTCATCACATTAGCCACCTTATTTCCTTCCCTATAGATGTGTTGTAAGTGGACTCTTTCCATCCCATCTAAATTATGCCTAATATCTATAACTATGGTAGAGATATTCCATCCTAATTGGGACATCCCATTAGCTAGATCAATGATTAATTTGGAGTCCCCTTCTATTTTTATTTCCTTAAGTTGCATTTCACTAATCAGCTGCAGCCCCCAAAATAAAGCCATTGCCTCAGTTAGATTACTACTTACATTTCCCACCTTGCCAGCATAGACTAATAGTTTATCACCCTTCCTATCCCACAACACTCCACCTACCTCCAATACCTCCTCTAGTAGCACCATTGAAATTTAGTAGCTTCAATTATCCCCATGAGAAGATGACACATCTAGGGGAAGCTAACTCCCATTATCAACATATAATTTCTAACACAAGGCCAACTATAAGGCATGACCCTTCTTCTACTTCAAGCTCTGCTAAACCTAGGTGGGTGGACTTGAGATTCAATTGATACCATATCAGTGCAAAAACATATCCTTGAATCTATTAAGCAGATGAAACCCTTATATCTCCTAATAACTCATGAAATGACACAGATCTGTAGTAGCTAAATGCAGATCTAGAATATTCACAAGCTGAGTGAGGGTATAACATCTAGGTCCTTTATCATAAAATGGAAAGAACATTTAATTAATCATGTTGAATTCAAAAAAACCCTCAAATATGCAGTAGTAATGATCTTGTAGTTGATCAATGCCTTAACCATTGGGAAAATCCATGAGTCAAATGCACACATATGGATATCTAGTACTTTTTTATATACTCAGACATCTGATCTATATATTAACTTGTAAATAGACATCAATGCTCAAATTAAATCCCATTCTTACATGATATCCCCATCAATAAACTTGCATCCCTATTGATTCCCTAAAGCATTTACACAACCTCTTGGGTCATAAGCAAAAATGAATAACATACAACCTTAAGGGACTGCAAATACAACCTAAGCACTATGTGAAAGACTGTAAAACATTGAAAATTATCTAACAAAGGAGACATGATTAAAGATGAAACTCAACCATACGCTATTCTTTGTATTATTTCCTTGAAATTATACTATCATATGCATGAAATGAAAATATAAAAACACCTAACAGATCTGGACTATCTGTATATATCTTCCTAATGTTGTTCATACAAGAGAAATTGCTGAAAAATGGAGGTGGAATCACAGTTCTGGATCCAAAGAAATGGTCTCACAGAATGACTGCAAATTTCCTACCAACAACGGTTTCTCAATAACAAAAAACTAGAACCCTCACAAAGAATGAAAGATAGAAAGATATAGAAGAGAAAGAATTTTTGAATTTGATCTTTACTTGACAAGTGTCCACTTGAAATTCAATCTTCTAGCAACTGAAAACTTCTTCCTTCCTTCTCCTATCTGATCTGATTTGATTTCATCATTAATCTGTAACAAACTTGCAAAATATCCTTGCCTAATGATGAAATCCCTTTACTTGCCAAAATATCTGAAATCTTCATGAAATGCTGAAGGAATCAAACTTTAATTGATTTGAAATTAATTCAATTTGACCCCAACTACATTTTTACTATCTTGTAACCATACTCATGTCATCATTATGCTAGGAATCAATTTTGAACTTCCATACCTGAATACAGTTGCAGAAAAGGAACCTGATAGAAAATCTCATATTGCTCGAATAGACAGATTCTTGTACAAAAACTAACCTCGAAATCAAAAAATTTAGACTTCCATAATTTTGGTGGTATATGATAAGGCATACTTTTCCTTCTAGAACTGCCTAGAATCTCGATTTGAAAAAAATTCCTCCGGTAAGGGACTCAGGGCTAACTGCAACTCTGATTTTAAATTTCAAAAAATTTAAAATTCCCTAAGGTTCAAACTTCATATTAAAGACCCTTTTAAATTTAAAATGAATATGCACTGGCATCCATTTTGCATAAAACATTTTAAGAGTCATTTTTTAATTGCCTTCACAGCTTCCTTGCCCTTTGAATCCGAGGTCAAACCTCTGTTGATCGAATGACACGTGTCACTTTCTAATTCACTCCTTCAATGCACAATCATTGCCTAGTCACTCATGCCACATCATCATTGCTACATCACTATATTAGCTTCCTTGCAACTCTTCCATAACGAGTTAATGAAAGCCATTAGATCGGCCACATGGCACAATCTGGTGCGCTCCTGACATTTGCCTGTCACATCATCATCTGCCTTGCAACTCACTACCACATGTCACATGTTGACTCGTTGATGGCACTATAAAGAGGACCAATGTAGCATTTTGACTCTCACCAAATTTTGCAAATTTTTTGGCTAGTCGCTACCTCACTAACCAAATTTTTTTACCACTTTCTGGTGGCGAGATAGCGAGTCGTCAGATTGTGGACTTTTTCGGTGCCTTCAACCTTTGCTAACATCATCAACTCTATCTACACATTTGTTCAAAATTTAACCTTTGTCACTATCCATACTTCATCATCCGAGACCCACCTCCACAAACTTGGCTTCCAAAAGCCACCATCCCAAAGACAGCTTAGATGTTGAGGGCTATTGCATTTAAAGTCTTAAAAATGTTTGTGCATCCCCAATGTGGGATAATGAGTTTCAATTGTCTTCAGCTTTGTTCTCCATTTTTGTGTCATCTTAGATTGCTTTTTGCATGTATGTGGTGAGCTTGGTGCCTCTACCCTCTCACTTGACTACGTGGAGCTCCTTGTCCTTTTCTTGTGGCTTCCTCTCTGACCTACGGCCTAATCTTCTAAGATGTGGGTAATGACTAGAATCTTCATACTTTGATGGCACGGGGTTTATGATGGGCACCTCCCCTTTTTTTGGCATGCATGGGCACTTCAAAACATGAGACTCCTCTTTTATAACCATTCTGCACTTTGAATATTGCTGCAGGTTTTTGCTCTATTTGGTGTGAATCTTCATCCAATGTGTCTACCCTTAGGAAACACCCTTCACTCTATTTATGTGTTTCTCCTTACTAAATATGTTGCCTCCCCTGTAGCCTAGCACTCTGCCTTAATTGGCTATGGCTTCCATTCAATGAAACAGACTTCCTGCTGTGGCAGCTGCTTTCTTATCTATGATATCATGTGATTTCTCCATGCATGACTTCATTTTCTAGTGTCTGCTCATTTGTTTGGGTGAAAACACTTTTAATAACTTCTTCAAAATCAATTACTACCCTATTTTTTTGTGTGAGGGTCCCCTCTTTTAATGCCGAGTCTTTATATGCCACCTCTTGTGTGGGACTGCTCATAATCTTGAGCTATTTCTTGCTAAGAACTCGCCTTGGGGTGCTCTGTGCCTTTTCCTGTCCGTGGATTCTTGTGGGCTTTTACTTTTGTTCTTTGATGGTGGCTTAATCTTACATTAGCCATGGGTTTGGATGCCTTGGCAACTTTTTCCTTCAGTGTTGGCATCTCTATTCTTTCTTTGCATTAGCGTGAGCTTCATTTAGGAGGAGTGTTCATCATTTAGTGTGGATGGTGCCTTTGACTGCCTGAGGTGTTCTTTTATATGTTGCGAGTCTCTAGAAGATGTTGTTTCTTCTTGTTGACCTGCCTAGAGGTGAGCACTTTTAAAACCTTTTATAACCTGCATTTTGTTTCATGCAGTGATTTGCTTCTAGAATGGCAAATTCCCCTTTTTAAAACTTGATCTTTCCCTCATTGTGTGAGGCTCCCTTGACATGGGTAACTTCCCTACTCCTTTATATAGCAATTTCTATGTTTTTTGCCCTTGTTCTTCTTCATAGTATCTCACTTGGGCTTGCAATAGACATCGTTGCACCTCTAACTTTCTGATGTGCATTACTTGGAGAGGAGAGTTAAGACTTCTTCCTTTTGCATGGACACTATTCTTCATCTTGCTCAATCATGCATTAGAAGCTACAGAACTTGATGGCAAGCTTACTTTAGTTTTGATAGAAAAATTTTATATTTGAAAATTTAGGTACGACATTCATACAATCTGCCAAAAGGACTTTCACACCATCCACTTCCTCAAGTTTTGGAATTATCTCCATTGTAAGTCAATAAATGATATTTCTTAATCGCAATATTTTCCCTTTCTGTTATTGATTAATCAATTACCAAGTCAAATGCATTGAATAAGGATCCAATCCCCTAATTGATTTAGAGAAAATAATGTCATATTGGGTTCAAAGTTCAAAACGCTCTCATGATCTCCACTCACAATCTCTTAGCAATCTGATGCAGATCAGTCGGGCCCCAAGTGGGTCTGACTAAAAAAAAAATTGTTTTTGAACAACTGAACATGCAAACTAATCCCTTGAGCTATTGAACTAATTTGAATCACATTTGATCATTGAATTGTCATTAAAACTCATTTTTCCATTTATCTGCAAATTGCCAAATTGGTGCCAGAAGGTCTGTTGACTGCCTTTGAAAACTGATCCAAACGTTTGACCAAGCTCTAAAAATTGGCACACTGACTTTCTATTTCACAATTTTGCACCCTGTCAGATCTCATCTCATGATAAATTCAACGTCAAAAAATATTAAAGTCGCCTTCTCAGAATCACCTGCATGAAAACACGTCAGAAAACAATAAATTGGGTTCGGAATTGGCTTGGAAAACTAGGAAAATGGATACATGGGAGAACAAAAACTGGGACACTCATTCTTTGTCATGAGGACATTATGGATCTGTGATTTTGACTCATGATGAATAACATGGAAAATTTTGCAAGCATCTAAAACTGTCTACCTAGATTTACAGGACAGGAAACAATGACAACATAAAAAAATTTATGAATGGAATGACCCTGGAAAAGTGTGCAAATAGATTCGTCAAGATTTGAAAACTAGCACACTTGGAGTATTTTTAATATAGAACACAAGGAAGCAAACCATTTGATCTCACCTATCATGGATCAGGAGATATGACATCACGAATAGGGCTACTAACAAATCTACAAATTCAGACACTAGTAAAAGATAGAAATTCCATTTGGAATCACATTTGAAAACTAATCAAATAGATTCATCATAGGCTGAAACTTGAAACATAACAAGTCCCAAATATCTACAATGCAACACAATAGGAATTTCAGCATTTTGATCAACTGGTTAGAAGTTATTACAAGTCAAACAGGGCTTCCCAGAAATGTGTGCAATTTGCAAAGGTGAAAATTTAAATGACCAAATTTGAGGGATTCAAAACCTAGTCAAACAGACTTGAAATGACTCAAAATCCAAAACATAGGCTCTCAGGTATGGACACTAGACATTCTCAAAGTAGCTAATCATGAAACATTTCTGGGTACAAGATATTTAGGTGCAAACATAGCCTCCTATCGCTGTTTGACACTTAACTAAAAATGCAAAATTGAGATTTGCTCAAAACGAGACTTCATAGAATAGTTTGAAATGTCAATTTAACTTCATGGAATAGGTAGACACACTAAATGGAAGGTGTTAGAAACATTGAACACCATGTAGACCTCAAGGGTATAGTCAGGTACAAGCTCACCAAAAAGAATTTATGGGGCTTGATTTCTCAAATTTTTAAAATGTGACTAAAAATGAAGCATGCAATTTTTAGTCCCAACACTAAACCATCCACTAAAAAAAGTTGATCTTAGGAAGAAGATTACAAATCCAAACCTTACTCCACCATGGTGGGTGGGGGTCCTTGCTAGAAAGGTGTTTGTAAGCCAATTTGACTATGAAGCAACCACTTGAAGTTAAGTCCCAGACAATAGTGTCCTCCTAGAATAGAATTGGAGGTCTTTGTGTTCCCAACAACTCTTCCAAGTCCTTTAGTAGATAAATATCCTCCTGAGAGTAAGCATCTTTATAAAGTTTCTTCCATTTCCTCCTATAATCAATATAGTCTTCTACATTCCTTCCCATGTCTACTTTAAGTAACTCCATTACACTTTTGAATATACTGAAGACCAGTGGTTTCCCTCCCAACCAATTGCCTTCCCAAAATCTGATGCTATGACCATTCCCCACTATCCACCTTCTCCCTTCTCTCAATAATCGTCTACTCCTAACAATATTCATCCAGATTTTAGAGCCTCCTGGGAGGTCATCATTGAATAGGTTCCAATTGAAGGGGGAATTCGACAGATATTTAGCTTTCATTATATTACCCCAATTAGTATTTTCTTCACCCAATCTTCGTAAGAAGAGTCTTGTTAAGGTCATGATTTCTTCTTACTCCCAACTCCCTCATTTTCCTTTGGCTTGCACACCTCTTCCCAATTGACTAGACTCAATTTATTTTTCTCTTCAGTTCTTGACCAAAGGAAATTCCTTTGTATTCTCTCAATTCTTTTCACCATGTTTTGGCTAATTTTAAAAAGGGGTAGGTAGTAAATGGGAATGCCCTAGAGAGCTACCGAGAGTAGTTGCAATTTTCCAACATTGCTTAAGATCTTCTCTTTCCATCCTACAAGTTTCTTTTGAATTCTGTCCACTATCATATTCTAGAATTCATTAGTCACTTCTTTAGTAGTTAATAGTAATCCAAGATAAGTATCCAGGAGGTTTTTAGACTGACAACCCAAAATATTCCTTAGCCTCATTTGTAATGGGGCTTTAGTGTTAAAGAAATAAATCTCATTTGTAATGGGGCTTTAGTGTTAAAGAAATAAATCTTACTCTTGTGGTAGTTCACTTGCTGCCCTAAAATTTCTTCATAATTATGCAAAATATTCTTCCATGATTTGGCCTCTATAACTGAGGATTCTCCAAAAAGGAATTTGTCATCTAAAAATTGTTGTAGAACTTCAGTTTCAGTAGTAGTAGTAGGCTTGACCCCTTTGACACAACTAGTATTCACTACTTTAGAGAAGGACCTCCCTAATACTTTAGCAACCATGATGAAAAGGTAAAGGGAAAGTGGATTCCCTTATCTTAGACCTTTCTCTACTCCAAAATTACCCCAGGGAGAACCATTTAGGAGAACAAAATATTGAATTGAGCCTGCCATCATCTTAATCAGATTTATAACGATTTCTTAAACCCCACTCTTTCAAGCACATCATAGAGAAAATCCCATTTGAAATTATGATAGGCCTTGGAGATATCCAATTTGAGTGAATAACTGATCATTTTTTTTCCTCCATTGAGTGAATAACCTCATGTGTAGTTATTGCCACATCAAGAATTTGTCACATGCGGACAAATCCTTTCTATGGACTACCAATTTTTTTTTCCAAGAAAGTCTTTATTCTATTTACCAAGACTTTAGAAATATCTTATAAACAGTATTACATAAACTTATAGGCCTAAAATCTAGTAGACTCAGCAGTGTGGTAATTTTAGGAACTAGAGCAATAGAAATCTTATTAATCCTATTTAGCAAATTCCTAGTTCTGAAAAAATCCCTAGTAGCCCAAACCAGTTTAGCTTTAACTACCTCCCAGAAATGCTGGAAAAGTGCAAGGGGAAACCCATCTAGACCTAGAGCTTTATAAGCTTTCATAAAGAACACAGTGCATTTTACCTCCTCCTCTATGACATTTCCTAGAATGTGATTATTTTTAGCCATACCCAGCACCTGTGGTATTGTATTAATCAAGCTTCTTCTGATCACTAGGTTTCCAACCTTATTGTCCTTAGCATAAGCCTTGCAAAATTTATCCATCACATGTCTTCCCATTTCTTCCTGATCCTTATAAATCCTTCCCCCTTCACCATTTAGCCCATTGATTATATTTCTTCTTTTATAAGTTTTTGTAAATGTCTAACATATATTAATACAATTAGTTGACATTTATGTTAACATGCTATTTTTTGTTAGTAACATATTTTTTTGTAAGGTGCAAATATGTTGCTACATAGACAGTATCAACCTACGATGAGTCACATGCCTCCTTACAATTTAATTTTAATATTTTTTTGAATGGGAGTATTTTTTTTGTGAATGAAATGCTTTTTTTTTATAATAATATTAAGCCCTTATAATATCATGATGATGAGTTCTTATTTTACCATTTAATGTTTCAAGTGGATATTATTTAATTCACTCTTCTTCTTTTTCTTTGGGGGTATGGGGATTAATTGTCTTGCCCAAACATTTGCTAGAGAAAAATGTGCTATCCTAGAAATATTTTGGGAAACAATTTTATCTATCTATTTCTTAAAGTTTTCCACTTTATTTTATTTCTAACTTTACATTTATAGCTATAAAATTTACATTGCCTTAGTTTGGCTATAGGTAGACTTCTTTTTAACCTCTATTGTGAATTTACTTCATTGATTTAATTGCTTTACTTATTGGATCTATTGAAGTTTACGAATTCAATTTAGGAAAGCAACATACTAATAAAATTTAGTGTCTAATATACCAAGTCTAAAGTTTTCAAAATAACAAGGCTATTTATGAAACTAAATTATTTATTTCCTTACTATAACAAGTGAAATTTGACTACACATACATAATTCTAATTCCAAATATGCAATAAACTCCAACTCTTTGATATATTTTTTAAAGACTAATTAATACAAAGGAGGTAAACTATTCTAGTGATTCCTCAATACATTAGAACTTAACTTTCATAATGGAATCAATATTTCATTTCCATTGAATGGAATTTATATTTTGATCCAATCATCAATCAATTTCAATTGAATTTAAAGTCATTTCTTTCACCACAAGATTGCGATAATGCAAAACAAGAAAGATTCAAAGCAAGTGAAGGAATTCTCCAATCCAAAGGGGACATAATGAGACATGATAAACATCAACTCTCTCCTTAAACATAAAACCAACAAGAGATCAAAATGTCAAGCTTCCTCCAACATTGAAACCACAAAAACCTACAAATAAGAATGAACAATACCATAGAGAGCTCACCTCCCAAACTAGGCTTCAAGGAGGCCACCCATTGAGCTACGAGAAACATAACCAATGAAGTGACATTCAAATTCAATCCATAAATACATTAGCACAACATCAAACACCCATCCCAATTATCCACAAATGGGTTTCACCTTGAACTCATGACAAATGGGTGAAGGTGGAACTTCCATGTAGGAGATGGCAATGAAGAACATACAAAACCTTGCCTCTTCCAAGGTTAAATTTCACATAAAACTTACATACTGATATCTCTTTGTCTCCCCCAAAACAAGATCAATATGCATTGATAAGCAAGGGCCCATACACCTTGTCTTTTTCCCTCTTCTCTTCATGAGAAGAGACTCTACACTTCCATGGAGTCCAACTAACCCCTTCCCCCACACATGGCTACTTCTTCCCTATCCAAAGGTGAGTAATTTCATCACTCCCTTCATAGTTCCCTCAAAAAAAAAATTAAGAAATGAACTTGAATAATATTGAAACAAAACCAAAATCACATCCTCGCATTACAATATCCCAAAACATAAAATGCACATATGCAAGAGATCTACAAGCACATACTAACCTATAGAAAACATGAACAAAAATCCATGATAATGGAGTTTTCCAACCTTCACAATGTGTACAATGGTAAATGAACTTTGAGAAGAGCTCTTTCCCCATTGCTTCTTTAATTCCAAAACATAAATCCTCTAAAGATAGAGATTGGGTGAAAACCCACTAACTTCTCCAAAGGCCTCTAAAATGTTGGAAATGATTGAAAAGATCATGAGGAAAGTTATTAGAATAATCATATGGAACTGGTAAAGAATGTTCTCAATCATTGTTTTGTCATTGATGTCAAACTTTCTAATTGCAAGAATGACAATTTCTTTAGTGATCCAAATACTATCAGTTAGTTGATTAACAAGAAGGAGGCAATCAATAAGATGTAACTAGTACACCAAGAGAAAGGTTGAAGTTATGATGTTGTAATGAAGTTCAAGGATCAGATAAGCCATTGATGAAAAAGTGTGTTGATGACATACTATAAGACACAGAGAATGAGCACACTAAAACATATCAAAGATGAAAGGTTTTTAGCTAAGACATCTATAAAGCCTAACTAAATTTCATTAGAGAGAGGGAGCTGAGCTAGCTAGTAGGTTCTGAATAGATTCCTAGTTGAAGCCAAGCAAGATGAATAAACTTTAGATGCCGAGTGATACAAGTGCCGAGTAAAATTCAGATGCTAAGTGATACAAGTGCCAAGTAAACTTCAGATGTCAAGTGATACAAGTGCCAAGTAATCTTCAAATGTCGAGTGATACAAGTGCCGAGTAAACTTTAGATGCTGAGTGATATAAGTGTCGAGTAAACTCCAAATATCGAGTGATACAAGTGCTGAGTAAACTCTAAATGCTGAGTAAACTTTAGATGCCAAGTGATATAGAATTTATCAAGTGTCGAGTGAACTTCAGGTGTCGAGCTATCCAGGAAATAGATGTTGAGCATCAAAAAACCAATAGTGTCGAGTAACACAGAGGTGTCGAACACCAGTAAATCAATGATGCCGAGTTGTTGCATTATTTTGAAAATTGAAGATTTGCCAGATCTAAGTCGACAAGGTTTTTATCTAGAAGTTTGTAAATTAAATGGAAGATAAGAGTGATGATCTGGTGGCACAGAACACCATGTAGAATGTTTTTAAAAGATACAACTGACAAAATTTTTAATAAGAACAAGATATGGGTTAGATACATTGTATCCTACCTAATCCATTTGAAACCCTAAAATTGGAGAGGGAGAATTGAGTGAAAAAGGCAAATCAGATTTCTATTTAAGGAGACATAAGTTCATGAAGAAAAGAGAGAGAAGAGAGAGAGAGAGAGAGAGAGAGAGAGAGAGAGAGAGAGAGAGAGAGAGAGAGAGAGAGAGAGAGAGAGAGAGAGAGAGAGAGAGAGAGAGAGAGAGGGAGGTGGTCAAGCATGAAAGCATAAAATGTTGAAGGAGGTGCTAAGGAGGAAAGAGAGCATAGTTACTCTATTTCAATAAGAAGACCCAGATATGGATGCATTGGTATGATGAGTAGGAAGACTCAGAGAGATGAAGCTTGAGAAGAAGACAAGCAGTTAGAGTTGAAGTAATTAAAACCAAGCAAAAGGATAGACCTAAAGTGTGATCTGAAATCTGTAATATATGTTGTAAGTTATATCAGATCAAAAAAAGCCATTATTGTTACTCTCTAGCAATTGTAACAGATAGTTTAAATCCTATGGACTTAGGTTGGTTTAATAGCCATGAGGTAAATCCTTTAATAGGGTGACATTCCAAGTGAATGTTCAAAAAGTCCTTTAACCAGGCCCATTCGTAATAGTTTGGTGAAATCCTCTAACAAGGTCACATTTAACAGTGTGTTGTAAGCCTTTAACAGGGCAAGCTTTTAACCGAGCATCACTTTAGAAGAGTGAAAATCAAGTAGCATGTTACTGGTGGTTTTTTCCAAATTGGGTTTCCATGTAAATCATTGTGTCATGTGTTGATCTTTCATGTTTTATCTCTACATGTTGATTTAATGTAACTTGCAAATATGATTGATTTAAGTTTGGATGAATGGATTCATTAAAAGTAGAGAAAAAGTATTATTAGGGCATTTGGACCTTGAATAACTGATTCACCCGCCACCCCCCCCAGTTATTCTAAAGAATTCTAACTATTGGTATCAGAGCTAAACTGTTGATTCAGTTTAAAGGGACTATAAGAAGAAAAGATCAAAATGCCTAAGAGAGAAATTCCCAAGCTCAACAAAGACAACTTTGTGGCATGGCAAAGTTTGATGAAGCTACATCCTGGATCCATAGGAGATTATGCCCAAAATTTAATTGTCACTGAACATGTAGATCTAATTGGTACTCTTACTGCAGAAGACATGAAAAACAAATAGCAACATAATCAGACAATGCTGGAGATTACCTTTGCACTCAACTATGCTGAATTTGATGATATCAAAAGATGTGACACTACATTCAAAATGTGGAAAGCCCTATCAGACATCTATGGTGGAGATCATAATGTACAAAGAGAAAAAAGAGAAAGTCTCGAAGGAAAGTTTGATGATATGAAAATGGAGGAAAATGAGAATTCTGCTCAGTATGGTGAAAGAATAAAGGAAGTGGTAAGTGCAATAAGATGTTTGAATGGTCAATTGGATGAAGATACTATTAATAGTGAGCTCTTAAGAACCTTTCTCCCTATCTATGCTATTAGAGTATCAACAATACAAGAACTAAGATGTGTACCAGGAAACAATCTAAGTTTTGAAGGTATAATAGGTAGACTCACTGCATTTGAGTTATCTAACTTTGACAACTACGGACCTGAGAATGTTGAATCTACATTTAAGGACAAGCTATCACTGAAAGATGTTGAATAGGTGAAATATCAGAAAGGAAGAAAAATGAAATATGTATCCAGTGACAATAGCACTGCTGAGGAAGATGTGGAACAATTAGAAGCATTGCTTGCTAGAAGATTTCATAGAGGCAAAGGAAAATTCAAAGGTAAGATGCCTATTATTTGTTTCAATTGCAATGAAGTAGGTCATATTGCTTCCAGATGTACACAGAAAAAGGATTACAAGGAAGGCAACAAAAACAAATTCAGAAGAGATGATGATAGGAGAGATTACAAAGACAAAGGTAAGAAGTGTTATATTGTTGAAGAAAATTCTGGTGATAATGATGATGAAGTTGTTTATGTAGCCATGAAGGACCAATCTGATGAAGAAGAGCCCACATCACTGGTAACATGTATGAACAAGAATGACAAGTGGATCATAGACAGTGGATGCTCACATCACATGACAGGAGACAAAAGTAAGTTTGTTAACTTTACTCAGTATGATGGAAATAGTGTTAGATTTGGTAATGATGCTCCATGTCAAATCAAAGGAAAAGGTTCCATTAAGCTCACAGAGAAAATTTTATGTGATAATGCATATTATGTTGAAGGATTAAACTACAATTTGTTGAGTGTCTCACAGTTAGGCAATACAGGATGCAAAGTAGAATTTGGAAACTAAATTACAAATTTCTATGATACTGATGGTAAACTTATAGAAAAAGGATATCAAAAAAGGAGTAATCTATTTTACCTTGATATGGATGATGTTTCTTGTTTTATTGCAAAATTTGATGATGAATGGTTATGGCATAGAAGGCTATGTCATGTCAACTTTGAAAATCTGGTCAAGATCAGTAAAATGAAGAAAGTTAGAGGTTTACCAAAATTGAAGAAGCTTGATAATATCATGTGCAAACAATGTCAGCTAGGAAAGATGATAAAGTCAAGTTTTGCAAGCAAAAACTATACATCCAAAGAAGTACTTGAACTAGCTCATACTAACTTATGTTGTCCAATGGAAGTACAAATCTATAAAGGAGATAAGTACATAATGTTTTTTGTTGATGACTATTCTAGGATGATGACTGTTATGTTCTTAAAGAAAAAATTTGATGCTTTTCAAATGTTTAAGTGGTGCATGGCTAGAGTTGAAAAGGAAATAGGAAAGAGCTTGAAATGCCTAAGATCAGACAGAGGTGGTGAATTCACATCAAATGAATTCGAGATATTTTTTAATGATAAAGAAATCAAAAGACAAATGTCAATTCCTAGAACTCCCCTACAGAATGGAATTGCTGAAAGAAGAAATAGATCTATGATTGATTGTGCCAGAACATTAATGATGGAAAAGACTGTTGCTCTAAAATATTGGAGAGAAGCTATAAGTGTAGCTATTCATACACTGAACGGAGTAAAAGTCAAGAAAGGTACAAATTCAACACCTTTTGAATTATGGTATGGTCACTCACCCAATGTAAAACATTTCAAATTATTTGGTTGCAAATGCTTTATCCTTAAAGATACTAGAAATGGAAAATTTGATACAAAAAGTGATGAAGGCATATTTCTTTATTATTCTACTAGAAGTAAGGCATACAAGTGTTTGAAGACTAACACTAATAAAATTGTGGAAAGTGAAAATGTAAACTTTGATGAAAGTGCAAATGTAAACTTTGATGAACATACAAAAGTCCAAGCTAAAGAACCAAAAGGAATGGATGAATACAAAACCTTTGTGTATTTCTATGAAAGAATGATTGATGACGATGATGTCAATCAAATTAAAACTCAACAACAAATTTCAGTTTCAGCTGACTCACAACCAGTGAATGCCGAGTTGCATTCAGAAGCCAAGTTGTAGAATGAAGGAAATGCACAATTTGATTTTAAAGTCAATACATATGAAAGAGATGAAGAACAACCTGAAAACTCAATACATAGTGACCCTGAATCAAAAACATCAAACATGGAAACAAGGACAGAACAAAGATTATCCAAATATGTAAAAAGACATCACCTTGCTGAATAGATAATTGGTGACAAAGATGCAAGACCAATGACAAGGAACAGACTAAGACATGAATCATGTCTGATTAGCAAATTTGAACCTCAGATAGTATATGGTGCATTACAAGATGATGACTGGTATAAAGCTTTGGAAGAAGAGATTGATCAAATAAAGAAGAACAAAATTTGGAGTTTGGTTCCCAGACCAGTTGACAAAAATATGATTGGCACCAAATGGGTATTCAGAAACAAGCTAGATGAGAATGGTGAGATTACCAGAAACAAAGCTAGACTAGTATGCATGGGTTATGCTCAAGAAGAAGGACTAGACTATGGGGAAACATTTGCCCCTGTTGCCAGAATGGAAGGAGTAAGAACTTTACTTGCATATGCTGCATATAAAGATTTTAAAGTCTATCAGATGGATGTAAAGTTTGCTTTTTTAAATGGTATACTAGAAGAAGAAGTCTACATTGAACAACTGGAAGGATTTTTTAATGAGAACAATAGGGATATGGTTTGTCAGCTACATAAAGAACTCTATGGTTTGAAACAAGCACCTAGAGCATGGTATGAAAGACTTCACAAGTATCTAGTGCAAATACAATTTGAAAGAATTGATGATAATAGCAACATGTACATCAAAGCAGAAGAAGGTAAGGATATTATTGTATCTAAAATCTTTGTGGATGACATAGTTTTTGGTGGAAAGGAAGTGCTTTGCAAAGGCTTTGCTGACAAAATGAAACATGAATTTGAAATGCCTATGTTTGGAGAAATCAAATTTTTTGTTGGATTGCAAGTACATCAACTAAAACATGGTATATTTATGACATAAAAAAAGTACATAAAAGTGATTCTAAAAAATGTTTGGATTGGAGGAGTCCAAACTAGTTAGCACATTAATGGCAACAAGGAATAAGTTGTCCAAAAATGATGAATTAGTTGAAGTCAATCAAACAATGTACAGATCCATGATTTAATGTTGTACATAGTAGACCAGACATAGCATTAGTAGTTGGAATAGTGGCTAGATTCTCTACTAATCCCAAAGAAAATCATCTCATAGCAATAAAAAGAATAATGAGATATCTTAAAGTAACTAATAACTTTGGTCTATACTATAAGAAGAATGGAAAATTTGAGCTCAATGCATATACAGATGCAGATTGGGGAGGCAACATTGATGATAGAAAAAGCACAAGTGGAGGTGCATTATTTCTAGGCAAAAGGCTAGTTACCTACACTAGCAAGAAACAAACATGTACATCTTAGTCCATGTGATGTCCCCTTCTAGCTAGAGACATCACTTTAGCTGGTTATTAGCCTATCAGAGACCCTCGTAGGCTAATAAGATTGGATAGAGGGTCACCTTGGTGTGGAGATCCTCCAAGGACCAAAGCAGAGTACTCTTCTGGGTTGCCAGAGTTTGTTTATGATGAGTTTTCCTTTGAGTTTGGCTTGGTCAGGCTATTTTTAGTAGTTTTGGAGTTATAAAGATAGACCCCTACTATTTTTAGAAAAGGGGTATGGTCATATGCAGTTCTATCATGTTAGCTCCCAGTCCAAACGACATTCAAAAATGTTGAGTAATAATGAAGATATTAATGTTTATTTAGTTAAAATAAACATTATTGGTTTTGAGCCTATATTGTTAAGTTATAATATATAACTTAAGTGAGGGTCATGATATCATAAAAGGGGCCATCGTTTCAATTAATTGTGGGTCCAAGCTTATGGAAAAATTAAAAGGGGTTTTCTAAGTTTTAATGTAATAACATTTTTTATGTTATTATTATATCTTTTATCCCACATTGAGTGTGGAGACTCATTCTGGAGTTGAGGAGTCCTTATAAACAAACCTTGTCTTCCTTCAAGAGCAGGTTATGAGAATTGCTTAAAAACTTTGCCTTGTGAAATTTCTTGAAGTTGTGGCAACAAGGGTTTCTACAAGTTTAAGAAGAATTCAGACTGTGGAGAAAGTAGTATCTTCAGAGTTGATGCAATTTGAGGGTGTGAAATATCACTTGAATTTTGCCTGTGAGTTGACTTCATTCTAGAGTCAATGTTGTGTTTCAGTAGGGAAAAAGTGGATGAATCTGTTTACAGGTTGGAAGGGGTTATAACAGCAGCTACAGTGCTGTGAACAGTACAGCGCTACAGTGAATTAAAAATCAGAGATTTAATATTGTGGTTTTTGATAGGCGCTGCCCAAGGAGGAAGCAACCAGCAGCGTGGTTGCGTATCGGAGACAAAAATCAGGTTTTTTCAAGTATTAATGATGATGTTTTTAATGTATGCTTCCAGCAATAAGTATTGTACAAACATTAGGAGCCATATGAATAAATGAATTTGATTAGCATTATAATCAGATTTGAGTTATAATTTGAGGTGGATTAGTTTTCAATATTTGTATTTTCTTTTCATCAACTCAAAAACCCAAAAACAACTTAAAACATTCAAAAACAAACCAAAAACAATCATTACACCCAGGGAAACAAATAGTGATCAGTGTAGAGCCTATTTGGGGTTCTTACATTGGTATCAGAGCCTCATTCTTGCCATCCTGAGGGTTTGGGGAGTCATATGCAGCCACTGGAAATTGGACCATACAGGTACCATACTCGTAGGAGAACTCTGATTGAAAGAGAACAGTTACAGGAAACAGGAAATATGGAAGAGAGGCATGATGGTAGTCCACCTAGAAATAGGAGGAATAATGATGATCAAGATACCAGATAATTCTACCGTGCTATGGTTACAGGGCAGTAGCAGATTGCACAGGCATTACAGGCACTCACTACTATGGTAGAAAGGATGAACCCACCTGTTAGACAAAATGGGGAGCCAGGAGAATAGGGAGATAATAGGAGTGCTATAGGTAATCAGAGACCACAACAGACCCATTCCAGAACAGTTGATAGGCCTACACGCCCTACATTTGTTCCGGAGGAGCCAAAAGAAGCTCCGGTAGAGGAGGCAACAGGAGACCCCATATTCGCAGATGCACTCATGGCTGCGAATGATGAATGGGAATTATTAGCTCTGCATTTTTGAGAGAGAATGACCTTTGAATGCTTTGTAAATCAAAGGAGAGAGCATTACTGGTCACTCAGATAAGATAGGAGGCCTAGAGGTCAAAATAGTGAGCTGAAGAGGGCTACAGGCAAGCTTACTATGCCTACATTTGATGGGAGTGGTAAGATGACAGCTCAAGCTTGGATTCATAAGCTTGACACATTTTTGGCACTGAGGCCAATGATAGAGATTGAAGCTATCAAATATGCCACCTTGCATTTGGAGGGAATAGCACATGATTGGTGGTACCATGGTATGGTAACACTTCAGCATAACCAAGTGACAGAATACCAGGACTTCATGGATAGGTTGGTTGAAATATTTGACAAGAAAGATCCAGAGATTTACTTCCGGGACTTAGCATAGCTGAAACAAACAGGCAACTTGGAGTATTTCATTGGTGAATTTCAGTGGTTGGCAGTCATGGTGCCAAACATTTCAGAGCATAGATTGATAGTTCTTTTCATTGAGGGCCTATCTAAACCACTGAGAGGTTGGATAAAGGCATTTGATCCTATTTCTTTACAGGAAGTGATGAGAAAGGCAAGAAGTATGGAACATGCAGTCCCAACAAACAAATTTCAGTCCAAAGGAGCATCTTCTAGTAAGGATAACAAACCATTTTATAAAAAACCAGAGAGGACTGATTTTAAAATTGATTCTAAAGATAAAACTCCAGCACCTTTTGACAGGGAAACATTAAATGATTTGAGGAAGAAAAAATTATGTTTCTACTGTAAGGGACCCTATGATGCAAACCATGATTGTCCTCTTAGGCCAAAGGGAAAAGCTAACAGAGTTATGTGGGCATACTATGAGGAATCAGAGTCAGATAATTCAGATCAGCATTCTGATATAGAGGAAATAGATGGTGAAAAAGAGGAAGACAATGCTGAAAACTTGTCTAAAATGGAGTCCAAGGATGGGGAAGGAGATGGGCAACTTAGGGAAGCTTGTCTCACTAGTATTAAGCAAGAAGGGTCATTCCGGATGAGAGGAGTACTTTCTGGACAGCGAGTCATAATCTTGGTTGATACAGGTGCCACTCATAATTTCATTGATGCTAGGATGGTGGAGAAGCATGGCATACAAACAGAGGAGTTTGGGGGAATTAGAGTGAGGGTAGCGGATGGCTATGTCATCAAATGTGATCGTAGGATAACTGGACTCCCATTGAAAGTTAATAATTATGACTTTAAGGTAGATTTTTATGTTGTACCTATGGGAGATACAGATATAGTTCTTGGGATGAGTTGGTTGCACGATATTGGTGAGTTCACCCTTAACCTCAAGGAGATGGAGATGAGGTTTAAAGTGAATGGGAAGACACATATTCTTAAGGCAATCAGGGACAATGATCTCAGGATGGTCTCTTTTCGTAGAATGGCTAGATTGATTCGACATGATCAGGTAGAGTGGGTAGCAGAGTGCATGTTGATGCCATCACAGGAGGGACATCATAAGATTGAATATCCTCCTAATATTCAGGAGCTAAAGCTAAACACTCTAAGGTGTTTAGTGATATTCCACCAAGTAGACCACCAGACAGAGGTATTGAGCACATCATTGAGTTAGAGGAGGGGGCTAAGCCCATCATGATTACACCTTACAGGAATCCGAAGAGGTTGAAGGATGAAAATGAGAAAACCATAAAGGAGTTACTTGCTATGGGCCACATTAGACCAAGTAAGTCTCCTTTTGCTTCTTCAGTGGTGTTAGTAAAGAAGAAGGATGGGACATTGAGGATGTGCATTGATTACAGAGTGCTTAATAGGAAGACGATTAAAAATAGATACCCCATTCCCAGGATCGATGAGTCGATAGATGAGCTTCATGGAGCTTGCTTCTTCTCAAAGATAGATTTGAGATCAGGTTATCACCAAATCAGAGTTAGAGAGCAAGATATCGATAAGATAGCCTTTAGATGTCATTGTTTCCATTTTGAGTTTGTAGTTATGCCATTTGGGCTAACTAACGCACCTGCTACTTTTTAGGCAACAATGAATAGGGTTTTCCATCCTTAGTTGAGGAGATTTGTACTTGTCTTCTTCAATGATATCTTGGTATATAGTAGATCTTGGGAGGAGCACTTGGTTCACCTGGACATGGTGCTGGGTATATTGGATAGAGAATCCTTGTATGCAAAGGAGTCAAAGTGTGATTTGGGCATGATAGAGTTGTTGTACTTGGGTCACATCATCAGTGCAAAGGGTGTGTGCATGGATCCTGAAAATATTCATGCCATTGTGGAGTGGCCTTCACCGGTGAACCTTACACAGTTGAGGGGCTTTCCAGGACTATGTGGTTTCTACAGAAGGTTTGTGGATGGATATTCTAGGCATGCGGCACCCTTGACAGATTTGATGAGAAAGGGAGCTTTCTTGTGGACTCTTGAAGCACAAGAGTGTTTTGAGAAATTTAAGGGGTTGATGACTTCTTGTCCAGTGTTAGCATTACCAGATTTTAGCAAAACTTTTGAGCTACATCGTGATGCTTCCGGAGAGGGCATTGGAGCGATGCTTATGTCGGAGAAGCACCCTATTGCTTATGAGAGCAGTAAATTGAGAGGGCTAGAGTGGAGCTTCAGCATATATGATAAGGAGATGTTAGCCATTATGCATGCTTTGGCCAAATTCAGGAAATATTTGGTAGGTAGCAAATTTTGTATCAAAACCGACCATAATAGCCTAAGACACTTTTTGGGGCAGCGAGATCTCAATGATAGGCAGCAAAAGTGGGTGAGCAAGTTACAGTCCTATGACTTTGACATTACATATTTTAAGGGGACACAGAATGTAGTTGCTGATGCCTTATCATGTAGGCCCCATTTGAGCTTATTCATAGACATATCGGAGGATTGGAGACACTTGATCCTTACAGAGTATGCAAAGGACACTTGGGCAGCTGGATTCATAGATGGGACTATTCAGGACAGCAGATACACCCTTGTGAATGAGCTCATCATTTACAAAGGACAAATATTTTTGGTCCCAAGATTAGTAGTGAGGAGGGTGGTTTTGAAATCTTTTCATGATTCACCTATGGCAGGACATCCTGGTTTCTACAAGACATACCAACAGATTAGAGAGCGATTCACATGGAAAGGGCTCAAAGCAGAGGTACTTCAATATGTTAGGGAGTGTCCCACTTGCTAGCAGAATAAGCAAGAACACTCCTATCCAGCCAGTTTACTTCAGCCACTTCCAATTCCTGATAGGAAGTGGGAGTGTTTGTCTATGGACTTCATCACAGGAATGCCTAGAGCCCAAGGCAGAGACTGCATATATGTGGTTGTGGATCGCCTTACAAAGTTTGCACACTTCTTTCCGATCACTGCTACATACACTACTACACAGGTGGCAGAGTTGTTCTTCAAAGAGATATTCAGATTACATGGCTTACCTCGAAGCATTGTAAGTGACAGAGACAGTAGGTTTATGAGTCACTTTTGGTAGGAGCTATTCAGGTTGTGTGCGACAGAGCTCACTCCAAGTACTAGCTACCACCCTCAGACAGATGGTCAAACAGAGATAGTAAACAAATGGGTGGAGGGATATCTCAGAAATTATATAGCAGTGCAACAGAGGGCATGGGTAAAGTGGATTTATCTTTGTGAGTATTGCTACAATACCACTTATCACGTGTCTATTCAAATGTCACCCTTTATGGCCCTATATGGGTATGAGGCACCCAATTTTATGGATCTTCTTTTGAGTGATAGTAGAGTGCCCAGTGCAGGTGATTTGTTACAGGAGAGACAAGACCTTGTTAAGACTCTCAAGGATAATCTAACTAAGGCAAAAAATTAGCAAAAGCAGTATGCAGATCAGAAGAGGACTGAGCGGACTTTTGAGGTGGGAGACATGGTGTATCTTATGTTGCAGCCTTACCGTCAATCCACTCTCAAGAAGAGTGGTGCTGAGAAACTCAAGCCACAATACTATGGTCCATTTAGGATTATCAAGAAAGTGGGAGAGGTGGCTTATGAGTTAGACTTGCCAGCGGAGAGCAAGGTGCATAATGTTTTTCATGTGTCACGCCTCAAAAAGGCACTAGGGCATCATATTGTGCCTTCTACAGTACTACCACCCCTGGATGATGAGGGAAAACTTGTTTTGATATAGGAGGCTATCATTAATTTTAGAGAGAGGAACTTGAGGAAACGTACCATCCGAGAATATTTGGTGAAGTGGAAGGATTTGCCGGTAGAGGATGCTACTTGGGAGAGCAAGGAGATTTTACAGCATCCAGAGTTGAGATTGCTTGAGGACAAGAAATTTCAAGGAGGGTGGACTGTGATGTCCCCTTCTAGCTAGAGACATCACTTTAGCTGGTTATTAGCCTATCAGAGACCCTCGTAGGCTAATAAGATTGGATAGAGGGTCACCTTGGTGTGGAGATCCTCCAAGGACCAGAACAGAGTACTCTTCTGGGTTGCCAGAGTTTGTTTATGATGAGTTTTCCTTTGAGTTTGGCTTGGTTAGGCTATTTTTAGCAATTTTGGAGTTATAAAGATAGACCCTTGCTATTTTTAGAAAAGGGGTATGGTCATATGTAGTTCTATCATGTTAGCTCCCAGTCCAAACGACATTCAAAAATGTTGAGTAATAATGGAGATATTAATGTTTATTTAGTTAAAATAAACATTATTGGTTTTGAGCCTATATTGTTAAGTTATAATATATAACTTAAGTGAGGGTCATGATATCATAAAAGGGGCCATCATTTCAATTAATTGTGGGTCCAAGCTTATGGAAAAATTAAAAGGGGTTTTCTAAGTTTTAATGTAATAACATTTTTTATGTTATTATTATATCTTTTATCCCACATTGAGCATGGAGACTCATTCTGGAGTTGAGGAGTCCTTATAAACAAACCTTGTCTTCCTTCAAAAGCAGGTTATGAGAATTGCTTAAAAACTTTGCCTTGTGAAATTTCTTGAAGTTTTGGCAACAAGGGTTTCTACAAGTTTAAGAAGAATTCAGATTGTGGAGAACGTAGTATCTTCAGAGTTGATGCAATTTGAGGGTGTGAAATATTACTTGAATTTTACCTGTGAGTTGACTTCATTCTGGAGTCAATGTTGTGTTTCAGTAGGGAAAAAGTGGATGAATCCATTTACAGGTTGGAAGGGGTTATAACAGTAGCTACAGTGCTGTGAACAGTACAGCGCTGCAGTGAATTAAAAATTAGAGATTTAATATTGCATTTTTTGATAGGCGCTGCCCAAGGAGGAAGCAACCAGCAGCGTGGTTGTGTATCGGAGACAAAAATCAGGTTTTTTCAACTATTAATGATGATGTTTTTAATATATGCTTCCAGCAATAAGTATTGTACAAACATGAGGAGCCATCTGAATAAATAAATTTGATTAGCATTATAATCAGATTTGAGTTATAATTTGAGGTAGATTAGTTTTCGATATTTGTATTTTCTTTTCATCAACTCAAAAACCCAAAAACAGCTTAAAACATTCAAAAACAAACCAAAAACAATCATTACACCCAGGGAAACAAACAATGATCAGCGTAGAGCCTATTTGGAGTTCTTACAGTCCACTACAGAATCAGAATATGTGGTAGTAGTAGTCAATTGCACAAACATTGTGTGGCTCACACATCTATTGGAAGGAATAAAAGAAGAGGTAACAAAACCTGTGATATTGTAGTGTGATAACACAAGTACTATAAACATATCCAAAACTCTAGTAATGCATGCAAAAACCAAGCACATCACAATCAAAAATCATTGTGTTAGAGAACTAGTAGAAGACAAACCAGCAATAAATCATTATCAAAAGAATGATACAGAGGATGACAGTAGGAGCAGAAACTCCAAATCAGTCACAAGCATGGTGACAGAGGGAGAAAAACAACAAGAAGCCAAAGCTTATATTTTGCATGATAAAGATGCTACATCTTTGTCATTTATGTCAAAGAGGGAGAATGATGCAGGAGCATCCAGAGGTATAAGGGCAATCCTGTGTCACCCAAAAAAATGTACTTAGACTTAGTTTCTATTTTATGTCTTTGCATTTTTGGATACCCATTTGGCTCAAATAAAGGTTCCAACTCTCATAGTTCAACTATCAGTGCATTTAAAAATCCCGAAAAAATAGGAGCATGCAATTTGACCATCATTTTGGTGACCTAGAAAGTGTGACTTGGCTAGATGAATGTAATTGAGATTTAGAGCATTCCAAAAAAAGAATCAGGTCAAAAGGCCCCACGGTTTGAAAGTTATTGCAGTTTTTCGAGTTTTGGAGACCCCCTAAGAATGCTTCAAAGTCAGGTTTGGGGCATTAAATGACCTCAAAAAGGGTCGAAAAATGGGGGATGAGCAAAGCTTGTCCATAGGGCTATAGAGCGCTTCGAGAGCTTTCCGAAAATGTAAACGGTTCGTCAATCGGAGTTACGGTTCAAAAGTTATGCCTCCCGGAAGTTCGGCTACTGTTTCTGGATTCTTCTAGAATTGCACCGACTTCTAACGCAGCTTCCGGAACCTTCTATTTTGTCGGTGGATGCCTACTAGCACTTTCTAGAATGTACTCCTAGTCCTTAACCCTCCGGGGTCTATTTAAGGATATTTCTGGCATTGTAAAAGGCAGTTCGGATTGGAGCTTGAGAGGAGGTGCTAAAAGGAGAAATATTCTCCAGATTTATGATATTGTAAGCCCGCAGGGCATGTTTTGAGTTTATTTTCTCTGCACTGTTTGTACCAGCTTATTTTCTCAGTTAATATAATTTCCCCTTTCTATTGTGTCTATTCTGGTTGTTGGGTTGTGTCCCCATCAAGTGGTATCAGAGCCGGTTTCCTGAGTGTGTAGACAGAGCGCCGACTGTGAGGCAGTTTGCACCAGGACTGTGTGGTTGTGGGTTTGAGTTAGAAGATGCCTCCATGAAGAGAGCGTGGTGGAAGGGCCAGAGCTATTGATCCTGAGGAGGTTAGAGCCCTCCAGAGACAGGTACAAGCATTGCAAGAGGAGCTTCGTAGAGGAGCAAATATTGCCGCAGATGACAATAGTGAGGATGACAATGAAGAGGAAGTAATGGAAGTTGACAGGGAAGTTCTGAATCCTGTAGAGGAAAGGCTTTTTAGGGCCATTTCTAGGTTTGGGAAAAGACCTACAATTGAAATGGGTATATTTTTGGGAAATTTGAAACCAGATGAGTTGATCGATTGGATCAATGAACTGGATGAATACTTTGAGTATGAGGATATAAGGGACCCAGATAGGGTTAAGTTTGCAAAGGCCAAACTAAAAGGCCATGCCAAAATCTGGTGGCAAGAGGTTCAACTGGAAAGACTTAGAAGAGGAAAGGAGAAGATCACAAGATGGGATCGCATGGTGGACAAATTGAAGAAGCAGTTCATTCCTGTGGACTACGAGCTTGATCTATTTAAGAAGATGCATGGGTTAAAGCAAGCAGGAAGATCAGTCCAAGAATATACAGAGGAGTTTTACCGACTCCTGATTAGAGCGGGGCATGCAGAAGCAAATAAGGAGAAGGTTGCTCGTTATATCAGTGGGTTACGACCTAGCATCCCGGAAGAACTAAGTCTGGTAAGAATGACCAGCGTTGAAGAAGCATACCAGTTTGCCCTACGAGTTGAAGAGAAGCTGAGTAAAAGGTTTGAAGGAAGACAAAGAGGGCGCGGTCAAGGAGGAAGGGGAAGCGGTAGATCATCTGGAGGCCGTAATGAAACTCAAAAGAAAAATGAAGATGAGGGTACTAGCAGGAACCAGAGGAATGAGGGTTTCAACCGCTCCCGTGATCAAGATTTTGGAAATCAAAGAGGAAGAGGTAGAGGACATGGGCAAGGAAGAGGAGGCTTCCGTGGTACCTGTTTCCATTGCAATGAAGAAGGTCATCGTGCCTTTGAATGCCCTCAACGACAAGGAAGGACAGATAGGAGAGCTGAGGGCCAAGCTAGGGTTGCTCATGTGGATGAGGATGCACAATCATCACATTCAGAGGATGCAGAAAGAGGAGAGACCTTGGTAAATGAAAGAGTCCTACTAAGTGGTGAAAATGAACCAGGACAATGGAGGAGCTTGTTCCATACCAGATGCAAGTGTGAGGATAAATGTTGCGATGTGATCATTGATGGTGGTAGCACTGATAACTTGGTATCCGAAGAGATGGTCTCTAAGCTGAAGCTCAAGAGGGAGAAACATCCCCAGCCCTATCGGATTTCTTGGGTAAAAGATGATCATAAGGTCCTGGTAAGTGAACAATGTTTAGTAAAATTCAAAATTGGGAGTTACCATGATGAAGTTCTTTGTGATGTTATTTCGATGGATGTTTGCCATCTATTGTTGGGTAGACCATGGCAGTTTGATAGACATGCAATACATGATGGACATGCAAACACATACTCTCTGACAAAGGATGGAGTTCGCCACAAATTGAAGCCCATGAAAAAGGAAGGTGAAAAGGTATGTAGCAGTGCTAGGATTTGTCTTGTTGATGGAAGGAAGTTTTTAGATGGCATGAAACATCAGCGCATGTGCTATGCTTTGATTCCTAGAAAAGATAAAGAAGGTAGTAGTGAAATACCATTTGAAGTTTCAAATTTACTAGGAGAATTTGGAGATATTATCTCTGATAATGTTCCAGATGGATTGCCACCAGTAAGGCAAATCAGTCATCAAATAGATCTGATTCCAGGAGCTAGTTTGCCTAACAAGGCTGCTCACAGGATGACTCCTACTGAAACAGAGGAGCTAAATAGACAGGTTCAGGAGCTGTTGAGGAAGGGCTTGATTCGAGAGAGCCTGAGTCCATGTGCAGTACCTGTAGTACTTGCACCAAAGAAGGATGGAGAGTGGAGGATGTGTACAGATTCTCGAGCTATAAATAGGATAACCATCAAGTACCGATTTCCTTTACCAAGGATGGATGATCTTATGGACTGCTTGAGTGGAGCTCAGTACTTCACAAAGATAGATCTAAAGAGTGGCTATCATCAGATACGGATTCGAGAAGGAGATGAGTTTAAAACAGCCTTCAAGACCAAGGAGGGTCTTTATGAGTGGTTAGTCATGCCCTTTGGATTGACGAACGCCCCAAGCACCTTCATGCGGCTCATGAATGAGGTACTTAAGAAGTTCTGGGGAAAATTTGTTATTGTCTATTTGGATGATATTTTAATTTTCAGCAAGACTTTGGAAGAACATTTGCTGCATATTCGTAGTGTCTTTGAAAGGCTGAGGGAAGAGAAACTGTTAATTAATCTAAAGAAGTGTGTCTTTGCAAAAAAGGAGTTAGTCTATTTGGGATTTGTTATATCACCTGAAGGACTCAAAATGGATCCAGAGAAGGTTAAAGCTATCTTGGAATGGCCTACTCCAAGGTCTGCTACTGAGGTAAGATCATTTCATGGTCTGGTTAGTTTTTACAGGAAGTTTATTAAGAATTTCAGTGGCATATGTGCACCCCTAACTGATACAATAAGAGGGGATAGAAAAGAGTTCAAATGGAATGCAGCAGCTGCGAGAAGTTTTGAATTGCTGAAGAAAAAGGTGACTGAACAGCCTGTGTTGGCACTTCCAGATTTCAGAAAAGTATTCCAGGTGGACTGTGATGCTAGTGGTAGCGCTATTGGGGCTATATTAAGCCAAGAAGGTAAGCCTATTGCATATTTTAGTGAAAAATTGAATGATGCAAAGAAGAAGTATTCTGTTTATGATCAAGAGTTCTATGCGATAGTTCAGGCCTTAAAGAAATGGAGGCATTATTTGTTGCCAAAGGAATTTGTTTTGTATACTGATCATCAGGGATTACAGTACCTAAATAGCCAAGGTAAATTGAATCAGAGGCATATGAAGTGGGTAGAATTCTTGCAGAGTTATACATTTGTGTTAAAGCATAGAAGTGGAAAATCTAACAGGGTTGCAGATGCATTAAGTAGGAGACAATTGTTGCTTACAACAATGCAGGTTGAAGTAGTTGGGTTTGATGAACTCAAGAATTTGTACCCTGAGGATCCTGATTTTGCTAAAGCATGGAAAGCTTGTAAAGAACCTGTTGCTGTAGATAGAACCAAGTGGTTAGATTATTTGATTCAGGATGGCATGTTGTTCAAAGGTAGTCAATTGTGCATTCCAAGGAGTTCCATGAGGGAAAATCTGATTAAGGAGAAACACAGTGGAGGGATGGCAGGACATTTTGGTCGGGATAAGACCATTTCCATTCTTAGAGAACATTATTTTTGGCCTCAAATTACACAGGATGTGAAGAAGTTTGTACAGAGCTGCCAGGTTTGTCAAGTGGCCAAGGGGTTTAGTCAAAATACTGGCCTATATCAGCCATTGCCTGTTCCGTCAAGGCCATGGGAGGACATAAGTATGGATTTTGTTCTTGGATTGCCAAGGACCCAAAGGGGTAATGACTCAGTATTCGTGGTGGTTGATAGGTTCTCCAAAATGGCACATTTCATTCCATGCCACAAAACTCATGATGCTGTCCATATTGCAGACTTGTTTTTCAAAGAGGTGGTAAGACTACATGGTCTTCCAAGGAGTATAGTTTCTGACCGAGATACTAAATTTGTGGGGTATTTCTGGAGGACATTGTGGAAGAAGTTGAGAACAGACTTGAAATTCAGTTCCACGCATCACCCACAGACTGATGGCCAAACAGAAGTGGTAAATAGAAGTTTGGGCAATTTGCTGAGATGTTTAGTTGGGGATAAGCCCAAGGGATGGGATTTGATTCTACCACAGGCAGAGTTTGCTTATAATAACTCTGTAAATAGGAGTACTGGAAAATCACCATTTCAAATTGTATATGGGAATAGCCCAAGGACTGCACCAGAATTGAGGAAGATAGAACAAGGGGAGAGAACAAGTGCTGAAGCTGAGGAATTTGCAGAACACATCAAGCGTCTACATGAGGAGGTTCAAGCACACATTATCAAGATGAATCAAGAGTATAAAGCTAGGGCTGATGCAAGGAGAAGACATAAGGAATTCCAAGTAGGGGATCTAGTCATGGTGCACTTACGAAAAGAAAGATTTCCAGTTGGTACTTACAACAAGCTGAAAATGAAGAAATTTGGCCCCTGCAAAATTTTGAAGAAACATAACTCAGGAAATGCATATGAGGTGGAGCTGCCAGATGGTATTCACATTTCTCCCATTTTCAACATTGCAGATTTGACAGAGTATCATGATGATGGTACTGATGAGGAGCTGGTTTTAGAGCCATGTCTAATTCCTGCTTCTAAGAAGGAGGAGATAGAAGACATTCTAGATCATCGTGTGGGTAGGAGTACCAGAAACAGGCAGTATGAAGAGTATTTGGTCAAATGGAAAGGACGACCAATCGAAGACTCAACTTGGATTTCAGCAGCTGAGGTTTCCCATTTGGGATTTCCTCTACCATCCATAAAGTGACAGGGTCACTTTTCAATCTACCCTGGGTGTCTGATGCAGGAGCATCCAGAGGTATAAGGGCAATCCTGTGTCACCCAAAAAAATGTACTTAGACTTAGTTTCTATTTTATGTCTTTGCATTTTTGGATACCCATTTGGCTCAAATAAAGGTTCCAACTCTCATAGTTCAACTATCAGTGCATTTAAAAATCCCGAAAAAATAGGAGCATGCAATTTGACCATCATTTTGGTGACCTAGAAGGTGTGACTTGGCCAGATGAATGTAATCGAGTTTTAGAGCATTCCAGAAAAAGAATCAGGTCAAAAGGCCCCACGGTTTGAAAGTTATTGCAATTTTTCGGGTTTTGGAGACCCCCTAAGAATGCTTCAAAGTTAGGTTTGGGGCATTAAATGACCTCAAAAAGGGTCGAAAAATGGGGGATGAGCGTAGCTTGTCCATAGGGCTATAGAGCGCTTCGAGAGCTTTCCGAAAATGTAAACGGTTTGTCAATCGGAGTTACGATTCAAAAGTTATGCCTCCCGGAAGTTCGGCTACTGTTTCTGGATTCTTCTAGAATTGCACCGACTTCTAACGTAGCTTCCGGAACCTTCTATTTTGTCGGTGGATGCCTACTAGCACTTTCTAGAATGTACTCCTAGTCCTTAACCCTCCGGGGTCTATTTAAGGATATTTCTGGCATTGTAAAAGGCAGTTCGGATTGGAGCTTGAGAGGAGGTGCTAAAAGGAGAAATATTCTCCAGATTTATGATATTGTAAGCCCGCAGGGCATGTTTTGAGTTTATTTTCTCTGCACTATTTGTACCAGCTTATTTTCTCAGTTAATATAATTTCCCCTTTCTATTGTGTCTATTCTGGTTGTTGGGTTGTGTCCCCATCAGAGAAATATGCAGAAACTTGATCAATACAAAGCAAGAGAGAGATATATATGAAAGAGGGAGATTGTAACTAAGTTGAATAATTGATCAGTTTGGTTTTGCCATCAATGCCAAAGAGGGAAATTGTTTGAAATGATTGAAAAGTTCATGAGGAAAGTTGTTAGAATGATCATATGGAACTGGTAAAGAATGTTCTCAATCATTTTTTTGTCATTAATGTCAAACTTGCTACTTGCAGGAATGATAATTTCTTTAGTGATCCAAATACTATCAGTTATTTGATTGACAAGAAGGAGGTAATCAATAAGATGTAACTAGTACACTAAGAGAAAAGTTGAAGTTATGATGTTGTAATGAAGTACAAGGATTAGCTAAGCCATTGATGAAAAAGTGTGTTGATGACATACTATAAGACACAAAGAATGAGCACACTAAAACATATCAGAGATGAAAGGTTTTTAGCTAAGACATATGCAAAGCCTAACTAAAGTTCATTAGAGAGAGGGATCCAAGCAAGCTAGTAGGTGTTGAACATATTTCTAGTTGAAGCTGAGCAAGATGAGTAAACTTCAAATGCTGAGTGATACAAGTGCCAAGTAAACTTCAAATGTCGAGTGATACAAGTGTTGAGTAAACTTTAGATGCCGAGTGATACAAGTGCCGAGTAAACTTCAGATGCCGAGTGATACAAGTGCCAAGTAAACTTCAGATACTGAGTGATACAAGTGCCAAGTAAACTCCAGATGCCGAGTGATATAGAATTTATCAAGTGCCAAGTAAACTTCAGATGCTGAGTGATACAAGTGCTGAGTAAACTTCAGATGCCGAGTGATACAAGTGCCAAGTAAACTTCAGATGCCGAGTGATACAAGTGCTGAGTAAACTCCAGATGCTAAGTGATATAGAATTTATCAAGTGCTGAGTAAACTTCAGATGCCAAGTGATACAAAATTTATCAAGTGCCGAGTGAACTTTAGGTGCCGAGCTATCCAGGAAATAGATGCCGAGCATCAGAAAACCAATAGTGCCAAGTAACACAGAGGTGCCGAGCACCAGTAAATTAATGATGCCAAGTTGCTGCATTATTTTGAAAATCAAAGATTTTACAGATCTAAGCTGACAAGGTTGTTATCTATAAGTTTGTAAATTAAATAGAAGATAAGATTGATGAGTTGGTGCCATAGAACACCATGTAGAACATTTTTAAAAGATATAACTGAAAAAGATTTTAATAAGAACAAGATATGGGTTAGATACATTGTATCCTACCTAATCCATTTGAAACCCTAAAATTGGAGAGGGAGAATTGAGCAGAAAAGGAAAATTAGATTTCTATTTAAGGAGACATAAGTTCATGAAGAAGAGAGAGAGAGAGAGAGAGAGAGAGAGAGAGAGAGAGAGAGAGAGAGAGAGAGAGAGAGAGAGGTAGTCAAGCATGAAAGCATAAAATGCTGAAGGAGGTGCTAAGGAGGAAAGAGAGCATAGTTACTTTGTTTCAATAAGAAGACCCAGATATGGATGCATTTGTATGATGAGTAGGAAGACTCAAGGAAACAAAACTTGAGAAGAAGACAGGTAGTTAGAGCTGAAGTGATTAAAACCAAGCAAAAGGATAGAATTGAAGTGTGATCTGAAATCTGCAAAGTATGTTGTAAGTTATATTAGATCAAAAAAAGCCATTATTGTTACTCTCTAGCAATTGTAACCAATAGTTTAAATCCTATGGACTTAGGTTGGTTTAATAGCCATGAGGTAAATCCTTTAACAGGGTGACATTCCAAGTGAATGTTCAAAAAGTCCTTTAACCAGGCCCATTCCTAATATTTTGGTGAAATCCTCTAACAAGGTCACATTTAATAGTGTGTTGTAAGCCTTTAATAGGGTAGGCTTTTAACCGAGCATCACTTTAGAAGAGTGAAAATCAAGTAGCATGTTACTTGTGGTTTTTTCCAAATTGGGTTTCCACGTAAATCATTGTGTCATGTGTTGATCTTTCATGATTTATCTCTGCATGTTGATTTACTCTAACTTGCAAATATGGTTGATTTAAGTTTGGATGAATGGATTCATTAAAAGTAGAGAAAAAGTATTTTTAGGGCATTTGGACCTTGAATAACTGATTCACCCCCCCTCTCAGTTATTCTAAAGAATTCTAACATAAAAAGGCCTCCAAAACTCACCCACCTAATAGAAATAAATTTAGAATTGACCTTAAGCCCTTTGGCCATCAACATGTCTCCTATCATAAATAGAGGTGTTGGGAAAGAGTGTGGGTTTGGGAAAAGTCATTAGGTCATTCAATTTTTGAAACATATAGAAAATGGGATATTTAAAGGATCACTAAAGCTAATTGGGTATTCTAGTAGTGTTAAAAAGGTCCCCAACCCATACCCCTACCACTTAAGCATCTAGATTCTAGTATATTTGGCCCCTACAAGTGACTTAAAATTTTGAATTCAAAACCTTTATTGTTGGGACTTTACAGTTTATCTTTAATCAAGGGGAATTTGATTAGGATCCTGATTAAGTCAATCTTAGGTTAATGGGTTACATTACCAACCCCAATTCACATGTCAATTTACACATGCACATGACAAGTGTCAAGTGACACTGTAAGATTCACCTTACATAAACATATGACATGTCACTAAATACACAAGGAAATAACCTAATACATACTTTCATATTATGGTTACGAATTAAATCACTTCACAATGAGGTTTGAATCACTTCATTAGATTCAACCTTGGTTTTACAGTTTGTGCATAGGGTTGGTTACTATTTGTTTGATTAATTCCATGGTAACTTTATTGCACATTTGATAAAATCACACATAGCACACACGTACACGCACGCGCGCACACACACACACACACACACACACACACACACACAAACCAAATTTACATACTCAAATTGACCAAAACATTGTAAATCTCATTTTAATAAACATTTTCCATTTCTGGACATTGATTAAATATAACTGATTTGGATAATTGAATTAACCATTTAACATCTATAATCTCATTTTTATGAACTTATATTTTCTAAGAAGTATTCATGTAAAACACTTACATAATTCAACTTCATGATGCAATCCATCAATTTCATACTTAAACTTTTAAAACATAGCTAATCAAATTAGTCTATATCTAATTCTGATCAATTTACTATTATCAATATGTACTATCTAAATAAATATAAACATAATCATCAAGGTATCATATATATAAAATCTTAAGGTAAAACACCACATAACATTAGTGTTTCAATAGTCAAATAATGTATCAAATCTCAAATCATAGGGTATCAAAACATGAACATATAAATTGAACATCTTTTATCTGTAGTAAGAAATTTGTAAGGGTAGTGGTTGGCTTTTCTTTTGGTAACTTGGTGCAGGTCGTGGTCATGAAGGACAAAGAAACTAAAATCCCCCTTTCTAACTAGTGAGAAATAATTGAAATGAAAAGGAATAATAAAGATATTACACCACAAAGTAGGAATCCAATAGTAACTAATGAGTAAATGAAAAGGGACTCACCGCAAGAAAGAAATGACAAGGCCTTTTGACAGAAAATTTATATTGTAGACCACTTACAACTCCAAAGAAGGTGTGAATATTTACCTCATTCAAGAATAACAGAATGAAACATAAAGGCAAGTTTAAATAGCATAGATAGGTAAACACATCATAATTCACTATGGAAAGTACCAATTTAATAGGAGTATTCAATCATTAATGAGTATATTTTATCCCCACATGTAGAAAATTGTCTCACCATCTTTCCTACCAATCATGCATTAAAGTATGTCACTTCAGTATTTTAGGAAATATTTTGACAATCTTTGTACTACCACCTATCACCTTTAGTATGTACTTTAGATTGGTGAGCTAAACCTTAGAACCACTTTGAGGTCCAAGATACAAATTTAGTAGCCAATAATCTAGGGATTTTCACACATTGAAAATCATTTGACATGAAAGGAAATTCACATGTTTAATGAACTGTGAACTTGAATGGGTCACTATTTAGGGTTCAATTTCAAAATATGATATTGGCCTCGTTGAATTTAGAAAAACATATGGACAAGGAGAATGAAATTTGAATCTTGAACTAAATTGATCTAGAGTTCAAGTTTAAGAAAAGAGGACAAAACAAGCCAAAAAAAGATGTCCTGACAAGATAAAGACTTCTAAAAATTTGAACTTTGAACTCAATTCTAGGTTCAAGTTCAAATTTTAGATAAGAAAGGAAACATTATTTAAGGCTTTAAGGAAAACATATAAGATGATAGGGTGGGTAACAACTAGCTCTAACTAGGGTTTTAGACTGTAAGGGACTGAAAATGGATTGAGAATCTCTATAGTTTTGCAAAAGGAAAATCCAAAACTAAGGAAAGAAGAAAATAAGACAAAACAAAAACAAGAACTAAACCTATGGAACACACAACTATACATTATATACAAAAGGAGGAGAGAAAGAGACATCACAATTGATAAAGTTTGAGATCTTGCCCTTTATAATACAAGGGTAGATCTATTCCATCCAAGTACCTCAATCTGAAAGAATTGGGCTTGAGAACTATGTTCATTTCCAAAGGATCCTTCCAAAGTGATTCAAACTTCCCATGAACACCCTTTGGTTCTTTTCTCTTGTCCCATAATAATACTCTATCATTCTCAAAAAATCTTCTAGGCCTAGCCTTGTGGTCAAAAATATTTTTAAACCACATTAGGTGATTAGTAATATGATCTACTACTTTTTCTTGCTCATCCTCTGCCTTCATCAAATAAACAAATCCTTTTATTTAGATTTTCTTTAAAGGTTGCATCTTCTAGGGTCTTTTGAAGATTGGTCACTACTAATTCAAGAGGAACTGATAATTGAGCTGCCATGCCATAGACTAGTTCAATAGGTGTCATTCTGATAGCTTTTTTGGGTGTTTACAATCTTCCCACAAGGTTTCATATAATCTTTTATGCCATTCCTTTGCATTCTCACTAACCAATTTCCTCATAATAGAAATAATGTTCTTATTTTAGATTTGACTTGGCCATTTCCTTGTAGAAAGTAATTGGAAGCATGTTAAAAGTCTTATCCCATTCTGATTAAAAAAAGATTTAATTCTTGTGAAAAAAAATTTTGAGCATTATTAGTCACCAAATTCTTAGGAAAACCAAACCTAACCAAAAATTGTTCCTTTAGACAATTGAAAACTACTTCAGATGTAGTTTTCCTAACTAGTATCATCTCTACCCACTTAGTGAAATAGTTAGTGGTAGTTAGGATATGAGTATGCCCTACACTAGAAATGGGATTAAATGGTCCAATAATATCTGAGCCCCATTATTTGAATGGTTCTTCTACTACCATAGGTCTTAGAGAAAGTGCTTCCAACTTGGGTTTCCCTTAAAACAAATTACATTTTTCACATAGTCCAACCCATTTATATACATTACTAAACATACCTAGCTAGTTGTGCCCATTTTGAAGAATTTTAAAAGTGATAATAGTGGATGAATAATATCCTTTGCATGCTTCATTATGAAATTCATGGAGCAATTATTTCTGTTGATCTTTGTTAATGCATCATAAGAACATACCATCCAGGTCCTTTTTGTAAAGCATGTCATCTACTATTACATATTTGGCTGACTTTAATTTTAAATCCCTCTTAGCTTTTCTAGTCACATGTTTAGGACCATAGGTTAGATAATAAGCAATATATGAAAACCAATCATCTTTCAAGCCTACTAAAATAATTGACAGCTCTCCACTTGTGACTTCTTTTTGATCTTTAGTGATGAGATTACATAGACCCTACCCTCTTACTAGCTTGGTAGGTCTAATTTCTAAATTAAACTCTTGAACTTTAGAGACCCAAGTTTCCCTACTATTTACTGCCACTTCTTGCTAAGTAAGAATACTTTTTAACTACAACATTTGGTACCAACATGGTGCTATGGGAGTATAGAATATAGTACTGGAATTTCTTCATTGTTTTTACTACTGAGAATGCTTATTTCTTAGTGAGCGAGTATCTCAATTCATGATTTTTCAAGGTTATAATCATAAAAGAGATAGGAACTTCTTTACCTTCATCATTTCTTTACAATGAAACAAAACACATGGTATGTTCACTCACATAATAATAGATTATAAAAGAAAAATTATAATTTGGGTGAGCTAGGATGGGTGCTTGTGCAATTATTAACTTTACTTTTTCAAATGCTTCAATAGCTTCTTCACTCCATTTGAATACCACTTTGTCAATGAGAAGATGGCAATGGGTATGTTGGTCTTAGAAAACTTAGGAACAAACTTTCTTAAAAAGTTGATCTAGTTGAAAAATGAACTGACTCCATTGCAATTTGAAGGTAGACATAGTTGATGAATTTCCTGGACTCTTTCTAGATCAATTATGATTCCTTCTTCTAACACTAGGTGCCAAGGATAACTTTAGTGGCTAATATTTTCCAATTGGCTAATATCACTCATGAGGGACCTTAAATTTTGCTATTCTTTTTGCACTTTTGGGGTGCCCATGTTGCTTGCATTTTACACATATTAGTTCCCATGCTTAGGCCAGTTCTCAATAATAATACATAAGTATTTGTATGTTAGTGATGAATTTGCTAGTGCAATCTATTTTTCCCACATGGAAAATTATATATATTCACCTATAATTTTTAATTATTATCTTAATCAATGTTATATTAGACAATATTTGATAATAATAAAAAAGTTAGGTTACAAGTTAAGTATGTAGCCTCCACATGTGTCTAGATATTCCATAACATTTCCATGAAACTTCTTATCCTTTCTCACTTTCTCCCAAAGTAGATTTTATTTAGAACATGTGTATTTACTTTTGGAACTTTCTTTAAAACTAGGTATTCTTTTAAAAGTTTGGCCCAAATTAGGGATGTTGCCTCCAACTATTATAAACAATAGGGATGTTGCCTCCAACTATTATAAACAATAGGGATGTTGCCTCCATACCACCATTCAATAATTTGGAGGGAAATTATAATGGTATAAGTTGGATAAATTCAACCTTCAAGTTTGATAATCAATTAAGATCCATATAATTATAATAAAATCATGGTTTCTAGGTATGTGTACTTTTGTCCATGATTTTTTTCAATAATGAAAGATTTGGCCAGATTTTATATAATTTTCATAGTGTTGAAAAAAATTGCCAATAAAATTAATGTTTTTCCTAATCAAAAAAAAAGAATTCACCACTAGAAATTAATTATTTCCCCTTGAATTACTGTTTGATTCACCAAAATTTTATACAATTTAGAAAAAGTGGGTTTCTTAAAGTTATCCCTCCTAGGTGCCCTAGGATTTTTCCTTCAATAACATATAAAACACACTTCTTGGCATTGAGTGAAGCTCCATGCTCTCTACACCTCTAAAGAAACAATTCTAGGTCTCTTAGATGCTTCTTCTTTTTCCTAGAGAAAATAGTCATCTCATCCAAATAGATAACAATAATCTTTTTCAATATATGACTAAAAGATGAGTTTATCTCTCTTTGAAAGGTTACACCTATGTTTATCAATCTAAAAGGCATAAAGCTATAGGCAAAGGTATCCGAAGGAGTACTAAAAGTAGTCTTATGCTGGTCTTCAAGAGCAACACTAATTTGATTGTATGTACAAAAACCATCCAACATAGACATCATTTCAAAACCTGTTACCGTTTGGAGGATGTGATACATATTAGGAAACATGAAGTTGTCCTTTAATCTAACTTGATTCAAATTCTTGAAGTCCACACAAATCTTGATTTCCCCACTCTTTTATGGACTAGAATGATATTTTCTACCAAAGTAGAATGATGGATGGGTTAAATTATATTATCTTTAAGCATTTTATCAACTTCCATAAAAATTGCATTAGCTACTCTAGCATTATAATTCCTTAATTTCTATCAGAATAGGGTTGCCCCAAGTTTTAGTGGGATTTGGTGCTTGAATTTTCCTTTCCTAAAGTCTTTTAAATCTCCATAAGACCAAACAAAGACATTACTGAACTCTTTCAATAGTTTAGTGAGCCTCATTTTTTCAATCTAATGAAAAAATTTGCCCAAATTAATCATTTTGGGGTTTAATTCAGTGCCAATGTTGATTTTATCATATTCCCTAGATTTCCCTATTTTATCACCAACACTTCTACAAGGACAGTCCCTTCCATTGAATAGAGTTTCTAAGGCTACTAATCCTTTAGGAATTTTGTTGCCTTTCAATTGAACTACCATAGCATTACCTTTTTCTATATCTTTAGGGGAAAATTAATGACATTCTGACAAAGAGCCTTCAAAGAACAAATTACAAAAAAATTCAATCCCACATAGGAAAGTATTAATATGAGCATCATTGCTAAAAATATGTCATGAACTAGAGTTGTTAGGAACACTAGGCTAGTGAACTAGCTCTAGAGTGTAGAGGTCTTCCAAGAAGTTAGGATTTGTAACAAAGATGAAGACCTCATGAGAGAAGCTTCCATAGTGTTAAGTTCTCTTGGTATATATTTTATAGAAATGAGCTTCAAATTTTTTCAACTCATCCCATACTCTATTCCTATAAAGCTTCAATCTAGGGTTCCTCATGACAAAAATATTTCAAACCTATTTGACCAAAATTTTAGCATCTCGTTTAGCCTTCAAGATTTTGATTCCATTTCTCTTGGCTTATTCAAACCCCAAAAGAAGAGATTTGTACTCTATTGTATTATTCATGTTATCAAATTCAAGCTTGAAAGAATAAAGAGTAATTTTAATAGGAGATATGAGTACTACCCTTGCTCCTAAACCAACTAAGATGCAACTACCATCAAATTCTAGGATCAACACACCTTTATCTACCATCTCTTTACATTGTGTTACATCATCTTTAGGCAAGATCACATAATTAGTAACGTCAATTTCTTGATACAAGATGTGGGAGCTAGGGTCTTCTAAGGGAAAGAGCATTTATTTATCTTTGGTCTTAGGTTTCAAAACTACTTTTTTTCTACCAATTGGTATGGTTTCTTGTCATTAGTCCAATTTAACATCCCCTCCTAACTCTTTTTAGAAGCTTCAAATCAACAACATTCCATAACTAACTAGAATGTATGTGACTAGGATGGTTAACATGACTCTCTTTTTTCGAAATTCAACAAAAGAGACCTAAGCATCTTTATTCTGACCTATTAGTAGGACTTTCTTAGAATCCATTGCATAACACTTACCAGAATTTTTTTTCATAGCTACATCTATGGCCTTAGCTACTGAAGAAGGCATAATATTGTCTAAAACTCCCAAATCTATAATACAATATTCAATTTATGACCACAGATAAACAAGGACACGTAGAAAGGGGTAGGTTTATCGATAGTGCATGAGCTTTCTATATGGTTAAGCATATCTCCAGTTAATGTTTTCTCGTTGTTGTTGATGGGTGACTTAGGGTTTGACATTGTATTGATTTGATGAGATGAATGAGAAGGCTTTGAACCTTTGACAAATTCAAATATTTTATCTAACTCACTAGGGTTAGAATACAAATAATTAGCTAGAGAAATTTAAATTCTTGAATATTTAAAAAATTCAATGATATCAAAGGTAGTTTCAGAATTATTCCTTTTTAGAAGTTTAACCTCACATCAAAATTCTTCATAGTATTAGGAAACTTCTTTGATTAATTATGTGGAATTTTTCATTTTCTTGTTGGGGTAGAGGTGGATGGATCATCAAAAGGTGTTCCTCCTCTCTAAATTCTCATAAGCACATAACACGAAGGGTATTCAATAGTAACTAAGATATCACCTCCACATTTAGAATCAAACTCATATTTGAAGAAATAATTTACAAAGTCATTAGGACCTCTTGAATCTTCATCAACTAGTATCTCTTCTATTCTTTCTTTATTTGAATTTAATTCATCATAATGAATCATCTCTAGACAAGAAGTACCATCATGATCATGAGTGGAATGAAAAATACACATGTTCATCTTACCAGCAAAAGGACCTTCAATCAATAAATTTTGGTTGATTGGCAACATATTAGGTTATCTTGCAGTTGCACCTATGTTTGGGTATTTCCTTGGAATGTCTTGGTAAGGGATATCAATTTTAGGCATCTTCCTTTTTATTGTCATTACATCATTCACCAATATATGAACCAAGGGATTAGTTGGGCCTAAATTTGATGGTTGTGAACTCGAAGCCTACATTTCTCTCCTTCATTTTCCCATGGCCAAGAGGTCATCTTCCAACTCCATAGCTAATCTTTGTGCAACATCTACATTGGCTACTATTTTTCTTCTCAACTAAAAATTTATATCTTGAGGCATCACATTGATAAGGAATCCTTTGTGATTCTCAGCATTAGGTCTTTTAGTGGCAGGGATTTTATGCAATATCTTATTGAATTTTGCTTTAAAATCATGCATAGGTTCATGTACTTCTTTCTTGATTTCTGTTAACTACAATAGGAGGGTATGTTCATTATCCTTTGACTTGAACCTTGCTTCAAATGCGTTTAGCATAGATGCCCAATTGGCAATTGCCTCATTAGGGAGATGATGGAACTAGTCCACAGCAACCTCAACCAAGGTTTGCATGAACCTCACAACTAAATTTTCTATTGGGATTGAAATCGAGAACTCCATAGGCAGTATTCAAAGCACTTAAGTGCTCATTAGTATATTTTTTCACATGACTACTAAGTTTGGGCAAGATGTTCTTAGCTCCTTTTGGGAGAAGATCCAGGTTAGGTCCTAGGTTAAGAGTCCAACTTGGTCACCACAAGCATTTGCAACCATGTGACATAGAATAAAGTCTAGAGGCTAGGTGTTAAAATGAGTAAGAATTAAAATTCTAAGTAAAACTAAGGCTTGCAGGCTCACAACAACAAAAGGTGGTCTCTTAGGAGAGGTTGGTCTACTCCTACACCTTGTCACCTTTTTTCATCTTTGAGTAATATCAAGGGAAATGTTTTTCTTTTCACAAACTTGAAGGATTGATCTATAAAACCTTTTCTTTCTTCACTTTATTTATGTTTATTACTAGATAGTTTGTCCTAATAGTTAGAAGTAGGAGTAATAATTGATTTGGGCCTTTTATATTTAATACAAGTTGTTGAACCAATTTTTGTACCATGATTTCTTCTTTAGCAATAGGTAGCCCTCTATTCAATTATGATTTTTCTTCTTCTCATTCAAGTACCTAACTAACTTGTAGGAATTGTTCTATACTAGTTTTTAGGTTCTAAGTCTAGGTGTTAAGATCAAAAATAATGTCTTCTTATATATTATCAAACCCTAAGCCTGGTTGGAGAATAGGAAAGATGTATGTGTGTGGCAAGACCATTCTATATAACACTGTTAAACCCAATGCCTACCCAAAGAAGTCAAAAAAAACTATTAGTGAACAATTTTTCCTTTTCACAAATTAAGAAATGAAAGGCTATATGATAAGAAAAATTATTACACCTCAATTGAGTTCTCCTTATAAATCATTTTGTGTTTAGAGGGAAAACTCCCTCCTTGAATGATAAGAAATATCTCATTTATTTCCAAAGAATTAAATGAAATGTGATCTTTTCACCAAAAATAACTAAGGTAGTAAAAATAATTTTCCATGGCCATGTAAAAGTACTATAGAATTATTGTTGGTTCTATATAAGCCTCAAGACTTATAATAATGAACAATGTTAATTAAAATAAGAGGGTTGACTCAACATAATATAATTTAGTTTAGAACCATTCATTGAATATATAGATAATCACTCATCACAACCAATACAACATTCCTTAAGAAATGAATCAAGATTACTCAAAACCATATGATCTCAAGTCACAAATGATATATATCATGAACCAAAATATTTTATTTCTATTCATTCATTCAAGTAAATAACACATCAAAAATTGTTCAAGAAGAATTAATTTTTAACTAACTTTTTCTTTTCCTTAACAAAAATACCTAGAATATCAATAGCAAGACCATATATATATAAGGGGATCTTAAAATAGTTTTAAAACTAGCTCAATATAGATTTATTAAAGTTTTATCTTTAAGATATTTAAGATAACTAAACATTTGTAGCCCCTAGTTCTAAGCTAGTTATTCATTGCATTGACTAGATAGGTCTATTATCCCTATTCCACAAATACATTACCCCATATCTCTTTCCATTATTTACAAGAAACCTTGAGGTCAAAAATATATTTCTACTTGTTACCCAACATTTTTTGCAATGTGCAATATTGCTAGCCAAGAGTCCTTTTGTAACTTGAACAATAAGTTGGAGTTCAACTCACTTCAACTTCAAGTTTGACTTCACTCACTACCCATCATCCCTACAAAATTCCCTCCTATTAGCCCAAGTTTATATTCTTGAAGTTGAAGTTGAAGAGGGACTTGATTAAAACTTCAACTTCAACCTTGACTTTGAGGTTTTCTGGCATTTTCTTGTTTTCTTGTAGGATGTGCATTAAGAGATTATGAACTTATTCTTGTAAGGTGAAGGAATGGGTCTCACCTCATGGTGATCTCGAAGACATGGAGGGAAATAATTATGGAAATTATGAGAAATCATGCTAAAGTACAATTATTTTTATGGGAAAAGATGGTACAAAGATTTTGTGACATCACAAAAAGTTGAGCTACATGTGGATTTGATGGATATTAACTACAAACAACCTTGCAAGTCTTGTCAAGGTACATGTGGCATGATTGTAATAACTATTTCTGCCCACTCGTATCTATCTAAGGATTCTTAAGAAATCACTCCCTATAATTACACCTTGTCCTATATATTTTCTCATTTAGACATTTTGAGCTCTCAATGCCGACTAGTAAGCAAGAAAAGAAAAAGTTTGAACTCTACCAAAAACTGTAAGTGCATTATCTCCTACTCTGTCAATTTTGTGCCTAATTTTTGTTTGAAGTGTTTTGGTTTAACTCTATAAATCTATATCTTTCAAATTAAACCATGACATTTTTTTGCCCCAAAATTACTAAGCTTGAAAAACCTTTCCTTTTGAGTTCCTTGCCCAAAATTTGGGATACTTTCCTGGTAAATAAAAACCTAGCTCACATAATTGAGTGGGTGACGAATGTTCAGTCTGGTCCCATATATCAGAAATTAGCCAATAGTGGATTACTAGAAGCTACCACTTTCCCATTAGCTATAGAATGTCTAGAACTAGTTATGGAATGTGCAAACCACTATGACCCCAACACCAAGTGTATAAAGAAAGTTTCAAATGAGGCATTGGTTAAAATAAACAAGACAAGTGTCAATTTAGCTTTGAGAATCCCTCATAAAGATCCTTATGAGCCTTGGACTTTTGAGGAATCTGAGCATCTATATTGTGACAAGAAGAAGAATTATGATAACATTGTAGCTCAAACCTAGCTTCTAAAGCTAGCTGATGGAGGTTAAAGATTGCCTAAGCCTTTGAAAACTGAACATTTCATTAGGGAGATTGTAGATATTGTGTTACTTTTGAATAGAGTCAAGGGTAATGACCATACCTTCCATTGGGAGAGCTGGATGTTCCTTTTTATTCAAAAAATAGTTGAAGGGGAAAAATTCAATGAATGGGTGGATTTAATAGCTCAAAACTTACATAGGGGCCTCATAGCAATAAGTGTTTTCAACTTATTCTTTCTGTATTCCTTCTTAATCTACATTTTAGTAGCATCCAAGGAATGGAAGGGACTTAAAACATGTCGTAGGTTGAAGAGATGACCATCTACCAATACTACAAAGACCTTTAGGCAACTGAATCTTGCAAGTAATTTAGGAGGGTTAATGATTCCTTCTTTGGGAGATTAGTATTTGAGCTCCAAGGACATGAAAATCATAGATTGTTAGAAGAATCAATGGAAACTATTAAAATTTATGGTTGTTTTTATATTTAGTTTCCTAAATTATGTGTCTTAGAGTTGGGGATTTTTCTGGTGAACATCTTAAGTTGCCATGCTATTGTTTAGATAGCATTGTCTTATCTAAGATATGTAGGCAGTTTGTTTCTGTGTTTGAGTCTCCTGAAACTACAAAGAAGTAAGCCTCTTTCTTATTTCCCATTGAAATTGGTCATTATAGATGTTCAAACTTCAAACAAGCTATGTTAGCAGAAATCACATTGTCCTATTTTTGCCTTAAACCATATGCTCCTAGAGAAGAATTTGACTACACTAGTTTTGCTAGGGATAATTTAAAGGATGCATCATCACTAGTCCATGTTCCATATTTGGAAGATTATTGAGCCAATTTTCCTAATGAAGTCAAAGTTAGAAAAATATTATGGTCTAGGTTTATAGTCAGCTAGATTAATCTTTTTAAGATGGACCTCAACACCCATGGTATAATAGAAGATGAAATTGAAGACATTATTGACCCATTCTATTTTGATCAAATTGAATGCATACCCATCCCTGAGCTTGACTAGACTAGAAGGGAAGAAGATGACCTATTTTCCCATACCTCAGAAGTGTTGAGGAGAACTAAAAAATGGTTGATGTCAAAGAATGTTGAATCAACTACCCCTAGAGTCCTAGAGAAATACTCAAGAGCTAAGCAGAAAAAGGCACAACCAAAACTAAAGGCCATCACTAACCTTAATATTGTTGACCCAATTGTAATTTCTCTAGAAGCTGAAGTTGAAGTAACTTAATAGTTGCTTCAAGTTCAAGTTCTTGAAGAGGTGTCAAATTTTAGAAGGGTAACTTGCTCCAGTACTAAGAAAGAAACACCAATCAAAGAAAAGGGGACAATCACAACTGATCTAGACCCTGCCAAAATGTAGACAAGTTTAGAGTAGTCTCCTATTCTCCCCATGGTTGATAATACTCCAGAACCTTAGAAGTCGCTTGAAATCACTGGTACTCAATCTTGAAAGCACTGGTACCCACTACTCCCAAGTGGCTAGAAACCTCTATTGAGAAAAAAAGGAGTTTGGTATCATTATCCATCCCTATCAACAACCTAGTTAGTATGTGCCTGGGAAAGTCTTTGAAAACTAAAAAGGCTAGAACTAAGTTTATCTTGAAGTTTGATAATGACTCAAGATATTGGACAACCAAAATAGCCAAACCTCTAGAAGGTAGTTCACATGAGGACCTCACTCCTTGAGTTTACCAAGTATCAAGGATTGATCTCAGAAAGAGGAGCTGCATGGCTCACATGAAGATTTTTGAAGCTTCACACAAAAAGATAAGAGACAAAATTTGGAAAGATGCCTAGGATAAGTAGGATATGAAAGAAGTGATGAAGAGCATGGCACAGTACATCAATTCTATCTTGTGTCCAAAACCCAAACCTCTAAATGAGATGTCAGCAATGATAGATGTATCCTCTTTAACAAACAAAATATTTCTTGATAATTTGCATAAATGCAAAGTTGTTGCTAGGATTTCTGAGGAGTGGACACAATTTTTCCTGAAGGAAACTAAGAAATAGATTAGACTTTTGGACAAGGCTTCAAAAGACACTGCTATCATTGTAAAGAAGGTGGATTCCCATAGTGAAATTTTTGAAAAGGAAAGGAATAATTGGGTAAAAGTGGTGTTGTGGATTGAGGAAATTCAAGGATTTGGATTGTAGAAGTTTCAAGTTGAATGTACTATGTCTAGTCTAGATGATAAAACATTGCATGTGCTTAAAGATTGCATTAAATGGAGAAATGAGGCACTAGTCTAGGTAGTAACTAAAATCAAAGAAATCTTGGATGGTCTCAGGCTTTTTGATGAAATAATCCAAGCTAATATGAAGTGGTTTAGCAAAAATTTTGTAGGAAAGGAAAGTAACTCTATAGCCCCTATGGAAGAATTAATAAATGAAATCCAAAGGAAGTTCTAGGAAGTCTAGGAGAAGAAGACACCATGTAGAAATGATTTTTCAAACATTACTTATACCAAAGTTATGTTGATAATAAACTTGAAATATTTGGAGATGCATGGAGAAAAGGGAGCAAAAGTGAAGAGAGAAAAGGAAATCTAGAAGCAAAGGATTGCATACATTGGCTTACCTCACTAGTCACTTATCTTCAAAATTTTCACTACATATGAAACATGGAAGGCTGTAAGGATCATGGTTGGTGTAGATGGTTCCTCTTGACATGGTGCATGTTCATTGGGCAGTTGTTTTTCATTTTCCTATTTATTTCATTTATGCATTTTAGTTAACACACTTGTGTTAACTAAGAAACAATTTACTCTTGATGAGGTAATTTTGGATAGCTCTCTCTCTCTCTCTCTCTCTCTCTCTCTCTCTCTCTCTCTCTCTATATATATATATATATATATATATATATATATATATATATATATATATATATATGTAATAGATAATATCTAAGGGGGTTCATCTCTCTGTAGATTGAAAAAAAAATACTTCTGTTTTGATACTCTACACTTTAAATTTTGAAATAGAATATTTCCTGGGTTATCAACAATTGAAATAAAATTCTATAATTTTATATATTGAAGCTTCTTAAGGTAGATGCTACAATCTTCTTTATAATCATTTTCATTCTTGAGAGTGCATGTTATATGTGGAGGTAAAGTTAAAATTTGTTGCACATTCTAGAATTATCTGTTGTTAAATCTTGGAGGTTTTGGGAGGTTGAATCTATATTATTTTATCATTTATCCTTGTTTTTAACATTGAATCATTTGTATAATATTGATTGTTAAGATCAAATGGTTTTTCATCATTAGCATTTATCTTGTATTCATGAGATGATTTTGAGCTTTATTGGGAAGATTTACCCTCAATAGAGGAAAAATAATTATCTTTTCATGAATGTTAGCTACACCTTGAACAATATAAATAAAATTGCTTAACTAGAGAATTTCTTATCAATATTTAGGAATTCAATTTCTTAGTTTACAATTTTCTCCCCTATTCAAATTGTCAAAAATCTTGGGAAAAACTGTTCAATAACAATTTTGTGTAACTTTGCTTGGGAACTTGGAAGATAGAGTCTTTCTTTTGAAGTTCCTATAAGTTCTCATGTTTTTGTGAAATGGTGCTTCCTAATCACAATAAGTTGCCTATTCTACAACCTAACCTAGGGTTTTAAGATACAAAAGAAGATATTATCTCTGACTTTAGTTCTTATGCCTTGGTTGACTAAGAGAGTAACCAATAGTACCTCCATGTGCAATTAGTACTAGAAAGAGAAGAAGCAATAGCTAAAAGGATTAGTGGTTTGCCAGTAATACAAGAAGAAGTTGTGGTTGAAAGGGTTGCTCATGCAAATAACTAATTAGTTCAAGTTGAAATCTCACCCTGGTTGAAAAATGGTATACACAAACTGATAGATTTTCGAGCTTGGTAGATGAAGACATTGAAGCCTTAGCTAGAATTGACTTCAAGCCTTATCTTTCTTTATAAGGAAAAAAAGCTAAAACTACTAGTAGACCATCTTCACCTCCTATAGGTGGGAGTCTTGTTACTTCTTTGCAATCCATAATCATCTTGGGAACTTTAATTCCTTCTACTATCACAACCCTCCCTATCAGCTATAGATTACTAGTAATAGCTCAAAATTAACCCTAGGGTGCTACAATAGGACCCCTAAAACTTGTACAAACTTTAGGTGGATTACCTAAAGGAGCACAAAAAATCCTTCCTAGATTTAGTAGAGATTAGAAGAAGTCACCCAAAGAACATTTGAATGCTTTTAACACAACATTTGGATTTTTAGCTATAGCAATAGAAGATGTTGTTGTAAGTTTTTTTATTCAAACCTTGATAGATTTGGTAGAAAATTGGTTTCATCATTTACCCAATGCATCCAACACTTCCTAGGATACTATGAAAAATGCTTTTGAGGCCAGGTTTAAAGTGGCTAAAGATGCAAATTCTTTGCTCATGTAATTAAGTCAGATGAAAAAGGAGATACATGTATCCATGTGGGAGTTTGTGGCCCAATTCAATAAAGCATTGCATTAGAGACCTACAACTAGTGTTCCAAATGGTCAAAATCAGAAAGGTTTCTTTTTAAACTCAATGCCTACAGATATTGCCTTCTCATTGAAAAGAGAAAATCATCCAATGCTTGCAACGTCCCAAACCCTTGTAATAGAATTAGAGGATGATCTCATTATATTAGGAAAATGGAAGAAGGAAGTTCAAATCCTGAACTCTCAAGCCTCTACATCATCTTCTTCAAATGATGCACTTGTCTAGAAGTTGGCCAATGATCTTATACCAATAAAAAAGTAGCTTCCAAGGCCTCATTTCCCTATCAAGATATCCCAAGGAAGTATCCTAATCATAATGCCACTTCTGAAGGGAAATAGTTCACTCTACCCCCTAGCCAACAAAGATTACAAACTGAGCCTCCTCCCAACAAAAATAACATGTGTGTCTTTCACCTCACTAATGATCATGAAGGAACCACATGTCCTGACAATGTAAGACATTGCCAACTTGAAGCTAAAAAGGTAATAGTAGAAAATGTAGTAATAGAGGAAGCACCTTTCAAAGAACTTGGAAATTCTGTAAAATGCTACCTTGAGTATGAATCTGACTCTGATAGAGGTAGTGACATTCTTTTAACTTTGGAAGAAGCTTCATGTTTGTCACTCATGAGGGGGAAAAGGATGGGGAAAGCTAATTTTTAGTCCAAGAATTCTATGAGCCCAACTTAAGCAAAGGATCCTAAAACAAGAGGAGAAGGTGAGACTAAGTCACCACAACCATAGCCTCATATTTCTCAAATTATGAAAAGGTATGATCTTGACTCTGTATTTGATATAGTTGAATTTTTTAAAACATCTAGAATTCAAATATGTCCTGCTAAGTATTTGAGAATGAATCCCAATAAACTCAATAATCTAATTGAATATGTTCACCAACCTTCACCTAATGTATCTTCTAAGCATATTAATTAGACATCTTCCAATGAGGAAATCAACACTTAAAAGATTGATCACCACAATGACCTAGTTCAACCTGATAAAGTTAGCCCAGAGTTATCCTATTGAGAAAAACCCAATCCATATTATGTATCCCTTTACCTCCATGGTTTTAAATTAAGTAATTTTATAATAGATGCTGGCACTTCTGGTAACATAATGCCATGTAGTACCAAAGCCCTTAATCTTCCCCTGACCAAGACTTTTGGCAAGTGTTATTCAATGGATTCTAAGTAGGTACCTTTCATAGGTGAAATCAAAGAAGCCCAAGTTCCTTTAGCAGCCTTCCTAGAAAAGATAATAAAGCTTACTATCCTTGCAGTTGACATCCCTACTAGTTATGGTATGCACCTTAGCTGAACCTTTTGTTGAAATTTAGGAGGAGAACTCAAAATGGATTGGTCCCAAGCCATTATACCTATAGGGAAGGAAAAAGTGGCCCTTCTTTGTGAGAAAAAATCTAAGTACACAGTTTTTCTATGTGATGAACCAAAGCCTCAAATCCGTTATCACAAAACTAAATTTGCTAACTACTTGATTATGCCTAAAAATGAAGAAGCAAGTATTCAATGAGAGGCTGTGAATTTTCCTTTGATGTTGGAATTTGATGGAAGTTGTTGCTCAAGTGGGTCTAGACTTGGTGTTGTGTTGGTATCTCCCACATGTTAAACTTTTCCCTCTTCTTTGAAGTTATCTTTTTAAAGTATGAATAATACAATAGAATATGAAACTTTACTTCTAGGACTAGATGTTAGAATTCTTTAGAATAACTGAGAGGGGGGGGTGAATCAGTTATTCAAGGTCCAAATGCCCTATTAATACCTTTTACTACTTTTAATGAATCCATACACTTTTCATCCATTCGAACTTAAATCAATCATATAAGCAAGTTATGGTAAATCAATATGCAAAGATAAAACATTCAAGATCAACACATGACACAATGATTTACGTGGAAACCCAATTTGGGAAAAACCACCAGTAACATGCTACTTGATTCTCACTCTTCTGAAGTGATGCCCTATTAAAAGCCTTCCCTGTTAAAGGCTTACAACACTTACAACACACTGTTAAATGTGACCTTGTTAGAGGATTTCACCAAACTATTAGGAATGGGCCTGGTCAAAGGTCTTTAGAACATTCACTTGGAATGTCACCCTGTTAAAGGATTTATCTTATGGCTATTAAACCAACCTAAGTCCATAGGATTTAAACTTATTGTTACAATTGCTAGAAAGTAATGATAATAGTCTTTTGATCTGATATAACTTACAACATACTTTGCAGATTTCAAATCACACTTTTAGTTCAATCTGTATGCTTTCCTTCAATCACTTCAGCTCTGATTGCTTGTCTCCCTCTCAAGCTTCATCTCCTTGAGTCTTCTTACTCATTCTACCAATGCAATTATCCTTGTGGTCATCTATCCAAACAGAGTTCCTGTGCTTTCTTCTCCTTAGCACATTCTTCAGCACTTCATGATTTTATGCTTGACCACCTCTCTCTCTCTCTCTCTCTCTTTTCATTAACTTATGTCTTCTTAAATAGAAGTCTAATTTTCCTTTTCCGCTCAATTCTCCCTCTTCAATTTTAGGGTTTCAAAATGGATTAGGTAGGATACAATGTATCTACCCCATATATTGTTCTCTTCTTGAAACTTAGCCAGTTGTATCTTAAAAATGTTCTACATGGTGTTCTGTGCCACCAGCTCATCATTCTTATCTTCCTTTTAATTTACAAATTTCTAGATAACAACCTTGTCAACTTAGATCTAGTGAATCTTCGATTTCTAAAATAATGCAGCAACTCAGCATTATTGAGTTACTGGTGCTCGGCACCTCTGTGTTACTCGGCACCTATACCTGCTCGACACTTGATTCTACTCGGCACTTGGTTCTAATCGGTACTTGATAAAATCTGTGTCACTTGACATCTGAACTTCCTTGGCATCTAAAGTTTACTCGACATCTGAAGTTTGTTCGGCATTAACTAGGAATTTTCTCAGCTCTTACTAGCTTGCTCAGCTCCTTCTCTCTAATGAACTTAGTTTGAGCTTTACAAAAGACTTAGCTAAAACCTTAAATCTTTGATATGTTTCAGTGTGCCCATTCTTTGTATCTTATAGTATGTCATCAAATACACTTTTTCATCAATGGCTTAGCTAATCCTTGTACTTCATTACAACATCATAACTTCAACCTTTCTCTAGGTGTTCCAGTTACATCTTATTGATTGCCTCCACCTTGAAAATCAACTAATTGATAGTATTTGGATCACTAAAGCAATTTTCATTCCTGCAAGTAGCAAGTTTGACATCAAAGCAATTGTCATTCTTGCAAGTAGAAAGTTTGACATCAAAGCAATTGTCATTCTTGCAAGTAGCAAGTTTGACATCAATGACAAAACAATGATTGAGGATATTCTTTTACCAGTTCCATATTTTATTCCAACAACTTTTCTTATGATCATTTCAATCATTTCCAACAATCTCCCTCTTTGGCATTGATGGCAAACCAAACTGATCAATTAATCAACTTAGTTACCACCAAGATTGTATACGTTGTCTTGCTCTATTTTTACTACTGATCTCATATATCTCCCTCTTTCATATATATCCCTCTTTCTTTGTATTGATTAGTTTTTTGCATATTTCTCCCTCTTTGACATAAATGCCAAAGACGTAGCATCTTTATCATGCAAAATATAAGCTTTGGCTTCTTGTTGTTTTTCTCCCTCTATCACCATGCTTGTGACTGATTTGAAGTTTCTGCTCCTACTGTCATCCTTTGCATCAACCTATTAATATTTCAAAGATTTATCCCTATCGATGCAAGGCAGCTTCCTTGTTGCCTTAAACTTCTTGAGTTAGGGGTATGACCCCGAACTTGCCTCTAAGATATTCATAGGCATCCTTGGGCAATGGTTTGGTGAAGATATCTGCAGTTTGTTCCTTTGTGTGAATGTATTCTAACTTTACTTGTTTGTCTTCTACCAATTCTCTAACATAATGATACTTGATTGCAATATGCTTGGTTTTTGCATGCATCACTGGATTTTTGGATATGTTTATAGCACTTGTATTATCACAATACAATATCACAAGTTTTGTTACTTCTTCTTTCATTCCATTCAATAGATGTGTGAGCCATACAATGTTTGTGTAATTGACTATAGCTGCCACATATTTTGACTCTGCAGTGGACTAGGATGTACATGTTTGTTTCTTGCTAGTTCAGGTAACTAGCCTTTTGCCTAGAAATAATGCACCTCCACTTGTGCTTTTTCTATCATCAATGTTTCCTCCCTAGTCTGCATCTGTATATGCATTGAGCTCAAATTTTCCATTATTTTTGTAGTATAGACCAAAGTCATCAGTTCCTTTGAGATATCTAATTATTCTTTTTATAGCTATGAGATGATTTTCTTTAGGATTAGCAAAGAACCTAGCCACTATTCCAACTGCTAATGCTATGTCTGGTCTACTATGTACAACATATTGTAGTTTTCCAATCATGGATCTCTACATTGTTTGATTGACTTCAGCTAACTCATCATTTTTATTTCCTATGGCCATTGGTGTGTTGAGTGGTTTGGATTCTTCCAATCCAAACATTTTAAGATTTTCTTTGATGTATTTTGATTGTGTAACAAATATTCCATGTTTGAGTTGATGTACTTGCAATCCAACAAAAAAATTGATTTCTCCAAACATAGACATCTCAAATTCATGTTTCATTTTGTCAGCAAAGCCTTTGCAAAGTACTTCCTTACCACCAAACACTATGTCATCCACAAAGATTTCAGATACAATAATGTCTTTACCTTCTGCTTTGATGTACATGTTGTTTTTATCATTAGTTCTTTCAAATCCAATTTGCACTAGATACTTGTGAAGTCTCTCATACCATGCTCTAGGTGCTTGTTTCAAACCATAGAGTGCTTTATGTAGCTTACACACCATATCCCAATTTTTTTTATCAACAGATCCTTCTGGTTGTTCAATGTAGACTTCTTCTTCTAGTATACCATTTAAGAAAGCAGATTTTACATCTATCTGATAGACTTTAAAATCTTTGTAGGCAACATATGCAAGTAAATTTCTTACTCCTTCCATTCTAGCAATAGGAGTGAATGTTTCTCCATAGTCTATTCCTTCTTCTTGAGCATAACTCTTACATACTAGTCTGGCTTTGTTTCTGGTAATCTCACCATTCTCATCTATTTTGTTTCTGAATACCCATTTGGTGCCAATCACATTCTTATCAGTTGGTCTAGGAACTAAACTCTAGGTTTTGTTTTTTCTTATTTGATCAATTTCTTCTTCCATAGCTTTATACCAGTCATCATCTTGTAATGCACCATATACTGTCTTGGGTTCAGATTTTTTGATCAGACATGATTCATGTCTTAGTCTGTTCCTTTTCATTGGTCTTGCATCTTTGTCACCAATTATCTGTTCAGCAGGGTGATGTCTTTTTACATATTTGGATAACCTTGGCTCTGTCCTTGTTTCCATGTTTGATCTTTCGGATTCAGGATCACTATGCACTTCATTGTCAGGTTGTTCTTCATCATGTGTACTATTTTCAAAATTAGATTGTCCATTTCCTTCATTTTGCAACTCGGCATTCACTGGTTGTGACTCGGCTGAAATTGATACTTGTTGTTGATTTTCAATTTGATTGGCATCATTCTCATCAACAATCATTCCTTCATAAGAATACACAAAGGTTTTGTATTCTTCCATATTCTTTGGTATTTCAGCTTGGACTTCTATGTGCTCATCAAAATTTACATTTGCACTTTCCACAATTTTGTTAGTGTTAATATTCAAACACTTATATGCCTTACTTCTAGTGGAGTAACCAAGAAATATGTCTTCATCACTTTCTGCATCAAATTTTCCATTTCTAGTATCTTTAAGGATAAAACATTTGCAACCAAACACTTTGAAATGTTTTACATTGGGTGAGTAACCATACCATAATTCAAAAGGTGTTGTATTTGTACCTTTCTTGACTTGTACTTAGTTCAGTGTATGAACGTCTACACTTACAGTTTCTCTCCAATATTTTAGAGAAACATTCTTTTCCATCATTAATGTTCTAGCATAGTCAATCATAGATCTGTTTCTTCTTTCAGCAATTCCATTATGTGGGGGAGTTCTAGGAGCTGACGTTTGTCTTTTGATTCCTTTGTCATTACAAAATATCTCAAATTCATTTGATTTAAATTCACCACCTCTATCTGATCTTAAGCATTTCAAGCTTTTTTTAGTTTCTTTTTCAACTCTAGCCACATACCACTTAAACGTTTGAAAAGCATCAAATTTTTGTTTTAAGAACATAATAGTCATCATCGTAGAATAGTCATCAACAAATAGCATTATGTATTTATCTCCTCTATAGCTTTGTATTTCCATTGGTCCACATAAGTCAGTGTGAACTAACTCAAGTATCTCTTTAGATGTATAGTTTTTTCTTTTGAAACTTGACTTTGTCATCTTTCCTAGCTAACATTGTTTGCACATGATATTATCAGGCTTCTTTAATTTTCATAAACCTCTGACTTTCTTCATTTTACTAATCTTGACTAGATTATCAAAGTTGACATGACATAATCTTCTATGCCACAACCATTCATCATCAAATTTTGCAAATAGACAAGAAACATCATCCATATCAAGGTAAAACAAATTACTCTTTGTTTGATCTCCTTTTCCTATCAGTTTACCATCAGTATCATAGATTTTTGCAGTTTTGTTTCCAAATTCCACTTTGCAACCTATATTGCCTAACTATGAGACACCCAGTAAATTGTAGTTTAATCCTTCAACATAGTATGCATCATTACATGAAATTTGTTCTGTGAGCTTAATGCAACCTTTTCCTTTGATTTGACATGGAGCATCATTACCAAATCTAACACTATTTCCATCATACTGAGTAAAGTTAACAAACTTACTTTTGTCTCCTATCATGTGATGTGAACATCCACTGTCTATGATCCATCTATCATTCTTATTTATACATGTTACTAGTGTTGTGGTCTCTTCTGCATCAAATTGGTCCTTCATGGCTACATAAACAACTTCATCATCATTATCATCATAATTTTCTTCAAAAATATAACACTTCTTACCTTTTTCTTTGTAATCTCTCTTTTCATCATCTCTTATGTTCTTGTATTTGTTGCCTTCCTTGGAATCCTTTTTCTATGGACACCTTGCAAAAATATGACCTACTTCATTGCAATTGAAACAAATGATAGGCATCTTACCTTTGAATTTTCCTTTGCCCCTATGAAATCTTCTAGCATGCAATGCTTCCAATTGTTCCACATCTTCCTCATCAGTGCTACTATCACTGGATACATACTTCATTTTTCTTCCTTTCTTTGATTTCACCTGTTCGGCATCTTTTAGTGATAACTTGGCCTTAAAAGCAGATTCAACATTTTCAGGTTTGTAGTTGTCAAAGTTAGATAACTCAAATGCAGTGAGTCTACCTATTATACCTTCAAAGCTTAGATTATTTCCTGGTATACATCTTAGCTCTTGTATTACTGATACTCTAATAGCATAGATAGGGAGCAGGGTTCTTAAGAACTTACTATTAATAGTATCTTCATCCAGTTGACAACTCAAAAATCTTATTGCACTTACCACTTCCTTTATTCTTGCACCATACTGAGCAGCATTCTCATTTTCTTCCATTTTCATGTCATCAAACTTTCCTCTAAGACTTTCTCTTTTTGCTCTTTGTACATTCTAATCTCCTCCATAGATGTTTGATAAGGCTTTCCACATTTTGAGTGCAATGTCACATCCTTTGATATCATTAAATTTAGCATAGCTAAGTGCAAAGGCAATTTCTAGCATTGTCTGATTGTGTTCTTGCTTGTTTTTCATGTCTTCTGCAGTAGGAGCACCTTTTGGATCTACATGTTCAGTGACAATTGAATTTTGGGCATAATCTCCTATGGATCCAAGATGTAGCTTCATCAAACTTTTCCATGCAACAAATTTGTCTTTGTTGAGGTTGGGAACTTCTCTCTTTGGCATTATGATCTTTTCATTTTGTAGTCTCTTTAAACTGAATCAGTAGTCAGGCTTTGATACTAATTGTTAGAATTCTTTAAGATAACTAAGAGGGGAGGGGGTGAATCAGTTATTCAAGGTCCAAATGCCCTATTAATACGTTTTTTACTACTTTTAATGAATCCATACACTTTCATCCATCCGAACTTAAATCAATCATATAAGCAAGTTACAGTAAATCAATATGCAAAGATAAAACATTCAAGATCAACACATGACACAATGATTTACGTGGAAACCCAATTTGGGAAAAACCACCAGTAACATGCTACTTGATTCTCACTCTTCTGAAGTGATGCCCTATTAAAAGCCTGCCCTGTTAAAGGCTTACAACACTTACAACACACTGTTAAATGTGACCTTGTTAGAGGATTTCACCAAACTATTAGGAATGGGCCTAGTTAAAGGTCTTTAGAACATTCACTTGGAATGTCACCCTGTTAAAGGATTTATCTTATGGCTATTAAACCAACCTAAGTCCATAGGATTTAAAATTACTGTTACAATTGCTAGAAAGTAATGATAATGGTCTTTTGATCTAATATAACTTACAACATACTTTGCAGATTTCAGATCACACTTTCAATTCAATCCTCATGCTTGGCTTCAATCATTTCAGCTTTGACTACTTGTCTCCCTCTCAAGCTTCTTTTCCTTGAGTCTTCTTACTCATTCTACTAATGCAATCATCCTTGTGGTCATCTATCCAAATAGAGTTCCTATGCTTTCTTCTCCTTAGCACATTCTTCAGCACTTCATGCTTTTATGCTTGACCACCTCTCTCTCTCTCTCTTTTCATTAACTTATGTCTTCTTAAATAGAAGTCTAATTTTCCTTTTCCGCTCAATTCTCCCTCTTCAATTTTAGGGTTTCAAAATGGATTAGGTAGGATACAATGTATCTACCCCATATCTTGTTCTCTTCTTGAAACTTTTCCAGTTGTATCTTAAAAATGTTCTACATGGTGTTCTGTGCCACCAGCTCATCATTCTTATCTTCCTTTTAATTCACAAAATTCTAGATAAAAACCTTGTCAGCTTAGATCTGGCAAATCTTTGATTTCCAAAATAATGCAGAAAATTGGCATTATTGAGTTACTGGTGCTTGGCCCCTCTGTGTTACTCAGCACCTATACTTTCTCGGCACTTGATTCTGCTCGGCACTTGGTTCTGCTCGACACTTGATAAACTCTGTGTCACTTGGCATCTGAACTTACTCAGCATCTAAAGTTTACTCAGCATCTGAAGTTTGCTCGACATTAACTAGGAATTTTCTTGGCTCTTACTAGCTTGCTCGATTCCTTCTCTCTAATGAACTTAGTTTGAGCTTTACAAAAGAATTAGCTAAAACTTTAAATCTTTGATATGTTTCAGTGTGCCCATTCTTTGTATCTTATAGTATGTCATCAAATACACTTTTTCATCAATGGCTTAGCTGATCCTTGTACTTCATTACAACATCATAACTTCAACCTTTCTCTAGGTGTTCTAGTTACATCTTATTGATTGCCTCCACCTTGACAATCAACTAATTGATAGTATTTGGATCATTAAAGCTATTGTCATTCCTACAAGTAGCAAGTTTGACATCAAAGCAATTGTCATTCCTGCAAGTAGCAAGTTTGACATCAATGACAAAACAATGATTGAGGACATTCTTTTACTAGTTCCATATTTTATTCCAACAACTTTTCTTATGATCATTTCAATCATTGCCAAAACTAGAAGAGGCAAAAAAGACAAATTTCAAGTTGTTGAAGGCCCAAGGTGATATAGAGTTGATAGTAAAGAAAGTTAGGAATATGTTTTCAATGTAAAATGAAACATTGAAGCATTATAGAAATTGTGTATGGGATAAAATTGAAGATTTTGAAGCTTTTTCAACAAAATCAATTCTTAGAGAGCTAAATACTATAGTAGATTCCTTAGCAATATTGGCTTCTTTACTAATCCCTCATCCTAATTTTGCATCTAATAAGTATTCTGTAGAGACCATTCATTGACTACGTGTCCTAGAAAAAAATAATTCTTAGCAAATATTCAAAGATGATGCACATATTAATGCTTTCTTGCAAAGTATGGAAAATTTTGCCACTAACTATTTCGAAGGCTCTAAGTCAGAATGTAGAAAATTTTGTCCTAATTTAGTAGATGGGTAGATAGAGGGTATAATGCAATTGAAAGGAAATGAGATATCTAAAGGTCTGATTGAACCTAAGAAACTCTTCGATAGGTGAAATGCTTTCCTAGCTCAAAGTTCAATTCCCCAAGAGGTTTAAAGTGGTGAATATGAGAAGGTCAACTTAGGAGATAATCATAACCCTAAGATGATAAACATAGGAAGCTGTTGTGAAATAGATGAAAAACCAAGATTTATCAAACTACTAATAGAGTATATTGATGTTTTTGCCTGGTCATATGAGGATTTGAAGACATTTAGAAGAGGACAATTCAAGCATCATATTACCCTAAAGCCAAACACTTCTCCTTTTAGATAGAAGTTGAGGACCTATAACCTAAAGTTTTCAAATGCAATATTCAAGGAAATTGATAAGATGCTTAAGGCTGATACAATCTTTCCTATACATCACTCCACATGGGTGGAAAACATAGTACCTGTGAGAAAAAGAAAAAGCAAAATTAAAATCTATGTAAACTTTAGGAACCTAAATCAGGTGAGTCTTAAAGATAACTTTTCTCTACCCATAATGGATCAGATTCTTCAAATAGTAGCTAGTTCAAAGATGATGTCATTCTTGTATAGTTTCTCAAGTTATAATCAAATAGAGGTTGTTGAAGAAGATCAACATAAGACCACATTCACAATTCCTTGGAGCACATTTTCTTATAAAATAATGCCTTTTGGTTTAATAAATGCAGGTGCAACTTTCCAACATGCCATGAGCTCAACTTTCAGACACCTTTTAGACAAGTGCATCACATTTTATCTTGACGATATGAGTGTATTTTCTAGGAGATGAAAGAAGCATCTAAAATATTTGAGGAAAGTACTTGAACAATGTAGAGAACATGGCATCTCATTGAATCCAAAAAAATCAATCTTTGCTATAACAGAAGGAAAATTGTTGGGACATATAATTTCCAAGGAAGGGATCAAGATCAACCCAAAAAGAGTAAAAGCTATCCAGTAGCTCTGGCTCCCTATTAATCATAATGATGTAAGGTCTTTCTTCAACCATATCAACTTTCTTAAAAAAATTGTTCTTAACTTTGTTGAAACCATACAACCCATGGCAAAAATGATCTGATGCAGGAGCATCTTGCAAAACTTTATTATTAAAAAATAAAAATAAAAGAGAGAGAGAGAGAGAGAGAGAGAGAGAGAGAGAGAGAGAGAGAGAGAGAGAGAGAGAAAAGAGAAAAAAAGAGAAAAAAAAATTTGTGGAGGAGAGAGAAAGTGATGAAAATAGAAGGAAAAATAATAAAAATTGAAAAATGGAGGAAAAAAGGAGAAAAGAGGAATTTCTATTTTCAAGGTGCATAGGTGGCGTAAATAGAAAAATAAGAAAAATAGTTGTCATTCCATTAATCGAGGTGTGTAGGTGGAAATTCTAGAAGATTTTGGATAAATCATGTATTTAATATTTGTTGGGTGCTTAGTTGTATTTGGATGGGAATTTAATATTTATTTAAAGGTAGTTGTATTTACCTTTTATCCCACATTGGTTGTGTTTGTAATGTCTTGGGTTAGAAGTGCCTATTTAAGAAAGGCTTATTATCATTTGTAATCAAGTTGGAGAAATAGAAGCTTTTCAAGTGTAAGCTCTTGTAGTGAAGCTCTTCTAATGCAATCTCTTGTAAGGAAGTTCAAGAAATAGAAGTTCTTGAGTTGTAAGCTCTTCAAATGTAATCTCTTCTAATGAATTTCAAGTATGGATGATGCTTTATGAAGCATTTTTGTCATCTCTCTATCTCCATCTTGTTGTGATTTTTGGTTGTGAGTTGGCACGGGTGGTGTGGCCCATCATTAGTGGTATCAAAGAATACCTTTGTCAGTGGTAGCAGAGCAGTACGTCATCAGTGGTATCAGAGTGAGAGTTCCTGAGCATGCGGACAGATCACCGAATGTGAGGCAGTTTGCACCAGGACCTTGAGTTGGTTGAAGTTTGTCCAGAAGTTCTTGATTGTGTAAACAGATCACTGACTATGAGGTAGTTTGCACAAGGTTCTTGTTGCAATAGATTTGTCTTCTAAAGACTTGATTATGGAGAAGAGAAAGAAGACGATGACTTTTGTGATTGGATGGATTCTAAGGATACCTTGACTTGAGAAATTTAGAGCAAGAAATCAACAATCATTGCTAGTTGATTTGCAAAAGCAAGTGAATGAGTTAGAAGCTAAGTTGCAGAAACAAAGAGCATGTCACCAAAAAAGAGATGTTGATAATTCCTTGGATGCAGAAAAGAAAGATGATCCAGTGGAAGAGCAAGTAGATGAAGAGGAAATCATTTGCGAACCTAAAGTTGAAGAAGATGAAAGAGAAGAGGAAGAGCATGAAGATGACAAGATTTACAAACCTGAAATAAATCAAGATGATGTGAAGATTGCAGCAATGGAGGAAAAGTATAGTGTCTTCATTGGAGATCAAGCAAGTGGAGTAGTTATGTGCATTGTTGATGACATAAAAGAGGCAAGCAAAGATGAGGCTGTCAAAGAGGTCAATTCTTATGAATCATGGGATGTTGTCTTTGAGGTGAGTTTGATAGATATTGATGATGGTTTGCATGAGAATCTTGTTAGTTATGTGTGGTATGCAAAGAAAGATTGGTATGGTGTTGATGGGTTTATTACAGGTGTGATTAATTCAATAAGATTGGATGAGGATGAGAGTTATACTTGGATAGAGTTCATTGCAAAGGAGTATGTTCAGCAGCCAATAGTTGTTCTGACTAGGTGTTGGGAAAGAAGAAAGAAGGACATATATTGGCATCGGATACTTGTTCCAGCTATGTGTTGGAGGAAGAGAAAAAAAAAATGTCAACAGTGGCTACTTCATTTTGTGAATCCATATTCACAAAATTTTTCCTACCATGGTGGTCAGATGAAGGAGCATCATGCATCAGCAAAAAAAAATGTGGAAGATTTGCATGTTGGTTTTCTTGTCCCTATTGAGGTGGAAGCTTGTGGTGAAGATGAAGATGATTGTATATCTTTCTTTTGGCATCAAAGTGTGGGACACACTTTTCTATCTACCAAGGGAGTCTGATGCAGGAGCATCTTGTAACTCTTTATTATTAAAATTAAAATTAAAAAAAGAGAGAGAAAAAAAAAACAAGAAAGAAAAATTGTGGAGGAGAGAGAAAGTGACAAAAATAGAAGGAAAAATAATAAAAATTGAAAAATGGAGGAAAAAAGGAGAAAAGAGGAATTTTTGTTTTCAAGGTGCATAGGTGGTGTAAATAGAAAAATAGTTGTCATTCCATTAATTGAGGTGTGTAGGTGGAAATTCTAGAAGATTTTCGATAAATCATGTATTTAATATTTGTTGGGTGCTTAGTTGTATTTGGGTGGGAATTTAATATTTATTTAAAGGTAGTTGTGTTTACCTTTTATCCCACATTGGTTGTGTTTGTAATGTCTTGGGTTAGAAGTGCCTATTTAAGAAAGGCTTACTATCATTTGTAATCAAGTTGGAGAAATAGAAGCTTTTCAAGTGTAAGCTCTTGTAGTGAAGCTCTTCTAATGTAATCTCTTGTAAGGAAGTTCAAGAAATAGAAGTTCTTGAGTTGTAAGCTCTTCAAATGTAATCTCTTCTAATGAATTTCAAGTATGGATGATGCTTTATGAAGCATTTTTGTCATCTCTCTATCTCCATCTTGTTTTGATTTTTGGTTGTGAGTTGGCACCAGTGGTGTGGCCCGTCATCAGTGGTATCAGAGCATACCTTTGTCAGTGGTAGCAAAGCAGTACGTCATCAAAAACTTTTAAATGAGAAGTAGAATTTAAAATGGGATGATCCTACAATTAAAGCATTTAAAGAGGTAAATAAAGATATTGCAAAGGCACTAACTCTTTTTCATCTAGATTTTAAGAAGGACTTTGTAATGTATTGTTATGCATTAGATCATACTATGTAAGGTATCCTACTCCAAAGAAATGAAAATGGAGAAGAAGTATCTATTTCTTTTATTAGTGTCCCTATAAAGAAACATCAACTACATTATTCCCTAGCTGAGAAGTAAGCATTTTCTATCGTGAAGGCTATGGAACACTTTTAATACTACATTTTGCACTCACAATCTATAGTATATGTACCATCTACAATAGTTAAAAGCATTCTTATTGAGCAGGATGTGGCAGTAAACAAAAGGGCTACTTGGGTATCAAAAGTATAGGAGTTTGATCTAGATATCAAACCTTCCAAACTAGTTTTTGGTCAAGGCCTTTGCAAGCTTATGTTAGAAAACAAAGAAGAAGGAGCTTACCCTAGCTACTTACTAGTAGGGTTCAAAGATGAATGGTTTTCATATATAGCATATTTTCTAACCTATGGGGAATGCCCTGACCATCTAAAAGGAAAAGATAAGAGAAGCCTTTGGCTTAGAGCAACAAAGTTTGTCATCGTAGATAATATCTTGTATAAAAGAGGACTAGATGGTATGTTATTGAGGTGTGTCGATACTAATCAGCAAGAAAAGCTACTCAAAACCTTTCACAATGAAGTTTGTGGAGGACATTTTTCATCCATACTGAAAGCCTTTAAGATACTAAGGAGTGGGTATTATTGGCGAGGTATGTATAAATTTTCTTATAAATGGGTAGGTAATTGCAAAAAACGAAAATTATTTATAGGTAAGCCACAACTAGCCACTCTACCTTTGAAATAGTTGTCATAGAAGAGCCCTTCTAGCAATGGGGACTAGATTTTATTGGCCCAATCAATACCAACTCTAGTGCTGGTCATACCCATATTCTCACTGCCACTAACTACTTCACCAAATAGGTTTAAGTGATTCCTATGAAATCTACTACATCTAAGGTGGTCTACAAATTCTCAATAGAAAAGATTCTAACACACTTTGGGGTGCCAAGCAAGATAGTACTTGATAATGCTCAGAATTTTTTGTCCCATAAAATTTATCTATTTTGTTATGATCATGGAGTTAAACTATCACATGCTTATTATTACTTTCCCCAAGGCAATGGGTAGGCTGAGTCAACAAATAAAAATTTGATTAACATCAAATAAAAATTGGTGGATGAGAAGGGAATAGCTTGGCATAAATAGTTGTATGAAGTAGTGTGGGTAGATAGGACCTCTCCTAAAAGAACCATTGGTATGACCCCATTTGAGTTAGTATATGGATTTGAAGCCTAGTTGTCCTTACCTCTAGAACTTTCTACTCTAAATCTACAAAAGGAAATTGAAAATGAGGTGTTCCCTACCTCTCTTGAAAAATGGATACTATACCTCCAGAAGATCAAAGAGGAAAGGAGGGAAATAGTGAATCACATCACCAATCATCAAGCAAGGGTAAAGAAGATTGTTGATCAAAGAGCAAGGCCTTGAAAGCTCATGGAAGGAGATCAAGTGTTACTGTGGGATAAAAGAAGAGAGCCAAAAGGAGCTCATACTAAATTTGAAAGCCTCTAGAAAGGACCATTTGTTATTTCAATTGAGTTGGGTTCCAATGCATTCAACCTTAAGTACCTCAATGGTGATGATTTACCCCGATCATATAATGGACAAGATCTTAAGCTTTTTAAGTTTTATGTCTTCTTTTTGTCCTCATTGTAAATATTTTTTTCCCCCTACTTTGTTTCCCTTCTGGTTTCTTTGTTCTATCTTTCCTATTTTTTGTGTTTTTAGTTTAGGTCTGTTTGAAGTTGGTCTATAGAACCAGAGATTCTAAGTCTATGTATGATCCTCTCAGTCTCATTCCCCAATCAGCGCCAACTATTACCCAACCTTTTTTGCAATGTTCAATATTTTTGGTCAAGAGTCCTTTTATAACTTGAACTTGAAGTTGAAGGTTGACTCACTTCGACTTCAAGTTCAACTTCACTCACTAACCATCATTCCTACAAAGTTCCTTCCTATCAGCTCAGGTTCATATTCTTGAAGTTGAAGTTGGAGGGAGAGTTGATTCAAACTTCAACTTCAACCTCAACTTTGAGCTTTTTTGATATTTTCTTGTTTTCTCACAGGATGTGCATTAAGAGATTATGAACTTATTCTTGCAAGGTAAAGAAATGGTTCCCACCTCATGGTGATCTTGAAGATGTAGAGGGCAATAATTATGGAAATTATGAGAAATCATGCTAAATTGGAGTTACTTTTATGGGAAAAGGTGGTGCAAATATTTTGTGACATCATGAAAAGTTGAGCTATGCACAGATTTGATGGATATTAACTGCAAACAACCTTGCAAGTCTTGTCAAGGTACACATGGCACAATTCTAGTAAATATTTTTGCCTACTTATATCTATCCTAGGATTTTGAAGAAATCACTCCCTATAGTTAGACCATGTCCTATATAATTTCTCATTTATCCATTTTGAGCTCTCGGCACTAATTGGTAAACAAGGAAAGTGGAAGTTTGAACTCTACCAAAAATTGTAAGTGCATTATCTCCTAATCTATAAATTTTATGCCTAGTTTTCATTTGAAGTGCTTTGGTTTAACTCTGTAAATCTATATCTTTCAAATTAAACCATGACATTTTTCTGCACCAAAATGCCTAAGCTTGAAAATCCTTTGCTTTTGGGTTCCCTGCCTATAATTTTGGGTACTTTACTGGTAAACAAAAACCTAGTTGATATAATTGAGAAGGCAAGGAATGTTTAGTCTGGTCCCACATATCAGAAATTAGCTAGTAGTGGGTTACTAGAAGTCGCCATTTTCCCATCAGCTATAGAATGTCTAGAAATAGTTGTGGAATGTGTGAACCACTATGATCCCAACACTCGTTGTATAAAGAAAGTTTTAGGAGAGGTGTTGGTTAAGATAAATAGGACAAGTGTCAGTTTGGCTTTGAGAATCCCTCATAAAGAACCTTATGAGACTTGGACCTTTGAGGAATATAAGCATATGTATTGTGATAAGAAGAAGAATTTTGATAACATTGTAGCTCAAACCTAGTTTCTAAAGTTGGATAATGGAGATTCAAGATTTCCTAAGCCTTTGACAATTGAACATTTTACTAGGGAGATTGTACATTTTGTGTTACTTTTGAATAGAGTCAAGGGTAATGACCACGCCTTCCATTAAGAGAGCTCGATGCTCCTTTTTATTCAAAAAATCATTGAAGGGAAAAATTCATTGATTGGGTGGATTTAATAGTTTAAAACTTACATAGGGGCCTCATAGCAGTTAGTTTTAGCTCATTCTTTCTGTATCCTTCTTAGTCCACATTTTAACAACATCCAAGGAATGGGAGGGACTTCCATACATGCCTTAGGCTAAAGAGATGACCATCTACCAATACTACAAAGACCTTTAGGAAACTAAATCTTGCAAGTAATTCAAGAGGGTTAATGATGTCTTCTTTGGGAGATTAGTATTTGAGCTCCAAAAATGCGACAATTATAGATTGTTAGAAGAATCAATGCAAGCTATTAAAATTTATGCCTATTTCTATATTTAGTTCCCTAAATTTACATATCTTAGAGTTGGGAGTTTTTTAGTGAACCTCTTAAGTTTCCATGCTATTGTTTGGATAACATTGTCTGATATGAGATATGTAGGTTGTTTGTTTTTGTGTCTAAGTCTCCTAAGACTATAAAGAACTCAGCCTCTTTCTTATTTCCCATTAAAAATTTTCACTATCAATGTTCAAACTTCAAACAAGTTATGTTAGTAGAAGCCACATTGTCACATTTTTGTCTCAAACCATATGCTCCTAGAGAATAATTTGACTACACTGGTTTTGCTAGGGATAATTTTAGGCATGCATCCTCACTAGTCCATGTTTCACATTTGGAAAATTATTGGGCCAATTGTCCTAATGAATTTGAAGTCAGAAAAATATTATGGTCTAGGTTAACAGTCAGCCAAATAAATATGTTTAAGCTAGACCTCAACACCCATAGGATAATAGAAGATGAAGTTGAAGTTGTGATTGACCCATTCTATGTTGATCAAATTGAATGTATACCCATCCCTGAGCTTTACTAGACTAGAAGGGAAGAAGATGACTTATTTTATCATACCTTAGAAGTGTTGAGGATAACTAAAAAAAGGTTGAAGTCAAAGAATATTGAATCAACTACCCCTAGAGTTCCAAAGAAATACTCAAGAGCTAAGCACAAAAAGGCATAGCTAAAATTGAAGGCCATCACTAACCTTGATATTACTGACCCTATTACAGCCTCTCTAGAAGCTAAAGTTGAAGCTAAAGTTGAAGTAGCTCCACAACTACTTCAAATTCAAGTTCTTGAAGAGGTGTCAAAGTTCAAAAGGGTAACTCACTCTAGTACTAATAAAGCAACACCAATCAAATAAAAGGGGACAAACATAGTTGATCTAGACCCCACCAAAACAAAGACAAGTTTAGAGTAGTCTCCTATTCTCCCAATGGCTGATAATACTCTAGATCCTTAGAATTATCCTAAAAGTACTGGTACTCAATCTGGTGCTCTCACCTTAACTAAAGTTTCCCTCATGACAGGAAAAGAGCCCACTACTCCCAAGTGGCTGGAAACCTCTTTTGAGTAAAAAAGGAGTTTGATACCATTATCCATGCCTATTGATGACCTAGTTAGTAAGTGCCTAGGAAAGTCTTCTAAAACTAAAAAGGCTAGAACTAAGTCTAGGTTGAAGTTTGATAAAGGCTCGGGACATTGGACAACTGAAATAGCCAAACCTCTAGAAAGAAATTTGCATGAGGACCTCACTCCTCAAGATTACTAGGTATCAAGGATTGATCTTCAAAAGGGAAGTCGCATGGTTGACATGAAGGATTTTTAAGCTTCAAACAAAAAGATAGTAGACAGAGTTTGGAAAGATGCCCAGGATAAGAAAGATATTAAAGAAGTGATAAAGAGCATGGTGCAATACATCAATGCTATCCTACATCCAAAACCCAAGCCTCTGAATGAGATATCAACAATGGTAAATGTATCCTCTTCAACCAACTAGTAATTTCTTGATAATTTACAAAATGCAAAAGTTGTTTCCAAGTTATCTAAGGAGTGGTTGTGATTTATCTTGAAGGAAATTGAGAAATAGGTCAGAATTTTGGACAAGGCTTCAATAGATACTATTGTCATTGATAGGATGGTGGAGACCCATAATGAAATTTTTGAAAATAAAAGGAATAAATGGGTAAAAGTGGTGCTCTGGATTGAGGAAAGTCAAGGATTTGGAATGTAGTAGTTTCAAGCTAAATGCCCTATGACTGATCTAGATGATAAAACTTTGCATTTGATTAATGATTGCATTAAATGGAGAAATGAGGCATTGGTCCAGGCAATAACTAAAATCAAAGAAATCTTGGATGGTCTCAGGCTTGTGGATGAAATAATCCAAGGTGATTTGAAATGGTTCAACAAAAATTGTTCAAGAAAGGAAAGTGACTTCATAGCCCCTATGGAATAATTAATAAATGAAATCCAAAGGAAGTTCTAGGAGGTCTAGGAAAAGAAGACACCATGTAGACAAGGATTTTCAAACATTGCCCATACCAAAGCTATGTTGATAATAAAATTTAAACATGTGGAGATGCATAGAGAAAAAGGAGTAGAACTAAAGAGAGGAGAGGAAATCTAGAAGTAAAGGATTGCATACATCAACTTACCTCACTAGTCAATTATCTCTACATTTTCCACTACATGCAAAACATGGAAGTCCAAAAGGATTGCAGCTGGTGCAAATGGTTCCTTCTGACATGGCACATGTTCATTGGGAAACTCTTTTTTATTTTACTATTTATTTCTTGTATGCATTTCAATTAACATGGTTGTGTTAACTAAGAGACAATTTCTGATAATTTTTGATAACTATCTAGCCCTATGCCCTATATATATATATATATATATATATATATATATATATATATATATATATATATATATATATATATATATATATATATATATATATATATATATATATATGTAATAGATAATATCTAATTTGGTTAATCTCTCCATAGAATGAAACAAAAATATGTTTGCTTTGATACTCTACACTTTAAATTTTGAAATAAAATATTTCCTAGGTTAGCAACAATTGAAGTAAAATTCTATAATTTTTTATATTGAAGCTTCTTGAGGTAGATACTACTTTCTATTTTATGATCATTTTCATTCTTGAGAGTAGAGGTGAAGTTGAAATTTGTTTTGCATTCTAGAGTTATCTATTTTTAAATCTTGGAGGTTGTGGGAGGTTGAATCTGTATTATTTTATCATCTATCTTGTTAGAATTGTTTTAGAATAACTGAGAGGGGGGGAGGGTGAATTAGTTATTCAAGGTCCAAATGTCCTATTCAAACTTTTTCACGTAGTGTAGTGAACCCATTCAACCATTCATTCATCCAATCTTTAACTTATCTAATAAGAAATCAACATGCAACTATAACACATAAGAAATCAACACATGACACATTGATTTACATGGAAACCCAATTTGGGAAAAACAACCAATAACATGTTACTGAATTCTCACTCTTCTAAATTGATCCCTATGAAAGGCCTACCCTATTAAAGGCTTACAACATGATGTTAAATATGACCTTGTTAGAGGATTTAACCACTGTGTTAGAAGTGGGCCTAGTTAGAGGACTTTAGAATATTCACTTGGAATGCCACCCTATTAAAGGATTTATAAATGGCTATTAGGCCAACCTAAGTCCATAGGATTTTTAGATCTAACACAATTGCTAGGGAGTATTAGAGAATCTTGACCTAACTACAACATACAACTTATCTTGTAGATCTCAGATCACTTCTCAGCTCATACCCTTGCCTGGCCCTAAATCTTTGCAACTCTTGATAGCTTGCCCTTCTTTCAAGCTTTGTCTCCTTGAGTCTCCACACTCAATGTATAGTGCAATCATCTCTTCATGACCACTCATAAAATTGGAGCCTCTATGCTTCTTCCTTCTCCTAGATGTCTCCTCCTTGACATCCTTCTAACTAGTTTGCAAATTTGGTTCTTCAGCAGCAACAATATTAGTAACTTTTTGCTTCTTGGTCTATGACTTCTTAAATAGAAGTCTTGGAGTACCTTTTCCCACTTTATTCTTCCATTTTTCAATTTCAATTTACATAGATTAGGTTGGATTCATTGCATCTAACCTATATTCTATTTCCTCTAGAAACTTCTTGAGTAATCCTTTAGAATTTGCCCAAAAATAGTTTACATAGGATTCTGTGCCACCAAGTTGTCATCCTTATCTTCCAACTCATTTGTAAAATTCAATGTAACCACTATGTCGACTAAGATTTGGTGAATCTTCATCTTTTGAAATAATGCAACAGATTGGTACTATTGAAATACTGGTGCTCGGCACATACTGTGTTACTTGGCATCAACTGTATTTTTCTTGATGCTCGGCACCTGAAGATCACTTAGCACCAACTGAAAAAAATTTAATGCTTGGCACCTGATCACTAGAATTATCTATTACTTAGCTTCTACTAAAAAATTTCTCGGCTTCAACTAACTTGCTCGGCACCCATTAATGATCTTAGTTTAAGCTCTGCAGTCAACCTTGTTACAACTTCTTTCTCCAATGTTTCTAAGTGTGACCAAACTCTATATCCATGAGTTTTTCATCAATACATTACTTAACAATTGTCTTAACTAATCATGGTACTTCATTACATTATCATAACTTAACTTTTCCCTCAGGTGTTCTTGTTATATATTGTTGATCAAATCCTCTTCATCAATCAACTAAGTGATAATACTTTGATCTTATAAGAAACTATCATCCCTACAAATAGCAGGTTTGACATCAATGACAAAACAATTATTAAAAACATTCCTTTACAAAAATATTCCTTCTTTGCAACAATCTCCCTCTTGATCTTCAACAATGAGCTTTTTCAATCAAATTTCAAACAATCTCCCTATTTGGCATTGATGGCAAACCAAACTGATCAACCATCTAACTAAACTATTACACTCGAATCTTACTAGGTTAGAACAGTAAATTAAATGCCAAAAAGTAAATTGTAACATCACATCTCCTTCTACTTTTCTGATTGCTTCATTTCAACTTCTCCCTCTTTGCTGTTGTATCCTTGTTCTTTTTCTTTCTCCCTCTATATTACTTATCTTCTACTATTCTAATCAACCTCAAACATTTTCTCCATCATACTGTAGATCAGTTGTCCCTCTTTTACAACAATGCCAAAGACATATTAGCATCTTTAATATGCAAGTGTAGCTTTTATAGGTTTATTCAATGTCTCCCTTTATCACCTTGCTTGTGACTAATTTGAAATTTCAGCACTTCTACTACTTTAGGCATGGATCCCAAAGTAAACATTCTCTACATCAATGTATAAAATCTTCAACATTTAGCTTATTTGATGTCAGCCATACTTTCTTTTTGGTTCGAATAGCCTTAGCTAGGGGTATCACCCCTAACTTACATCTAAGATACTCAAAAGCATATTTTGGTAGTGCTTTTGTGAAGCTATCAACAATATATTCCTTTGAGCTAACATATTCCACCTTCACTTGTTTGTCTTCCACTAGCTCTCTTACATAGTGATACATGATTGCAATATGCTTAGTTTTAGCCTGCATTACTGGATTCTTTGATGTATTGATAGCACTTGTATTATCACAATAAAGTATCATATGCTCAATTACCTATTCCTTCATGAGTTGCATTAAATGTTTGATCCATACAATATTGGTGCATTTTATAGTAGCTGCCACATATTCAGCTTCAGCAGTAGATTGTGAGGTGTAGCTTTGTTTTCTGCTAGTCCATGTAATCAACCTTTTTCCTAAGAAAAGTGTTCCTCCAATGGTGCTTTTTCTATCATCAATGTTACCTCCCCAATCTGCATTAGTGAAGGCTTTCAATTCAAACTTCTCATTCCTATTATAGTGCAAATCAAAGTCATCCATTCCTTTTAGATATCTCAATACTCTCTTTACTACCATTACGTGATTTTCTCTTGGATTTGCAAAAAATCTTGTTACTATTCCAATAGCTAATGCAATTTTTGGTCTACTATGTACAACATATTGTAGCTTTCCAATCATTGACCTGTACAATGTCTAATTTAATTTAATAGACTCATCATTCTTGGATAGTTTATGGCCTATTGCCATTGGTGTGCTAACTAGTTTTGAGTCTTCTAGCCCAAATGTTTCGAGTACCTCCTTGATGTTTTGAATTGGGTCACAAATATGCCATGCTTCAACTGATGTACTTGTAATCTACCAAAGAATTTGATTTCTCCAAATATTGACATCTCAAATTCATGCTTCATTTGGCCAGCAAAATCTTTGCATAAAACATCTTTTCCTCCAAATATTATACCATTAATAAGGATTTTTTATCTCAAAATATATTTACCTTCCTTAGCTTTGATGTACAAGTTGTTGTTGTCATCTGTTCTTTCAAATCTTATTTTCACAAGATATTTATGCAACCTCTGATACCATGTGCTTGCTTTAATCCATAAAGTGTTTTGTGTAGCTTGCAGACCATGTCCTTGTTCTCATCAAAAAATCCTTCTGGTTGTTCAATGTAAACTTCCTCTTCCAATATACCATTCAAAAAAGAAAACTTCACATCCATCTAGTAGACTTTGAAACCATTATATGCAACATATGCAAGTAATATTCTTACTCCTACCATTTTTGGAACAAAGGAAAATGTCTCTCCATAATCTAGTCCTTCTTATGCATAACCTTTGTAAACTAGTCTGGCTTTGTTTCTTGTTATCTCACCATTCTCATCAAGTTTGTTTCTAAACACCCATTTGGTACCAATCACATTCTTAGTAGCTGGTCTAGGAACAATAGACCATGTTTTGTTTTTCTCAATCTAATCTATCTCTTCTTCCATGGCTTTATACCAGTCATCATCTTGTAGCACATCTTTCACTGTTTTGGGTTCAACCTTGCTTAGTAGACATGATTCACTTTTGAGCTTGTTCCTTGTAATTGGTCTGGTATCCTTGCCACTAATGGTTTGATCTACAGGGTGATTTTTTCTTACATACTTGGCTAATCTAGGTTTAATCCTTCTTTCCATATTTGATCCTTCAACTTCAAAGTCATTTTGTTATTCTTCATCTCGAATTTCATCATTCTTTTCTTGCATGCTATTTTTAGAATTAGAATGTGAATTTTTTGCATTCTGCAACTTGGCTTCTGAATGTAGCTTGGCATTCATAGACTGAGACTCGACAAATATTGAAGTTTGTTGCTGACTCCCAACTTGATTCAAAGCATTGTCTTCAACTGTCATTCCTTCATAGAAGTATACTAAGGATCTATAATCCTCTGTTTGCTTTGACTCATCAACCTAAACTTCTACATGCTCATCAAAATTTACATTTGCACTCTCCACAACTTTGTTAGATTTAGTATTCAAACACTTATATGCCTTACTTCTAGTGGAGTATCCAATAAATATGCCTTCATCACTTTTTGCATCAAACTTTTCATTTCTTGTATCTTTAAAAATATAGCATTTACAACCAAATACTTTGAAATTTTGAATATTAGGTGAATGACCATACCATAATTCAAAAGGTGTTGCATTTGTACCTTTCTTGACTTGAACTCTATTTAGTGTGTAGACAGCAGTACTTATAGCTTCTCTATAGTACTTTAGCGCAACATTTTTCTCCATCATCAAAGTTCTAGCACAATCAATCACTAACCTATTCCTCCTTTCAGAAATACCATTTTGTGGTGCAGTTCTTGGTCCTAATGTTTTCCTTTTGATACCTTTGTCATTGTAGAATGTTTCAAACTCTCTTGTTGTGAACTCACCTCCTCTGTCTAACCTTAGGAATTTCATGTTCTTTCTTGTTTCCTTCTCAACTCTAGCCAAATACCATTTGAACATTTGAAATGCATCAAATTTTTTCTTTAAGAACATAGTAGTCATCATCCTGGAGTAGTCATCTACAAATAGCATTATGTATCTATCTCCTAAGTAGCTTTACACTTCTATTGGGCCACATAAGTCTATATGGACTAACCCTAGTACTTCATTGAAAATGTATGTTTTGCTTTTGAAACTAGACTTAGTCATCTTTCCTAGTTGACATTGATTGCACATTATATTTTCAAGTTTCTTTAACTTGGGCAACCCTCTAACCTTCTTTTTCTTGTTGATGCTAATCAGATTATCAAAGTTCACATGACACAACCTTTTATGCCACAACCACACATCATCAAGTCTAACAACAAGACATGTTGCATCTTCCATATCTAGATAAAATAGATTACTCCTAGTTTGTTCACCCTTTCCTATAAACTTTCCATTAGTGTCATAGATCTTGGTAGTTTTGTTTCCAAATTCAACTTTGCAACCTACATTGCCTAACTATAATACACTCAACATGTTGTAGTTCAATCCTACAACATAGTATACATTATCGCATGAAATTTTCTCTATAAGTTTGATAGAGCCTTTTCCTTTAATTTGACATGGGGCATCATTACCAAATCTAACACTATTTCTATCATATTGAGTAAAGGTAATGAACTTACTTTTATCTCCTTTCATGTGATGTGAGAATCCACTATCTATGATCCACTTATCATTCTTCTTTACATAGGTAACAAATGTTGTTGCTTCATCTTCATCTTTGTCTGATTCATCCTTCATGCCTACATAGACTACTTCATCATGATTCTCATCAGAGTCTTCTTCAACAATGTAGTATCTCTTGCCTTTCTCTTTGTAATCTTTGTTGTCATCTTCTCTTTTGTTCTTATACTTGTTTCCTTCTTTTTATTTCTTCCTCTATGGACATCTTGTAGCTATATGACCTACTTCATTGTAGTTGAAACATATAATAGGGAGATCACCTTTGAATTTTCCTTTACCTCTATGGAATCTCCTAGCCAATAGTGCTTCTAACTATTCTACATCTTCCTCATCTATGCTACTATCATTGGATGCATGTTTTTATTTTCTTCTTTTCTTTCTTGATGTGTCCTCCTCAGTATATTTTATTGTCATCTTTCCCTTGAGAGAAGATTCAAGTTTCTTAGGTCTATAGTTGTCAAAATTGGATAGCTCAAATGTAGTAAGTCTTCCAACTATTCCTTCAAAGGTTAGTGTGATCCCTTGTACACACCTCAGCTCTTGGATGGCTGAAACTCTTATACCATAGATATGGAGAAAATTTCTTAAGTATTTTTTGATAGCTATTTCTTCTTCCAATTGTCCATGTAGACTTCTTATTACACTCACCACTTCTTTCATTTTGGAAGTGTATTGAGCACCATTTTCACCTTCCTCCATCTTCATATCATCAAACTTTCCTCTTAGGCTTTCTCTCTTTTCTCTATGCACATTTTGATCTCCTCCATAGATTTTTGAGAAGGTTTTCCACATCTTGAATGCAGTGTCACAATATTTGATGTCATCATATTCTACATAACTGAGTGCAGAGGTAATCTTCAACATTGCTTGGTTATGCTCCTTCCTTTTATTCAAATCATCTGTAGTAAGAGGTCTTGTTGGAGTTACATGTTCTATTCAAATTGAGATTTTTTCATGGTCACCTATTGATCCAAGGTGTAATTTCATCAAACTCTGCAATGTGGCAAATTTTTCTTTGTTGAGCTTAGGAACTTCTCTCTTGGACATCTTGATCTTTCTACTTCTAGTACCTTGAAACTAAATTAGCAGATGGCTTTGATACCAATTGTTAGAATTGCTTTAGAATAACTAAGATGAGGGTAGAGTTAGTTATTCAAGGTCCAAATTTCCTATTCAAACTTTTTCACTAAGTATAGTGAACCCATTCAACCATTCATTCATCCAAGCTTTAACTTACCTAATAAGAAAGTTACTGTAAATCAACATGCAAGTATTGTTGATCAAATAAGTAAGATTGACAAATGAGTGTCAACACACTTAACCATTTTCACTATACATTACGAGTATACAATGGAATCTGAGCCAAAACTCCAACACATGCCAAGTCACATTAGGTGCCAAGCAGATGAGACCAATATGTGTCGAGTAACTCAAGATCCAACAGGAGTGAAGTGGTTCAGGAATCATTTGAAGCCAAGCAATGCATAAAACTAATAGGTGCTGAGTGACAAAATAATTCTATAGGAGTCGAGCAACTAGGAAACACAGTAGATGCCAAGCAATCCAGAATAGATGGTGTCGAGCATTAGTATTACTTCATGTGCCGAGAAATGCAAGATCAGCATGAAAGTTTGTGCAATCACAAACAAAGATGTAAAATGGTTATGCATGACTCATAGTAGGATAAGGAGATAAGATCAAATCCTTTCTTTTTTCCATGCATTCTACATGTAGCCAATCAAAAAATTGGAGATTGCATGTAGCCAATGGGTGAATTTTTAGGATTGGAGCGGGAACACTTGAATCAAGGATGCATAACAAACCACTAATCTTTATAAGGGAGTCTTAACACCATTGAATAGTGTAGAGGAGTAGGGTTGAAAGAAGAAGGAAAAGTAGAGCCTATTATTAAGGTCATTGCAAAACATTGGTGTCAATGATTTAGTAGAAAGGACAACATTTACACATCTAGTTGATTAGAATAGAACAAGGAACACAATTAGCATATTAGATCTAGTAGAAATCAGTTATTGAAGAGTAGATCAAGGGTCTGAGATTAGCATCAAAGATTGCATTAGATCAAGTGTATTAATCTAATACTCTCTCACAATTGTATTAGGAATTTGGAAATTATATTGAGTTAGGTGGGTTTAATAGCCTTATGTAAATCCTTTAATAGGGTGGCATTCTAAGTTGAATGTTCTTAAGTCCTCTAAAAAGGCACACTTCTAAAAAAGTGTAGAAATCCTTTAATAGGGTCACATTTAATAGTGTGTTGTAGCCTTTAACAGGGAAAACCATTAGAAGTGGTCGAAATCAATTGCTACAGTAATTTCATGGGTATCATCCCCACCCCAGTTTTACCTTCTTATTCCTGAAGGGTTTTTGGGTCATCAAAATATCAAGTGTTATGTGGTGATGCATGTTTGTTTCTCATGATTGTTTAATTTTTTTATGCATGCATGTTAATTTTAGTTATATGTTATTAAGGATTTAAAACAATAATAAAGGCTAGTACTTATGTTCACCCCACCTCTCAAAAGCACTCTTCCCATTAAGACATTCCAACTATTGGTATTAGAGCCAAGTTCTCTCAAGAAGAAGCCTAACAGCTTGGAGGAAAATATCTGAAGATGGAAGTTTCAAACTTGGGAAGATCATTGAGAACTAGGTGATAGATGTGCATCTCACTCTACACAAGGTAGAGGAAGCTAGAGGGGAACTAAGAAAATCCTTTAAAAGAAGGAAGGAAATTGCTATAGCCAAAAATGATATTCACTACAAAGAGATTAACACCACACAAGTATTTGCCAAAGGAGATTCTAAAGAATTTGATGCAACAATAGTAGAACTGATGGAAAAAAATAGAGTTCAAGCAGAAGAGATAAGAACTCTTAAGATGGAGCATGAATCACAAGCCATGATCCTATGTAAAATTACTGAGCAAAAGAAATGAGCAGTTGAGGATAGAGTCATGATGGAAGATGACAAAAGAAATCTTGCAAATAGACTTGAAGAAAAATGTACTGAATTAACAAGGATCTCAAACATGCAGGTGGATACACTTGGCAAACTAATGAATGTTCATCATGAACTCAATATGAAAGATATTGAGATCTCTACTTTGAGGATGTTGAATGAACAATTACAGAATGAATTGAAGAGAGAAAAAGAAATAGTAGAGAATCTCAACAAGTCCTGTGAAGCTATCAAGTACTTTGAACAATTAATAAAATCCCCTAGATCAGCCCATGATACATCAGGACTCTGATACACCAGCACTGAAGTTGGTGAATCATCGATGAGTGTTGAGAAAAGAAGTGACAAAAGTAAGGATTCTAAACCCACTTGTCATTACTGTAATAAAAAGGGGCATACTACTAATGTTTGTAGGAATAGAAGGATCAATCAGCAAAGTATACCTAAAAGAAAGGGTTACTATCACAAGTGCAACCTGCAAGGTCACACGACAGAAGACTGCAGGTCTAAAGTCACAAGGACACAAAGATTTGATGGACACTGCCATAATTGCAAGAAGTATGGACATAGAGCCTTTGAATTTAGATCAAAGCCTATGTGGACACCAAATCAGCATGTAAGGAGGGACAACTATGTACATCATTACAATTTGGACTATAATACAAGACAAAGTAGTCATTATTGTCAAGAGTATGGTCACATACCCCAAAATTGCATCAGAACACACTTCAAGGGGAACTATAAAAGATGGTTGAACCAAACTACTTTCTTTAGTTGTTTGAAAGATAGATATGTCAGCAACAATTTTCCAACAAAGGCCAAGGCACCCAAGACTAAAGTAAATAAGGGCAAAGAAAAGGTTGATGAGGAACACATCAAAATAGACATGAAGAAGACATGGGCAAAAAAAGATGGATCAAGTACATCCAATGGAAGGGTCACTTCACCCCAGAGGTCAAGTGATCATATCTCATCCAACGAATCACAAAATGATCCTATGGGGCTGATACATATAAGGAATTATCATACATTAACCCTAAACAGAGAAGAAGAACTGCAAAGTATAATTTTTCATGAGTTAAGATTCTAAGATAAAGTTTGAATGATGATGCCGAGCTATCTTTGGTTTCCGTGTCATGCCTGACCATTTTTTTTTTAGTGTTACTGCATTTTAGACTTATATGAATCTAATAAACTCATGAAATTTCTAGTTTTAAAATTTTTTGTTCTATGCTATTTTTGATAAGATTATGATTGGAAAACAATTCTTAGAAAACTTTAAACGTAGTTCAGACTTTATGGTTTTCATTTTCATATTCTTTGGTATGTCAGCATCATGTAAGTTTATCATGTTTTCTTTTAATTCATTAGAATTAGGCTAATTCATTGTTAGTGGATATTCATTGATCGTCAATATTTCCCTAATACTTTTTCTTTTCTTGTCATATTTAAATGTGTGTGGCATATTAAAGTTTATGTTGTAAGAAATTATTAATATGTTGAATGTTTAAATGTTCATTTATTGAAAATTAAACACGTTTATATATAGTTTCATATTTGAGGTTTCATGCTTATCATAAAAAAAAAAAAGTTTTGTATATTTATTTTGGCTATGTTATTATTAAGTTGGGGTTTAAAACCCATTATGGTTATTAGCATTGTGCATAGCATATCATATTTTCTAAGTATCTAAGGGTACTAACCTAAAACCCTAATTGGAACTCGATGCCTTGAATGAGTTTCATTGTTGAAGTTTTTAAAAAGCCATATATGGCGGTGGCAAATTAACTGATTGAGTACTTGGTAGTGAAATGTCTCAGTTGTATTTAATGTTTATTTATGAGGAATTATTTCATTGTAGTAGTCGGCCATTTTTGTGTGCGAAATTTTGAATTTCAGTTGGGTTTGGGCCGAGAATTTGGCCATATTGATCTATATGCTATGCATCTGTCAAGCATATTGCTAAGATTCAGCATCATGGAGAATTTGGTGGATAAGGCATTCATGTTTATGAAGCCTTGTATTGTTGGATTCCGCATTATCAATTGTTATCAGCATTTCCAGTTTGGAAGATTGATTTTGTTTGGTATTTGAGGTTTTGGCAGCGAGTGCTAATTGCAGAGCATTTTGGGCATCGACTATTCATTTTAGGTAGGGGGCAGTTCCTAACCTTTATCCTTTTACTGTTATGGGTGTTAATTTTGTTTTAAGGAAATTGGGAAGTTCAGTTTCAGTTACACTTGTCGATACCCAAGTATGGGAATTTGTAGGGTTGGACATTTGGAGTCGAGCTCTACATATATCCATATTTGGATATCGAGCAATACGAGTTTTCAAATATTGTGTTGTTGGAATTTAGAGTTTATGTTATCCATGAATGAATACGATGTTCACCGTCTGTATTTAGGATGTCAAAATCTTAGTGCATAGCGGTTATAATCCATTCGTAGATGGTGAAGTTTTTGTTTCTGAAGTATTGTTAGTAGGAATTAAAGGTAACGAAATTTTTTCAAGCATTTGTCTTGTGTCACAAATGAAATTTGATTTGGAAATTCTATTATTAAATTGAGATTCGTGATGACTGAGGTCATCCGTGTGTTTCGATTTCTTGTGTTATATAGACATTTTGTCATATGAATGGCTTGAGTAAAAAACATAGTTACTCTGTGATATGGGTTGTATGTTTGGAATTCTGTTATTTGGAAAAAAAAAATAGTATCTATGTGATATCACCCAGAATTAAATTTGTGGACAACATGTGTTTACGATTTCATAAATGCATGGTTTAAGGGTTTTGTGGTAACAATGATTAACTCCTTTGGTGTTAGAGTCGAATCATTGTTTGAATTTGTAAGCGAACATTTTGTCGAACAGTTGCATGGTATGAGGGTTAACATTTGGTCTTATATTTAGTTCAAAGCATAAAGAATGTTGTATCAGCATTTCTTGGTGTAGTAATACTATTTCATAAAAAGGTTATTTAATAGCCAATACTCTGTGTTAGTGGGCATTATATTTCAATTACTATTTGGAATTGTATGCTGTCGAGTTTTAGATGTATTGCTATAATGAGACTTGGAAACTGTGCGATGTCATTATTTCATTAGCTAGATAAAACTTGAAGCAGGTAGATGCATCAATTCAATAGTATAATCTGTTCAATACTAGTTTGAACTTTGTTTTCATTAGAAGATAGGTATATATACATATATAAAAATGCACTTGTATTATGATTGTGAGTTGACAATTTTGTGTTGTGTTTTGGGTCATCGAGGGAAGTATTGTATAATGTTTTTATTTGGTACTCGGGTTTAATAGTGGTGAATAGAGATAGATTATTATGTTCAGTAAATTATGATAGTTTTTGAGTCATCACTCATTGTTTTTTTGAGAAGTTACTTGCAACTAAGTATGACAGTATTGATAAATGAAAACATTGGTTAACTTGCTATATCATTATCAAAATAGTTATTTTATGGATAGCTAGTATACATTTTAGATTAGAAACTTTTGTATCCTAAATTACTATTGGATGTCTGAATGCTGAAAACCACATTGAATTTGTGAATCAAATTTTAAGTTGATTTTTAACAATAGATCTTTAAATGTTGTGGTAGTTATATTGTGTAATGACTTATTGTCAAATCAGGGTTGTTATTTCTATAGACACTTGTTTACCTTTAATAACATGGTAACAGTCACTTGATAAATTTGGATTATATTTAGTTTTATTTGGATTATGGAACTCTTTTTAGTATGGTTGAAATTGTTTAAAACATAATTCTTTCATTACAAAGATGTTTTCAGATCTTAATTAAAATAAAACTAGTATAAGAATTGAGTCAGAATTTGATATATGTTTGATGATGTGACATTTTGAAACAAGAATATCATGTGCATTTTGATTCATTATCTTGGTCAGTTCAATGTTAAGTGTAGATGATTAGGTCAGCAGGGAATTAAAAGTATAGTATGAAGATTTTGTACGTATTGTTGAGTTGTGCAACAGTTCAATTGTATCTATGGAGTCCTTATATTATAGGTTTTATTCCTGTTGATGTAATTATCCATTTTTTACCTTTGAACTTGGCAGTATAAGATGTGTTACTGATGGATTTAAGGATGTAGTATCATGTTGAAGAATGATTTTATATTTGCCGCATCTACATTTTTAGTATATCTGTTTGATGTGTATTTTTAAGAATAGCTCTGATGAACGTATATCGAGGTGGCTGAATTTGGTTTATCGTATTTCGTTAATTAAATTCAGTGATAAATTTAAAATAAATTGTGTGGGTTAATTTCACATAAAATTTAATTGGCCTTACCTATGACTTAAACCTATATGGTTAAGTACGGAGAAAAGGCATGTCTCTCCTCTGTCAATGACAAGAAACATAGAGAATGTTGTTATATGATGACTATGAGCATACCATATTTGGATGCAGAAACTTAGTGCCATAATGATGACAGCTCAAAATATATATGTTTCATTTATGAGTTATTCTTAGTGCGAGTTTAATTTTGCAATGAAAAGTAATTGTTTACTTCTTGCATATTATTATCAGATTTGCACTATATTATATGGATTAGAAATCTGTTTTTGGATATCTATATGTTGGTACTAACATGTATCCAGATGGATTTCACTTTTAAACTCAGTGTGTACTGAGCCCCTGTTTGTGTTATGTTGCATTTTGTGTGGTTTACAAGTGCTTCGAGATTCAAGTAGGTAAGGATGTTTATTGAAGTTACTTCTGAATCAGCATTTAGGATTCCTATGTTGGACATAGGTGTCGAGAAATGATATTTTATTTCATTATAGTTTTGAACTCTTTATGTATTCTTTTTGTGATGAAAATGTATTTGGACGATATTCTCTTCCATTGGGAATTTTTCTGTATAAGAGTGATTCAGTCCTTGTATTAGAACTTGTATTGAGATGATTTTTTTAAAAAAATTATTGTGTTTATGGTATTGTATTTTGTTTTTAGATTCTTTCAATTTTGTCTTGTGTGGCATTTCATTTGGTATTAAAGCCTAGTTTAGTGTAACCAGGACTCTTGGGTTATAGGGTTTTAACCCGTCATCGATGCGTTATTAATAAATTTTTGTTTTAGGTTGCCATCATGCCTCCCATCACTAGAGGAACTCGCGGACGCAGCATTCCTGAGGATAACCTTGCTAGCAGAGTCAGAGGTAGATGCAGGGGCAGGGGCCATGGTAGAGGTCCTAGGTACCAGAATGATGCTGGAAATGATCATTTTGATCAGAATACTGGGGTTGGTAACAACCAGAATAATCAGGCAGACCAGGCTTTGGTACTTCAGAGAATTTTGGAACGTCTTGATAATATTGAGGCTAATAACTAGATTCTTGGTGGGGGAGTGAATGATAGGAGACCTCTTGTACAGGGCGTTAATCTACAAGTAGAAGAAGATCCAATGGAAAGAGCTCAGCTCAAGGACCTTTCCAAGATGAAAGGACCATTGTTCTATGGTACAAAATAGGGTATAGCAGGAGAAGCTTAGCTGCTGAATATTGAGTGATGTTTTGTCTTACACCGTTACCTGAGTAACATGAAGGTCAGATGGACAGTTATGCATTTGAGAGGATTTGGTTCCTTGTGGTGGGAACAGGAGTTGGAAAAGCTTGGCATTGATATCTCCCTGGTCACATCAAAACTTTTTGTTGAGCGCTTTAAGGAGAGATTCATGTCTGAATATTGTTGATAGGCCCATGCTGAGGAGTTCTTTTAGATCATGCATATTGGCTCTATAGTGGAAGCTTACGAATGAAGGTTCTTCGAACTTAAGAAGTTTTCTGGGTGGGCTGATAATGATAAGGCCATGATATAGCATTTCATCAGAGGGCTTATGCCCAAAATTGGGGAGGAAGTAAGAACTTTCAAACGGTTGTCTATGCAGAAAGCTTCAGAGTGAGAAAAGCTCATTGAAATGAAGTCTAGACATCATGGGGCTTCATACAAAACTAGCATGAATCCACCTACTCTGGATGTCAGTAAGAATCAAAAGCCTCCGTAAAATAGTGCCAAATCAGGCTTTTCAGTTGGGAAATTCAAGAAGAGGAAGTTCCATAAGAATTCCAAGGTTTTAGAATAGCCTAAAACATCTCAACCACCTCAAAGTGTGCAAAGTAGCAAGCCATTTCCTAATCCTTCTGGTCAGAACTCGAGATTCAGGAAATTTGTTGAGTGTTTCCATTGCAGACAGCTTGGCCATTATCAGTCTCCATGTCCTAATTGGGATAAGCCGAAGGTTGGATCTAAGCCAGCTAGGTTTGAAGTGACAATTGGTGATTCTGCCAAGAACCATCGTATCTTTGCAACTTTGGATCAGAAGCAGGTCGAACACCAAAACTCGGTTATAGAAGCTCAAGGTAATACTCAAGGTATGAAAGTTTCTATCTTATTCAACTCATGGGCTACAGACTCATTTGTTTCTTTTGCTTTAGTTGCACATTGTGATATACCTGTGGTTAAGGCAAGGGATAGATGGCAAGTGGAGTTAGCGTCAGGGTCTAAGGTAAACATTGGTATTATTGCTCTTGACTATAAGATTTGTATGAAATCTTTCTGAACGTTAGTGAACCTTAGGGTTATACCTTTAGGGTCGTATGACATAGTTCTGGGTATGGATTGGTTAGAACAGCATCAAGCTATTTTGGATTGCAAAGATAAGTCAATCAATTGTGTAGATGATTCTGGATCAGCCAGAGTTATCACAGGAATCAAGAGACCTATCTCTTTGCTGATAATTTCTGCCAAGCAATTGGCAAGGTGTGCTCGAAAAGGCTACAGTTTGTTTGCCATCTCGGTAAACAACTAGGAAGATTCTGTAGCTAAGAGTTCTTCTCTCAATCATCCAATTTTGCAAAAGTTTTTTAATTTTTTTGTTAAGGAGATTCTTGGGATACCTCCGAAGAGAAAAATTGATTTTCGGATTGATTTATTGCCAGAAACGGAACCAATATCCAAGACTCCTTATAGAATGATAGCTCAAGAGCTGGTTGAACTTAAGTTTCAATTGGAGGAGCTTTTGGAGAAGGGTTTGTTTCGTCCTAGTGTTTTGCCTTGGGGTGCTCCGGTGATCTTCGACAAGAAGAAAGATGGTTCTTTAAGGCTTTGTATCGATTATAGATAGTTGAACAAAGTCACTATTAAGAACAAGTATCCTTTACCTCGAATTGATGATTTGTTCGACCAGGTCAAGGGTGCCCGAATATTTTCAAAGATTGATCTGAAATCTGGATATCATCAGCTTAGAATACAGGAAGCTGATATTCATAAGACAGCTTTTCGCACCAGGTATGGACACTTTGAGTTCACAGTGGTACCTTTTGGGTTAACTAATGCACCTTCTGTGTTTATGAGTCTGATGAACGATGTATTCAGAACTTACCTTGACAAGTTCATGGTGGTTTTTCTAGATGACATTTTGGTTTATTCCAACACTATTGAGGAGCACAAGTAGCATTTAGAGATGGTTTTGGAATGTCTTTGTAGGAACAGATTGTATGCCAATCCTGAAAAGTGTGAATTCTTCATCGAAGATTTGTTACTTAGGGCATATTATTTTAGGAGATGGAATCTCAGTAGATCCATCCAAAATTTGGGCTATTGTTGATTGGCCAACACCTACGAATGTATCTAAGGTTCAAAGTTTCATGGGCTTAGCAAGCTATTATCGTAAATTTGTATTCAATTTCTCTAGTATAGCACATCCTATCACATCTCTTCAGAGAAAAGGAAAGAAATTTGTGTGGATAGATGAGTGCGAGGTAGCATTTTAGAAACTTAAGGAATGTTTGACCAGTGCACCAGTTCTAGCAGTCCCTGATTCTAATAAGGAGTTTGTGGTTTGTACTGATGCATCATTGGATTGCTTAGGGGCAGTTTTGATGCAAGAGGGACGTGTCATAGCTTTTGAGTCCAGAAAGCTGAAGAGTCATGAGGTGAATTACCCTACTCATGATCTCGAACTTTCTATGATTAAGCATGCTTTGTCTAAGTGGCAGCATTTTCTTTTGGGTCAACGTTTTGAGTTACATTCTGATCATCGAAGTCTTTAGTATCTTTTCACGTAACCAGACCTCAACACTAGGCAGCAAAGATGGATGGAATTCCTGTGTGAATACGACTTTGAGATTAAATATGTACAAGGGAAGGATAATGTGGTTGATGATGCTCTTAGCAGAAGGTGACATGAACTATCTTCATTGATCTTAACTATGGATCTTAAGGATAGGATCTTATAAAACCTTTTCATAGATCGTTGGTTTCAAGATGTTAAGGCAGTTTTTGTCAGTGGCAGTATTTTGGAAGGAATTTTTGAGGGTTATTCAGTGAATCCTAAAGGTTTTTTTTTGTATAGGGGGAGAGTGTACATATCAGAGTTGGGAGATTTGAGAGTTTTGATTATGGTTCAGGCCCACAAAGCACCATATTCGGTGCATTCGAGTGTTAAGAAAATGCATGCTGACCTTAAGAAGCATTACTATTGGCCTAGAATGAAGAGAGATATAGTAGATCTTGTGGCTCGATGCTTGGAATGTCAGCGAGTTAAGGCTGAACATCAGCACCCAGCAGGTTTATTCCAGCCACATAGCATTCCAGAATGGAAATGCGACACCATTTTGATAGATTTTATTACTGGATTACCTATGAAAACTTGAATGCATGATGCTATCATGGTGGTTATGGACTGTTTATCTAAGGTTGCTCATTTCATTCTAGTTAGATCATCCTATAATGCAGTAATGATTGCCAAATTATATATGGAATAGATAGTTAAGTTACACGGAATTCCTAAAAAGATTATTTATGATAGGGATCCAGTGTTTACTTCGTCTCTTTGGAAATCCATGCAGTGAGAGTTAGGTACTCAGCTAAATTTTAGTTCAGCCTATCATCCTGAGATAGACGGACAAACTGAACATGTCAACCAAATTCTGGAAGACATGCTTAGGATGTACATAATGGATAGACAAAATAAATGGGAGGAGTATCTACACTTAGTTGAGTTCGCATATAACAATGGATATCACAGTTCCATAGGTATGGCACCATTTCAAGCATTGTATGGAAGACCCTGTAGGATGCCTCTCAATTGGGATAACTTGGAGGATAGGACACTTCTAGGACCTATTATGTTGTTAGAGTTGGAGCAGTAGGTTAAGAGGATCAGAGAGCATCTTATTACTGCTCAAGATAGGCAGAAGAAATATGCTGATAAGCATAGAATCGACCATCAATTCTTGGTCGGTGATAAAATGTTTCTCTGAGTTAGGCCACGTAAGAGTCTAATTCGTTATGGAAAGGGTTCCAAGTTAGCACCACGATTTTTTGGTCCGTTTGAAATTCTGGAACAGATTGGACCTATTGCCTACAAACTAGCCTTTCCACTGAGTCTTTCATGCAGTCATAATGTTTTTCATGTTTCTGTATTGCGTAAGTATATTCTTGATATTGCTCACGTGCTAAATTAGAAAAATTTGCAGATTGTGGATGGTCAGATCATGCTGGAACCAGTGTAGATCATGCAAAGCAGAACTATGAGTCTAAGAGGAAGAGATATAAGGCAGGTAAAAGTCCTTTAGGATCCCAATGATGATTCATCTGCAACCTGGGAGTACACTGAATTGATGAGAGCAGCTCATCTACACTTGTTTGCTGACTTCCAGGAGAAAGTCAAAGCCTAGTGGGGGAGGGTGTCATGCCTGACCATTTTTTTTTAGTGTTACTGCATTTTAGACTTATATGAATCTAATAAACTCATGAAATTTCTAGTTTTAAAAGTTTTTGTTCTATACTATTTTTGATAAGATTATGATTGGAAAACAATTCTGAGAAAACTTTAAAGGTAGTTCAGACTTTATGGTTTTTGTTTTCATATTCTTTGGTACATTAGCGTAATGTAAGTTTATCATGTTTTCTTTTAATTCATCAGAATTAGGATAATTCACTATTAGTGGATATTCATTGATCATCAGTATTTCCCTAATACTTTTTCTTTTCTTGTCATATTTAAATGTGTGTGGCATATTAAAGTTTATGTTGTAATAAATTGTTAATATGTTGAATGTTTCAATGTTCATTTATTGAAAATTAAACGCGTTTATATATAGTTTCATATTTGAGGTTTCATGCTTATCTAAAAAAAAAAGTTTTGTATATTTATTTTTGCTATGTTATTATTAAGTTGGGGTTTAAAACCCACTATGGTTATTAGCATTGTGCATATAATATCATATTTTCTAAGTATCTAAGGGTACTAACCTAAAACCGTAATTGGAACTCGATGCTTTGAATGAGTTTCATTGTTGAAGTTTTTAAAAAGCCATTTATGGCGGTCGAAAATTAACTTATTGAGTACTTGGTAGTGAAATGTCTCAGTTGTATTTAATGTTTATTTATAATGTATTATTTCATTGTAGTAGTCGGCCATTTTTGTGTGCTAAAGTTTGAGTTTTAGTTGGGTTTGGGCCGAGAATTTGGCCATATTGATCTATATGCTATGCATCTGTCAAGCATATTGCTAAGATTCAACATCATGGAGAATTTGGTGGATAAGGCATTCATGTTTATGAAGCTGTGTATTGTTGGATTCTGCATTATCAATTGTTATCAACGTGTTCAATTTGGAAGATTGGTTTTGTTTGGTATCTGGGGTTTTGGCAGCAAGTAGTAATTGCAGAGCATTTTGGGCATCGACTATTCATTTTAGGTAGGGGGCAGTTCCTAACCTTTACCCTTTTACTGTTATGGGTGTTAATTTTGTTTTAAGGAAATTGGGAAGTTTAGTTTGAGTTACACTTGTCGATACCCAAGTATGGGTATTTGTAGGGTTGGACATTTGGAGTCAAGCTCTGCATATATCCATATTTGGATATCGAACAATATGAGTTCTCAAATATTATGTTGTTGGAGTTTAGATTTTATGTTATCCATGAATGAATACGATGTTCACCATATGTATTTAGGATGTCAAAATCTTAGTGCATAGCGGTTATAATACATTCGTAGACAGTGAGGTTTTTGTTTCTGAAGTATTGTTAGTAGGAATTGAAGGCAACGACATTTTGTCAAGCATTTGTCTTGTGTCACAAATAAAATTTGATTTGGAAATTCTATTATTAAATTGAGGTTCGTGATGATTGACGTCATCCGTGTGTTTCGATTTCTTGTGTTATATAGACATTTTGTCATATGAATGGCTTGAGATAAAAAGCATAGTTACTCTGTGATACGGGTTGTATGTTTGGAATTCTGTTATTTGGAGAAAAAAAATAGTATCTATGCGGTATCACCCAGAATTAAATTTGTGGACAACATGTGTTTACGATTTCATAGATGCATGGTTTAAGGGTTTTGTGGTACCAACGATTAACTCGTTTGATGTTAGAGTCGAATTATTGTTTGAATTTGTAAGTGGACATTTTGTCGAAGAGTTGCATGGTATGAGGATTAACATTTGGTCTTATATTTAGTTCAAAGCATAAAGAATGTTGTATCAGCATTTCTTGGTGTAGTAATACTATGTCATAAAAAGGTTATTTAATAGCCGATACTCTGTGTGAGTGGGCATTATGTTTCAATTACTATTTGGAATTATATGCTGTCAAGTTTTAGATGTATTGCTATAATGAGACTTGGAAACTATGTGATGTCATTATTTCATTAGCTAGATAAAACTTGAAGCAGGTAGATGCATCGATTCAATACTAGTTTGAACTTTATTTTCATTAGAAGATAGGTATATATACATATAAAAAAATATACTTGTATTATGATTGTGATATGATAGTTTTGTGTTGTGTTCTGGGTCATCAAGGGCAGTATTGTATAATGTTTTTATTTGGTACTCGGGTTTAACAGTGGTGAATAGAGATAGATTATTATGTTCAATAAATTATGATTGTTTTTGAGTCATCACTCATTGTTGTTTTGAGAAGTTACTCGCAACTAAGTATGATAGTATTGATAAATGAAAACATTGGTTAACTTGATATTTCATTATCAAAACAGTTATTTTATGGACAGCTAGTGTACATTTTAGATTAGGAACTTTTGTATCCTAAATTACTATTGGATGTCTAAATGCTGAAAACCACATTGCATTTGTGAATCACATTTTAAGTTGATTATTAACAATAGATCTTTAAATGTTGTGGTAGTTATATTGTGTAATGACGTATTGTCAAATCAGGGTTGTTATTTCTATAGACACTTGTTTACCTTTAATAACATGGTAACAGTCACTTGATAAATTTGGATTATATTTAGTTTTATTTGGATTATGAAAGTCCTTTTAGTATGGTTGAAATTGTTTAAAACATAATTCTTTCATTACAAAGATGTTTTCAGATCTTAATTAAAATAAAACTAGTATAAGAATTGAGTCAAAATTTGATATATGTTTGATGATGTGAAATTTTGAAACAAGAATATCATGTGCATTTTGATTTGTTATCTTGGTCAGTTCAACGTTAAGTGTAGATGATTAGGTCAGCAGGGCATTAAAAGTATAGTATGAGGATTTTGTACGTATTGTTGTGTTCTGCAATAGTTCAATTGTATCTATGCGATCTTGATATTATAGGTTTTATTCCTGTTGATGTAATTATCCATTTTTTACCTTTTAAATTGGCAGTATAAGATGTATTACTAATGGATTTAAGGATGTAGTATCATGTTGAAGAACGATTTTATATTTGCCACATGTACATTTTTAGTAGATCTGTTTGATGTGTATTTTTAAGAATAGCTCTGATGAATGTATATCGAGGTGTCTGAATTTTTTTTATCCTATTCAATTAATTAAATTCAGTGATAACTTTAAAATAAATTGGGTAGGTTAATTTCACATAAAAGTTAATTGGCCTTACCTATGAATTAAACCTATATGGTTAAGTACGGAGAAAATGCATGTCTCTATTCTGTCAACGACAAGTAAAATAGAGAATTCCGTTATATGATGACTATGAGCATACCATATTTGGATGTAGAAACTTAGTGCCATAACGATGACACCTCATAATATATATGTTTCATTTATGAGTTATTCTTAGTGTGAGTTTAATTTTGCAATGAAAAGTAATTGTTTACTTCTTGCATATTATTATCAGATTTGCACTATATTAGATGGATTAGAAATCTTTTTTTGGATATCTACATGTTGGTACTAACATGTATGCAGATGGATTTCACTTTTAAACTCAGTGTGTACTGAGCCCCTGTTTGTGTTATGTTGCATTTTGTGTGGTTTTCAGGTGCTTTGAGATTCAAGTAGCTAAGTATGTTTATTGAAGTTACTTCTGAATTAGCATTTAGGGTTCCTATGTTGGACATAGGTGTCAAGAAATGATATTGTATTTCATTATAGTTCTGAACTCTTTATGTATTCTTTTTGTGATGAAAATGTATTTGGACGATATTCTCTTTCATTGGGAATTTTTCTATATAAGAGTGATTCAGTCCTTGTATTAGAGCTTGTGTTGAGATGATTTAAAAAAAAAAAAATTATTGTGTTTATGGTATTGTATATTGTTTTTAGACTCTTGGGTTATAGGGTTTTAACCCGTCATCGATGCATTATTAATAGATTTTTATTTTAGGTTGCTATCATGCCTCCTGTCACTAGAGGAACTCGTGGACGCGGCATTCCTAAGTATAACCTTGCTGGCAGAGTCAAAGGCAGAGGCAGGGGCAAGGGTCATGGTAGAGGTCCTAGGTACCAGAATGATGCTAGAAATGATCAGTTTGATCATAATGCTGGGGTTGGTAACAACCAGAATAATCAGGCAGACTAGGCTTTTGTACTTTAGAGAATTCTGGAATGTCTTGCTAATATTGAGGCTAATAACCAGATTCTTGGTGGGGGAGCGAATGATAGGAGACCTCTTATACAGGGCATTAATCTTCCCATAGAAGAAGATCTAATGGCAAGAGCTCAGCTCAAGGACCTTTCCAAGATGAAAGGACCATTGTTCTATGGTATGGAATAGGGTATAGCGGCAGAAGCTTGGCTGTTGTATATTGAGCGATGTTTTGTCTTACACCGTTACCTGAGTAATGTGAAGGTCAGATGGACAGTTATGCATTTGAGAGGATTTGGTTCCTTATGGTGGGAACAGGAGTTGGAAAATCTTGGCATTGATATCTCCCTAGTCACATCGAAACATTTTGTTGAGTGCTTCAAGGAGAGATTCATGTCTGAATATTGGCGACAGGCCCATGCTGAGGAGTTCTTTTAGATCATGCAGATTGGCTCTATAGTGGAAGCTTACGAATGAAGGTTCTTCGAACTTAAGAATTTTTCTGGGTGGGCTAATAATGATAAGGCCATGATACAACATTTCATCAGAGGGCTTATGCCCAAAATTGGGGAGGAAGTGAGAACTTTCAAACCATTTTCTATGGAGGAAGCTTCGAAGCGAGAAAAGCTCATTGAAATGAAGTCTGGATATCATGGGGCTTCATACAAAACCAACATGAATCCACCTACTCTGGATGTTAGTAAGAATCAAAAGCCTCCGCCAAATAGTGCCAAATCAGGCTTTTCAGTTGGGAAATTCAAGAAGAGGAAGTTCCATAAGAATTCCAAGGTTTTAGAATAGACTAAAACATCTCAACCACCTCAAAGTGTGCAGAGTAGCAAGCCATTTCCTAATCCTTCTAGTTAGAACTTGAGATTTAGGAAATTTGCTGAGTGTTTCCATTGCGAACAACTTGGACATTATCAGTCTCAGTGTCTTAATTGGGATAAGCCGAAGGTTGGATCTAAGCTAGCTAGGTCTGAAGCGACAGTTGGTGATTCTGCCATGAACCATCGTATCTTAATGACTTTGGACCAAAAGCAGGTCAAACACCAGAACTCGATTATAGAAGCTCAAGGTAATACTCAAGGTATGAAAGTTTCTATCTTATTTGACTCAAGAGCTACAGACTCATTCATTTCCTCTACTTTAGTTGCACATTGTGATATACCTGTGGTTAAGGCAAGGGATAGATGGCAAGTGGAGTTAGCGTCAGGGTCAAAGGTAAATGTTGGTATTATTTCTGCTGACTGTAGGATTTGTATGAAATATTTCTCAACTTTAGTTAACCTTAGGATTATACCTTTAGGGTTGTATGACATAGTTATGGGCATGGATTGGTTAGAATAGCATCAAGCTATTTTGGATTGCAAAGATAAGTCAATCAATTGTGTAGATGATTCTGGATCAGCCAGAGTTATCACAGGAATCAAGAGACCTATCTCTTTGCGGACAATTTTTGCCAAGCAATTGGCAAGGTGTGCTCAGAAAGGGTGTAGTTTGTTTGCCATCTCGGTAAACAACTTAGAAGATTCTGTAGCTAAGAATTCTTCTCTCAATCATCCAATTTTTGTGAAAGTTTTTGGATGTTTTTGTTAAGGAGATTCCTAGGATACCTCTAAAGAGAGAAATTGATTTTCAAATTGATTTAGTGCCAGGAACGGAACCAATATCCAAGACTCCTTATAGAATGATAGCTGAAGAGCTGGTTGAACTTAAGTTTCAGTTGGAGGAGTTGTTGGAGAAGGTTTTGTTTCATCCTAGTGTTTCGCCTTGGGGTGCTCCGGTGATCTTTGTCTAGAAGAAAGATGGTTCTTTAAGGCTTTGTATCAATTATAGATAGTTGAACAAAGTCACTATTAAGAACAGTTATCTTTTGCCTCGAATTGATGATTAGTTTGATCGGGTCAAGGGTGCTCGAATCATTTCAAAGATTGATTTGAAATTTGGATATCATCAACTTAGAATCCAAGAAGCTAATATTCGTAAGACAGCTTTTCGCACCAGGTATGGACACTTCGAGTTCATAGTGGTACCTTTTGGGTTAACTAATGCACCTTCTATGTTTATGAGTCTGATGAACGATGTATTGAGAACTTACCTTGACAAGTTCGTGGTGGTTTTTCTAGATGACATTTTGGTTTATTCCAACACTATTGAGGAGCACAAGCAGCATTTAGAGAAGGTTTTGGAATGTCTTCGTAGGAACAGATTGTATGCCAATCCTGAAAAGTGTGAATTCTTCATCAGAGATTTTTTACTTAGGGCATATTATTTTAGGAGATGGAATCTCAGTAGATCCATCCAAAATTTGAGCTATTGTTGATTGGCCAGCACCTACGAATGTATCTAAGGTTCGAAGTTTCATTGGCTTAGCAAGCTATTACCGTAAATTTGTATTAAATTTCTCTAGTATAGCACATCATATCAGATCTCTTCAGAGAAAAGGAAAGAAATTTGTGTGGACAGATGAGTGCGAGGCAGCATTTTAGAAACTTAAGGAATGTTTGACCAGTGCACTAGTTCTAGCAGTCCCTGATTCTACTAAGGAGTTTTTGGTTTGTACTGATGCATCATTGGATTGCTTAGGGGCAGTTTTGATGCAAGAGGGATGTGTCATAGCTTTTGAGTCCAGAAAGGTGTAGATTCATGAGGTGAATTACCCTACTCATGATCTTGAACTTGCTGCAATTATGCATGCTTTGTCTAAGTGGTGGCATTTTCTTCTGGGTCAACGTTTTGAGTTACATTCTTATCATCGAAGTCTTCAGTATCTTTTTACACAACCAGACCTCAACACTAGGCAGCGAAGATGGATGGAATTCCTTTGTGAATACGACTTCGAGATTAAATATGTACAAGGGAAGGAGAACGTGGTTGCTAATTCTCTTAGTAGAAGGCAACATGAACTATCTTCATTGATCTTAACTATGGATCTTAAGGATAGGATCTTACAGAACATTTCCGTAGATCGTTGGTTTCAAAATGTTAAGGCAGTTTTTGTCAATGGCAGTGTTTTGGAAGGATGTTTTGAGGGTTATTCAGTGAATCCTAAAGGTTTTTTGTTGTATAGGGGGAGTTTGTATGTTCCAAAGTTGGGAGATTTGAGAGTTTTGATTATGGTTGAGGCTCACAAAGCACCATATTCGGTGCATCTGGGTGTTAAGAAAATGCATGTTGACCTTAAGCAGCATTACTATTGGCCTAAAATGAAGAGAGATATAGCAAATTTTGTGGCTTGATTCTTGGAATGTCAGTGAGTTAAGGCCGAACATCAGCACCCAACAGGTTTATTCCAGCCACATAGCATTCCAGAATGGAAATGGGACACCATTTCGATAGATTTTATTATTGGATTACCTATGACAGCTCGAAGGCATGATGCTATCATGGTGGTTGTGGACCGTTTATCTAAGGTTGCTCATTTTATTCCAGTTAGATCATCCTATAATGTAGCAATGGTTGCCAAAGTATATATGGAACAGATAGTTAAGTTACACGGAATTCCTAAAAAGATTATTTCTGATAGGGATCCAATGTTGACTTTGTCTCTTTGGAAATCCATGCAGCGAGAGTTAGGTACTTAGCTGAATTTTAGTTCAGCCTATCACCCTAAGATGGACGGACAAATTGAACGTGTCAACCAAATTCTGGAAGACATGCTTAGGATGTACGTAATTGATAGATAGAATAAATGGGAGGAGTATCTACACTTAGTTGAGTTTGTATATAATAATGGATATCATAGTTCCATAGGTATGGCACCATTTCAAGCATTGTATTGAAGAACCTATAGGACACCTCTCAGTTGGGATAATTTGGAGGATAGGACACTTCTAGGACCTATTATGTTGTTAGAGTTGGAGCAGCAGGTTAAGAGGATCAAAGAGCATCTTATTACTTCTCAGGATAGGCAGAAGAAATATGCTGATAAGCATAGAATCGACAGTCAATTCTTGGTTGGTGATAAAGTGTTTCTCCGAGTTAGGCCACGTAAGAGTCTAATTCGTTATGTTAAGGGTTCCAAGTTAGCACCACAATTTGTTGGTCCGTTTGAAATTTTGGAACGGATTGGACCTGTTGCCTACAAACTAGCCTTGCCACTGAGTCTTTCATGCATTCATAATGTTTTTCATGTTTCTGTATTGCATAAGTATATTCCTGATATTTCTCACGTACTAAACTAGAAAAATTTGCAGATTGTGGATGGTCAAATCATGCTGGAACCAGTGCAGATCATGCAAAGCAGAACTATGAGTCTAAGAGGAAGAGATATAAGGCAGGTAAAAGTCCTTTGGGATCCCAATGATGATTCATCTACAACCTGGGAGGACACTGAATTGATGAGAGTAGCTCATCCGCACTTGTTTGCTGACTTCCAGGAGAAATTTAGAGCCTAGTGGGGGAGGGTGTCATGCCTGACCCTTTTTTTTTTAGTGCTACTGCATTTTAGACTTATATGAATCTGATAAACTCATGAAATTTCTAGTTTTAAAAGTCTTTGTTCTATACTATTTTCAATAAGATTATGATTGGAAAACAATTTTGAAAAAAAATTAAACGTAGTTCAGACTTTATGGTTTTCGTTTTCATATTCTTTGATACGTCAGCATAATGTAAGTTTATCATGTTTTCTTTTAATTCATCAGAATTAGGATAATTCACTGTTAGTGGATATTCATAAATCGTTAGTATTTCCCTAATACTTTTTCTTTTCTTGTCATATTTAAATGTGTGTGGCATATTAAAGTTTATGTTGTAATAAATTGTTAATATGTTGAATGTTTCAATGTTCATTTATTGAAAATTAAACACATTTATATATAGTTTCATATTTGAGGTTTTATGCTTATCTAAAAAAAAAAAGTTTTGTATATTTATTTTGGCTATGTTATTATTAAGTTGGGGTTTAAAACCCATTGTGGTTATTAGCATTGTGCATAGCATATCATATTTTCTAATTATCTAAGGGTACTAACCTAAAACCCTAATTGGAACTCGATGCTTTGAATGAGTTTCATTGTTGAAGTTTTTAAAAAGCCATATATGGCAGTGGAAAATTAACTTATTGAGTACTTGGTAGTGAAATGTCTCAGTTGTATTTAATGTTTATTTATGAGGAATTATTTCATTATAGTAATCGGCAATTTTTGTGTGCAAAAATTTGAGTTTCAGTTGGGTTTGGGCCAGGAATTTGGCCATATTGATCTGTATGCTATGCATCTGCCAAGCATACTGCTAAGATTCAGCATCATGGAGAATTTGGTGGATAAGGCATTCATGTTTATGAAGCTGTGTGTTGTTGGATTCCGCATTATCAATTGTTATCAGCATTTCCAGTTTGGAAGATTGGTTTTGTTTGGTATTTGGGGTTTTGGCAGCGAGTGGTAATTGCAGAGCATTTTGGGCATCGACTGTTCATTTTAGGTAGGGGGCAGTTCCTAAACGTTACCCTTTTACTGTTATGGGGGTTAATTTTGTTTTAAGGAAATTGGGTAGTTCAGTTTGAGTTACACTTGTCGATACCCAAGTATGGGTATTCGTAGGGTTTGACATTTGGAGTCGAGCTCTGCATATATCCATATTTTGATATCGAGCAATATGATTTTTCAAATATTGTGTTGTTGGAATTTAGAGTTTATGTTATCCATGAATGAATTCGATGTTCACTGTATGTATTTAGGATGTCAAAATCTTAGTGCATAGCAGTTATAATCCATTCGTAGACGGTGAGGTTTTTGTTTCTGAAGTATTGTTAGTAGGAATTGAAGGCAAAGACATTTTGTCAAGCATTTGTCTTGTGTCACAAATGATATTTGATTTGGAAATTCTATTATTAAATTGAGGTTCGTGATGATTGAGGTTCGTGATGACTGTGGTCATCCATGTGTTTCTATTTCTTGTGTTATATAGACATTTTGTCATACGAATGGCTTGAGATAAAAAGCATAGCTACTCTGTGATACGGGTTGTATGTTTGGAATTCTGTTATTTGGAAAAAAAAAATAGTATCTATGCGGTATCACCCAAAATTAAATTTGCGGACAACATGTGTTTACGATTTCATAGATGCATGGTTTAAGGGTTTTGTGGTAACAACGATTAACTCGTTTGATGTTAGAGTCGAATCATTGTTTGAATTTTTAAGCAGACATTTTGTCGAACAGTTGTATGGTATGAGGGTTAACATTTGGTCTTATATTTAGTTCAAAGCATAAAGAATGTTGTGTCAGCATTTCTTGGTGTAGTAATACTATATTATAAAAAGGTTATTTAACAGTCGATACTCTGTGTGAGTGGGCATTATGTTTCAATTACTATTTGGAATTGTATGCTGTTGAGTTTTAGATGTATTTCTATAATGAGACTTGGAAACTGTGCGATGTCATTATTTCATTAGCTAGATAAAACTTGAAGCAGGTAGATGCATCGATTCAATAGTATAATCTTTTCAATACTGGTTTGAACTTTGTTTTCATTAGAAGATAGGTATATATACATATAAAAAAATATACTTGTATTATGATTGTGAGATGACAGTTTTGTGTTGTGTTTTGGGTCATCAAGGGCAGTATTGTATAATGTTTTTATTTGGTACTTGGGTTTAACAGTGGTGAATAGAGATAGATTATTATGTTCAGTAAATTATGATGGTTTTTGAGTCATCACTCATTGTTGTTTTGAGAAGTCACTCACAACTAAGTATGACAGTATTGATAAATGGAAACATTGGTTAACTTGCTATTTCATTATCAAAATAGTTATTTTATGGACAGCTAGTGTACATTTTAGATTAGGAACTTTTGTATCCTAAATTACTATTGGATGTCTGAATGCTGAAAACCACATTGCATTTGTGAATCACATTTTAAGTTGATTTTTAACAATAGATCTTTAAATGTTTTGGTAGTTATATTGTGTAATGACTTATTGTCAAATCAGGGTTGTTATTTCTATAGACACTTGTTTACCTTTAATAACATGGTAACAGTCACTTGATAAATTTTAATTATATTTAGTTTTATTTGGATTTTGGAATTCTTTTTAGTATGGTTGAAATTGTTTAAAACATAATTCTTTCATTACAAAAATGTTTTCAATCTTAATTTAAATAAAAGTAGTATAAGAATTGAGTCAGAATTCGATATATGTTTGATGATGTGACATTTTGAAACAAGAATATCATGTGCATTTTGATTCGTTATCTTGGTTAGTTTTATGTTAAGTGTTGATGATTAGTTCAACAGGGAATTAAAAGTATAGTATGAAGATTTTGTATGTATTGTTGAGCTGTGCAAGAGTTCAATTGTATCTATGCGATCTTGATATTATAGGTTTTATTCCTGTTGATGTAATTATCCATTTTTTACCTTTGAACTTGGCAATATAAGATGTGTTACTAATGGATTTAAGGATGTAGTATCATGTTGAGGAACAATTTTATATTTTCTGCATGTACATTTTTAGTATATCTATTTGATTTGTATTTTTAAGAATAGCTGTGATGAACGTATATCGAGGTGGCTGAATTTGGTTTATCCTATTCAATTAATTAAATTCAGTGATAACTTTAAAATAAATTGGGTAGGTTAATTTCACATAAAATTTAATTGGCCTTACCTATGACTTAAACCTATATGGTTAATTATGGAGAAAAGGCATGTCTTTATTCTGTCAATGACAAGTAAAATAGAGAATTCCGTTATATGATGACTATAATTCTTTTGGTTTTGTCTTGTGTGGCATTTCATGTCGAGTAAAACTACTTTGGAAGCTGAGTCAAGAAGTCAAGAGGAAGCTGAGTAAAAAATGCAGTGGTTGTCAAGTTACTGACAAAATTAGTAGACGCTGAGTGAGAATAGCTTGTGAGTGAAATAGAACAGAGGCTGAGTTGAAAACCTTTGGAAGCTGAGTGACAGGTGAAGGTACAAGAATGCATTAAATGCAAGGTTTTTGAGCCACTTAAAGGTGGAAATTGATTCATTTTGAGCCATTCAAATAAAGAGTGATTACTAGGAGCACGATTGGGCAATTTTCAAGCATTCAACCAACAATTTGCAGCGATTCAGCATCTACCCAAGTGATTTAAGCATTTAACAAGGTATTTCCTTTAGGTGCCAAGTTGTACAGTTTGTGAAGTTTACTTTAAATGTCAAACCCTAGTTTGATTTAAAATGGCGGCTGGTTCAAAGTCAACTGAAAGTAAGGAAAGCCATGAGATTCAACTTGTATGCAATGAGCATAAGCAACCTGAATTCAGGCCAATCCTAGAAGTAGCATACAAAAATGATCTTGTAGGTGCATTGTCTATGATCCCTGAAAAAGTTGGTATGGTCCACAATGTGCGTAAATGTTATAACTACAAAATAGGAGCCATAGGAGACATAGAAATCTTCAATACCTATTATAAACTCTATGATAATGGAATATTGAAGGATGAATTTTCAATTATAGAGAAGAAGGGTTAAATAAAGCCCTAATTTTTCCAATCATAGTCAAAACTAAGTGGATATGCATAATACTTAGCAGAATTCATGATGGATCATTCTAGTTAGAGCAAGGACCAGTTAAAATTACCAAGAAGATGGTTCATAGGGTTATAGGATTTCGAACCCTAGATCAACCCAAGACACTAAGAAGTGAAAAGAAGGAAACAATAGAGAAGAACACAGTTGCAAAATGGAATAGTAGGGGAATGAAAATTGATACAGTAAAAGACCCCCTATTAGATTTTTTTGTGAGGATCATGTCACACAAATTTTATTAGTCCAACAGATTGAATAGTGTGCCTTATATAGTTGTTGATGTTGCATACAAACTGATAAAGAAGGATCATACTTACAACCTTGCAGAGCTCATGTTGCAGCAGATTAATGAAAATCTTGGAGCAATTAGAAAGTCCAAGGGAGCACAATGCAAATTTGGGTCAGTGTTAGTTTGTATGTTCTTCTATGTAATGTAGGAATTATCTTCATTTGGCAAAGTCAACTGGAGTCAGAATAAAAAAATTGTTGATCAGATTAATGATTTTATTACACAAATGGGAGATAGCTTTGATGATCAAATGACTACCTATTTTGATAATTTCAAGAATGCAATGAAAAGGAGAATGAGGATACTAGTCTTATTGGTGAATCAACATGAGAATGACATATGCTTTCTAGTTGACATTGATTATACTTACATCCAAGCAGTCATCCCAAGAGTAAGATGGCTCAAACCATTGGGATATGAGCTTGATGTTGATCAAGCTTTTGTATCTATTACAACATTAATTGTAGAAAAAATGGACAAATCTACCAAGGCATTTCGAACTTATGTCACTATCAAATCAAGAGTTGTTATAGAACTCAAGATAGCCATAGTAGTGAAGAAGAAGGAAAAGATGGTAAAGAAAATAAAGAAGAAATTTTGTGTTGAAGCAAAAAGTGTAGTAGGAGAAGCTAAAGAAATTAGTGAAGATGAAGAGGAAGGTGATGATGAGAAAGATGAGGATGAGCCAGAACAAGGGCCACTTGAATTGTCACAAGGCCAAGGTGAAGAATAAGATGAGAGTTCTGAGGAAAAAGGAGCCAAGGAAGCACCCATCAAAGGCAAGGCCATCAAAAGGAGGGCAATGACACCTCCTACTTCTTAGTCTACACCAAAGAAGCCAACAACAAAAGCTACAACAAGGGCCACCACACAAAAACCCAAAGAGGAAGCTAAAACGAAGAAGCGAACAACCAAGAAGGCATAGGAAGAGCCAAGGAAAAGGAAAAGATATGTGGCTCAACTTGATACTAAGGAAGAAGATCAGCCTAAAAAGGTAAGTCATCCTCCTAAGTCTTCAGTTGATACATTATGTGAAAAGAATAGGAATGGAGACTTAAGTGAGCTGAAAAATATTGATTTCAATAAGTTAACTAAAGAGGAACAAAAAAAATATAAGAATCAGTCTATGTAATGAGGGCACAGTTCAAGTATACACCTCTTGAATTAGATGGACAATTGCCAAAGGAATTGTCTAAAATTGTAGAAGATAGATGGCATTTCTATTTGAAAATGGAGAAAGAAATGAGGGAATCAACCCTAGCAAGTATACTGCCTGATTTGACAAAGGAACAAATAATTAAAGTAGTCAAATGGTATAATAAAAGGTTTACACCAAAGTATAGGGAATTCTCCATTTTGCAAAATAAAATTGAAGAAGTTGTACAAAGGACAACAAGATCATGGAAGAATTTGTATAATAAAAGTGAAGATGTCCTTGAAGAGGAATTCAATGAAGAAGCCACAGGTAAACCAGAAGAGAGAAGAAAGAGGAGAGAAGAGAAGACAAAAGTAGAGAAAAAGGTTGAAGAGGAGGAAGGAAACGATGGAGACAGGGATAATGATGAGCAGCAAAGTGTGCAAGACACACAACTTCCACCTCCTAGTCCTCTTCACTCTACCACCACACCTGCATAAATCATAAAGATTAAGGATGTTGTTGACACATCAAGTCAAAGAATCAATCCATTAATTGTAGAGGATCTCACTAAGATCCTTGACCAAACAACTCTTCAAGCATAGTTGTGTGCAAGTCCCATATTGGTTAGTGTAGATGAGCTCCAAAAGTCAGTAGATAAACTCAAAGAAGCCAAGGTGTCACCACAAGAACCACCTCAAATCACTCAAACTATTGGACTTCCATTTCTACCACCACAAAGAATAGCCATACAAACTCATTAGGAGATGAGTGCAACAACAGGGGAAGTCAAAGGTACATCAGTACATATAACAAGTACACCCCAAGCAATCATGGTACAAGAAGAGGATAAAGAAGAAACACAGGATAAGGAGGAGTCTACAATACAAAATTTGGTTGAATTATCAAAAATAGGAACTCCTACTAAACCTGTTCAATAGCCAAGTACTGACAAGTTGACCTTACAAGTCAGTACACCAAGCTCAAGTTCTACTAGGGTAGCCAAGACCATTCATTATGGTATTCCTAAGCTTGATGAAGAAATCCAAATACCCTATTATGATTCAAGCACACTAACTGAGGAAAAGATGAATGAAATAAAAAGTGCATTGGATAAAAGAAGGAGGCAAGAGGCAATGAATGAGATCAAAGATATATTCATGGATGGCTTCAGCCTACAACCTCCAAATTCAAGCAGGCCAATCCTTGAGCAACTATCTAATATAGTTGACCAAGTGAATAATGAAGACCATGATACAAATGTAAAACTAATGGAATGGTTAGAAAACATGTTTCTAGGCAAGGTCAACCAAAAGATAGCTAATAACATTATTTTGGGATAGGTTGACCTCGCTAAGAAATTGGATAATGTAAAGATTGTGTTAGGGAACATCTTTTCCCTTTATAGCAAATTGTGTGATTTTTCCAGGTTCACACAAGAAATAAATCTAAAAATTTTGAACCTTGAGAGAAAACTAAAGCTCTCCAACATGCAACTACCCTCAAATCTTGCACAAAGTGAGAAGCATTTTTCTCAAATGCTTCACACTTAGAGGGAATTAGCTACATTATTAGTAGAAGAGGCCACTATTAAAGAAAAGCTGATGCAAATACAAGCCTCTATCACTCCCCATTTGGAAGTCTTACACAAGGAGCAAATGTATGCAGAAATAGTCCTGAAGAAGGATCCAAATATTTCTATACATGAAGGACTTTTTGATCTAGCAGCAAAGCTTTCAATCTAACATGAGCTATTAGATATTTCATTAAATAACTGGGATGCAGCTCTCAAAATCCTCCTTGAGGTAAATAAGACATTTTTGGCCAAGCATGGCATTACCATTTAGAATCCTTTGACATAAGTGTCAAAAAGGGGGAGAAAATATTCAAAGAGGGAGATAATGTAGGAGATAATATTTTAAGGGGGAGATATATTAAAGGAGGAGAAATGCATATAGTAAAATAAGGAGATAATAGGATCAGAAGCCAAGAACAGGTTAGAAACAAGTCAAAGAACAAAGTACATCAAGCACAATGGCACAAGACATCAAAATTCATGACATAATCAACTCAGGGGGAGTCATAAAGTATATTGTTGCTCACAATATTTTTTTGAAATTTTGTAAGTGAAGAATGTACGCATAAGGTTTAGATCACGAATGATCAGTTCAGTGTTTTTGACATTCATGTCAAAGGGGGAGATTGTTGATCAAATAAGTAAGATTGAAAAATGAGTGTCAACACACTTAACCATTTTCACTATACATTACGAGTATACAATGGAAGCTGAGCCAGACCTCCAACACATGCTGAGTCATAGTAGGTGCAGAGCATATGAGACCAATATGTGTTGAGGAACTCAGGATCCAATAGGAGCCAAGCATTACGAAGTTAATAGGAGCCAAGTGATTCAAGAATTAGTAGAAGCTAAGCAATGTAGAAAACTAATAGGTGTTGAGTGATATAGTAATTATATAGGAGCTAAGCAACCAAGAAACACGGTGGATGTTCAGTAATCCAGAATAGATGGTGCCGAGCATTAGTATTACTTCATGTGTCGAGCAATGCAGGATCAGCATGAAAGTTTGTGCAATCACAAACAAAGATGTAAAACAGTTGTGCATGACTCATAGAATGATAAGGAGATAAGATTGAATCCTTTCTTTTGTCCATGCATTCTACATGCAGCCAATCAAAAAATTGGAGATTGCATGTAGCCAATGGGTGAATTTTTAGGATTTGAGTGGGAACACTCTAATCAAGGATGCATAATGAACCACTAATCTTTATAAGGGAGTCTTGATGCCATTCAATAGTGTAGAGGAGCAGAGTCAAAAGAAGAAGGAAAAGAAGAGCCTATTATTAAGGTCATTGTAGAACATTGTTGGCAATGATTTAGTAGAAAGGATAGCATTTACACATCTAGTTGATCATAACAGAACAAGGAACACAATTAGCATATCAAATCTATTAGAGATCAGTTATTGAAGAGAAGATCAAGAGCCTGAGATCAGCATTAGAGATTGCATTAGATTAGGTGTATTATTCTAAAACTCTCTCACAATTATATTAGGAATTTGGAAATCCTATTGAGTTAGGTGGGTTTAACAACCTTATGTAAATCCTTTAATAGGGTGGCATTCTAAGTTGAATATTCTTAAGTCCTCTAACAAGGCACACTTTTAATAGGGTGTACAAATCCTTTAATAGGGTCACATTTAACAGTGTGTTGTAGCCTTTAACAGGGTAGGCCTTTAATAGGGAAAACAATCAGAAGTAGTTGAAATCAATAGCTGCAGTAATTTTGTGGGTATCATCCCCACCCTAGTTTTACTTTCTAATTCTTGGAGTGTTTTTGGGTTATCAAAATCTTAAGTGTTATGTGGTGATGCATGTTTGCTTCTCATGATTGTTTAATGTTTTTATGCATGCCTGTTAATTTCAATTATATGTTATTAAGGATTTAAAACAAGAAAAAAGGCTAGTACTTTTGATTCACCCCCCCCCCTTAGAAGCACTCTTCCCATTGAGACATGACAACAAGTATAACACATAAGAAATCAATGCATGACACAATGATTTATGTGGAAACCCAATTTGGGAAAAATCACTAGTAACATGCTACTCAATTCTCACTTTTCTGAAGTGATGCCCTGTGAAATGCCTACCCTATTAAAGGCTTACAACACACTATTAAATGTGACCTTGTTAGAGGATTTAACCACCCTATTATAAGTGGGCTTGGTTAGAGGACTTTAGAACATTCACTTGGAATTCTACCCTATTAAAGGATTTACAAATGGTTGTTAGGTCAACCTAAGTCCATAGGATTTTTTCAGATCTAATACAATTGCTATAGAGTATTAGAAAATCTTGGCCTGACTACAACATACAACTTATCTTGCAGATCTCATATCACTTCTCAGCTCATACCCTTGCCTGGCCTTCAATCTCTGCAACTCTTGACAACTTTCCCTTCTTTCAAGCTTTGTCTCCTTGAGTCTCCACACTCAATGTACTAATGCAATCATCTCTTCATGACCACTCATATAATCAAAACCTCTATTCTTCTTCCTTCTACTAATGTCTCCTCCTTGAACCCCTTCTGACAACTTTGCATATTTGGCTCTTTAGCAGTAATAGTATTAGTAGCTTCTTGCTTCTTGGTCTATGACTTCTTAAATAGAAGTCTTGGAGTACCTTTTCCTTCTTGATTCTTCCATTCTTCAATTTCAATTTGCATGGATTAGGTAGGATTCATTGCATTCTTCAGATTAATTAATAGTTTCTCTTCCCTTAGCCTTTCAAGAAAACTATGAATATGTAGTAAATGTTCTTCCAAAGTCTTCTGGAAAATTAAAATATCATCCAAATAGACAATAAAAAAATTTCCAAACAACTTCTTAAGTACCTCATTCATGAGGTGCATGAAGGTGCTTAGGGCATTTGTCAATCCAAAGGGCATGACTAACCACTCATAAAGACCCTCCTTGGTCTTGAAGGTTTTTTTCCACTCATCTCCTTCACGAATTTGTATCTAGTGATAACCACTCTTTAGATCTATCTTTGCGAAGTACTGAGCTCCACTCAAGCAGTCCATAAGATCATCGATCCTTGGAAAATGATGGTTATCCTATTTATAGCTCGAGAATCTATACACATCCTCTACTCTCCATCCTTCTTTGGTGTGAGTACTACAGGTACTGGACATGGACTCAGGCTCTCTTGAATCAAGCCCTTCCTCAACAGCTCCTGAACCTGTCTATTTAGCTCCTCTGTTTCAGCAAGAGTCATCCTGTGAGTAGCCTTGTTAGGCAAACTAGCTCCTTGAATCAGATCTATCTGATGACTGATTTGCCTTACTGGTGGCAATCCCTCTGGAACATTATCAGAGATAATATCTCCAAACTCCCCTAGTAAATCTAAAACTTCAAGTGGTATTTCACTACTAACTTCTTTATCTTTCCTAGGAATCAAAGCATAGCACATATGTTGATGTTTCATGCCATCTAAAAACTTCCTTTCATCAACAAGACAAATCCTAGCACTGATACATACCTTTTCACCTTCCTTTTTCATGGGCTTCAATTTGTGGTGAACTCCATCCTTTGTCATAGAGTATGTGTTTGCATGTCCATCATGTAATGCATGTCTATCAAACTGCCTTGGTCTGCCCAACAATAGATGGCAAACATCCATCAAAATAACATCTTAGAGAACTTCATCATGGTAACCTCCAATTTTGAATTTCACTAAACATTGTTCACTTACCAGGACCTTATGATCATCTTTTACCCAAGCAATCTGATAGGGCTAGGGATGTTTCTCCCTCTTGAGCTTCAGCTTACAAACCATCTCTTCTGATACAAAGTTATCAGTGCTACCACCATTAATGATCACGTCACAACATTTATCCTCACACTTGCATCTGGTACGAAATAAACTCCTCTATTGTCCTGGTTCAATCTCACCACTTAGTAGGACTCTTTCATTTACCAAGGTCTCTCCTCTTTCTGCATCCTCTGAATGTGATGATTGTGCATCCTCATCCACATGAGCAACCCTAGCTTGGCCCTCAGCTCTCCTATCTGTCCTTCCTTGTTGTTGAGGGAATTCAAAGGCATGATGACCTTCTTCATTGCAATGGAAATAGGTACCACGAAAACTGCCTCTTCCTTTTCCATGTCCTCTACCTCTTCCTCTCTGATTTCCAAAGTCTTGATCATGGGAGCAGTTGAAACCCTCATTCCTCTGGTTCCTGCTAGTACCCACATCTTCATTTTTCTTTTGGGTTTCATTGTGGCCTCCATATGATCTATCGCTTCCCCTTCCTCCTTGATCACACCCTCTTTGTCTTCCTTCAATCCTTTTATTCAGCTTCTCTTCAACTTGTAGGGCAAACTGGTATGCCTCTTCAATGCTGGTCATTCTTACCAGACTTAATTCCTCCTGGATGCTAGGTCGCAACCCACTGATATAACGAGCAATCTTCTCCTTATTTGCTTCTACATGCCCTGCTCTAATCAAGAGTTGGTAAAATTCCTCTATATATTCTTGGACTGATCTTCCTGCTTGCTTTAACCCATGCATCTTCTTAAAAAAATCAAGCTCGTAGTCCACAGGAATGAACTGCTTCTTCAATTTGTCCACCATGCGATCCCATCTTGTGATCTTCTCCTTTCCTCTTCTATTTCTTTCCAATTGAACATCTTGCCACCATATTTTGGCATGGCCTTTTAGTTTGGCCTTTGCAAACTTAACCCTATCTGGGTCCCTGATATCCTCATACTCAAAGTATTCTTCCAGTTCATTGATCCAATCGATCAACTCATCTGGTTTTAGATTTCCTGAATATACACCCACTTCAATTGTAGGTCTTTTCCCAAACTTAGTAATGGCCCTAAAAAGCCTTTCCCCTACATGATTCAGAACTTCCCCATCAAATTCCCCTTCTGGTCCCATTTCTTCTTCTTCATTGTCATCCTCACTGTTATCACCTGTGGCAAAAATTGCTCCTCTACGGAGCTCCTCTTGCAATGTCTGTACTTGCCTTTGGAGGGCTCTAACCTCCTCAGGATTAATAGCTCTGGCCCTTCTACCACGCTCTCTTCTTGGAGGTATCTTCTAAATCGAACTCACAACCACATAGTCCTGGTGTAAACTGCCTCACAGTCGGCGCTCTGTCTACACACTCAGGAAATCCTGCTCTAATACCACTTGATGGGGACACAACCCAAGAATAGAATGGACACAACAGAAAAAGGGAAATTGTATTAACCAAAAAAATAAGCTAGTACATTCAGTACAGAGAAAATAAACTTCAAAACATGCCGTAAGGGCTTACAAAATGTGGAGATAATTTCTCCTTTCAGTACCTCCTCTCAAACTCCACTCCGAACTGCCTTTTACAATGCCAGGAATCTCCTTAAATAGACCCTGGAGGGTTAAAGACTAGGAATACATTCTAGAAAGTGCTAGTAGGCATCCACCGACCAAATAGAAGGTTCCAGAAGCTGCATTAGAAGTCGGCGCAAATGTAGAAGAATCCAGAAATGGTAACCAAACTTCCGGGAGGCATAACTTTTCAACCGTAGCTCCGATTGACGAACCATTTACATTTTTGGAAAGCTCTCAAAGCGCTCTCTAGCCCTATGGACCAGCTCCACTTGCCTCCCCATTTTTTTGTCCCTTTTTAAGGTCATTTAATGCCCCTAACCTAACTTTGAAGCATTCTTAGGAGGTCTCCAAAGCTTGAAAAATTGCAATAACTTTCAAACCGTGGGGCCTTTTGACCTAATTTTTTTTTTGGAATGCTCTAAATCACAATTACATTCATCTAGCCAATTTATACCTTCTAGTTTACCAAAATGATGGCCTATTTACATACTCCTATTTTTTTGGGATTTACTAGCACACTGATAGTGGAACTGTGAGAGTTGGAACCTTTATTTGACCCAAATGGGTGTCCAAAAATGAAAACACATGAAACAAAAACTAAGTCTAAGTCAATTTTTTTGGGTGACACAGGATTTCCCTTATGCCTCTAGATGCTCCTACATCAGACACCCAGGGTAGATTGAAAAGTGACCCTGTCACTTTATGAATGGTAGAGGAAATCCCAAATGGGAAACCTCAGGTTCTGAAATCCAAGTTGAGTCCTTGATCGGTCATACTTTCCATTTGACCAAATACTCTTCATACTACCTGTTTCTGGTACTCCTATCCACACGATGATCTAGAATGTCTTCTATCTCCTCCTTCTTAGAAGCAGTAATTGGACATGGTTCTAACACTAGCTCCTCATCTGCACCATCATCATGATACTCTGTTAAATCTGCAATGTTGAAAATGGGAGAAATGTGAATACCATCTAGAAGCTCCACCTCATATGCATTTCCTGAGTCATGTTTCTTCAAAACTTTGCAGGGACCAAATTTCTTCATTTTCAGCTTGTTGTAAGTATCGACTGGAAATCTTTCTTTTTTTAAGTGCACCATGACTAGATCCCCTACTTGAAATTCCTTATGTCTTCTCCTTTGATCAGCCCTAGCTTTATACTCTTGATTCATCTTGGTAATGTGTGCCTGAACCTCCTCCTGTAGATGCTTGATATGTTCAACAAATTATTTTGCTTCAGCACTTGTCCTCTCCCCTTGCTCTATCTTCCTCATTTCTGGTGCAGTCCTTGGGCTATTCCCATATACAATTTGGAATGGTGATTTTCCAGTACTTCTATTTATAGAGTTATTGTAAGAAAACTCTGCTTGTGGTAGAATCAAATCCTATCCCTTGGGCTTATCCCCAACTAACCATCTTAGCAAATTGACCAGACTTCTATTTACCACTTCTATTTGGCCATCAGTTTGTGGGTGATGCGTGGAACTAAATTTCAAGTCAATTCTTAACTTTTTCCACAATGTCCTCCAGAAATACCCCACAAATTTAGTATCTCTGTCAGAAATTATACTCCTTGGAAGACCATGTAGTCTTACCACCTCTTTGAAAAACAAGTCTGCAATATGGATAGCATCATGAGTCTTGTGGCATGGAATGAAATGTGCCATTTTGGAGAACCTATCAACCACCATGAATACTGAGTCATTACCCCTTTGTGTCCTTGGCAATCCAAGAACAAAATCCATACTTATGTCCTCCCATGGCCTTGATGGAACAGGCAATGGCTGATATAGGCCAGTATTGTGACTAAACCCCTTGGCAACTTGACAAACCTCGCAACTCTGTACAAATTTCTTCACATCCTGTGAAATTTGAAGCCAAAAATAATGTTATATAAGAATGGAAATGGCCTTATGTCGACCAAAAGGTCCTACCATCCCTCCACTGTGTTTCTCCTTAATTATATTTTCTCTCATGGAACTCCTTGGACTGCACAATTGACTACCCTTGAACAACATGCCATCCTGAATCAAATAGTCTAACCACTTGGTTCTATTTATAGTAACAGGTTCTTTACAAGCTTTCCATGCTTCAGAAAAATTAAGATCCTTGAGGTACAAATTCTTGAGTCCATCAAACCCAACTACTTCAACTTGCATTATTGTAAGCAACAATTGTCTCCTACTTAGTGCATATGCAACCTTGTTAGATTTTTGACTTCTATACTTCAACACAAATGTATAACTCTGCAAGAACTCTACCCACTTCATATGCCTCTAATTCAATCTACCTTGGCTATTTAGGTTCTATAATGCCTGATGATCAGTATACAAAATAAATTCCTCTGGCAATAAATAATGCCTCCATTTCTTTAAGGCCTGAACTATTGCATAGAACTCTTGATCATAAATAGAATACTTCTTCTTTGCATCATTCAATTTTTCACTAAAATATGCAATAGGCTTACCTTCTTGGCTTAATAAAGCCCCAATAATGTTGCCACTGGCATCACAATCCACCTGGAAAACCTTTCTAAAATCTTGAAGTGCCAACACAGGTTGTTCTTTTACCTTCTTCTTCAGCAATTCAAAACTTCTCGCAGCTGCTACAGTCCATTTGAACTCTTTTCTATCCCCTCTTATTGTATCAGTTACGAGTGCACACATGCCACTAAAATTCTAATAAACTTCCTCTAAAAACTAACAAGACCATGAAATGATCTTACCTCAGTAGCAGACCTTGGAGTAGGCCATTCCGAGATGGCTTTTAGCTTCTCTGGATCCATTTTGTGACTTTCGAGTGATATAACAAACCCCAAATAGACTAACTCCCTTTTTGTAAAGATACACTTCTTTAGATTAATTAACAATTTCTCTTCCCTTAGCCTTTCAAGGACACTATAAATATGTAGTAAATGTTCTTCCACAATCTTGCTGAAAATTAAAATATCATCCAAATAGACAATAACAAATTTTCCCAAGAACTTCTTAAGTACCTCATTCATGAGGTGCATGAAGGTGCTTGGGGCGTTCATCAATCCAAAGGGCATGACTAACCACTGATAAAGACCCTCCTTAGTCTTGAAGGCTATTTTCTACTCATCTCCTTCACAAATCCATATCTAGTGATAACCACTCTTCAGTTCTATCTTTGTGAAGTACTGAGCTCCACTCAAGCAGTCCATAAGATCATCCATCCTTGGAAAAGGAAATCGGTACTTGATGGTTATCCTATTTATAGTTTGAGAATCTGTACACATCCTCCACTCTCCATCCTTTTTTGGTGCGAGTACTATAGGTACTGCACATGGACTCAAGCTCTCTCGAATCAAGCTCTTCCTCAACAGCTCCTGAACCTGTCTATTTAGCTCCTTTGTTTCAGCAGGAGTCATCCTGTGAGCAGCCTTGTTAGGAAAACTACCTCCTTGAATTAGATATATCTGATGACTAATTTGCCTTACTGGTGGCAATCCATCTGGAACATTATCAGACATAATATCTCCAAACTCCCCTAGTAAATTTGAAACTTCAAGTGGTATTTCACAACTACCCTCTTTATCTTTCCTAGGAATCAAAGCATAGCACATATGCTGATGTTTCATGCCATCTAAAAACTTCCTTTCATCAACAAGAAAAATCCTAGCACTGCTACATACCTTTTCACCTTCCTTTTTCATGGGCTTCAATTTGTGGCAAACTCCATCCTTTGGCATAGAGTATGTGTTTGCATGTCCATCATGTAATGCATGTCTATCAAACTGCCATGGTCTACCCAACAATAGATGGAAAACATCCATCAAAATAACATCATAGAGAACTTCATCATGGTAACCCCCAATTTTGAATTTTACTAAACATTGTTCACTTACCAGGACCTTATGATCATCTTTTACCCAAGCAATCCGATAGGGCTGGGGATGTTTCTCCCTCTTGAGCTTCAGCTTACAAACCATCTCTTCTGATACCAAGTTATCAGTGCTACCACCATCAATGATCATGTCACAACATTTATCCTCACACTTGCATCTAGTATGAAACAAACTCCTCCATTGTCTTGGTTCAATCTCACCACTTAGTAGGACTCTTTTATTTACCAAGGTCTCTCCTCTTTCTGCATCCTCTAAATGTGATGATTGTGCATCCTCATCCACATGAGCAACCCTAGCTTGGACCTCAACTCTCATATCTTTCCTTCCTTGTTGTTGAGGGCATTCAAAGGTATGATGACCTTCTTCATTGCAATGGAAATAGGTACCACGGAAGTTGTCTCTTCCTTGTCCACGTCCTCTACCTCTTCCTCTCTGATTTCCAAAGTCTTGATCATGGGAGCGGTTGAAACCCTCATTCCTTTGGTTCCTGCTAGTACCCACATCTTCATTTTTCTTTTGAGTTTCATTTTGGCCTCCAGATGATCTACCACTTCCCCTTCCTCCTTGGCCATGCCCTCTTTGTCTTCCTTCAAACCTTTATTTAGCTTCTCTTCAACTTGTAGGGCAAACTGGTATGCCTCTTCAATGCTAGTCATTCTTACCAGACTTAATTCCTCCTAGATGCTAGGTCACAAACCACTGATATAATGAGCAACCTTCTCCTTATTTTCTTTTGCATGCCCTTCTCTTATCAAGATTCGGTAAAATTCGTCTATATATTCTTGGACTAATCTTCCTGCTTGCTTTAACCCATGCATCTTCTTAAACAAATCAAGCTCGTAGTCCACAAGAATGAACTACTTCTTCAATTTGTCCACCATGCGATCCCATCTTGTGATCTTCTGCTTTCCTCTTCTATTTCTTTCCAATTGAACCTCTTGCCACCATGTTTTTGCATGGCCTTTCAGTTTGGCCTTTGCAAACTTAACCCTATCTGGGTCCCTGATATCCTCATACTCAAAGTATTCTTCCAGTTCATTGATCCAATCGATCAACTCATCTGGTTTCAGATTTCCTGAAAATACACCAACTCCAATTGTAGGTCTTTTCCCAAACTTAGTAATGGCCCTAAAAATCCTTTCCTCTACATGATTCAAAACTTCCCCATCAAATTCCCCTTCTGGTCCCATTTCTTCTTCTTCATTGTCATCCTCACTGTCATCACCTGCGACATCATTTGCTCCTTTACAGAGCTCCTCTTCCAATGTCTGTACTTGCGTTTGGAGGGCTCTAACCTCCTTAGGATTAATAGCTCTGGCCCTTTCGCCATGCTCTCTTCGTGGAGGTGTCTTCTAACTCGAACCCACAACCACACAGTCCTGGTGCAAACTACCTCATAGTCGGTGCTTTGTCTACACACTCAAGAAATCCTGCTCTGATACCACATGATGGGGACACAACCCAAGAATAGAATGGACACAACAAAAAAAGGGAAATTGTATTAGCCAAAAAAATAAGCTAGTACATTCAGTACAGAGAAAATAAACTTCAAAACATGTCCTAAGGGCTTACAATAGCATAAATGTGGAGATAATTTCTCCTTTCAGTACCTCCTCTCAAACTCCACTCTGAACTGCCTTTTACAATGCCAGGAATCTCCTTAAATAGAACCCAGAGGGTTAAGGACTAGGAATATACTCTAGAAAGTTCTAGTAGACATCCACCAACCAAATAGAAGGTTCCAGAAGCTGCGTTAGAAGTTGGCGCAAATGTAGAAGAATCCAAAAATGGTAACCAAACTTTCAAGAGGCATAACTTTTGAACCGTAGCTCCGATTGACGAGCCATTTACATTTTCGAAAAGCTCTCGAAGTGCTCTATAGCCCTATGGACCAGATCTACTTGTCTCCCATTTTTTTGGCCCTTTTTGAGGTCATTTAATGCCCCTAACCTGAATTTGAAGCATTCTTAGGAGGTCTCCAAAACCTGAAAAACTGCAATAACTTTCAAACCATGGGGCCTTTTGACCTAATTCCTTTTTTGGAATGCTCTAAATCACAATTACATTCATCTGGCCAATTTACACCTTCTAGTTTACCAAAATGATGGCCCAATTACATACTCCTATTTTTTTGAGATTTACTAGCACACTGATAGTGGAACTGTGAGAGTTGGAACCTTTATTTGACCCAAATGGGTGTCCAAAAATGAAAACATGTGAAACAGAAACTAAGTCTAAGTACATTTTTTTTGGGTGACACAGGATTGCCCTTATACCTCTAGATGCTCCTGCATCACATTAAATCATGTGTATGATGTTGATTTTTAGGATCAAATATTTTTTCAACATTATCATTTGTCTTGTATTTATGAAGATGATTTTGAGCTTTTAATTATTTTCAGTAAAATACTTATTGGGAAGATTTTCCCTCAATAGAGGAAAAATGATTATCTTTTTATGAAGGTTAGCTATACCTTGAAAAATATAAAGAAAATTTCTTAAGAAAAGAATTCCTTATCAATAATTAGAAATTCAATTTGTTAGTTTACAATTTTCTCCCTTGTTCAAATTGTCAAAAATCTTGGGAAAAAATGTTCACTAACACTACTGTAGAATTCCTAGTTGATATGTCCTCAGTTGCTAGATAGTGATCACTTTGAGAGCATGTTCTAGTTTTCTGTTTTGCATCACCATATGATCGTCACTAATTATGATCATTAAATTCATTTAGGTTGTAATGTTGAAGTTTACAATAGAGACTTCTTTGTTTTCTTTCAAGGCATGTAGTTTATCTTGGCATGTTGTCTTAATCTCTTTCAAATCTTTATTACCCAATATTTCCATGTCACTATATTTTACATCATTTTCTAGAATATGCTTTAAGCTAACTCTTTGACAAGTTCTGAGAATTCATCCAAGCATTTTTTAACTACCATATTTCTCCATTCCAAGTTAGTTTAGACACGTATAGGAATTTTGTGTCTAGGATAGGGCTCTATTTTTCTATTAAAAACTTATCTATCCCATATTCCTAGACTTTGGTTATATGAATGATGACTTCATCCCATTTTTATTTCTCCTTATCCCGAGCACTTACTTTTGATTCCAAATTAGTCATCATTGTATCAGCTTTTGATCTTGTTTTAGCTAGGAGAGCAATGTAGATGACTTCATGAGTGACCATAGATTCAATCCACTCATTAAATGTTTGGGAGACCAACCTATCTCTTTTCACTTGGTCAATAGATTTATAATTGGCAGGGGAGGTCACATCGACTACGGATATGGCTTAAGGTTAAATTTGTGTTTCAACATGCTATAAAGTGTGAATATATTCTGCTCGTAGATGAAAGAATTGCTTTAGTTATTTCTTCTCTTTCCAATCTTCCCAAATGCAATAGGTGACCCTTGCATGGTCTAAATATAGAATCTTCATATCCATCTAGACTTTTATCCTCAGAGTCTTATAGACATCAGCCACCCAATTCCCTATCTTCTCATCAACCTCAAGCATGATTTCTATTTTGCATTTTTAGCCTTAGGGGTTCTACCCAAACATTTTCCAACCATGTCTTTTACTAAGACATTTATGTGTATAATGTTTTTCGTCTTGTTGACTAACAAATCAAACCAAGTGGGTGTAAAGGAAGTTCTTTTGTATGGAGTTTGTAAAATAGGGGAAGTAGTAATGGCCAAAGAAACTAGAGCACTAACACCACTTACTATTTGATGGTTACTCCATTCCATGACTTTGAGCCTTTCTTCTCCTATAGATTTATCCACTATCTCAAATTCAATCAATTTTTTACTAGGATTCAGCATAGTATCTCTTTGAGCTCTTTCTTGGGTTCACTTTGTTGAACTTATAGATTGAAATAAACTTTGAACTTTGGGTTTAACTTTAGGTTCAAGGTTCAAAACACTTGCATACGAAAATGTAATAGATTTATCAGTACTATGGAAAGGTAGAGTTGATTTAGAGTTGATGGGCACTTCTTACAGATGTTGTTCTGAATCTCTTGTCTTATATTTATTTCTCTCTTTTAACCAACTATTTTTTCTCTGTTCTTTAGGTGAATCCCAATCTATCTTTAGTAGGGGAAAATCTTTGACTCGAGCTACATAGAAAGGATCTACCACTTTCCCACTGTTAATATTTATCTATGTCTTAAACTCTTTTATTTGCTTCAAGGTGAGTCTAGACCACCATCATTTCCTTACTTCGTAATCCTTCTGTAGTGCCTGCCCCTAGTTCAAATTTTCTTATCGTTGCTGAACTCTTTTAGAACTAGTTTTATGTTGTTGGTTAGTAGCATTCTTTTGAGATTATTAGATATTGTGCTATGGATTCAGTTTATTATGTGATGAGATTACTTAAACTCTACATTTCATGTATGTATGATGATTATTTTTAGTGTTCACAATTATTGATGATTATTATTACATTGCCTTCAATTATTAATGATGATTAGTAAGATGATTTATTATCATATGTGCTTTCTTATGGATACTTACCCCATACTTGCATGTGTATGGTGTGTGTGTTTGCCTTGCGTGTTTGCTTTTGTATGGCGTATCTGATATGGTTAAAGAAGGGAGTCGTAGTCACCTACTAGTCAGGATCTACACGATGCACCACTTTCTACCATTGTCTATTTAGTTTAGTATATATTGTGTTTTTACATGCGTAATTTTTATGCAGGTTGCAGGTACCGGGTATCGACTTCCCTGAATTGCCAAGATGAGCGTACCCTATCACATTATCTCAATGATAAGAAAGGGGAGATAAATTCTCAAGTCCAAATCCCAACCCTTTAAGCCATTTGTCCTAATTGAAAAATTAGGACAAGCATCTGAGTTGAGTACCCTCTGAATGCGTTAGATGACGTAATTCATGATATTAACCCTTGGTTTGATTTTGTATGTATTTTGGCTATGATGGGTTTTTCATATTTTTACCTTGTGAGTCTTTGATGTATTTTCTATTAATTAAGCTTAATTAAAAGATTTAATTAATGGTTTAATTAAATGGAAAATTAATTGGTATTTTAATATTTATTTTATTTAATTAATTGAAACGTTGCTATGATTATGTAATTATTAATTAAATAATCAATGAGAGTTAATTAGATTTAATTAACAATTAAGTTAAGTAATAAATAAAATAATAATAATAAAAGTTATAAAAATTAAAATAAAAGTTATAAAATTTAAATAGAGATTATTTAAAAAGTAAATTGGAGTTATAAGCTTGCATGAGAATTAACATGTGTTAACAACACGGGGGTTAGTGCATCAATTAAGCACAAGGTGTCTACAACTCTATGACTTATCAAAAAGGTTGGAAAAGACCCATGCTTACTTGGTGACACCTTTCAGCGGTTTCAAGAAGCAATCCAAAGGTTTCTTGAGAGCTCTTTATATTCAGGCATTCATAGAAGCTTAGAGAGGGGGTGGAGAGCAATTGGAGCATTGGAGGACTCAAGAACTCTGAAGAAGGGAGCTTGCTCTATGGGTTTCCTGAGGAAGAGTGAATTATCATCAGAATCCGAGTAGATTCTTGTGATTTTTCTTATGCTATTTCTGCATCATGTATTCCTTTCTTCTTCATGTCTTCCATATGTCTTCTGAAGAATTTCATATTTTTATTGTATGCATTTTCAATTTGGGCAATTAAATTTATTTGAGAATTTTATATGCATGGATTTTTAAAAAAGAGAAAACGGGTTTGGGTTCGAATTAGAATCAAATTGAAAAAAATTTGAAAATGCTTTCAAGATTTATGGCCAAATCCATTAGTGAAATTATTGGATAAATTTAGAGAACAATTACCTTTTAAGAAGAAATTTTTAATTGTTCTGTCGCTGCCCCTTGGATAGACCCAAACTCAGTCATTCATAACTTTTTATCATGATCGAATTTATTTGATCACTCTAGTCAGAATTGGTGCAACTTGGCCCTCTCCAACATATTTAAATTTCAGCCCGATCCAAAGGTTCATTAGGGAGATATGGCCGTCGTACTAGGACTTTTTTATTCAAGGATAGATATTTCTCCATTTCCCATTACCAATAGGTCTTTATCCTTAAACTTCACAAAAATAATATATATCAAAGCATAGAATGAATTAAGATATTATTGCAATCTTCCCTTATTAGAATCTTATTAATATGCATTAGTTTTATATGGTTTATTATCTAATCTAATTAAATCAAATTTAATTAAGATTAGTTAATAGTAGAAGAAGTGTAATTAATTATTAGTCAATCTAAGTAAATAAATTTTTTTAAATGATAGAAAATTAAAAGAAAAGAGATTTTTAATATAGTTTATATAGTGGACTTTTTGTAAGGTATATTAAATACTATTTAATATATATTAAATAATTTAGAGATGGTAATTTTATATTACGTTTTTAAATGGAGAGACTTTAATGATAATGGATTAAGATTTAATTGACATGAAGTCACTATTATAACATTGTTATAATTTGAATTACTATGATATTATTAATACGTTATATATTATTAACTAAATTATTGATATACCTTAATAGTATTAAGAGTTAACTAATGAAGCTTATGTAAAGTTCTCTAGATCGATTAATAATAGTTTTGATGAGTTTATTATTTATTAATGTTTGTTGGGACTAACAAACTATTAATAAATAATAGTGTAAATAGTTTAAATAGTTATCAATCAATACGATCAAAGTTAATTTAGAGGAGATTAGTTAATGATTGAAGTACTGTAAAAGATATTAATCAAATTGAATTGGTTAATAATTTAGAGTATTAATTAATAGAATTATCGTACATAGGGGAAACTTATTTGAGATAATAATACTTGGTATTGGGGATTTATTATAACTTGTTATTATTAAAATAAAATGGGAACATTGTTGAAAGAATGACGAATGTGGTCATTGTAGATTTATTAATAAGATTTTCAATATAGCTTGTTATTGAATATTAACAAGTTATTATTATTGAACTATGAATATGAATATTTGTGTACTAAATTATAGATGACTTTTAACTTACAAAATTATAGTTAGTTATTAGTCAACTGATATTAATTGGAATGTTGCCTTGGATATGTAATTATTAATTAAATTAATTATAGTTAATTAGATTTAATTAATAATCAAGTTATGTAATAGTGTTTTAATTGATATGCTAATATCGATTCCTCTAGCAAAATTGTGAAGTATTTGCATTGAAGTTGATAAGTCGTACACTCATGACTTGAATAACGACCTTAGATGTTTTAATGGTGAGACTTACTATTATTGAATTGAAAACTATTAGATGTTAATAGGTCATGGATGGTGTACCTATATTAATTGTTTGATTTAATTGATCATTTTAATAAAGTTATAATTCTTCTTAATTGGTTCTTTTATAAATGAATAATGATCCTTGATTTATGAAGGAGATTTAATCAATTAGCATATGGATCTTAGTTAAATAAAGAAAGCAATTTAATTAAAGGTCAGTGATGATCAGTTTAATGAGTAAATAATTATCCTTAAGTTATTCTTAGAATAATGCTATCGGAGAACAAATGGGTTGACTTGTAGGTCAAATGATAACTTTATACACTTGAAAGTATACTTGCAAACAGAAAACTGAAAACCCCTACACATTATTCAACTATGTGAATTTAGTAAACCAAAACATGTGTTTGCATCGTTTATTCTATATGCTTCTTGTTTTGGGTTTTGGGTTGACTAGTGTTGACTAGTCCTAGGATGTTACCAGAGGCTCGGGAGTTATGAGATATGATGGCATGTTGATCTTATTTGGTCTCGATCTTTATAAGCCCAACCATGGTAATGTGATCGTATGCTCTATGAAATGTTTGTATTTACTGATTGTTATTGTTCATCAGTCTTCATGTGTGAAGCTGAGAGGTATGTGTATGAGACACTTGAGCTAATCATTTTTGAGTCATCGATCAGTTATCCTTGGATTATTTTCTAGTCGCCATGATGGGACTAAAATATGGATTTATTTCTTGATGATGTCATGTTGTGACATGTTTGACTCAACCATTTTGGAGTCTTCGATCAGTATGATTTTGAGATATTCTTGGTTGCTTGTTGAGAACCATTTATCTTGAGATATATTTTAGTTATTGAGAACCAATTGATACTTATGATTATCAGTGATGCCTTCAGTTGCCAATAGAGAACTGTTGCGGTCATGATTTTCTATGGATGCTTTTTCAAATGCTCATGGAGATTTGATGATTCTTATCTTGGAGATTTGATGATTCTTATTATGGATATTTGATGCTTTTATGCATATTTGATGATTTTATTATGGATTATCTTTTATGATTTTGAAATTTATGATTCCATGAGCTTAGGTTAGGTAATCTACTTGTAGTGTTGGAAAGTGGCTTGCAATGGGGGTCGGGGCCCTAAGTGGCTGCTAGGGTAACTCATTGTAATTTTGGTTAATAAGTGATAACATTTACACACAAAATGGGGATTAAATGAACCTAAAAAGATAATTTTTTTGATGTTCTCGCCCATGCCTTGAGTGCTTGTACAGGCTAGGATGGGAGTAGTGAGAATGCATGGTTGCGACCGTGCATTCCGTAGTATGTCTTGTCATTATGAGAGGATACTAGTGGCCGCATGAGATCAGTATGGACCCATGGAGTTTAGCTAACTACCAGGGTAACTTGTATGTGCTAAATGCGATGACACTTTCCCACTTGCAGAGTAGGTTTCCTACATGTCTTTGTGTGCCTCTGGGAATTAGATGTCGATTTTGTGTGTGTTGAAACCTTTGAGTTAGTATACTTTTTCTTGAACTTTTTATGCTATGTGTATTGATATCTTGTTTGGGACTTGAGTTTGTCTCCTCAGCACGGTGGGAGTGGACCACTTAGGTTCCACGCGGTTGGGTGGTAGTGTATTTTCACTCTTATTATTTGAGATCCATCCGAGACACCATGGCTGGAGTATCCTTGGTTGGTATTTATTCTTCATTATGTTCTTGGAGCATTATGATAGATAATATACCTTAAGATGGATGTATTTACTGGTATGTTTCTTATATTGATGATTTGCTTTACTTTGCATATGTTAGTTGATGATTTATTATGCTTTACTTTGCATGTTAGTAGGATGTTTTAGGAGTGACATTCCTACTATGTTAATACTTATGATCTCTTCATTGCTTTGGAATGTTATGCACAGAGGGATGGCTAGGATCCACAATGGTCTAATGATGTTATTTACGATTGGGAGGAACCGTGCACTTAGTTATTTATATTTGTGATATATGGTTATCTTTTGTGATGGATGTTTATATCTTTTGTGATTATGTATCATGTATGATATGTGGTTTCATTTATGTTATTGCATCATGGATTAATATTAGATGATGATGATGTACTTTATTTACTTGGATGTTTATTATTTTAAGCTTTTCGTACCCTGTGATATGTACGGTGGATGATTGAGCTAAACTAAAATATAATTACAATAGGACACTTGTATATTGTTTAAGTACATTGGATGTATCATTTTTATTTCATAAGGATGGGATGTTAGATGAATAGTTAATTTAGATGTGATACAATGTTAAGGGATTTTTAAAGAATGTAGCCTGTTATGTATATATGTTATGTTTATTTTCATTTGAATTGTTGCTATTGCTTCCGTAAATGTTATGAATGGTTTTATCTTTCATGTTTTAAAAAAAAATTTTTTGGAAAACTTAGTAAAATTCTTTGAATCCCTTGGTGGGGCATTACATTTGGTATCAGAGCTCGAGTTTCAACATTGGGAGCTCTGGGTATATTGGAATGCTACTAGTTATTAACTAGTTGAATAAAACGAAAAACTTAAAACTATCATATGTATCTCTTTCAAACTGAAAATTTGAAACTAGGTGAATTGAAAATAGAACTTAAAACTGTTACTTGCATATTTTTCATATTTCAACACTTAGCTTTCAAAACTGAAAATTCTACTACAAACCTAAACATGGGCAAAACTGAAAATTGAAAGTTATTCTAGTTGCAAAACATGTATCTTTCATCTATGATTTAAGGTAGTATACCTTTGTTATCTTTGCAAGTATTAAGTTGCTCTTGTTTAGAATGTATTAGAGGATCTATTTCAGTAGATGTTAAAGGAATGAATGTTGGATCAATGTGATTTTTGGTTTACCATTAAACCAGAATCATATTGCTCTAAGTGTGTTGTAATATTCCCAATGGAATCGTATCCCCCTGTAGGGAGGAAAAGGGATCAATGGGACCCACATAGTAAGTATCTTAGTTTTCATTCTTGTAAGCTTCTAGGAGTAAGCCTAATCCCAGGGGGGGTGGATGTAGTGCCTGCCCCTGATTCACATTTTGTGATCGTTGTTGAACTCTTTTAGAACTAGTTTTATGTTGTTGGTTAGCAGCATTCTTTTGAGATTATCAAATATTTTTCTATGGATTCAGTTTATTATGTGATGAGATTACTTAGACTCTGCATTTTATGTATGTATGATGATTATTTTTAGTGTTCACAATTATTGATAATGATTATTACATTGCTTTCAATTATTAATGATTATTAGTAAGATGATTTATTATCATATGTGCTTTCTTATGGATACTTACCCCATACTTGCATGTGTATGGTGTGCATGTTTGCCTTGCGTGTTTGCTTTTGTATGGCATATCTGATATGGTTAAGGAAGGGAGTTGTAGTCACCTGCTAGTTGGGATCTACACGATGCACCACTTCCTGCCATTGCCTATTTAGTTTAGTATATATTGTGTTTTTACATGCACAATTTTTATGCAAGTTGCAGGTACCAGGTATCAACTTCCCTGAATTGCCAGGATGAGCGTACCCTATCACATTATCTCAATGATAAGAGAGGAGAGATAAATTCTCAAGTCCAAATCCCAACCCTTTAAGCCATTTGTCCTAATTGAAAAATTAGGACAAGTATCTGAGTTGAGTACCCTCTGAATGCGTTAGATGACGTAATTTGTGATATTAACCCTTGGTTTGATTTTGTATGTATTTTGGCTATGATGGGTTTTTCATATTTTTACCTTGTGAGTCTTTGATGTATTTTCTATTAATTAAGCCTAATTAAAAGATTTAATTAATGGTTTAATTAAATGGAAAATTAATTGGTATTTTAATATTTATTTTATTTAATTAATTGGAACATTTCTATGATTATGTAATTATTAATTAAATCAATCAATGAGAGTTAATTAGATTTAATTAACAATTAAGTTAAGTAATAAATAAAATAATAATAATAAAAGTTATAAAAATTAAAATGAAAGTTATAAAATTTAAATAGAGATTATTTAAAAAGTAAATTGGAGTTATAAGCTTGCATGGGAATTAACATGTGTCAACAACACGGGGGTTAGTGCATCAATTAAGCACAAGGTGTCTACAACTCTATGACTTATCAAAAAGGTTGGAAAAGACCCATGCTTAGTTGGTGGGCACTTCTTACAGATGTTTTTCTGAATCTCTTGTCTTATATTTATTTCTCTCTTTTAACCAACTATTTTTTCTCTTGATGACTGGATCATTTTTTACTTGGAGATCATGTTCTTTAGGTGAATCCCAATCTATTTTTGGTAGGGGAAAATCTTTGACTTGAGCTACATAAAAAGGATCAACCACTTTCCCACTGTTAATATTTATCTATGGCTTAAACTCTTTTATTTTCTTCAAGGTGAGTCTAGACCACCATCATTTCCTTACTTTGTAATCCTTCTCAATGTCAACTCAAAGATCTTCCAATTAGAAACATGAGAAAATGGGGATCACAAATAAAATAGGGGCTAAGCAAAATCCTTGATATCAAAAGCAGAACGAGAAAAATAGGTTACAAGGTTCATTAATTTTTACTCCAGCTCCATACCAAAATCATAATTAATTCTCTTGCACCAATAATGGTTGAGTTATATGGGAAAAGTAGAACTAGAACCCTTCCTAGCTTTGCAATTCTTATCAACCTCTACCATTTCTCTATAGACTTCAATCAGAACATAACAAGCTAGATAGTATCTGGACAACTTAAGAGGTTTACCTTCATATCCACCTACCTAAATATATGTAAATTTAGGGAATTGGGTGAAGAAATTTCCATATATAGAGATGAGTTGTGTCACTTCTTTAGTCAGTCTCCTCTATTCTTTACCCTACAACTCAAAAACTAATTTAGCAAGGAATGTATCTTGTACCCTTTTGAAATCACTCAAATTATTTCCTTTCTAAAAAGAAGGAAAACAGTCATATATGGTCATATCATAAACCCATAGGGCATGAGGCAATTGGGCTCACTCTTTACAGCATGCTAGGATGTAGAACAAGTATGAAGTCATGTGAAAACTAGAAACTCCAAGATCTTGGGAAAGTTCATCATATGATGTTCACCCAATCAATACACTTCCCATCACTTAGGATAACTTGAAAAAAGAAATACATCTAATTTATGTAACAAATGGCATTTTTATTTCCCTTTACCCTATTTAGAAGGGTGATCACATATTTTATTGCAGGTATCATGTGTTCTCTAGTGTCAAAATCCTCAGGGTACCCATGATCATAAGCCTATTCAAATATACAAAAACTTCACCTAGGTATGTCCTAATACACCTCTAGGTGGCATCATACCTATTTCTATATTCTAAAATGAGTTCAAGGCAAAGAACCACTTATCGAAAACTAGCAGCCTACAACAATCAGCTCTTGGCTATCTTTTATGTGTTGGACCCAAGTTTAGGCTTTGAGAATCTAGTTAGTAGCTTACTAATGTCCTCATCAGTAGGAAAAGTATCATGGGATCTTGCAAGAAATAGGTAATGGTAGTGGTTAGCTTTTCTTTTGGTAACTTGGGGTGGATGTGGCCTTAAAGGAAAAAGAAACTAAAATCCCTATTATTAACTAGTGAGAAAAGGCTAAAATTAAAAGGTCTAATAGATTTATTACACCATAAAGGAGGAATTCCAATAGTAACTAATGACAAAATGAAAAGTGACTCACTACAAGAGAGAAATGACGAGGCCCTTTGATGAAAAATGTATGTCGCAGACTACTTGTAACTCCAAAGAAGGTGTGAATGTTTACCTCACTTAACCATAAAATAATGAAATAGAAAGGCAATTTTTAATAACCTAAATAGGTAAACACATCATAATTTAATATGGAAAGTACCAATTTAATAGGAGTATTCAATCATTAATGAGTATATTTTATCCCTGCACATAGCAAATCATCATCCCATCTTTTTCACTGATCATGCATTAAATTATGTCACTTCAGCTTTTAGGAAATATTTTGACAATCTCCATACTACCACATGTCACCTTCTATATGTACTTTAGACTAGCAAACTAGACCTTTGAACTAATTTGAGGTTCAAGATTCAAATTCAGTAGTCGATGATATAATGATTCTAGCTCATTGAAAATTATTTGATGTGAAAGGAAAATTACATGGTTCATGAACTGTGAACTTGAATGGTTGACTCTTCAAGGTTCAATTTCAAAAGAAGCATTGAAATACAATTGATGATAGCAATCTGGTTGGGTTTAAAAAAACATATTGGTAGGAAGAATGAACTCTAAACCTTGAACTCAAATGGTTCAAAGTTCAAGTTAAAGAAATGAGGAAAAAATAAGCCAAATGAAGATGTCCTAACAAGACCAAGACTTCTTGAACTTTCAACTTTGAACTCAATGGTTCAAGGTTCAAGGTTCAAGTTCAAATTTTAGATAAGAAAGGAAACATTAATAAAGGCTTGAAAAAAAACATACAAGACTATAGGGTGGGTAACAATAATTAAAGTTATTTAGATCCCCTTTAAAGATGAATCTATCTAAAGTTTCTACAATGTTGCATGAGCCTGATCTTCTATTATTCCATGTCTATAAACCATTTGATAGTGGGATATCAATTATGTTTTTTGTGGTGAACCAATCTCTGAAGTCTATCATAGTTTGTTTTACTATCTAGGTTTCTCCTATTTTTTCTTTCAGATTTAGATGTGCATTGAAGTCTCCCCCTATGCAGTAATTAGTAGTTTTGTTTGTTTCCATAAAGGTGTTGATATCTTTCCAAACATTCCTCTTATCTATTGTTGCTATCGGAACATATATGTTGATAAGTATGAATTAAATATTATTTTTATAGTTATGAATTTTCCCTCCCATCCAACTATTTGATGATGTTACAATGTTATAACTGATTTTCCTCGAGTCTCATAATATACCAATGTCTCCTAAGGGTCCTATTGATTTTATTAAATATATTTTCCAAACTTCAAGCCTCTTTCTTAATTTTTTCCCTTCTTCATTATTTAACTTAGTTTATTGGATTATTATTACTTTTGATTCAAATAATGTAAAACTATGCTTTAGCAAGTGCCTCTTGTTAAGGGCTTTTAGTCCCCTAACATCCCATGTGGTTATCCTCATTGTTCATTGGGAAGGATCTTACCCTTCCCAACTTTTAGTATTTCTTCAATCTTCTTTTGGTTGCCTTCATTTCCTATCGTTCATCTCAGCTTGGCAAGTGATTTCCCACCTCTCTTTTTTGAATTTTTTCCACATCTTTGGATTGGGATGCTTGCTGTATTTTCTTTAATACCTAATTTTTCTGGATTCTCTCTTGCATTTTGTAAACTTCCTATAATTTCTTCATCGGGGATCTCTTCCTTATCCTCTCTTAATTCATGTATGATCTGGTTACTTAAATCTACAACTCAATTTTCTATTCCATTTGGAGATTCCCCTTTCCCATCATTTCTTTTTGTCGACCAATTTCCCTTTCCTATTCTTGTGTGTCTTGTACCCCATATTCTTCCCTTTTTTTTTAATGGAATTGCTCCTATTCTATTGACTACCAATTTCTGCATCTATATCATTATTTTCTTGGTTTATTTCATTTCATTTACTCATTAAATCTTCTATCTCGATAGGTATATGCATGTTTCTGAGTTTATTGCTTGTTCCCTTTCTTCAATTTCCATTAGTGTAAGAGGGTGGCAAATGGATCTTTTCCATCTAAAGGGTTTTTCCATAATCCATAGCCTTTTCTATTTTTTTCTCTTTTCCTAATTGTTATATTTTCCCATAGTTTTGAGGATGCTAGAGGTATTTCACTTCCCTGTTCTTTATAGTTGTTTTATTCTTGCTAAGTCTTATCTCTATTTTCCACAAGCTCTTTGTGCTCTATTTTTTGGTTTGGAGTATGCATCATTTCTTTTGATAGATTATTAATATCTATCTTCCTTAGAAAATAACAAACTTGAGAAGTATTTTTGTCATTATCTTCTATTATGATTTCTTCTCATGTTTGATTTTTTTTTTTTTTCTGATTTTGTTTTTTTGATTGTTTAGTTTTTGTTGTTTGTGTCTTTGCCTTCTTTAGGTTCTTTTCCAGTGCTTATATTGGGCTTATCACCTCTAAATGGTACCTTCCTTTCTATATCCAAATTTTGAGGTATAGTTTTATCTTCTGGTGATTTTATTTTTCAAGTCTTGTTTTATTTTCTATATTTAATTTGTCTTTCTTTAGTTGCTCCTTTAGTTATTAAGCTTTTGATAATGATCAGATTACTTCCCACTATTTCTAGCTTCTGATGATTGATGTGATCTTCTTCCCAAAGTATCACCAGATCTTCTAAGTCACTTTCTAGTAGAAGCTTTTCATGTAATAGTTGTCTATATCTTTTCAAGTTTTCCTTAGTTTCTTTGGTATAAGAGTTGTTATCTTTACACTACATACAATCCTGAATTTCATATATCATTTTTTCCACATCTTTGATTATGCACTTTTCTCTTTCATGATCTTGGAATTTCCTTCATATAATGTCCTTCCTTTCCTTTTGTGATGGCTGAGGTGTGTGTATAATTTTAAAAATGTTGTTGGTTTTCATATCTATGATCTCTCATTCCTAAAATTCTTGGTTGCAATTATTTGTTAATTATCTTGATGCTTCCTTTGACTACATTTGATGTTTGGTTTTTTCAGTTTCTTTATTTATTTTCCTATAAAAATTTCTTATTTCCTTTGTTCTATATATCTATTTTCCTTCCACACTATCATCTTTGGGAATACTTGTCTTACATATGAGGTTTTTCCCTTATATGTGAATCCTCTGTTAGAGTGGGGCTTCCATTGCACCAAAAGACTGATCTATTAGTGCCCAATACAACCAATCAACTTATAGTATACGTGAGGTGGTTAAGCCCTTGTCACAAATCCCAAGTAGGGCACTAAACAAATTTCTAACAATCTTCCCCTTAGTGATACTCAAGGTTCTAAGGATTTGAACCTATGACCAAGCTTTAATACCACTTGTTAGAGTGGGGTTATCATCATACCAAAAGATTGATCTATTAGTGGCTGATACATCCACTCAACTTATAGTACACAAGAGGTGGTTAAGCCCTTATCACAAATCTCAAGGGGAGTGCTAACCAAATTTCTAACATCCTCCTACCTCTGTTCATCTATGGTCTTCTAGTAAAATTACTTTTTTATGCTTTTTTCAGATTTGGAGTATTTTGGGTTGTATATTGATCTGTTAGTGATTATTTTGATATAATTAGGGTCTTTAATTTTAGGATTTAGATTGATTAAAAATTTAAACCCTATTTTAATTTTTGTAGTTGGCATTTATGGCCATAAATTCTCCTATTGATGAGCCTATTTTATGAAGAGTATGAAATTTGATGAGGTCTACTCAGATTTTTTTAAGTTCTAGCCATGTTGGCTTTGTTAATATTTTAATTACATCTTCATTACAATTTGGCATCTATTTTTTAAAAATTACAATAAAACCTTTGAAAAAACATAAAGACTCATAAAGTAAACTACTTTTAATTACAATAATCTTACATTGTATTTAGATCAAGTGATTTGATAGGGAGAGAATGCTTACCTTCTTGCCATAGAAGTCTTCAAGCCATTCAAGTAACTTAATATTTTTTAATGGGGGGCCATTCTAATAGGAAAAGACTCCTAGATTTTTGCATTTTGACAGACAACATTTACTTTTAGGGTTACTAATAATGATTGTGTTTTGAGTTTCCTTAGGGTTCTAATAGGTTGCATTTGGGGCTCAAATAGGAATTGGGGTGAGCCTTGTTTTCTAGTATGGTCCTAGGGTTTTGATTTGTGGCATTTTTGGCTAAGCTTGAGGGGGGTCTTTTTCAAGGGAAGATCTTGGTTTTTTGTTGATGTTGAAAAGGGGTTCAGAGCCTATGGAGATTATATTTTCTTCTTATATGGATAAGCATTTGGAAGTGAATGTGGCTTTGGCAGCCTATTTGTAGGTTATTTGGGGCTTTCTATGATTTAGGAGGGGTTTATTAGCTTGGTTCTTTATAAATCTATGTGAAATTTTATATAAAAAAGTTGAGGGTGATGGTCTCTTGCCAAGAAGTGATTGGCCTTATGTTGTCTTTGCTCTCTTCTTTTCCTATTTTTGATAGTTTTCTAGCCTTCATTGTTGACATTTCATTTTAGGATGGTCTCCATTTTATTGTGAAATTAATTCACAACCCTTTGTTTCTTTTCATCTACTAATTTTAGATTTGATGGTGGTCAATATTTGATTTTATCCCTGAGAACATACTTTGTTTTGGAGAAGTAGTTTTTCTAAAGTTTTATGCCTTGGGCATTTGATGGTTCCTAAGCTTTGATCTTAGATTGATTAATGATCTTTGGTCAATCCTTTGTCTCTACTCTTGATGTCCTATTTTTTTCTATGGCTTTAAATCTATTGTAAGTAGGCAGTCCATTGGTTTTCGTATAAATAGTGTTTTTGAAATATATTCCTATCAAATTTTTTGAGGGCAGATTGTCTTTTTGCATGTTTGCATGCAGATTTATTTTTGGTAAATAAAATTGATGAATTTTCAGCCTTTGCAAATATGGTGAGGTTCCCGTTCTTAATTGACCAATTTTCAACCTTTGCAAAGATGGTGAGGATTCCCTTCTTAATTGACCAATGTTTAGCCTTTGCAAAGATGGTGAGGATTTCCTTCTTATATTTTACTTATCCGCAGTTTGGACATATGCAATGCATTGATTACCTATATTTTGGTTCTTAAAAATCACTTATGAGCTAACAAATTTTTAGATGGCCTTACTTTGGTTCTACATGATGCCCCTTCAAAATCTATGATGGAATTATGTTTGATCTCCAAGAACAATGTCTATAGTGATTCTACTTGAATGATCTGGACTATGATGTTGATGCATATGGCTATGCTCAAAGTTGTTGTGATATTGAAAGGTGTGAGGCTAGAGATTTAGGGTTTAATAAAATATCAAACTTATTACAGACCTCTAGAACATATTTTTTCCACTGAAAATGTTGATCCTTTCCATAAAACAAAAGCAATTTATTATTCTTTTCCTTTCCTCTGTTAGATGTAAGAATTTTGTCTCTCTTTGTACAAGTCACATCTGATGATGTCTCATAATATTAGGGAAATGGCTTAGGTCACTTCTTCTATCATCAAAGAAAAGATCAATTGAATTGAAATTAGAAAGAAACAAGTAGAGACGAAGTAAAAGTGATGCAGAGGCTCATTGATTCCACACTTTCTTTCTTAATGTTGCACCATGATCCATTAACTCAATTAATTAAACCATGATCCATTAACTAGATTAATTAACTAGGGAATGACATAAATTAATTAAATGTTAAATATTTAACTAATAATTCCTTATAAGAGAATGAAATAATATTACTTAATTATTTAATCATATTTTGGTGTCTATAGATCCATGCTCTCAATGTCAACCCACATCTACAAATTTTTCCTAGGAAGAAAGATAAAACTTACCTAAAATCTAAAGTGAAAAATACAAAGAAGAGATTGAATTCCAATATCAAATAATTGTATTCTAGAAGTACATAGAATTACCTATTTTGATTCTCAAAACTAGATATCACATGCGAGTTTTCCAATTAATGATATTTATTGAATTGTCACTCTTACTTTTATTATGAATTTATCTAGGTTACTTTATATGTACATGTAACTCACTAAATTGATCCAAACCAACCTCAAAAGATTCTTAACGAGTAGTTGCATAGTTTTGTATGTGTACAATGAGCCTATTGGAGTTACTTCTAAAAAAATCTTAGGTGATGAGATTTTCTCACAAATTATGTTTGTTGAGATATGTTTCATATTTTTGACTGATTTATTGCATAATATTGATAGTAAATAAATAAAAATATTAAATATGAGAACAATCTTCCATATAAATATGAAGAGTTAAAAATAGTCAAAATCAAACCTCATGTATTTATTGTATTGTTGTCAACACAAAATAACATTCATTGCTATGAAGGAAAGGTGATCATCTTCCATATAAATATTAAAAAGGAGTTTCCAAATAATTTTATTTATTACAATCTTACGAAAAATATGGTACCAACTAGAGGAAGGATAAGGTTACAATTTTAATTTAAAAAATTCTCATGCAACTCTTCATTAAATTTATTAAATGTTGTAGTGGTAACTACTTCAAAAATTGTGAGGATTAAAACATAAGGTCAATAAATAAATAAATCCAACCTAATAATAGAAGTGTAATCGCTAAAATTGAAAATGTTTACGATTATATTGATATCAAAAGTATATAATGAAAGATATGTAAATAATAAAATAGAAAATATATACAAGATTCCTACAATGTTCATTTGCATTTTAACATATTGAATAATACATGTTGAATCATCTAATGGGCACAATATTCACACAAACATGAGTTTTGATACCCATAAAGGGAGTTTAGGAAAAATAAATAATGTTTAACACAAATCATAGCTATTAGAAATCTATGAAAAAATGTTTGATAGAATAATATTCACATGAATATATAAGTTAATGTTAAGAATATTCAAATTTTCAATTTCCCTTCTCTCTTTCAAGCAATTCAAAATTTACCTATTTCAATGAAAATGATGAGACTACATTACCTATTTTCATGGTCACACAACTAATAGATTTATAGCTATCTAATAAGAAATTCATAATTTTGTATACTATTAGAGATTACAATTATACTAACACAAATGAGTAGGATAGTTGTTTTTTTCTTGCATCTCAATTTCAATATTTTCTTACTTGCTATTTTGTTTATGAATTATTTACAACTTTAGGTGATGTAATTTGTGCTCTATATATCTTTTTTCCAAACATGTAGGGTTAGATCCAACCTATGTTTATATATATTTTTCCATCAATCATTTACAAAAAATAATCCATAAACTAGAATTTTTTTGATTGGTAATTTTTTTTGACCGAAGCTACAAACTAGTGAGGTCGCAAATTTGGGAGACCTCATCCCCAAATCCAATACCCAATACCTATGAGCATAGAAGCCCAATAGGGTCACCAAGCATAAGGAGCACAACCAAAACATTCCCAATATGGGTCTAACATAGGGTCTGTGAGCAATCCTATCCTAATGACAATCTTGAGAGATGAACATTGTTACCTTTGTCTCCATCAATATGAACATCATAAACCTTGTCTCTTCATGCCAATGACTAGCTTATATCTCCCTCTCCCACAATAATGCACCCTTATTCCTTTACGTAATATTTATGTACAAATAATTGTTCATTATATTCAATCCCACCATGGCATCAACCTCAATGATTAAACCAATTTCTCCCAATGTATGGAGCCTACCTACGTACCTTAGATAGAATGTATGTCATCTGTGTGTAGTAACCATTGTATATGCCAAGCCCAAGGGATTTAAACTGATGATGCTCCTTTAAATAGAGGACACAACATATCATTGTGTTGGGCTCATGCCCACTAATAAGTAATATTTTTTTATATCAAAAAGAAAACCAAATGGTGGCTAACCCATAGCAAAGTAAAATAAAAATTGAGAATCAGTTGAAAGTCATCACCATGCAACTACCCAACCCCCTTGTTAAATATCAAAAAACCCCATGTAAAAGTTTTTTTTTAAACTGCTACTACTAAAAACCATGGGAATGTCAAGATCATACATAAACTTGGACAAATAATTTACAGTGGTGATTAAACAAGTCCATTAAAAGTTAATGGAGAGATCCCTAATGAAAATCAAGAACCTAAAAATCATTGAACAAAAAACTAAACTGAAAGCACACAAGCAGGAGCTAACCCTCCTTGCTATGGTTCCTTGGATTCTCTAGAAGTAGTCGTAGCCAATCATCAACCAAGAAGTTGTACAATGAGTGAGCCATCTCCATGTCCTCAGCATCATCTATGTCTTCCTTGTTAGTTTACATGAGTTAGGGGATGGTGGCCACCAAATGCATCACCCACACTGAGAAATTAGCAACCCTACTGAAATTATCTTCCAATTCTACATTCTTCTTGACCAAGTTGGCAATGGAATTTTCCAGCTTCTCAATCTTTGGGTTGCCTTTCTCATTATCTATTTTTCCATAGTAATCACATCCTACTGGATATAATCTTCCACCATTTTTTTAGACTCCTTCACATCCTTTCCTCTAGTAACCTTTTCTTTAGTTTGATTGCCCAAGTTCCCAATTCTAGTAGGCAAAGTAACCATACCTTGTTCACCAACATTCCCCCTTTCCTAGAATCTAGGATAACGGTCTTCATTTTGAAGGTGTTAGAAACCCTAAAGGGAAAAGTGCTATTTGGTTCCTTGACAATTGATTCCTCATTTTTACCTTCACTAATATGTAATGTTAACAAATATATTAATATTAATTTTTAATTTTAACTACTATTATTATGATTTATTTTTAGATAATTATATTTTGAAAATATTATCCACACATATATAAACAACTAACAATTCTACACTTATCTAGTAAGAAAATCATAATATTTTTAATAGTAGAGATTATAATTATGCTGACACAGATGGATAAGATAGTTTTTTGTTTTTTCTTGCATCTTGATTTGAATATATTCTCTCTATGTTGTTTTCTAAATTGTTTACAATTTTAAGTCATCTAATTTGTGTTATATTTTTTTTTCCCAAATGGGTGGGGTTAGATCCACCATATGCTCCTATATTTTTTCCATCAATCATTTAGAAAAATAAAATTCATAAACTAATAAATAATGTTAGTAGATATATTAATTTATTTAATGAATTAATTGTAGATGATTATATTTTAAATATATATATGTATGTATATGTATATGTATATATATACATATACATATCTTATATACAATTATACATACATAAATATATGTGTGCATATATATACACATACACACACATTTACATACACACAAAAGATTATTAAATTACTTTTTAAAGACATAATTACAAATTTGTAAAAACTAATATTTTGGGCATGGGTCTGTAATGCAATGATGTGTTGCATCCCTTACTGATAGGGGCATCACTGACTCAAATCCCTTGGGGTTGGCATATACAATGGTGACTACATGCAGATGGAAGACATTTTTCTTGAGTTAGGTGGGCAGGCATCGTACATTGAAGGTAGTTGGTTTAATCCTTGAGTTAGTGGGATCTGAGCATGACTGTTCAATGGAGGGATAAGGGTGCATTGTCATGACAAAGGGAAATATAAGGTGGTCACTAGCATAGAGAGATAAGGTTTATCATGCCAAATGATGTTCATGATGATAAAGATGGAGATAATGGTGTTCAACACTCAAGATCATTGCTAGGCTATGAGTGCTCACAAACCCTATGTCAAGCCCATGTTTGGAGTGTATTGGTTGTGCTCTTCAGGCTTAGTGTCCTTGTTGGAATTTCATGCTCACAAGTCTTGGGTGTTGGATTAAGGGATGAGGTCTCTTAGATTTGTGGCCTCACTAGTTCATAGCTCCAATCAAAAGTGAAATATTGTCAATACTTTTTTTTTATATCTATAAAAAAATTACATAATACCATTCAAAATCAATATACTATTAAAATTATATAATTAATTTTTAATACATCTTTTAAACTCATAATATTTAGAAAATTATTTGAATTGATATTTATTTATAAATCAAAACTAAAATATGCAATTATTAAGATGTCTATATATTTATGTTTGTTTTAAAACTTAACAATTGTTTATAATGTCTCTCCAACATTTGTCCTAAATTTTACAATTTATGTCTTTTTACTTGTGTTGTTATGACTTTAAATTTTGTTTCTAACTATTTGATAAAAAATAAGTATAAATATAAATTGTTACTTTCATTTTCAACTTAAAATAAAATATACTTAATGTAACATATATATAGAATTATATAATATTCAAAAATAATATTTTAATTAATTAAATTAGAGAATATAATTAATATACTTTTATAAAATTAATGTATTATGTTTTAATATCTATCAAGAATAATATATTTATAAGGATTGATCAAAATGTATAAAATATAAAAACTTAAAAATCATATCATATAATGCAAACTGTTGATCTGAGATTGGTTTTGACAAGTGAGTGTCTATATACTTAAGTCATTTACTTAGTTCATGCCGAACAAGTAGTATATGTTGAGGACAACATGTCTAAGATGGAGCATGCAGAGTCCATAGTGAGTGCTAAGTCACTCATGTGCCAAGTCACTCAAGTGCCGAGTAGACAATGTATACTGAGTGATTCAAGACCCAAGTAAGCATTGCATGCCAAGTCATTCAATGCTGAGTCATAGTATAGAAATTAGTATATGTCGAGCATCAAAGACTTTAGATGCCGAGTAACACAGTTTTGTCATAGTTGTTTGTACTACCACAAACTACTATGTAAACCATTTTTAAGCTAACTTACAGATTGATTTACAATATTTTGATGATAAGGATGAATCTTAAGTTGGAATCCCTATGAAGTACATACATCCAACCAAGTAAAGGGAAGGTTTATGCGGCAAAATGGATGGATCACAGCTGTTGATTAATACCTAAACCTAAGTGACCTAGATCTTTTTTAAAAGGACAAACCCTAAACTTCATATGTGTGTGAAAGGAGCAAAGAGAGAAGTTTGCATGCACAAAATGATACAGGGTGCTCTCCTTAATACCATAAACGCATAATAGAAACACAGAAACAATAGAAAATGCAAAAACAAAATATAGACTTCTTATTTGAGCCACAAATGTAGAATTACAGAATTCATAAGTACAATATGCTAACCCTCATGGGTACCTTCAATACAATAATTTGCAATACAGCTTGTGGACTATCACCTAGAACTCTTCTAGAAAATGTTCAGGCCTTTCTTAAATAGGTAGGTTTATGTCACTCAAGAAGGTTCTAGATGCTCAAACTTAATACCATCGGCTGATAGACACTAACAAAACATATAGACTCAAATAAATACATCTTTGATTATTATTTTAAAAATTTTGGATAGCCCAACTTTGAAAGGCCATAACTCGCAAACCATTGCTCTGATTGGCTATTATAACCACTTTTTGGAAATTTCAGCTTCTGATCTACAGTCTCAAAACTATGCTAGCATCCTTCCATCAAGTTCTTAGACCTTGTTTGGGAAATATAAGGCCTCCGATGGTAGGCAAATTTTCCCACTAAAAATTTACAATAACTTCATTGATACTTATGCTTGAAAAATGAGATTTTTATGGCAGGCTTACAACTCTAACATGAACCTTCTTGTAGAAAATGAGAACATTTCAAGCTCATATGACAAACTTATTAAAAATAGCAAGTTCCTATAAACAGTGACCACACTATCTAATAGTCCTTATTAAAATAGAAAAGATTGAAATTGAAATATTTTTGAGTGATGCAAGATTGCTCTTACACCCAAGATGCTCCTGCATCAGATAGGCGGGGTATTTTGAGAAGTGATCCCAATACATCTCAAGTGTTTAAAGGAAAACCAAGATAGTTAACCTCCTCCCTTGCTAGCCATGATGAATCCTCTACTGGTCCCCCTTTCCATTTGACTAGATATTCCTCATAAGTTTTATTTCTAGTACTTTTGCTAACATGACTATCTAGTATCTCCTCAATCTCCTTTATAGTCAAACTAGCTACTAGAATGCTCCACTGCACTTCTAAAACTTCATCTCCATCACCTCCTTCATAATACTCTATCAAATTTGAAATATTAAATACTGGTGAAATATTCAATTCAATAGGCAACTCCACTTAATACACATTTCCAAAATCATGCCTCTTCACTATCTTACATGGTCCAAACTTCTTCATCTTCAACTTATTATATGTACCTACTAAAAAATGACCTTTCTCAAACAAACCATGACTTCATCTCTGATCTAAAATTCCTTATACCTCCTTTCAACATCTACCTTATCCTTATACTATGTATTCTTCTTCATGATGTGCTTCCTCACCTCCTCATGGATGTTCTTCGAATGTTTATCAAAATCTTCTAATGTAGTACTAGTTATCTCTCCTTTATCCAATAGCCTCAATTCAAAAGCATTTCTTGGACTACTCCCATATGCAATCTAGAATGGTGATTTACCAGTACTCCTATTGACAAAATTATTATATGCAAATTCTGCATGTGGTGAAATCATATCCCATCCTTTTGGTTTATCTCCAACCAAGTATCTTAGCAACTTTCCCAAATTGCTAAGATCCTCCAAATTGTATCCAACCAATAATCTTGGATCATGAAGTCCAACCACTTTTTCCTGTCAAGTGCAAAATGTTATGTACATGCCTTCAATGCTTCACTAAAATCAAGATCATCTGGATACAATGCATTGAGTTCCTTGAACCCAACCACCTCTATCTATATTTCTATCAGTAAATGTTGTCTTCTACTAAGAGCATCTACAACTTTGTTAGACTTCCCACTCCTATGTTTCAAAACAAATGTATAACTCTGCAAAAACTCAACCCACTTTAAATGTCTTTGGTTCAATTTCCTTGACTATTCAAATATTTCAAAGCTTGATGATCAGTATGAAAAATAAACTCCTAAGGAAGAAGATAGTGTCTCCACTTCTTCAATGCTTGAACTATAGAATAAAATTCTTGATGATAAATAGAATATTTTCTTTTTGCATAATTCAACTTCTCACTAAAATAAGCAATAGGTGTACCTTCTTGGCTCAAAAAGATCCTATTTAGTATCACTAGCATCACAGTCTACTTGAAACACCTTTTTTAAATTAGGAAGTTTTAAAATAGGTTTCTCAATAACTTTCTATTTAAATAGATTAAAACTCTTATCAGCTCCTATAGTCCACTTAAACTCTTTCATATCCCCTCTCATTATTTCAATCAAGGGTCCACAAATACTGCTAAAATTTCTTGTGAACTTTGTGTAAAATGTAGCCAGTCCATAAAAAGATCTTACCCCTTTCACACTCCTTGGAGTAGGCCATTCAAAAATAGCCTTCACTTTCTCTAGATCCATTTTTAGACCTTCTACTAAGACAAAAAGTCCCAGGTAAACCAACTCTTTCTTTACAAAATTGCACTTCTTCAGGTTAATCAACAACTTTTATTTCCTTGACTTATCAAACACCTTGCAAATATGGACCAAATGCTCCTCCAATTTCTTACTAAAGATCAATATGTCATCTAGGTAAACAATGACAAACTTATCAAAAAATTCCTTCATTACCTCATTCATGAGCCTCATGAAAGAGCTTGATGCATTGGTTATCCCAGAAGGCATGACTAACCATTCATATAGTCCTTCCCTTGTCTTGAAAGTAGTCTTCCAATCATCACCTTCTCTTATATGAATCTAATGGTATCCACTCTTCAAATCTATATTCATAAAATACTTAGCTCCACTCAAATAGTCCATAATATAATCCATCCTTGGCAATCAAAATCTATACTTGATTTTGATCTTGTTGATAGCATGAGAATCTGTGCACATCCTCCATTCTCCATTCTTCTTTGGTGTTAATACTATTGGTATAGCACATGGACTCGAACTCTCTTGAATCAACCCATCCTGCAACAACTCATGAACTTTCCTTTCAACTCTTCACTTTTTGTTGGTGTCATTCTATGCATTGTCTTATTTGGCAAACTGGCTCCTAGAACCAAATCCTCCTGGTGACTGATCTTCCTCACTGGGGGAAATCCATTAGGTACATTATTTGATACAATATCAAAAAACTCTCTCAATATATTTGCAACTTCTATAGGTATCTCCTCTACTTCTTCCTTACTATCTTTAGAAATTATAGAAAAACACATATGCTCATGCTTCATACCTTTAAGAAGCTCTTTTCCATCAATAAAACATATTATGGTAGCACTACATACCTTTTCTTCTTTATCCTTCAATGTCTTCAACTTATGTTTCACTCCATCCTTAGTTATAGTATAGGTATTTGCTCACCCATCATGTACAGTATGCCTATTGAACTACCATGACCTACCCATCAACATATGACACATGTCCATAGGTATGATATCACATATTACCTCATCCTAGTAGCTTCCAATCTTGAACTTCACTGAGCACTTCTCATTGACCATGACCTTGTGGTCATCTTGCACCCAAGCAATACGGTATGGATGCAGGTATTTTTGCCCCTTCAACTTCAGCTTAGTGACCATCATTTCTAACACCAAATTGTTAGTATTTCCTCCATCAATGATCACATAATAACACTTATCCTCACATCTGCACCTTATGCAAAACAAGCTCCTTCTTTGTTCAAGTTCATTCTAACCACTTAGTAAGACTCTTCGATTAACTACGACTTCTCTTTTAGCATCTTCAAAATGTGAGGATCTAGCATCTTCGTCAACATGTGCAACTCTAGCCAGACCTTTAGTTCTTTGATCTATCCTTCCCTGGCAATGGGTACATTCAAATGCTTGATGCCCCTCTTCTCTATAGTGAAAACTATTCTTATTATCAAACTTTTTGTTCAATTTCTCCTCAATATTATTTATTCAAACTAGACTTAGCTCATCTTGAATTCTTGGCCTTGAGCCATTAAGATAATGGGAAACTTTCTCCTTATCAACTTCTACATGATTGGTTCTAATAAGAACTCGATAGAACTCTTCGGTGTACTCTTGAATAGATTTTCTCACTTGCTTCATTCCTTGCATCTTCTTCAACAAATCAAGCTCATAATCCGTAGGATTAATTGTCACTTCATTTTAGCTATCATCCAATCCCATCTGTTGATTTTATCCTTTCCCTTTCTATTTCACTCTAACTAAACCTCTTGCCATCAGATCTTTGCATGTCCCTTCAGTTTTGCCTTCACAAATTTGACCCTATCCAAATCCTCAATATCTTTATACTCAAAGTACTCCTCTAGTTCATTGATCCAATTGATCAGCTCTTCTTAGTTAAGATTTCCTAAAAATGTGGGAACCTCAAAATTAGGTCTTTTTCCAATCTTGGAGATGGTCCTAAAAAGTCTATGTTCCTCTTGGTTTAGAACTACCATTGCTCCCGCATTTTCTTCTAATTTTTCCTCATCCTCATTTTTATCTCTCATAGGAATATTTAGTCCTCTTCATATTTTTTCTTCCAATACTTGCAATTGCCTTTGGAGTGCTCAGAAACCCTTAGGTGTAACACCTATAGTTCTTCTACCACGTTGTCTTTGTGGAGGCATTTTCACACTTTTGTTGAAACCCTAGTGGAAACTACCTCACAATCAGCAATTTGTCTACACACTCAACCCAAATAATGGTCTTGGTGTGAATTGCCTCGTAATGGGAGATTTTTCCACACACTCAAGAACTCTAGCTCTAATACCACTTGATATGGGGTGCTCCCCTTAATGCCATAAACTCATAATAGAAACAAAAAACAATAGCAAATGTGAGAATAAAATATGGACTTCTTATTTTTGCCACAAATGCAAAATTATAGAACTCATAAGTATAATATGCTAACCCTCATGGGTGCCTTCAATAGAATAATTTACAAGACAAGTTGTGAACTATCACCGAGAGCTCTTCTAGACAATGTTTAGGCCTTTCTTATATATGTTGTTTTATGCCACCCAGAAAGGTTCTATATGCTCAAACTTAATACCCAAGGCTGATAGACCCTAAAAAAAATATAGTGTATGCCAAATACATCTTTGACAATTGTTTTAGAAATTTTGGGTAGCCCAACTTTGAAAGGCCATAAGTCACGAACCATTTCTCTGATTGGCTATTATAACCACTTTTTGAAAATTTCAACTCCTAATCTATAAGCTTAAAACCATGCTAGTACCCTTACATCAAGTTTTCAAACCTCAATCAAGCAATCTAAGGCTTCCAATGGTGAGCTTGGAGATTTTTTTGCATATTTTTCCACCAAAAATTTGTAATAACTTATTTGATACTTATGCTTGAGCAATTATATTTTCATGGTAGGCTTACAACTCTAAAATGAACGTTCCTATAGAAAATGAGAACATTTTAAGCTCATATGAAAAACTTAATCAAAGTAGAAAGTTCCCATAAATAGTAACCACCCCATCTACTAGTCCTTATTAAAATAGAAAAGACTAAATACAAATATTTTTGGGTGATGCAAGATTTCCCTTACACCTAGGATGCTCCTACATCACAAATAGAGTATTCGTGGTGGCTAAGAAGTTGTCAATTAAAATTGCATTGTAGAATCAATTAAAGGAGAAGAGAGGAAGGAAATAGTAAACAACATAGAGGCATCTGATCAAGAAGGATAAAGAATACATTAGTTTAGAGGTGATCTATCATCAAGCAACAAAGTGCTAACCACAAGATCAATGTCAAGTCATTCTAATAGGTGAATTAGTTAAATATCTTAATAGAGTAGTCCTTGCAAGCTATATTGAAATCCTCTAACAAGGTGCTTACTTAATTATTAGTTAAAGTCCTTTAACAAGGTACACTTCTAACAAGGTGTTGAAATCCTTTAACAGACTAAGACCTAACAATCTTTTTAAGCCTCTAATAGGGCAAACCTTTCAAAGGGTATATCATGTCTCATGATCAAACTTTGTAACCTTCACTTAATACACTTTATTACTGCAATAGTGAAGATTTTTGGGTGTCATCCCCACCCTAATTTTACCTTCTCATTGGAGGGTTTTTGGGTAATCATATTTGGTGTCATATATATGTGAATGCTTACTTGTTTACATGATTTAGATGTGCATGTTTTATGCAGTATTTCAATTTACCTATTGAATGTATGAGATGGATGTGTGCTAAATATTTTATGTGTCAAAGTTTAACTATTGATTCCCCCCCCCCCCAAGGATTTTATGTTTCCTATTGTAATTCCAACAATTAGTATGAGAGCCTTGTTCTGTAAAAGAGAAGCTTTGCAACTTTGAGGAAAGATCTTGAAAATGGAAGTCTACAAGTTGGTAAAGATCATTGAGAACCAAAGAATTAAAATACAACTCATTCTACATCAACTGAATGAACCAATAGAAGACTTAAAGAAATCATTGAAGAGAAGGAAGGAAATTTCTACTGAGGAGAATGACACATAAAACAAAGAGATTGACACTACTAAGCTATTTTCCAATGGAGACTCCAATGAATTTTATGCAGCAATTACAGATCTAATGGAAATCAGAAATTAGAAATCTCAAGTTAGAGCAAGAATCACAATCCGTACTACTATGTGAGGTGACTGAATACAAAAAGAAATCTATGGAAGACAAAGCCATGATTGAAGATGACAAAAGATTTCTAACCAATAGACTAGAAGAGAAATCATTAGAGATAATTAAGATTGCTAACATGCAATTGGATACTCTGAGTCAAATGATGAATTTCAAATATGAATTTAATGTTAAAGACATTGAAATAATAGCATTGAAGTTGCAGAATGGGCAATTAAATAATGACCTAAAAATGGAAAAGGAACTTTTTGAAAGATTCAATATACCAAGTGAAGCCATCAAATACTTTGAGCAATTATTGAGATCCCCTAGATCCAACAATGGTACATCTAGACTACGATGCACAAGTATTGAAGAAGGAGAGTCATTCAAAAGTGTTGAAGAAAAGAGCAAAAAGGGTAAGAATTTCAAACCTACTTGTCATAATTGTGGTAAGAAAGGACATACTACTAATGTGTGTAGGAGCGAGATTGAAAATTAGAATGTTAAGCATAAGAGCATAGTTCATTGCCATAAGTGAAACAAACAAGGTCATCAAACACATGAATGCAGAACTAAGACCATGCACACACAAAGATTTCAAGGATATTGTTACAACTATTAGAAGTATGGACATAGAGCTTTTGAGTATAGATCCAAACCCATGTGGTCATCAAATAGGCAAACAAAGGTAAAGAACAATGGTAACTCTAACAATTGGGATTATAATACAAGATATAGCTATCATTATTGTCAATATTATGGACATGTTCTTGAGAATTGTATTAGGACTCACTTCAGAGTGACTACAAAAGGTGGTTAAGTCAAACCACATGTTTTAGTTGTTTGACGATTGGTCACATCAGTTGATATTTTCCAACAAGGTCAAAGGCACCAAATTGTGAGTTCAATAAAGGTAAAGGCAAAGGCAAGACAAATATTGAAAATTTTAGAAATGAAATGAACAAGACATGGAAGAAAAAGGGAGGATTGCAGTACATCAAGTGGAGAAGGGATCACACCTCATCAAACTAAGCAATCAAGAGGTATGTGGGACTGATATTCAAAAGTTATATCATACATTAGTTTCAAAGGATTTAGTACTAAAAAGTCTACATAAGCATGAATAAAGATACAAGATGTTATTAGGAATCAAAGAAAAAGTCTTTAAGTTTTTCATGATTTTGTTGAGCATGAAAAGTTTCCTATGATTGCTGAGTGAAATTCTAGAGGATGCCCAACTAAAAGACTAGCTAGTTCTTGCCAAGATCGCAATGGTTTTCAAATGAATGAAAAGACTAGTGGATGTTGAGCTTATAGTTGTGTAAGAACTTAGCAGTAATTATAGTATTTCAAAGGGTTATTTGATTGATTTTAGCTCATTTCACATCATTTCAAAATCAAGAAAGAGAAAGAAGAGCTAGAGGTGATATTGAAATTCATCTAAAGCAATTGCAAGATATTTGAACAACAATTTGACAGCATTTCATCAGATTTTGCAGGGTATTTATCATGTGCTAAGCTATGTTGTTTCAAATTTTTGTAAACCCTAGTTTTGTAAAATGGCATCTAATTCAAAGGGTGTAGAGGGTAAAGAAGTTTTAAATGTATAGTTGGTTAGCAATGAGGTGAAACAACCTATTTTCAAATTCATAATAGATATTGCATATCAACAAGATCCCTCCAATGCCTTATCCATGATACCACCAAAAATTTTGATGATTTAGGATCTCAAAAAGTGTTACAATTGAAAAATTGGGAGTATTCGTTGTTGGAGTTGATGAAATCCAACTCTGAAGATGCCCAAGATCTCTTGCATGCAAAAATCTATTAAAGAGAAGCCAAGGAAGGAAGAGCGAGGAGCAAGGGAAAAACCCTAAATGGACATGAGAGACCACAAGATATTGCAAATGAGAAAATATGTATTTACAATATGCAAGAAGTGATGTGTTATGAAAATACTATGAATTGTGCACCTAAAGTGTGCAGTAGGTAAAATATGGGTACAGTTGGAAAAACAAATCAAAATTTGATAATTTGGATGTGGGTATGCAAGATATGAGTGTTTTTTGGATTTTTAGGTGTTTAGGAAGGTTATGCAACCTAGGGAAGTGCCAAATGAGGTAGGGTTTTGATATTCAGTGTGAAAATGTCCTAAGGAAACTATGCAAATGCAAATGTGAATGACATTTTAGAATTTTGACTAGAAGGTATGCAAAATGAAGATTTGGATATGCAAAATGAAGGTTAGCATTGGATTTTGGACTTGGTAATGATGTTGGAAGTTGATGTATGCAAGGTGGACTATTCAAGGGATGGTGTGCTAATGTTGATAATGACATTTGGGTTATGAAAAATGAGGATAAGTGATCAAGGAGACAAGTGGTTAGCAAAGCCTTTGCAGAGCACTTCCTTTCCACCAAACACTATGTCATCCACAAAGATTTCAAATACAATAATATCCTTACCTTCTTCTGCTTTGATGTACATGTTGCTGTTATCATCAGTTCTTTCAAATTCCATTTGCACTAGATACTTGTGAAGTCTCTCATACCATGCTCTAGGTGCTTGTTTGAAACCATAGAGTGCTTTATGTAGCTTACAAACCATATCCCTGTTGTTCTCATCAAAAAATCCCTCTGTTTGTTCAATGTAGACTTCTTCCTCTAGTATTCCATTTAAAAAAGCAGACTTTACATCCATCTAATAGACTTTAAAATATTTATATGCAGCATATACAAGTAAAGTTTTTACTCCTTCCATTCTAGCAATAGGGGCAAATGATTCCCCATATTCTAGTCCTTCTTCTTGAGCATAACCCTTGCATACTAGTCTAGCTTTTTTTCTGGTAATTTGACCATTCTCATCTAGCTTATTTCTGAATACCCACTTGGTGCCAATCACATTTTTGTCAACTAGTCTAGGGACCAAATTCCAAGTTTTGTTCTTCTTTATTTCATCAATCTCTTCTTCCATAGCTTTATACCAGTCATCATCTTGTAATGCACCATATATTGTGTTAGGTTTAGATTTTCTAATCAGACATGATTCATGTCTCAGTCTGTTCCTTATCATTAGTCTTGCATCTTTGTCACCAATTATCTGTTCAGTAGGGTGATGTCTTTTTACATATTTGGATAATCTTGGTTCTATCCTTGTTTCCATGTTTGATCTTTCTGATTCAGGGTCACTATGTACTGAGTTGTCAGGTTGTTCTTCATCTCTTTCATGTGTACTAACTTTAGAATCAAATTGTGTAATTCCTTCATTTTGCAACTCAGCTTTTGAATGCAAATTGGCATTCACTGGTTGTGAGTTGGCTAAAACTAAAACTTGTTGTTGAGTTTCAATTTGATTGACATCATCCTCATCAATAGTCATTCCTTCATAAGAATACATAAAGGTTCTGTATTCATCCATTCTCTTTGGTTCTTCAGCTTGAACTTCTATATGTTCATCAAAGTTTACATTTGCACTTTCCACAATTTTGTTAGTGTTAGTATTCAAACACTTGTATGCCTTACTTCTAGTGGAATAACCAAGGAATATGTCTTCATCACTTTTTGCGTCAAATTTTCCATTTCTAGCATCTTTAAAGATAAAGCATTTGCAACCAAATACTTTGAAATGTTTTACATTGGGTGAGTGACCATACCATAATTCAAAAGGTGTTGTATTTGTACCTTTCTCGACTTGTACTTGGTTCAGTGTATGAACAGCTACACTTATAGCTTCTCTCTAGTATTTTAGAGAAACAGTCTTTTCCATCATTAATGTTCTAGCACAGTCAATCACAGATCTATTTCTTCTTTCAGCAATTCTATTCTGTGGGGGAGTTCTAGGAGCTGACATTTATCTTTTGATTCCTTTATCATTACAAAATATCTCGAATTCATTTGATGTGAATTCACCACCTCTGTCTAATCTTAATCTCTTTCTTCTTTCCTTTTCAACTCTAGCCACATACCACTTAAACATTTGAAAAGCATCAGATTTTTGCTTTAAGAACATAACAATCATGATCCTAGAATAGTCATCAACAAACAACATTATCTACTTATCTCCTTTATAGCTTTGTACTTTCATTCGACCACATAAGTTAGTATGAACTAACTCAAGTACTTCTCTAGATGTATAGTTTTTGCTTTTGAAACTTGACTTTGTCATCTTTCCTAGCTGACACTATTTGTACATGATATTGTCAGGCTTCTTCAATTTTGGTAAACCTCTAACTTTCTTCATTTTACTGATATTGACCAAATTTTCAAAGTTGACATGACATAGCCTTCTATGCCATAACCATTCATCATCAAATTTTGCAATGAGACAAGAAACATCATCTATATCAAGGTAAAATAGATTACTTCTTTTTTGATCTCCTTTTCCTATCAATTTACCATCAGTATCATAGATTTTTGTAGTTTTGTTTTCAAAATCTACTTTGCATCCTATATTATCTAACTATGAGACACTCAGTAAATTGTAGTTTAATCCTTCAACATAGTATGCATTATCACATGAAATTTTCTTTGTGAGCTTAATGGAACCTTTTCCTTTGATTTGACATGGAGCATCATTACCAAATCTAACACTATTTCCATCATACTAACTAAATTTAACAAACTTACTTTTGTCTCTTGTCATGTGATGTGAGAATCCACTATCTATGATCCACCTGTCAATCTTGTTCATACATGTTACCAGTGCTATGGGCTCTTCTTCATCAGATTGGTCCTTCATGGCTACATAAACAACTTCATCATCATTATCATCAGAATTTTTTTCAACAATATAACACTTCTTACCTTTGTCTTTGTAATCTCTCTTGTTATCTTCTCTTCTAAATTTGCTGCCTTCCTTGTAATCCTTTTTCTGTGTACACCTGGCAATAATATGACCTACTTCATTGCAATTGAAACAAATTATAGGCATCTTACCTTTGAATTTTCCTTTACCTCTATGAAATCTTCTAGCAAGCAGTGCTTCCAATTTTTCCACATCTTCCTCATCAGTGCTACTATTACTGGATACATATTTCATCTTTCTTCCTTTCTTTGATTTCATCTGTTCAGCATCTTTCAGTGATAGCTTTGCCTTGAATGCAGATTCAACATTCTAAGGTTTTTAGTTGTCAAAATTAGATAACTCAAATGCAGTGAGTCTACCCACTACACCTTCAAAACTTAGATTGTTTCTTGGTACACATCTTAACTCTTGTATTGCTAATACTCTAATAGCATAAATAGGGAGCAATTTTCTTAAGAACTTACTATTAAAAGTATCTTCATCCAATTAACCATTCAAGCATCTTATTACACTTACCACTTCCTTTATTCTTGCGCCATACTGAGCAGCATTCTGATTTTCCTCCATTCTCATATCATCAAGCTTTCCTCTGAGACTTTCTCTTTTTGCTCTTTGTACATTCTGATCTCCTACATAGATGTCTTATAGGGCTTTCCACATTTTGAATGCAATGTCACATCCTTTGATATCATCAAATTCAGCATAGTTGATTCTAAAAGCAATCTCCAGCATTGTCTGATTGTGTTCCTTCTTATTTTTCATATCTTTTGCAGTAAGAGTACCTATTGGATAAACATGTTTAGTAACAATTGAATTTTGGGCATAATCTCCTATGGATCCAAGATGTAGCTTCATCAAAATTTTCCATGCAACAAAGTTGTCTTTGTTGAGCTTGGGAACTTCTCTTTTAGGCATTTTGATCTTTTTTGCTTATAGTCCCTTTAAACTGAATTAGTAGTTTAGCTTTGATACAAATTGTTAGAATTCTTTTAGAATAACTGAGAGGGGGGGCTGCATAAATTATCCATGGTCCAAATGCCCTAATAACACTTTTTTACTACTTTTAATGAATCCATACACTTTTCATTCATCCAAACTTAAATCAACCATATTAGCAAGTTACAGTAAATCAACATGCAGAGATAAAACATGTAAGATCAACACATGACACAATGATTTACGTGGAAACCCAATTTGGGAAAAACCACCAGTAACATGCTACTTGATTTTCACCTTTCTAAAGTGATGCCCTATTAAAAGCCTGCCATGTTAAAGGCTTACAACACACTGTTAAATGTGACCTTGTTAGAGGATTTCACCAAGCTGTTAGGAATGGGCCTAGTTAAAGGACTTCTAAACATTCACTTGGAATGTCACCTTGTTAAAGGATTTACCTCATGGCTATTAAACCAACCTAAGTCCATAGGATTTAAACTATCTATTACAATCGCTAGAGAGTAACAATAATGGCTTTTTGATCTGATACAACTTACAACATAGTTTGTAGATTTCAGATCACTTCTTCAGTTCAGTCTTATTGCTTGGCTTTAATCATTTAAGTTTTGACAGCTTGTCTTCCTCTCAAGCTTCATCTCCTTGAGTCTTCTTACTCATCATGCCAATGCAATCATCCTTGTTGTCATCTATCCAAATAGTATTTCTGTGCTTTCCTCTCCTTAGCACCTTCTTCAACAATTATGCTTTCATGCATGACCACCTCTCTCTCTTTGCTTCATGACCTTATGACTCCTTAAATAGAAATCTAATTTTCCTTTTCTACTCAATTCTCCCTCTCCAATTTGTAGGGTTTCAAATGGATTAGGTAGGATATAATGTATCTACCTCATATCTTGTTCTTATCTAGAGACTTTGTCTAGGTTCCAGTTGTAACCTCAAAAATGTTCTACATGGTGTTCTATGCCACTAGCTCATCATTCTTATCTTCCATTTAATTCACAGACTTCTAGATAACAACCTTGTCAGCTTAGATCTGGCAAATCTTTGATTATCAAAACAATGCAGCAACTCGGCATTATTGGTTTACTGATGCTCGGCATCTATTCCCTGGATAGCTCGGCACCTGATTAAACAAGATCACTCGACACTTGATATCACTCGACACTTGATAAACTCTATATCACTCAACATCTGAAGTTCACTCGGCACTTGATAAACTCTTTATCACTCGGCATCTAAAGTTCATTCGGCACTTGAAATTGAACTTGCTCGACTTCAACTAGGAATCTGTTCGGCACCTACTAGCTTGCTTGGCTCCTTCTTTCTAAAGAAATTTAGTTAGGCTTTACAGATGTCTTAGCTAAAACCTTATATCTTTGATATGTTTCAATGTGCCCATTCTCTGTATCTTAGAGTATGTCATCAGTACATTATTTCATCAATGGCTTGATTGATCCTTCTACTTCATTCCAACATCATAACTTCAACCTTTCTCTAGGTGTTCTAGTTACATCTTATTGATTCCCTCCTCCTTTTTAATCAATTAATTGATAATATTTGGATCGCTAAAGCAATTGTCATTCCTACAAGTAACAAGTTTGACATCAATGACAAAACAATGATTGAGAACATTCTTTACCAGTTTCCTATTATCATTCCAACAATCTTCCTTATGATCTTTTCAATCATTTCCAACATAGAAACCTAGACTGGGTTCTCAAACCACCAAGTGTGCTTATATAGTACCAAATACACCTATGGTATAGTTGGAGATAGTTTGGGAACATTTGGTGATTTCAGAGCGTAGTTGGGAAGTTGGGCTAAAACTAAGAAATTTTTTTGGTTCTATGCTTAACAGGTTGATGTTCAAGAGATCCAAAGGGTAGATGATAGTGCTAATAATAGGATGAAGGCTTAGAATGATGTTTAGGACACCAAAAATGATGGTTTAAGTGTGCAAAATGAAGGTTGGGTATGCAAAGATGCAAGATGGAAGATGCAAGCTATAGATTTTGGGGTTGAAATGCAAAGACTAAAGAATGTGAACTAAACCCTAATGGATGCAATATGAAAGATAAGGGATGCGGAATGAAGACTACTAGGATTTAAAATGAAGCTTAGATGATGCAAGTATGAGGCTCAAACTATGGTGAATGCAAGTGGGTGTTATGCAAAGATGGAACCTAAGCTATGCCAAGCACTTCTAAGGATGTAGTCTTCCATGTTTTCAATTTTTTTAAGGTTTTGGACCAAACTTTGAAAATTTTGACAAAGGTTGTAATGTTTTGATAATGTGTAATTTTTTGACAAGGTTCAAATGATATCCAAGGTGTAAGTTTGAAAGTTAGTTTTTATCTTGATTAATGTTTTACACACACACAAGACACAATAAGACAAGAATAGTTATTGTTAAAAGTGAACATACACACCACAACCTAGGCTCTAGGATTGTATCCACTAAATTCCTACTTGAACTAAATTTTAGCCACGCTTATCTAGAGTGGAAAACTTAGAATCTTGGCACTTTAGGCTCCCCCTTATAGTTCACTCACTTTTCAGGGCTACCAAGATCCGCTTGCAAAGGAGCATGACTCTCCAAGGGACTGTTCTCTCTACTAAGGACCATGAGAATATAGGATGTCTTCATGGGCATGGGTGACCCCTTGAGCTAGTAGATAAAAAGTGTTTTCGCCACTACAAAAATGTTTTTAGTAAGGGCATTCCATTTAGCAAGTGAATGATAAACTTTTGCAAAAGGTCTCCTAGCCCCAAGAACAAAATTTTGACACACCACAAGGGTATTGGAAGAGAATTATCATGTAGTAATACCATAAACATGGCTTTCACCATAATTTAGTTTTATATAGTGGCTCAAAGATCGACCTAGCTTTGGCTAGTTATTGCTCTGAAGTTTTCCCCTGGCATACCCAATATTGGATATCTTGGTCCAAGGTAGGCTTCCAATAAAAGTCACATGGATTTCTCTTACGCCCAAGATCCATGAATGGAAAGGGGAGAGGATATGTCCATGTAACTCCTAGGGTTTTAAACACTATATACACACAAAAAAGAAAAAGAAAAAGTTCATTTTATGCACCAAATAAGTGTTATTTAATCTAGGAAATCCACACAAATGGTTTTGACAAGCACATAAACTCTTCGACAATGTCCTGCAAATAAGCATTAGTTTTTTAATGAGTAGTCTTTATCCAATGGTCACCACATGCTGCAAAAAAACCATCAATAACAGAAAAAAATCTACTCTAGGTCCTAGAAAGAATTAGAAACCCTAGATGCAAATTTTGAGTTATGTATGTGCTTTCTATGAACCAAGTGCACTCTGATAGAGCAGACTACACCCTAGAAGGCCAGAATGACTTGGAATGCCCCCAGATGTGCTCAGATAGTGCCAACTATGCCCATGGTGCACTTGGTGCCTAGAAGGGTGTAGTTGGTAGTTTCTGGGAGCAATTGGGAGGCCACTTGTTGAGTGTGCGAAAATGGTACCCAAATAAGACCCATAACCTAAAATTTTGAAATCTACTCTACCAAGTGCACCCAAAAAGTGTAGACTATGCCCCTTGTGTAGTTGGGGCCTAGAAGGGCATAGTTGGTGGTTTCTAAGTACAGTTGGTAAGCAAGGACCAATAGATGGGCATTATTGTGGCTCCCAAACTCCTAAAACTATTTCCTAGGGGTTCCAAGTGTGCCCTAACAAAAAAAAGTGCACCCTAGGAGAGAAAGCTAATAGAATGCATAAAACAAGAGCATATAACCATGTTACTAGATGCCCTAATTAATCTATATGTGATAAGGAAGTGCAGATAGATGTTACACCCTTTCAAGTGAGCTCCTTCCTTGCACCTACAAGCACAAATGCAAGAAACCCAACTTAGTTAAGCATGTTCATGCCGAGTTCACCAATTGTAGGATGGGAAAATGAGCTAATGTATAACATACTATGATAAAACAAAAAACTTAGTAAATGTACATCAACACCCTCTAGTCTACCATGAAAGAGAAGTGAACAAAGAAAACAACACAATGTTTAAAATGCCCTCTTTCACTTGTAGCTCCCATGTCCTTCTTTCTTCTCCATGTGATGTAGCTCCAATTGCCTATAGTGCACACATTTTGGAAGAAAAAGCCTATAATAGGGATAATGCTATGAGAATACTAGAAAATGTGATTTAAGCTTGAGAAATAGAGCAAAAGACTAAGGAACCAGGGATCAGAAATGAGAGGAAGAATGCTCATTTTATAATCAATTCCCGAGATGAGAGCATTGGAATCATCAGCTTGGATATGCAACTTGGCAAGAAATTCCTTTGAGAATTTGTGACACATATGATGCAAGATGCCAAATGTAGGATTGTATGATGCTTTAAATTCAAACATGGCTAAAAATGGAAGAGGATCTATGACACATCATATGACACCTCAAACCCACTTAGAGCCAATAATCTATGACAATGGAAGCCAAATATGGATGTGTGTAAGGGAATAAGAATATATTGAACATGACATATCTTAGCCAAGTGTAAATGGAAAATCCACAATGTGTCATGCCCATGTGTCATGATGATGTCACTATCATGTGGATTATTTGAATTAAAAATCCATTATTCCACACAAATAGAAATTAGTAAAAATGGAATTAATGGAGGAAAATATGACTTAGAAAATTGAGAATTTCTATGGTTTGTGATTGATGAATTAATTAATTAATTAAATATCAATTAATAGAGGAGGTTAGTTAACAAGAATAATTAGTAATGCGAGATGAAAGATGATTGGAATTGACATAGAATTAAATTATGGATTATTCAATCCCATAGAAAGAATTAGTAGATGATTGGCTAAACTGATTAAATAAGTCTGATAGTATCCTTTGATGAAATGTGATGATAAAGAAAATTGACTGGGATGATGATAGGAAGACCAAATCCATGGTCAAATTGATTGATCAACAAAAAATGATAACATGCCAAGGACACATGACATGAACTAAGGATCCATAACATTTAACTGACATTGTAAAATGCTACAAGATCAAGATTGGTCGATAAATAACATCGACAGACATTATGAATGTTATTAAATTGTTGAAAATGATATGATCTAACACTGAGAGACTCAAAAATGTCAAATATTAGATGATGTGAATGATAGTTTGACCTAGTACTAAGAGTTATGATAGTACTAAGGTTAGATTGATAAGATTTGATAGATTGGTAGGTTTCCAAAGCACTAAAAGCCACAACAATGCCTAAGATTGGACAAATGATGATAGATTTGGGATGTTTGACACATTTTAGGTTGATTAAGACTAATTCTAGATGATTCTAGGTTGATTTGGGGTGATTTCAAGTTGATTTGATATGATTTCTAGTTGATTTGAAATGGTTTTGAAATGATACAAAATTGATGTAAAGGAGGATACAACTGATGATAGACACTATTGAGATATGATCAAGTTGGTCAGAAGATCAGAGTTAGTGGAATGAGAAAATGGAATGAGTTAGTATGAAAATATGATCAAACTATCGATGCAAACCATTTTTGAGAGTATACAAAGCTAAGAGAGAGTAAGAGCATGGGGGAGCAAGTATGAAATGAATGCAAGTATGAAAAGAAAGAGTATCAGTTAGCAAAGAACAACAAGGAAGTGAAAGAGCATCAAAAAGAGTATTAGTTGAGGCATATGTACTCAACAAGAGTAAGATTCTAAGTACAAATCAAAATCTAACAACTCAAGGGGAGTTATCAGATTTTGAGGTATAAGTTGTTTCAAAATTTTGATATTTGGAAATTTTGTATAGTAGTTGAATAAGAGATATGTTATGCTCGTATGAATAAGGATATCAATGCATGACCAAGTTTTTTTGACATTCATGTCAAATGGGGAGATTGTTGATCTCAGATTGGTTTTGACAAGAGAGTGTTTATACACTTAAGTCATTTACTTAGTTCATGTTGAATAAGTAGTATATGTCAAGCACAACATGTATAAGATAGTTCATATCAAGTCCACAATGAGTGATGAGTTACTCAATTGACAAGAAGACATTGTATGTCGAGTAATTTAGACGTTGAGTCATAATATAGAAATTAGTATATGTCAGGCATCAAAGACTTAAGATGTTGAGTAACATAGTTTTAAACTACTATGTAAATTGTTTTTGAGCCAACTTACAAATTGAATTGCAATATTTTGATGATAAGGACAAATCTTAAGTTGGAATCCCTATGAAGTACATGCGTCCAATTAGGTAAAGGGAAGGTTTAAGTGGCAAAATGGATGAATCACAACTATTGATTGATACCTAACCCTAAGTCACCTAGATCTTCTTAACGAAGACAAACCCTAAACTTCATATGTGTGCGAAAGGAGCGAAGAGAGAAGTTTGCATGTGAAAATAGAGTATTCATGGTGGCTAAGGAGTTGTGAATTGAAATTGCATTGCAAAATCAGTTAAAGGATAATCAAGGAAAGAAATAGTAAATAGGAGAGAGACATCTTATCAAGAAGGATCAAGAATACATAAATTTAGAGGTGATTTTTCATCAAGCAACAAAATGTTGACCACATCATCAATATTGAGTCATTCTAATAGGTGAACCAATTAAATCTTTTAATATGGTAGTCCTAACAAGCTTATATATTGAAATCTTCTAACAAGGTGCTTACATAATTGTGAGTTAGAGACCTTTAACAAGGAACACTTCTAATAGGGTGTTGAAATCCTTTAACAAGGTAAGACTTAATAGTCTTTATATGCCTTTAACAGGGCAAACTTTTCACAAGGTAGATCATGTGTCATGATCAAACATTGTAACCTTTATTAGATACACTTTATTACTATAGTAGTGAAGAATTATGGGTTTTATCTCCACCCCCTTTTACCTTCTCATTAGAGGTTTTCTAGGTAATCATATCTGGTGTCATATATGTGTGAATGCTTACTTGTTTACATGATTTAGATGTACATGCTTTACATGGTATTTTAGTTTACTTATTGAATGATGAGATGGATGTGTGGTGAATGTTTTATGGGTCAAATTTTAAACTACTAATTCACCACCCACCCATTGTAATTCCAACACAAAATACATTAAAGATTAAATATATTAACACCAACACTTTAGCAACAAAAAAAATTCTTCTTGTTATAAATTAGACATTAGAATAACATCAAATTTTTAAAATGTTTGACAATTAAATATTAAGATTTTTTTCATTAATAAAATATAATATTAATATTTAAAAACTTTTTGAAATACAATAAAATTAGGAAATACTAATGGTGAGAGATTCTTAAAGAGCCTACCAAAGATAAAGTCTCTAAGTGTGCAGCTTTGAAACTACAAATTTGATGGAGGTTCGATTGTAAGGCTCATGCTCATGTATCAAGTAGCTACAAATATTTCATAGAGGGCCTCATAAAAGAAATATCATTTAAAATAGTAATATTGTCATAAAAAATTAAGAACTAATATTTACATAGTTAAACAAATATTAGGTATTGCTTACCAAATGAATGATATTTACAACTATAAAGAAAAAATAGGTGCCACATCATGACATGTACTTGAGGTGGAGTTAATTACAATCGAACTTGCCTTAAATTATATATATTAAATCTTCAAATTAATTTATGTTATAGAAATTCTTTTTAAAAGATTATTTATTTTCATAGTAATTATTACAAAATTAAAACTAAACTTTAGATGTAATATTTTAGAAAAGTTTGAACAAGACAAGTAATTATTATTGAAATGTTTTCACAAAAAAAAAAATTTATTTGCATAGTAGTTATTACAAAATTAAACATCAACAACGTTAGAAATTCTATCAAAGAGGAAGGGTCATTTTCAAACTAGGATGAAATCATGAAGAAGAATTGGAGTAAACTCATCAACCCTCCAATGACCTACCCTAAAGTTAATAAACAAGGTAGATAAAACTGCAAGTCAGAACCTCCCCTACTGTGATGGTCAAAACTTAACTTTGATGGAGCTTTAAGAGGCAACCTAGGAATTGTAGGTATAGGTTACTTCATCTTTACCCATGCTTCTTAAATTGCAAAACATTGAAGATCTATAGGCAAAATCTCTAATAACTTAGCAAAATTAGAAGTTCTTAAAGAGGACCTAGAGCTTTGTTTGGATCTGGAAATTAAGAATTTAATTAATGATGGACTAGACTCTCAGATTATCTTGAATGCACTATGAAAAAGAAGCACCCCAAATTAGAGTCTGAACTCAAAATTAGAAGACACAAAATGTTAAAAGATACATTTGAGGACATTAGAATACCACTTATTTATAGGGAGAGGAACAAAGAAGTAGACCATCTAAAAAATTTAGCAAAAGATGAGAAAAGCTTTTTCCTCAAAAATGTTGAACCTCCAATAGTATCTTTACCCCTTGAAATTGAAGCAGGAATCACACAAACTATCAACTAGAGTTTATCAATTAATAAAAAAACCTTTATAAATAAAATTAATCTCAATTAATATGCCCTTTAAAATTTGATATTTCTTAAATAATAACACCTCATCAACTAATGACCTTGACTTTACTAGTTATCAATAATAATCATAGGGCAATGATATTTGTCACACCATTTACAATACACTAATTTCTATGATTAAAAATTAAGATACCCCATCATGATCTAAATAAGTCAAACACCTTAAACACTTAGCATATGTATTTTTCACTTGCAAAGAGATATCTCGAGATTTAAAAAAATTATATTACCAATAGGACTATTACATTGGACATTGCCAATACATCAAGTTTGCATACATGAAAGTAAAGAATCCAAGTCTAATTAATAGACACTTGTATAAGGGTGTTTCCTTTCATTGATGCAAGCATCAGATGAAGGGGAACCACATTTCTAGTGTCCCTTAATGATGATTATCTTGACTATTTAAGGGTGCCCTTCATATTGATGTAGGTATCAATTATAGAAACAATGTCAATTTTAGGGAAAGATTTAGCTTGGTTAGTCATGGAAACCCCTATTAGGATGAGGTCTTGTAATAGGGAAATGACTTTTTAGGAGAGATCTCTAAGCTTAGGATTTGAAAACTAGTCGAAACTCATAACAACCTAGTGCATAGGGAAAGCAAAATCATTGTACGTCTGGAATCTTTTGAACTTATAGATAGGTAGAATCACAATTCATACATAGTGGTCATGTTTCTATCATTGATGTCAAACCTATTGGTGAGCTAGTTTTCTATATGATCTGAGTGTCATATCTATTTGATTGATGAAGAGGATTTGAGAGGGTGATCGTAACAAACATATTTAGAGGATAGGTTAAGTTATGAAGAGGAAACTACAAATGGACACTTGATTAGTTAGACTTTGACAAGATAAATTAATTGTTTAAATCATCTCACAATTGGAGAAGATAGTGATTCTCAAGCCATGATAGTGTGAACTTAGATAGATCAAATGCATAGGCTTGATCAAGAAATAGAGAAGAAGATAAAATAATTTGAAGTACATGTCAAGTGATGCTAGTGTTTACCAACCCATAGTAAGTGCCAAGAAGAATAATTAGTGTTGATCGAGCATTAATGTAAACTGGGTGATAATGTAAGTGTTGAGCAAGAAATTTAGTAGCAACTAAGTAACCTAGTGATGATCGAGTGTCAAAACATAATATTGGCCAAGGAATGGTATTTTAACAATTATGAGAAATCATAACCTACATTTGACTAAGTTGATTTCTTCTAATATAGAAACATACCCAAGGTAGATATTGATGGGTTGGATCATTTAATTCCAAGAAAGGATTAGGTAAATGACCTAAAGAATGGATTACAAGAGAATTTTCTAGAAAAGAAGAGAATAAAAAAAATGGCAATCAGATTTATTGTATCTGATAAATCAAACAGTAAACCTTAAGATCTATAGGGATGTTTAAGTGGAAAAAGATCAAAATTTCCTATTTAAGGAGGTACAATGAAAAACTTTAAAGATGTTCTAGAAAGAGTTTGAAAGTTGGAGTAGTTGTTGATTTCATTGACTAGTGAATCTAAGAAGAAGGCTGAGAAGATGTGAAGAGTGATTTCTATAAGGGTTGCCAAGTGAACTAGATACTGAAATGACAATGGAGACCAAATAGTTCATCAATTTATGAGATGAACAATATTTTTTACTTGAAGACTGACAACAACAATGAGGTATTGTTATCTAAATTTTTTGTTGATGATATCATATTTGGAGGCAAGGAAGCATTATGTAAATCATTTGTTGATGAAATGAAGAAGGAATTTGAAATGTCATTTGGAGAGATCAAATCCTTCGTTGACTTACAAGTATATCAAATGAAGCAAGGTATCTTCATCACTCAATCCAAATATATCAAGGGCATACTAATAACTTTTAGAATGGAAGATTTAGGACCAATTAGTACACCTATAGTTATTGGACACAAATTATCTAAAAATAATGATTCTACTAATGTGAACAAGACATTATACATATCAATGATTGGAAAACTACAATATGTTGTTCATAAAAGACCTAATATTGCATTAGCAATTGGGATAGTTGAAATATTTTTTACAAGTCCTAAAGAAAACCATGTGATGGTAGTGAAAAGAATACTAAGATATATAAAAGGAACATGTAATGCCCCACCCAAAGATCCTTATAACATAAATTTAAGCCAAGATAAATTTATTTTGTTAAAAAAGTATGAATGAACATAGCAACAACATTTGAGGATCACAAAGATTGTAATAAAAGACTAACCAAACATCCTAACACCAATAGATCTCCAAAAGGCACTATTGACCAAAATGACTGACAATAGAAGACAAAAAATTGAATTCAAATCAAAACATATCAAATCCAAAATGCAACAACAAGGGATTGAAGAGCACCTAAGAGGGTAGCCAAAACATTTCTTGAAAACTTTGGGTCTTACTAAAAAGTACATGTTGTCTGCTAGAAGAGGTTTTTACAAAAACCAAGCAATAGTTTAAATCAGCACTAGGTGATACTTTCCAATATCGCGTGATATTACTCAAGAAGAGGGGCAAAACTTTTAGGGTTCTATAGAAATGGACTAAGAACTTATACTCTCTAGATGCTTCTAGTATCCAAGATCTAGTTTGGATTAGGTTGACAAGACTCCCACTTGAGTTTTTGATCGAGGATATGTTTTAGGGTATTGCTAATGCTTTAAATGAGCCCCTTTCTATGGATCTCATTACAGTCTCAAGGAGAAGAATAAATTATGCTAGAATCTATGTTGGGGTTTACCAAGGCATGGATAAGCCTGAATCTATTTCCCTTAAATCTAAGTTGGGTGTTTGGAATCAACACATTGAGTATGAATCTATCCCCTTTTCTTTTTTTCATTGTAAAAAATATGGGCATGGCAAAAAATTATCCATCATTGAAGGGGGCTCCTAAAAAGGTCAAGAAATTCTAGGTGAGAAAAGAACTAAATGATCATACCAAAATCAAGAGTAGAGGTGAGACTTTGGGTGCTAAAGTTTCCCAACCTAGTTTGGGTTTGGAAAAGGAAAAGGAGATGGGTATTAGGGATGAGGTTCAAGAAAATATGTTGAATCCTAGCAGTAAAGATCTTGGAAAGGCCCATGTAAGGGAAGAGAGTATCCCTAAGAAGGGGGATGATAATGGTAGTGGGAAGATCCAAAAGGACCCTACTATTGATGAGAATATTGATGGTATAGTTGATCAGTGCCTGAAAGAACCCTTGGCTCATGATATAGCATTAGATACCAATTTTTTTAGGGGGAAGTTGAGGATTTCTTAACTATTTCACAAGAGGAAGAGGAGACCTAGGAGGAGGAGACTTTTGGTGTTGACTAGATTCCAGTCATTAGGCCATCTAAATCAAAAAAGAAAGGGTGAGCAATCCAAAAAAGGAGATGGAGAATGTCATGATTAAAACTAGGAGTAATAAGAAAGGAGAAATGTTTGGCACATCTATTAGTAAAGACAATAAAAATGGGGATTCTAAATCTAACAAGATTAGGGATTTTTGTCCCTCTTCAATACCTATGGGAAAAAAACTCAAGACTGGAGATGTTGGTTTATCCCCTTCATCTATGGTTAGACCTTCTAATATGTAGAAAAGAATAGTTGAGACTAGTAGAAGTATTGCCGATGGTAGTCAGAGGACTATCCTTGAGTCAAGAAATTTAAATAAAAAATGAAGTTCATTTCATGGAATATCAGAGGATTAGACAATCCTCATAAGCATGACATTTTGAAAAACATGATTAGGGATAACAGACTAGATATTGTTCTTATTCAAGAAACTAAGATGCTGAAGGATAAAGTGGAAGGACTATCAATTTTTAGGGGAGGTAAGATCATTAGAAATGATTCTGAGGGGGCCTTAGGTGGAATGGTGGTTTAGTGGAATAATAAACAAATTCATGGAGAGCTTCTTTCTCAAAATAGAAACATGATGAATATAAGATTTTCTAACTCAAAGGATGGCTTTGCTTTGGTGCTTACTAATGTCTATGCTCAAAATACTAAGTGGGGCAGAAAGGCTCTTTGGGAAGATATCACTAATCAGAGAAAGTTTTTTTGTAGATGACAACTAGATCATTATGGGGGATTTTAATACCCCTTTGAAAGAAGCTAAAAAAATGGAAGGTAGCTAGACTTATCTAGATAATAGATTAGATTTAATGGACTTTATAGACAATCATCTTCTACATGATCTAGACTTGCATAGGATTGAGTATACTTGGACTAACAGAAGAAATGGAAAGGACCTAATTTAGGTTAGGTTGGACAGAGCTCTTATAAGTAATGACTAGTTCTTAAGATATAAATGTTCTCTCATTGCTCAAGTTTGTTTGGGTTTGGATCATTATCCTATTTTTCTTGTGGCTAACTTTCTTAATTATCAAAGAAACTTCCCTTTCAGGTTTGAAAAAATGTGGATTCTTTACCTAGACTTCGAGAATCTCATAAAGGAGTGGTTGGATATCACTATAGAGGGTACTGCTATTTCAAAGTTGTTGCTAAGATAAACAATGTTAAGAAAAATATCAAAAAATGGAACAAAGACACTTTTGGAAACATTTTTTAGAATAAGAAGAAGATTTTGGAGGAGCTTAAAGATATTCATGATAGGATCTAGATTGATGGATATGGGATTGTTTATAGGGAGGAAGAAAGTGTTAAATTAGTCGAGATTCATGATATCATCACTAAGGAGGAGATGTACTGGAGGTATCATTCTAGAAAAACCTTTTTAAAGGAAGGGGATCAAAATACTAAGTTTTTCATATGACCACTTTGAAGCATAAGATGACTAATAGAATTTCTAGACTCAACATAGAAGAAGGTACTACTGAGGATGAGGAGACTATTAAAAGGGTAGTGGTGGAATTTTTTAGTAACCAGCACTAGCGTGACCCCAATTTGGATGTGGCTAAGGAGAATCTGTTTCTTGATTGCATTCCAAATTGTATCACTAAAGATCAAAATAAATTTCTTAATTCCATTCCTTCTAATGATGAGATCTCTAAGGTAACTTTCTCATTTGATGAAGATAAATTCCTTGGGCTAGATGGGTTTCCTTTTTTGTTCTTTAATAAGTATTGGAATACCATTGGTAGTGATGTTTGTAATGGGGTCAAGGAGTTCTTTGGTTCTAGGAAAATTCTAAAAGAATTGAATGGAACCTTCATTGCTCTTATTCCTAAGAAGCTGAGAGCAGATACTATGGATCGGTTCTGACCAATTAGTCTTTGCAATTCTTTTTATAACATTATCTCTAAAGTGTTGACTCTTGGGATTTTGCCTCTTCTCTCAAATGTTATTTCAAGATAGCAAAATGGGTTTGTTCCTAGTAGACAAATTCTGGATTCCATTATTTTAGTTCATGAAAACATTCACTCTCTCATGGTGTCTAAGAAAGAAGGGTTTCTCCTTAAGTTGGACCCTTCCAAAGCTTATGATAGAGTGGATTGGGCTTTTCTTCAACGAGGTCTCGAAGCTTTTGGTTTTAACAAGAAATTTATGGATCTAGTCCTTAGGCTAGTTTCCTTTGCCACTTTTTTACTACTTGTTAATGGCTCTCCTACTTCTTTCTTCAGGGCTTCAAGAGGGTTAAGATAGGTGGATCCTCTCTCACCCATTCTCTTTATTCTTCTTGCTAAATGTTTGGGAAGATTTGTGGAAAAATGGTGAACATGAGGGACTTTATGGGCCTAAATCCATCTTCTAAAGCTTTGATATACTCACATCAACAATTTGTGGATGATTCCATTGCCATGGGAGAGGCTTCAGTTAGAAATACTAGAAACATTAAAAGGGCCTTGGAGGATAATGTGCAAGCTTCGAGACAAGTTATTAATTGAAACAAAAGTGTGATTTATTTTATAAATGTTAATGTTTCTAGGAAAAACAAAATTAAAAAGATTATGGGCTATGAGATTGGTTCCCTGCCTAGCTTTTATTTGGGATTACCTCTTTTTCTGGATCCTCCTAAGAGTTTTTGGAGTTCACTGATTGATAAAATTCACATGAAACTTTTTGGATGGAAAGGCTCCCTCCTTAGTCAGGCTAAGAAGATTATTGTCTTGAAATCCATCTTATGCTTTGAGTGTTTTCAAGATCCCTAGAAAGTTTGCTCAAGCTATTGAAAAAATTTAAAAGCTCTTCTTATGGATTGGTATGGAGAAAAAGAAAATGTTACCTTTGATTTCTTGGGAGAAATTTTGCATGCCTCTCAATAAGGGTGGACTTGGACTGAGAAGAGTAACAAATATGAATGAAATTTTGTTGGCCAAGTTATTATGGAGATGGCATAAGGAGGAAGGAGAATGGAGGAAAATTTTGGATGATAAATATAATAGGGATAACCATAATTTTAATCAATTTCTTAATAATTATTTGGTGCAAGGGGGTTCCATGATATGGAAAAACACTCAGAAATACAAACACATCATCAAGAAAGGGGCTAGATGGAAGGTGGGAAATGGAAGGACTGTTCTTTTTTGGGAAGATATTTGGATCCTAGATCATCTACTTTGTGTTGATCAAAGGTGGAATAGCTATATGGAGCAATGTAAGAATCTTATTGGAACTTTTGTTTTAGATTATTGGGAGGATAATACTTGGCTAGATCTCAAAAGGGTGGATGATAACATGGTTGATCTTAACAAGTTTTTGAATGTTGCCCTTTTAAGTCAAAAGAAGGATGAATTGATATGGAAGTATGATCCTAGTGGGATGTTCTCTATTTCCTTGGTCTATGTCAATTCCTTTGATATTCATCTAGAACACTATTGGGCCAAGGCTTGGGTGAAAGGTAGGACACCTAAAATTAATAATTTCTTCTAGATTCTTTTGCAAGATAAGATCTTGACTATAGATAATTTAGTGAAGAAAGGGTTCAATATCATTAATAGATGTTACCTTTTCAAGAATGATTTTGATTCAGCCAACCATTTAACTTTGCATTTCTCTTACACTAAAAAGATTTGGGATAGGGTGTGTGGTATGATGAACATTGATTGGGTTTTCCTTGCCACCATCCAAATGTTTTTCATTAGTTGTAAGCCTCCTTCTAATAATGTTTTGATCTTAAGATTGTGGGATTTTATTCTCCCATATCTTTTTTGGGGTATATGGAAGGAGCATAATGATAGGGTGTTTAGAGGTGTTGAATCTAACTTTGATCAAGTTTTCTATAAGATTAAGTCTCTAATGACAAAGTATATCAAAGCCAATGGATCACGTCAGCAACCTCATAACAACTAGGAAGAGATAACCTTAGTGGCTTGAGTATGGAATAGAAGGGTCCTAATCCAAAGGACATTTCTAGATGGGATAGCCAACCAGTGGATTGGTATAACATAATCTTTGACGGGGCTTCCAAAGGTAATCCAGGAATTGCTAGTTGTGGCATTGTTATTAGGGATGCTTATGGAGAGAAAGTGGGATGTATGGCTATTCCTATTAGTAGCGAAACCAATCATGTCTCTAAAGCTAGTGGTGCCCTACATGGTCTCATTTATGCCAAGAGTTTGAATTTGAGGAAGGTTTGGGTGGAAGGAGATTTTCTTAATATCATTAATTGCCTTAATAAAATCACTAAGCCTTCGTGGACTATTAGTAATATTATTCTTCAGGCCATTAATACTATCAATTCTTTTGAAATATGTGTTGTTACCCATAACATTAGGGAAGAAAATCAAGTTGTTGACAAGGAAGCTAATGTGGCTTGCATGAGAGAGAAAAAGGTTATATGGAATAACAACGATTTTTTACTTGTTGAAGGATACTTGCTTATCAATTATGATAAAATGGGTAGTAGGCAAAGATGTTACACTAATGATGATCATGTCAGAAATTAGCATTTATATTTTGAAAACATTTTGGAAGTGGTGGGTTATGATTTCTAGAATGGAACACTTTATGCCACATGGATTGTGGGTTTTAATTACTAATTTTCCTTTCAATTGTGATATCGACTTGGGTGATTACCTGCATAGGGTCTTTCTGAGAGATCAATTTATCAACATTGGATAGAAGAATATGGGAGTGAAGTAGAAGATAAATGAACCAACTAGCTACGAGGAGTGGAAGAAGAAAAAGGAGGTGTGGGAAATTTTGAAGTGTGGTAATTTCACCAATTTTATGGTAAAGCTCAAAGGGAATAACCCTATTATCACTCAGCAATTCATCAAGACTTGGAGGGATGGTTCTATCCTTGTTGGAAACCAAACAATGGAGGTGTTGGAAGAGATTATTGCAAAAGCCATGAGGCTAGATATGGAGGGCATCAATTTCTACCATGATAGGAAGCTTTCAGACATGGTGATTGATGAATTTGTGGATTCTGTTAAAGAACATAATCAATTGGCAAAAATCAGTAACTCTTACTTTAACCCTACCTCTATATCATAGCCTTAGAGATTTTTGATGTTTTTGATTATAGAAGACCTTACTTTGGATGGTTGTTTCACAAAGCTTTATGGTTATCATTTTATGTTAGCTAACCATTTTAGTCAAGATATAAAGATCAATTTTCCCTTCTATCTTAGATAGTCATTGAGTAATTCCATCCAAGAAATTCAAAATGACCAAGATGGTGAAAATGTATGTCATGAGGGTTTAATGGTACTCATAATGAATTTATTGAAATAAAAAAGGTGGTCAAACCCAGGCATAGTTTGAAGGTGATTGAGTATGATATGAAGGGCAATGTCTTGGAGAAAGGCTATGATATGGACACTAAGGATGAAGTGGAGGGGGGGAATATAAGTATTAAAGGGGGTATTGGGTGCAACTCTCAAAACAAGAATAAGAAAGCTAAGGCGAGTGATTTTGACTGAAGTAATAGGGGCCAAAATGAGGATAGGGTTTTGGTTCCCTCAGATGATGAGTTTCTTATTCATGGAATGGAAAGGAAAAGAAAAATGATGATGGCTCAAGAGGAGGTGGTTGAGAATTTTTTCAAGAATATGGCTCTGGACAAAGAGGATTATGGTGGGGAGGAACAACCTCCTAATCATAACAAGGATGATGGGGAGATGGGTTTTATAGAAGGGCTTATGGGTAATCCTAAGACAATTCTGAATGAAGTTGGGAACCTAAAACAACAATTGTAGATTATTTTTAAGGAATTTGAGCAACTTAACAAGATGGCTAGAGGGGAAAGCACTTTGGGTCAACATATTGACCAGCTTTCAAAAGTAATAGGTAATGTTGAATAGGTAAAAAATATAATGAAAAAGGTCCCAATGGTTGAAGCTAAAAATAGGGTTTTGGAGAAGGCTAATAGTGATACTTAGAAGAGGATGGATAACCTAGAAGCTAGAATTGGTAATATTGAAAAGATGATTAAGAAGATGGCTGATCATAATAGCAATATTTCAAAGATAGTAGTGGATAATTTTAGCAGTCTTTTAAAAAAGTTTGAGTAGGATAAAGGGCATGATTCCCCTACTATGATCGAGAACCAGGGACCAAGTAAGTGCACATGGGATCATTCCAAGAAGGGTGGGGATGCAAACAAGATGGAGGAAATGAAGGCTACTAAAGAGAACATGTACATTCTGGTAGATCATGTTGTTGACCTACTGAAGACTATGCAGTTGTCTAGGTGCTAGTTTTTTGTTGTTCTTTTGCTATTTTTTGAGCTTTACTTATGGTTGGCCTCCTGATTATATTTTTGTCTCTGATCTCTATGAATCCTATTATTTTGTGAACTTTTTTGTTAGACTTTATGTGTTTCATTTAAGACTTATATGTTGCTAGTTCTTATGTTTCACTTTTAAGACTTCTTGATACTTTATTAAAGGTTTTGGGTCCTTAAAAACCTATTTTTACTTAATAAAAACTTTCAAGGTTTGGTTAACACTTCTCTTAAGGGTGTGCAATACTTTACAAGTATCATATGATACTTCTTTAATGAGGGTGTGATATTGGAAAGTATTGCATGACATTTCTCTAAGAGGCATGTCACACAAGCAAGGAATGCATGACAAAACTTTAATTGGCACTTTATTGTATCACCCCATGCTGACACATGGTTGCCCAGGAAATGCAAGCAAAACACTTAACAAAAGCTTAAAACTAAGTTTGAAACCTCCACATTGAGGAGTACTAGATCCACAATCAAGGCATGAACATGAACACACTACTAAAATATGTAAACTATATCTAACCATCTAAACAAGAAATGAAGAGAAAGTATAGAAGGAAACATCATAGTGTACTAAAGCAACATCACAATAATAGAAATAACATTACAATGTATAGTACAACCAAACTAAGTACATGGTTCCTCCCAACCATAATGGCATCATAAGACCATTGTGGGCCCTAGCAATCCCCTGTGCATAACATCCCAAGCTACCAATAAAATCATCAATACTATCATATAATGATGTCACTACTAAAACATTCTACAACATAAGCATACAGAAATCTAACATGCTAAAAATAAAGCATAAGATGTCCTAAAAAACTAGATAACATCATCTATTCCATGCTAAACATCATAATAAGGAAATCCAGCAATAACTAACATCATCTACACATGATATACAAGCATACCAATGAAAGCATCCAACAATAGCTACACTAGAACAATAGACCATCTCTGTACACCAATCCCCAACAATGGTATAGGTAGCTATGCCTCACAACCATGTAGCACCTGTAGGTTAACACCCACTATGCGGATGGAGATAATGATCCAACCATAAACACACACACAAGAAAACATCCATGGCTAACACACACACCAAATGGTATGATGACTAAAACCAAGACATAAACAATGCATAACTATAGGTCTTCATTAGACACTCAATGGGCTACTAAGTAGGAGCTCACATCATGGAGAGTTGCTTCACATTGACAAGCCTAAGCTCAGATCTGTGTACACTCAACTTCCAAATGGAAGGATCTCACACTAAAGCATTATTTTATTATCTTAAATTTTATTACCACCTAGTATTTATTTAGTTGTCACTTATTTAAAACTTCCTCTGCCAACCCATCTAGCATCATGACACCAAGCTACGAGATAGAAGCCCCCTCCATATGCTGCCCTACCCTACCCATGCTCATCCAATGATGAGTGCTTGTAGGCATCCAAATTCCCAACCCAACCCTAATGATCTTATTTTTGGAAGTACCATAGAATATCAAAACTTGTATGTCACTCGATAGATGTACGTGTGTGGTGCACTACCATCATAAAGATTATAACACAAGGATTGGATGAGAACAGAAGTAAAAAGTCACTCAACCAAAAATAGAATCATAATAATGGATGTGGCATGCATCTGAATACAATATAAAAGTTCAATAGTGGTCTAACTAACATCCAAACATATCGTCTAGGTCCATAATCCACATCATGCTAAGAAAACACAAGAAAATAGGGTAGCACGCAAAATGAGGTAAAAACCCCAAATTTTGGATAACTTCAAAATCAAAATCCATTTGGTCCTTGGTACAAAAACTCCAAAAATCTAATAATAATTGAGTTTAGAGACCATATGAATAAATGACTAGCATAACAGTGCAAAACCTCAAACCCCCATCATAAAAAACAAGGAAAATATTCATACCTGACCAACTAGATAGAACCAACAAATAGAAATGGGGAGAACACTAGTTTTCATCCTCCTAACAAATGGCTACCAAAAATAGAAGTTGAAATGCAGCAAAAATGACAAAACAAGAAAGCCCTACCTAACAAAAAAGGGGCAGAATCTAAAACCCACACAATAAAATAAATAACTTCTCGATACTACCAAAAATCATGGCAAAGCAAGCTCTCCCTGAGCTAGATCCAACGAGACTAAACTCACAAAAATTCCATCTTCACAACTCCCAAAATAAATAAAAAATCAAATCCTTCAGAGGAAGATTTTACAAGATCTCTCCAAATTTCTATTTTCAAAAAGTGAAGTGAATAATAAAACCCCTTTTTCAATACTTATTCACTTTTTGAGTGAATGGTCAATTAAGGAAAATAGCCTATTAGAGTAAATAGATTCCAAATTAACCCAAAAAAAAATAGGTTATTCCTCATAATAGGAATTCACCTAGGGCAAAGCTACTAGAAATTAAATTCGAGAAGATTTAAAACCTAAAAACCCAAAATCACATAAAATCACTAAACAATTTTCACAACAATGTGAACCTCTAAATGCATAGACATGCTTACTAGTTTAATTATATAATGGAGATGACTTCATATCTAATAATCACCAAAAGGTTTTAATTTAAATCGTTAAAATAAGGATGCATCAACCATACAGGGCCAACATTGGTAAAATATGAATAGTTGAATCACTAACTCCATGTGCCACTGCTAGGGATATAAATCTTGCATACTAAAACACATGATCAAGTGCAATTGCATATAATACATAGTTGAAGAAATGAATGCATTAAATAACTAATTTAACCATTTATTCAATTATATCTAAAGAATCCATTTACATCACTCACATTCACTGAAAGCATAAAGATACAAGAATGAAGTAAATAACCATAGCATAAAATCCATCACATAACAAAGTAAGAAAGTAGGTCCAAATACTAGATAATCAAATACAATCATAACTCTACTGACATCTCAAAGTGGCACCAAAATGCCAATATGATAAACTAAACAACATAGCAGTAAAGCATTTATGATACTGAAACAAGGTATAACATCCGACCCTCAGGTTATCCTCAAAGTACATATAACAAGAGTATCAAGTATCTCTCAAATCAAAATAGACAAGGTACAGACTGCAAACATGAGAGACATTATTGAACATAAGACTATGGATTGTACTACAAGAAGAATGATAAGTTTGAACTAAAGGTATTCACTGATTCAAATTGAGCAAGAAACTATGATGATAGAAAAAGCACAACTAGAGGTGCATTCTTTCTAGGAAATAGACTAATTTCATGGAAAAGCAAGAAATAGAATTGTATTTCCCAATCAATAGCTAAAGCTAAGTATGTGGCAACTATTGTTAATTGTTCAAATATGACACAAGGAAGGCTAAAATAACTACAACCAAAGGCTCACCCAGCTTTCCAAACCACCCTGCAAGAGTTAACACAATGGAAGAAAACACAAAGAATAGCACCCAAAGGAGGAAGAAGAGTGAAATAATTTTATTGATTCATAAAAATATCTTCATCTGTGCCCAGTTGTAAGGCCTTCTGGGTTACAACCAAATACAAATACATTCACATTCAAAGATCCCACTGTAAATTTGCACTTTCTAGTTCTTCTCTGCTATCTCTTCTAATGGAGACACAACCAAAGACCAGAACAAACACACAAGAAAAGGGAAATATTATTATCAATGAAAAATGCCCTATGGGCTTAATACAATATGATTCTAGATAAAGAAATCCTCCACATAGTACCTTCTCTCTAGCTCCACTAAGAATTGCCTTTATAATGCTAGAAATGTTCTTAAATAGACCCCAATTCATTTAGGGTTAGGAATACATTCTAGAATATGCCAATTGGAATCCACTAAGAAAATAGAATGTTCTAAAAGTCACGTTAGAAGTTGATGTACAATTAGAAGAATCCATAAATGGTAGTCCAACTTCCGAGAGGCATAACTTTTGAATGAGGATTTTGATTGATGAATCATTTACATTTCTGGAAAGCTCTCAAAGTTCTCTATAGTCATATGGACCAACTTTGATTGTACCCCATTTTTTTTCCTCGTATGAGGCCATTTACTGCCCCATATCTAGCTTTGAAGTGCTCTTAGGAGGTCTCCGAGAAAATTAAAACTACAATAACTTTCTAACCATAAAGCCTTTTGATCTGATTCTTTTTTTGGAGTATTTTAAATTAAAAGTTTAATCATCCCTCAAAATTACACCCTCTAACTCATCATAATTTTATCTCTATTACAAAATAACCCATTTTTTGCATTTACACATATCCCAAGGTGCTTAAAAACTCTAACCCAACAAACTAAAAGTGAAACTATGAGAGTTGGAACCTTTGTTTGATCCAAATGGATATCCAAAAATAAAACACATTAAATAGAAACTATCTCTAAGTATATTTTTGGGTGATACAGGATTGCCCTTACACCACTGGATACTCCTGCATCAGACACCTAGGATAGATTGAAAAGTGACCCTATCACTTTATGGTAGAGGAAAACCCAAATGGGCAACCTCCACTGCTGATATCCAAGTTGTGTCCTCTATTGGTCATCCTTTCCACTTCACTAAGTACTCTTCATACTGCCTATTTTTGGTACTCCTACCCACATGACTATCCAAAATCTCTTTTGTCTCCTCCTTCCTAGAAGTAGGAATTGGACATGGCTCTAGCATCAACCCCTCATCTACACCATCATCATAATATTCTATTAAGTTTGAAATGTTGAAGATAGGAGAAATGTGAATCCCATCTGGCAACTCACCTCATATACATTTCCTGAATCATGCTTCTTCAAAATTTTATAGTGGCCAAATTTCTTCATCTTCAGCTTGTTGTAGGTACCCACTAGAAACCATTCCTTTTGTAAGTGTGCCATAACCAAATCCCCTACTTAGAACTCCTTATGTTTCCTCCTTTGATCTACCCTAGCTTTATACTAATGATTCATCTTGGTGATGTGTGCATGGACCTCCTCATGTAGCCTCTTGATATGTTTAGCAAATTCTTCTACCTCAGCATTTGTCCTATCCTCTTGCTCCATTTTCCTTAGTTCTTGTGTAGTCTTTGGGATATTTCCATACACAATTTGGAATGGTGATCTACCATTACTCCTATTTATAGAATTATTGTAAGTAAATCATGCTTGTGGAAAAATCAAATCCCATCCCTTGGGCTTATCTCCCACTAAACACCTCAGCAAATTGCCCAGACTTCTATTTACCACTTCCATTTGTCCGTCAGACTATGGATGATGTGTAGAACTGAATCTCAATTCTATCCTCAACTTCTTCCATAAAGTCCTCCAAAAATACCCCATAAATTTAGTATCTCTATCAAAAACAATACTCTTTGGGAGACCATGTACTCTAACCATCTCTCTAAAAAACAAATCTGCAATATGTATAGCATCATGAGTCTTGTGGCAATCGATGAAATGTGCCATCTTGGAGAACACCACAAATACTGAGTCATTACCCCTTTGCATTCTCAGTAATCAAAGAACAAAATCCATATTTATGTCCTCCCAAGGCTTTGATGGAATAGGCAATGGCTGATAAAGTCCAGTATTGTGACTAAATCCTTTGGCTACTTGACATACTTGACAACTCTACACAAATTTATTCACATCTTGTGACATTTGAGACCAAAAATAATGTTTTCTTAGAATAGTAATGGTCTTATCTTGACCAAAGTGTCTTGCCATTCCACCACTGTGTTTCTCTTTGATCAAGTTTTCCCTCATGAAACTCCTTGGAATGCATAATTGACTACCCTTAAACAACATACCATACTGAATCAAATTATTTAGCCACCTAGTTTTGTCTATAGTAATAGGTTCTTTACAAGCCTTCCATGCTTCAGAAAAATCAAGATCCTTCAGGTATAATTTCTTGAGTTCATCAAACCCAACCACTTCAACCTACATTATTGTAAGCAACAATTGTCTCCTACTCAATGCATCTGCAACCCTATTAGATCTTCCACTTCTATGTTTCAACACAAATGTATAGCTTTGCATGAACTCTACCCACTTCATATGTCTCTGGTTCAATTTACCTTGGCTATTTAGGTATTATAATGCCTAGTGATCAGTATACAAGAAAAATTCTTTTGGCAATAAATAATGCCTCCATTTCATTAAAGCCTGAACGATTGCATAGAACTCCTGATCATAAATAGAATGATTATTTGCATCATTCAATTTTTTGATAAAATATGCAATAGGCTTACCTTCTTGGCTCAATACAGCCCCAATAGCAATGCCACTAGCATCACAATCTACCTGGAACACTTCACTGAAATTAGGAAGTGCCAACATAGGTTGTTCTGTCACCTTCTTCTTCAACAATTCAAAACTCCTTGCAACTATTATATTCCACTTGAACTCTTTCCTATCCCCCCTTATTGTTTTAGTTAGGTGTGTACATATGCCACTAAAAATTTTTATGAACTTCCTATAAAAACTAACTAGACCATGAAATGATCTCACCTCAGTAGCAGAACTTGAAGTAGGCCATTCCAAGATGGCCTTTACCTTCTCTAGATCCATTTTGAGACCTTTAGATGATACAACAAACCCCAAGTAAACTAACTCTTTTTTTACAAAGCTACATTTCTTCAAATTAATCAAAATTTTATCTTCCCTCAAACTTTTAGGGACACTATGAATGTGCAATAAATGTTCATCTAAAGTCTTACTAAAAATTAAAATATCACTCAAATAGACAATAATTATTTTTTTCCCAAGAATTCCTTCAGTACCTCATTCATAACCCACAGTGTGTGACTAATGACTCATATAGACCCTCCTTGGTCTTGAATGTAGTCTTCCACTCATCTCCCTCTTGTATCTATATCTAGTGATAGCCACTCTTGAGATCTATCTTTGTGAAGTACTGAGCTCCATTCAAGCAGTCCATAAGATCATCCATTCTTGGCAAAGGAAATTGATAATTGATGGTTATTCTATTTATAGCTCAAGATTTCGTGCATATTCTCCACTCCCCATCCTTCTTTGGTGCCAATAATACAGGTATTGCACATGGACTTAGGTTCTTTCGAATCAAACCCTTCCTCAATAGCTCCTAAACTTGTCTTTTAGCTCCTTAGTTTTAGTAGGTGTCATCCTATGAGCAGCCTTGTTAGGAAAACTAGCTCCAGGGATTAAATCTATCTAATGACTGATCTGCCTTACTAGTAGCAACCCTTCTAGAACATTATTAGAGATGACATCTCCACACTCACTTAACAGGCCTAAAATTTCAAGTGGAATTTCATAACTACCTTCCTTATCTCTTCCAAGAATCAAAGCATAACACATATGATGATGTTTCATACCATCCAAAAAAATTCTTCCATCAACAAGACATATCCTAGCAATACTACATACCTTTTCACCTTCTTTTATCAATGGCTTCAATTTGTGGCAAACTCCATCCTTTGTTAGAGAGTATGTATTTACATGACCATAATGTAAAGTATGTCTATCAAATTACCATGGTCTTCCCAACAATAAATGGCAGACATCCATTGGAATAATTCCACAGAGAACTTCATCATGGAAACTCCCAATCTTGAACTTCACCAAACACTGTTCACTGACCAAGACCTTATGATCATCCTTCAACCAAGAAATTTGATAGGTTTGGGGGTGTTTCTCCCTCTTGAGCTTTAACTTAGAGACCATCTCCTCAGACACCAAGTTGTCAATGCTATCACCATCAACAATCACATCACAACAATTATCCTTGCACTTACACCTGGTACGAGACAAACTCTTCCTTTGTCAAGGTTCAATCTCACCAATTAGTAAGGCCCTTTCATTTATAATAACCTCTCCTCTTTCTACATCTTTAGAATGTAATGATTGTGCATCCTCATCCACATGAGCAACCCTTGCTTGACCATTAGCTCTCCTATCTATCCTTCCTTGTCATTGAGGGCATTCAAATGCACAATGACCTTCTTCATTGCAATAAAAATAGGTACCACAAAAGCCTCCTCTTCCTGAACCTTTTCCAGTTCCTCTACCTCTTCCTCTTTGATCTCCAAAATGCTAGTCATTCTAACTAGACTTAACTCCTCCCAAATGCTAGGTCATAACCCACTAAGGTAATAGGAAACCTTCTCCTTATTAGCTTTTGCATGCCCTACCCTAATAAGAAGTCGATAAAATTCCTCTGTATATTCTTGGACAAATTTTTTTGCTTGCTTTAACCCTTGCATTTTCTTGAACAAATCAAGCTCGTAATCAATAGGAATGAACTACTTCTTTACTTTGTCCACCATGCAATCGCAGCTTGTGATTTTCTCCTTTCCTCTTCTATTCCTTTCTAGTTGAATCTCTTACCACAAAATTTTTGCATGGCCTTTCATTTTTTCCTTCACAAACTTAACCCTCTCTAGGTCCCTGATATCCTCATACTCAAAATACTCCTCTAGATCATCGATCCAATTGATCAACTCATCTGGGTTTAGAGTTCCCAAAAATATACCCAAATAAACTTTAGGTCTTTTTTGAAGCTTAGAAATGGCCCTAAAAATCCTATCCTCTGCCTAATTTAGGACTTCCTCTTCACCTTCCCCTTCTTGTCCAATATTTTCTTTTTCTTCATTTTCTTCCTCACTTTTGTTGCTTGTGACAACATTCAGTCCTATGTAGATCTCCTCCTGCAATGCTTGAACCTCCCTCTGGAGGGCTCTAACCTCAAGAGTAACAACTCTAGCCCTTCCACCATGTTCCCTTCATGGAGGCATCTTCTTGTGTCAAACCCACAACTGCACAGTCTTAGTGCAAACTGCCTCACATTTGGCATTCTGTCTACACACTCAAGAAAACCTACTCTGATAACACTTGATGGAGACACAACTAAAGACCAAAATGAACACACAAGAAAAGGAAAATATTATGATCAATGAAAAATTCCCTATAGGCCTACAATAGTATGATTCTAGAGAAAGAAATCCTCCACACAGTACCTTCTCTCTAACTCCACTAAGAATTATCTTTATAATGCTAGAAATGTTCTTAAATAGACCCTAATTCATTTAGGGTTAGGATAAATTCTAGAATATGCTAGTTGGAATCCACTACCAAAATAGAAGGTTCCAGAAGTCACATTAGAAGTCGGTATAAAATTAAAAGAATTCAAAAATGGTAGTCCAAGTTTTGGGAGGCATAACTTTTGAGCTGGGACTCTGATTGACAAACTGTTTACATTTCTAGAAAGTTCTTGAAGTGCTCTACAACCCTATAGACTAGGTTTTCTCATCCACCATTTTTTGGCTTTGTACAAGGCCATTTAGTGCTTCATATCTAGCTTTGAAGCACTCTTAGGAGGTCTTTAGGAAAATTAAAATTGTAATAAGTTTCTAACCATAAAGCCTTTTGATCTAATTTTTTTTCTAGAGTGTTTTAAATTACAACTATACTCATCCCTCAAAATTAAACCCTCTAACTCATCATAATTTTTGTTCTATTAAAAAATAACCCATTTTCTACATTTACATGTATCCTAAGGTTCTTAAAAACTCTAACCCAAAAAACTAATAGTGGAACTATGAGAGTTGAAACCTCTATTTGACCCAAATGGGTATCCAAAAAAAAAAACACATTAAATAGAAACTATATCTAAGCATATTTTTGGGTGATATAGGATTGCCCTTACACCATTGGATGTTCCTACATCATCTTCCGAAGACTACTCTAACTTTGAGCCTAAACACTATATATATACTTTCCAAAATGAGTTACTAATCATTCTAGAACATTACATAAGAGGAATTTTAACCCAACAATAGTCTGGACACATCCCAAGAAAAGATCTTAACATAAATATCATGGTCAAAATAAATCCTGCAAGTTGACTCATAGAAATCATGTCCAAATGTTGACGCTTGGCATAAATAGGAAAAATCAGCATGTAAAGGGTCACTCCGCACACACTAGGTAACTTGACACATGAAAAAACACTCGGTCAACACTAGATTACTATAGTAACTCAGTGCCAACTACGTGCTATAGTAACTCGACACCAACTAAGTACTATAGTAACTTGGCACCAACTGAGTGCTATAGTAACTCAACATCAACTAAATCCTACAGTAACTCGACACCAACTAAGTGCTATAGTAACTTGGAACCAACTTGTAGAATGAACAATAATGAGTAGGATAACAAGGCAACCCAAGATGCTCCTACAGTAGACAATTGGGGTTGAAAGAAATGATTCTCCTGAATCATTAAGATGTTACAATCTCAATTGAATCCAACTCAGATTGAGAAATCCATGAAGCATCTTCAATAGGCATGTTCTTCCACCTCACCAATATTCATAGTAATCTTTTCCTCTTGTGCTCTTACCAATTCTTTGATCCAATATTTGTTCAACTTCTTCTATCTACTTCTTAGGATAATCTTTTGATACAACAACTTCATCATTTGACTCATGATACTTATACAAATCAGCAATATTGAATATAGGAGATATATCCATGTCATCAGGTAACTCAACTTCATAAGCATTACCACTGTCAAACTTCTTCAAGATCTTATAATGTCCAAATTTCTTCATCTTCAGCTTAATATATGTTCCAATTGGGAATCTTCTTTTCTTTAGATGAACCATCACTTCATCAACCACTCTAAAATCATAGAGTCTTCTAGATTGATCATCATTCTCCTTATACTTCTATTTACTTTTTTCCAACCTCAACTTCACTTTCTCATGCAAAGACTCCATAAAATCAGCAAATTCTTCTCTTGCACTCCTTCTCTTTTCTTCACTAGAAACATCTCTCAAATTTGATACTCCTCTAGGCTTCATTATAGTAATAATCTCAAAAGGTGTTTTCCTTATACTCCTATTCATAGTATTATTATATGCAAATTCAGCTTGTGCCAATACCATCTCCCAACTACTTGGCTTATTCCCAACTAAACATCTCAGCAAATTACCTAAGTTTTTATTCACAACCCCCATTTGTCCATCTATTTGTGGATGGAATGTAAAACTAAACTTTAATTCAGTACCCATTTTCATCCACAAAGTCTTCTAAAAAGAACCAACAAACTTTCTATCTCTATTTGAAATAATATTTCTTGGTAAGCCATGCAATCTCACAATCTCTTTAAAGAAAAGTTCAGCAATATGCTCTACATCTGATGTCTTCTTACATGGTATGTAATGAGCCATCTTAGAAAAATTTGTCCACTACAACAAATATTGAATCATACCCCTTCACTATCTTAGGTAATCCAAGAAGAAAATCTATACTGATGTCACTCCAAAGTTTCTCAAGAATAGTAATACGTGTATACAAACCAGTATTTTGACTTACTCCTTTTACAATTTGACAAACTCCACAACTCTTTACAAATTTCTGGACATCCTTACACATTTGTGGCCAATAATATTTCTCTTTTAGCAAACTACATGTCTTATCAATTCCAAAATCTCCAACCAATCCACCACTATGTTTTTCGTTAATCAAATTCAACCTCATAGAACTTCTAGGAATACACAGCTAAATGCCTTTGAATAATATACATTCCTAAATGAAATACTCATCATACTTACTTATGTGATCTATCAGATTTGGTGCTCTACACTCTCTCCATGCCTCAGAAAAATTAGGATCAACATCATAAAAATCTTTCATTTCATTGAAACCAAGAACTTCAACCTTCATTTCAGTCAAAAAATAATGTCTTCTACTCAATGCATCAGCAACTCTATTAGTAACTCCACTCTTATGTTTAATCACAAATGTGAAACTTTGCAAGTACTCAACCCACTTCATATGTCTCTGATTCAATTTATGTTGACTTCCCAAGTACTGTAAAGCTTTATGATCATTATACAACACAAACTCCTTAGCAATCAAATAATGTCTCCACTTCTTCAAGGCTTGATTAATAGCATACAACCCTTGATCATACACAAAATACTTCCTATTGGCATCATTCAAATTTTCACTAAATAAAGAAATGGGTTTACCTTCTTGACTTAATATAGTTCCTATTGCATTACCACTTACATCACATTCAACTTGAAATACTTTGTTGAAATCAGGAAAAGCCAATACAGGTAATTTAGCAACCTTTTGTTTCAAAGTCTCAAAACTCTTATCAGCTCCATGTGTCCACTTGAATTCCTTTTTATCTCCCCTCATTGTCTCAGTCATAGCATTACAAATAGCACTCAAATTCTTTATAAACTTTCTATAAAAGCTAGCCAAACCATGAAATGATCTTACCTCACCCACATTCTTAGGTGTAGGCCATTCCAAAATTGCTTGAATCTTCTCAAGATCCATCTTTAATCCATCAGCTGAAATCACAAATCCCAAATAAACAATCTTCTCTTGCATAAAAGAAAAATTTTTGATGCAAGAGTATTCAGTGGTGTAAGGACAATCTTGTATCACCCAAAAATATTATTATAGATTGTTTTTGTTTAATGTGGTTTCATTTCTAGATACCCATTTGGGTTAAATAAAGGTTCTAACTCTCGTAGTTCCACTATTAGTTCCCTGGGTTAGAGTTTTTGAGCACCTTGGCATATGTGTCAAAGTAGAAAATGAGCTATTTTTTAATTGATAAAAAAATTATTATGAGTTAGAGGGTACAAGTTAGAGGGATTATTATACTTTTAATTTAGAGTGCTCTAGAAAAGGAATCGGGTCAAAAGGCTTTACAGTTAGAACGTTATTGTTGTTCTGAATTTCTTAGAGACATTTAAGAGTGCTTCAAAGTCAAATTTGAGGCACTAAATGGCCTTGCATATGTTCAAAAAATGGGGGACGAGTAAATAGGTCTATAGAGAACTTCAAGAGGTTTTCAAAAATGTAAACAGTTCGTCAATCAGAGTCCCAGTTTGAAAGTTATGGCTACTAGAATTTGTGCTACCATTTCTGGATTCTTCTAATTTTGCACCAACTTCTAACGTGACTTCTGGAACCTTCTATTTTGGTGGTGGATGCCAAATGGCATATTCTAGAATTTATTCCTAACCCTAAACCCTTTGGGTTCTATTTAAGATCATTTTTGGCATTGTAAAGGGCAGTTCTCAGTGGAGTTTTTGAGAAGGTACTATGAGGAGGATTTTTTCTCCAAAATCATACTATCATAAACCCATAGGGAATGTCTTTGGATCTATTTCTTTGTACTAAATTTAGTAGCATATTTTCATTATTCATAATATTTCCCTTTTCTTTTTGTGTTCATTCTGGTCTTGGGCTATGTCCCCATCAAGTGGTATCAGAGTAGGTTTTTTTTTAGTGTGTAGACAGAGTGCTGACTATGAGGTAGTTTACACCAAGACTATGTGGTTGTGAGTTTGAGACAAAAAGATGCCTCCATAAAGGGAATGTGGTGGAAGGGTCAAATTTGTTACTCCTAAGGTTAGAGCCCTCCAGAGGAAAGTTTAAGCATTGCAAGAGGAGATCTGCAAAAGCAAGGAAGAAAATGAAGAAAAAGAAAATATTGGATAGGAAGAGGAAGGCAATGGGGAAGTCCTAAATTAGGTAAAGGAGAGCCTTTTTAGGGCCATTTCTAAGCTTGGAAAAAGACCTAAAATTGATGTGGGTATATTTTTGGAAAATCTAAACCGAGATGAGTTGATCAACTGGATCAAAGAACTAGAGGAGTATTTTGAGTATGAGGATATCAGAGACACGGAGAGGGTTAAGTTTGTGAAGGCTAAAATGAAAGGCCATGCGAAAATTTGGTGGCAAGAGATTCAGTTGGAAAGAAATAAAAGAGGAAAGGAGAAAATCACAAGATGGGATTGCATGGTAGACAAACTAAAGAAACAGTTCATTCCTATTGATTACAAGCTTGATTTGTTTAAGAAATGCAAAGGTTAAAGTGAGCAGAAAAATCTATCCAAGAATGTATAGTGGAATTTTACCAACTTCTTATTAGGGTAGGGAATGCAGAAGTAAATAAGGAGAAGGTTGTCCATTACCTCGGTGGGTTACGACCTAGCATTCAGGAGGACTTAAGTCTAGTTAGAATGACCAGCATCAAAGATGCATATCAATTTGCCTTGCAAATTGAAGAGAAGCTAAAAAAAAGGTTTAAAGGAAGGAAAAGAGGGTGTGGTCAAGGAGGAAGGGGTGGTAGTAGGTCATTTGGAGGTAAGAATGATACCTAAAAGAAAAATGAAGATGTGGGTACTAGCAGGAACTAGAGGAATGAGGGTTTCAACCACTCCCATGATCAAAACTTTGGAGAATAGAGAGGAAGAGGCAAAGGATGTGGACAAGGTTTAGGAAGAGGAGTCTTCCATGGTACTTGTTTTTATTTCAATGAAGAAGGTCATCGTACCTTTGAATGCCCACAATGACAAGGAAGGACAGATAGGAGAACTGATGGTCAAGCAAGGGTTGCTCATGTGGAAGAGGATGGATAGTCATCATATTCAAAGGATGTAGAAAGAGGAGAGGTTCTAGTAAATGAAAGGGTCTTTCTAAGTGGTGAGACTAAACCTAGGCAAAGGAGGAGTTTTTTTCATACCAGGTGCAAGTGCAAAGATAAATTTTGTGATGTGATTATTGATGGTGGCAGCATTAACAACTTGGTATCAGAGGAGATGGTCTCTAAGCTAAAGCTCAAGAAGGAGAAACACCCCCAACCCTATCAGATTGCTTGGGTGAAGGATGATCATAAGGTTCTAGTTAGTCAACAATATTTGGTGAAGTTCAAGATTGGGATTTACCATGATGAAGTTCTCTGTGACATTACTCCAATAGATGTCTACCATTTATTGTTGGGAAGACCATGGCAATTTGATAGGCATGTTGTACATGATGGTCATGCAAATACATACTCTCTAAAAAAGGTTGGAGTTTTCCACAACCTAAAGTCCATGATAAGGGAAGGTAAAAAGGTATGAAATAGTGCTAGGATATGTCTTGTTGATGGAAGAAAATTTTTGGATGGTATGAAATATTAGTGTATGTGTTATGCTTGGATTCCTAGAAAAGATAAGGAAGGTAGTAGTGAAATTTCACCTGAAGTTTTAGGCCTATTAAGTGAGTATGGAGATGTCATCTCTAATAATTTTCTAGAAGGGCTGCCACCAATAAGAAAAATTAGTCATTAGATAGATTTAATTGCTAGAGCTAGTTTACCTAATAAGGCTACTCATAGGATGACTCCTACTGAAACTAAGGAGCTAAAAAGAAAAGTTCAACAGCTATTGAGGAAGGGTTTGATTCAAGAGAGCATGATTCCATGTGTACTATCTACAGTATTGGAACCAAAGAAGGATGGAGAGTGGAGAATATGCACCGACTCTTGAGCTATAAACCAAATAACCATCAAGTATTAGTTCCTTTTGCCAAGAATGGACAATCTTATGGACTTCTTGAGTGGAGCTCAATACTTCAAAAAGATAGATCTCAAGAGTGGCTATCCCCAAATATGGATATGAGAGGGAGAAGACTGGAAGACTACATTCAAGACCAAGGAGCGTGCTTATGAATGAGGTACTAAAGAAATTTTTGGGAAAATTTGTTATTGTCTATGTGGATGATATTTTAATTTTTAGAAAGACTTTGGATGAACATTTATTACACATTCATAGTGTCCTTGAAAGGTTGAGGGAAGAGAAATTTTTGATTAATCTGAAGAAGAGCAGTTTTGTTAAAAAAGATTATTCTACTGGGGGTTTGTTGTATCATCTGAAGGTCTCAAAATGGATCCAAAGAAGGTAAAAGCCATCTTGGAATGGCCTACCCCAAGGTCTTCTACTGAGGTGAGATCATTTCATGGTTTGGTTAGTTTTTACATGAAGTTCATTAAGAATTTTAGTGGCATATGTGCACCCATGACTAAAATAATAAGGGGGGATAGAAAAGAGTTCAAGTGGACTATAGCAGCTACAAGAAGTTTTTAATTGTTGAAGAAGAAGCTGATAGAACAACCTATGTTGCAACTTCCTAATTTTAGTAAAGTGTTCTAGGTAGATTGTGATGTGAGTGGTAGTGTTATTAGGGCTATATTGAGTCAAGAAGGTAAGCCTATTGCATATTTTAGTGAAAAATTAAATAATGCACAAAAGAATTATTCTATTTATGATTACGAGTTCTATGATATCATTTAGGCCCTAAAGAAATGGAGAAATTATTTATTACCAAAAGAATTTTTCATGTATACTAATCACAAGGCATTGTAGTACCTAAATAGCCAAAGTAAATTAAACCAAAGACATTTGAAGTGGATAGAGTTCATGTATAGCTATACATTTGTGTTGAAACATAGAAGTGGAAGGTTTAATAGGGTTGCAAATGCATTGAGTATGAGACAGTTGTTGTTGGTAGTAATGTAGGTTGAAGTGGTTGGGTTTGACTAACTCAAGAATTTGTACCCTGAGGATCTTGATTTTTCTAAAGCATGGAAGGCTTGTAAAGAACCTATTACTTTAGACAAAACCAGGTGGATAGATTATTTGATTCAGGATGATATGTTGTTCAAGGGTAATCAATTGTTCATTCCAAGGAGTTCCATGAGGGAAAACTTGATCAAAGAGAAACATAAGTGGGGGGATGGCAGGACATTTTGGTCAAGATAAGACCATTTCCATTCTTAAAGAACATTATTTTTTGCCTCAAATGTCATAAGATGTGAAGAAGTTTGTGAAGAGTTTTCAAGTATGTCAAGCAGCCAAAGGATTCAGTCACAATACTGGACTCTATCAGTCATTGCCTCTTCCATCGAAGCCATAGGAGGACATAAGTATGGATTTTGTTCTAGGATTACCAAGGACATAAATGGGTAATGACTCAATATTTGTAGTGGTTGATAGGTTCTCCAAAATTGCACATTTTATTCCATGCCACAAGACTCATGATGTTGTACATATTGCAGATTTGTTTTTTAGAGAAGTGATGAGACTACATGGTCTCCCAAAGGGTATTGTTTCTAACAGAGATACTAAATTTGTGGGGTATTTCTACAGGACTTTGTGGAAGAAGTTGAGGATGAAATTGAAGTTCAGTTCTACACATCATCCACAGACTAATCCACAAATAGAAGTGGTAAAGAGAAGTCGGGGCAATTTGCTGAGGTGTTTAGTGGGAGATAAGCCCAAGGGATGGGATTTGATTCTACTACAAGAAGAAATTTCTTATAATAATTTTGTAAATAGGAGTATTGGTAGATCACCATTCCAAATTTTGTATGGATGTGGCCCAAGGACTAAACCAAAATTGAGAAAGATAGAGCAAGGGGAGAGGACAAGTGTTGAGGCAGAAGAATTTGATGAACATATCAATAGCCTAAATGAAGAGGTCCATGCACACGTTACTAAGATGAATTAGCAATATAAAGCTAGGGCAGATCAAAGGAGGAGACATAAAGAGTTCCAAGTAGATCTAGTTATGGTACACTTACAAAAAGAATAGTTTCTAGTGGGTACTTACAACAAGCTGAAGATGAAAAAATTTGGCCCCTGCAAAATTTTGAAGAAACATGACTCAAGAAATGCATATGAAGTGGAGTTGCCAAATGGGATTCAATTTCTCCTATCTTCAACATTGTAGACTTAACAAAATATCATGATGATGGTGCAGATGAGGGGTTAATGCTAGAGTCATGTCCAATTCCTACTTCTAAGGAGGAGATAAAAGAGATTTTGGATAGTCATGTGGACAGGAGTACTAAAAATAGGCAGTATGAAGAGTACCTAGTGAAGTGGAAAGGACAACCAATAGAAGACTCAACTTGGATATTAGTAGTAGAGGTTTCCCATTTGGGTTTTCCTCTACCATCCATAAAGTGATAGGGTCACTTTTCAATCTACCCTGGGTGTCTGATGCAGGAGCATCTAGTGGTGTGAGGGAAATCCTGTATCATCAAAAAATATGATTAGCGATAGTTTCTATTTAATGTGTTTTCATTTCTAGATACCCATTTGGGTCAAATAAAGGTTCCAACTATCGCAGCTCTATTATTAGTTTCTTGGGTTAGAGATTTTGAGCACCTTAGGATATGTGTCAAAGCAAAAAATGGGTTATTTTGTAATTGAGGAAAAATTATGATGAGTTAGAGGGTGCAAGTTGGAGGGATGATTATACTTGTAATTTAAAGCACTCCAAAAAAAGAATCAAGTCAAAAGGATTTACAGTTAGAAAGTTATTATAGTTTTAAATTTCTTTGAGACCTCCTAAGAGTGCTTCAAAGTTAGATTTTAGGCACTAAACAACCTCATCCCCACCCAAAAAAGGATTTTCAAAAATGTAAATGGTTCTTCAATCAAAGTCTTGGTTCATCAATTTTAGTCTTGGTTTGAAAGTTATGCCTCCCACAAGTTAGGCTACCTTTTTTGGATTCTTCTAATTTTTGCACTGACTTCTAACGTGACTTCTAGAACCTTCTGTTTTGGCGGTGGATGCCAACTGGCATATTCTAGAATGTATTCCTAATCTTAAACCCTTTGGGGTCTATTTAAGAACATTTTTGGCACTATAAAGGATAGTTCTCAGTGGAGTTTGAGAGAAGGTACTGTGAGGAGGATTTTTTCTTCAGAATTATACTACTGTAAACCCATAGGGCATGTCTTTGGGTCTGTTTCTTTATACTAAATGTGATAGCAGATTTTCACTGTTTGTACCAAATAAACAATCACAAACTTACCGAAAAAAAAAATTAGAACTTCATTCATCAACCTCGTGAAAGTACTAGGTGCATTAGCCAAACCAAAAGGCATAACCAACCATTCATACAAACCATCGTTTGTCTTGAAAGTAGTCTTCCATTCGTCACCTTCTCTAATTCTTATCTGATGATAGCCACTCTTCAAATCAATCTTCGTAAAATACTTTACTCTACTCAAACAATCCATTATTTCATCCATCCTTGGCATAAGAAACCTATATTTCACTGTGATTTTGTTAATAGCTCCGGAATTAGTACACATTCTCCATTCTCCATTCTTTTTAGGTGCTAATACAGTAGATACAGCACATGAACTCAAAATTTCTCTGATCAAACCTTTTTGCAACAAATTATGCACTAGTTTATTAAGTTCTTCATTCTTTGTAAGTGTCAATTTATATGGTGGTTTTTTTGGAAAGCTAGCTCTAGGAATCAGATCCATATAATGACTTATACTTCTCATTAGCAGTAAGCTATAAGGAATATCCTTAGCAACAATATCCTTATACTCATTCAGAAATTCTATAATTTCTACTAGTACTTGGTTATCAATATATACTATCACTTGGTCATTACTAGCTTCTTCTACTTGGTCATTACTATCAACACTCGGTCCTCTAGGAACTATGGCAAAATAGACTTGATTCTTCTTCACTTAATTTTCAAATTGTTTCACATTAACTATGCAAACTTTTATTGCAATAAAACTGACCTCATCTAGACTTTCAATCAAAGGCAACAATATTTGTTTCTTCCCATTTACGAGAAGAGTATATTGATTTAATCTTCCATCATGTATAGTATATCTATCATATTGCCAAGGTCTACAAAACAAAATATGACAATAATCCATGGGCATAATATCACACAAAAATTCATCAAAATAATGTCCAATTTTGAACTTCACAAGGCATTTTTCACTTACCAATATCTTATGTTCATCTTTGATCCATGAAACATTATAGGGTTTAGGATACTTCAGCCTCTACAATTACAACTTTGTAACCAGCTATTCTGATCCAAATTTGTATAGCTTTCACTATCAATGATCACTTTGTAGAATTTTCTAGCCATCTTACATCTTGTCTTGAAAAGACTTCTCCTTAAAATAGGTTCCTCATCACTTCCCTTATTACATAAGGTTCTTCTCACCATGAGATTTTCTCTAGCCTTAGGTCCACCTAGTGAACCCTCATCATCTCCTTGAATCATAGCATTTTTTTTACCTTGCCCACTTTCAGAAGCTCTATATTCTTAAGATATATGTCCCTCTTTTCCACATCTAAAACAATTACCATGAAATCCACCTCTACAATAAGAATTACCTCTTCCTTAGTAAGAATTAGTGCCTCCTTGGTAAGAATTACCACTTTTCCATTTAGTCTTTCCTTTGTCATCATTCTTCTACTCAAATTTTCCTTTACCTTGCACAAAACTTTCAGATCTACCACCTTCACCATAAGATCTACCTCTACCTCTCTAGAATCTACAACTTCTACCTCTTTGTCTTTGTTCATGCTTCTTTTCTAAGATCTCCTTAGCTTTCAAGGCATATTGATATGCTTCTTCAACACCCTCCAACTTCAAAAACTTATTTCATCTTGAATTCTAGATCTAAATCCATTTATGTAGCTTGCAATTTTGTCGACATCATCATCTACATGTTCAAATCTGATGTCCAATCTATAGAATTCCTCAGTATACTCTCCCATAGTCATGTCCTTTTGTTTCAAATTTTGCATCTTTCTCAATAGGCTAACATGGTAATCAGCAGGAAGGAATTTGTTCTTTACCTTGCTCACCATCTTTCACCAAGTTTTGATCTTCTCCTTTCCTCTCCTTTGTTTATCAATTTGCAAATATTTCCACCAAAGTGATACATGACCTTTCAACCTAGTGACTGCAATCTTCAACTTTCTATTATCAGGAGTTTTTTTATACTCAAAGAACTTCTTCATATTTGAGATTGAATCTAACAAAGCATTGGTATCCAATTTTCCATCATAAGGAACAACTTCTACAATAGGCTTTGAATTTACCCTAGAGAACACTCACAACAATCTTTCCTCATCTTGATCTTCTTCAAGTTCTAGATTATGGTTTGGTGCTATTACTTCATCACTTACATCATCAAGATGTGCTCCTCTCCTGTGGGCTATCTCTACAGCATCTATTCTAGCTAAAATTTGTCTCAACTGATCCAATATGGCATTATCAACATTTCCTCTACCATGAAAAATCTTTATAAATTAGGTTCTCACAAGATTGTAACCCTCTACAAGTTATAGGTCAAATTTGTAGATCTGCAACCCTACAACCAAATCTAAATTAGGGTTTTACATGATCCAATCTCCATAAGGATGAACCTCAAGCTCTGATACCACCTAAAATAGGGAAGTAGTGAATAACTAGGGCCAAAGGCTCACCCAACTATCCAAACCACCCTACAAGAGTTAACATGATGGAAGCAAACACAAAGAACAATAACCAAAGGAGGAGGAAAAGTGAAATACTTGTATTGATTCATCAAAATATTTTCATACATCCCCAGCTATAAGACCTTCTACGTTATGACCAAATACAAATACATTCACATTCAAAGATCCAATAGAAAATTTGCACTTTCAAGTTCTACTCTGCTATCTCTTCCAAAGACTACTCTAACTCTGAGACTAAACACTTTATATATACTTGGTAAAATGGGTTACAAATTATTCTAGAACATTACATAAGAGGAAGGCCAACCCAACAATGGCCTGGACACATCCCAAGAAAAGATCTTAACATAAATATTTTGATCAAAATAAATCTCGCAAGTCAGTTCATAGAAATCATGTCCAAATGTTAACACTTTGCATAAATAGGAAAACTCAACACATGAAGGGTCACTCAGCATACACTGGGTAACTTAGCACATGAAGGAACACTTAGTCAACACTAGATCATTATAGTAGCCTGGCACCAACTAAGTGCTATAGTAACTCAGCACCAACTTAGTGCTACAGTAACTCGGCACCAACTTAGTGCTATAGTAACTCGGCACCAACTTGCAGAATGAACAAAAATGAGCAGGATAACAAGGCAACCTAGGATGCTCCTGTATTAAAATATCTTATGGATCAAGAAATTGTTGAAAGGAATGAATTAACAAATTATTCATTCTATGCTTATTTATTGTGATAACAATAGTGCTACTAATATATCAAAGAAATCATGTAATGCACACAAAAACAAAGTATATTACTATCAAGTATCATTACTTGAGAGAGCTAGTTCAAGACAAAGAAGTGAAAATTGAGTATGTGAACACTAAAGAGAAAATAGCTAACATATCACTAAAGATTTACCTAAATATGCTCATAAATATCTTAAAGGTAAATTAGGGGTGAATCCCCTAGACAAAGCTACTTAAGCAAAGATGGTGATTTGCATCAAATGTACTGGTCAGACTATCTTACACATTAATGTAGACATTTCTACTTTAGGAGTTTCTTGAGGTGATGGAAATATAAGAGGATTAATTTATAGGGGAGGGGTGAGTTACCAAACAAAAAAAATCCAAAATCCCTTAAGATGTCAATATGATTCAAAACTAAACTCTACTGGAACTGAAATACTATAGAAACTTGCTTAACACTAAGAATTAATATCACTCGAAAAATACTGAAATAGTTGATTCTTAAGATGTAGAGTATGATTAACCTTAATTAAATTAGTTGTAAAATCATAAATAAAATAACATGAACACAAGAGACACCAAGATTTTGTTAGAAATAGATAATACTAAGAGGGGGGTGAATCAGTATTCTACAAACTTTTTCCCACAACTAAATATTGTTAATTACTTTATAACTTGCATATAAAAGTAAATTAATAATTTTAAATAGTAAATATAACCATACAAATAGATAACTCATAACACCATTATTTTTTAACTGGGGAAACTTTGGCCAAGGTAAAACTTTGGTGGGGATGATACCCACTAGATGATTCACTAACAATAGGATTCGGTTAAGGATATTGACCCTTTTAGGATTCTATGTAGTACATGTAGTATCTTGAGTCCTTTTAATAGGACTAAGCAATGTTAGAAACCTCAACCCTTCTAGGAGTTGGTAGATCAATTACAATGTATGCAAGAAGATTCCATTGCCCTAACATGCAATTATATAATTTAGTTCCTTCACAAAATAGATATACATGCAATGCTTGCTTGTACTATAATTCACACTTGTTCTGACCTTTGCATCAGATTTTGCATCACATAAACCTTGTAAATGGTGCTCACAATAGTTCACATGTCACATCTAATCATGCAACTTCCATAGTATTTGTGCATCACATCTATTCATTGTGCAACATGCTTACACACTACTTGCGCAACATGAGATCTTTACTTATACCTTGTGCATTCACAAATTGTTGTTTAGTTAGCTTCCATGTCTTCACGTGTTTGACATAATTTAAAATAATATCCACATAGTTTTCTTAACATGACTTAGTAATTATTTTGTAATCAAAATAATTCCTAAAGTTTTAGAACTCTATTTTCTACTATGCTTTGTTATGCACTATTAACTTACTAGCATAGTTAAACTTACTATAACATGCACCATGCTAACTATACACATATGCACACTTGTACACATCATCATGAAAATGTTATGAACTATCCTCAGTTGTGCATGAGCTTGACTCTTTGTGCATCATTCATACTGTTAAGATTTGTACACTCTACTCTTGCAAACTGTCTAATACTTAAATAGTTATCTATTTTTAAATTCATAAATGAAATTTTGAGTATATGTTATCATAAATGGTAACCATCAATATAGACTATATTGAGAATAATCTTCCCCTTTGGCATTGATTTAAACATTTGGGAAAATTGGCTAAGTCCCAAAATGATGTCATACACAACAAAAAATAAAATAAATAACTGTACTCAAATTACCTCAAATATAAAAAATGTATTCATGTTCTGATGGATAATTACATTCCTTATCACTCCTTTACATTGATACATACATAATCTCCTCATTATGTCTGTGTGTGTGTGTGTGTGTGTGTGTGTGTGTGTGTGTGTGTGTGTCACAAAAACTTGTTGTTTGCTATTGATTAGTTTGTCATTCTGGATATACAATCTACAAAATCAATCTTTAGCCTACCAAAGTCCTTCTTCTAGTTTCCTTTTATCTAATATACTGATGAGTGCATAATGTGCATAAGATTCCACTTCAACTATTCTCAAGTTAGTATAGGCAAATTTATCATAGAAATTCTTTGTTGAAAGACATTCCTTCAATAACCTCTACAAAATTAAAATTTTGGGTGTTAGATATTCTCTAAGAATAGATAATCTTCTTATTACTTTCTCCTTGTCAAATTCAATTCTTTTGATAACATTATGGATCTTTTCAATCTCATTCTTAGAATCTTCAATTCTGATCTCAGTTTGTTGAAATCTTGTAGTGAGTGATTGAATCTCACTTATATGGCCTTTGATCTCTACATCAAAATTATATAGTTAAGTATAGGACATTGCACACTATCTATATAACTTCTTACCTTTAGTAATACATTGTCTCATTTCCTTGATGTTTCCATCAATTTCCTTCAAATCATTGTGCACATTGGTGCACACTATATTGAAAAGTGATGCATCATGATTTCTTTGTGCTTATGTTGCTACTACTTCAGCTAGGTTTTTCAATTCCCCATCAAAGGTTTTTGTCAACTCTTCTTCATTAGCTTGCAAGTCTAGATTAGCTATAGTTGTAGAAACTATATTTTGCATGTACTCGAAGACTTCAATGAGAGTCTTTTCTAAAGACTTTACAAAAAAATTTCCTCAAACAATTTTCTCAAAGTACCTAATAGCTCTTTTTGGCCTTCATCATCAGATTGAATAGGTATTACTACTAATGTTCTAGCTACTGATACTAATAAAGATACAATAGTATTTCTCATCTATTCCTCTACACTCTTCTTTACCTTAGCCTCTTTCTTCTTCTTCTTCTCTTCTTCCTCTAACTTTTTCTTTTCTTCTTCTTTCTACTTCTTTCTTCCTATTGATCAACCTATTGTATACGTCTTCTAGAATCTTCTTCTGAATACTATCAAATATTTTATTCCTCAAAATCATATTTCTAATTAAGTCATTTTCTAATTGCCTCCTATCCATACTATTGTAAATATTATAAAATTTATTTAACTAAACAAAATTGTCATCATTTATAATCTTTATGTTTGGATTCTTTACCTTAGGTTTCCATGCTTTCTTGCATGTAGTTGTCTTGGCTTCATGTGCATCTTGCTCAATAGGTTTATCTTCATCATCATCATCCTCTAAGCTTTTGGAATTGCTCACTTGCATGATTTTTCTCCTTTTTCCAAGCTCATTGCTAATTTTCTTCATTCATTTCTTTTCTTGGGTGTAGGTTCTTGCTTAACCTTCACCAGTCTTCCTTTCTCTATGTAGTAGGTGCATCCACCTCTAACTTTGTCCTAGGTTTCTCATAGCTTTCTCTTATAGGTTAAACTTGCACAAGTGTTGCATATGGTGCAATGGGAGCTTGTGCACATGGTTGTGCCCCTATTACACCTTCTGAAGGTCCTAGTGGTCTGATTTTTTGCAAGTAAAAAATCAAATAATTTTTTTTTTTCCTCTAGGATAGGGTTTGGTTTGTGCAAAGTTTCATTTAAACAAAAATAGGTGAAACCTTTTTAATTTGTGTGCCTTAAGTAGATTTGTTAGGTCATACGTTTCTATTTTAAAAAGGGATTAGTAGGTGAATCAAATTTGAAAGTGGAATATTCTTTTGGGAGACCTATTTAAAATTCTTTTCTTTCAGTCTCTTCCTAAAATTTTTCCTACCATCAGATCTCTTCTAGATCTATGGTGGTCATCATGTCACATATGGAAGTTGCAAGTATTTTATCATGTTTGACATGGCTACCATCATGAAACATAAAGATGATGACAGGGAACAAAAAAAATGGCTGCCATTTTTTAATTTTTTTTAAGTTCTCGATGATCAGACTGATGTTAGAAATGTCAGTATCGAAGAAATGGACTAGTTGGAAGGTGCTCTATTTTCCATCACCAGTTTTGGCAAAGTTTGGGAGGTCTCTATGTCATGACTGGAAAATGCATGAATCCTACTGGTAGCAACATAATGCCTTGCCATGAAAATCAAAAAGCGTGAGATTAACAAATAGATGGGTGTCGTAAAGTTTTTCTTTTTTTAATGAGGTTGTATACCTACGATGCATTGTCAAAAGTATTGATTGTAGTAATAATAGTAGAGACATGTTATATTTCTTGGAACTGAAGTTTCTTAATGCCTTGAGGAGGTTTCTATGTCACGACCGAAAAAATCAAGGAATCCTACTAGTAGCGACATAGAGCCTTCCCTGAAAAGATAGAATGTAGCAACAGCTATATTAAACAGTGGGTCCCAAAAAAAATTTAGTTAGCACATAATCATTGTGACATGTTGGAAATAATAAAGAACATATGTATTTTTCTGGTGCTGGATTTTTAAAGAATATGGTGGTCACTATGTCGCAATAGGAAAACCAATGTTTTATACTGTAGTGACATAGCGCCTTACCAAAAAAGACAAAATATGGTGGGGCTCAATTTTATCATGTTTTAAAAAGGATTAAAATATTATATATGGTTTTCCAGCATGTCAAAGTGTTGCCAAATCACATATGACATGGAAAAGCACTCAAGAAAAGGACAAACAAAGAGATGGGACCATCAAATCAAAGTTTCATCAATGACTATTGCCAAGTCACCACCAAGAGTTGCACGATGTTTATTCCATGTGACGTGGTGACCAAAGGAAGAGATGGAGGAACCCACCATCGTCATGTTAAAATAGTGATCAAATGCACATCATCAAATTATAATGAATCAATGGTGGTTGTTATGTCACATATGGAAATTGCTCACTATTTATGCATGGTGACATGCGTCCATAAGTGCTAGTGGGTCTGATACAATTTACCAATAGTAAAAGAAAGGATTACACAAAGAAAGTTTATTGGATTGACTTCCAACTTGGCAAGTAGAAAATGAGTCATCTTTTGTTTTATTCCTGGATCATCAGATTTTTTGAAATTGATGGCATATTTTTAATAATAGAAGGTGGTGCCACTCTATTCTCCTTACAACTCATTTATGAAGATTGAAACTCCTCGTGCAAACCAAGAATAGATTATATTGTAGAAATATTTCTTTTTCCTTCATTTGTGAACAAATCTTCAAGTTTCCAAAGAGTTTATAGCTATTAAGAACTTGTTCTTGGTGACTAAAATGCAAAGAAATTTCAATAATCATGGTGTGTCACAGAATTACAGTTATAGGATGATGAAAAGCAAGTAAGTTTTTGCAATTTTAATCACCATGCCTCCAAAGACATTTTTCTCAGATCAAGTTGACTATTTATCTAGAAACATTCATGATGACCTCCTTGAGTTGTTGCCTAATTCCATAAATGAATCTGCTCAAGTGAAGAAATTAACCACTCTGAACCCTAGACTCAAAATTGCTGATGGATTGTATGATAAGGGGAACTAGGTTAGGGATGCCAAAACTTCTCAAACAAGATTTGTCTCTTCAAAAATGTTCACAAAAAGGAAATTATTTGCCCCTCATGGGAATATTTGGAAGTTTGACTTGGGAAAACTAGTGGTCCCTAGTGTTTTCATGGATTATGACCTATTAAACATTATTGCTCAAAATTATGACCCAACAATAAGAGTAGTGAGAAGGTTGGATGGCAAAAGTTTGATCACAATAAGCCCTGAGGAAATTTGAGAAGTTTTTGGTCTTGAGCCACTATTAGATTATCATATACCTATTGACCTACAAGAATTAGAAAAAGAATATTTTTCTAAAAGGCATAAGATCAAATATGGTGCCTTGAGCACACACATAGGCACAATTGGAAATTTACCAATAATTACAGCATCTACTAGGGAACCTTTTAAAAAGGAATATTTCACTTCCCGAGCTATGGAGATATATAGGACTCTATGTAGGGTTTTCAGTGAGGATGAGAAGAATATCATGCCTATAAGTTTTATGTATATGCTAGTTCAAATTTCTTCTTTCGATGTTGATATTATTTTTTATTTTGCCTCATATTTAGCAGAAGAAATCCATACAAGTTTGGTTGAAATTGCCAAGGGAAAGGTAGAAAAAACTTTTGGTCACTACTCATTGTTGATGCACATGTTCTTGTTTAAAGGTCTGATATATTTTGGGAAGGAAATGGTCTTAAATAGAGAACATGAGGGAGAGGCTCTACCAATTCAATTATGGAGCATAGATATGACTTGGGATGTAGAAAATCCTAGTTTTGTCAGGTTTGATAGGTACTTTGCCTCAAGGTTAAGATGCCTCTTATTAAGTGACAATCCCAGAGTTCCTAGGGCACTAGTAAATTTTATCAAGCCCATGGATAATCCTATTGGTCTAAAATTATCACATAACTAGGGATATATTATACCATACTTTATTTCAACTATGTTTAGAGTTTATGGTTTCAAAGGGACTCCTCATGTATTGCCCTACCAAGTGCCTCTAAAAGTCGGGATAGCTGAGATACTATGGTAGCTGGGAGCATAGGATGAAAACTATTTGATAAAAAGAAAAAGAGGCTCAATTTTCCCAACCTGTACTATAGTCCACCATTTTCTAATCACAAAGGGTGGTTGGTTGTTTTTATACAAATTAATAGACTAGTATAAGATGGCTATATCGCATGCCCATTTTTGTGATACTGAGGGATTATATGATTTAGTTTTTAGATTTAGAGCTAAACTTGGTTCCATAAAACATGAGCCTTATTACCTTGAGGATATAATAAGGAATGAGTTCTCTTTGTAGGACCAAGACACCAAAAAGGAGAAATAGAGGGGTTTTTCAAGACTTTTGGAATTTATTCATTGTTTTGACAAGGATTATGAGCCTCTGAATAATGCAAAAACTGAGGCAGATAAAATAAATAAACTCATTATAACTTTTCCTAAGATAATGGAAATGATGAATGAGAAGAAACAATTCTTCATTAATGCTTATCCTGATAAAGATAGGGAGGTTATGAGAAGGCTGGCATTCACTCCAAATGTTGGAGTAAGAAAATTAATTATCCAAAAAAGACCAAACTACAATGTGATCCAAAATAAGAAGACCTCTATGGACAAAAGAAAGAAAATAATAGAATTAACTAGTGTTTTCTTAGAAGAGAGACTTGATGAGACCTTTCCCAAGAGGCAAAAAATTATGAAAGAACAAGGTCCTCACATTGAGCAATATTCGGCTACCCAATCCCCTTTGTAGTTTTAGTAGCTCACTAGAGAGCAAGTTGAAAAGATGGGGTCCTAAAGGAGAGTATTTATTACCTAGGTAGAGCTAGAAGAGGGAAATCCTCAAGAACCTCCAATGCCAAGCCTTGATTTGATAGTAGTAGATTATAGAGGAAAAGAGCTAGATCCTATAATTGAACAGGCTGGTCATGAATCTTTGTCTAATGATAGTTTTGTTAGAACAAGAGCCTTCTACCAATTTACATGGAGAGAAAATATGGAAAAATATGAGGAAAGATGTAATAATTTAAGAATAAAGCATCTAGAAAGGAGGAGGCAACCATGTAGAATCAAATAAAAGAAGAAATGATGCAAGAATTCCAAAATATAACCCCTAAAGAGGGGAGCCAAATGGTAAAAGTATCTAATATTCTACGGCTACCCAATTGGGATATAGCAGATGCTCTAGTTTTTAGTTTTGTTTCTAATAAATTAAACATGCAAGACCAAAATAAGAAAGAAATAAAAGGTGCCACCTTCAGTGAAGACCAAGCTACCTTAGTCATTTGGTCATTAAGGAAAGGATCCAAGACTATCTCATCACAGTCAGATAACACTAGATTAACAGGAAATATAATTGTAAAGACAGTGGTAGATACAACCCATGTAGAGGCTGCAGATTTGAATGTTGGTACATCTCACCTAGCTTTAGCCACTATAGAAAGAGATGAGAAGGAAAGGTTGGAGTTACAGGCTAAGTATGAGAAAGTTTTGGAGGCTTACAATAAAGAAGTTAAAAAAAGAATTGAACTTGAAAATAAAATGAGGGGATAGTCTTCTAGACCAAAGATCACATACCCTCGCTCACCAGTGGAGCCTTTTAAATCGACTCCCCTTATTGAGATTCTTGATACACCACAGAGGCCACAATACTATATAGCTAAAGATTTTGAAGAAGACACAAGTAAACCATGGGCATTACATGTAGAGTTGAATGTATAGTATGAAAATAAAATTACAAAGGCTCTCATGTATTTGGTTGATAGAATTGAATGGCGATTATTTTATGATCAATTGTCAAAGGTAATCAACATATGGGAGGAAATAAAAGCAAGTGATGAGACTTCAAAACCCATTGTCAATAAGTGGAGCAAGAGGAGAAAAGAGGTCACATTATTTTGTTATTTGGTTATAAGATCTTCACATGACCACATTAAAATAACTTATGATGTTGCTAATGATCTTCCAAAGTTTGATGATAAAAGAGTTGAGCTACAAAGAAGAATTGTTAGCTACTTGGATAAGTACAAAAGTAAGAAATTTGATTTATTTTCACTTGCTTTGGATAAGAAGAATAAAATGAAGAATAAATATGAATGGGTCAAAGAATTAGATGATTTATTTTGATTGAGAATGAATAAATTCATTAATGAAATAGGACATGCATGGTGGGCAACCACAACAAAAAAAATGGTGAAGGTCCAATTATTTTTTGATTCTTTAAAACAAGATTTTGTTAATATTGATAAAGAGGCTGAGTATGTGATCAAAAAGAAAAATTATATTATGTAGTTTAACTGGCTAGATGACACACTATTTGACGAGTGGATGGCAAATATTGCTTCTAATGAGCAGTGGGAAGAAGTTGAAGGTGACGATGATAAGATGGATCAAGATGAAATATAGAAAATTGATGCACCTTCAATAGATCAGAGGAAAGAAGAAGATAAAGAAGGGCAACCATATCAAATGGAAATTATTGTGGGCTAGATGGATGATGTGATAGACATAAAACTAGGTATAACTATCACCTTGACAATAGATGATGATGCAAGTGGAAATGATAGAGTTAAGGTAAATTTGTAGGAATTAGATCCTGACACATCATTGGCAAATCTGATAGCTACATATGTTGAGGATTCAAAATAGTAGAAGAGCCAATCATTGAAATCATAGCCTTTGAAAATGTAACAAAAAGAAGACCCATCGAAAGAATGTTTTGATGTAAAAGTCTTTCTGTTACACACAGTTTTCTATTTTGTGATAGCTTTAAAATGTAAATATCTTTTGTTAAAGAACCATTGTTAGTTCTCAATTCTTTAAGCTTGTTGCATCTCATAGTATATAAGTGAGATTCTAGGGCTAGAGAATGGGTTGGAATTATTGTCTTTCAAAGTCTTCACTAAGTATGTTCGGTCCAACTTTTTTTGATGAATACTTTGTGATATATTTTCTTTGCAGGTTTATGAGAATGTATCAATTTTCCAAGATTTAGATGTTTGGTCTTGAGCCATTTTGATTCTTGTTAAATTGTATACAATTGTTTTCAAAATGAAATTAATACAAATATGAACTATCACCGCATCTTTTCTGGTTGAATCTTGTCTCCATTTCCTTTACTTGGTTATTGTAAAGTTTTATAAGCAAAGCTTATTGAATTGAATGCAATTGAATCAAGTTGTATATCAATTCACCATTTCTATTAGTTCAATGAATTAAATAAATGTTAGTGGTATTGATAGGGTCTCCATGGTAATAGAAATGATGTATGTAAGTACAATATTCAGTAAGAATTGTTGATAATGTTGATTGTAAAGCAATCAATCAGATCTAGGAATTAAATGGACTCTGAATCCCAATGAATGAGGCACTAATCTATTAAATTCAATCTATATGTGAAGATATCATAGGAAATCATCAAGCTCAGATTAAAAATCAATTTTACTTTATTGTTCAAAAAAATTATCAATGTTGGTCAGCACTTGCTTGCATCTGATCTCTAAGCCCTAGTTAGCTACTATTGCTAGAAATACTTGTAAATCTGAGAAGAATTGTGACCAAATCTTCTTATAAGGGATGTGTATTATCTTAAAGTTTCATAAAACAAGAAAAATATGTATATGTCAGAGATAGGAGATGAGAATCAGAATGAAACTAAGAGATTCTCACTCGCTTTTATTCATTTCTTTGAACCATCCCTCTAGTATACCCACCTTGGTTCTACAGAGCCTAAAGAGTAAGAATTATGTCTTGATTTTGTTGTAGTTGGGTCCAGATAAGAAAGACATTCAATTTTTTATAGGAATTAGTTGATCCTTACATTATTTGTGCTTTCATTATCTTGGTATTGAGTATTTTGTTACTTAATAGTTGAAAAACATCAACAAGTCCTACAATAGGTGTTGCTGCCAACATTTTTGTCTTACCATTGGTCTTTATCTCTAGTGCAATTCCCTTTATCTCATTGAATTATTTCGTTTTCATGCTAGATTCCTTGAGTATGGAATCTATCTCCTTCTCTACTTTCTTTTTTGATACAAGAGCATCTTGGGTTTCCTTGTTATCCTAATCATCTTTATTTATTCTACATGTTGGAGCCAAGTGCCAGTGGTTTCCAATATTCTATTGCTATCAAGATGTTTAGTGGATGCCAAGTTACTATAGCTCTAATGGATGTCAAGATATTGTAGCTCTAGTGGATGCCAAGTTATTGTATCTCTAATAGATGCCAAGTTATTGTAGCTTTAGTGGATGTTGAGTTATTGTAGCTCTAATGGATGCCGAGTTACTATAGCTCTAGTGGATGTTGAGTTGCCGAGTTACTATAGCAATCTAGTGTTGACTAAGTGTTCCTTCATGTGTTAAGTGAATCTATTGGTGCTAAGTGTTACTATTGGTGTTGAGCATTCATATTGGTGTCGAGTGCCAGTATTTGTCTTGGTCCTTCTTTGATCAAGTTGTCTATGTTTGGTTCTAGTTTGGGGTGACCTTGTACATATTTAACTTCAATATTGGTAGTTAATATTTGATGTGAGCCAACTTGTGGCTATGCATGCATTTAATGTAAGGCTTAATTTTGTAATAGGTTGACTTGTGGCTACACAAGTATTTAAGGAGTTCTAGGATTGATTTTTAGGGAGTGAATAGGGAGGATGTGAAAATTGGAAGCATATGTGTCTGGAAATCCAAATTTGAAGTTGGATCATAGATTTGAATGTATTTTGTATCTAGCTACAACACAAAAAGCCTTAAAACTAGGCATGTATGCTAATTATTTTATAAATCAATAAAAGTTTTTTTCTCTTCTTCATCCTTTGGTTGTTGTTCTTTGTGTTGTGTTTCTGTTGTATTAACTCTTGCATGGTGGTTTGGATAGTTGGGTGTAACTTTGGCCCTAGTTTTTCACCCCTCCCTACATCAAGAGGTATCAAAGCCTAGTTTATCCTTATGGTGATTGGATCTTGTAGAACCCTGAATGAATTGGGTGTCAAATATGTGGATTTGACCTATAGCTTGTAGAGGGTTACAATCTTGTAGGAACTTGATTTGTAAAGATGGTTTGAGGTAGAGGAAATGTTGATAACGCAATATTAGATACATTCAGAAAAATTATATCCAAATTAGATGTTGTGGAGATAGCCTAGAGGAGGTGAGCACGTCTTGATGATGTAAGTGATGATGAAGCAGTAGTACCAACCCTAATCGAAAACATGAAAAGATTAAGATGAAGCAAGGTTGTTGCACATGTTGTCTCAGGAAAATTCAAAGCCTACTATAGAAGTTGTTCCTTATGATGAAAAATTAGACACCAATGTTGTGTTGGATTGGATCTCAGATATGGAGAAGTTCTTTGAGTATGAAAACACTGCTGATAATAGCATGGTGAAAATTGTTGTTACAAGGTTTCCTCACTATGGTTGGAGCATTTACAAACTGAAAAACAAAGGACAGGAAAGGAAAAGATCAAGATTTGTCCAAATATGGTAAAAAAAGTGAAGAACAAATTCCTTCCTATTGATTACCAAATTAGATTGTTGAGAAAGATACAAAATGTAAGGCAAATAGACATGATTGTGAAGGAGTATACTAAGGAATTCTATATACTGAGGAATTCTATAGATTGGACATTAGATCTAGACATGTGGATGTTGATGTTAAGAAAATAGAAAGGTACATCAATAGATTGAGATCTAGAATTCAAGATGGAATAAGTTTTGTGAAGTTGGAAAGTGTGGAAGAAGCATACCAATATGCCTTGAAGGTTGAGGAGATCTTGACAAAGAAGCATGAACAAAGATAAAGAGGTAGAGGTGTTAGATTCTAGAGAGGTAGAGGTAGATCTTATGGTGAAGGTGGAAGATCTTATAATTCTATACAAGATAAGGGAAAATTTGAATGGAAGAATGATGACAAAGGCATGATCGAATGGCTTAATTCTTACCAAGGAAGAGGTGATTCTTATTCTAGAGGTTCTTTTCGTGGTAATTTTTTTAGATGTGGTAAATAGGGACATAGATCTTTTGAATGTAGATCCTCTGAATATGGGTAAGGTAACAAAAATGTTGTGATTCAAGGAGATGATGAGGGTTCACCAAGTGGACCTAAGACTAGAGAAAATATGATGGTGAGAAGAACCTTATGTAATAAGGGAAGTGATGAGGGGCCTATTTTAAGGAGAAGTCTTTTCAAAAAAAGATGTAAGATGGCTAGAAAATGTTACAAAGTGATCATTGGCAGTGGAAGTTCTACAAATTTGGCATCATAAGAGTGGGTTACAAAGGCTGAAACATCATAAACCCTATCATGTTTCATGGATGAAATATGAGCATATGATATTGGTAAGTAAGAAATTCCTTGTGAAGTTCAAGATTGGACATTACTTTGATGAAGTTTTGTGCGATATTATACCTATGGATTGTTTTCATATTCTATTAGGTAGACCTTGGCAATATGATAAATATGCTATACATGATGGAAGATCAAATCAATATACTCTTTGGGTGAATGGGAAGAAACAAATATTACTGCCTTTGATTGAAAGTCCAAATGAGGTTAATTGTACTATTGTAAAACTTTGCATGGTTAATGGGAAATGTTTTGAAAAGGAAATGAAAAAGAATCAATTTTGATTTGCTATAATTCCAAGGAGACTGATTTATGTCAATAGTAACTAAGTGCTATAAAACAATGTTAACTGAGTGCTAGTCAGTGGTGACCAAGTGACAGCTGGTAGTATTGACCGAGTACTAGAAGAAATTGTAGAATTGTTGAATGAGTATAAAGAGATTATTGCAGAGGATATAATTGATAGTTTACCTCTAATGAGCAGTATAAGCCATTGTATGGATCTCATTCCTAGAGCTAGCCTTCCAAAAAAAGCACCATACAGATTGACACCTATAGAGAATAAAGAACTTAATAGACAAGTGCATGAGTTGTTCTAGAAAGGTTTGATTAGAGAAAGCTTGAGTCCATGTGTTGTACCTATTGTATTAGCACCTAAAAATAATGGAGAATCAAGAATGTCTATCGATTCTAGAGGTATTAACAAGATCACAGTGATATATAGGTTTCCTATGCTGAGGATGGATGACATAATGAATTGTTGAGTGGAGCAAAGTATTTTACAAAGATTGATTTGAAGAGTGGTTATTGTCATAACAAAATTAAAGAAGGTGATGAATAAAAGACTATTTTTAAGACCAAAGATGGTTTGTATGAATGGTTGGTTATGCCTTTTGGTTTGACTAATGTACATAGTACTTTCATGAGGATAATGAATGAAGTTCTGAAAAGATTTTTGGGTAAGTTTGTGATTGTTTATTTGGATGACATGCTGATATTTAGTAAAACTAAGGAAGAACATCTTGAGCATGTCAGACAAGTATTACAGAGATTGAAAGAGGAGAAGTTGATGACTAATTTGAAGAAGTGTTCTTTTATGCAAGAGGAGATTGTGTATTTGGGATTTGTCATTTTAGCTGATGGTTTGAAGATAGATCCTAAGAAGGTTAAATCAATTTTTGAATGGCCTACACCTAAGAATGTGGGTGAGGTAAGATCATTTCATCCTTTGGATAGTTTCTACAAAAATTTTACAAAAAATTTTAGTTCTATTTGTAATGTTATGACTGAGATAATGAAAGGAGATAAAAAGGAATCTAAGTGGACACACGGAGCTGATAAGATTTTTGAGACTTTGAAACAAAAGGTTATTGAGTTAACTATAATTGCTTTGCCTAATTTCAATAAGGTATTTCAAGTTGAATGTGATGCAAGTGGTAGTGCAATAGGAGCTATATTGATTCAAGAAGGTAAACCTATTGCCTTCTTTAGAGAAATGTAAAATGATGCTGAAAGGAAGTATTCTATGCATGATGAAGAGTTTTATGCTATTGTTCAAGCATTGAAGAAGTGGAGACATTATTTGATTCCTAAGGAGTTTGTTTTGTATACAAATTATAAAGCTTTACAATACTTGGGATATATCTCCTATATTCAATATTGTTGATTTATATAAGTATCATGAGTCAGATGATGAAGTTGTTATATCAAAAGATTGTCATAAGAAGCAGATTGAAGAAGTTGAACAGATATTGGATCAGAGAGTTGGCAAAAGCACAAGAGGAAAATATTACTATAAATATTTGGTGAAATGAATGAATAGACCTATTGAAGATGCTTCATGGATTTCTCAATCTAAATTGGATTCAGCTCAGGTTATGACATCTCAATGATTTAGGATAAACATTTCTTTCAACCATGATTGTCTGATGCAAGAGCATCCTAGGTTGCATTATTATTGTACTCATCTTTGTTCATTCTACATATTGGAGTCGAGTGTTAGTGATTTCCAATATTCTATTGTGTTAATGATGTTTACTAGATGTCAAGTTACTATAGCTCTAATGGATGTCAAGTTACTATATCTCTAGTAGATGTTGAGTTATTATAGCTCTAATAGATGCCAAGTTACTATAGCTCTAGTGGATGTTGAGTTATTGTAGCTCTAATGGATGTCAAGATATTGGAGCTCTAGTGGATGCCAAGTTAGTATAGCAATCTAGTATTGACTAAGTGTTCCTTCATGTTTTGAGTGAATCTGTTAGTGTTGAGTGTTACTATTGGTTTTGAGTGTTTTTATTGGTGCCAAGTGCTAGTATTTGTCTTGGTCCTTCTTTGACCAAGCTTTCTATGTCTGGTTCTAGTTTGGGCTGACCTTACACATATTTAATTTTGATATTGGTAGTTAATATTTGATGTGATCTGACTTGTGGTTGTACGTGCATTTAAAGTAAGGTTTAATTTTGTGATAGGCTAACATGTGGTTGTACAAGTATTTAAGGAGGTCTAGGATTTATTTTTAGGGAGCGAACAAAATGGATGTGAAAATTGGAAGCATGCGTGTCTGGAAATATAGATTTGAAGCTAGATAATTGATTTAAATGTATTTTGTATCTGGTCACAACCAAAAGACCTTACAGCTAGGCATGTATGCTAATTATTTGATGAATCAATAAAAGTGTTTTCTCTTCTTCCTCCTTTGGTTGTTGTTCTTTGTGTTGTGTTTCCACTATGTTAACTCTTGCATGGTGGTTTGGATAACTAGGTGTGCCTTTGGCCCTAGTTTTTCACCCCTCCCTGTGTCATTTTTACTCTCCTTTCTATGGAGCTCAAACTATAAAAATTTTAAAATTTCATCATATGTCCCCCATCTAGGACATTTTGTATCCTACTCATATTTTAGAATGATTTGTGCATATCCTTCAATAAGTTATGCACTTATCTCATAGCCCATAGGCTCAATGAACTTCACTTTCATGCATGTGTTATCAATTTCCACCATGAAGTACAAGTCATCCTTACACTTCTCTACCATAGAGGGTGGTATCCTATAGCTCAATTTCATCTTAGATTAAAAATGCTTCATCATTTTGTCAATATCAATGTCTTACATTCTTAGGTTTAGATCTATAGCTTTGAGTTACAATCTTCATTACACACTCACTACTATCCCAACTAATTACTCTAGGAATCTTCTTAGTAACATAAAAGAATAAATAAATCAATAGAGACTCAAATCTAAATATTGCACTCTTAGTTTTCATTATCAATGCAATATTGTCCAAAAACTGCACTCTAACAGTATTGCACAAATTAACTTTTCTCCTTTCAACAACCATTTCATATGTTGTATGAATGAATCCAACTGCTACAAATTTTACCCTTGATCCATGGTTCAAATTTTACCCTAAGCTTTTAATCAACAACTTGACTGATTTATCCTAATTAGGATCAAACTTCAAATTTCTTCTATCGAACTTGGTTTTTAGGTTTGTCTCCACGAATTTCCTAATGCTTTTTTTACTAATTAGATTAAAACCATCATTTATAATTCCTATGACCTTGTGGATTAGGTCATTATCAATGATGGTCTATGCATCACCTAACCAAAACATATCATCATGAATTATGCTCAATATAATTTGGGTCCACTCATGATTGTCAAATTCTATATAGAACATATACTTCACCAAATTCAAACCTTCAAGGTGTGCATACACAGACTTCAGGAATAAGTCATTATTACACATGATTCCTAAATCCTTTTGAACCTCCTTATCACCTATACTCTCAACTTTGTAATGTATATAATTCCTTATATCCTCTACATGTAACACATTTTCCAAAACTTGTGAAAATGCACATTCGGGATCATCAAGTAAAGAAACAAATTGATGTTTCTTGAACTCATACATTGGTCTATTACTAACATCATGCACTCTTTGACTAGTCATTCTTCAATAACTATAAATACTTCAATAAATTGGATTGAATACTTCATAAAATACCTTAAATTTGTGATTTTAGGGCTTCTGTAACTTTTACTTCAAAAACTTTTTTTTGCACTTCAATTGTTGTCAAATCTCTCTTCAATTTTCTCAAGAAACTTCGCATGAACAAATGGTATACCAAATCTTTTTTTTGATCCTTAAATCATTTCAAATTGTACTGTATAATAAATGTGTATCTACCAAAAACTTAGAATACTATCTCTATTTACCAAACAATTCTTCCTTATTATGATCACATCAAGACTTGCACACTAAATCATAGTTTTCTCTCTATATCTTCTACCTTCTTTTAACTATGCAATCTCTAACTCACTTTCTAACATCAATTTTGACCACTGATTCTTTGTTGCTTACTACAATGGCTTAATATAGGCAGGTTGAGTCACAAACAATCTATGACTTTAACTTTTTAGTCGATGCCTCAAAGAATTGCTCTTCCAATACTATATGTGAACTTGTTGGATTACAAGCTTTCACAAATGATTCTTTGAATTCTTTAACATGTTCCTTAACTACTTCTTTCTAATTGTTGTTGCCTCTATTTTCATTCCTTCTATCACTCTTGTTGTTCTTTCTATGTTTAGGGTTTCTATTAAAGTTCCCTTCGTCCATTCTACAAAATCTTATAATGTGTCCAAAGTTATTACAAAACTAACATACAGGTGCATTCCTCCTTTGATTATTTCCATTATGAATCTCAGGTGCTCTAAAATTCCTTGCAATATGTCTAGGATTGTTACATTTGTAACAAAAAAACTACCTCCTTTCACCTTTAGGTTTCTTTCCATCATTAGATCTGCTCAATGATCTACTTCTTCCATTACCTGCAAGATTTTTATACCTAAACATTCAACTATTCTTATTCTCATCAACAAACTTAGGTTTCTTACATTCTACTACCTTATGTCCATAACCATGACAATTATAAAAATAGAAATTAGTAATGCTTTTAAACAGACTTACATGTACAACCTCTCTTATATTTCCAACTTCATTGCATGTGAAACATCTACCTTTGAATTCATGTCTTACCTCTTTGGATGAATAATCTTGCTTAGGTTCTTCAATTTTCTCTGTTGTTCTAAGTTCATAAAAAAAAAATTGTCAATTTAGTTTTCTCAACTTCATCAAATGACTTGAAATTTTCTTTAGGGATTTTTGCTATAGAATCTAGTTCTATCCTAATCTCATCTTTCTTTGTCAACTTCTCTTCAAGAAGATATCCAAGGCCTATCTTGTCATAAGAAGGTATTTGATGAAATATATGTTCATCAATTTTCTCACAACTTGTACAAAGTTTCTCTAACTGTTGTTTTGCTTGTGTCAATTATCCTTTCATGATGATGTTTCATTTATCCAACTTTGCATGCTTTATATTAATAGAATCTAATTTAGATGTAACTTGACTGAACTAGGATCCAAAGTATGGATTCTTAGATTTTAGATCAGGTTCACTCTTATTGCCACTAGTCTTAAGACTCAACTTAAGTTCAACAATTTTTAGCTCAGGTTTCAAGATCTCATTCTCCTTCTTGAGATTTATTGTATAATCATTAACACTATTCTACACAAATGATTCCTCTCCAAATTTTAGATCATCAATATGATCTTTCATTTTTCCAATGTAAATTTTTGCATCTTTGTATCTATCTTTCAAGTTGTCTCTCTCTTCAATAAGAAGGTCAATCTATTCAAGAGCTTCTTCAAGATTCTTATTCAATTGTTCCATATTCACTGGGATATTACTTAATTTGTTAAGCCTCTTTAAAGTAACTATGCTCTAATACCAACTGTTAGAAATAGATAATACTGAGAGGGGGGTGAATCAGTATTCTCGAAACTTTTGCCCACAACTGAATATTGTTAATTACTTTATAACTGTCATATGAAATTAAACCAACAATGTTGAACAATAAATATAACCATACACATAGAGAACTCATAACACCATTATTTGTTAACTAGGGAAACCCTGGCCAAGGGAAAACCCTAGTGGGGATGATACTCACTAGATGATTCACTAAACAATAGGATTCGGTTAAGGATATTGACCTTGTTAGGAGTCTATGAAGTACATATAGTGTCTTGAGTCCTTGTAAGTGAACCAAGCCTTGTTAGAAGCCTCAACCCTATTAGGAGTTCGTAGATCAATTATGATGTATGCAAGAAGAGCCCATTACCCTAACATGCAATTATATAATTCAACTCCTTTACAAAATTGATATATATACAATACTTGCTTCTTGTTGTAATTTTCACTTTTTCTAACCTTTACATCAGATTCTATTTCACATAACCCTTGCAAATGGTTGTCACAATAGTTCACATGTCACATCTAATCATGAAACTTCCATAGTATTTGTGCAAAACATCTATTCATTGTGCAACATGCTTACACACTACTTGCACAACATAGGATCTTTACTTATACGTTATGCATTCACAAATTATTGCTCATTCAACTTCCATGTCGTCACATATTTGAAATAATATAAAATAATATCCACATATTTGGATTCACATGACTTAGTGATTATTTTGTAAACAAAGTAATTCCTAAAGTTGTACAACTCTGTTTTTTGCTATGCTCTATTATGCATTTTGAACTTACCAACATGGCTAAACTTATTATAACTTGCTTCGTGCTGACTATATACACAAGTGCATTAGTAAACATCATATGCCAATGTTATAGACCTTCCTCAGTTGTGCATGATCTTAACTCTTTGCACATCATTTGTACTGTTAAGATCTCTACATTGTACTCTTGCAAATAGTCTAAGACAATTTTTTCTCTCTAAATGCATAAATGAAATGTTGAGTATATATTGCCATAAAAGAAAATCATCAATACATAAAATTGACTATAATGCCAATAGATTTAATTTCAATACACAATTTGGGAAAAATCACCAATTGTAACTAGTTATTATTTGTCACTTTTTTGAAGTGAGCCCTCTTAGGAGCCAACCCTATTAAAGGTTAAAAAACACACTATTAGGTGTGACCCTATTAAAGGATTTAATTCACCCTATTAGGAGTGGCCTTGTTAGAGGTCTCTAGACACTTCAATCTAGAAATGTCACCTTGTTAGAGGATTTGGAAAATAGTTGTTAAGCTAACTCTATTAGGAGATTTGATTCACTGCTACAATTATTAGAGAGTAACAATGATATGACCTAATTTTTGATGAAACTATATTTTTTGACTTTAGATCTCTATTCTGACTTGAATTCTTGATCCTCCTTTATTAAAATTCTCTTTGTAGCTTGGTCAACTTGGATACTCTCTTATCTTTCCAATTTGCTTCCTTGATTTATCTTTTCAATCACATGCTTCTTCTACAATTCAATCCTCAACTTGACCTTATATTTATATGTTTTACCTTGTCAAGTCAGCTTGATTACAATTTCAAACAAATGAAATTGATCCCATGAATTGACTTGTACTAACCAACAAAATTGATCCTTCATTAGCGAACTCAACTCAATCAACACTAACTTAGAAAATGACTTTCCTTAAGACTTCCTTGGTAACCAAGTGAGCTCAGTTAATACTCATTCCATGCCAAATTTTCTTTGGTAACTGAGTGAGCTTGGTAGATACTAATTTTCAACTTGGTTAACATCAAAACACTCACCATATGCTGGAACTTCCTTTGACTCCCAAGTGAGCTTGACATACATTTATCACTCAATATATACTTGAAATTTTTGTAACATCAAAGACAACATACAATTTAATGATTATATCCAATAATCTCCCTCTTTTGAATTGATGGAAACACAACATGTCATGATACATATAAATTTTAGAGAAAAATAAAAATAAAGATTATATCCTTAGTTTCATTCTTATCCTCATCCATGAGAACTCCCTCTATCAATGTGAACTCCCTCTGTCATCAATCTCTAATTACAATGAGTGCAATATCTCCTTCTAATAGAAAACTCTCCCTATTTTATATCAAGTCATATTTTCTTTAAAAAATCTCAAACATTCACAAAAAAAATCTTTGATATATGACAATGAACTCTGGCTTTTTGACATCTTATGCCAAAGACAACAATCAATGTTGTTTCCATGTACATTATGTACAGATTCATATGCAATCTACTCTGATAATACTATATCAACTTTTCTTATCTACAACATGCTTGGTTGACACAACACCAAATTCCAATTACTGAGCTTCAAACAGGGGAATGACCCCTAGTGTACCACTTAGATACAAAAATGCATCCTTAGGAAATGGCTTGGTGAATATGTCTACAATATATTCTTTTGTATTCACATGTTCCAATCTTATTTCCTTGTCTTGCACCAATTCTCTCAAGAAATGATATTTTATTGCAATGTGCTTGGTCTTGGTATACATTACTAGATTCTTGGATATGTTGATTGCACTAGTGTTATAACTAAAGATAATAATTAGGTCCTTGATCTCCTCCTTAATACCTGAAAATAGTTGCTTGAACCACACAATGTTGCAACAATTGACTATTGTAGCAACATATTTTGCTTCTACTATAGACTAAGAGATACAATTTTTCTTTTTGCTTGTCCAAGATACTAGCCTCTTTTCAAGAAAGAATGCTCCACCACTAGTGCTCTTTCTATCAAAAATGCTTCCTGCCCAATCAGTATTAGTGAATGCCTTCAATTCAAATTTTCCTCCTTTCTTATACCACAAACTATAATCTTTAGTACCTTTTTGATACCTCACATGATTCTTTTGATTGACATCATATGATTTTCTTTAGGACTAGTAGAGAATCTAGTCACCATACCAATTGTTAATGTTATGTTAGGTATTGTGTGTACCATTTACTGAAGTTTTCCAATCATTGATTTGTATGTAGTTTGATCTACCTCCTTGGAATCATCATTTTTGGAAAGATTATGTCTAGTAGACATAGGTGTTCTAACTAGTCTAGAATCCTACATTCCTAATTTCTTCAATATCTCCTTGATGTATTTTGATTGAGTAATGTAGATACCATCCTTCATCTATTGAATTTGCAAGCCAACAAAGAATATGATCTCTCCAAACATGGACATTTCAAATTCCTTACTCATATCCATAGAAAAATATTTGCACAAATTGTCATTTCCAGTAAATAATGTATCATCCACAAAGATTTTTACCAATATAATCTTCTTATTTGGTCCTTATTTGATGTATAGGTTGTTGTTATCATTAGTTCATTGAAAAATAATCATTATGAGATAATTATGTAACCTTTCATACCAGGCTCTGGGGGCTTTTTTGAGACCATACAAATCGTTGTGTAGTCTACAAACCATGTCCCTTTTGCTAGGATCAATGAAAACTTCTACTTGGTCAATGTAGATGTCCTCTTCTAAGATTCCATTCAAGAATTTTGATTTCACATCTATCTAATATACTTTGAATCCTTTTTGTGTTGCATATGCAAGGAGTGTTCTAACACCTTCTAGTCTAGAAACATAAGAAAAAGTCACTCCATAATCAATAGCTTCTTCTTGAGCATAACCCTTGCAAACTAATCTTGCCTTGTTTCTTGAAACTTCTCTATTCTCATTCATCTTATTTCTAAATACCCATTTTCTACCAATTACATTCTTATCCTTGGGTCTAGGAACAAGAGTCCAATTTTTGTTCCTTTCAATCTAATCAATTTCTTCATTCATTTCCTCAATTTAGATTTTATTATCTAATGCATCTTTGAAAGTTCTAGGTTCAAACTCAGTAAGCAAACATGTACCTTTTAATTTGTTCCTTGTCATTGTGCCTTCTGACTAATCTCCAATCAATTTCTTAGGTGCATGATGGCTTCTAACATATCCAACAAGTCTAGGCTCCTTCTTTTTGAATTCACTAGGTTCACCATGATCTTTTGAATCATGCTCAGGTCCTACTATCTATGACTTGGGTCCATCAGATGACTTAGTTTGCACTAGCTAAAACTTGGTCCTTCTAACTATGACTCAGGTTGCACTAGCGCAACTCAAGTTGAATTGGAGATTTTGGGGATGTGGGTGGTGAAGATTGTTCACAACCATTTTCTTGAACTTGAGGTAAAGTATTAGGCTCATATTAAACAAACTTTATGTAGTTTTTAGGTCTTTTCCTCTTTTTTTATTTAGACTCTTTTGTAAATTCATCAATCTTTCCATGTGCACTTTCTATAATTTTTTGAGTAGATAGGTTTAGAAATTTGTATGATTTTCTCTTATTGGAATATCCTAAGAATATGCCTTCATCATTTTTCACATCAAATTTTCCTTTTCTTGACTCCTTCAAAATATAACATTTGCTTCCAAATACTTTGAAATAAAAAACATTAGGTTTATATAGCCATACCATAATTCAAAAGGTGCTTTATTGAGTCCTTCTTAAATTGAACTTGGTTCAAGGTATGAACTACAGTGTTGATTATGTCATTCTAGTATTTGATAGAAATATTCTTCTCTATGATCAATGTGCTTGCACAATCCATGATTGATCTATTCCTTCTCTCAGCAATTTCATTCTATTGAGGTGTACCAAGTGTAGATACCTATATTTTGATTCCTCTTTCATTGTAGAATTCATTGAATTAATTTGAGATGAATTAACCTCCTCTATATGACCTTAGACACTTTAGTTTCTTTCTTATTTCTTTCTCAACTCTTGCTACATATCATTTAAATTTTTGAAAAGCTTTTGATTTATCCTTTAAATACATAATTGTCATCATCCTAGAATAATCATCAACCAAAAAATTTAAGTACTTATCTCTAGTGTGGCTTTTTATGCCAATAGGTCTACAAAGGTCCATATGAACTAGCTGTAAGACTTCTTTAGAATGATATTTCTTGATTTTAAAACTTGTCTTTACCATCTTTCCTATTTGACAATTTTTGCACATGCCCATATCAAGTTTCTTTAGGCTTGGAATGCCTCTAACCCTTTTGTTCTTTCTTATGTTGTCCAAGTTATCAAAATTCACATAAGACAACCTATTATGCCATAACTAGCTTTCTTCTACTTGAGCTATGAAACATGAATTTGTAGTTAGATCTAGGTAGAATAGATTACCTCTTGTTTGATTACCAGCCCTAATTAGATTTCCATTTCCATCCAGCAACTTGGCTTTCCTATTCATGAACTCTACATCAGATCCAATATTATTCAATTGTGCCACACTGATAAAATTATGCTTTAGTCCTTCCACCCAATAAGCATTGTCACATCTAAGATCATTGGTTAGTGTAGTACAACCTTTTCCTTTCACATAACAAGGTTCATCATTTCCAAATCTAACACTCCCACCATCATAATGTTCCAAGTGCTCAAATTTAGATTTATCACCAGTCATATGGTGAGAACAACCACTATCAATAATTCATGTATCATTCTTACTAACATGAGAAAATGAGGGCCACTTTATCATTCTCATCATTTGATTCATCCTTAATAGTAATGTAAACCATTTCATCTTCTTCATTTCCATTAGAATCTTTAGCCATATAACAAGATTTCTTACCTTTGTCCTGGTAGTCCTTGTCGCTTTCTTCTTAAGTGATAGCTTGGCTTGAAATGCAAACTCAAGGTTACTAGAGTTAGGAACATAATTATCAAAATTATCTAACTCAAATGTTGTCAACCTTCCCACTGGTGCATCCAAGGTTATATCATTCTTAGGATCACATCTTATTTCTTGTATAGATGATAGTCTAATCGCATAAATAGGAAAAAAAAAATTGAGTACCTTTCTTACCACTATTACATCATCAATTTTCCCACCTGAAGCTGTAATTACACTCACACTAGATTTAATTATTTTACTGTGTTGTACAATGTTTAAGCATCTTCTTTCATCTTCATCTAATCAAACTAACCTCTAAGATTTTTTGCCTTGGCTCTCCTGACATTATCATCACCTCCACAGATATCCTTCAATTTGATCCACATTTCATGAGTAGTACCATAGTCTTTTACTTCATCAAATTCAACATAATTGAGAGTAGAAGAAATTTCAATCATCATTATGTTATGGTTCTTCATTTCTATGATTTGTTCTATAGTCAAAGATTCAGTTGGTGCTACATATTTGTTCTCTAAATATTCCGATCATGTGTCACCAATGGTTTCCAAATGGAGCTTCATAAGTTCCTACCATGCTTGGAAGTTATCTTTGTTCAGCTTAGGGATCCCCCTTCTGTAAGACATCTTGATCTTTAGCATAGGTCCTTGAAACCTTCTCTGCAAGAACCAAAAGCTCTGATACAAATTGTTGGAAATATAAGAGGGCTAACTAAGTAGGGAGGGGTATATAAATTACCACAAAAACAATGCAAGATCCCTTAAGATTTCAATACAATTCTGAAACAAACTCTATTGAAACTGAAATACTACAGAAACTTGATTAACATAGGAACACTCAGTTAACACTATAAAGACTTATTGTCACTTGGAAAATACTAAAATAATTGCTTCTTAAGATGGTTAGTGTGATTAACCTTAATTAAATTAGTTGAAAAATCATAAATCAAATAACATGAACACAAGAGACAACAAGATTTAACATGGCAACCCAATTTGGAAAAAACCATCAATTGCAACTAGTTACTATTTTCACTTTTCTGAAGTGAGGCTTGTTAGGAGCCAACCCTATTAAAGGTTACAAAACACATTTTTAGGTGTGACCCTATTTAAGGACTCAGTTCACCCTAGTAAGAGTGGCCTTATTAGAGGTCTTTAGACACTTCAATCTAGAAATGTCACCTTGTTAGAGGATTTGGCAAATAGTTGTTAAGCTAACTCTATTAGGAGATTTGATTCGTTGCTAAAATTATTTGAGAGTGACAAAGATATGACTTGATTGTTGATGTAACTATATTTTTAAATTTTAGATCTTTGTTGTAGCTTGAATACTTGATCCTCCTTAATCATAATGTACTTTTTACCTCGATCAACTTGGATACTCTACTATCCTTCCAATTCACCTCCTTGATTTATCTTTTCAGTCACATGCTTCTTCTACAATTAAATCCTTAACTTGGCCTTATATTTATATGTTTTACCTTTTCAAATCATCTTAAATACAATTTCAAAAAAATAAAATTCATCCCATGAGTCAACTAAAACTAACCAACAAAATCGATATAGGAAAATCCTTCATTAGCTGACCCAACTCAACACTAACTCAAAAAATGACTTTCCTTCAGACTTCCTTTAGTAACTAAGTGAGCTAGGTTAACAGTCATTCCATGCCAACTTTTCTTTGGTAATTGAGTGAGCTTGGTAGACACTAATTTTGAACTTGGTTAACATTAAAATTCTTACCATACAATGGAACTTCTTTTAACTTATGAGTGAGCTTAGTATATACTGATTGCTCGATATATACTTGACATTTGGGTAACATCAAAAACAACATACAATTGAATGTTTGTATCCACCATAAGGTAGTAGTGAAGAAGGATAGAATCAATCATACAAAAATAATAGATGATGATGAATTCAGAACTAACATAAAGATATGTACATGAAAAGATGCATGAATTGAAGGAATCTTTGGCATTGTTGTCAAAGATGGAGAGATTATCTACTTACCATAAGAAAATGAAAGAGGAAGATAGCGAAAGATGGAAGAGATATCTATGATAGAGGGGAAGATTACTAAGAGAGATTTCATACATATTAGATTTACAGAGATGAAAATCAAAATGCAACCAAGGATATTGATGAAGGTCAAATACATTGAGGGTGTCACTCAAGACAGTAATTTTTTTGGATTGCATGATAACATGAGGTATTGCCATCAATTCCAAAAAAGGAGATTATTGCAAACTACAATTGGAAAAATTGTTGTCATTGATGTCAAACCTATTAGTGAGACAATTTTCTATCTAATCTAAGTGTCATATCTATTTGATTGATGAAGGGGATTTGAGAGGTTTTTCATAACAAAAGTATCTAGAGGATATGTTGAGTTATGAAGATGAAACTAAAAATGGACACTTGATTAGTTGGAATTTGGCAAGATAAATTGATTGTTTAAATAATTTTAAAAGTGGAGAAGACAATATTGCTCAAGCCTCTAAAGTGTCAACAAAGATAGATCAAATGCATACGCTTGACCAAGAAATAGAGAAAAAGATAAAAGAATTTGAAGTACCTATCAAGTGATGCTAGTGTCAACTGACCCACAATAAGTGTTAAGTAGAATTAGTGTTGACTGTGCATTAGTATTGATGAAGTGATAATGTATGTGCTAAGAGATAAATTTAGTTGCAATCGAGTCATTCAGTGATGATTGAGTGCTAGAACACAATGTTGGTAGAGGAATAGTATTTTAATAGTTTATGAAAAATCATAATCTCCAACCAACTAAGTTGATTTCTTGGAATGTAGAAAGTGTGTTGAAGATAAAGATCGATGAGTTGGATCATTTAATACTAAGAAAGGATTGGGTAAATGACCTAAGGAATGGATTCCAAGAGAAGTTTTCTAGAAAAGAAGAGAATAAGAAAAATGGTGATAAAATTCATTGTATGTGATGAATCTATTTGTAAAACCTAAGATCTATAGTGATGTTTAAGTAGAAAAAGGTCAAAAATGCCTATTTAAGGAGGTGCAAGGGTGAATATCAAAGATGTTCTAGAGAGATTTTGCAAATTGGAGTAGTTACCAATGTTATCAACTGGTGAATGTAAGCAGAAGGCTAAGAATAGGTGAAGAGTGATTGCTTGAAGGGTTGCCAAGTGAATCAGAGACTGAGATAATAATGGAGGAAAGATTATTAATTATTTTATTAGTTGAATAGATATGTACATGCAAAGTGATTTTTACTTAACAGATAAAAACCCAATGTTACTTTCTAACCATTATAAATAGTATTTGAAATCTTTTAATGAAGGTTGACCTAACAGTCAAATCTAAATCCTTTAACATAGTGACATTCTAAGGGAATGTTATAAAGTCCTCTTATAAGGCCACTCCTACTAGGGTGATTAAATCCTTCAACAAGGTCACATTTAACAGTTTTTTTTGTAACCTTTAATAGGGTTGGCTCCTAACAAAGCTCACTTCAAAAGAGTGAAAATTAGTGGCATGTTGTTGATAGTTTTTCCAAATAGGGTTTCCACATTAAATCCATATGTCAAACTTTTGTGGATTTTATTTATAGTTTTTTACTATTTAATATTTACATTCTGCAAGTCTATTATATTTAGCATAGTGGACGACTAGTGTTGTTATTAAAAGTTGGCTATAGAGACCAAGCTATGGAATAATAAGATCTGAAGTTGTTTACATTATTATTTGTTCAATTGGCACATCTAGGCTTTGGATAACTAATTCATCCCCACCCCCCACATTTTTCTTATTCTAAATATTCTAACAACAACTATTTTGCATGTGGATAGGGACAAGGCTACTATCAAGGATTTTTGTACAGCAATTTTAAAGAAACCCATCATCCAACAACTAGATTGTGTCCTAGAGAACATTGATAAAGATTTGTGTATTTTGAGGAGTGAATATAATGAAGAAAAAAACCTAGTTTAAGGTTTCCCAATTCTAATCATAAAAAATCAAAGGAACTTTATGTAAAGAATGAAGTAAATTACCAGCAATTGGATGTTCTTACTAGTGGTCTCCAATAATCGCATCTATGTGGATTGGAAGGGCGTGGCATGGTATTTTGAGAAGGAAGCTCTTCACTAAATGCAAACTCTATGGGTATTTTTTTTGGTCATTTTAAATAGCTTGTTTCCCTACAAGGGCTTCCCCTGATTTGAATGTTCATTATACTAAATATGATCTTTAATAACTAGTTCTATTTTCCTTATTCCATATCTCCATATACTTTAGAAGGATCCTCTCTAGTCTTAGAGATATATATTTTGGACTATAATTGTATAGGTGTTATGTCATAGTCTCATCTATATTTAAGGTCAAATAGTCAAAATATCACAATCAGTAAAGGCAATTTTGTTAAGATCATAATGTAAGCTTCCTAAGAAAATGCTCAATTCTTCTCATCCTCTCTTTAGGTTTTGTTGCAAAATCAAAGTTATAAGATGTAACTATAAATGATATTAATTGTTACCCTACCTTTTCCTCAATTTGCAATATTGTCGATGAATACCCCTTTAGCAACTTGAAGTTAAACTTGAAATTCAATCAACTTCAAGTTCAAGTTTAGCTTCACTTATCTCCCTTCATCTCGGCGAAGTTCTCCCCCATTAGCCTAGGTTTATTTTCTTGAAGTTGAAGTTCAAGAAGAGTTTGGTCCAAATTTTAACTTCAACTTTGAGGTTTGCTGATATTTGCTTGCTTTCTTGTAGGATTTCCATTAGGAGATTATGAACTCATTTCCATAAAGCAAAGAAATGGGTCCCACATTAGGGTGATATTAGAGATGCAAAGAGAAATAATTATAGTAATTATGAGACATTGTGCTAAAGTACAGTTACTTTGTAGAAAAAGGTGGCACATGGATTTTGTGACATCATGACAGGTTGAGCTTTACATGGATTTGATAGATATTAATTGTAAATAGCCTTACAAGTCTTGTCAAAGTACAAGTGGCATGTTTATAATAAATTTTTCTATCCGCTCAAATCTACCCTTGGATTTTCAAGAAATCACTCCCTATAATTACCCTTTGTCTTGTGTGAGTGCTCATTTAATCATTTTGATTTCTCGACGTTGACTGGTAAGCAAGAAAAGTGGAAGTTTGAACTCTACCAAAAATTGTAAGTGCATTATCTCCCACTCTGTCATTTCTATGTCTTGTTTTCATTTGACATGTTTTGATTTAATAATGTAAATTTGTACCTTTCAAATTCAACCATGATGCTTTTCTGCCCCAAAATGCCTAAGCTTGAAAAACATTTCCTTTTGAGTTCCTTACTCAAAATTTGGGATACTTTCTTGGTAAACAAAAGCCTACCAGATATAATTGAGCAGGCGAGGAACGTCCAAACTAGTGTTGTATATCAGAAATTAGCTAGTAGCGGGTTATTAGAAGCTATCACTTTCCCACCACCTATAGAATGCCCAGAGTTGGTTGTTGAGTGTATGAATCGCTATGACCCCAACACCAGGTGTATAAAGAAAGTTTTAGGAGAGGTACTGGTTAACATTTAAATAGGACAAGTGTTAGTTTGGCTCTGAGAATCCCTCATAAAGATCCCTATGAGCCTTGGACCTTTGAGGAATATGACCATCTATATTATGACAAAAAGAAGAATTATGACTCCTTTGTAGCTCAAACTTGGCTTTTGAGGCTAGCTGAAGGAGGTTCAAGATTGCCTAAACCTTTGACAATTGAACATTTCATTAAGGAAATTGTAGACATTTTGTTACTTTTGAACAGGTTCAAGGGCAATGACCATGCTTTCCATTAAGAAAGTTGGATGTACCTTTTCATCCAAAATATTGTTGAAGGACAAAATTCATCGATTGGGCAAATTTAATAGCTGAAAATTTACATAAGGGCCTTATAGCAGTAAGTAGTTTTAGCCCATTGATTATATACTCCTTATTCTATATTATAGTGGCATCCAAGGAATGGGAAGGACTTCCACACATGCCTTGGAATGAAGAAATGACCATCTACCAATACTACAAAGACCTTTAGGCAACCGAATCTTGCAAGGAATTTAGGACAGTTAATGATGTCTTTCTTGGGAGGTTAGTTTTTGAGCTTCAAGGACATGAGAATCATAGATTATCAGAAGAATCAATGCAAGCTATCAAAATCTATGGTTGTTTCTATATTCAGTTTCCTAAATTTACGTATCTCAAAATTGAGGATTTTTCTAGTGAAGCTCTTAAGTTGCCACACTATTGTTTAGATGGTATTGCCTCATCTAAGATATGTAGATAGTTCATTTCTATGTTTGAGTACACTAAAAGTACAAAGAAGTCAACCTCTTTCTTATTCCCCATTGAAATTGGTCATTAATAATGTTCAAGCTACAAGTAGGCCAAGTTAGCACAAACTGCATTGTCACATTTTTTCCTCAAACCATATGCTCCTATAGAAGAATTTGACTATATATGATTTTCTAGGGATAATTTTAGGCATGCATCTTCATTAGTCCATGTTCCTCATTCAGAAGATTATTGGGCCAATTGTCTTAATAAATTCAAAGTCAGAAAAAGGTTATGGTCTAGGTGATAGTCAACCAGATTAATATGTTTAAGGTGAACCTCAGCACACATGGGATAATAGAAGATGAAATTGAGGACATGATTGACCCATTTTATGTTGATAAAATTGAATGCATACCCATCCCTGAGCTTGATTAGACTACAAGGGAAGAACATAACCCATTTTACCATACTTTAGAAGTGCTGAAGAGAACTGAAAAATGGTTGAAGACAAAGAATATTGAATCAACCACTCCTAAAGTCCCTAAGAAATACTCAAGAGCTAAGCACAAAAATCTACAACCAAAACCTAAGGTCATTTCCAACCCTGATATTGCTGATCCTTTTACAAATTCTCCTAAAGCCAAGTCTGAAGTCAAAGTTTAAGTAACTTCAAAGTCACTTCAACTTTAGGTTCTTGAAGAGGTCCCAAATTTTAGAAGAGTAACTCGATCCAACACTAAGAAGGTGACACCAAGCAAGGGAAAGGGGATAGTCACAATTGACCTAAATCCCACCAAAATGAAGATGAGTTTAGAACAGTCTCCTATTACTCTCATGGTTGATAATACCCCAGATCCTTAGAAGTCTCTAGAAAACACTAGTGCTTAATCTAACACCTTGGCCTTAGCAAAAGTTTCTCCTATGACAAGTAAAGAACCTACTACTCCCAAGTGGTTTGAAGCTACTATTGAGAAGAAAAGGAGTTTGGTACCATTATCCATGCCTATTGATGACCTAGTTAGCAAATGCCTAGGAAAGACTTTGAAAACTAAAAGAGCTAAAATTGAATCGAGGTTGAACTTTGATAAAAAAATTAGGACATTGGACAGCTAAAATAGCTAAGCCATTAGATGGTACCATGCCTAAAAGCCTCAGTACTCAGGACTATCAAGTAATGAGTATTGATCTTGGAAAGGGGAGTTGTGCGGTTGATATCAAAATTTTTGAAGCTTCAAACAAGAAGATTGTAGATAGAGTTTGGAAAGATGCTCAGGACAAGTAGGACATGAAAGAAGCAATGAAGAGCATGGCACAATTCATTAATGTCATCCTGCATCCAGAACCCAAACCTCTGAATGAGATGTCAACAATGGTAGATGTACTCTAAAAGTACAAAGAAGTCAACCTCTTTCTTGTTTCCCATTGAAATTGGTCATTACTGATGTTTAAGCTACAAGAAAACCAAGTTAGCACAAATTGTATTGTCATGTTTTTGCCTCAAACCATATGCTCCTAGAGAAGAATTTGACTATATAGGATTTGCTAGGGATAATTTTAGGCATCCATCTTCATTAGTCCATGTTCCTCATTCAAAAGATTATTGGGCCAATTTTCCTAATGAATTCAAAGTCAGAAAAGGGTTATGGTCTAGGTTGACAGTCAACCAAATTAATATGTTTAAGGTGAACCTCAGCATGCATGGGATAATATAAGATGAAATTGAGGACATGATTGACCCATTTTATGTTGATCAGATTGAATGCATACCCACTCCTGAGCATGACTAGACTAGAAGGGAAGAACATAACCTATTTTCCCATACTTTAGAAGTGTTGAAGAGAACTAAAAAATTTTTGAAGACAAAGAATATTGAATTAGTCACTCCTAAAGCCCCTAAGAAGTACTCAAGAGCTAAGCATAGAAAGGTACAGCCAAAAATCTAAGGCCATTTCTAACCTTGATATTGTTGATCCTGTTGCAAGTTCTCCTAAAGATGAGTCTAAAGTTGAAGTTGAAGTAACTCCAAAGTTACTTCAACTTTAGGTTCTTGAAGAGGTCCCAAAGTTTAGAAGATTTACTTGCTCTAGCACTAAGAAGGTGACATTGAGCAAGGGAAAGGGGATAGTCACAATTGACCTAAATTCCACCAAAATGAAGATAAGTTCATAATACTCTCCTATAACTCTTATGGATGATAATACCCCAGATCCTCAAAAGTCTTCAGAAAATTGGTGCTCAATTGGATGTCTTGGCCTTAGCAAAAGTTCCTCCTATGACAAGTAAAGAACCTACTGCTCCCAAGTGGCTAGAAGCTTTTCTTGAGAAGAAAAGGAGTTTGGTACCATTATCCATGCCTATTGATGAAAGGGAATTCGTGTGGTTGATATGAAAATTTTTGAAGCTTCAAACAAGAAGATTGCGGATAGACTTTGGAAAGATGATCAGGACAAGCAGGACATGAAAGAAGCAATGAAGAGCATGGTATAATACATTAATGTCATCCTACATTCGAAACCCAAACCTCTGAGTGAGATGTCAAAAATTGTAGATTTATCCTCTTCAACTAACCAAATATTTATTGATAATGTACAAAAGCGCAAGGCTCTTGCAAAAATGTCTAAAGAGTGGTTGCAACTCATCCTAAAGGAGACTGAGAAATAGATCATAATTTTGGAAAAAATCTTTGAAAGAGACCATTATCATTGTTAAAAAGGTGGAGTCCAATAATGAGGGTTTTGAAAAAGAAAGAAATAACTGGGTAAAAGTGGTGCTCTAGATTGAGAAAATTCAAGGGTTTAGATTGCAAAAGTTTCAAGCTAAATGCCCTATCATCGATCTAGATAAAATCTTACATGTGATTAAAGATTGCATCAAATGGATAAATGAGGTGTTAGTCTAGGCAATAATTGAAATCAAAGAAATCTTGGATGGTCTCAAGCTCGTGGATGAAATTATTCACTTGGTGATTTGAATTGGTTCAATAAAAATTGCTTAAGAAGGAAAGTGACTTCATTGCCCCTATAGAAGAACTGATAAGTGAAATCCAAAAGAAGTTCCAAGAAGTTCACAATAAAAAGATACCATGTAGATAGGATTTTTCTAACATTGCCCATACCGAAGCTATGTTAATAATCAATTTGAAACATTTGGAGATGCATGGAGAAAAGGTAATAGAACTAAAAATAGAAAAGGAAATTTGGAAGCAAAGGATTACATATATCAGCTTACCTCACCAGTCAGTTATCTCCACATTTTCCACAGCATGCAAGCCATGTAAGGCCACAAGGATCACGGCTAGTGTGGATGGTTCCTCCTAACATGGCACATGATTAATGGTTGGCTGCTTTTCATTTTCCTATTTATTTCTTTATTTATTTCTTTATTCATTTCAGTTAACATGGTTGTGTTAAAAAAGAGACAATTTACTCTTGGTGGGGTAATTTTGGATAACTATCTAGCCCTATGCCCTATATATATGTAATACATAATATCTAATGGGTTTAATCTCTCTGTAGACTAAAGCAAAAATACTTTTTTTTTCATACTCTACACTTTGAATTTTGAAATAGAATATTTCCAATTTAGCAGCAATTAAAGTAAAATTCTATAGTTTTATATACTAAAAATTCTTGAGGTGGGTACTACTATCTGCTTTATGCTAATGTGAATTCCTAAGAGTGTATGTTATATGTGGAGGTGAAGTTGTATTTTGTTGTGCATTCTAAAATTATTTGCTTTAGAAACTTAAAGGTTGTGGGAGGTTGAATCTATATTATTTCACCATCAATCTTTTGTTTTAACATTCAATCATGTGTATGGTATTGATTGCTAAGATCAAATGGTTTTTCAACATTAGCATTTATCTTGTGTTTATGAGATGATTTTGAACTTTTTAAGTATTTTTAGTAAAAGACTTATTGGGAAGATTTTCCCTCAATTGAGGAAAAATAATTATCTTTTCATGAAGGTTAGCTGCACCTTGAATAATATTGAGTAAATCTCTTAAGCAGATAATTCCTTATCAATAACTACGAATTCAATTTGTTAGTTTGCAATTTTCTCCCCTTTTCAAAATTGTAAAAAATCTTGGGAAAAACTATTTACTAACTTTTTTGGTGATTGTGCTAGGGAACTTGGAAGATAGAGTTTTCCTTTTTAAGTTCCTACAAGTCCTCGTGGTTTTGTGGAACAGTGCTTCCTAATCACAATCAGTTGTCTATTCTACAACCTAACCTAGGGTTTCAAGATACAAAAGAAGATATTATCACTGATCTTAATGCTTATGCCTAGGTTAACTAAAACAATAATTGACAATACCTCCAAGTACAATTGGTACTATAAAGAGAAGAAAAAATAGCTAAGAGGATTAGAGGTTTGCTAATCATTCAAGAAGAAGTTGTGGTAGAAAGAGTTGCTCATGCAAATCACTGACTAGGTCAAGCTAAGACTTCACCCTGGCTACAAAAAGTTATACATGGACTGATAGATTCTAGGCCTGGTAGATGAAGACTTTGAAGCTTTAGCTAGAATTGACTTCAAACCTAATCTCTCTTTGAAAAGAAATAAAGCTAAAACTACTAGTAGACCATCATCACCTCCTAAAGGTGGAAGCCCTATTATTTCTTTGCAATCTCTAATCATCCCTATAACTTTAATTCTTTCTTCTATCATAATCCTTCCTATCAACTAGATAAATCACCAGTAATGGATCACAATCAACCCTGGGGTGCTATGATAGGACCTCGGCAACTTGTAGGAAATTTGAGTAGATTACCTAAAGGAGCATGATAAATCCTACCTAGATTCAGTGGGGATGGGAAGAAGTTGCCTAAAGAATATTTGAATGCTTTTAACATAGCATGTGTGTTGCTGTATGATTATTTATTCAAATTTTGATAGACTTGGCAATAGATTGGTTTCATCATTTACCCTATGCATCCATTACTTCCAAATCATAATGCCACTTCTCAAGGGAAATAGTTCACCTTAACCCGTAGCCAAAAAAGATTGCAAATTGAGCCTCCTCCCAACAAAAACAACATGTGTGTCTTTCAACTCACTAATGATCATGAAGGAACCACATTTCTTGAGAATATAAGACATCAACAGCTTCAAACTGAAAGGGCAATAGTAGCAAACATAGTAATAGAGGAAGCACCTTCCAAAGAACTTGGTGACTCTGTAAATTACTACCTTGAGTACAAATCTGACTCTGATAGAGGTAGTGACATCCTTTTAACTTTGGAAGAAGCTTCATGTTCAATACTCATGAGAGGGTAGAGGATGGGGAAAGCAGATTTTTAGTCCAAAAATGCTACAAGCTCAACTCCAGCAAAGGATTCTAAAAAAAGAGAGGAAGGTGAGACTAAGTCACCATAGTCACAACCTCATATTCTTTAGATTATGAAAAGGTTTAATCCTAGCTCTGCATTTGATATAGTTGAATTTCGTAAAACATCTAGAATTCAAATATCTCCTCTTGAGTATTTGTGAATGAATCCTAATGAATGCAATAAGTTAATTGAATATGTTCACAAACCTTCATCTGATGTATCTGCTAAAAAACCTAATAAAGCCACTTTCAATGAAGAAACCAAAGCTCCAAAGCTTGATCATCACAAAGACTTGGTTCAACCTAATAAAATTAGTCCAGTGTTGTCTTGTAAGGAAAAGTTGGATCTAATTTATGTACCCCTTTGCCTCCATGGTTTTAAATTAAGCAATTGCATAATAGACTTTGGCGCTTCTGATAACATAATACCAGCTATAGTATCAAAAGCCCTTGATCTCCCCTTAACTAAAACCTTTGGCAAGTGTTATTCAATGGACTCTAAATAGGTACCTTTAGTAGGTCAAATCAAAGATGCCCAAGTTTCTTTAGCAACTTTCCCAAAAAAGAGAATAAAGCTCACCATCCTAGTAGCTAACATCCCTACTAGTTATGGCATGCTCCTTAGCCAAACTTTCTACCAATATTTGGGAGGAGAAGTCAAAATGGAATGGTCCCAAGCCATTATACCTATAAGAAAGGAAAAGGTTACCTTGCTCCCTGAAGTTAAGTCTAAATACACAGTTTTCCAATCTGATGATCCCAAAGTCTCAAATTCTTTACTAGGAAACTAATTTTTCTAATTACTTGATTATGCCTAAAAATGATGAAATAGGTATTCAGTTAGAGGTGGTGGATTTTCCTTGGATGTTGGAATTTGATAGAAGTTGTTACTCAAGTGGGTCCAGAGTTGGTGTTGTGTTGGTATCTCCTACAGGTCAAACTTTTCCCTCTTCTTTCAAGTTAGCTTTTGAAAATATGAATAATACAGTAGAGTATGAGGCTTTACTTCTAGGATTAGAAGAGGCGAAAAAGAAAAATGTTAAGTTGTTGAAGGCCAAGGGTGATGTAGAGTTAATAGTAAAATAGGTTTAAAAAAAAATTTCTATGAAAAATAAATATTGAAGCATTACAAGAATCTAGTATGGGATGAAATTGAAGACTTTGAAGCTTTTTCAATAGAATCAATTCCTAGGGAGCTAAATTTCATAGTAGATTCCTTAGCAGTATCAGCTTCTCTACTAATCCCTCACCCTAATTTTGCAACTGATAAGTATTTTGTAGAGATAATTCATAGGCCAAGTGTCCCAAACAACAATAATTCTTTGCAAGTATTCAAGGATGATGCACATATTAATGTTTTCTTGCAAAGTATGGAAAAATTCACCACTAATTATTTTGAAGGCTCTGATTTAGAATGTAGGAAGTTTTTTCCTGATTGGATAGATGGGAAAATAGAGGATACAATGCAATTGAAAGGAAATGTGATACCTAAAGGAGAAATTTTTTGATAGCCAAGATGCTTTCCTGGCTCAAAACTCAATTCCCAAAGAAGTTGAGAGTGTTGAATATGAGAAGGTCAACTTAGGTGATAATCATAACACTAAGATGATACACATAGGAAGCTACTATGAGACAGAGTAAAAAATAAGATTCATTAAATTACTAATAGAGTATATTGATGTTTTTGACTAGTCATATGAGGATTTGAAGACATTCAGGAAAGGATAGTTCAAACATCATATTACCCTGAAGCCCAATGCTTCCCTTTTTAGATAGAAGTAAGGGACCTAAAACCCAAAGGTTTAAGATGCAATATTCAAGGAGATTAATAAGATGCTTCAGGCTCGTATAATCTTTTGCATACATCACTCCACATGGGTGGAAAACATAGTACCCATGAGAAAGAGGAATGGAGAAATAAGAATCTATGTAGACTTTAGGAACCTAAATTAGGCAAGCCTAAAAGATAATTTTTCTCTGCCCATAATGGATTAGATTCTTCAAATAGTAGCTAGCTCATAAATGATGTCATTCCTTGATGGTTTCTCAGGTTATAATCAAATAGAGGTTGTTGAAGATGATCAACATAAAACTACATTCACAACCCCTTGGGGCACCTTTTCTTATAAAAGAATGCCTTTTGGTTTGATAAATACAGGTGCAACTTTCCAACATGCCATGAGTCCAACTTTGGGACACCTTTTAGACAAGTGCATTACACTTTATCTTGATGATATGACTATATTTTCAAGAAGATAAAAGAAACATTTGAAAGATTTGATGATAGTTCTTGAGAAGTGCAGAGAACATGGCACCTCATTGAATCCCAAGAAATCAATCTCTACTGTAAGAAAAGGAAAATTATTGGGACATATAGTGTCCAAGGAGGGGACAAAGATTGACCTAGAAAGAGTAAAAGCTACTTAGTAGATTTTCTTGCCTGTTAACCATAATGGTGTAAGGTATTTCTTCAGCCAAATCAACTTTCTTAGAAAGTTTGTACCTGACTTTGTTGAAACAATACAACCCATGGAAAAGATTTTACTTTGAAAGCAGAACTTCAAATGGGACAACCTAGTGATCAAGGCATTTGAAGAGGTAAAGAAAGCTATTGCAAAGGCACCCACTCTATTTCATCCAAATTTTAAGGAATTCATAATGTATTACTATGCATCAGACCATACTATGTCAAGTATACTACTTCAAAGAAGTGAAAAAGGTGAAGAAGTACTTATTTCTTTTATGAGTGTCCCTCTTAAGAAACATGAACTACATTATTCCCTAGTCAAGAAGCAAGCATGTGTTGCTGTAAAGGTTGTGAAACATTTTTTATATTATATTTTGCATTCACATTCTATATTATTTGTGCCATCTACAATAGTTAAAAGTATTCTTACATAGCAAGATGTAGCAATAAACAACAGAGCTACCTGGGTATCAAAAGTACAAGAATTTGACCTAGATATCAAACCAACTAAACTGGTTCATGGTCAAGGTCTTTGAAAGATTATATCAAAAAATAAAGAGGAAGAATCTTACCCTAATTTTTTACTAGTAGGCTTGAAAGATGAATGGTTTTTAGATATAACATATTTTCTAACCTATGGGGAATGCCTTGATCATGTGAAAGGAAAGGACTGAATAAGCCTTCAACTTAGAGCAGCAAAATTTTTTATCATTGATGATATCTTGTACAAGAGAGGGCTAGATGGTGTAGTGCCTCTCCAATTTGACTTCTATAAGTCATCTTGATGGATGAAACCTTGTTGATCTTTTGTTGTGTGGGATCATGATTGTGACCATGAGTGGTCTACACCATTGAGGTGTTTGGATTTATGTTTTTGTATCAATTGCTCTGATTATGCTTTTGAGTGATATCAATGCTACTAATTTTTGTAATCTTATTGGACACCTATCCTCCTCATGTGCCCTATCTTTCAAACCCACCAACATACCCATGGTCTAGCCAGATCACACCCTTCTGCTTTGCATAGCCATCATGGTATCCAATTTTTTTGTGAAAAGAGTCATGATAGATAATGGATCAGCCTTGAATATTTGCACCTTAAAATTCATAAAACAAGCTGGGTATACTGAGGCAGATATCATCAGTGAGGTTATCACCATCAAAGCTTATGACAATTTGGAAAGAACCACAAAAGGAACTATTATGCTGCCAATCAAGGTTGGGCCAGTCATCCAAGACACACTCTACCATGTTATTGATCTAAACCTACCATTTAACATCCTCCTTGACCACCCATGGATCCATGCCATGAAATCTGTTCCATCCACTTACCATCAGTGTGTCAAATTTTTGCATCGAGACACTGAGGTAACCATCCATGCTGATCCATAACCCTTTGCTTACTGTAATGCGGTTGAAGCTTCATATACAAACCATTGCCCTAGAATTGATATCAGCACAGCCATCGCTAGCTCATCCCACACTTGTAATGACCCAGAGACCATCCTCACCTCCACCCTATCTATCGTGAAGATCAATGACAAAAGCTGTGGAGAGTATAGTTTTTCAGTTGCATTTTTTGTCGGGGCACTCCCACTTGATCCACACGCCCATGGATGACCGACATATCACAAAGCTAAGGAGATTCCACCTCCTCAATACAAACAGTTTGGCCCAACAACCTTTGTATCCTCAAAAATCCCTCTTCATGAGGAGCTCACTCCAGATATCAATAATTGGTTACATAAGGATGCACCTCTAAGAAATCAAGCACGCCTTGATCACTTCGACCAAAAGTATCTCCAAGAACATAAGCTCATCACTGACAAATGGAACTATCAGGCTAGTGATCTAGGACCAGAAGAAAGAGGCAAGCAGTGCCCCATTGATACACACAAGTGGGAATCAAAGTCAGGTCTTGGCTTTGGCATACCCACAACTGGGGGAACCAATACAGACAGTCATGCTTTTTTGAACATTCATCACAACCTTTTCAAAATTGAAGACATTCCTCAGGAAGTTGAAAAGAGAGCCTATGATGATATCCCAGACCAGATCTTCCTCGGAGACTCTATTCTCCAAGAACTATCCATCCATTTCATTGACCTAAACTTTGCCCATCAATAACTCATAGATTGGGACCAACCAAGCATCATACACATTGATGAGTTCACATCAGAGGAAGTGCTTTTGAGATTCATGGGAGTTGAAACACCTCACAAGAAAATAAAGCCAAATTCTACCTATATCTATAAGCTAGATCCCAAGGGGTATTTTGGAGAAAATCCTCAACCTAGTTTGGATACACCCAAAACTGGAACTAAGGTGAATCTGAGACTAGCTAAGTAGCAAAGAGAACCTCTCAGCAAGAAAATCTAGAGTCACAAGTAGAACATGAGGATTTAGCATTGCCTCCTCAAGATAATCGACCAGAGGTGTCTTCTATTCTAATTGAGGATACTAGAGAAGTCAACGTCGATTCTTTAGAGATCCCCAGACTTGTTCACATTGTTGCATCCCTATCACAAGACCAAGCTGACCTCCTCTTTGAGGTCTTAAGAGAGAACATTGGGCAATTTTCATGGTCATATCAGGACATGCTAGGACTTGATCCAAAGCTTGCAGTTCATCATCTTGCAGTCAATCCAAAGATCGAGCCCGTCAGACAAAAGCTTAGAAAAATGCAACCCAAGGTAGCATTACTGGTCAAAGCTGAATTAGAAAGAATGTTAGCTACTAAGGTTATCCAACCTATCGACTACTCAAAGTGGATCTCCAACATGGTCGCCATCACTAAACCTTCTGGTGACATCAAAATCTGCATTGATTTCAGAGATCTTAATAAAGCTTGTCAAAAGATGATTTTCCCTTGCCCAACATAGATATGACTGTAAATCTTATAGCTAGACATGAAATTTTATCCCTCATGGATGGATTTTCTGGGTATAATCAAATCAAGATTGTAGAAGAGGATCATCATAAGATAGCATTCACTACCCCTTGGGGAACCTTTTGTTACAACATGATGCCTTTTGGTCTAAAGAATGCTGAGGCTACCTATCAGTGAGCTATGACAGACATTTTTCATGATCTCATCCATAGCATTTTGGAGGATTATGTGGATGATATCTTGGTCAAATCTCATACCTTCATGGATCATCTTGCTAACCTAGAGAAAGTCTTTGATAGGTTAGCCACATATCATCTCATGCTGAATCCCAAGAAGTGTGTCTTTGGGGTCACATCTGGCAAGCTTCTAGGCTTTATAGTTTCTAAATGAGGTATAGAGATCGACCCCAAGAAGGTCAAGGATATCTTAGACATGCCTCCTCCCCAGACACTGTGACAGCTTCACTCTCTTCAAGGAAAGCTTCAATCCATTTGGTGCTTCATCTCCCAGCTTGCAGATAAGTGTATGCCATTTACACATTTACTGAAGAAGGATGAAAACTTCAAGTGGGATCCTTTATGTCAACACGGCTTCGATCAACTCAAGTATTATCTTGCCAATCCCCCTATCTTGGTTCCACTAGTTCCTAGTCATCCCTTGATCTTGTACATATCAGCAACACCTACTACTCTCGGGGCACTTCTAGCACAACTCGATGACTACGGCAGAGAGAGAGCCATCTACTATATCAATAGAACCCTAGTTGGTTATGAACTCAATTATACTCCTATCGAAAAAGCTTGTTTGGTAGTTATTTTCTCAACTCAAAAGATTCACCACTACATGCTAAGTCATACCATCCAACTAGTCTCCAAGATTGACCCTTTCAAGTATATGCTCTCTAGAATAGCACTTATAGGCCGTTTGGCCAAATGGTTTATGTTCCTTAGCAAATTTGACATCCAGTATGTGGACAGAAATGCAACCAAAGGGCAAGCTATAGCAGATCGCCTAGCTGATCCACCTCTAATAGATGCATATCCTTTGATCACAAAATTTCCAAATGAACATGTCTGTCTAATTGAAGAACAACCTCCATGGAAACTTTATTTTGATGGCGCACACACATCTCATGGATCATGGGTAGGAATATTGTTAGTCACACCTCAAGCAGATTACATTCTAAAAGCTTTTAAGCTACAATTCTCTAGCACCAACAATATAGCTAAATATAAGGCTCTTATAGCAGGATTAAAGATAGCTGCAGAATGGAACATCACTGAGTTACAAATATTTGGCGATTCTCAGCTCATCATCAAGCAAGCCCTAAATGAATATCAAACCAAAGATGAAAAGCTATTACCCTACAAGGAGCTAGTTGATTAGCTAACCTAGCATTTTACAAAGCTTCAGTTTACACAAGTGCCTCATATACAAAACAAAGCAGTAGATGCTATGGCTACTATCGGCTCGCTCTTGGAAATTCCCCAAGCTACTACACAGTATGATTTTTTAGTCGAGCAGCTCCTCACACCCGCCTATGCAGATGAGGATTCAAACCGTGTTTGTATCTTGGTTGGTCCCCAATCCCCTTGGTACCATGAGATTCATGCTTACCTTAACAATGGTATCATATCCCCTCACCTCACACGTACCCAATGCCAAAACCTCATCCAAAAATCATCCCGCTATGTTATCATAGCCAATACCCTATATCATCGGGGTTATCATGATACTCTCTCTCAATGTTTAGACCAAAACATGGCCACGATGGTGTTAAAAGAAGTACACTCTGAACTTTGCAATGCCCACATGAGTGGTATTTTCCTAGCATGAAAAATCCTTAGAGCAAGCTACTATTGGCCTACCATTGAAGAAGACTCCTATGACTTTGTCAAAAAGTGTCTCCCATGTCAGTAGCACGCAAATCTTGTGCATGCTCCAGCACAAGATCTATAGCCTATTGCACCACCTTGGCCTTTCACTTGTTGGGGCCTCGATCTAGTTGGAACTATCACACCTCTCTCATCTAATAGGCATAAATGGATAATAACAGCTGCAGACTATTTCACTAAATGGGTGGAATCAGTCCCCCTAGTCTCAGCTATAGGAGTTCAGGTCTCCAAGTTCATCTTGGACCACATTGTTTGCCGCTTCAGCATCCCATCCACCATCTTCACCGACCACGGAGGTAACTTTGAAAATCTCAACATGGAAGAACTATGCACTTCCCTCTGTATCCATCACTACTTTTTTAGTCCATATTTCCCACAAGGTAATGGCCAGGAAGAGACAACTAACAAAACCCTCCTCAAAATCCTAAAGAAAGTTGTCAATGATTTCGGCCGCGATTGGTACCTACAAATAAATCCAACCCTATGGGCCTATCAAACTTCCTTTTGTACATCCACAAGCACAACTCCATAGTCCCTAGTCTATGGTGTCGAAGCGGTACTACCCATAGAGGTTGAACTTGCCTCCTTGCGCATATCTTTGCAAGGGAAAATATCATATGAAGAATACAGAGTAGCTCGGCTCACCCAACTAGATCTCTTAGAGGAGAAGTGACAAAAAGTCTATGATCATCTCACAGTCTATCAAACTCATCTCAAAAGGAATTTCATAAAGAAGGTGCTTCCATGACACTTTCAGCCAAGCAACATGGTCCTAAAAGAAAATATGAAAGTCCAAGTTGATCAAGAAAAGAAAGGCAAGTTTGAACCTACCTGGCTTGGTCTTTATGTTGTCACTGCCTCATTTGGCTCCAGAGCCTATCAGCTATCTACACCAGAAGGAGAACTCTTGAATGATCCTACTAACATCATTCATCTCCAGAAGTTCTATGCTTGAAAATCCTTGGCATACCCAACTTTTGAAAAATACAAAAAAATAGTAAAGAGAAATAAGCATCCAATAGTGAAAACTTGGCAATTCAAGCACCTTGGATAGGTACCTTGGTGAAAACTTGGTAATTCAGGCACCTTGTGTACTAAGACTAATCCATTATCTATCACTATCCTATCCCTCCTCCATTCACCCACCATCCCATAACAAACCTACTTGTTCCTTTGGTGTTCCAACCAAATATCCAAAATTTGATGAAGCTTGTAAATACCTCATGTATAGCTTGTAAATCTTTTACCTCAGCTTGTAAATCCTGTACAACTTGTAAATCTTGTACCTCAGCTTGTAAATCTTGCACAGCTTGTAAGTCGTATACCTCAGCTTTTAAATCCTGTACAGCTTGTAAATCTTGTACCTTAGCTTGTAACTCTTGTACCAAAGCTTGTATTATACCTTGTAAATCTTGTACCATACCTTGTATATCCAAATCTTGTCCAAATCTTGTACCATATTCCAGCTTGTAAATAATCTGGTATCCTAGCTTGTATCATATCACATGCACATGAAGAAACCCCATTTTCACTTACACTTTTCATAAACCATCTACCTATCCGCCTATCAACTATTACAGACAACCCACCCTTCACAAACATTTCCATCTCACAAAAATCAAAACATGAACAACCTTGTACATTTGTAACATATCTGAGTCTGTCAACTTGTACATCCTCCTTAGCTTAGTACCATTGTATCTATCTAGCTTTTGTGTTAGTTCCTCCTTGATTAGCATCTTGCACACATCACACAACCCTTGGTTAGCTATTCCAATGCATCCTTTAGCTAGATCTCATGTCACCAAAGTGTTCTCCTTCTTAGTTCAGCTTACCAGATGCATCACTCATCCAGATCCATCAGCTTAGGTGCTCTCCGATAGATCCTTGTAAGATATAGCTTTCCTTATGTCTGATCTTGGTCTATTAGTACCTCGTCCCACCCATCTTGTTGGCAAATAGTTCTCTTTTGGATTTTCACTTTCTTTTGATTTGGAATCTTCCCTTTTGTGTCTAGAAGTATCTTTTCCAAACAATCTTTTGTTCCCTCCTCAAGGTTGCCACGATCTTCCATATCATGGTATACTGCAAATGGGGCAATCTGAGTGTAAGGTCTTGACCAGGTCTTTTGTTTGTTTTTTTCTTTTCTTCTTGTGAGTTACCCTCTATCAATTCAATGTTGTTTCCTCTAGGTTTCATGTGTGATACTAGGGCAATCCTTGCGTGTTTGTTTTGAGTTAGTTCATTAGTCCTCTGGATAGTTGGTGAAAAGGCCTTGATGTTCTTCGTAACCTTGGAAATTAACCAATAGTCTTATAGCAAATCTAGTGCTCAACTACATGGTGGTACTTCTCTTTGAAGTATCCCCCTGCTCAAAAAGCTTCAATGGATTCCCTTCATCTCCATAATCCCCCATCCATATCCAGAATCTATCTCTCCTACCCCAGCTTATGCATCAGTATCTCTTTGAATCAATCTACACTTTTAGCTTTAGGGATCCACAATCCTAGTCTTAGGGATTCACCAATCCAATCAATCTACCAAGCCTCATCTTTCAAGATCCACAATTCTAGTCCTAGGGATCTCCAAAACCCATCTTCTGCCAAATCTGACTCTTTGAAATCCTATTGCATCAACTTTATAATCCCTTCATCCATCTCCCTATCCTGGATTCCTTTTCATAGCACTCCACTCCTTCATCCTCCATCTCCCCTGATGTCTTAAAGCTTGCTTCCTCTTGTGCCTCTGACCTCCCTTTATCATTCTCTCGTAGTGAGAGTTTGAGCTAATTCAGCCCCTTCTCTTTGCCAACCCAGGTCTCCCTGCTCATCTTGGATTCTCATTTTTTTCAAGCAGCTGTCAAGCCTCGCTTTCTCTTCCCGCTGCCTTCTTGAGGGGGCATCTCGTAGTCCATTCTCTCCTCTTCTGCTCTAGCCTTGGGCATCTTATTTTCTTATCTTTGATGCCATGCCACTTGTGGCATCACATCAAAGAGGGGCAAAATGTAGACACCTAAAATTCCTTAGAAAATAAAGTATTTTTATTTTCTAAAATGTCCCTGATGACATCATCATTTATTATTTATTTATTTATTTAATTTATTTATTTATTTTTATGCCATTAAATCCCCTTGTCTTAATTAAAAATATTTAATTAAGGAATCCCTCCCAAAAATGTTTAAATCTTATTTAAGCATTATTTCCTATTAATTATTTAATTAATAAATTGACCAAAATCTCAAAATAAATATTTAATTTATTTTTTGCCCAAAACTTGGCCAATTTCCTTAAGACCACTAACCTCTTCCAAAATCTTCTAATCCTTCTTTAATTTTTATTAAAGGATAATCCCATCATTTTCTACCCCTAATCCCAACTCAAAATATTTAACTAAGGTTAAATATTAATTCTCATATTTATTAAAAAAAATTTAATAAATATCTCCTCAAACCAAACCTATGAGATAAATAAACTTTATTTATCCTAACCCTAAGCCTATCCCTAAACCCCCTTTTTAGCCTAATCCACCCCATCCACCCATACTAACCAAGCTTAGCTACTAACTCACCCACCCTCATTGAATGCCATCTACTTGCATATCTCTAACATCCCTAATCTAAATCCTAATTCACCTCTAATCCCCCCCCTAACCTTGTCACATTCCCTAAGAAAGCTTAAGACTTTCCTAAACCAAGCAAAGTCAACAATCTCAACTCCCTCCAAAATATCCCAACAACTAAGTCTTCAATGCTCTTACAAGACCATAAAGACTCTTACAAGCCCATTCATTGCTCTTACAAGCCATTTATGAAGGGTCTTTATGAAGATATTATCCCTTGATCCTCTTTTGTTGACTCATTCTTGCCCTTTCCTCCATCCTCTCACCTTGTGACATGTGTAACTCCCTGATTGGTTGTAAGGAAGCACAATCCATGTGCTCTCCTCTCATGCAATCTGAGCCCTCCATGAGCTTTTCCCCATCCTTGCATCTTATCCCTCAAACTCTCAAGCCCTTAGCCTATAAATTGAATCCCCTCCCAAGACATATCATCACAACCTTTAAGCTAAAGTTATAATGCTAGTGTGAGAAACAAAGCCCTTAACCATACCCTTATAATGCCAAATTGAGAGCTCACAAAGCTACCAATTTTCCATTTTCCATCTCCATTGAAGCATAGTTTGAGAACCTTGAGCACACATCCTACATCCATATCCAAATTAGACTCATCCCCGAATCAAGAGAACAAACTCATTGAGAGAGCCCCTTAATGGCTCACATTCTCATTTGAGTGGCTTCTCTTTGTCTATCTTATATGTTATGTTGATTTAGTTAATGTTAATGCTTTTTTTTTCATTAAATTAGTGTTTCTAGCATACTAAAGTAGCATATACAGGACATACCTCTAATTATGTTAGGTGATGGATTTAATGCTATGGTTATTTACTTCATTCTTGCATTATTATGTTTTATGCTAACGTGAGTGATGTAAATAGATTATTTTAATATAATTAAATAAATGGTTAAATTAGGTGATGTAATGCATTTATTGCTTCGGCTTTATTATTATATGCAATTGCACTTGATCATGTTGTTTAGTGTGTAGGATTTATATCCCTAGCAGTGGCACATGGAGTTACTGATTCAGCCTTTCATATTTTACCAATGTCATCCTTGTATGGTCGATGTATCTTTATTTTAATTGTTTTATTAAACCTTTCGATGATTATTAAATCCGAACTCATTTGCATTATGTGATTAGACCAGTGAGCGTGTCTATGCATTTAGAGTTTTGCATTGTCGCGAAAGTTGTTAAGGAGATTTCTATGTTTTTGGGTTTTCAGGCTTTTTATTTGATTTATTTTAATTTTTTGGCAGCTTTGCCATAGATGAATTTCTATTTCTAGGAATAGCATGTTTTTGTTTGGGTCGATTCAGGGTTTAACTAGGTCAGCTGGTTATTTTTCCTAATCAATTATTCACTCAAAAAGTGAATAAATATCCAAAAAGGAATTCAATTCCTCACTTCTCACTTTTGAATTAGAAAGTTGGAGAGTAAAACCCAAAATCCTCTTCATGAGGATTTACTATTTTGTTTGTTGTGGGAGCTACAGGGGTGGGATCGTCGTGAGGTTGGGCTCGTTGGATCCAGCTCGGAGAAACTTTAGATTGCCGCAATTTTTAGCTACTTCTACGAGATATTTATTTTATGGTTCATATTCCCATTTTGCCCTTTTTGGTTGTGAGGTAGGGCTTTCCTATTTTATTATTTTAGATTCATTTGTGCTTCTATTTTTGGTAGCCATTTGTTTGGAGGTTGAGAACAAGTGTTCCCCTCTGTTTCTATTTGCTAGTTCTACCTAGTTGGGTGGGTATGAACATTTCCCTATTTTTTGAGATGAAGGTTTGGAGTTTTATGTCATTATGCTGGCCGTTTTTGCATACCATGTTCAAACTTGATCATTTTTGGATTTTTGGGGTTTTTGTGCCCAAAGGCCAAATGGGTTTTAATTTTGAATTTTTTCCAAAATTTGGAGTTTTTACCTCATTTTGCATGCCACCTTGTTTTCTCGAGTTTTCTTGGCACAATGTGGGTCGTGGACCTGGATGATCTATTTGGATATCAATTAGACCACTATTACACTTTTATGTTGCATTGGGATGCATGTCACATCTATACTCCTGACTTTGTGTTTGGTTGAGTGATTTTATACCTGGTGTTATGGTTTCTTTTGGACCTTTACTTTTGTTTCGTGTACACTAGGATTCATGTAGAATCCATACTCTCAGATTGAGGTCAGTTGAATGATTTCATGATGTATGGTTTTTATTGGTTTTGGGATTTGTGTAGAATTTGTCCTCTTGTGTTGCTTTCGGTTGGGTGTTTTGTTTTGCATTGTGTTCTCATCATGTCCTTGTGTTTTGATCTTCTTGATGGTGGTGTGCCACACACGAGTATGTGCATGTATATTTTTTGAGTGACTTGTGAGTCCTAATCTTCCATGGTACTTCTAGAAGCTATGATCATTGGGGTTGGGATGGGAGTATGCATGCCCACGGGCACTTGTCGTAGGATGAGTATGGGTAGGGTAGGGTAGCATATGGAGGGGACTTCTATCTCACAGCTTGGGGATCATGACACCATGGGTATGGTAGAGAGGAGTTTGATTAAGTGATAACTAATGAAAATGTGTGAATGGTAATAAAACTTAAGATAATAAAACTTTGTGTGATGGTCCCAAGGGAGTAACTTGAGAGAGAAGTACCTTATGAGAGTTTCCACGTGTGATTGGGCTTGTCGATTCAAAGTGACTCTCCATGATGTTAGCCCCTACTTAGTAGCCTATTGAGTGTCTGATCAAGACCTGTACTCCTTGCATTGTCTTGAGTTCTTGGTTATAGCCATCATACTGTCTATGTGAGTGTTAGCCATGGATGTTATTTTGTGTGTTTGTGGTTGGATCTTTATCTCCATCAACATGACAGGTGTGGACCTATGGGTGCCACATGGTTGGGAGGCATAGCTACCTTCACCACTGCTAGGGACCAGTGTACAAAGATGGTCTCTTGTCCTAGTGTGACCATTGTTAGATATTTTCACTGGATCCTATAGGTTTCGGAGTATGCTTTCTTGTGATTTATGCTTTCATTGGAATGCTTGGATATCATGTTTAGATGATGTTATTTTATTTGATGCATTCTCATATTATGATGTTTATCATATACCTTGATAATTTATATTGTTGTATTAGATTATCTATTTCTTATTGGTTTAGCATGTTAGATTTCTTTATGCTTATGTTGGTAGCATGTTTAGTAGTGACACCCTATTACAATAGTACTAACAATCTGATTGGTGGCTTGGGATATTATGTGTGTGGGATGGCTAGGATCCATGATGGTCTTATGATGTTATTGAAGCTTGGGAGGAACCGTGTACTTAGTCTGGTTGTTCAATCATTGTAATGTTAACTTTTTTCTCTGTGATGTTGCATTCAATATGTTCTTATTGCTTTTTTTAAGATGGTTAGATGTTCCTCTTTCTTGTTGTTTAAGCTCTCGAGTGTTCATTCCTCGATTTACATGGATCTAGAACTCCCTAGTGTGGAGATTTTCATGTTTTTATTCTTTTTAGTCTTGTTTGGTTGTCGCATTGATGTGTTTTCTCATGTGCAAAGGTAGTTCCTAATGTGAGAATGCAAGTCCTTGCGTGAGAATGAAAGTCCTTGCGCAAGAATGCAAATCCTCGTGCAATATGTAGCAAATCTTCAGGCAAGCCATGCACTTTCTTGCATGAAGTGATGCAAGATCTCATGCGAAATTTGAGACAAATGCACTTTCTCATGTGAGAAACAAGGGGTAGTTAGGCTTGGCTGAGGAAGGTTTGAAGTTGGTTTTGGACACCCTTTTGGATTTTGCACCTTTTCAGTTCAAAATAAGCTTTCTTGGGGGTTTAAAATATATCATTTAAGTATAAGTTGACGTATAGTATATTTAATTATTTGTACTTAATATATATTTTAATATATGCAATGAATCTTTTGAAATAGGTTTTAGACCTCTCAAAGATAAGATAAAGATTTTAGAAAATTTCAAGACTTCAGAAATCTAGACTTAGCCAATTTTCAAGGCTTTCGACTTTCAGACTTAGCCAAATTTTTGGATTCTGCATTTTACCCCAACTTGGTGTTTTGTTGATGAGTGATCATTCCTTTGAGCCCTCATTATGTGCATTGTCGTTGTTGGCTTTGTTTGTGTGTGTCAATTTGGTGGTGGCATTTGGAGATCTGTTGGTTGCTAGGATTATGATGAAGTCTTCCGTTACGATCTTTGTGATCCCTATATGATATTTTCATGTGCATTCATACTTGTAAAAAAAATATATATCTTGGTTTGTATTGAATCCTTGTTCCAAGGATCTCTGTGCAGGGCATTATAGATGGCATGTTCCTAATATGTGTTGATACTGATCAACAAGAGAAGCTACTCAAAACTTTTCACAATGAAGCTTGTGGAGGACTTCATCCACAGTGACTACCTTTAAGATACTAAGGAGTGGATATTATTGGCCAGGTATGTTTAAATCTACCTATAAATGGGTAGGTGGTTGTGAAAAATGCAAATTATTTACAGGTAAACCACAATTAGCCACCCTACCTTTGAAATCAATTATCATAAAAGAGCCCTTCCAACAATGGGGACTTGACTTTATTGGCCCAATTAATCCCAACTCTAGCATTGTTCATACACATATTCTCACTACCACTAATTATGTCAGCAAATGGGTTAAAGCAATTCCTATGAAATCCACAACATCTAAGGCAGTCTATAAATTCTTGACAAAAAACATTATGACACGCTTTGGGGTTCCAAGCAAGATAGTAATGGATAATGCTCAAAAAAATTCATCCCAAGAAATTCAATTTTTTTGTTATGATCATGGTGTTAGATTATCACATGCCTCTAATTAGTTTCCTCAAGGAAATTCGTAGGCCAAGTTAAATAATAAGAATTTAATTAATATCATGAAAAAAATGGTGGATGAAAAAGGTAGAGATTGGCATAAATGGTTGTATGAAGCAATATGGGCAGATAGGACCTCTCCTAAAAGGACTATTGGTATGACCTCTTTTGAGTTAGTATACAGAGTTGAAGCCTAGTTGGCTTTACTTCTATAACTTGCTACTCTAAATCTTTAGAAAGTAATTGAAGACAAAGTGTTCTCTACTTCTATTGAAAAATGGATATTGTATCTCCAGAAGATCGAAGAAGAAAGAAGGGAGATAGTAAATCACATCACCAGTCATCAAGCAAGGGTAAAGAAGATTTTTTATTAGAAAGCAAGGCCTCAAAAGTTCATGAAGGGAGATCAGATGTTACTTGGGACAAGAGAAGAGAGCTAAAAGGAGTTCATGCTAAGTTTGAAAGCCTCTAGAAAGGACATATGTTATATCAGCTAAGTTGGGTTCCAATGCATTCAAACTTAAATACCTTAATGGTGATGATTTACCCCTCATATAATAGATAGGATCTTAAAAAATTTAAATTTTACGTCTACTTTTTGTTCGTCCTCACTGTAAATACCCATATTCCCCTGCTTTGTTTCCTTTTTAGTTGTGTTGTTCTATCTTCCTTGTTTTGTGTGTCTTTAGTTTAGGTCTATTCTAAGTTGGTCTGCAGAACTAGAGATTCTAAGTTCACATATGATCCTTCTAGTCTCATTCCCCAGTTAGAGCCAATTAATACCCTAATGTTTCTTTAATGCACAATATTTCCAGTCAATACCCCTTTTGCAACTTGAAGTTGAACTTGAAATTTGATCAACTTCAAGTTCAAATTGGGCTTCATTTATCTCCCTTTATCTCTAAAAAGTTCTCCCTCATAGGCCTAGGTTCATTTTCTTGAAGTTTAAGTTGAAGAGGAGTTTGGTTCAAACTTCAACTTCAACTTTGAGGTTTGTTGATGTTTGCTTGTTTTCTCACAGGATGTGCATCAGGAGATTATGAACTCATTTTTATAAGGCAAAGAAATGGGTCCCACCTCTAGGTGATATTGGAGATGCGAAGAGAAATAACTATGGTAATTATGAGAAATCATGCTAAAGTATGGTTACTTTACAGAAAAAGGTGGCACACCAATTTTTTGACATCATGAAAAGTTGAGGTTCACACAGGTTTCATGGATATTAACTATAAATAGCCTTGCAAGTCTTGTCAAAGTACAGGTGGCACATTTGTAATAAATCTTTCTGCCCGGTCAAATTTGCCCTTGGATTTTCAAGAAATCACTCCCTATAATTACCCTCTACCCTGTATGAATGCTCATTTAATAATTTTGAGCTCTCAACACTAACTAGTAAGTAGGAAAAGTGGAAATCTAAACTCTACCAAAAATTGTAAATGCATTATCTCCCACTCTATCATTTATGTGTCTGGTTTTAATTTGAAGTGTTTTGGTTTAATTCTATAAATTTGTACCTTTCAAATTGAAACATGACGCTTTTCCATCCCAAAATGCCTAACCTTGAAAAACCTTTCCTTTTGAGTTCCCTACTTAAAATTTGGGATACTTTCCTGGTAAACAAAAGCCTACTAGATATAATTGAGTGGGCGAGCAATGTCTAGATTGGTCCTATATATTAGAAATTAGCCAGTAGTGGGTTATTAGAAGTTGTCACTTTCCCACCAGCTATAGAATGCCCAAAATTGGTTGTTGAGTGTTTGAATCACTATGACACCAACACCAGGTGTATAAAGAAAGTTTTGGGAGAAGTATTGGTTAGGATAAATAGGACAAGTGTCAACTTGCCCCTAAGAATCCCTCGTAAAGAACCCTATGAGCCTTGGACCTTTGGGGAGTCTGAGCATCTTTATTATGACAAAAATAATAATTACAACTCCATTGTAGCTCAAACTTAGCTTTTGAGGCCGGCTAAAGGAGGTTCCAGATTGCCTAAGCCTTTGACAATTGAACATTTCATTATGGAAATTGCAAACATTGTGTTACTTTTGAACAGGATCAAGGGCAATGACCACACTTTCCATTGGAAAATTTGGATGTGCCTTTTCATTCAAAAAATTGTTGAAGGGGAAAAATTCATTGATTGGGCAGATTTAATAGCTCAAAATTTACATAAGGGCCTTATAGCAATAAGTAGTTTCAGCCCATTCTTTCTGTACTCCTTCTTAGTCTATATTCTAGTGGCATCCAAGGAATGGGAGGGACTTCCACACATTTCCTAGACTAAAGAAATGATCATCTACCAATACTACAAACACCTTCAGGCAACTGAATCTTGCAAGGAATTCAAGAGAGTTAATGATGTCTTTCTTGGGAGCTTAGTTTTTGAGCTTCAAGGATAAGAGAATCATAGATTATCAAAAGAATCAATGCAAGCTATCAAACTCTATGGCTATTTCTATATTTAGTTTCCTAAATTTATGTATCTTAGAATTGGGGTTTTTCTAGTGAACTTCTTGAGGTGGATACTACTGTCTGCTCTATGGTAATGTGTATTCCTAAAGGTGTATGTTATATGTGGAGGTGAAGTTGTATTTTGCTGTGCATTCTAGAATTATTTGTTTTTGAGTCTTGTAAGTTGTGGGAGGTTGAATTTGTATTATTTTACCATCGATCTTTTGTTTTAACATTCAATCATATGTATGATATTGATTGTTAAGATCAAATGGTTTTTTAGCATTAGCTTTTATCTTGTGTTTATGAGATCATTTTGAACTTTTTAAGTATTTTCAGTAAAATACTTATTGGGAAGATTTTTTCCTCAATTGAGGAAAAATGATTATTTTTTCATGAAGATTAGCTGCACCTTGAATAATATTGAGTAAATCTCTTAAACGGATAATTCCCTATCAATAAATAGGAATTCAATTTGTTAGTTTTCAATTTTCTCCCTTGTTCAAAATTGTCAAAAATCTTGGGAAAAATTGTTTACTAATATTAATGAATAACAATATTATATCATATCCAACTTCTCTGGCATTGTAGATTTTTAGTAGTATTTTTCATTTTTCACATCTCTAGAATAAGGATTAAATCAATAATCTAAGGATAAATATAAAAGGTTGTAGTGGGAATAAACATGGACTTGGCATTATCAAAAAAATATAATAAAACAAGATTTAAGTACTATGGAAACTAGACAAGTTTCAAACAAACAATAGTATATTCAATTCTAGAAATACAAAGAAGAATATTAATTTAAGGATTATTAGACACAATTTCTTAGCATTATGAATTTTGTTTAATTTATCACAATTTTTCTTCTGTATTTAAATGACTGAATCTGCTATATGGGAAACCTTGATTTAGATTGTAGAGCTCAAGAACCATTATAGTTTAGAAATTAAAAGGCCAAATCAACTTATGTATGTTGGAAACATAAGAGGAGTAACTCATAGGGGAGGCATGAAATTATTACCACTAAAATAAGTCCTAGATCCATTAGATGTCAATGCAGAACTCTAACTTCACCGAAAATATTGATGCTCGGTAAACACACAGGCACTAAATTTATACTAGTAAATGTTGTCACTCAAAAAATTATTAACATGAAAAGCTTATGATATTTTATGTGGTTAATCATACATAACTTAGTTTCATATACATAAAATAAATAGCATGAACACAAGCGACACCAAGAATTAATGTGGAAACCCAAATTGGGAAAAACCACCAATTGCAATTAGTTATTGATTTTCACTCTTCTGAAGTGAGCCCTATTAGGAACCAACCTTATTAAATATTAAAAAACACTTTGTTATGTGTGACCCTATTAGAGGATTTAATCAACTTGTTAGGAATGACCTTGTTAGAGGTCTTTAGAAACTTCAATCTAGAAATGCCTCCTTGTTAGAGGATTTACAAATAGCTAATAAGCCAACTCTGTTAAGAGAATTAGATCATTGCTACAATGGTTAGAGAGTAATAGTGAGATGACCTAATTTTTGATGCAACTAAATTGTTGATTATAGATCTCAATTCATTCTTGCATACTTGATCCTTTCTAATCAAATTTATCTTTGTATCTCCACAAGGATATTCTAATTATCCTTCTAATTTTCTTCCTCTAAGCATCTCCAATTCTTCTATTCACTTGCACACTCAATCCTCAACTTGACCTTATATTTATATTTTATACATTTCCAAGTTGACTTGAATACAACTTAGAATAATTAATATTCATCTTCTTCATTAACTAGAACCAACAAAAAAATCTATTCAACTCATTATGCCAAAACAAGAAAATCCTTCGTTAGCCAACTGATGTAGAGCCCTTTGTATTTATCTTCAAGGAATCTTAGTTCAACTCAAGGGATTCACAATAGTCTGGTACACCCTCAAGGAACCAAGAACATCTCAAAGATTACAACAAAGAACCCTGACATTATACACCGATAAAGACAACATCTTCACTCACACAATCAGATTGTGATGTCTGATTGCATTGTTCATAAATCCAGTTCTAAATATCTTCTTGAAAAATCATTTGGAGGAATCGTTCTAAACTAGTACTTCTAAAACATATCCAAATTTGAGACCAATCCAATAAGCAGATTATAAATTACGTACTCTGAACCAAGACCCATTTTCTCTGTCATAAACCAGAAACAAAACTGGTAACCCTGCCTAGGGTATCAAATATCTTTCACAATTTTTTTTTTTAAATAATCTAAAAACAATTCCAAATTATCCATATATGATTCTATTTTCTAAATCTGTAAGCCATTTATTTTTCCCATTCATATATAATTTTTCAAGCACAAATCCATGCCTTCATCTTGAATGGGTATATCTAAAAACCAGTTTTCACTCAAATCATCATAACTTTTCCAAATCTAAATGAAAATGATTCAAACCAGTTGGAAATGAAAGGTATTTCACATATTTTTCCAAAATATGTCCACATCACATGCTGCAACATGACTATATTCAGCGAATCTCAAATCTGCAAACATCCACTTTCACCAAAATACCCATAGCTTATTCATTTCTTCATAAAATTGAACCAAACCAAAAGCATGAGAAGAAGGATTCATCATACTATATATCAATTACTATATTACATGGTTTCCAGGCTGTAAATGGCCGTACAAGGCCTGGAAACTACTCTAAAACTTAAAAAAACCAATCAAAACCACAACAATAAAATGCACCAAAAATGTATCAAACTATTTCCTCTTCTCCAAATTGATTTGGTTCGACCATACAATGGTTTTTATATCCATTTGACAGTTATAAACCTTCCTAACTACCCCCAAGACCAACCATATACCTTTTTACATCACTTTTCTATTATTAACAACTTTCTCAAAGTTGCATTTTACAACTTTTTTACGCAACTTTTACATTTTTGACAAAAAAAATGGCTTCATAACCTTTACAACTTGACCCAAATACAATACAAATGACTCAAATGACTTTAGATTGATGTCAATAGATCCATTCACCAATTAAATAAACATTTTTACATTATTTATCATATTAAGACCTCCTTTGACAACTTATTACAAATGGCTTCTCTAGCTTTTATATCTTTGTCTTCCTGAAATTTAGGTGCCTCTGCACCACCAACCCAGCTCAAGAGGTACTAACTCAAAAATAACTTTCCTATGTTAACCAACTGAACTCAGTTAACATTGTATCTTCATAAAGATCCTTTGGTAACTGAGTGAGCTTAGTTAACACTAGTTCCATCCCACTTTTCCTCCATTAACCAAGTGACCTCAGTTGACACATTACTTCTTTGAACTTCTCTTTGTCTCCTGAGTGAACATGGTAGACACTATTTTCTGAACTAGGCAAACTCTGGAATGCTCAGTAGACATAGGAAACTATCTTCATCACTCAAGTGAGCTCGGCATACATTGACTAGCAAAGATATGGAAATTTGTGTAACATTAAAGACAATACATAATTAACCAATTATTTTCAACAATGTCCCCTCTTTGGCATTGATGGCAACACAACATGTCATAATACAATGAAATTTTAGAGCAAAATAAAGTAAGGAAAGTATCCTTAGTTTTATTCTAATTTTCATCCATGAGAACTCCCTCTATCAATTTGAACTCCCTCTGACTCCCTCTATCTTTAGTTTCTCCCTCTTTCAAAAAACTATGTCTTCAACATCTTCTTCTGATAGAAAACTATGCCTCTTTGATATCAGACCAAGTTCATTCTCTCTCTTGACATCTTCATGCAGATTCTCCTTTATAAATTTTTTGTGAAATGTATGCTCTCCCTCTTTTAGAAAACTTATGTGATCAGGGACAACTTTAAGAAACCCTCTCCTCGAAAAATATATAAATTCATGGCGAAACCAGCATTACTTTCAGGGGAAATTTTTAATTTCTATTGCTGATTTTTTGATGTCCCAAAAGGTTAATGTTAGATGCGAATTTTCTTCGACCATGACAAAATTTCATAAAATCAAGGTGATTTTGTCCCTTTTGATATAAAGGGTATATATTGTATATGGTGATTTTACCCATTCATTGGAAAAATATATATATTGCATTAGGCAATTCTTCCTATTTGTTGGAAAAAATGTATATTTGATTAGGCAATTTTTCTCATTTATTGAAAAATATATATATTTGATTAGGCAATTTTTCCTTTCTAATGAAAAAAACATATGTAATGTCTTGGTGAATGTTGCTAAATGACACATATGTGGAATGCCTATTGCATTTATGACATGGTGGAACCTATTTGAAAAAAAATCTTTAAATTGCAAACATCCTACTCAGTGGTTGTCATTATCAGAAAAATAGTTGGTTTCCAAAAATGGGACTGCATGTGGAAGAGGGATCGTCAAATGAAAATCCAAGCCCTATTGTCAACCTAGATTTGTGTGTGGAGGAGGATGAGGAACAAAGTGATCTTACTACTAGCCTTATTGTAGCTTCTTAAGTTCTATCTGCTAATCCTAGGGATGCCATCAAAGAGCTCAAAAAGGAGTAGGAAAAGGAAAACCTCGATGTGATGTTTGTTAAAATGAGTCTTGACCCTAATAATTTTGAAGATTGAATTAAAAATGCGGTGGAAAAAAAATTGGAACTCCAATGCTTTTGGGATGTTTTGAAGGATTAAAAAAGTGTTACACCAAGAATTGTCATTTTAGTTAGGATTTATTTTTTAAAACATATTATTGGAAGTGTATGAATTTGAAATGTAACAATTTGGAGCTTTTTCACTTCCCTTTTTTAGGGAAACAACAATCGTTATTGGTATACTCTATGTGTGTGTGTGCACGAGCACGCGCATGTTTGTGTGTGTGTGTGTGTGTGCGAAGATGAAATGTAAAGTAGATGCAAAGAATATAATGCAAAGTAAAACCCCTTTTGTTGACATTTGATATTTCTGTGGGCATGGTGTTTTTCTTTTGGGCTCTATTTATTTTACAATAATCGTAAATTTACTTTCTAAATTTGTATGAATTGTAATTTCACTTTCTAATAAGTTCTTATTGGTTAGTAGTAGTACATAGTACATACTACACATGCCACATGCGACCAGGAATTGATGTATGTGGTAATGGCTTTTTGGGAAATGTTTCTAATAATATTTTATCTCTCCAACATACATGTATAAAAAGTAACATCCATTTATAGACTATTATCCGTCAGATGATAATATATCAATGGTTGAAGGTTTATTTTAGGCCAAACATTTAGAATAAATCCTTGACCTTGTTCAAGTGTCTAGAATGGTGGCATGTTTCCTTCCACCCTGTACCACTTGTAGTGGATAGTACATACATATCTTGTCACTGTTAGTGATGTTCCCTCTTCCATCAACTTCACACGCATAACAACTTTTTTGGCACAAACTTGCATTTATGTTGAAGATTTGTAAAGATTTAATAATTTAAAATAAATGAACTAGAAGCTAGATAGACAAATATGTAGCGAGTTGGGACCATTTCTTAGCCACACAACTTATTTAATAAGCAATTTAGCTTCTTATTTTGTCATTGCTCATCTTATTTTTAGTAGTCAATAGTCTGGTAATAGGTATACTTTTAGTGCTCGTTCAATTCTGGTCTGGTTTACTTGGTGGTAGTCTGGTACAGTGGTAGGTCTTTATCTATAGTCAAGATGGCCACTCCAATTAGCCTAACATTCAAATTGAAAGGGGAATAGAAGGCCTTTTTAGGTGAAGCCCCTAATTAAAACCTCTTGTCAATCTATAATGAGGTTGTTCCTGTTACAACTACTAATGTGAACTTCATTATTCATGTTGTGAAAATGGTTCTGGGGCATCATTTTTTGGAGAATGAGAATAGGTAGCATGTCAACACTAACATTGCGTTCCATTTTCTAGCCTCACTGCTTGACCTTAGAGAAGTAAGTGCCAACATTTTGTTGGTCTTTAGGAAGACTTTTAAATCAAAATACTTGGGCAATGAAATTGATATTTTTGCTCATGTATAATTAGGGATGGAGATCTCTTGGGTAGGTGAAATCCACAAGCTTTTGGAACCTGGCCAAAATGTAGCCCTGCAACCATTTCTATTGGGCTTGACTGCTGGGTAGTTGAAGCACCATAAGAAATGGTCATGATTTGGCTTGGATTTCCACTAAAAATGGTATAACCGTGATGAAGTGGCACAAGAAAACCCATAGCTAGAAGAATTTACAACCTTAGTCTGGCCTTGTGCTTTCTACAATGACTAGTACAACAGTACTAGGGTTTTCCCCTAAAGTCTAGTTTCACTTTCTATTTTTCTTAATCAAATTACAATCACTGTACATGCCTCTAGAGTCTCTAGACTCTACCTCAAATTGTAATTTTCAAGTGATAATGAATATCAATGAAATTTTAGGAGTTCCATATGAAATTGTTTCATTGTTATGCTTACTTATGCAATATTTTTTCATTTTCCCATTTCTCTGTTAAGTTGTTAAGAAACAAAATATAACATTTAACATTGAATTAAAATTAACTTATTGAGGTTTCACATTTAACAAAAAATTTAATTAATAAGTCACTTGACACTTCCTTTAGTATTTGGTTTTAGGACTAGCAGTATAGAATAATAGAATATGTGGAACATAATCAATAGTTACTTTTACAATCAGATTTAACTCTCCATTGGATAGGCTTATTTTACAATCAAATTTAAAGTATCATTGAAAAACTATTTCATTTTTAAAATTAGAAATATTCTAATATATTTTATAACCATATTAGTAATATTATAAAGTTAAAAGGTCATGCCGTGATGGCCATTAGATGAACAAAGATCGATGACTTCAGATGATTTTTAGGTCGAATTCAGCAATAGCTAACTAGCTTTTCCAAAAGCCTTAAAAAGAAGACATGTGGAAAACATGATCAAGTGCGAAATCACTATGCTCATAGTAGCACTATTTGATCAAGTTAGATCAATGACCAGAGATGCTTTTTGCAAAAATGTGGGGCAGGCTCGACTAGTTTTATCAATGCAACCAGAAAAAAGACATATGTCATCTCTAGTCTCTAATAACTAATAAATATGCTATATAAAAATGCTCAACTATTCATATCATAATGAAATTTTAATTAAAACTTTAAGTATTCTATATGAATTATATTAATTTAACTATACTTATTGAGTCCTTAGTTATATCTTAAGCATTGTTAAAAGCATAAAATAAGATAAATATTTTGTTAATGTAAATGGTGTAGTTTGAAATTCAATGCACATTGCACAAATGTACAAGTTTTAATAGAATCTTGTTATTATTATAATATTATAATAATTTATATTATATTTATAAGTTAATATGATGATGCAAGTGTTAATATAGTAAAGGGGATGCCACCACTGCCATTGGATGAGCAAGGATCAATGGCTCGAGATGTATTTCACACCGATTTGGGAAACACTCAAGTCATTTTCCCATATCACTATGGAGAGAAGACACGTGGCATACATGTAATACCAATGATTATTAAATAATCATTTTGAAATGGATGATGGATATCGTACTAACATGCGAGACAAGGAATCAAGTCAACCATTGTTCGATCAACTTAGATCAATAACTCCAAATGAATTTTGGGCCAATTTTAGAAATAGTCGAATATTGGAATACTTTAGAATAAATGAGAAGGGGGGTGAATCAGTTATCCAAGGTCCAAATATATAAATAAAGCTTTTCAAAACTTAGTGAACCCATAAAACATTTATACTCATGCATGCTTCCATTAGAACTATGCAATAACTTAAAAACTTAACATGAAACATAACAGATTCATCAACACACTTGACACAATGATTTATGTGGAAACTTAATTTGGGAAAAACCACCAGTAACATGTTACTATTTTCACTCTTCTAAAGTGATGCCCTATGAAAGGCCAACCCTGTTAAAGGTTACAATACACACTGTTAAATGTGGCCCTATTAAAGGATTTCAATCACACTGTTAGGAGTGAGCCTTGTTAGAGGAATTTAGACCATTCACTTGGAATGTCATTTGGTTAAAGGATTTATAAATGACTATTAGGTCAACCTTAATCCAGATAATTTACCCTAGACTGACACAATTGTTATAGAGTAACAGTAAGGCTTGACCTAATACAACTTATAGTTTCATTTGTATATTATAGATCACTATTCAATCCTCAATTCTACTTGGTCTTCATATTTTGTAGCTTTGATATCTTGTTCACCCTCCAAGCATTCATCTCCTTAAGCCTTCTTGGTTAATATGCCAATGTAGACTCTTCTCTTAGGTCACTTGATGAAGTAGAACCCCTGACTCCTTGTCTTCCTTAGGTTCTCACACATGACAACTTTGCTTCATGACTAGCCATCCCTATAAATAAGAAATTACGATATTTTGTTTCTTAGTCTCCATTGTCCAATTTAGGGTTAGGATGGATTAGGTAGGATACAATGTATCTATCCCACATTACATATCTCTTCTAGAAACTTCTCTTAGAATCCACTTTGAATTCACCTCAAAATAACTTACCTTAAAGTCTATGCCATTAGCTCATCATCCTTATCTTCCACCTGGTTCATAAAATCCAAGAAAACAAACTAGTTAGCTTAGATTCATCGAATTCATGATCTTTTAAATGATGCAGTAGCTTAGCATTATCTTGCTTCTGATGGTTGACACATACTTCATTGCTTGACATCCTCTATGAAATTATTCGGCATGAAATAAAGTTTACTAGTTCTTAAAATCAACTAAATTTTACTTGACATCCATTATTCTGCTTAGCATGCATAAAATGAACTTTTACTCAGCTCCAACTAATTTTCTACTCAGCTTGCACTGACTTTGCTCGGCACCTACTATCCACTCGATCAAGCTTGGCAGACAAACTTTGTGTAACTTGTTCTTCTAAAATTTTTTAGTGTAACCAGCCTTTGTAACCTTAAATATATTATCAATACATCATGTCATCATTGTCTTAACTTATTCTTGTACTTCATTACATAATCATAACTCAACCTTTCCTCTAGGTGCTATTGTTACATTTTTTGATCAAATCCTCTTCATCAATCATCTAAGTGATAGCACTTAAATCTTATAAACAGTGATCTTACCAAAAAATAGACAGTTTGACATTAGTGACAAAATAATGATTGAAGCATATTGGTCATACTTGTATGTTCTCAAAAATCTCCCTTTACAATCTCCTTCTTTGATTAGCTTCTTCAATCCATTCTCAACAATTTCCCTCTTTGGCACTGATGGAAAACCAAATTGATAAACCAAATCAACCAAATGATAAACACCTTGTTCAACCAAACTAACTAGATCAAAATAGTAAGACATTACCAATACCAAAAAGAAACTAATTCCTTGTATTGAAATCGCTCCCTCTATCAGCAACTTCCATCTTCTGAATAGGTTACAAAACTCTTTACAACTCCCTCTGAGTTTCATCTTATATCTTTGTTTTTACTATATCTCTCTCTTACTAGGTAGATATTAGGATGTCTCCCTCTTTCTTGTATTTCTCTATCTCCCTCATCATATGTGTGTTCTCCACTGATCAGCAATATTAGCAATTATCTCCCTCAGTAATTATCTCTCTTGATTAGTAATCATATTGTTGATCAGCAATATTATCTCCCTCTTTGACAATATTTCCAAAGACTTGTCATCTTTAATTATGAAAATATAAGCTTTTTAATTTCTTTAGTTTCTCCCTCTATCACCTTGCTTGTGACTGATTTGAAGTTTTAGCTTTTTGATTACTTTAGGCGGCTACTAAAGTAAGACACTCTACATCAATTTGTAACATATGAACATCAGCATGTTTGATGCAGGGCACTCCTCTTGCTATTTAGATAGCCTTTGATAGGGGTATTACCCCTAGTTTACCTCTTAGATACCCATGAGCATCCTTAAGTAATGTTGTTGTGAAGATATCAGCAATTGGCTCCTTTATGTTAACATATTCCATCTTCACTTCTTTATCTTGAACTAACTCTCTCAAATAATGATATTTGATTGCAATGTGCTTATTCTTTGTGTGCATCACTGGATTCTTTGATATATTGATAACACTCGTATTATCATAATAAAGTACCACTAGTTTTGTGATTTCTTCCTTCATACCTTTGAGTAGTTTTTTGATCTGTATAAATTTTATGCAATTCAAAATAGTAACAACATATTCAGCTTTAGTAGTAGATTATGAGGTGCAATTTCATTTCTTTCTAGTCCATGTAACTAGCCTCTTGCCTAAGAAAAATGCTCCTCCACTGGTGCTCTTTCTATCATCAATGTTTCTAGCCCAATTATCATCAATGTAGGCTCTCAATTCAAATTTCTCATTCTTCTTATAGTATAGGCCAAACTCTTTTTCTCCTTTTAGATATTTCATCATTCTCTTTACAACCATTAAATTATTCTCCCTTAGATTAGCAAAAAATCTTGCAACTATCCCTATAGATAATGCAATGTCGAGTCTACTATATACCAGATATTGTGATTTTCCAATAATAGACCTATACAGTGTTTGGTTCAATCATCATTCTTTGACAACTATTGTCACCATAGGTTTACTTATTGGTTTTGAATCCTCCAATCCAAAAAAATTTACTATTTCTTTGACATATTTTGATTGAGTGATGTATATACCATATTTCATCTAATATACTTGCAAACCCACAAAGAATTTGATCTCTCCAAACATAGACATTTCAAATTCTTGCTTCATCTAATTGGAAAAATCCTTACATAAAGCATCTTGACCTCCAAATATGATATCATCAACAAAAATTTTAGATAATAAAATACCTTTGTCTTTCTCTATCTTCATGTATAGATTGTTGTTATCATCAGTCCTTTCAAATCCAATCTTCACAAGATAATCATGAAGTCTCTCATACCATGCTCTTGGTGCTTGTTTCAAACCATATAGAGCCTTGTGTAATTTACATATAATGTTTTTATCTTTAACATCAACAAAAACTTTTGGATGTTCTATGTAAACTTCTTCCTCTAATATGCCATTCATAAATGTAGATTTAACATCCATTTGATAAACTTTGGAACCTTTGTATGCAGAATAAGCAAGTAGAGTTCTTACTCCTTTCATTCTAGCAACAAGGGAAAAAAAATTTCCATATTCAATTCTTTATTCTTGTGCATATCCTTTGCAAACTAATCTTGATTTTTTCCTTGTGACTTCACCATTTTTATCTAACTTGTTTATGAATACTTGCTTGGTGCCAATCACATATTTGTCTTCTGGTCTAGGAACTAGAGTCCATGTTCTATTTTTCTCAATTTGTTCAATCTCTTCTTCCATGGCTTTACTCTAGTCTATATCTTCTAATGCATCTCTTACTGATTTGGGTTCCTTCATGCTCAGCAAACATGTATCATTTCTCAATCTATTTCTTATCATTATTCTAGCATCTTTATCTCCAATGATTTGTGTAGCAGGATGATGTCTCTTCACATATTTGGACAAGCTTGGTTTAGTTCTTGTTTCTTCACTTGATCTTTCAATCTCAGTATCATTGTATGCATCTCTATTAGCTAAATAAGCATTTTCACCCATCTCAAAATTAGAATGTGCCTCAACTTTGTTCTGTAACTTAACATCTAAATATGGCTCAGTTCCTGAATGCAACTCGGCATTCATAGTCTGTGACTCGGTAGTCACTAAAACTTGTTGTTGATTTGTAGCTTGATTTACAGCATCTTCTTTAGCAAGAATACCTTCATAAGAGTATACAAATGACTTGTATTATTCTAGTTCTTTCATGGTTCCATCCTCATATACTTCTGTATATTCATCAAAATTTATATTTGCACTTTCCACAATTTTGTTAGTGTTAGTATTCAAACACTTATAAGCTTTACTTCTTGTGGAATAATCTAGGAATATATCTTCTTCACTTTTTGCATCAAGTTTACCATTCCTAAAATCTTTGAGAATGTAACATTTACTTCCAAATACCTTAACTTATTTTGCATTGGGTGAGTATCCATACCATAGTTCAAAAGGTGTTGAATGAGTACCTTTCTTGACTTGAATATGATTCTAGGTATAGACAGCTATACTTACAACTTCTCTCCAATTTTTTAGAGAAACATTCTTCTCCATCATGAGTGTTCTAGCACAATCCATTATAGATTTTTTCCTCCTTTCAAAAATCCCATTTTGTGGAGGGTTTCTAGGTGCAGATGTCTATCTTTTGATTCCTTTGTCATTACAAAACATCTCAAATTCATTTGATATGATTATCCTTCTTTGTTAGATCTCAAACACTTCAAGATTTTACCTATTTCCTTCTCAACTCTTTCCAAGTACCACTTAAACATTTGAAAAGCATCAAATTTATGTTTCAAAAACATAATTGTCATCATCCTAGAATAGTCATCAACAAACAGCATAATATACTTATCTCCTTTGTAGCTTTGCACTTCAATTGGTCCACACAAGTCAGTATGGACAATTTCTACTATTTCTTTAGAAGTGTAAGTTTTATTCTTAAAACTTGACTTTGTCATTTTTCCCAATTGACATTGTTTGCACATTACATTATCAAGCTTCTTTAACTTAGGTAATCCTCTAACCTTTCTCATGTTACTAATACTAACCAAGTTGTCAAAATTGACATGACATGACCTCTTATGGCATAGCCATACATCATCAAACTTTACAATAAGACAAGTAGCATCCTCTATATCAAGATAGAATAGATTACTTCTAGTTTGATCACCTTTTCCAATTAATTTCCCATTTATGTCATATATCTTAGCAACCTTGTTTCGAAACTCAACCTCACATCCCAAATTATTCAGTTGTGACAGTCAACAAGTTGTAGTTAAATCTTTCAAGCTAGTAAGCATTGCCACATAAAATTTTATTTGTGAGCTTAATAGAACCTTTTCATTTTATCAAACATGATGCATGATTACCAAATCTTACACTATTTCCATCATAACAATTTAGGGAAATGAACTTACTTTTGTCTCTAGTCATGTGATGTGAACACTCACTGTCAATGATCCACTTTTCATTCTTGTTCACACATGTCACAAGTGCAGTTGCCTCATCTTCATCAAATACATACTTCATTGCAACATATACTACTTCATCATCATGTTCATCAGATGTTTCCTCTTCAGAAATGTAGCATGACTTTTTGCCTGTCTTTGTAGTCCTTGTTGTCTTCATCTCTTCTACTTTTGTATCTATCACCACCTCTGTAACTTTTCTTCTCTGGATATCTAGCAACAATATGACCAAATTCATTGCAATTGAAATAAATGATAGGTAATTTACCTTTGAACTTGCCTTTACCTTTGTGGAATCTTCTTTCTAGTAGTGCTTCAAGTTGTTCAACACCCTTCTCATCTGTATCACTGTCACTAGATACATATTTTATCTTTTTCTTCTTCTTCTTCTCATCAGGTTCTTTTAGTGACACTTTTTCTTTGGAAGTAGATTCAATACTTATAAGTTTATAATTATCAAAGTTAGATAGCTCAAAAGTAGTAAGTCTACCTACTAGTCCTTCAAGTGATAGATCATTCTCTAGTATACATTTTAGTTCTTGAATTGTAGAGAATCTAATAGCATAAACAAGTAGTAGCGTTCTTAAAAAATTTCTTAACATAGTATCATCATCTAATTTTTCATTAGCTCCTCTTATTGTATTAACTGCTTCTTTTATCCTTGCAACATATTGAGCAATATTTTCACCTTCTCCCATTCTCATTTCATCAAACTTACCTCTAAGGCTTTCAACTTTGGCTCTAAGAACATTGGTGTCTCCTCCATTGATGGTAGCTAGGGTGTCCTACATTTTCTTTGCACTATCAAAACCTTTGATATCATCAAATTTAGCATAACTTAAGGCAAAGGCAATCTCCAACATTGCCTAGTTGTGTTCTTTCTTCTTTCTCATATCTTCAGCAGTTGGGGTTCCAACAAGGTCAACATGCTCAATGGTAATGGTAGACTATGCATGATCTCCAGTTCCTCCAAGGTGTAGCTTCATCAAGCTTTTTCATAGAGGAAATTTATCTTTGTTGAGCTTTGGTACTTCTCTTTTTGACATCTTTGATCTTTATGCTTCTAGTATCTTCAAACTAGTTATTTGAAGAAGAAGGCTTTAATACCAATTGTTGGAATACTTTAGAATAAGTGAGGGGGGGTGAATCAATTATCTAAGGTTCAGATGTATAAATAAAAAATTTCACAACTTAGTGAACCCATAAAACATTTATACTCATGCATGCTTCCATTAGGATTATGCAATAACTTAAAAACTTGTAGCTTACTATCAAATCAACTTGCAAAAATATAAACATGAAACATAATAGATTCATCAACACACTTTACACAATGATTTATGTGAAACTCAATTTGGGAAAAACCACTAGTAACATGCTACTCTTTTCACTCTTTTGAAGTGATGTCATGTGAAAGGCCAGCCCTATTAAAGGTTATAATACACATTGTTAAATGTGACCCTATTAAAGGATTTCAATCACTCTTTTAGGAGTGAGTCTTGTTAGAGGACTTTAGACCATTCACTTGGAATGTCACATAGTTAAAGGATTTACAAATGACTATTAGGTCAACCTTAATCCAAAGGATTTACCCTAAACTAATACAATTGTTAGAGATTAATAATAAGGCTTGATCTGATACAACTTACAACTTCATTTGCAAATTACAGATCACTATTTAGTCCTCAATTCTACTTGGCCTTCATACTTTGTAGCTCTAATATCTTGTTCACCCTTCAAGAATTCATCTCCTTAAGCTTCTTGCTTAACATGTCAATATAGACTTTTCTCTTAGGTCACTTGAAGAAGCAAAACCCCTGACTCCTTGTCATCCTTAGGTTCTTGCACATGACAAGTTTGCTTCATGACCAGCCATCCTTATACATAGGAAATTAAGATATTTTTCCACTCATTCTCCATCGTCCAATTTAGGGTTAGGATAGATTAGGTGTTGGAAATGATTGAAAAGATCATGAATGAAAAGTAATGGAATTGGTAAAGAATGTTCTCAATCATTGTTTTTTCATTGATGTTAAACTTGCTACTTGCAAGAATGACAATTGCTTTAATGATCCAAATACTATCAATTGGTTGATTGACAAGGAGGAGGCAATCAATAAGATGTAACTAGAGCACCTAGAGAAAGGTTGAAGTTATGATTTTATAATGAAGTATAAGGATCAACTAAGCCATTGATGAAATAGTGTATTGATAACATATTCTAATACACAGAGAATAGACACACTAAAACACATCAAAGATGTCAAGTCTAGCTAAGTCATTTGTAAAGCCTAACTAAGTTCATTAGATAGAGTCAAGAAAGCTAGTTAGTGCCAAATAGATTCTCAATTGAAGCTGAGAAAAGTTTAACTTTAGTAAGTGTCGAATGAAGTTCAAGTGTTGAGTGTTGTTCAGGTGTCGAGTGAAGATCAAGTGTCGAGTGATCTTTAGGTGCCGAGTAAAGATCAGGTGTCGAGCATGATACAAGTGCCGAGTAACATAGAAGGAGCCAAGAATCAGTAAATCAATAATATTGAGTTGCTACATTATTTTGAAAATTGAAGATTTGCTAGATCTGAGCTGACATGGTCGTTATCTAGAATTTTGTGAATTAGATAGAAGATAAGAATGATGAGCTGGTGGCACAGAACACTATGTAAAACATTTTTGGCTAATACAACTGGATTCTAGAAAAATTTTATAGATAAGAGCAAGATATGGGATAGATAAATTGTATCCTACCTAATCTATTGAAACCCTAAAGTTGGAGAGGGAGAATCAAGCAGGAAAGGTATTCTAGATTTTTATTTAAGGAGTCATAAGGTCATGAAGCAAAAAGGGTAGGTCAAGCATGAAAGCATGAAGTGCTAAAGAAGGTGCTAAGGAGAAAGAGAGCATAGATACTCTATTTCAATAGATGACCACAGATATGATTGCATTGGTATGATGAGCAAGAAGACTCAAGGTCACGAAACTTGAGATGACAAGCTATCAGAGCTGAAGTGATGAAAGCCAAGCAAAGGATTGAACTAAAGTGTGATCTGTAATCTGTAAGATATGTTGTAAGTTGTATTAGATCAAAAGCTATTATTGTTACTCTCTAGCAATTATAATAGTTAGTATAAATCCTATGGACGTAGGTTGGTTTAATAGCCATGATGTAAATCCTTTAACAGGGTGACATTCCAAGTGAATGTTCCAAAGTCCTTTGACCAGGCCCATTCTTAACAGTATGGTGAAATCCTCTAACAAGGCCACATTTAATAGTGTGTTGTAAGCCTTTAATAGGCCATCACTTTAGAAGAGTGAGAATTGAATAACATGTTACTCGTGGTTTTTCCCAAATTGAGTTTCCATGTAAATCACTATGTCATGTGTTGATCTTGCATGTTTTATTCCTGCATGTTGATTTGTTGTAACTTGGTAAGATGGTTGATTTAAGCTTGGATGGATGAATAGTTTAATGGACTCACTATAATTGGTGAAAAATTATTATTAGGGCATTTAGACCTTGGATAACTGATTCACCTCTCCCTCCCCCCCCCCCTTCTTAGTTATTCTAAAGAATTCTAACAATTGGTATCAGAGCATTGCTGCTGACTTAGTTTAAAGGGACTAGAAGTAGAAAAGATCAAAATGCCTAAGAGAGAAGTTTCCAAGCTCAACAAAGACAACTTTGTTGCATGGAAAATTTTTATGAAGCTACATCTTAGATCCATAGGAGATTATACCCAACATTTAATTGTTACTAAACATGTTGATCCAACCGGTACTCTTACTACAGAAGATTTGAAAAACAAACAGGAACACAATCAGACAATGTTGGAGATTGCTTCTACACTCAACTACGTTGAATTTGATTATATCAAAGGATGTGATACTGCATTCAAAATGTGGAAAGCCCTATCAGACATTTATGGAGGAGATCTGAATGTCCAAAGAGAAAAAAGAGAAAGCCTTAGAGGAAAGTTTGATGATATGAAAATGGAGGAAAGTGAGAATGTTGCTCAGTATGCCTCCAGAATAAAGGAAGTGGTAAGTGCAATAAGATGTTTGAGTGGTCAATTAGATGATGATACTATTAATAGTAAGTTCTTAAGAACCTTGCTCCCTATCTATGCTATTAGAGTATTAGCTATACAAGAGCTAAGATGTGTACAAGGAAAAAATGTAAGTTTTGAAGGTATAGTGGGTAGACTCACTGCATTTGAGTTATCTAAATTTGACAACTACAAACCTGATAATGTTGAATTTGCTTTCAAAGCCAAGCTATCACTAAAAGATGCTGAACAGGTGAAATCAAAGAACAAAAGAAATATGAAATATGTATCCAGTGATAGTAGCATTGATGAGGAAGATGTGGAACAATTGGAAGCATTACTAGCTAGAAGATTTCACAAAGGCAAAGGAAAATTCAAAGGTAAGCTACCTATCATTTGTTTCAATTGCAATGAAGTAGGACATATTTCTACAAGGTGTACACAGAAAAAGGATTACAAGGAAGGCAACAAGTACAAATATAGAAGAGGGGATGATAAGAGAGATTACAAAGACAAAGGCAAGAAGTGTTATATTGTTGAAGAGGATTCTGATGATAATGATGATAAAGTTGTCTATGTGGCCATGAAATACCAGTTTAATGAAGAAGAGCCTATAGCACTAGTAACATGTATGAACAAGAATGATAGATGGATCATAGATAGTGGATGCTAACATCACATGATAGGAGACAAAAGTAAGTTTGTTGACTTTACTCAGTATGATGGAAATAATGTTAGATTTGGTAATGATGCTCCATATCAAATTAAAAGAAAAGGCTCCATTAAGCTTATAGATCAAATTTAATGTGATAATGCATACTATGTTGAAGGACTAAACTACAATTTGCTAAGTGTCTCACAGTTAGGCAATGTAGGGTGCAAAGTAGAATTTGGAAACAAAATTGCAAAAATCTATGATACTGATGGTAAATTGATAGCAAAAAGAGATCAAACAAGAAGTAATCTATTTTATCTTGATGCTTCTTGTCTTGTTACAAAATTTTATGATGTATGGTTATGGCATAGAAGGCTATGTCATGTCAACTTTGATAATCTGGTCAATATCAATAAAATGAAGAAAGTCAAAGGTTTACCTAAACTGAAGAAGCCTGAAAACATCATGTGCAAATAATGTCAGCTAGGAAAGATCACTAAGTCAAGTTTCAAGAGTAAAAACTATACATCTAAAAAAGTAATTGAGTTAGTTCATACTGACTTATGTGGTCCAATGGAAGTAAAAAGCTAAAAAGGAGATAAATATATAGTGTTGTTTGTTGATGACTATTCCAAGCTGATGATTGTTATGTTCTTAAAGCAAAAATTTGATGCTTTTCAAATGTTTAAGTGGTATGTGGCTAGAGTTGAAAAGGAAAAAGGAAAGAGTTTGAAATGCTTGAGATCAGACAGAGGTGGTGAATTCACATCAAATGAATTTGAGACATTTTGCAATGACAAAGGAATCAAGAGAAAAACATCAGCTCCTAGAACTCCCCCACATAATGGAATTTTTGAGAGAAGAAATAGATCTTTGATTGACTGTGCTAGAACATTAATGATGGAAAAGATTGTTGCTCTAAAATATTGGAGAGAAGTTGTAAGTGTGGCTATTCATACACTAAATCGAGTACAAGTCAAGAAAGGTACAAGTGCAACACCTTTTGAATTATGGTATTGTCACTCACCCAATGTAAAGCATTTTAAAGTATTTGGTTGAAAAAATTTTATCCTTAAAGATGCTAGAAATGAAAAATTTGATGCAAAAAGTGATGAAGGCATATTCTTTGGTTACTCCACTAGAAGTAAAGCATATAAGTGTTTAAATACTAACATTGATAAAATTGTGGAAAGTGCAAATGTAAACTTTGATGAGCATACAAATGTCCAAGTTGAAAAACCAAAGAGAATGGATGAATACAGAACCTTTGTGTATTCTTATGAAGCAATGCCTATTGATGAGGATGTTATTAATCAAATTGAGATTCAACAAAAAATTTTAGTTTCAGCCAAGTCATAACCAGCAAATGTCGAGCTCCATTAAAAAGTTGAGTTGTAGAATGAAGGAAATGCACATTCTGGTTCTGAAGTTAGTACACATGAAAGAGATGTAGAACTACTTGACAGCGAAGTGCATAGTGATCCTAAATCTAAAAGATCAAACATGGAAGCAAGGATAGAACCAAAATTATCAAAATATGTGAAGAGACATCACCCTAATTAATAGATAATTGGTGACAAAGATGCAAGACCTATGACAAGGAATAGACTAAGAAATGAATCATGTCTGTTAAGAAAATTTGAACCTAAGATAGTATATGATGCATTACAAGATGGTGACTAGTATAAAGCTATGGAAGAAGAGATTGATCAAATAAAGAAGAACAAAACTTAGAGTTTGGTTCCCAAACTAGTTGACAAAAATATGATTGGCACTAAGTGGGTATTTAGAAACAAGCTAGATGAGAATGGTGAGATTAATAGAAACAAAGCTAGACTAGTATGTAAGGTTATGCTCAAGAAGAAGGATTATACTGTGGGGAAACATTTTCCCTTGTTGCTAGAATGGAATGAGTAAGAACTTTACTTGCATATGCTACATATAAAGGTTTTAAAGTCTATCAGATGGATGTAAAGTCTGCTTTTCTGAATGGTATATTGGAAGAGAAAGTCTATATTGAACAACTAGAGGGATTTGTTAATGAGAACAATAGGGATATGGTTTGTAAACTACATAAAGCACTCTATGGTCTGAAACAAGCACCTAGAGCATGGTATGAGAGACTTCACAAGTATCTAGTGCAAATAGGATTTGAAAGAATTGATGATAATAGCAACATGTACATAAAATTAGAAGAAGGTAAGGATATTCTTGTATCTAAAATCTTTGTGGATGACATAGGTTTTGGAGGAAAGGAAGTGCTTTGCAAAAGTTTTATTGAAAAAATGAAACATGAGTTTGAGATGTCTATGTTTGGAGAGATCAAATTTTTTGTTGGATTGCAAGTACATCAACTAAAACATGGTATATTTGTGACACAATCAAATTACATCAAAGAGATACTTAAAATGTTTGGATTGGAAGACTCCAAACCAATCAGCACACCAATGGCAATAGGACATAAGCTATCCAAAAATGATATATCAGCTGAAGTCAATCAAACAATGTATAGATCCATGATTGGAAAACTATAATATGTTGTACATAGTAGACTAGACATAGCATTAGTAGTTGGAATAGTGGCTAGATTCTCTACTAATCCTAAAGAAAATCATCTCATGGCAGTAAAAATAATAATGAGGTATCTCAAAGGAACTGATGATTTTGGCCTATATTATAAAAAGAATGAAAATTTTGAGCTCAATGCATACACATATGCAGATTGGGGAGGCAACATTGATGACAAGAAAAGCACAAGTGGTGGAGCATTATTCTTAGGTAAAAGGCTAGTTACTTGGACAGCAAGAAACAAACATGCACATCTCAATCCACTACAGAATCAGAATATGTGGTAGCAGCAGTCAATTGCACAAACATTATGTGTCTCACACATCTATTGAAAGGAATGAAACAAGAGGTAACCAAACCTGTGATATTGTATTGTGATAATACAAGTGCTATAAACATATCCAAGAATCCAGTAATGCATGCAAAAATCAAGCATATTGTAATTAAGTATCACTATGTTAGAGAATTGGTAGAAGACAAACAAGTGAAGATGGAATATATCAATACAAAAGAATAAACTACTAATATCTTCACCAAACTATTGCCCAAGGATGCTTATGAATATCTTAGAGACAAGTTGGGGGTAATGCCCCTAACTCAAGTAGTTTAAAGCAACAAAGAAGTTGCCCTACATCAATAGGAACAAATAATTGAAATATCAGAAGACTGATGCAGAGGATGACAACAGGAGCAGAAACTCAGATCAGTCACAAGCATGGTCGTAGAGGGAGAAAACATGAGATGCAAAGCTTATATTTCACATGGTAAAGATGCTACATCTTTGGCATTTATGTCAAAGAGGGAGATATATGCAGAAAATTGATCAATACAAAGTAAGAGGGAGATATATATGAGAGAGGGAGATTTATGAGAAACTGAAAGGTAAAGATATGGAGATTTATGAGATCAGTAGTAAGGATGCAGTAGTCAAGAAGGAAGTAGAAAGTAGCAAAAAATGTATATGATTTTGGTGGTAACTAAGTTGACCAATTGATTAGTTTGGTTTGCCATCAATGCCAAAGAGGGAGATTGTTGGAAATGATTGAAAAGATCATGAATGAAAAGTAATGGAACTGGTAAAGAATGTTCTCAATCATTGTTTTGCCATTGATGTCAAACTTGCTACTTGCAAGAATGACAATTGCTTTAGTGATCCAAATACTATCAATTGGTTGATGGACGAGGAGGAAGCAATCAATAAGATGTAACTAGAGCACCTAGAGAAAGGTTGAAGTTATGATGTTATAATGAAGTATAAGCATCAGCTAAGCCATTGATGAAATAGTCTATTGATGACATATTCTAAGACACAGAGAATGGACAGACTAAAAAACATCAAAGATGTAAGGTGTAGCTAAGTCATTTGTAAAGCCTAACTAAGTTTATTAGAGAGAGCCAATCAATCTAGTTAGTGTCAAATAGATTCTTAGTTGAAGCTGAGAAAAGTTTAACTTTAGTAAGTGTCAAGTGAAGATCAAGTGCCAAGTGATCTTCAAGTGCCGAGTGAAGATCAAGTGTCGAGTGATCTTTAGGTGCTGAGTGAAGATCAGGTGCCAAGCATGATACAAGTGCCAAGTAACACAGAAGGAGTCGAGCATTAGTAAATCAATAATTTTGAGTTGTTGCATTATTTTGAAAATTAAAGATTTTCTAGATCTAAGCCGACATGGTAGTTATCTAGAATTTTGTGAATCAGATAGAAGATAAGAATGATGAGCTAGTGGCAAAAATACTATGTAAAATGTTTTTGGAAAATACAACTAGATTCTAAATGAAGTTTCTAGATAAGAGCAAGATATGGGATAGATACATTGTATCCTACCTAATCTATTGAAACCCTAAAGTTGGAGAGGGAGAATCGAGCAGGAAAGGTATTCCAGATTTCTATTTAAGGAGTCATAAGGTCACGAAGCAAAAAGGGTAGGTCAAGCATGAAAGCATGAAGTGCTAAAGAAGGTGCTAAGGAGAAAGAGAGCATAGATACTCTATTTCGATAGATGACCACAAATATGATTGCATTGGTATGATGAGAAAGAAGACTCAAGGTGATGAAGCTTGAGATGACAAGTTGTCAGAGCTGAAGTGATTAAAGCCAAGCAAAGGATTGAACTGAAGTGTAATCTATAATCTACAAGATATTTTGTAAGTTGTCTCAAATCAAAAGCCATTATTGTTACTCTCTAGCAATTGTAACAGTTAGTATAAATCCTATGGACTTAGGTTGGTTTAATAGCCATGTTGTAAATCCTTTAACAGGGTGACATTCCAAGTGAATGTTACAAAGTCCTTTGACCAGGCCCATTCCTAATAGTATGGTGAAATCCTCTAACAAGGTCACATTTAATAGTGTTTTGTAAGCCTTTAACAGGGCAGGCCTTTAATAGGGCATCACTTTGGAAGAGTGAGAATTGAGTAGCATGTTACTATTGGTTTTTCCCATATTGAGTTTCCACGTAAATCACTGTGTCATGTGTTGATCTTGCATGTTTTATTCCTGCATGTTGATTTGATGTAACTTGCTAAGATGGTTGATTTAAGCTTGGATGGATGAATAGTTTAATGGGCTTACTATAATTGGTGAAAAAGTATTATTAGGGCATTTAGACCTTGGATAACTAATTCACCCCACCCTCTCAGTTATTCTAAAGAATTCTAACATTAGGTAGGATATAATGTATCTATCCCACATTCGATATCTCTTCTAGAAAATTCTCCTAGAATCTGCTTTGAATTCACTTCAAAATGGTTTAGCTTGAAGTCTATGCCACCAGCTCATCATCCTTATCTTCTACCTAGTTCACAAAATCCAAAAAAACAAACTAGTTAGCTTAGATTCATTGAATTCACAATCTTTTAAATAATGCAATAGCTCAACATTATCTTACTTCTAATGCTCGGCACATACTACGTTGCTCGACATCCTCTGTGAACTTATTCGACATGAACTAAAGTTTACTGGTGGTCAACATCAAATAAATTTAACACGGCATCCACCATTCTGCTTGGCATACACTAAAATGAACTTTTACTTGGCTCCAACTTATTTTATGCTCAGCTTGCACTGACTTTTCTCGGCACCCACTATTCACTTGGTTAAGCTTGGCAGACAAACTTTGTGTAACTTGTTCTTCCAAACTTTCTTAATGTAACTAGCTTTTGTAACCTTAAGTAGATTATCAATACATCATGTCATCACTATCTTAATTGATTCTTGTACTTCATTACATAACCATAACTCAAACTTTCCTCTAGGTTCTATTGTTACATCTTTTGATCAAATTCTTTTCATCAATCATCTAAGTGATAGCACTTAAATCTTAAAAGTAGTTGTCTTACCAGCAAATAGTAGGTTTGACATCAGTGACAAAAAAATGATTGAAGCATATTGGTCATGTTGACTCCTAATTTAATAGATTTAAAAATAACCAAGAAATGAGACCAATACATCTAATGCTAGAAAATTCCTATGATGGATGCACTCGACTGCAATCTTGGGCCAATTATAAGGCTTAACTCCTTCACTTCCGGCTTTGCAATACCTAGGTTGGCAAACCTTGAGGTTCTAAAATATGGTACCAATGTAAAAACATATAATCTGAACCTATTAACAGTAGATGAAACCCTTATATCTTCTGATACTTATGCAATAACGTAGGAATGAAATAGCTACAAATCACAACCTATGAACCCATAAGCTAAGTGAGGTTCAATTCCTTTCACCCCACTAAAAATCATGAAAAATTGAATTTATTTGATTAAATTGATTTGTGCAAATGACCTTCATCTCAGCTTGCATCTGATTTAGTGATCAGTGCCTTATCCATTGGGTCATGGAGTCATTACTAGAGGATGATCTAACTTGATTGCCTTACAATTAAGTTTATCAACTAAAATCCCCAAACTCCATTCTTACTATCATCCCCTCCATACACTTAGAAATCCTATCAAATCATTAAAAAAATTACTTAACTCCTTGAATTAAAAGCAACAATAGATCTTACACATAACTCACCCAAGTTGTCTCAAATCAAATGAACCTTATTTATTCAATCACAAAGTTAATAGCATATGAAGAATTAGGACATAGAATAAGAAAACATAGATCATTCATTGTAAATCCCCTTTTGTATTCATCCTTGGAAAGATAGTATACATTAACTAGCAACACTAAATGAAACTCAGGATACATTACATGTTCTATCATCAATGTTCATTATCTCAGAGAAGCAATACATGAAATGAAATGAAACTTGCACAAGAATGGATGTGTGGCCTTCATAGCTAGAGCTCTACTCAATTAGACAGGAAGTAAAACCAACAACAACTTGGTCTCCATTTGAAATGCTTTAGAATAACTAAGAGGTGGGGTGAATCAGTTTTTCAGGGTCCAAATGTCCAATTCAAACTTTTCATCAGGTAAAGTGTGCCCATCAAACTATTCATTCATCCAAGCTTTAAACCTTTCCTACTTAGCAAGTTACTATAAATCAACATGCAAGCATAACACATGAAGAATCAACACATAACACAATGATTTACATGGAAACCCAATTTGGGAAAAACCACAAGTAACATGCTACTCAGTTCTCACTCTTCTAAAGTGATGCCTTGTGGAAGGCTTGCCCTGTTAAAGGCTACAACACACTGTTAAATGTGACCTAGTTAAAGGATTCATCCACCGTATTAGAAGTGGGCCTAGTTAGAGGAATTTAGAACATTCACTTGGAATGCCACTCTATGAAAGGATTTTCAAATGGCTATTAAACCAACCTAAGTCCATAGGAATTTTTCCCTAACTGATACAAGTGCTAGAGAGTAACAGTAAGGGGTTTTGACCTAATTACAATTCACAACTTTTTGCAGATTTCATATCACTCTTTAGCTCATAACACTTTTCCTAGCTTTCAATCTCTTCAGCTCTGATAGCTTTTCCACCTCTCAAGCTTTGTCTCCTTGAGTCTTCATGCTCAATGTACCAGTAAAATCATCTCTCTTTGACCATTTACTGAAGCAAAGTCTCTATGCTCTATTCTTCCTTCTCCTTGATGTCTTCTCCTTGAGACCCTTCAACCATTTCACATTTTGGCACACCAGTAACTCTTGCTTCTTGGTTGGTGACTCCTTAAATAGAAGTTTGGAATCTCTTTTCTCGCTTGATTCTTCCCTTCTTTGATTTTAGTTTGAATGGATTAGGTAGGATGCATTTAATCTAACCCACATCTTGTTGGTACAACTTTATTTTTTATTGGTCCAAGTGATCAACCTTCTACCTAAGAAAAGTGCTCCTCCACTGGTGCTTTTTCTATCATCAATGTTACCTCCCCAATCTACATCAATGTAGGCTCTTAGCTCAAATTTTTGGCTCCTCTTGTAGTACAAACCAAAGTTATCAATTCCCTTTAGATAGCTTAATACTCTCTTTACTACCATCAGATGATTTTTCTCTTGGATTTGTAGAAAATGTTGCCACTATTCCTATAGCTAATGCAATGACTGATCTACTATGTAAAACATACTACAACTTTCCAATCATTGATCTATACATTGTCTAATTTACTTTAGCAGATTCATCATTTTTGGATAACTTATTTCCTATTAGCATTGGTGTGCTAACTGGTTTTGAATCTTCTAATCCAAATGTCTTGAGTATCTCCTTGATAGATTTTGATTGGGTCACCAATACGCCATGAATCAGTTGATGTACTTGCAATCCTACAAAGAATTTGATTTCTCCAAACATTGACATCTCAAACTCATGTTTCATTTGATCAGAAAAATCTTTGCATAGGACATTTTTTCCTCCAAATATTATATCATCAACAAATATTTCAGATATCAAAATTTATTTACCTTTTTCTACTTTGATGTACAGGTTGTTGTTTTCATCTATTCTCTCAAATCCAATCTTCACAAGATATTTGTGTAGTCTCTCATACCATGCTCTAGGTGCTTGCTTTAGACCATAGAGTGCCTTGTCCAATTTGCAAACCATATCCTTGTTCTTGTCATCAACAAATCCCACTGGTTGTTCTATGTAGACTTCCTCTTCTAGTATACCATTTAGAAAGGAAGACTTTACATCCATTTGGTAGACTTTGAAACCTTTGTATATAGCATATGCAAGTAGTGTTCTTACTCCTTCCATTCTTGCAATAGGGGAAAATGTTTCCCCATAATCCAATCCTTCTTCTTGTGCATAACCTTTGCAAACTAATCTAGCCTTATTTCTTGTTATCTCACCATTCTAATCAAGTTTTTTCCTAAAGACCCATTTGGTACCAATTGCATTTTTATCAGCTGGTCTAGGAACTAGGGTCCAAGTTTTGTTCTTCTCAATCTGGTCTATCTCCTCTTTCATAGCTTTATACCAGTCATCATCTTGTAGTGCATCTTTCACTATTTTGGGTTCAATCTTGCTCATTAGACATGATTCATTTCTTAGTTTGTTCCTAGTCATTGGTTTGGCATTCTTGTCACCAATGATTTTTTCTACAGGGTGATATCTTCTCACATATTTGGATAATCTTGGTTTTGTCTTTCTTTCCATGTTTGGTCCTTCAACTTCAGAGTCATTTTGCACTTCACCCTCTAGTATTTCATCATCTCTTCCATGTGTACTAACTTCTAGATCAAAATGTACATTATCTTCATTCTACAAATCAACTTCTGAATATAGCTCGACATTCACTAGCTATGACTTAGTTGATACTAAGATTTTTTGTTTATTTCCAACTTGATTGGTAGCATTATCTTCAACAGGTATTTCTTCATAAAAGTATACAAAGGATTGGTAATCTTCTATTTTTCTAGCTTCATCAACTTGGACTTCTACATGCTCATCAAAATTTACATTTGCACTTTCTACAATCTTGTTAGTGTTAGTATTCAAACACTTGTATGCTTTGCTTCTAGTGGAGTACCCAAGGAATATGCCTTCATCACACTTTGCATCAAACTTTTCATTTCTAGTATCTTTAAGAATATAGCATTTACAACCAAATACTTTGAAATGTTTTACATTAGGTGAGTGGCCATACCATAATTCAAAAGGTGTTGCATTTGTACATTTCTTGACTTGGACTCTATTTAGGGTGTAAACAATAGTGCTTATAGCTTCTCTCCAGTACTTTTAGAGCAACATTTTTCTCCATCATCAAGGTTTTGGCATAGTCTATTATTGATCTATTCCTTCTTTCAGCAATACTATTCTAAGGTGGAGTTCTTGGTGTTGATGTTTGTCTCTTGATTCCTTTATCATTACAGAATATTTCAAATTCTTTTGACGTAAACTCACCTCCTCTGTTTGATCTTAGGCACTTCAGACTCTTTCTAGTTTCCTTCCCAACTCTAGCCAAATATCACTTAAACATTTGAAATGCATCATATTTTTGCTTCAAGAACATGGTAGTCATCATCTTAGAGTAGTCATCTACAAATAGCATTATGTATCTATCTCCTTGGTAGCTTTGTACTTCTATTGGTCCATGTAAGTCTGTATGGACTAGCTCTAATACTTCTTTGCAAGTGTATGTTTTTCTTTTGAAATTAGACTTAGTCATATTTCCTAGTTGACATTGTTTGCACATTGTGTTTTCAAGTTTCTTCAACTTAGACAAACCTCTTACTTTATTATTTTTGCTGATGCTAATAAGATTGTCAAAGTTAACATGACACAGTCTTTTATGCCATAACCAAACATCATCAAGTCTAACAACAAGATAGGTTGCATCTTCCATATCTAAATAAAATAGGTTACTCCTAGTTTGTTCACCTTTTCCTATCAAATTTCATTCAGTGTCATAGATTTTGGTGGTTTTGTTTCCAAATTCTACTTTGCAACCTACATTGCCTAACTATGATACACTCAGCAAATTATAGTTTAGTCCTTCAACATAGTATGCATATCACATGAAATCTTCTATGTAAGTTTAATAGAACCTTTTCCTTTGATTTTGCATGGAGCATCATTTCCAAATCTAACACTATTTCCATCATATTGAGTAAAGGTAATAAACTTACTTTTATTTCCTATCATATTTTGTGAGCATCCACTGTCTATGATCTACTTGTCATTTTTGTTCACACAGGTTACTAGTGTTGTTTGCTTCATCTTCATCAGATTCATCCTTCATGGTCACATAGACTACTTCATCATCATTCTCATCAAAATCTTCTTCAATAATGTAGCATCTTTTTCCTTTGTCCTCATAATTTTTGCTATCATCTTCTGTATTGTTCTTGTACTTGTTTCCTTCTTTGTAGTTCTTCTTTTGTGTACACCTTGCAGCAATATGACCTACTTCATTCCAATTAAAACAAATAATGGGCAGTTTACCTTTGAATTTACCTTTGCCTCTATTGAAACTTCTAGCCATAGTGCTTCCAATTGTTTTACATCTTCTTCATCTGTGCTACTATCACTAGATGCATGTTTTCCTTTTCTACTCTTCTTCTTTGATTTCTCCTCCTCAATATCTTTTAATGTTTGCTTGGCCTTGAAAGCAGATTCAAGGTTCTTAGGTCTATAGTTGTCAAAGTTAGATAATTCAAATGTAGTAAGTCTTCCAACTATTCCTTCAAAGGTTAGTGTGTTTCCTTGTACACACCTTAGCTCTTGGATGTCTAAAACTCTAATAGCATAGATAGGGAGCAGGGTTCTCAAGTATTTTCTATTGATAGTCTCTTCTTCGAATTGACCACCCAAACTTCGTATTGCACTTACGACCTCTTTCATTCTTAAGCCATATTGAGCAGTATTTTCTCCTTCCTCCATTTTCATGTCATCAAACTTTCCTCTAAGGCTTTCTCTTTTTACTCTTTGAACATTCTGATCTCCTCCATAGATATCTGTTAAGGCTTTCCGTATCTTGAATACAGCATCAAATCCTTTGATGTCATCAAATTCAGCATAGCTAAGTGTAGAGGCAATCTCCAAAATTTCCTAATTGTGCTCCTTCCTTTTGTTCAAATAATCTACAGAGAGGGGTCTAGATGGGTCTACATGTTCCACTCCAATTGAGGTTTTTGCATAGTCACCTAATTATCCAAGGTGTAGGTTCATTATGATTTTCCATGTAGCAAAGTTATCTCTATTGAGCTTGGAAAATTCTCTCTTAGACATCTTGACCTTCCTTCTTCTAATACCTTTAAACTAAATCAGTAGATAGCTCTGATAACAATTGTTAGAAATGCTCTAGAATAACTAAGAGCGGGGGTGAATCAGTTATTCAAGATCCAAATGTCCAATTCAAACTTTTCATCAAGTAAAGTGTGCCCATCAAACTGTTCATTCATCCAAGCTTTAAACCTTTCCTACTTAGCAAGTTAATATAAATCAACATGCAAACATAACACATGAAGAATCGACACATAACACAATAATTTACATGGAAACTCAATTTGAAGAAAACCACCAATAACATGCTACTCAATTCTCACTCTTTTGAAGTGTTGTCTTGTTAAAGGTTACAACACACTGTTAAATGTGACCTAGTTAAAGAATTTATCCACCCTATTAGAAGTGGGCCAGGTTAGAGGACTTTAGAACATTCACTTGGAATGTCACCTTGTTAAAGGATTTACAAATGGCTATCAAACCAACCTAAGTCCATAGGGTTTTTGCTCTAACTGATATAATTTCTAGAGAGTAACAATAAGGGGTTTTGACCTAATTGCAATTCACAACTTATCTTGTAGATTTCATATCACTCTTCAACTCATAACACTTTTCCTAGCTTTCAATCTCTTCAGCTCTGACAGCTTGTCCATCTCTCAAGCTTTGTCTCCTTGAGTCTTCATGCTCAATGTACCAGTGTAATCATCTCTCTCTGACCACTTATCGAAGCAAAGTCTTTGTGCTCTATTATTCCTTCTCCTTGGTGTCTTCTCCTTGACACCCTTCAACCATTTCACATTTTGGCACACCGGTAGCTCTTGCTTCTTGGTTTGTGACTCCTTAAATAGAAGTTTGGAATCTCTTTTCCCACTCAATTCGTCCCTCCTTTAATTTTAGTTTGAATGGATTAGGTAGGATTCATTTAATCTAACCCACATCTTGTTTCTTCTAGAAACATCATGAAGAATCCTCTTGAATTCACTTTAAAAAGATTTATGCAGAAGTCTGTGCCACCAGTTCATCATCCTTATCCTCCAACTGGTTCACAAAATTCAAGGTAACAACTCTGTTGGCTCAAATTTGAGGAATCTTTGACCTTTCAAATAATGTAGCAGCTCAACACTATTGAAATTTTGGTGCTTGGCACATACTGTGTTACTCAACATCAAGTACATTTTACTGATGCTTAGCATCTACTGTGGATTCACTCGGCATCCACTAAGTTTTATATTTTCTCGGCTCCTTCTATATCACTCAGCACTTGAACTTCACTCAACACCTAAAGTTAAATCGGCACACACTAGATTTTGCATTTTCTTAGCTCCAACTGAAAATTTGCTTGTCTTGAACTAGCTTTCTCGACACTCACTGATGAACTTAGTTAAGCTTTGTAGTCAACCTTGTCACAACTTATTCCTCCAAAGTTTCTAAGTGTAACCAATATTTGTATCTTCTAGTATACTATCAATACATCATCTTACCATTGTCTTAACTGATCCTTGTACTTTATTACAAAATCATAACTCAACCTTTCCCTTATGTGCTCTTGTTACATCTTGTTGATTAAATCCTCTTCATCAATCAACTAAGTGATAGTACTTGGATCTTGTAAGCAATTGGCATTCCAACAAATAATAGGTTTGACATCAATGATAAAACAATGATTGAAAACATTCTTTATCAATCAACTTCCTTCTTTGCAATAATCCCCCTCTTTGATCTTCAATAATTGATCTTTTCAATCATATTTCCAGTAGTCTCACAGTAAAAAATTGGAACCTTATTGGTTTCACACAGAAAACTGCCAACCCTTACAATGAATGAGAGAAAGAATGATATAGAAGGAATGAATTCCTAGATGTGCTTTGCAACTATCATGTGTCCACTTGGAAAACTTCCCCAAGAAGCCAAAAACCTCTCTGTAATCTCTCCTAACAACTGGTAAATCAAATCCTCACTCATTTTGCCTCCCAAAAGCATAAAATATCTTTAGCACTTGATGGAAAAACATAATTGATTGTGAAAGACAAAAATCTCTTAAAAATTCCATCAAAAAGTATGCAAACTGTGAAATACTAGAGGCAAAATACATCATTATGCACCAAATTTCAAACATACTAAGCCAACAGAACATATTAAGTATATCATAACTAAATTCGGTAACTGCACTGATGAAATCATTGCCTGCAACTGAACCTCCCACTAAAAATATAAAACCCCCTATCATAGTTATCCCTTAATACTTATGTAAAAACTAGCTCCAAAAATGGATAGCTTGTCTCTTGTTGATTCCAATGGTACATTGGAGTCCATATTTTGGTTCAATTTTGCCCCTTTGGCAGCCATTTGAAAAATTGGCCTAGGGCTATAAAATGGACAGTTTAAAAGAATGAATTTGAAAAATTAAAAATCTCTATAGTACGAACTATAGGAAATTCATTATTTAAAACAATTTTTTCAAATTTGGAGATTGAACGCTCAAACAAAATTGGAAATAAAATTATTATTATTTTAATGCATCTCCTTATACCTCCCTTGACCATTCAAATGAATCCACATGTTGAAACATGATTGGTCCTCTTGACCACTAGTGGACCCCATAATTTTTGCCATTTTTCAACTTTTCAAGAGGTTGCCATGTTGCTACCGGTAAAATCCTCCCATTTTTTGATGGTAACATAGTGACCACCAAAATATTTCACCAGAATCTCCAAGAAATCTAGTAGTCAAAACCATTTGACCTTGTTTCCACTGGCCAAGTGACTCCACCATGCATCTTCTACCTTCAAAAGGCAATGTCTTTTCAGAAAACTTACAATGTATGTATTTTTGCATTTAAACATTTGAAAATGATGTTGTGTTCCCAATGTGGGATTAATAATTCAAACTGCCTCCTGTGGCTACCTTCAATAGTGGAGCTCCTTCATGATGTGCCTGTAGGTGTTTTGATGCATTTTCTACTGACGTTCACCTTTTTTGTTTATATTTTTGCCTTGGTATTTCTTAGAGCATGGTGAGAATGATGTGGAAGCCATAGGGGTCTCCTTTGACACTATTCTCTATTCTTGTTGACATCTCCCTGCCTAATACATATCTTTTGAGATCCACCTTGGAACTCCCCACGTATTCTCTACCAAATGTCAGAAGCCACCATTTTGAAATTTTGTTTACTGACAGTGACCATCTCTCCCAATTTGTGATTGTCTCTCCTAATTGGAAAACAGTCTACATGGTATACATTCAAAAATGTCTTATGGAAAACTATAACACACGTTATACAACCTCAACTTTGGCCACCCAAATGTTAGTCAAAGAAAGCTCCACCTATACATACCAAGTTTTATTTATTTATTTCCACTAATAAACATGTCCAGTGTGCCTTCTATTCTACCACATTTTTAATCAAATCTATCGCTTTGTTGTTTCCATACTTCAACAACCTTGTTGGTAATCATTCCTTTTATATGGAAAGTTGATATCTATGCCCAACAATGGCATTCATTTACATCTTCATTTGGCACTTATCTATAGTTACCATCAATTTAATTTCAAATCAAAATTTCCACTCTATCATGAGGAATTTTCAGAAGTAATATGATGTCTCAAACTATCATGGGTAATCTACTGATGTCGCCTTGGATTGCTTTGGCTCCTTCAACATGGGGTGGGGGGGGGGGGGGGGGGGGGTGGGGGGTGCGAGGTAATGTTTACTTGCCATCTCAAAATAACCCAACTTTAATGTGATACCACATTGCTTAGAACAAGAACAACGAATAGAGTATGAAAATATGTAAAAGTACATTATTATCATGACATTTCTCCATTGAACCCATAAATTTTTAATTCTTAACAAAAGAGAAATAAAGATGGAATCTTTTGGAATACTCAAAATATCTAATTTAGCACAATCTTTCTTTAAACCATACTTCTAGTCTAGAGAGATATGCATTTCTCGATGAAAATTTGACTGTGTAATTTTTTTCTCAATGCCAATTGATATGTCTTTAGAGCATTCAGGATCATCCTTCTGAGATGTGGTACCAATATTGCCATTATTTCTAACTTTCAGTCTTTGAAGGAGAATTGTTACAGATTTTGACCCATATAAAATCAAATCCCCTTTCTCAATTAACAAGGCCCGATGAGGCCCCTACACAAAAATCTTGCAATTTCTTTCTTTTCCTATGAAATACTTGTTATCATTTTTTATGCCCCGCCAAGATTCAAACTTTAAATGTTTTTACCCGCCAATAGCTAGTGTGCAGAGTTAATATTATTTTAAATACCTGATCAAACCTTATAATATGTTCTACGGCCTATAGGTCTTCCATTATTAGATCTAAAGAATATCTATGGTTGGCACTATCTTGCCATGGGAAGTTGCATAGTGGATACATTAGCGACATAGTGCCCTTCTACCGCATGTCTAATTGGTCCCAGGTGTGCCTTGTCAGATATCGACGAGGATTCATCAGACAATTGGCACATGGTTGATTCCTATTGGCTATGCACTGAGAAGTCAGATCTATCTTGCTCGTTGTTAGATCAGTTAAGATCAACGATGGGCACTATCTCGCTATGGAGAACTATGAGAATTTTAACCATAGTGACATAGCACCTTGGTGATGCATGGCATGTGGGTCCATTTTCATCTTGTGGGTTGCAGGATGAACAGGTGTCTTGTCTTTTGTGGCAGCTGTCAGACAAGTCAGAGTACATAGGCAAATTTTATTGGCCCATCCAATTAACCAGGTATGCAGTCTTGCAAAGAGTTTGAGTGTCGTAGATGTGAATTTGATCCACGGTTGGTGTCATGTCGCTATTGAGAGTTGCACAATAGATACCCATAGCGACATAATGCCTCGGCAACGCGTGGCATAGATGACGTAATGGGCCCGCCCTTCTTCAAAGTGATAGTACATCTCATCCTCAATGGCAATTGTCAGACGGGTCAAAATACAGTGGCATTTTTTCATTGGTCCATTCAACCAGCTCGAGACGTAGTTGTACAGTATTGTGGACCATTGTAGATCTAAGGCAGATCTACGACAGGCACTATCTCTCTATGGAGAACTGCGAGAACTTTAACCATAGTGACATAGCGCCCTTTTGCCACATGGACCAGGGGGCCAGGTCTCACCAAGGTATGTGTGTCAAGGATTGCCAAGTGTCATTCGAGTGTGGTGTAGTTGCCGAGATGGCGCCAGGTATGATGGGCCCGAGTAAGAACAAGTATAGTATTATGATGAGTCTTCACAATCATCAGATTTTAGGAAGATCAATGGTTGGCGTTATTGTGCTATTAAAAGTTGCACACTATATACGATAGTGACATAGTGCCTCAGTGACACATGTTAGATGGGCCCGTGTTATCTCGTGAACCTCAAGGATGATGCCAAGTTGTGCCAGGTAGATACCAAGTGTACTGACGGCATTTTGCAGGCCTAGAAGCTGAAAAGCAAAGCACGAAACATGACAAGTCTCCACGATCGTCAAATTAAGAAAGATCAACCGTGGGCGCTATCTCGCTATTAAGAACTGTGAGAATTTTAACCATAGCGATATAGTGCCTTGGTGACATGTGTCTTGCAGGCCCAACCAAGGTTGATAGTCAACAGCTGGTAGTTAGTGTAACCGTTGCAGCTAGAGTTGAGGAGTTGGCGTGGTTAGTGATGAAGAGATGGTCAACTATGTAGGACTTCCGCAAGGTGGAAAAATAAAAAGAGGTTGTTGGTCCACATGGTCCATCCTGCTTACAAAAATAGGTTGACTCACTGACTCTACTAATTTGCAACCCAAAAAATGAAGGTAATTGGTTTTGTTGCATGATCTGATCTTCATGATCGATTCCAACTACCATGAAATGAATGCAGAATGAGAAGAACACTCCACCACCCATCTTTTGATCCATCTACTGGGTCAGAGTGCAGTTATGGCACCATTTCTATCTTCTTAGGGCCTTGTTCCAAATCATTGTGTCTGGATCTGCATCCAGATCAGATTTCCCCTTGATTATCCTCTGCAGAACTTAATGGCAGGTAGCTGCGAAGTCACTTCAACTGGAAGAGATCTCAATTATGCCTGAACTATAAAGGCAACTTTTGTAGATTTTGTTGAGGTCGGACCTTTCTTTGGCTTTTCTCTACTGTTGCTCTGCAAAACTATATGATTCTCTATTTTATCTCCTTCAGCCATTGGTATGAAAGTGCAAGAACTCTTTGCCTTCGCCATTGTTTTGTGAAAGTCTGTAATCTACATGATTGTATCTCTGTTGGCTTGTGAATGGTATATAAGTGAATCTCTCTTTCCTTGTGATATTCACCTTGATCATCTTGATTTTCATGTGGTTATTTGATTAAAGCAAGTCTGAATGTGTATATCCTTAGTTTCATTCTAGTTCAATAGTGCATATATGGGCAGAGATTGGTCTGAACACTCTATTTTGGTGCATCGCCTCTTTATATTAGGCTAGGTAGATTTGTTTCATGCTCTCCTTCTCCATTTTCCCCTCCAAGAGTAGTTAGGTGCACCCTGATAGTAAGAGAAAGACGGCCTTCTCCGGAGACTCAACCTCATAGTTCAAGTCCCACAGCTTGGAGGTTGTTTCCATGTTTCACTAGGTTGTCATCATGCATAGGCTCTGGACAAGGGTGCAAACCTAAGTGACAACAATACTTTTCATAATTGTTGGCTTCTTGAAATTAGTTTGAAATGGAGAACACATAAAATCTGATTTCCCAATTATCTCATAATGAGAATTTGATGTAGATGCTGGACCCAGCTTATCTTTTTCTAATAAATGGTTAATACCTAAAAAATATGTGACCCCCCTTTATTGTTACTTTTTTTTTTTAACTTTGAAACAGTGTAACCACATTATATAAATAATGATTATGCTAATGCAACATCCTTTTTAAAGCCCTCATATCTCGCCTTATTGATCTAACAAGATTAGTCGGGCCCTAAAGTGGGTTTAGCTAAAAAAAAATTATTTTCAAATAATTGATATTCCAAACTACTCCATTGAATACCTAACTATGATTGAAAATCAATCTATGTCATTGCTTCAACTTTTATAACTCACTTTACCCTTTCTTGCCAATTGTCAATTTAGTGCCAAGGGGACTTTTGACTAGCTTTAAAAACTAACAAAAACATGACTAGGCTCTAAAATCAATAGTATTGATTCTCTATTCTACATTCTTGTACCATGTCAAATCTCATGTGATGATGAATTTTCAGTCAAAAGATATTGACTATCAAAGTTTCCTTCTCAGAACTAGCTACAAGAAAACATGTTAGAAAATAATAAATCGTGTTTTGTTTTGGCTTCAAACATTGGGTAAACAGATACTTTGGGAAACAAAAATTGGGGCATTAGTTCATTTTCATGAGGAGAAAATTAATATATGATTAGGGCTCATGATGAATAATGGGGTAAACTTGGTGAGCGGACAAAGTTGACTACACAAAATTGCAGAGCTGTGAACAATGGCAAAAAAGCATTTTTTGTGAATGGAAAGGACCTGGGAAAAATGTGTAGACAGATTCATCAAGATTTGAAAATTTGCACACTTAAAAATTTTTTAGAGTAGAAAGAAATGGTACAATCCATTCAATCCCATCTATCATGGATTCAAAGATATGACATCACAAACAAAGGTACCAACCAATCTACTTTTCTTGACACTAGTAAAATAGCATAAGTTGCATTTGGAATCGCACTCAAAAACTTATCAAATAGATTTTTCACAAATTCAAAATTGAAACATAGCAATTCACTAACCTCTAGAATTCAATGAAAAAGGAATTTTCCCATTTTGATCAACTTGGTTAAAGTTATAACAAGTCAAACAATGCCTTCAAGAATTCTAAGCAATTTGCATCAACATGACAACAACAAATGACCAACTTTGAGGAATTCAAAACCTAGTCAAAACATATTGAAATGACTAAAATCTGAAACATAGCTTCTTAGGTATAGATACTAAATAGTCCCAAAGTATTGATCCATGAAACATTATTGGGTGCAAGATATTTAGATGCAAACTAGGCCTCCTATCATTGTTTGACACTTAGGCAAAAACGCAGATTTGGACATTACTAAAAATGGAACTTCACGGAATGACTCAGAATGGAAATTTATCTTCATGGAACACATAGACATACTGAATGTAAGGTGGCAATAACATTAAGCACCTATTAGGCCTCGAACAAATAGTTGGGTACGCATGCATCAAAAAGTGCTTATAGGGCTTGATTTTTCAATGGTACTCAAAATTAGGGCTTCGATTTTGAGTCCCAATAGGTCATACTTGTATATTCTCAAAATACTCCCTTTACAATCTCCTTCTTTGATTAGCTTCTTTAATCCATTCTCAACATTGAATTTTATTCACATATTCCCTAGGAAGAGGACATGTGGCATACTTGACATAACATCTATTACAGCATCTACATCCTTTATAGCATTACACACTATTTGATCAACAAAGATCAAATGGCCCTAGTAGTATTTCAATCTAATTTCGACTAGAGTAGTCTTGCTTTCTCAAATGTTCTAGAAAGAAGACACGTACCATACATGAATTAAGTCAGAAAGAAGATAGGTGGCATTGATGTAGATCATGGGGGAGTAATGGGACATGTGAAGATCGATGGCTAACATCGTTGGAGTATCAAAGATTGACGGCTCAAGATTTATTTCAGGTCGAATTTGGCTACCTTCATTTTTTTCAAAATTTCCCTACAAAAGAAGTCTTTAGAAATAAGTCTTCATAAATTAGCAATAACTATTAGATTTAATCCTAAATTATACTATAATGTCATACATTTATAGTTTCATGAATAATTATAATACTAGTTGTCCATTGTACAATGTACGTTAGAATTAATATCAAACACATGCTCAAGTAATTTTCTTTTTTGCATACCATAAAGTTTAGTTTCCATTATTCAAACTTGGATTTCTATAGTGTACACAAACTACCAATCCAAGTACCAAGATTTAGTAAAAGTAGTGGAGCGATGAGCATCAGAAACCTAGTCTTCTTAGACAACTCACAACGTCACAGAAAATAGTTATCAATTAGAGTTCCAAATTTCTAGGTAAGATCCCGATTCCTAAACACATTTTCTATTGATAGTTTAGTAGCTAGTATCAGATGTAAAATTTAGGGTTTAATTTCCAATTAATCATGCATTGTAAGCCTAGAGTGTTTACTTTTTAGTTGCTAGGTAACTTGAAAATTTAAAAATTACAAATACAATTCAGGGTTTAAATGTTATTCGTGTTTGTAAATTGTAATTTGTGTTTGTGTATAGTTTTGTAAATTTTTCAACGATGATAAAGACATACAAAAGGAGTGGCATCGGCAATAGAATTACAACCCAAAAGAAAATACAAGGGACCTAGAAACTAGTTTTGACATGCACGAACTTGTTAAAATGCCAAGTTTTACTAATGAATTCCACGATATTTTGGATAATATTATCTATGGAAGGAGTATTAAGGAAATTATATATGCAATTGAAGATAAGTGGAATGATGCACAAAAAGAATCAAAATATATTAAATCGAATACCATGATAGGGTGCATTGTAAACAAAGTTGCAACGTGGACTGGTGGAATTGCCCGCTTGGGGTTCCCTCAAGTATTCCCTTGTCCAGAATTTGTAATAGTTTGTGCTAAAAACTATGATGCAAATAGAAAGGCAATTTTTAATTAAAATACACATGAGGTAATTTTTTCTATCATGTAAATTAAATTTAGTAGACTATTAAACCTAGGGTTTGAAGAACAAAACCCAACCCACATTGACCTGGAAGAATTGGCAGAAATAGATGACAAGTTAGGTTCAAATAAAAAGCATTGTTATATCAGAGGGTTAGCAAATGCATTCAATCTACCTTGTGATTATAAACCTCCTTGCGAATTGGATTTTTTTTTGCAATGGGTTTAGGATATTGTATCTCTATTATCAATGTGTTTAGGTTTTGAAGTAACAAGAAAGTGGGTGCCAACATTTTGGAAATGATTTTCAATATTCATTGTCTAAAATAGCCCATAAGAAATAATAATATTGGGCACATTGTACATCACATGAATGAGTAATTGTTAATGATTAAAAGAGGAGAAGACCAACTATAATAGAAGACATTTAGATACATGACCTGCTTGTGTTATCTTCTATTATCAAAGCATCACCAAATTTTTGAAACAAACAAGCTTCAGCTTAATTTTGGTAAAACAATATTTGAATGGACATTTGTGATTAGGATGGGTGATCCTGAAGGGAACTACAATGACTTTGTAGACTTCTTTTTGGCACCACTTTATCATTAAATTACAAGCACGTCAATGCCTAGATTGTTTGTATCTTGTAAATGATTAATTCAATTGGGAAGTCAAATTCAATTGGTCAACTGGTACTTTATGGGAGACTAGTACACTGTATTAAGATTTTACAGTTTAGTTGGAGAACCCTAAAAACTTCTTATACATGTGACAGAAAGGGTACTTGCATTGGAATATGTATAGTAGATGGAAAGCACAGATGTATTGTTTCATGGTTAGCAAAAGAAACCCATTTTTCCTTCCTTACTTCTCGGATGTGGAGGGTTCACATTTGATAGAAGAGCATTCAATATGGTACAAGAATTGCTTGCAATTTTTAAATTGATGTTGTCAAGCACTGGCAGTATGACCCATTAAACATAATTGGTACAAAGTTTATATAGAATTGGAACTATGCAAGAAAATGTCAACATGAGAGTGTATCATTGATTGAAAGATTTAAAAATATGGACTCATGGGAAGAGGTCAAAATAGAGACAGAGAAATTCTCCAATGAAAAAAATATTTCAATACAAGAATTGTCAGCACAAATTAGAGAATTACACAGACAGAAAGAAAAAGTGTAGCCCATGACATCCTACAATTTCTAAAAGAAAGTAGATCATCCAGGTAAAAAACATCTTCTAAATGCCATAAATCCTGATTGTGTACTTACAAAGTGGTGTCAATAAAAATTTAATGCATTTTGGGAGATGAGGAAGAATCTCAATGAACAAAACACCTTTTCAAATTTTAAAGACTTTCCTGAGGATGAAACATTTAGAAAATTATGGGATAAAGAGCATCCAAATGCAACAATAGCACAACATGATGCAATTGATGAAAGCAATGAGTATGAGGTTTGTAAGGATCCTTCATCCATAGCCACAGGCACTACCACTGGTTCTATGAAATCCACTGCTCCAAGTAGTAGTACATTTGATTCAATTGGACAATATGTTGTACTTAATCAGTAGACAAGGGAAAAATATGGCATAGGGGAAAATTTGATTAAAAAAATGGGTTCTCCAGATGATGGTGGGTTGGGCATAACAAGTCAAGGAAATTGTTATCCACTCCCAATACCAGATATATTGAAACATGGTCATAAACCAAACATTGGAGATGAGTCAGATGACCCAAGCATTTTTTGTCATCCAAAGTGGATATATAACATCCCAAGTTGTTTCCTTTGAAAAAGGTACAATGCGAGTCAAATTTGAAAAGATTCCTACCCCTAGAGCTAAAGGTCACTATGAAAAGAAGCAAAAGGTTTTAGATATTGATACTAATTCAATGCCAGTCTCAACTCCCTTAGCACAAAACCTTTAGAACAATCTAAAAACTCCACTTCTTAGTGGTAGTGGGGTTGGATTAGGAAGGGGTGATGCCATTGGTATTGGTAATCCTCAAACTACAATTATTACAACCTCGAGCATTGGTGGAGACAAGTACAATGTTGCAAGTGCTCTTTCTCCTTTCAAGTATTGTATTGTAATAGTAGACCCAATTTTTTAATTAAATAATTTTGTATCAAATTTTCAAGAAACCACAAAGATGAATAAAAATAATAATAAGGCATTCAAGAAGGATGTACTTGAGATGGTTTGTTCTCAAGAACCTACATTAAGTAGGATATTTCCAACATATAATACCAATAAAAAAATGGTGGAATTTATGATTGTTTGTCCCCAACAACTAGATAATAATCCATCAGAGAGTGACATAATTCCATCAGATTTTCATCTTAGCACACTATCTATGGATTTCTCCAAAGTACAAAATATGGAGAAAGTTAGTATGGCAAAAAATACCAACTCTATGGTCTACAATTCATTGTTCAAGGTGGAGAGAGAGAGAGAGAGAGAGAGAGAGAGAGAGAGAGAGAGAGAGAGAGAGAGAGAGAGAGAGAGAGAGAGAGAGAGAGAGAGAGAGAGAGAGAGAGAGGCTAAAGAAGGCAATTGAAAAGTTAAAAGCTGACTTGGAAAATGAAAAGGAAAAGGAGAAAGCAGTAGATATAAGGTACAAAGAAATAGAGAAAATGATTACAAGTACTTCCTTTCAAGGACCAAGTGCATAGTCTCGGCCAAAAAATATGGAGGCAGAAATGAAAATTCTAAAGGAACAATTGGAAGAAAGCAATAAAAAGCTAGCTGATGTAAATGTAGAGAGAGAAGCAAAACTCAAGATGTTGAATGAATAATTGGAACAAAGAAATAAGAAACTTAGTGATACTCTAAACCATGTTAATATGGAAGTTGGTGAAAAATTCAAAGAACTCGAGGACAAATTGCAAGAAACAAATAAAAAACATGAGGATGAAAGAGCATCTATAGTATATATTTTCAAAAGTTGGAGTCTAGTGGACATACAATTAGTAACATAAATAAGAAATTGGACAATAAGAGGGAAAAAGAAAAATAGTGGGAAGAGAAAGTAGAGGAAATAAAGAAGAAAAGTGAAAATTAGCTATCACAAATGGTGCAAGAGGTATAGAAGGCTAATAAAAAAATCAAAACCTTCAAGAACAACTTGTTTGACTCAAATGAAAAAATTAAAAATTCAACCAAGCTAGTTAAAGAAAAAATGTGGGGGGAAATTATGGCAAACACTGATAGGTTGTGTGATTGGTTTGAATTGCATCAAATTTTTCAAGCTATTTGTGGGAGTATCAAAGAGAAGAGTGAAAAGAATAGTGATCTTTTTTAAGCTTGAGAAGACTGCAAGATAGATTATACACATAATCAACACACATAGTGATAGATATTTGGCTAGCCAAGGAATTCATGACCACGTTAGTGCATCAATAAAGTCATCAACTATAATTCAAAAATGCCAGAGTATAAGGGAAGGAGAGGAATATTTGAACTCAATTGGGAGAAAACTCACCAAGATGGATGACAGAGAAAAATTAATGATAAGTCTTGGTTTGCCTACTCCTTGCTCTAGTAATTCATTAATAACATTCATTAGCAAGGAAGCTTACCAAAAAGAGTTGGAGGCCAAAATTATGTCTAAAGTAGTCAAGTTTCCTCAAGATTCAACTCCCAAAGGCTTTCTAGATTTCATCAACCATTGGCAAATCTAAATGCACTATAACATGACAAATGTTAAAACACCAAATGAAGAAGACTTAAACATCCTAAAAAATTTGATTGAATCTTCAATCATATCATAAGACATCCATCAGGCATCAGAGTATGTGACACTCATAAAGTTATTTTAATCATTTTTGTAGTGTTTACTTTATTTCTATTTGTAATTGTTTGATATAATTTTAAATTTTGAATTTTATTTCTTGAATAGGATAAACGTAGTAGAATTAAAATGTTATTTTGCTTACTAGGCCTATCAAATGCAAAGGTAGAAAATGTTTCTGATACTAAATTTGATGCTATCCTAAGACTCTTCCATGAGGCAAAATAACCTGAAGTTTTTGTTGCTCCCTTATTTCTATATTTTTTTAGAAGGGAATTCAGGATCATTTCTTAAATGTTATAGTTATAAATTTAGTACTTTTAACTCATGATTATGAAACTGGGCATTCAAATTTAACTTTGGCAAACTGAATTCATTGAATTTTATCATTTAAATTGCTATATTTTCACAAAAAACATCAAGGATTGTCATTGTACCATAACAACATATCATATGAGCATAATGATGAAAATAAAAAATAATGGTAATGCTAAAATTTGAATGAATCTTGATTCATGAATCATGGCATCATCTAACTTAAAATGTACTTGTTTGTTTGGCATTAGACATTTAAAAAATTATATAACTTATTATGCATGATAGATGAATCATGATTAGATTCAGATAATAATTCAAAATTGACACATCATACCATAACTATTAAACTTGTCACATCATCTAATCATTTGAATCTTCTGATTCCTCATCATCAAGTTCAAACAGTCCATCATGCTCCATGTTTTCTCCAATAGGCATACCTTCATCATCCTAATAGTAATCCCTATCTTCAACATCAATTCTACCACTACCAACACCACTACCTGAGTTACTGATCTCATTGTTTGAAACATTGTCCAAACCTCTTCTTTGGCATTTCTTCATCAACAATTTTAGTGCCCTTTCATAAGGAAAAGTATTGATTCATATCTAGATGTATATAGCCTCAGACAATTTTCCAAATTCTTGTCTAGATTATTTCTTACCTTTGATTTTAGGAACCCCAAAGCACTGAAAACTCTCTCATACTCCACAAACCCCAATATCATGGTCAAACATAATTTAGCAAGCTTGAAAAATGTTGATATTGAATCTTGCAACACTTCACTCTAAGATAGATTTGTCCAAAGTTTGGTTACTAATCCTTCTTCTTTGGGGTTCTGCATAAGATCATATTGTTCCATCATTGTACAAGAAAAATGACATGACTTCTCTCTCAAATGAGATTCATCTAAAATTCCATTTACAATCACCCCATTGATTTCTTTGCTTTTTCAAAATTGATCTATCAAAACCATTAACTTATCTTAAAAATCTTTAGCACTTCTTAAACTCTAGTAATGAGGAAAAATAACACACATTGATTCAAGCAATTCATGTCAAGGCAATATTTCCCTAATTTCTAAGGAAAGATTATAAGAAATATCCTTCACAGAATTCATTACAGACTCAACAATCTATTCAAACACTTCCTTTGTAATAGTTAATTTTTGTTGTGTGGGTTTATTTCCTTTTCTTGTGGACATGAGCCTTCCATAGTAGTACATTAGTATCTTAACACCCCGTATATTGGCACATAATTCCCTCTTTGCATCAATGTTTAAAAAGTTATTAGGATTATCCAAATCTATGATTCTCATCCACCTTGAAAGTTTTTCATCCATAGAAAATGAATCAAAATTTCTATAGAGATTATCGAGGGTCGTGCATGTCATTTTATGCAATGTATTATATACTTCAATATACATATATCTTTGTTGGATCTTATTCACTATATTTCTCATTTCCTCTAGCATGGGGAAAATGGTTGCTAATGTTAAGAGTGTCTCTATGTTACTTAACCTTTCAAGCAAATCACCATATTTCCATTGACCACCATGATCATCACGAGTTGATTCCATTGTAACAAGCAATGATGGATATTTAGAAAAAAACTCTATGAGCTAGTTCATCCAAAGAGATCCATCTAGTATCATTATCCTTAAGCAGCCTTCTCCATTAGTTAGGCCCTCAGCACACTGTTGAAATTACCTAAATTTTTTAGCACTTTGACAAACGTGCCTATAGATCTCTTTAATTAAAACTTCAACTCTATATATTTGTGGAGAGTTGCTGACAATTCCAAAAGCTGGATTCATTTTGTGGGTCATGCAGTGAATGCCAACAATGTAAGGTACAAAAAATTATTTTAACTTTGCGATAAGATCATTCTTGTGGCCTTGCATTACTAAAGCTCCGTCTACTCTAACACAGACCAACTTTTGGGCAATCGTCATTTTATCTATACCTCCATATTCAATCAGAGAACTCTTTACTAGTTCAAATATGTTTTTCACCATTGAATTATCCTTCATTTTAATAATAGTTAGTAGATTGAGTTAGCGGACAAAATTGTGTACAGTATAGACATGCATGCATACCTGGGAAGTATTGTCTATTGTTGTTACCTCATCTAAAGATAATGCAATGAAACTTGACTCTTTAATATTTGCTTTGATATCATCCTTATCAACCTCAGCAAGACAACTTGCCCATTCTCATCCCCTATTTACTGACTAGTGACTCCTCGCATAATAATGAACTTTTACAAAGTGTAATAAACTACTCAATGATGGGTAGTCTATCATGGCACATGCTTTGCTTAAAATATAGAAGACAACACTTAACTGAAGAACTTTACCCATTTCATGAACTTCAATTTCTTTTCCAATAAGAGATTCCATGGATCCCTTTACTTCAGTATGCTTCATTTGTATTTTCTCCTAAAATTCTAAGATTTTTTCATTCTTAATATATTGACATTCATCCTTGGTTTTCTATCTTGTAACTAATTTTTCCACTCCATCTATGATTTGCTTCTAATAAACTTTACCCATATGATTTTCTATGGTGTTAATTTTTAGCTACAACATCTTTTCCTTTTTATTTATCCTTGAGCATATCATACATCTACATTCTACCAGAGGTTCACCTTCTTTTGGATTGCATATAGGTTCAATGAATAGATACTTTAAGACTCATTCTATTTGAAAATTCTTGATTGATATATCCCAATGTTGATTTTTGTTGGGTTTTGTAATAGTTTTTGCATTGTATTTCCTTTTTCCCTTCCTTGGTCATGCACCATCACCATCTTTGGAATTATCATCCAAGTCTATTATATTATTATGGCTACTCTAGGTATTGACCTACAGATCTTGGTTACTCTGGCTATTTACATGAAGATCTTCTTCAAGTTCATCATGATAAGATATATCAAGTTTGCCAACTTCTTCAATATGTGCCAATGGAACTAGTAGTGGTAGTGTTTGGGAATCTAATAAATGTACTTGTGATGATGTTGCTTCTTGATTTTTTCCACCAAAATATGATGCCAAGGTGCGAGTGCGCTTGGTTGACCTTTCTTGACTTCCACCATGTGTAGGACTCTTATCCTTGTTCATGTTAGACATCTCCAAAGAAATATAGGATGCCATAAAATTCAAGTTTTTCAAAAATTGACAATTGACTATAGTTTATTACATATATTTATCTAAATAGTATTCATTGGTTGTACAACCTACACTTTAAAATATAGATGTCCTAAGTCTCCCTAGTTACTCTATTGGTCCCAATTGATAACTAACCACTAACATTCTAACTTGTACCTACTACATATAAGAATGACTAAAATTACAGAGAACAAAAAGATAGGAGTCTGAGTTACATGCATTTGGCTAAAATGTAGTCATCGCACTCATGGCTTGCCTAGCAATGATCTTAGCAGTATAAGAAATTGAGATTTCACTACTGAATATTGATTGGAATTGAGACAACCTACTACTCTATGAATGTATTTATACCACTCTTTTGTGGTGAAATTCATGGGAATATTATATCACGTACCAAATATTTGGTGAAGCCCACATAAGAAAAACCTATATTCTAGAATTTCTAAGGTCAATATGGTTTGTCCATTATACGACCATGCATAATATAGATGGAAAAATTGAATTTGTGTGGAAATGAATCTATATATTTGGGGAGTGAATTTTGTCCCTCTCCTAAAACATTTTTTAAAACCAAGGGTGAATTGAGGCCGTCAAAAAATATCCACTTGGGAAATCATAAGCGAATGTGTTTAATTGTCCATGTGCCAAAAAAAATTCTAATTGGCTATTTCATTGAGAAATGTGATTCAATGACATAAATCCTCTCATGATGGGCCCAGGGGTTTGACTTATATTTGGTAAACTTGGGGTGATGTACCAACCCACATGTGTAAAAACTTTGCCAAATCAACATTGGTCGTTGGGCAACAATCATCATTTTGAAAATATTCGCCACTATAGTGAACCCTATCTATGATATGACATCAAACTCTCCCTCTTTGACATCTCATGCCAAAGACAATATTCAATGAATATAAATGTACCTCATGTACTGATTCATATGTAATATGCCCTTTTCAATGATACATCAACTAACTGATCTTCAACATGCTCTAGTTGATGCACCACTAAACTTCATTTTAGTGAGCTTTAGATAAGGGGAATGACCCCTAACTTACCTCTTAGATACAAAAATGCATCCTTAGGTAATGGCTTAGTGAATATATCTACAATTTGTTCTTTAGTATTTACGTATTTCAATCTTACCTCTTTATCTTGTACCAATTCTCTCAAAAAATGATATTTTATTGCAATGTGCTTGGGCTTGGTATGCATCACAAGATTTTTTGATATATTAATTGCACTAGTGTTATCACAAAAGATAACTATCGGATCCTTGATTTCTATCTTCATACCTACTAACAGTTGCTTGAACCAAACAACATTGGAAAAATTAAATGTTGATGCCACATACTCTGCCTCTGCTGTAGACTGGGAAATACAAATGTTCTTCTTACTTGTCCAAGACACTAATCTTTTACCTAGAAAGAATGCTCCACCACTGGTGCTCTTCCTATCATCAACACTTCCCACCCAATCAACATCTATGAAGGATTTCAAAACTAAATTGCCTCCTTTATTGTATCATAATCCATAGTCTTCAATACCCTTTAGATGCCTCATGATTCTCTTAATTGCCATCATTTGATTTTCTTTGGGATTTGATGAGAATCTTGCCACCATACCAACTACTAATGCAATATTAGGCCTTGTATGCACTACATATTGCAATTTTCCAATCATTGATTTGCATGTGGTCTAATCTACCTCTTTGGAATCATCATTCTTGGAAAGCTTATGTCCAATAGACATAGGTGTTCCAACTAGTCTTGAATCTTTCATTTCAAACTTTTTTAGTATCTCCTTGATATATTTGGATTGAGTAATGTAGATATCATCCTTCTTCTATTGAATCTATAATCCAACAAAGAATTTTATCTCTTCAAACATGGACATCTCAAATTTTTTACTCATCTCTTATGAAAAAGCTTTGCACAAGCCATCATTTCCAGTAAACAATGTGTCATTACAAAGATTTCAGCCAATACAATCCTCTTTTTTGGTCCTTCTTTGATAAACAGGCTAATGTTATCATTTGTTCTTTGAAAACCAATCTTTATCAAGTAGTTGTGAAGTCTTTCATACCAAGCTGTGGGAGTTTTTTTGAGTCCATATAATGCCTTGTATATTTATAAACCATATCCTTTTTGCTAGGATCTACAAAACTTTCTAGTTGTTCTATGTAAAATTCCTCTTTAAGAATTCAATTCAAGAATGTAGATTTCACATCCATTTGATAAACTTTAAATCCTTTATGTGCAACATAAGCAAGTAATGTTCTAACACCTTCTAATCTTGCAACAGGAGCAAAATTTTCACCATAATCAATATCTTCTTCTTGAGAATAACCTTTGCATACTAACCTTGCTTTGTTGCTTGAGACTTCTCCGTCTTCATTCAACTTATTTATGAAAACCCACTTTGTGTTGATTACATTTTTATCCTTGGGTCTAGGAACAAGAGTCTAGGTCTTATTCCTCTCTATCTATTCTATCTCTTCGTTCATAGCTTCAATCCTACATTCATTATCCAAAGCATATTTAACTAATCTAGGTTCAAATTCAGTAAACAAACATGTACCTTTCAATTTATTTCTTATCATTGTTCCATCTGACTTGTCTCCAATGATCTAACTAGGTGCATGGTTCCTTTTAACATATCTTGCTAACATAGGTACTTTGGATTTAGCACTTGTTCCACTAGCCTCATCATGACCTTTTATATCAAGCTTGGGTCCCACTATCTATAACTTAGGTCCTTCAAACTTGATTTGCTCTAGCAACAACTCAATAGCCTATGACTGTGACTCGAGCCCTTCAAATTATGACTCAGGTTGCGTTGTTTGCAACTCAATAGTCTTTGGATATTTTTGGGACTTGGAAGGTGAAGTTTGTTGACTTCTAATTGGATTTGGCAATGTATCAAGTTCATAGTAGATAAACTTTATGTAATTCTTAGGTTCTTTGTTGCTCACTTCTTCACTCTTTTCTGTAAACTTTTCAATTCTCACATATGCACTTTCTATGATCTTATGAATTGATAAATTCAAACATTTATATGCTTTACTTCTGCAAGAGTATCTTAGGAATATGACTGCATCATCTTTGACATCAAGTTTACCTTTTCTAGATTCCTTCAAGATATAACATTTGCTACCAAATACTTTCAAGTAACTTACATTAGGTTTGTAGTCATACCATAGCTCATAAGGAGTTTGATTTGAGTCTTTCTTCAACTATACTCTATTCAAGTTATGCATTGATTACTGATTGCTTCCTTCTAGTATTTGACAACAACATTCTTCTCTATCATTAAAATTCTTGCACAATCCATGATGGATCTATTCCTTCTTTCAGCTATACCATTCTATTGTGGTGTTCTAGTGGCTAATACTTTTCTTTTAATTTCTCTTTAAATGTAGAATTCACCACCTCTGTCTAATCTTAAACACTTTAGTTTCTTTCTAGTTTCCTTCTCCAATCTTGCCAAATACCACTTAAACTTTTGAAATGCTTCAAACCTATCTTTCAGATACATTACAATCATCATTCTAGAATAATCATGAACAAAAAGAATAAAATGCTTATCTCCACTGTAGCTCTTAATTCCAATATGTCCACATAAGTATATATGAACCAGGTCCAAGAATTCTTTAGAATGGTAGTTTTTTCTTTTTAAACTTGTCTTGCCCATCTTATCAATTTGACAATTTTGCATAGGCCCATATCATGTTTCCTCATACTAGGAATACCTCTTGTTCTTTTATTTTTACTTATCTTGATCAGATTATCAAAGTTCATATGACATAGCCTTTTATGCCATAACTAGCTTTCCTCTACTTAAGCAATGAAATGTGAACTTTCACTGAGATCTAGGTAGGATAAGTTACCTTTTGTTTGGTTACCAAACCAACTAAATTTCCTTTTCCATCTAGTATCTTGGCTTCCCATTCATGAATTCTACCTTGAATCCAATGTTATTCAACTATGCCACACTTAGTAGATTATTCTTTAGTCCTTCAACCCAATAAGCATTATCACATCTAAGTTCATTAGTTAGTGAGATGCAACCTTTTTCCTTTATGCAACATGGTTCATTGTTTCCAAATCTCACACTTCCACCATCATAGTGCTCCATATGTTCAAACTTTGTTTTGTCACTAGTCATTGTTGCACTAGTACATTTGACCCCATTTTTAGACCAAAATTTTTTACCATCTATTAAAATATTTTAGATTGGTTAGAATATGCATGAAAAATATCTTTTTTTTAGTTCATGCCTGTGTTGGTCAAAATTTTGACCAACATGGGCTTCATATGTTAAAATGAAAATCATTGATTTCCCTATTTCATTGTTATGAGAAACTTATGGCTTGAAAGTTCTATTTTGGACACTCAAAACTTGGGAATCTATTGTGTATGGTCATTGTGGATGAGCCAAACTATAGTAAGGGTAGAGATGATAGTTTTCTTTGTTAATGCTGGGATCTCTTCTAGTTGTTTCAGCACCAATTTTTGTGGCTATATTGGACATTATTGTTCCATCTATTTTTCTTAGGGTTTTGAAATCATGCCATAGATTGAAGGTGGATTGGAATACCTAAAATTTTCATTCTTCTTTGGTCAAAATTCCTTTCATTTCTCAGATTTAGTCCATCATTATAATTTGTAAATTTATCTCGAGATTTCTCTTGCAAGTCCTCACAATTGATAATATTTTTGGTAAAAGTGAACAATCACTATAAAAAATTATTATTAACCAAAACTTGATTCAAAAGCTCTAGGGGGAAGAATTGATTGAAGAAACCCCAATGTTTGCAAGATTTACAACAAACAAACAAATTTCAAGAAAATGTACATCCTATTATTACCCATAGAACTACAAAAATAATACCCACCCTCTAATCAAAGTCATCAACAACAACACCCCTTTAATCAACAACAATTACATGAGCATATCTGGGAAAGAAAATGGTAGAAACCACAATAGACATGTGTTGCATTGATTTGAATTCACTTAGCTAGTAGCGCTCCCCCGATCATGTAGTCCAATGTCTTCAAGATAGTGAGTTGTTGTTCCAATATGAGCCTTAACAAAATCTTCATGCAAAATGTTACAAATCCTCTCCATTAAAAACCAGCTTTGCATCCATCCTTTACCCAATTTTGGACCACCATAGGACATGCCTTTAATATATAAAATCCCAATACCTTCCATCAATTACTAAAAATTCAGTCTTTTAGTAATGATTCCCTTGCCCCTAGACTGCACTTTCCAAGTCAAGTTCTATCTTAAAGGACTCTAACAAAAAGCTACTCTTGAGAGTTCTTAGAAATTGATTACCCCCGTTCTTTGCATCCTTTAACCAATAAGGCCACAATATTTTGATATCTAGCTAATTAATTTTTTAGCTTCTCTAAAACAATGACTGATTTTGAATTTGTTAAATCATGGAAGGAGCTTTCATACCTTATCCAAACCATATTGGAGCTCCTGACTTACAATTTTTTGGGACATGAGATCATTTTTAATCACTCATGACTCACCCTCAATGTGGATATTTTTAATGCCCATATCTACTTCATTTCTTACACTATGTAGAAGTGATCAAGTCTTGGTCATGTTGTTCAAGCCATCTTAAAACTTATAGCAGGTAGCTGTAATAACATTCCTGTCCTAATTCCTCAAAACATATCCTGACCTAAACTTGCCCAGGTTTCCTTTTTCACTCTTTCAAAGATTTAGTTTGAAAAAACCTTCCTTCAGGGGCAGGGGAACCCACATACAAACTTTTCATGATTATTTCTTAGGAATTTTTCTTACCAATACCATTTGAAATGTATAGAAATTATTTTCAATTTATTTAGGATCTAGTTATCATATGAAGAAAAAGTAGATGAAAGTGTTTTAGATCTCATGACATGAGCATTGATCATTTCTAATATTGATTTCTCCACCACTTCACAAACCTTATCTACTAAAGAGGACTCCTTTTTAAAGATCCCCTTGTTTCTTTTCCACCATAAAAATCCATGTGATTGTAACTGAGGTAACTCTCTAAATAACTGCTAAAAAAATATTTATGTCGAAATGACCAATGCAATAATTGTTGTTCAAAAGATATTGGAAATGGGCCCCTTCCACTTGAGTTTATTAAGCATATGATTCCATACTATTTGTGCAAAGTCACATATAAACAAAACATGGATACTATCTTCCAACTCTAAGTTATTAACTTGAAATTGCTAATCTAAAAATTATTAACTTGAAAGGATTCTATTTTGTAGAGCCAACCATAAATATTTACTAGCCTTTGGGAGGAAAACTTCATGCCAACATAATTTAAATTTTTGATCTTCAAACGAACATCCCCCTTTTGTTAATGAAAGGTATCCCTCTTTCACTGAGTATTTTCTATTCACATTTTTCACCCAAAACACTTTATCCCCAACCTCCATATGGAATATTGGTCATTGTTCCATAATTATCCTCAGATCCATCTTTTGCTCTTGTCAAAAAGGTAAGCTAAAGAAATCTCTCCACCAAAATATAGCATAGTTCTCATTATATTCAACAAACATGTAGTCCTTAGCTTTATTTGCCTAAACCTTCTCTAAAACTACTCCATCCTTAGAAAAATTAAAGGGTTTCAAATTGGATTAGAGGGTTTCAAATTGGGGGAAGGTCATTACATGAGTCAACCTAGAACAAATCCTTATCCCTCAAGTTCATCATCCAAGAAAGGTGAGGAAGAATAACTATTCTACTCTTAACTACAAAATTCCACATAGTTGAACACTTCAAAGGATTTTTAAGTGTGAAGATTATCTCTTGAGTACCCAAGTCAAGGTACATATTCCATATGATTTTATCCCATAATGGAGAGGGGTTCTCATATATTTTCAATGAGATATTAGCCCCAAGAATAACATTTATCTCATATAACTTCTTATACAATTGATTTCTTTTTTGGTAAAAATGTGATAGATTGATAGATTGACTAGATTGATTTCTCCTGCAAGTCCATCATTACAATTGTGAGGACTTGTAGGACATTCCATCATTTGTAATACCTTCATTTGAAACATGTGATAGATTAACTAGACAATAAACAAACATGTCAATTTGATGTGTTTTCAAAGTCTCTTGCATTGATTCACAATTCAAGGATAAAGGAAAGATGAAGAATAAACTTAAGATAAGAATTAATAGAACCTCCTACTTCTTCTCAAGATAATATTTACCTAAGAAGGAGAGTTTGAATTTGAAATGTAACTTTTTTTTAATAAGCTTGAGCATGCTGAAAATTATTGTTTTAGGAAATAATTTGATGACATGAAGCAGCTTGTGGCACAGATCAGTTACTATTATGATGTCATATGAGTTCTATAAGTGATACACAAAATCAATAAAACAGAGAGTAGGAGGCTTTTCCAATTTAAGAGGAAGTTCATCAGCAATGGGACGGCATCAGAAAACATGATTAGTTTGAAGCCAGTTAATAAATGATTAAGAGCCTAGTTTTGGGATTGACACTGACTTGGTCACTTTAGGCTTTGGCATGATAAGTTAAAAAATATATTTGAAGATAAATTGTTTTTTCATATTTTTCAATTCAAAATTATATCAGTAATATGAATAAAAAATGCAATTCTTCTTGACAATCTAGAGCAAGTTGCAAATTTTTATTTTTCAATGGACTAGTCATTGTGTTGCACTTAGGAGATAATTCAAGAACTACTTGTGATACAATGAATTTGACATCATTCATAGATCAAGGATTGACACTGACTTGGTCACTTCAGGCTTCGACATGAAAAGTTAAAAACTATATATCAAGATAAGTTAGATTTTTTATAATTTTCCAATTCAAAATAATATCAGTAATATGAATAAAGAATGCAATTCTTCTCAAAAATCTTTAGCAAGTTGCAAGTTTTTTAATTTCAATGGACCAGTTGCTATGTTGCACCTAGGAGATACTTAATTGGAAAACTACTTGTGATACAATATATTTGACATCATTCATAGTTCAAAAAATCTATATAGAATTTAAAGAAGTTGCTACTAAATAAATAACCATATATGATGAAGATGAGTGTTGTAAGTTTTTTGTGTTTGGGACTTTTATTTTTAATAATGTTTTGAGCCACTAAAGCAAGGTGAGTCCAAGATTAATAGAGTCTTAGAAAAGTTCGATCAAAAGAGGCAAACATTTAGAAGCCTTTGCAAGTTTCTAAATTAAGATAGCAAAACTTTGGCTACTAGATCAGCTCGGGTCTTTTCAAGTCTACCACAGATTTTAACAATGTTTCTCTAAGTTTTGGAGATAGGCATATTGGTTTCAGATGTCAAAATATTTTCTAGATTTGTAGATGGATGTAAGAGTAAAATATGAGGATTAATCATTGAATTTTTTTTTAATTCATTACAAAAACTAGTGAAAGAGCCACAATCTATCCTTTATTTGTGTCCACACTTTGAATAAAAAAAGCTTAAATTTATATGTTGTACTAGTGTACAGCATTTTGGATCGTAGACAAAATCTTAGTGCAACCTTGTATCAACATAGTCAAAGCCTACATTAGAAGTCACTGTAAGAGGAGTTTGATACAAATGAGCTAAGAAATAATCACGAGCTTGATTTGTACTCTTTATTATATTCTGGGTCGACAACACCTTCCATTAAGGCTATTAACACCATTGATGTTTGATTGCCAAGCACACCCAGAATTATCTATATCATTTTTAAAGCCAAGACCAAGAGCCACATGTCAAGTGGCAATAATTCACCAAGATTACATGCTTAAAAATTGAGGGTGAAGCATAAGACAATGAAGTGACCTAATGATTTCAAATGAACCAACAATAGAGGCATATGTAGCAATTCTATATAGGCATATTGTAACTATAGGTTGTTTATGCACCAAATTTCTACAAAGATCTTCTCATTCTAGACCATCTTGATGCACAGTTGTAGATTTGATAGGATTCTACTAGTTGGAGATGGAGACTTCCACCATTAACCTCTATGCTTTGCTTGATGTCCATACCGTGTTCCCAAGATGCCATTTTACCACAGGGTACTAAGCTCCAATTTTGGCATGGGGGGGAAGATGCCAACAAAGGTTTCATAATCTGGCTTTATAATATCAATTTAATTTTCTTGAAAGTTTTTGAAGCATTTTCAACAAATCTAATTTTTGAAAATGCAGTTCCCATTTCGGCCTACTCAGGGAGAATGTTGACCAAAATGGTCTCATGTTTCAAAGAAAACTAAATCAATGATCTTGGTTGCAGAGAAAATAGCTAGCAGTCTAAGGTCAACCATTGTAAATAGAGGATACTTTCTACTAGAGCTTTGTGGTTCTCTTAAATACTTAGCAAAGCAGCCCAAGGAGCGACTAATCTAGGTACTTGGCATAGAGCTTTGTGGCTCTCTTAACTCTAAAAGAGTATGGCTAGCACAGTGCTCCTGAGTGACATGTAAGAATTATTTTGTGGATTCTTACTTAGGCTATGAAGTTTGACATTATCTAAACAAATTCCTCTTCTTTGACATCCATAATTTGTATCAGTAGTCACCTTCTTTTTCATTTTACAAATCAAAAGCATATCTTTATGTTCTATTTTTTAAGTTTTCATATGATTAGCTTCATAATATTGGAATATATATTTCACAATATTTAATATTACTGCTGCTACTATCATGTTGTTTAACACCATCCTCCACGGCAAGAAACTAGAAATGGCATCACCTTTTTTAACAATCTTTTAACAGTAACTAAGACCTTATTATATTTCTCATACTGGGGCAAACAACTTTCTATTAGTGTGAAACAATCTTAACCTCTAGCCTGAAACAAATTTTAACTGATATCCATATTTTCATTCAGAGGTTGCAAAAATTGTCTCTCGAGCTCAAGAATCTAGTAGCTCTAGAACACCAATATTTTTAGATCTAGTTTTCATTTATTGGAAATAGATTTGAGCAGAAACTCTAGAGAGATAGGCTTTGGTTCATCTCATTTTAAAAATAATTGTACTTTCATAGGGTTATGAACTTATGTGATAGTTCAAAGTCCAGCCATTATTTTCTCATCGGCTTTGTTGATAGCATGACAGAGTTTGTGTACTACTTGCCATGTTTTCAATGACTTTTTTTTGGATTTAGTATATGTATGTAGTATGTACACATGCGTATAATGTATGTATGTAAGCATATATGTATATGTACATGTATGCATGCATGCATGCATATATACATATGTATGTACATATGTACTTATTGATGTGTGTATGCACATGTGTATCTATATATGTACTTGTAAATATATACATATAATGTTTAACAAAATGCCTCAAAAGAGATGGATATATATGGAAAAATATGCATTCATGAAAATGGGATGAACACCGAATGTTTTAAAATGACACTTGTAGACCACCTCGCACTCTATGATTTCTACAAGTGATAAAGTTTACTATTAATCAGTATTGTATCAATGTTTCAAACTGATTATTTATTGAATTAAGCTTGATAAACAATAGGCTGATGCAAAAACAAAAAATAGAAACAAAATCAGAAATCTCAATCAAGGTCCTTAGATATGATACTCTCCTATGAGTACTTGGTACTAGGGGTACTTGTACCTAGTACTTGTGTATGGATACTTGGGTACTTGCAGTCTACAAGTTGTACGAGTGGTAGACTTTTCTATTAATCAGTATTGTATCAAAGTTTCAAATTGGTTATGTATTGAATTAAGCTTGATAAACAACAAGCTAATGCAAAAACAAGAAACTAAAGCAAAATCAAAAATCTTAATTAAGGTCCTTAGCTACAATGCTCTCCAATGAGTACTTGGTACTTGGGGTACATGTACACAAAACTTGGGTATGTGTACCCACATGGCAACCAAGTTAGATTTATATTGGAGAAAATAAGTTGGGAGGTTTAAATATTTCACAAAATTTGCCAGCATCCTAACTATTTGTGCCAAAATGTGAGCTTTAGTTTGAGTATGGATGTCCCTCAAAGCATAAATAATAAAGATTTTGTTGCATGTTGTAGTTGCCACTAGCTCGGTAGACATGTAAGCAAGTTGTGGAAGAATACACATGGCATGTATGTGTGTGTGTGTGTGTGTATGCATGTATTTTTATGTATGTACATATATAATATCTATATGTATGTATATATCTGTGTGTGTACATGGATGTATAAGATTTTTAATGGAATGTCTCAAAGAAATGTGGTTTTATAGCATTCCATAATTGTAGGATATGCACAAATTGGGATATATATGTGGATACATGCATGCACTACAATCACATGTACATATGTATATTTATATGGGCATGTGTGTTGCATCTATGTATACATATGTGCTACATACACACATAAATATATATGTATATGTATACACACATATATATTATATTTTTGTGTTTATAATTATATTCAAGCAAATGCAATTGGTAGATGTGAAGCTTAATTCCACAATATCTACTAGCATTCTTCCAGTTTATGAGAAGCTAAATTCCACAATCTCTTCCAACATTCTTTAAGTTTATGCAAAGGTAAATTCCACAATCTCTGCCAGCAATATCAACACTGCAAACCCACATATGATTTACATTGCCTGGGTAAGGATGTGTACTACTTCAAGTTTATGTGATTTGAAAATGTAATTTCTTGAAACCTAGTTTATGTGATTTGAAAATGAAATTTTTTGAAACCTGATTTTATTTGAAAATGAAATTGCTTGATACCATAAAAAATCTATGCAAAAACACCATCAATTACACCCTAAGAACATTGTAACCCTTGTCACATTTGAGTAGCACAATTTGTGGCACCAATCTTTTTGGTATTGACTTCCTATCAACACTAAGTTGCAACACAATTGCAACCCCCTGCCCCAACTATACAATATTCCCATGGCATTCATATATTCATTTAGTATATCTACTAACACTGATTATGGTTTTTTTTTTCCTAGTTTGTGAGGTTTTGATGTATAAAGCTAGGTGGGATTTAATGAGAAATAGTTGGGGATTTTCCAAGCTAGCTAAGAATATAAAGTCATGAATAACCAGGCACTGAGCAATGTAGTTCATTGTTGTACATGGATTTGATGTGTTGTTCTGACTATAGGTTCTTCTATCTCTCCTTTTTGCATACACACAAATCAATGATAAAGAGAAACCAAGGGGCTACACAATTGAAGCTTTTGTTGATTTGGGGGAATGGAACAAGAATTAAAAGTCATTAGATTTTGATTGATTGTGTTATAACTTATGCCGCCACCTAGTTTTTCCCTTCATTCATTTGTTTATGATTCAAGAGTGTATTTTATCTTTTGTTATGCCCTTGTGTTCTATGTTTTTGTACTGATCTTTTTTAGTGGAGAAGGAAGAAAGGTAAAAGGAAAAAGGAAGGGTCTTGTATACACTCTGTAGTAGAAGTGGCTTACATACAATACTTTAGTTGCCAGCTGGAGCAGTAGGAGGCTAGGTTAGTCAGTAGTAGTGGTAGTAGTAGTAATAGCACTAACTATACCATGCTATATTGTGTAGAGGCAGACTATGATTCCACATTTTATATGCATTTCTACCAAGCTAATGGAAACAACATCCAACAATAGTTCTCTATCATTTATGCTTTGAGAGATGTCTATAACCCATTTCAAAGGTTCCATTTTGGCACAGATGAGAGATGTTGGCAAAGCACATATATTTAACTCATTTTCTCTGATATAAATATACACATGCATATGTGCATACATTTGTGTGTGTGTGTGTGTGTGTGTGTGTGCAAATATATTCAACAAATCAATATACATATCCAATAATATTGGCTTACCATTAGATGACATTTCATGGAGGTAGTCAATATAACAGTTCAAATGCCTTACCTATGATTCCACATTTTGCATGCATGTCTACCAAGGCAGTTGCAACTTTAAAAAATATATTCTCTCAATATATTTATTTCATGCATATCCAACAACCGTTGTTTTTGATGACCACATTACGTTCAGGCATCCTATCAAACAGTTTGCATGACTTATCTATGCTTCCATTTTGCAAGCATATCTCCCAAGACAAATGCTACTACTTCATCTACACCATCTAACAAAATCCTTTATGCTTTGATGTTCATTCAAAAATTATGAGATGACCAATCAAGAGGAAACAGTTGAGAGCTTAGAGTGACACAATTTTCAGATGATCATATGAAATGAAATGGGCGTGTGAGTAGAAAGAAACTTGAAAGACATTGTGTATAGATGAAGGCATGAAATGGATGGTTTTGGAGCACTCAACATAGACACACAGTATTTAGTACATATCATCATTCGATATCAAATGGGTGTGTGAGATTATACGCATAGTGAACAATAAAGGAGGGAATCGAACCCTTCTTGAGGCTTACACTTTTTGAGGTCCACTTTAGCAATGGCACTTCCTATGAAATTTTTGTCTAAAACCTTTCTAATGAGATAATGTGTTATGAGCTCTTCGTCAGTGGGATGGAACGTGAATCCAAGAGGCAGTTGTGCATCACCCATATCATGACTATAACTAAAGTTAAGAGCCTCTATTATTGAATTCTCTTCCCTATCTGCTCACAAGAACTCAAGAAAACAAATGGATTGTTTCAACTATCTATTTTAGTCAATCCAACTTGCCAATATAAAATAAACCACTGAAAAGGCCAAAAAGGTATCTATTTTATAATCTATTTTAATACTACTATTTTATTATAATCTATTATAATACTGCTATTTTATTATATTACATATTTAGAACAATGTACTTATTTTTAAATTTTACAAGTATTTATTACTATGAACAAACTTGTGTGGGATTATATGCATAGTGAACAAACTTGTAATATTGTTATCAGGATTCAACTGCATAGTTTTTTAGTCAAATTCATTGGCTCATGTTTAAACCCACGTAAAACCTTCACTAAGTAATACTAAGTAATTTATTGACTCATGCTATCATTGACTGATGTTTCTCCATGTTACTATGGAATAATATCAAAATAACTATTGAAAATAAGGATCTTAATAGGAAAAAGCCTCACTCAATTACTTTGCAAAGAACATTGTCCCGATATTACAAACATGATTTGACAAGGGACATTACACCTGTGTGGACAAAAAGACAGGGAAACCTCAAATGAAAAAGACAATTTGAAAGGCAATGACTTTTCTCAATGGTATTTGCATGGATAAATTGTCCAATCATGTGACTTATTCCAAAAATCTTGTCATGTTTGTTTTCTTTAAATTGTTGCTAGGTTTTTAGTGATATATCTATTCAGCATAATTCTTGGTGATATACTATGCCATTGGTGAATGTCCAACTATGGTTTTAACAAAATTCATGTTAGTTATCAGGAAGACTGGAAGAGACCGAGTGAAGTAAAAGGGTATCAAGCTATCCTTTTTCCATATGAATATAAATAATTTTATTCAATCAAAAAAAATATTTGCAAAGAAAAAATATTCATAAGCGTGAGCCAGCAAATGCACTTCAAATATTAAAGCTTGAGAAATAATCATGATAAATTTAAAACTGCAACATCTTGGGAAATTCACATAAGATTGTGTGTTGTTAATGAGTAGTAATCAAAATTAACATAAATTATTAAATTCATATTTTGTTAAGTTGCATTCAAGTCAATGCATAAAATATGTTTGGGGGAATTCCTTCTTATTGCTGATGGAGTGTTTGGAGGTCCATGAGAAGAGTTCATGAGACTGACCTGGAGAGGAATAATTTTGATTCGATGTGTCCAATTATGAGTTGTGATACTTGTATATTTGTGTAGGCTATACAACATGATCTGAAGCACACTAGTGCTTTCTTCTTGTTTTTAATTTAAATATCTGTTGGTCTCATGCAGCATATTTAAAATAACTTTCCATTGGTATCTTATTTGAACCATCCTGCTTATAGTATTATGTTTACTCCTCTTTTGCAGTACAAGTTTATTGTTGACAGGGACTACAGGCACGATGATCAACAGCCTGTAATGACTCCCACTTTTGGAACTGTCAATAATTTATTATATGTTACAGCTTCAGAGCTTCCAACAATGATAGTAACTCTAGAATCACTAGGAATGGAATCCCAAATGGAAGTAGATCATGCCTTTCGACATGTAAGTTGAAAAAGATACGTAATGCATTTTCTTTGTTGAGGGCTTGCAGTTGAGTTTTGAAATGAACACCAAATTTGATTGTTTTGAAGCTTATGCCCAGACAATGAAGTTAGATAATAGTTGTAACATATTGTGGGTAGAATACCTACACAAGCTTCAAGTGCCTACTATTTTATTTTTATACCAATGAATGTATTGTTGGAAGTAAAATTTATGTACATTTTTAATTGGTCAGCTTATTCCATGTGGTATTGTGTCAAAAAGTGTCTTAGACACCCTAAATTAATGAGTTTGCATTGCTAGAGCCATAGGAAATCTATTCATCATGATCAAAATCTAAGTTAAATGGAGGAAGAAATTTATAAATTTATTTTTCATTTTCATCTGCACGCTTCCTCAATACTAAGTTGATGTCCTTCAATATCAACCCTGATAACTACCAAAATCTAATCAATTTGTGAGATTGGTAACTATGTGTATGAAATTGGTATTAATTTTGTAGTTCATGATTCATTATTGCAATCCCAAATAGGTCACATTGTCAAATGATGCTCTGCAAGAGCAAGTCTAGAGGATTTCACAAGCACAGGTAGAAGTTTCAAGGCACCGAATCATAGACTTCTTATCATCACACACTGCCTATGAGTTACTTCCTGACTTAGGCAAGGTATATGCATGATTCTGATTATTGTTTGATTTACATGTGATTATTTGAGGAGCACACTGTTATCTCCTCTACTTTCATGTTTTCTTTTACTATACAGTGATTTTATTACTTATAAATTTGCAGGTTTTTGTTTTGGACGTTAGTGTGCTTGTGAAATAAGCATTTCATATACTTTATGAACATGTATGCAATTTTCTTTTCATATCTTATCTATTCCTTTCCTGTTAAGTATTACTTTCATATCCCATTACTCCTCCAGCTCGAATGCACTTAATTACATAGTTTCCTGTATGGTTAAACCCATGTAAAACCTTCACTAAGTTTGGTACGATATGAACCATTCATTGGAAAGCTCCTTAACCTCATCAATTAATAAGTAGGAGATATTGTACATAGCAAGTCAAACTATGATAGCACTATCAGGATTTAGCTATGAAGTTTTTGAGTCAAATCCTTTAACCCAGATGCTTGAAAGAAATGTGGTCATGGCATGTAATCTGATTTATCTGAAACAAACATTGTCTCATGGAAATCGATGATTGAAGTATATGCATAACATAGATCTGGTGAAAATACAGACAGATCAGATGTAGGTGCATATGCATGCATACTTTTATAATTGAGAAAATGGAGCTGGAAAGTATAATGATTTCAGAACCCTTGCCAGCATCCTCCTTGTCTGTGCCAAAACAAGAGTTTCAGAACAAGGCATACAACAAGGCATGCACAAAGCATACATAAGGCATGTGATCTTTTTTATTTGATGGCTAAAAGAAAGTATGTCTTAGGGCTTGCAATGATTTCAAAATATAATAGATTTAATAAAAAGGCTCTAGACACATTCAAAGAAAAATTCCACAACCTTTAGCAATATATTGGATGTCTGTGCTGAAGGGGGAGCATTAGAGCAGATTATAGACATATCCATTAAAATACACAGTATAAGTGAATTTTTTGATGTAGTTGCAACTTCTCTAGTAGATAGTAATGCTAGTTTTGGAAGCATGGACAAGGCATGTGAATAATTTGCGAACACACATATACACTAAATAGAGACACACAATCAGACTGAGGCCAAAATGGAGATGCAAAAGTATTTAATTTTCATCCTTACAATTACACACACACATTCATTTCGACATGTATGTGAAGTTCTTTGTAGGAGAAAATAAAACACTTGTATAAAATAGAATATCTAGGCTAATGAAATATGTAAAGCATAAAAGAAAAATGTCTACGGTAATAAAAACAAATGAAGCATTTAATAAACAACTTACATACATCAAAAGTTTTTTAATGTGATAATTTTTTTGGTGTAGCTTATGTCATCTGGATTAGATTTGAAGTACATATTAGCTTTTAATTGCATCATGCTATGTGGTATTAGTTAGGCATGGCACTGTTAGCTTACTGAGATCTGTTGAGATTCATGTTCTTGTATCATTGTTTTCTCAATTCTGTTGAAATGTCAAAACAAAATAGATGTCTATTATTCTATTATCTATAAGACTGCAACATATATACCTCTTCTTCTCTTGAGTTAGTTTCTCTACAAGAAGGGACTGCCTCATTTGAATTCTACATTCAATGGTTTCTCTAGAAGGAAGATTTGTTTGGACACTGTCAAAGTGAGTCTAAAACCTTAATCATATTTTACAGGTTACCTCATGAAGAAACTTTTCTCACTGATGTAATGAGCTATTCACTTTGTGGGATGAGTCATACTCTTTTTCATAGCTTCTTTTACCTTCTGAAGAAAATTGTCTAAGGCACCTTTATCTATCAAAAGAAAGTTGTTCATCTATTGTATGACCAGTTTGGGGTATGGGTTCAGATTTACATTGCATTTTTTCTCATTCATCATCCAACACAAGATCAATGAGGCTAGTGATGAAAAGGAGTGCGAGCACAATAACAATGCAAAATGTGAGTAGTATATTTGTAAATCATGTTTTGTTGTGGTTCATTGTGCATTATTTTAACATAAGCCCTTTCTTGTTAAATAGTTGTTAACTATCCATTGTGTTTAGCGATGTCATTGGAGGAATTTTGCAATTGAAGTTAAACATATTTCTATATCATATTAAAATAGGCTCATTGTTTAGGATTTTAATTTTTAAATATTAATGCATAGACTTTTTTGGGGGTCTTATCAGGGTTTATTTTTTGATCAATTTTGAGATATTTCCCCCCCAAAGCTAATGCTAAATTTCAAATTTGTATATAAGATTTGTTTCAAGTTTAGACTGATCTAGTTTTTTTTTTCCAGCATAGAAATAGCCATAATTCAAATGTACGGCTTACAACTGGCATAGTGCTCCTGAGTCAAGTAAGAATTTTTTTGTGAATCCTTACTTAGGCTATGAAGTTTGATAGTATCTAAACAAATTCATTTCCTTTGCTATTCATAATTCATATAATGCATTTATTCTATTTATTTTGATTTTCTCAATATAGTTTATGACTATAATCAAAGTGAATTATATATATATATAGTTTATGACATTTCTTTGAGGCATTCTATAAAACAGTTCACATGCCTTGCCTATGATTTGACATTTTGCATGCATCCTGCACTCTCTCATCCAACTGATGATGGATTACAGACAGTGATATGAAACAATGATGGTAAAATACACACACAATCAAATCCAAAATGAACTTGCATTACAAATAGATTGTGGAAATCGGATATTGTTAATTTTGCATGCATGTCTATTGGGACAATCACAACTTAAACATATATATAATAGATAAAAAAATCTATTATATATATGTTTAAGTTGTGATTGCCCCAGTAGACATATATATAATAGATCAAAAATCTATTATATATTAACAATATCAGATTTCCACAATCCATTTGTAATGCAAGTTCATTTTGGATTTGATTGTGCATGTTTTTTAGCATCATCATTTCATATCACTCTCTGTAATCCATCAGCTAGATGAGAGAGTGTAGGATACATGCAAAATGTTAAATCATAGGCAAGGCATGTGAACTGTTTTATGGAATGCCTCAAAAAAAAATTGACCAAGCATTGGTCAAAATTTTGATCAATGCTTGGCAATTTTCTACCAAGCATTGGTCAAAATTTTGACCAATGCTTGCCAGTTTTCCACCAAGCATTGGTCAAAATTTTGACCAATGCTTGCCAGTTTTCCACCAAGAATTGGTCAAAATTTTGACCAATGCTTGGGAGTTTTTCACCAAGCATTGGTCAAAATTTTGACCAATGCTTTTGAGTTTTCTACTAGCATTGGTCAAAATTTTGACCAATTCTTGGCAGAAATTGCACCAACAATTTTGAAATTTTTTGACCAATGGATTGGTCAAAATTTTGACCAACTAGTAAGTTGGTCAAAATTTGGACGAGAAAATTTTTGACCAATTGGTTGGTCCAAATTTTGACCAACCTGGGTCAAAATTTCAACAAATATTTGAATCAAAAAATGAGGTCAAATGTATTAGTGTTGGAAACAATTGATTAATTGTGTATTATCTTTGATGTTACACAAAATGGCATATCATTGCTATTCAGTGTATGTCGAGCTCACTTGGATGATGAATACAATTTCTTGTGTCTGCTAAGCATTCCAAAGTTTTCTTAGTTCAAAAGACAATGTCTACCAACTTCACTTGGTCACCAAACAAAAGTTTGCAGGAGTTGAGTGTTAACTGAGCTCACTCAGTTAATCAAGAAAATGTTGGATGGAACTAGTGTTAACCGAGCTCACTTGGTTACCAAAGGAACTTTGTGAATATGCAGTGTTAACTAAGTTCACTTGGTTGACATAGGAAAATCACTTCTGAGTTAGTGTCTACTGAGCATGGTCAGCTAACGAAAGATTTTCTTGTTTTGGCATATTGAGTTCAATTAATTTAGTGGTTGGTTCTAGACAACTGAGAAGTTGAATATTAAGTATTCCAATTTCTATTCAAGCCAACTTGACAATGTGTAGGATATAAATATAAGGTCAAGTTGAGAAATTGAATAACAAGCATAAGTGAAAGTGATTAGAAGATTTTATGATGCTTAGAGGAAGTGAATTAGAAGGATAAGTAGAATATCCTTATTGAGCTGCAAAGATACATTCGATCAGGAAGGATCAAGTATACAAGCCAAAATTGAGATTTGTAATCAAAAATTTAGTTGAATTAGAAATTAGGTCATCTCATTGTTACTCTCTAACCATTGTAGCAGTGATCAAAATCTCTTAACCGAGTTGGCTTAACAACTATTTGTAAATCCTCAAACAAGGTGGCATTATTAATTGAATTGTCTAAAGACCTCTAATAAGGCAACTCCTAAGAAGGTGATTAAATCCTCTAATAGGGTTACATCGAATAGTGTGTTTTGTAAACTTTAATAGGGTTGACTCCTAACAAGGCTCACTTTAGAAGAGTGAAAACTAGTAACTAGTTGCAATTGGTGGTTTTTCCCAAATTGGGTTTCCTTGTTAAATCTTGGTGTCAATTATGTTCGTGCTATTTCTTTTATATGTATGCAACTAAGTAGTAAGATCAATCATAGATAATATCTTATATATTTCATGCTAAGTAGTTACCAAGTTATTTCAGTGTTTACCGAGTTACAACATTTGTTAGTGTAAATTGAATGCATGTGTGTTTGTTAAGTTACAACATAATTCAATTTATGCAAAGTATTGATTTTTACTAACATCTAAGGGATCTGGGATTTATTTTTGTAGTAACTGATTCACCCCTCCCCTCTCAATTACTCCTCTTATATTTCCAACAGTCATATAATGTGAGCAACCACTATCAATAATCCATGTATCATTCTTGCTAATATGAGAGATAAGTGTCATTTTATCTCCATCATCATATTCATCTTTTATAGCAATATAGACCATTTCTTCATCATCACTACTATCTAAATTTTTAGCCATAAAAAAAGATTTCTTACCTTTGTCCTTGTAGTCCTTGAAGTTCTTGAAATCCTTCTTGCCTTTGTACTTATCGTGCTTCTTTTCATCTTTGTCTTCTCTATTTGGACATCTTGAAACAATGTGTCCATCTTCTTCACAAGAGAAATGGATCAAAAGAATTTTACCTTTACACTTTCCTTTTCCTTTGGGATACCTTCTTGCAAGTAATGCCTCAATAGTTTCAAGATCATTGTTAGAACTATCTTCCTCTTCACTTTCAAATTTTTTGGCTTTTGACCTTTTGGCTTTCTTCTTAAGTGACAACTTGGCTTCAAATGCAAACTCAATATCACTAGAACTAGGAACATAATTATCATAGTTATCTAGCTCAAATGTTGTCAATCTTCCAACTATTGCATCCAATATTATATCATTCTTTGGATTGCATCTCATTTCTTGAATTGTTGATACTCTAATTGCATATATAGGAAGAAGTGTTTTGAGAAACTTACTTACCACTATCTCATCTTCAACCTTTCCTCCTAAAGCACTGATTGCACAAACACTGGCTTTGATTCTGTCACTGTACTTTGGAATGTTCCAATCTTCTTGTCTTTATTTGATCAAATTTTCCTTTGAGAATTTCAGCTTTAGCTCTTCATAGATTATCATCTCCTCTATGGATGACTTTTAGCTTGATCCACATCTCATGAGATATTTCATAGTCTTTGACTTTGTCCAATTCAGCATAGTTGAGAGATGAAGCAATATCAATCATCATAATGTTATGACTCTTCTTTTCTTCAATTTCTTCAATAGTCATAGTTCTAGCAGGTGCCATAAATTTGGTGTTTAGGTACTTTAGCCTTGAATCTCCAATGGTTGCCAAGTGCAACCTCATGAGTTCCTACCATCCCTTGAAGTTGTCTTTGTTTAGCTTGGAAATCTCCCTTCTATAAGAAATCCTGATCTTTAGCCTAGGTATTTAAAACCTTCTCTACAAGCACCAAGAAGCTTGGATACCAATTGTTTGAAATATAAGAGGAGTAACTGAGAGGGGAGGGGTGAATCAATTACCACTAAAATAAATCCCATATCCTTTAGATGTCAACACAAAGCTCTAACTTCACTGAAAATAAGTTAATGCTTGATAAACACATAGGCACTCAGTTTACACTAGTAAATTTTGTAACTTGGCAAATGCTTATCATGAAAATCTTATGATATTTTCTATGGTTAATATTATTTAACTTAATTTCATACACATAAAATAAATAGAACAAACACAACTGACACCAAGATTTAACGTGCAAACCCAATTTGGGAAAAACCACCAATTGCAACTAGTTATTGATTTTCACTCTTCTGAAGTGAGCCCTATTAGGAGCCAACCCTGTTAAAGGTTACAAAACAAATTGTTAGGTGTGACCCTATTAGAGGATTTAATCACCCTATTAGGAGTGGCTTTATTAGAGGTATTTAGATACTTCAATCTAGAAATTCCACCTTGTTAGAGGATTTACAAATAGTTGTTAAGCCAACTCTGTTAAGAGATTTAGATCACTACCACAATGGTTAAAGAGAAACAATGAGATTACCTAATTTTTGATGCAACTGAATTGTTGATTACAGATCTCAATTATGGCTTGTATACTTGATCCTTTCTGATCAAATGTATCTTTGCAGCTCCATAAGGATATTCTTCTTATCCTTCTAATTTGCTTCCTCTAAGAATCTTCAATTCTTCTATTCACTTGCACACTCAATCCTCAACTTGACCTTATCTTTATATTTTATGCATTACCAAGTTAGCTTGAATACAACTTAGAATAATTAATATTCATCTCCTCAATAGGCTAGAACCAACAAACAAATCCATTGAACTCAATATTCCAAAACAAGAAAATCCTTCATTATCTAACCTAGCTCGATAGATACTAACTCATAAATGAATTTCCTATGTTAACCAAGTGAACTCAGTTAACACTGCATCTTTATAAAGTTCCTTTGGTAACCAAGTGAGCTTAGTTAACATTGGTTCCATCCCACTTTTCCTTCATTAACCAAGTGAGCTTGATTGACACTTAACTTCTATGAACTTCTCTTTGTCTCCCAAGTGAACTCAGTAGACACTGTTTTCTGAACTAGGCAAACTTTGGAATGCTTGGTAGACATAGTAAACTATCTTCATCACCCAAGTGAGCTCGACATATAATGAATGGTAAAGATATGAAATTTTGTATAACATCAAAGACAATACACAATTAACCAATTGTTTTCAACAATGTATCCAACAAAAGCTTTAAAGACTGAAGGAGTAGTGACATTTGGACTGGGAATAATCTTGAAAAAATTGATCTAAAAGAAGGATAAGGACGTAAGTTTAATTGAAAGAATGAAGATAGATGGAGAAGAGTCCCCTTAAAGAGAAATGGTATTTAGGGATATTTAGGGACATTTAGGGAAACACAAAAGAGAAGTTCTAAATAAAGAAAATGTATTAGATTGTCACACATATAACAAGGTAATATTGGAAAATAAATCCAATTTACAATTAGGGAAGAAATTAACAATAAGACTTAAGACAAAAAGCTAATAACCTACTAGATTAAGAGAACAAGCTCCAAATACAGGATTATCAGAAGTAAATTAACCCCTAACTATTAAACCCAACAACAACTAAACAAGATAGGTTGTCTAATTAAATAAAGATTAAAATATTTAAACATCATAGTTCTCTAAATTATATAAATGTTAAACTATTTGGAAACAATAAGAAATCCCGCACTTTGAATCAAACTAAGAGACAATATATAATTCAAAAATTAAATAATGTTACCCATAACTCTTATTCTGTATAAAATAAAATTTTCAAACTAGTTACTAACCCATCCAAGTTACTTAAACTAAGTATGAATCTATTTCTTGTTTATATATATAAGTTAAGATATGGTGTCTACTAATATCGATCTTGACCATGAAGTCTTTTTTTGCAATATTTTTCTATCAATTAAAGGATGAAGAAGTATCATCCAAGAAGAGTACATAGATGCAATCTAGGAAAATTCTAAAGAAATATCTAGAAAGGACAACTTCGTAAACATTGTAGTACATATATTTAAATTCTGAAGTCATGACTCCCACAAAACATAAAGGAGGACTAAAGAAACAACATGTAAATCTAAGGAATTTAATTGAGGAACATATGCACTCATTAGGATAGGAAAACTGGGGTATGCCTCTTTTAATTCTATACTTTGTATAGGACCTTGATCCCGAGAAAGATTGGAGGTTTTCTTTCTCTACTCTCTCCTACCAGTGCCTGTTTGAATAGAGACTATATACTCTTTACTTTGACCTTTTACCGATAAAAAAATTATTGCAAAATTAAAACTAAACTTTAAATGTAATATTTAAAAATTACTTTGTCTAAGACTAGAGATGTATATTACATTATAGTGAAAACAAAGTACATAAGATGTAAATTTTAATATTGTGTATACATGGTCTAAAATGTAGTTAAAGATATAGCCTTTATAAATGACCAAGTTGTATGATATATTAGTTTATAATATTTTGAATAATTTCAATACAAATTTAGGAACTCAGTGTAATGAAAATAAACAATATTAGACAAATGGTGACTAGAGAAAACGTGCTCTGCTAGGGTTTGTATGGCTTCCATCTAAATCCTCACTAGTTTTTTGCCTATCATACTGCATTTACTACAGGACTTATTTTTGTTTATAATGGCCTTGGCCTTCTTCAGCCCAATAGTTGATGCTAGTGTTGGAGCTGCTACTGTTGGAGAGAATGGCTTTGCTAAAAAACCCCCATGCAAGTTCATACCCAAGGTGTTTCATAAGGTAATTCCTCACTTGATATTGTTTTGAATGCCAAGGAATTTGATAGTGCATACACTTGGCTTGAATAACAAACCCTAATTGGGTATTTTGTTTGTTGCACTCCTTCTAAAAGAATGTTGTGGGAATGGGTTTCTAAGGTCTGGACACCTCAGGGTTTCTACCTTAAAGGCATTCAAAGTGTTACCAAAGGATTTTTTTCTTTTTCATTTTGACACTCTTGACCAAGTTGAGCATGTTTTTATTTGAGGTCCTTGGACTGTCTAGTCCTCTCTTCTAGTTTCTCAGTGTTAGTCACGTAATTTTTTTGTTTGTAATGATTGCAAGCTTAAGGAACTTGTATAGGTGGAGTTCCTAGGCTTCCTACCCCATGCTGGTCCTTTTTGCAAGCCATTGCACAAACTATTGACAAGGTTTTTTTCCTTGAGCTAGATAAGCTTATCAATGCTCGACCCTAATGTAGGGTATGTGTTGAGGTCAACCTCTCTAGGGACCTCAAAGAATTAGTGGAATATAGATAAATGGTACCACTTTCACTCAAAAGGTGCTTTACCTAAACCTCTTGAATACCTACTATCTATGTTAGTTCACAGACCACAAGATTAGGTTGTTCACTACTAGAACACAATTGTCCACTAGTCTCTAGAGCCAAACTGGCTTCGGCTACCAAAAAAGATGAATGGACTACTATTGTGAAAAAGGGCAAGGGTTCCACTATGGCTAAGGAAGGCTCTTTGCCCTCGGATAATGGTAGACCTAGTTCAAGCCTGGTGTTATCAAAGCCTTCAGTCTCCTTGCTTCCACCATCACCTATTTCAAACCCTAGTGTTTAGGGGACAGTGGGCATTCACACCTTCGACCCTCACTCTTTGTGGGTTCGAGTGCCATAAGTGGACTGCATGATTTCATCATAGACCCTTTATCATTCTTGCTGCTCAAAAGGTTGCAATGAGGTTCATGATAATGGGGAGAAGATATGATAGGTCATCTCTCTTAGAGACCCTTCATTTGATGCTCCCACATTTTTGTATAATAGCTTCTCCTCTCTTGGGGATGAGGATGGCATGCAAGCTAGTTTACCATGAATTTCCTCTCATGGAATGTGTGGGGGCTAATAGACCTTCCTAGAAAATATTCTATTCAAGACAATAGTTGTCGGCTTGGTCATCTTGATGTTCTTTGTCTTCAAGAAGTTAAAGTTGTTGAGTTTCTTCTCACTTCTACCTACAGAGTTATTTGGCTGGAAAATACCTTATTTTCTTCCCAACATGGGGCTAGATGAGGTGACATTGTTACTCTTCTCTCTCCTCATTTACTTTTTTCTATTATTTCACATGGCTTTGACCCTATGCAAAGGATTGTTTGGATTCTGTTGTCTTTTTAGAATCATTCTTTTGGTATTGTTAACATTTATGCCCCCACTGATGCTATTGAGCATTCACACCTATGGCATTGGTTGGAAGATCACTTGCCACTTGTGACTTGATTTTTTTGTGGGGATTTCAATATGATTAAGTTGGAAACTGACAAGGAATGACTCCTTCCTTTTCAATGGGTAGCTAGTGAGAGAGAGGTCTAGTTTTACATGTGAAATAAGCTAGGCCTATTTGATCCCAATGCCAACTGCTTCTGGTCTAATGGGGTTTGGCATACTCGGTCTAACTTTTAAGTCAGGTTAGATAGATTTTTAAAGATAATTGACAAGGCTATGCTTTTAGCTTAGTCCTTTTTTTCCTTATCACACAAGCATGCTTTACCTATCACCCCTTTACCAGATGTGACTTTGTCTAATCATTACCCCATCCTCTTTTCTACTACCTGGCACATTGCTCAACCTCGTCCCTACAAAACCTAGTTTTATCTCAATACCTCCTTGATGTCACATCTAACAACTATTGCCCACATTCTCTGAGTCTGGAATCTCGAGCCTCAACCCCACACCCAGGGTGGGTGGATTCAATAGTGGAATGATGTCGTTCTCTGTACTATGAGATTTCTTCACATTTATAATAGATAGTTGGCCATATACTGTAGAAGATATTATGAAGCCACTACTAAATATATGTGTATGACCTCAGAATCCCTCATCATGAGTCCATTTGATATAGATCTTCAAGTTTATCTTACCAATCTTTGATGCCAAAAAAAAATTGTAGAGAACTATGTTGCCAAGGGAGCTCGGATCAAATCTTGTCTCCATTGGTTGGAGGTTGGCGATCAAGCTTCCAAAGAATTTTTCAATGTTGTATAGGCTTGCCATTTTATAGTGGGCATCAAGCACATAAAAGAAGATCAATAAGTGCATTCTGACCTTCCTAGCATCCTCCAGGCTTTTGTGTGTTACTATGAGAAGGTCTTCACCACTTAGGAATCCTCTACAACACATGACCCACCTTGTTGTTACTCCCAATAGGCTTGCTCCTGAGAAATATACCTTTTGTGAGAAAAATCTCATGCTTTCTAACCTCAAGGAAGCTATCATCTCCATAGTGGATGATAAAGCCTCTAGTTGTGATGGTTTCCCATGTGAATTTTACAAAATTCTTTGGGATGATATTGGCCCTGATTTACATTGAGTGTATCAAAAATTTTGCAATTCTTATTCCCTAGGAAACATTATTAATAAGGGTAATATCAAATTCATACCTAAAGTTGATGATCTTGAGGAAATCTACAATTGGAGGCTTATCGCTTTGTTGAATGTCTCCTACAAGATTATTGCCAAGGCTCTCTCCCTTAAAATTTGGTATCTCCTCCCTCAAATTGTTCATCCTAAGTAAACTAGCATCATTAAGTCTAGATACATTATGGACAATATTATTGTTTTTTGGGAAGGTATGGAGTGGGCTCAACAGTCCAAACAATAGACCTTATTTCTTAAGATTGATTTTTCCAAAGCTTATGACCAAATTGAATGGCCTTTCATTTTAGCCATGCTTCAAGCACTGGGGTTTGGCCCAGTCTTCTTGCAATCGATTCAAATGCTCTTTGGTGATGCCTCTGTTTGTATTACCATAAATGGTCAACAATCTAAAGCCTTTAGGATCTACATATCTATCGGTTAGGGTTTTTCTTTAGCACCTTCTCTTTATGTGTTGGCAGAAAAAGGATTTGTCACTCTTCTTGCTAATGTTATCTCTCAGGGTCTGGTGTGTGGCATTACTCTTCTAAATTCCACTACGTAGCTTGTGAATGGCCATTTTGTTGATGACTCCTTTCTCACCCTTTTGGAGGATGAGGATAATGTTGCCAACACCTTACAATCTTTGGATACTTTATGCCTTGCCTCTAGGTCTGGCATTCAATGGCACAAGACCCTTTGTTATATATTCCTTCTTGTTATGCCCTCAATGGTTGTAGTGCTATGGGTGGAAATGGATTCAACATGGTGAAATCTTTAAGTTTTTTGGAATTCCATTTTCTTTTCAAGCCTCTCCTGTGGAACTATGGAATGTTCTCCTAGCATGGATTCAGAAGAAATTGGACTATTGGATCACCAAGCCTCTCTCCCTTGCAGGCAAGTTTTAGATTTTCTCCAAAGTGCTAGTTGCTACGCATGGCTACTACTTCTCATGTTGGGCCCCTTCCAAGGCTTCCTACCTCAAGCTTGAGCATCTCTAAAGAGATTTTCTTTGGGCCTCTGTTGTTGTGCATCATGACTTTCACATAGTTGCTTGGGATTTTTCTTGTTTTCCCAAAGACTATGGTGGTCTTGGACTAATTTCCACTTGAAAATAGGGGATTTCCCTCTATGTTAAGTGGGTCATTTGGGCTCTCATTGGTGATGAGGCCTATAAAATGTTGTTACGACATTGCATTTCTTTAGGCTTCTCGATAAATTGGCCTGCTTGGAAGGGGATTGGCTTTCAAACCCTTCTCATGACCACTAAACTTGTGCAGATTCAAGGTACCTTTATTTCCAAAAGCATTTGGAAAGCCTTGGAAGCCATCAAGTTGTGGCTTCACAGGGCTGGCAATGGGTTTAGAGATGGGGTCTCTATGAACTAGAAAAGCTTATGGTGGTCTCCCTTGTTTGTTGTTGAAGGTGTTCCATTGGCTAAAGTTCAAGGAGCTAGCATGTTGCACTTATTTTGACGAGGAATAAAAACACCCAAAGATTTGTTTTTCCAAGTTACCATGAGCCTTCACTCATGGGAGGACCTACAGGTTTAGTAAAAGCTTATCCTTCCAAATCTATAGATAATTGATCTTCTAGTTTCTGCGGTGCCTCCCCATTTGTTACACAAGCTTAGAATTCACTCATCTTGCCCTTGGTGGAAAGATTGGAAGTGGTATCTTGCCACTCTTATGACTAGTTACAAACCCATGTTGGGCTATCGATGGCTGGTTCCCCACCTTCTGATGGTTGATACTCTTAATCAATGTTGGCATTTTTAATCCTCTCACAAGAGTTAGAGTCTTAGATTTGGCACTATTTGGAACACCATCACAGAGCCAAAAATAGCTCACTTTGCCTTGTGCCTCCATTTCTAGGGGCTTCCTTTGGACCATCAACTTTGACACCTATGTTAGATTGTGGTGACTGATCAGGAAAGTACTGTACATACTTCAAAAAAAAAAAAATTTGGGAAGTAGCCGACATGGTAGCCGAAATATTATGGACGACATATGGCCGTGTTATAACCCTAAAGTGATTTAATACTTGTATAAAAAGGGCTTAGGGTTGGGTATTTTGATATGTGGTGATACAAAATTGGTTCTTGCGGTGGTATTGAGCTGTAAGGGATTACGGATTGTAATTAGGTTGTAATCACTGGATTGTAATAAGATCGGACTTGCTATTTGGTGGACGTAGCCCAGGGATTGGGTGAACCACGTTAAATCTTGGTGCCTTGTGTTCATTTTTGTGTGTTCTATTATTTTCTGTTATTGGTTATATTTGCATGTAGTTTTTTATTTCTGTCCATGGTTTATCCTAACAAGTGGTATCAGAGCCTAGTTGTCTTTCAGTTATCCTCTGCAGGAAAGTCTCACAGTTAAGTGGGAGTCTCACAGTTGAGTGGGAGCAATGGCAGATGAGGGTAAGTTGAGGGTTAACAGGTTTAATGGGCAGAACTTCCAGTTATGGAAGATGCAAATGGAAGACTATTTAAATCAGAAGGATTTATGGAAGCCGTTGGAAGGAAAAGCCAAGAATCAGGGAACTATGTCAGAGGCTGAATGGGATCTTTTGGATAGAAAGGCACTCAGAAGCATTCGGTTATGCTTGGCACCATCGGTGGCATTTAATATTACAAAAGAAAAGACGACAGAAGATTTGATGAAAACCCTAGCGACACTATATGAAAAGCCCTCCACTTCAAATAAGGTATTTCCCATGAAGCGTTTATTTAATATGAAAATGGCAGAAGGTGGATCTATTGCAGATCATTTAAATGAGTTTAATACTATCACTAGTCAATTATCTTCTGTGGGTATCAATTTTGATGAAGAAATTAGGGCTCTCTTGATTTTGTGTTCTTTGCCTAAAAGCTGGAATGGCTTGGTAATGGCGGTGAGTAATTCTATTCCTGGATCTAGTACCCTAAAATATGATGATGTGATCGGTGTTATTTTAAGTGAGGAAACTCATAGAAAATCCTCAGGTGGATCTACATCAGGAAGTGCTTTAAATGCACAAAGCAGGGGCAGAACAACTGAAAGAGGAAGTAACTATGGAAATCATGGGAAATCAAGAGGAAAGTCAAAGGGGAGGAGGTCTAAATCGAGAGGACCAAATGATTGCTGGTACTGTGGGAAACCAGGGCACAAAAAGAAAGATTGCTGGACTCGAAAGAAAAATGAAGGAGATAAATCAAATGGAGACAAAGAGAAAAATGTGGTAAGTAACAAATCCGAAGAGGATGCTTTGCTTCTGTCTTTAGAGAGTGTTGATGATTCATGGGTTTTAGATTCTGGTGCTTCTTTTCATGCTACACCTCATAGAGGTTATTTCATTGATTATGTCCAAGGGGATTTTGGGCTTGTTTATTTGGGGGATAATGAACCCTGTCAGATTGTTGGAAAGGGAAAAGTTAAGATTAAGTTGCAGAATGGGAATCATTGGCTACTACATAAGGTAAGACATGTTCCAAAACTAAGTAGAAATTTAATTTCAGCAGGGCAACTCGGTGATGAGGGTTGTGTAGTTACTTTTAATGATAAAAATTGGAAGGTTTCAAAAGGTTCCCTTGTAGTAGCAAAAGGTGTGAAAGTAGGCACCTTATATCTTTGTACAGGTCATATTGTTCCTTCTACTTTGATTGTTTCAGAGAAAAATGAATATTCAGGAACAATTACTGCAGTTGAGCAGGGAGAACAAATAGCTGTTGTAGATTTTGATACAGCACTGTGGCACAATAGACTTGGGCACATGAGTGAGAAAGGTATGAAAGTACTTCATTCAAGGAAAGTTTTACCAGGTCTAAAATGTGTGAATATGGATTTCTGTGAAAGTTGTGTGTATGGAAAACAAAAGAGAGTGAGTTTTGTAAAGACAGGGAAGGAAAACAAAAAGGAGAAATTAGAGCTTGTGCATACATATGTATGGGGACCGGCTCAGGTATCTTCCCTTGGTGGCTCTCATTATTATGTTACATTTATTGATGATGCAACTAGAAAAGTATGGGTTTATTTCCTTAGATAGAAATCTGATGTATTTCAAACTTTTAAGAAATGGAAATGCTTGGTTGAAAATGAGACTGGTAAGAAATTAAAATGTCTCAGATCTGATAATGGTGGCGAGTATTGCAGTCATGAATTTGAAGATTATTTCTCCACTAATGGTATTCGTAGACAAAAAACTGTTCCAAGGACTCCACAGGAAAATGGAGTGGCTGAACGCATGAACAAGACTATAATGGAGCGCGCAAGGAGCATGAGGTTGCATGTTGGGTTGGCCTTACACATGTGGGTAGAGGCTGTCAATACTACAGTATATTTGATTAATAGAGGTCCCTCTACTCCTTTGGGCTGTGGTATTCCAGAGGAAGCATGGACTAGTAAGAAGGTGAGTTATTCTTTTCTCAAGACCTTCGGTTGTGAAGCTTTTGCTCATATAGACTCTGAAAATAGAACCAAGCTAGAAGCTAAATCAAAGAAATGTGTCTTTGTTAGATATGGCATTAATGAATTTGGCTATAGGCTTTGGGATTTTGAAAATCATAAAATTATAAGAAGCCGGAATGTCATATTCAATGAAAAAGTGTTGTACAAAGATCTATTGCAGCAACATGAGAAGAAAGAAGATGATTATGTAGTGCTGGATGATACTCCAAAAGCTGATGTTCCAACCATTCCTCATGATGTGCAACAACTACAACAACAAATACCACACACACCAGTGAATGTTAGACGGTCAACAAGGTCAATTAGACCTCCACAAAGGTTTTCTCCCTCTTTGTATTCTATTTTACTTACTGATGTTGGTGAACCTGAAAGTTATGATGAAGTTGTGCAGGTGGATACTAAGATTCAGTGGGAGTCTGCAATGAAAGATGAAATGGACTCTTTGCTGAAAAATAAGACATGGGATTTGTGCAAGTTTCCTGCAGGTAAAAAGGCTTTACAGAATAAATGGATTTACAGGTTGAAAGAAGAGGAAGGAGGTAAGAAAAGATTTGAGGCCAGGTTAGTTGTAAAAGGATTTGCACAGAAAAAGGGAATTGATTTTGATGAGATATTTTCTCCTGTTGTTAAAATGACTTCTATTCGTACTGTTTTAAGTCTTGTGGCTACTAAAGATTTGCATTTAGAGCAGATGGATGTTAAAACAGCCTTTCTTCATGGTGATTTGGATGAAGAAATATATATGGCTCAGCCACAGGGTTTTGAGGTCAAAGGTAAGGAGAACTTAGTGTGCAAATTGAAGAAAAGTTTATATGGCTTGAAGCAAGCACCTCGGCAATGGTATTTGAAATTTGACAGTTTTATGCATGAGCATGGATATAATAGGTGTCATTCAGATTACTGTGTTTATTTTAAGAGGTTGGATGATGATAGCTACATTATTTTATGTTTATATGTTGATGATATGCTTATAGCTGGGTCTAACATGGATCATATTAAGGGGCTAAAATGCCAATTAGCACATGCATTTTCTATGAAGGATTTGGGGGCAGCAAAACAAATCCTTGGTATGAAGATTTGTAGAGATAGGAAGAACAGAACATTGACGCTATCTCAAGCTGATTATGTTGAGAAGGTGTTGCAACGTTTCTCTATGGAGAATGCTAAAGCTGTCAGCACACCTTTACCTGGTCATTTGAAATTGACTAAGGAGATGTGTCCCAAGACATAGGAAGAGGAGGATAAGATGTCCAAGGTACCCTATGCTTCAGTTGTAGGAAGTTTGATGTATGCTATGGTATGCACTAGGCCAGATATTGCACATGCAGTGGGAGTCGTTAGCAGGTATATGAGTCATCCAGGATTTGAGCATTGGAATGCTGTCAAGTGGATTCTCAGATATTTGAGAGGAACATCCAATAAGTGTTTACACTTTGGGGGCTCTACTACTGATTTATAGGGCTGTGTTGACTCAAATTTAGCTGGGGATATTGATACCAGGCAGAGTACTACAGGTTATGTATTTACTGTTGGTGGGGCAGCCGTGAGCTGGGTTTCTAAGCTACAAAAGATTAATGCTCTCTCCACTACAGAGGCAGAGTATGTTGCTACTACAGAGGCAGCCAAAGAGATGATATGGCTTCAATTCTTCTTGGAAGAATTGGGACATCCTCAGAAGGATAATTATTTGTTCACAGATAGTCAGAGTGCCATTCATCTTGCTAAGAACTCAGCTCTGCATTCTAAGACCAAACACATACAGTTGCGGTACCATTTCATTCGGTCAGTTTTGGAGGATGGACAGTTAAAGTTGGAGAAGATCCATACCAATGAAAATCCAGCAGATATGTTGACAAAGGTTGTAACAAGGGAGAAGCTGAACTCCTCTTCATCTTTAGTTGGTCTTTTAGACTAAATGTGAATAAAAGAACAGCAGAGTCCAGGGTGGTTTGATCCAGTGGGAGCCCCATGCGGTAGTTGTATTGCTACAGGATCAGTCTCCAAGTGGGAGATTGTTGTTTAGTGTGGAGCCTGATCAGTCCCCAAGTGGGAGATTGTTAGATTGTGGTGACTGATCAAGAAAGTACTGTACATAGTTCATAAATAGTGGGGTTCGGGGCATCGCCCCGAAAAAAAAAAATTTTGGGAAGTAGCCGACATATTATGGCCGACATGTTATAACCCTAAAGCGATTTAATACTTGTATAAAAAGGGCTTAGGGTTGGGTATTTTGATATGTGGTGATACGAAATTGGTTCTTGCGGCGGTATTGAGCTGTAAGGGATTACGGATTGTAATCAGGTTGTAATCACTGGATTGTAATAAGATCGGACTTGCTATTTGGTGGACATAGCCCAGGGATTGGGTGAACCACGTTAAATCTTGGTGCCTTGCGTTCATTTCTGTGTGTTCTATTATTTTCTGTTATTGGTTATATTTGCATGTAGTTTTTTATTTCTGTCTGTGGTTTATCCTAACAACCTGGGAATCCTAGCCCCTAGATGTCCTTTTTATGGTTAGTCAGAAAGCTTCCTACATATTTTTTGGTTCTACAGGCAAGCCCAGAACTATTGGCTCTAGATCCATAATTTTTGTAAGTCTTTCTACCCAAAGGTTTTTACATGGCATATGGTTGTGCTGGGAGATTCTCCCAAGATTCTTTTCAAGTACTCCCAGATATGGCATGCTTTCAGAATGCAAATTTTATTTACTATTTGGAAGGACCACAATGTTGTTTTATTCTCTCACAACTTTCTTGATATACATGTTGCTATGTACTCTAAAGTATGCATTTGTAATAATGTCATGATGCAAATTCAAGTATAGACATATAAGGTCATACTAGAGGTCACTCACCTGCAAGAGCTTTTAGCATATTGGGGAAATGCCCCTTGTATAGTTGTTAGGGTTCCACTTGATGCCTTATCCAGTGATCATACTCCTCCTCATGGTTGTCGAAGAGGTTAGAGTAGTTTTGCATGCCACTCGCATACTCCTAGATTGCAGCATCATTGTTGATCTCCCAATGGCAATTTCGATGGTCCCCATCACTCAACCTCGCCTTTGCAGAGGTTGGGTACAAGTTGGTTCCCTATGGATTCCTCTATTGCCCCTAATGTGGGCTAGCCTTCTACTCATGGAGACTCCAAGTGGGCTTTCCCTCGACTGACCTAGCTATCTCTCTACCCAGGTCAAAGGGAGAAGATGATGTTGCTACTACCCCTACTAATGGTTGGGCTCCCACTAAGCCAACTACCAACCCCAAGGACTTCTAGGGTTCTGATAATAAAGATCCTCCCTTGACTAGCTCTTGTAGCCTAAGGGCTTTTTATATTCTGTTAATTTTTTTTTTTATGAATAGTTGTCTTATCTGGCTTTGCACTGAGTGAACTTGCAGGATGATCTTGTATCTCCTGACCCCTTTTTTTGTGGATATGTATCTTTAATATTTGATTAATAGGAAAGATCTATTCATAAAAAAAACAATATTGAGAGGATATGAACTAATCATTACCTCACAAAGATGGAAGAAAGTGAACACCTCTCTCAAGCTATGTTCAGATTCTGCATGTTTGCCAAAAGAAAGAATGTTTCTTTTTGCAACATCCCAAAAGAGAATTCTAGCAACTAATAGATTTAGGAAGATAGGGTTGGAGGGACCCTCAAGATGTTATCTTTGTAAAGAAAACTCTGAAATAACAAAACATATGCTATATCAATGTCCATATACAAAAGCCTACTAGAGTTGGCTTCACAATATGTTAAATTGGTCTTCTCCATTCCCAAATAATTTGGATGATCATCTATTTGAATGGCCAAAAGGCAGTAAATAAAAGGTATATAGTAAAATATGGAATACATCTCCTTCGGTTCTCCTATGGGAAATATGGAAAGAAAGATATAGGCATTTATTTGATAATTTAGAACTTAATATCTCCTCCCTTCTCAACAAAGTGGAAACCAATATAACAAAGGTTATGAATAGTCATTTAAAAAAAGATATAAAAGAAGAAGTGTCCTTTTTAGATTGGGATATTGAAATTAAGAAGAATTGGATCGATTTAATCAACCCTCCTTTAACTTATCATAAGAAAAACCTCCAAGCTCGTAAAGATTGTATATGAGAATCATCACCATTGGATGGACAAAACTAAATTTTGATGGACCATTAAGAGGAAATCCAAGAGAAGTGGGGATTGGATGTATCATTTTATTAGAGTTAGGTGAATGGATATTTAAGAGAGCTAAACCAATAGGCATTTCAATGAATAATATAGCAGAATTAGAAGCGATATAGGAAGGGCTCAATTAGAGTCTAAAATTAGGACTCTTAATCTTGTTGATGATATGACTAGGGTCGTTGTGTGTAGGGCTTTAGGGGAAAGATCCTTTGATTACAAGTATACTTGGAATACCAATAGCGATGTCATAGGGTCCTTTATAGGTTGCATGTTTAGGGCTAATATAGGTTAGTCGGAGATCATTCAGCTCTACCATAATATATTTGATCCTATTTGGTTAGAGGGCCTTGAAGAAGTAGTCTTGAGTGTCAATGAGAATTTGGAATTTCCATTTGTAGAAATATACATGGAAAATCCTTCTAGAAATTTGGAACAAGCTAATGTAATTAGGCATCCTATTTTATATATCAAAGATGTTAATCATTTCAACTTGATATGGCCTAAGATGGAGGCTAGTATAAATTTTTTGTTTCATTGGAGGGGTATTGTTGAGGCCCAATATAATGCATGGTTGCTTCATTATCTATACATCTTTAACTCCTAAATTGAGTCAAGGGTAGAATTTTATGACCTTAACAAGCTTGACTTCTCTCTTTCGAATTTGTATAAATCTAGTAGGGAAAAGACGATGTATGTTCTATCTCTAGGTGCCATGGTAATGGATTTGGAGGAAGTGGATGATATGATCATGGTTTATTAGAAGCTTGGGGAATATATGTAATGTTTTCAGCCTCCTTTTTGTGATTGATACCAATACTCGCAAGAATCCTTTGTTTGGGGTTTTAGTCATATAGGCCCCCATCTACCTCAATTGGTTCATTGCTTTTTGCTGATGGGTGTAGGTTTTGAGCTTCTTTTTGTGCTATAACCCCTCTAGTGGTTGTATTTGACCAATCTCATTCTTTCTACTTTTCCCTTGGTTGATCTGATGTTCTTTTGGGCATCCCCTAGATGGCCATACTAGATATGGGGCTTCTTTTCCTTCAATTTAGCTTGCCTAGTTCATTGGTTTTTGTGTATTTAGCCAAGGGACTCCTTTTGTTTAGGTCTATTGGCTCTTATTTGATATCTTTATCATGAAATATGTGTATAATTCCAGACAATTAAAGGAATTTCCAAGCAAAGTCTCAATTTGATGTTTTGTTATCTTACATCTATTATTCTTGACCAGATAGTACTTGCAGATTTCTTCTTGAATTGTGGATTTTTTTGTGTTTTCTATTTACATATTAATGTTTAGTTCTTCCTTATGTCTCTCATGGTTAATTCAGGACCATCGTTGTATTAGTTTTAAAGAAGCATGGATGATTAGGTAGTTCTTGTTTTATTTGGATGATATGTATTCCAATTGTTTGAAGCTTCGGTCTTAACCCTTTAACAAATCCTTTTTTAAAATCACTAAAATAGACACAATCAAAGTTGTAATTTTTAAGGGCAGTTATAATGGTACACTTTGTTTTGGATAACTTGTTTACTTATCAAAGATTGGTGTCCTTTTTAATCCTCATTCCAACATTTTCTAAACACTTGTCAATAGGTTATAGCAAATAATTTTAGAATTTGAGCACTTTAAGCATTTTGTTACCAATACTTGTGGATTGGTAATTTTTAATGATTTCAAACATACATCCTGGTTCTCTTTAGCCTTTTTTCAATATTCCCAATCAAGGCTAATAACAATAGGTTATCATTCTGGGAGACTATTTAGGTAATAATTTTCATACTTACCCTTAGAGGGCATTAATTTCAAGGATAATTAATTTAGATTTTCACCAAGATAAACCTTGATCTTATACATGAAGTTTAAAAAAATTAATTAATTACAAAAGGTAAAGTGACAGATGAAGTGGACTCTCTTGTTGAGATTGTTCACCTGGAGCTCTATCTTTTGGTAGCTCTATTGGATTTCTTCTTCTTAACTTTTTAGGATATTTAGTTGGTAGGGTAATTTTTTAGCTCAAGTCAAAAGATCTTAGATGTAGCCTCTTCCTTTTCTCATTTGTTTAATTTATATGTTTATCATATCTCTATTTAGGATATCTTAGTACACTATCCATTTAAATTTGTTGGAAATATAGATATCAAATTTCTTAAAAGATAATATAATACTCTTTGGATTTTGAGAACTAATGCCTAAAAATGAGTAGGAAGTTTTTAAGATGTGGGGAATCAGATAAGAACTTCTCTTCAAAAGAATCAAACTTGTTATCAATATGGTGAGAGACGACATACTCGGCTTCATTTTCAAAATTCAAAGCAGGTACACCTTATCATAACCCCTTTTCAAACTTTCAACCAAAGAAGCAAAGGAAGATTGTTTCTATAAAAAACTCAATTGTATTAAAGGCACATGTATATCATTATTAACAAAATAGAAATTTCTATGGAATGAAACATAACATGAAAATGTAGTAAAGAAGGGTTTTTCCCTTCAAAAAGATTTGAAATTAGGTAATGCCCCTTTTATTTATGTAATTTGAATAGGACTAAAGGTCCCAAACAAGACTAGAGGTTTTCTTATCTGTTCTTCACTACTAGTGCCCATTTGAATGGAGATATTTGTAATTTTTACCTATTTTATTAATATAATCTATAAGACTTCGGTCGTTTACTGATAAAATAAACAATATTGAAAAATTATCTTAAAAAATCTTGGAAATTATCATGTTACCAAAATTTTGGCCAAAAAAAATGTAATCTGGACTTTTCAAAAAAGGGCTCTTATAACTCAAAAACAATTAAACCAATCATATAATTTATTTAATATAGAAAAATTCAAAAATAAATAACAAAACATTAGACATATTTTAATTACATAGTTACTAGTGATTGGTAGAAATGGTATGAATTAATTAAGTTTTTGGAAATATCAAATGCAATATTGTTTTCCTCCGAAAAGAACTCACCATATGAATGGAGTTTCGCATGAAAATTTTGTTGAAAATATTTAATATAGTAGAATTTTGCAATAAAAAAACTTGTATGATAAAAAATCACATTTATCAGTAAATAAACTAAAGTCCATTTCAAATCAAGTGTCATTTAGTTATAACTATTGCAACAAGATGCATGCCATTATGGATTAGATGGATGATGTCGCATAACAAGTGCCTTTGTTTAAATTAAATACTCATGGGAATATTTCATGCCCTCATAATATATTGAGACGGGTATTCATTATTGCATTTTATCTCAAAGTGCACACCTTAGAAATAAATAGGCCAATCAAATATTAAAACATAGTATACAATAGTTAGATCTAAGGAAACCCAAGAAAATGTTAAAGTTAAGTGAAACCATATAGGAGGAAGAAGAAGAACTAATGTATTGTTTGATAAACATCCACAAATTCTTTGTCCTATTTTTTCCCACGATAACTTGAGAAATGGTTGGATTCCTAAACATCAACATGGTATTTGTAGCATTGAATGAACCTAGTGAGAATTGAATCCACATCTTCGTCCAAAGTTATAATGACCTCAACACCTATGAATTGTAGAGCATTTTATAATGTCGTAGTGAAAAGATACAACTTCCTTCACTTCAAACACTTTGATTGCCTGAACTCCTCACTTTCACTAATTTCCCCCCTAAGACATTGATAAAAAATAAGAGATGGAACAAATTTTATAGATTAGAAGGAGTTTGAATGGGTGCTTAAAAAAATAGGATAAGAGTTAGTGGAAAAATCTTACTAGTTTATTAATTTTGAGAAACATTTAGGAGAACAAAAATTCAAAGTATTTTCTAATTTAAATTGAAGTATTTTTTATAGTAAAAAAATAAAACTAAGGGGAGAAGGGTTGAAAACTATGTGGGAAAATATTGGCTTAAAAATTAGAATAGCAAGAATAGTGACTTAATTACCATTCATGTTTCAATGACCGTTCATTGGATTTTGCTAATTAAAAGCCCCCAAAAAAATATGTCAGTATTTAGATGAGTTGTACAACTTTATTGGTGTTAGTGTAAATAATTAATTATTATTACACTTTACTTATGTTTCCTTAGGTTAATGCATTATTATATTATATGTCATGTTGACACCTAGGAATATGCATAGTCATATGAGTTGTCTTGTTGACAACACAAGAGTTAGCAACTTATTTGAGCACATGGTGTCTACAACATCTCTTTATGAGATACACTTTTGTAAACTTATCCTCTCATCATCGCACAAACTCTTGTGCTCAATGGAGGATAATCCACTCTTGGTGGACATGTGCTTGGTTGTGATGTTTATCTCTTTGCTAACTCCTAGTCATTATAAATGCCTTTATATACAGGCACTTCTAGTGTGTATTCATATGATATTCATTCTTATTATTGTTATTATGATCATCCATTATTGATCCATATTGTGCAAGTGCTTGAGCTTCTTGATCTTGGTGTCATTTTTCCCTAAGGCAAATTCTTACATGATATCAGAGCAATAGGAGATCTCTTCACATAGCCATTGGAGATCATTTTTGCTTCACCTCTAAGAGGGCCACGATTTAGATCTAGAGTATCTATAGAAATTGAGAGCATTTTGAGCAAGATCTGACCTCACCATTGTGTTCGGAGGATCGATTTGGTGAATTTTGACTATAAATTTTCCTACCCTAGGCCATAGTCAAATTTGAGATAATTTTTTTTGCAAATTGGAACCCAAAGGCCCGATTTGCGAAATTGGTATGATCACTTTAGATCTATGCAATTAATTTTTTAGATCTGAATATATTTTGTGTCTCTGCATTTTTTTGTTTTTAGATTTGCAAATTTTTTTGGACTTTCCTATCAATTGCAGAATTTTGTCAAAAATTTTGGCCATCTGGTCGGTAGGAGAGCAATTTTATTGCAAGAAGGCCAAGCGATCAAACCCTAGCCCCCTGTGGCTAGCATTAATATTCCATAGACTGCAAGTGGATCGGGCATTACACATCGCAAATGACAACCGCACATAGCCAACCACCGACCACAAACCTCCAACCAACTCTAAATTTCCAGTAGCTTCTTAGCCACTTTAGTCTCTACGACCTTTTGGTATAAAAGAAGGCCTAAACCTTCAAGCACTACAAATGTGGTATTAAAATCCCACATCCACACCACCTTCTTCTGAGTGTAGTTTGCTACATCGGTGCCAGCTCAGCCCAATGCTACTACGACACCGCCAATGCAGTGCATCGCTCCTCCGACATGCCACCTCCTTCCTCAGCTCCACTTCAGCCCACCGCTGCCCACACGGCCAACTTCCACCTTGTGGCCTCCAAGCCCTTGCCAAACATGCGATGATACTAGATTTATCAATAGATAACACGTCAAGTGCCACATGGTTTTCCACATCACAGGACACACTAGTAGCCTTTTGTTCACCACGTCATCCGATCGTACTACCACATCACTATATGGACTACCACATCAGCTAACCGGGCCCCATTTTTGCTAACTGTTACCTCTGGTTTTGCCGCCAAAAGGTTCAAATTCAAATCCGCGGCCTCTTCAACGGTTAGCCAAAAAATTGTTATTTTAATGCCCCGACTCGCCAAGGTTCTGTGACCGTCAGATTTTAGATAGATCGACGGTCAGCGTGATCTCGTCATCGAAAGTTGCACGGGAGGTAGTGTTGGCGACATCGCGCCCTAACGACACGTGTTTGGTGGGCCTGGCGGGAGGCTACAATGGAGGGCGGGTCGGGAAAGTTTTCTGGCGCTATGGTGCTATCACACGCCAACCAGAAAATCTCCATGGCGACATAGCGCCCGACGGAGATACTCACGACGGTGGGCAGGACACGTGGCCAAAAATGTTGCGACGATCGGATAAACTTTGGCAGGCCGGAGAAAATAAACGGCGAGAACTTCAGACAAATATTGGGCCCCATTGCGTACCTTATTTGCCCAGTTGGCGGAGCCCGTGTCACGGCAGTGAATCAAAAAGAAGCATGCACAGATGGGGACACATCATCGGTTGGGCGCTATGGCGCTATGGAAATTTAGCCTCGATTTTCTCATAGCGACATGGCGCCCGATCGACACGTGGTCACCCTGTGAGGCTAAGTCGCAAGATTGCCTAGTGGTGTCCCGATGGGCCAGTGAGGAACCGCCACGTGTAACCAGGCTGGAGTCCCTATCAGTACGGTTGGCACAGTCAAGGTTTGCGATCTCCATCGCCAGATTTGATTGCATCAACAGATGGCGCCATCTCGCTATGGCGAAGATGCGCAGGTATTATCATGGCGACATAGCACCCATCTGCCGCGTGGCCATCCTACGGATCAAGTCTCGGGTTTCACCAACCGGATGATGCCGTGTGTATATGTTAGGACACAGCAACCAGTAGGCCCAGTAGTTCAGTAGGGACGGCGAGTGAGTTACGTCGCCCTGACCGTCAGATTTGAGGAGATCTACGGCTGGCGCTATCTCGCCATCAGGAGCTGCCTGGACTTTAGCATCAGCGACATGGTGCCCGTGCGCCACGTGTCCTGGCAGGGCTGCGTTTCATGCCGTCAGAAGCAGATAGGGTAGGGTGACTGACAAACCAACAGGGGGGTGCCACGTGTTGGCAGGCCCGGCGAATCAATAGGAACGGAGGGTTACGGAAGGTCAGGTTCTCCACCGTCAGATTTGAAGAGATCAATGGTAGGCGCCATGTCGCCTTAGTGAAGCTGCGGGATTTTTACCATGGCGACATCGCGCCCGACTGACACGTATCAGTGGGGTCAGGTCTCACCGGATGCACCATTGAGGTGGCACCGATTCGGATGGGGCCCAATCACAGGAAAGAGATTTCGCAGTGAATCAGAAACAACCAAGTGTGCTGAGTCAGAACACAGATGTGTCGTGGGGCCGAGTTTCTTAATGCGATTAGTGCATTGAGGGGTCGATTCTCCACCATCAGATCTGTGGGAATCTAGGGTCGGCGCTATCTCACCATGGAGGAACTGCGCGGATTTTACAATAGCGAGTTAACGCTCGGAAGACACGTGTCCTCGCATTTCAATTTTCAACATGGCAATTAGCTGACGGCCAGCGGTTAGGTGATAAGGTGGCGCAGTTAGTTCGACGAAGGCGGTCAACCGTAGAAGGACTCTCTAGGTGGCAAGACAAAGGATTACGATTGGCCCGCGTGGCCTAGTCGGCTTATAAGGAATCGGGTCGACTGATAGGCTTGGATGATTCATGAACCAAAATGCAGAGGCGATCGACGTATCTTGCGATCTGATTTTCGCGATCATTTTCGACCTACCAGGAATGAATACAGGACATAAAGACACTCCACCCATCCGGTCGATCCATCTACCATGTCAGGGAATGTTGTGGCACCATTTTTTATCTTCTCCAGGCTCTTCTCAGAAGAAATGAGATTTCTCGATATGCAGGTCAGTATTTCAATCCAGATCCCCGATTGGATTCTTAAGACAGGAAGTTAATGCCAGTAGGTAAGAAGTGAATGTAATGCGGAAACCTTCAGTTGTGCCTGATCTATAAAGGCAGTTTCGTGATCTGTTCTGAGGGTCGATTCTTTCGAATTTTCTCTGCTACTGCTTGTAGACTTACAGTGTAAAACCCCCTTTATCTCTGATCCATGTAATAGCCTGTGTCATCTCATTCGGCCATCAGTGTGAATGTGCATCACTTTGCCTCCCATTGGTGTATTGTTGAGATCAATGATCTGCATATTGTATCTATCTTTGGCCTATCGAATAATACATAAGTGAAATCTCCTTTTCCTAGTGTCATTCGGTTGGTTTCTTCTTATCTGTATGTGATTACTGATCGATATAAATCTGGATGTGTATGACTTTTGCATGTTATTCTGGTTTTGTAGTATATATATGGGCAGGAATGAATTTGAACACTCTGTCTTGGTGCATCACCGCCTTAGATCAAACTAGGTAGATTTGCTTTGACGCTCTCTTTCTCCCTTTCCCTTCTGAGAATAGATAGGTGCGCCCTGATAGTAAGAGGAAGTCGGCCTTCTCCAAAGATTCAACCTCGTAGTTCAAGTCCCACAACTTGGAGGTTGTTTCCATGTTTCACTAGGTTGTCCTCGCGCATAGGCCTTGGACAAGGGTGCAAACCTATGTGACAACAGTTTTTGGCATGCCCGGTGGGACCTATATCAGAAGATTTCATGTCTACTGGTGTCAAAAGAAGAAAGAGTTTCTGAGATTAATGCTAAAGAAGTAGTGCTGGCTTCAGTGTTCAAGCCTTCAAGAGGCTGATTCATCAAGTACTTGGCGACTCTGTGCATCAACAAATCTGGTTTCAGGCCAAAGTTGCAGAAATTCATGCCCAGAGCTGAAACAAGGGCGTCTTCTAGAGGTAATTTTCAATATCAAGAACTCTCACTTTCAAGTCCTAGAAGAAGGAGGGCTAGAGCTTCATTATCACCAATTAGAGACGGAGTAACAATCAACATACCTGTGAGATCTGTCTATACTCCTCCTACTGTCCGAACTCAGCCTAGATTGCCATCAGCACTCATCAATAGAACACTTGTTTATATGGCACAGCCAAGAGTTCATCCTTTTGCCACCTTTAATGGTGGAAGTCCTCTATTGTTAGCCCAAAGGCATGATATACCAGTAGCTGCACTAAAAAGCATACCTGATTTTACTGGTGAAACTTCTATTTCCCCCTTAGAGCATATCCAAGAGGTAGCGAATGTCTGCAATATTCATGGTATTACGGAAGATGATGTTGCTGTCAGACTTCTAACCTCATCTCTAAAAGGAAAAGCATTATAGTGGTATAGAGGCTTAGCCCATGGTTCCATAACTGATTGGGATGGACTAGGAGCAGGATTATGCAAACATTTTGAGGATAAGAGTGACCATTTGTCACTATTAGAGCAGCTGACTACAATAAAAAGAGCCCCCCATGAATGTATGAGTGATTTTAATTACACATTCCAAAAGACATGGGATAGAATACCTACTATAGTGAAACCTAGCCCTGGTAATGCTTTCTTGCATTACCTTAGAGCTTTTAACAGTGATATTGCCACTACAATCCAACCTATGGGAGGAGATACATTACCTAATGCTTATGAGACAGCCATAAAAGCTGAGAACATTCTAATACAAGGAGGAAAGTTGGCCCCAAGGCCTCCTATGCCTTTCTTTCCTAATGTTCCCAACCACCAACCATCAATAGCCCCTCTCCCTACAATCTCTTCATCGCAAGCCCTTACTCCAGTTCCCCAAGCTTCCACATCCTCAAACAGAATAGATGAACTCAAAGAAATGCTCCAAGGTCTAGTATTGAACGCAGATAAAAGAGAAAAGACCCTGGATAAAAAATTACAAGAGTAGGGGAGAGAGTTGAAGGACCAAGGGAAGAAACTAGAGGATAGTTTTTCTCTAATACAAAAGATGAGTAACAAGGTGGTGGCCCTAGAAAGACAGCAGGCTCAAGGTGGCAAGCCTCCCTAATTGCAATATCAGGATCCAAGTGGTGGTAGGCCTCCTAATCAGTGGAATAGCTCTTTTGATCAGAATAGGCAGAATAGCCGTGCTTCTACTTCAAGCTCAAATCAAAATAGAGCTATAGTCCCTCAAAATAACTTGGCCCAAGACCAAGATTTTTGTCCCTCATGCAACTATTCTTATACCTACTGCCTATGTCAGAAAGCAGAATCTTATTTGGCCCTAACTGTCCAGGAGTCCACATTAAAGCAATCACACAAAGAAGATCATCCCAAGGAGGCCTCATGTGTTCAGAGGTAGGGTGATTGCTCTTTTATGAATCACCAAATGGAGGAACATTGTAATGTAAACCAGGACTCTGTTGCTCATAACACAAGAAGCAAGAAGAGAGCTATGGAACATGTTGCTCCTCCTTCTCCTAAGCAGGCCTCAACTTCAAGTGTTATACCTAACACACAAATAGCAAATGAGCAGATGAACACTTCACAACAGCAAAAGCAAGGTCCAAGAAATGAGGATGCAAGCGATCTTTTTGTTGCCCCATCTCAACCTCTTATAAGTGCAGCCCCCAAAGTTTCTACCAAAGTCCCTAGTGCACCATTGAGTGTGGTAGAGCAAATGAAGAAGACCAATGTAAACATTTCCATGTGGGATGCTATTGCTACCATACCAATGCAAAGGAAGATGTTGCAGCAAGAATTGGAAAGGATTGAGCCCAAGGATCAGTCATCTACCATGGAGAGTGCCACTAGTTTAGTACAACCAGCAGGAGATGTGGAGGCAAATAAAAAGGTTAGACCTCCTCCATTTTATGTTTCTCTGATTATAGGGAGAAAATTAGTCCATAATTACATGATAGATTCAGGGGCTAGCAGCTCAGTAATGCCTAGGTGTGTTGCTGATGCTTTAGGGATGAAATATGAGCCCATTGTTAGGGATGTGTTACAACTAGATGGGAGTACTGTCAAAACCATAGGCATCCTTAGAAGTGTGGAAATGGCCCTACATGCATGCCCTGGTTGTACTGTGATTCAAGACATATCTGTGGCTGAGGTTAAGCCCTATTTTGCCATCTGTCTTTCGAGAGACTTCACTGCTCAAATTGGTGGATTCATATCTGTTGATTGGTCTTACATGTCATTTAAGACCAGATATGGGGCCAATGATTCAATAAGAGCAAAACCTCAAGCCCTTCACCACACTGAACCCTACACTCCCAACTTCATCAATATGAATTGCCCTATCCTAGAGGTGAACGAAAATAACATAGTAAACGAGCCTGTCACTTCCATAGCAGAGATTCCTGATTTCTTCTTGGATGAGTGGGCAAATGCATGTCAGTTTGAACCTATGTTGGAAACCCTTGAGACAGGCCTTAGCACGTATTGCATAATAGAGAAGGAGGTTCAAGTTCCTGACCTTGTTAGGACTAATGACGACATAAATGGAGTATGGAGAATGTACTTTGATGGCTCAAGGAATAAAAATGGATCAGGGGCTGGTGTTATGTTGATCTCTCCTACACAAATAAGATACTACTTCTCTTTTAGGTTCCAATTCAGTTGTACCAATAATGTGGCCGAGTATGAATCCTTGATCCAAGGTCTCCTACTTGCCCAAAAGAGGGGAATTCAAGCCTTGAAAGTATATGGGGACAGCGAGTTGGTAGTGAACCAAGTGAGAAATCAGAATATCACCAAAAATGGCCTGCTCAAGTCTTATAAACATAGAGTCTGGGATTTTCTTGAGGGTTTCAATGCATTTAACATTTAGAGCATTCCTAGGAAAGAAAATAAACATGCTGACAGACTTGCAGCAGTGGGTGCATCTTATGATGTGCCAGGGAATCTTGAGGAAGAAAAGAAACAACAAATAAGGGTAGTGGTGAGGCCTGTTGTTCCTGATAATAATACTCATTGGCAGGTGTTCGAGTCTGATGAGCAAATTGTAAGCTTCTTACTAAATGAAGCAAAATTTTCAGAGAGAAGTCAGCTAAGACTACAAGATCAATATGCTGATCAGATCATTAATCTCAGTTCCAACAAGCTGCCCAAGGGTCTCATTACCTTGGAGAGCGTCTTTAATCCTGATGATCAAACAAGAGGCAAAGGGATGAATCTAGCTGCAGAAAAGGATGACCATGCCCTAGTTACTATTGCTAATGGAAAATCTCTTAACATGGGGAAGGTATGTTCTAAAGCTGAGCAAGAAGATTTCATTCATCTATGTCAAGAATTTAGTGATGTATTTGCTTGGACATATGATGATTTAAAAGGGTTTGACCCTGGTTTGTTTCAACATACCATAGATTTAGTTGATAGGGTCAAACCAGTAAGGCAAAAACAGAGGCCAGTGAATCCCAAGATTGAACCTTTAATGAGGAAAGAACTATCCAAACTGATTGAGGCTAACATAATTTTTCCTATCAAACACTCATCATGGGTAGCTAACCTTGTCCCTGTGAGGAAGAAGAATGGAGAAATCAGATTGTGTGTGGACTTTAGGGATCTCAATCAGGCTTCCCTTAAAGATCACCATCCTCTCCCTTCTATGGAGCAAATTCTGTCCAAGGTCAGTGGGTCAAGGAGATTCTCTTTTCTTGATGGGTTTTCTGGTTATAACCAAGTGTTGGTTAAAGAGTCTGATAGATACAAGACATCATTTACTACTAAATGGGGCACCTATGCTTATTGCAAAATGCCATTTGGGTTAACAAATGCAGGTGCCACATTCCAAAAGGCAATGGAGGTAGCTTTCAGAAGATTAATTGACAAGTTTGTCTTGGTATACCTTGATGATATAACTGTGTATTCCAAGAATGTGGAAGATCATCTTGATCATTTGAGACAGGTATTTCTAAGATGTAGAGAGTTTGGGGTATCTCTCAACCCAGCCAAATGTGTCTTTGCTACAGACCAAGGAAAACTATTGGGACACATTGTATCTAAGGATGGATTGACCGTTGATCCAGAAAGGACAAAAGCAATACTTGCCCTTCCTCTACCTAAACACAAGAAAGGGCTACAAGGTTTCCTTGGTAGGATAAATTTTGTAAGAAGGTTTATTCCTAATCTTGCCACCATGGTGAAACCCCTTACAGCCATGCTCAAGAAAGATATGGTCTTCTCATGGACCAAGGAGGGGAAGGAGAGTTTTGAAAAGATCAAGGTAGCCATAGCATCGGCCCCTACCCTCATGAACCCAAAATTTGAGAAAGATTTCATCCTCTACACTTTAGGTGGTGAGTCAAGTATTTATGCTGTCTTGACCCAAACAAATGACAGGAATGAGGAGCAGCCCATAGCCTTCTTTAGTGAAGGGCTTAAGGAATATGAAGATAAGTATAGCTTTGTTTAGAAGCAGGCCCTTGCAGTCATTAGAGCCTTGAAGAAGTTCAGACTCCTCTTATCCCATAATAGGATCCATTTGTTGGTGCCCCATGCAAGTGTAAAAGACTTCCTGTTAAACAAAGATGTCAGTGAGAAGAGAGCTGGATGGATCACTAGGGTAATGGAATATGATGTTGACATTCAGATTACCAAATTGGTAAGAGGAAGAGGATTATGTAAAGAAATGTTATCAGATCAGAACTCAGATGAAGAAGTTGCCATGGTGATAGCAGAGCAGCAGGAGGGAAGGTATGCTGATGGTCCAAGGAGCTGGATAAATGACATGAAGAATTTCTTATTAGGGAATGGATACCCTCAGGGATTGGACAGAACTAAAAGAAGACAATATAGACTACAATCCATCCCCTATGTTGTGATTGACAATATCCTATTCAGGAGGGATTTTAATGGGACCCTGTTGAGGTGTGTTGAAGTGAATCAGGCTGAAAGGGTGATTAGAGAACTCCACGATGGCCCTGATGGCGGCCACTTCTCTGCAAGAACAACCGCTATGAAAATCATGAGGGCTGGATATTATTGGCCATCTCTGTTCCATGATTGTTACAGGTATGTGAGGAAATGTGAGAAATGTGCTTTTTTCTTAGGCAAACAGAGACTTGCAGCTCTTCCTCTTCATCCTATTCAGGTGGATCAGCCCTTCACTCAGTGGGGGTTGGATTTTATAGGCCCCATTAATCCTCCATCTAGTGCAGGTCATAAATGGATCTTGGCTGCTACTGATTATTTCACTAGGTGGATAGAGGCAGTTGCCTTGAAGGATGCCACAGAGCCATCTGTTGTTGAATTCCTTGATGGAATTGTATCTAGATTTGGTGCTCCTTCTACTATCATCTCAGATAATGCCAAGTCTTTTGTTGGAACCCAAATTTGTGCATGGGCTATGAATCACAATATCTACCTGAGCACATCATCGAACTACTATCCTTAGGGTAATGGTTTGGCTGAATCTTCCAACAAGAATCTGATCAGAATTATGAAGAGGACAATAGAAGACAATCAGAGGACCTGGCACAAGAAATTAAGGACTGCTCTGTGGGATGATAGGATAACACCCAAGAGATCTATTGGGAATCCACCTTTTGTGCTAGTATATGGTAGGGAAGCTAGACTCCCAATCTCATTGGAGTTCCCATCCTTGGAGTTGGCTCATCAATTGGAACTGGTTGAAGATGATGCCATGACAGTAAGAATGGCAGAACTAATTGAGTTGGAAGAAAAGAGAAACAAAGCCATGAAAACTCTAGAGATTCACCAGCAATAGATGAAGAGGAATTTTGACAAGAAGGCAAGGGCCAGAATCTTCAGAGAGGGGGATTTAGTTCTCAAGTGGGACTTAGACAGAGAAAAACTAGGAAGGCACTCCAAATTTGACCCATTATGGAGTGACCCTTATCTGATTTCCAGTTGCAAACAGGCCAATGCATTCCAGCTAAGAAGGCCAAGTGGTGAAGTTCTACCCATTCTAGTTAATGGGATCTATCTGAAGCCCTGTTTCTGAAGGGTTGTGAATCCATGTACATAGTTAATCCAATTGCTTCCTGCTTGTTCCTGTTTTGCAATAAGTGCACGAGCACATGGCCCTCTTCGTGAGTCATCTTTGACATGTCTCATGCTGCTGAGGAGGTCCCATTTTTTTTGTTTTTTTGTTTCCAACCATAGAAGCAGAGTTAGAACCTTAAGGGCTTTTAATGTTTTGATTTCCTCTTTAAGGGTTAGGGTTCTTGCAGCTCTCAGCTTGTGCCTTCTGGTCCTCTTTCGACTCCATAGCCCAATGGATCATTCTCAGGCACTGGTCATGCATCGAGCAGGCTCATGCCCCCTGCGAGTCGCCAGAAGTGTTACCTCTGGTTTTGCCACCAAAAGGTTCAAATTCAAATCCGCGGCCTCTTCAACAGTTAGCCAAAAAATTGTTATTTTAATGCCCCGACTCGCCAAGGTTCTGTGACCGTCAGATTTTAGATAGATCGACGGTCGGTGCGATCTCGTCATCGAAAGTTGCACGGGAGGTAGTGTTGGCGACATCGCGCCCGAACGACACGTGTTTGGTGGGCCCGACGGGAGGCTACAACGGAGGGCGGGTCGGGAAAGTTTTCCAGCGCCGCAGGCGCTATGGCGCTATCACACGCCAACCGGAAAATCTCCATGGCAACATAGCGCCCGGCGGAGATACTCACGACGGCGGGCGGGACACGTGGCCGAAAATGTTGCGACGATCGGATAAAGTTTGGCGGGCTGGAGAAAATAAATGGCGAGAACTTCAAAAAAATATTGGGCCCCATTGCGTACCTTATTTGCCCAATTGGCAGAGCCCGTGTCACGGCAGCGAATCAAAAAGAAGCATGCACAGATGGGGACATGTCATCGGTTGGGCGCTATGGCACTATGGAAATTTAGCCTCGATTTTCCCATAGCGACATGGCGCCCGGTCGACACGTGGTCACCCTGTGAGGCTAAGTCGCAAGATTGCCTAGTGGTGTCCCGATGGGCCAGTGAGGAACCACCGCGTGTAACCAGGCTGGAGTCCCTATCAGTACGGTTGGCACAGTCAGGGTTTGCAATCTCCATCGCCAGATTTGATTGCATCAACGGATGGCGCCATCTCGCTATGGCGAAGATGCGCAAGTATTATCATGGCAACATAGCGCCCATCCGCCGCGTGGCCATCCTACGGATCAAGTCTCGGGTTTCACCAACCGGATGATGTCGTGTGTATATGTCAGGACACAGCAACTAGCGGGCCCAGTAGTTCAGTAGGGACGGTGAGTGAGGTATGTCGCCTTGACCGTCAGATTTGAGGAGATCTATGGCTGGCGCTATCTCGCCATCAAGAGCTGCCCGGACTTTAGCATCAGCGACATGGCGCCCGTGCGCCACGTGTCCTGGAGGGGCTACGTTTCATGCCGTCAGAAGTAGATAGGGTAGGGTGACTGACGAACCAACAGGGGGACGCCATGTGTTGGCGGGCCCGGCGAATCAATAGGAACGGAGGGTTATGAAAGGTCAGGTTCTCCACCGTCAGATTTGAAGAGATCAATGGTAGGCACCATGTCGCCTTAGTGAAGCTGTGGGATTTTTACCATGGTGACATCGCGCCCGACTGACACGTATCGGTGGGGTCAGGTCTCACCGGATGCACCATTGAGGTGGCACCGATTTGGATGGGGCCCAGTCACAGGAAAGAGATTTTGCGGCGAATCAGAAACAACCAAGTGTGCCGAGTCAGAACACAGATGTGTCGTGGGGCCGAGTTTCTTAATGCGATCAGCGCATTGAGGGGTCGATTCTCCACCATCAGATCTGCGAGAATCTAGGGTCGGCACTATCTCGCCATGGAGGAACTGCGCAGATTTTACAATAGCGAGTTAGCGCTCGAAAGACACGTGTCCTCGCATTTCAGTTTTCAACATGGCAATTAGCTAACGGCCAGCGGTTAGGTGATAAGGTGGCGTGGTTAGTTCGACGAAGGCGGTCAACTGTAGAAGGACTCTCCAGGTGGCAAGACAAAGGATTACGATTGGCCCGTGTGGCCTAGTCGGCTTATAAGGAATCGGGTCGACTGATAGGCTTGGATGATTCATGAACCAAAATGCAGAGGTGATTGACGTATCTTGCGATCTGATCTTCGCGATCATTTTCGACCTACCAGGAATGAATGCAAGACATAAAGACACTCCACCCATCCGGTCGATCCATCTACCATGTCAGGGAATGTTGTGGCGCTGTTTTTTATCTTCTCCAGGCTCTTCTCAGAAGAAATGAGATTTCTCAGTATGCAGGCCAGGATTTCAATCCAGATCCCCGATTGGATTCTTAAGACAGGAAGTTAATGCCAGTAGGTAAGAAGTGAATGTAACGCGGAAACCTTCAGTTGTGCCTGATCTATAAAGGCAGTTTCGTGATCTGTTCTGAGGGTTGATTCTTCTGGATTTTCTCTGCTACTGCTTGCAGACTTACAGTGTAAAACCCCCTTTATCTCTGATCCATGTAATAGCCTGTGTCATCTCGTTCGGCCATCAGTGTGAATGTGCATCACTTTGCCTCCCATTGGTGTATTGTTGAGATCAATGATTTGCATATTGTATCTATCTTTGGCCTATCGAATAATACATAAGTGAAATCTCCTTTTCCTAGTGTCATTCGGTTGGTTTCTTCTTATCTGTATGTGATTACTGATCGATATAAATCTGGATGTGTATGACTTTTGCATGTTATTCTGGTTTTGTAGTATATATATGGGCAGGAATGAATCTGAACACTCTGTCTTGGTGCATCACCGCCTTAGATCAGACTAGGTAGATTTGCTTTGACGCTCTCTTTCTCCCTTTCCCTTCTGAGAATAGATAGGTGTGCCCTGATAGTAAGAGGAAGCCGGCCTTCTCCGGAGATTCAACCTCGTAGTTCAAGTCGCACAGCTTGGAGGTTGTTTCCATGTTTCACTAGGTTGTCCTCGCGCATAGGCCTTGGACAAGGGTGCAAATCTATGTGACAACACTAACATCATCACTTGACGAGATTTAATTTGATAGCCATTTGACCATCACCATAAGGTGAAATTATGTTGCATATACAACTATTTGGACATCAAATTTAACACAATATGTTCATCCCACATCTACACCGCCTTCTTCTAGGCACAGTCTGCCACGTTGGTGCCAGCTCAGCCCAATGCTACTATGATGCCACCAATGCAATGCCCCACTCCTCTGACATGCCACCTCCTTCCTTAGCTTTTCTCTAGCTCACCGTTGCCCATCGACCAACTTCTGCCTCGTGGCCTCCAAGCCTCTGCCAGACATGCAGCAATACTAGATTTACTGGCAGATAACACGTTAGCACCTAGTCAAGTACCACGCAATTTGCCACATCACAGGACACACCAGTAGCCTTTTGTTTTCCATTTCATCTAACCATATTGCCACATCACTATACGGAGTACCACGTCAGCCAACTGGGTCCAATTTTTGTTGACGTCATTATTTGATGAGCTTTAATTTGACAGTCATTTGACCATCACTAGAAGGCAAAATTGCACTGCAAATACAACTATTTGGATGTCAAATTTAACATAGTATTTTCTTGATGTCATCAGGATAGACCCCTCACCATATGCAATTTTGATTTGACAGTCCAACTTTGGGAGGCCATATCTCAGTCATCCGGACTCTAAATCAGGTGCAATTTTTTTTTTTTTAGGCTAAAATTTCCTAAATTTTTTAGTGGTGCTATTATTTTCTGGTTTTCATGCATGGATTTTTCAAAAAAAACATTTTTTGGTGACTATACTTGTCCAATCCTACATTTTGCAACTTCAAATGCTCCGTACAGGCTCATCTAGACACATATTCAAGTTTTTATTTTATTTTAAAGTGCATCATTTTTTGTCTACTTTCCAAATTTGCAATTAGATTATAGGCTTGTGTAGACAAAAATACCACTTTTGGAAATAGGTTCTTTTTTGCATTGTATTGCTTTGATCAAACTTCAAAATTGTTGTATATCTAAGCAACATTGCTAAGTACTAGATTTGAACTCCAAGAGGAGGTTGTAAATAGGAAAATCAGAAGTCCACTTACGCATTAAATTGGCAAGTGGCTATTGTAATCACACTAAGTATAAAGTGCCTAAATCATTCATTTTGGGGGGTTCTTTAATTGAGTGAAAAGGGGGGGTGTCTCTTGGTGTCGTGTTCCTTTCTTCTTCTTGTTATCTTTCTTTCCTTGCATTATGGGAAACATTAAGGTTCCAAAATTAACACCACATAATTATGCCACATGGTCAGTTAAAAAATGGTGTGAATTAATGAATGAAAAAGTTTCTCAATATGTAGATGGATCTCTTCCCAAACCCACAGGTGATCAAGTAACTCAAAGTGATATCTGTGCTTGAGAATTGGTAGATAGAAAAGCTCTAGGAATCAATAGGTTAGGGGTTGATGACAAGATCCTTTATCATATCATAAAATATGATACATCTAAGGAAACTTGGGATGCCCTTAAAAAGCTATATGGGAAAGTGACTGAGGAGGATGTCTACAAGATTGAAGCTGAACTTATCTCCCTAGATCCTAAGAACTTGATTCCATCCAGGATTTTATCATTAAGGTGAATGAGTTGAGAACAAAGCTTAATGATTGTGGTAGTCCTATTGAGGATGAAAGGTTGATTTATCTAATTCAGAATAAGACGCCATCAAACTACTCCACATTTGTCTCTTCTTTCAACACCTCAAAGGCTACCTTAGGCACTTCTTATAAGAAACTCACTTTTGATGACTATGCCCAGTTGTTAGAGGATGAACAAGCTAAGTTGATAACAATGGGGATTCTCAAGTCTTCAAAGTCTAAGGCATTGGTGGCTAAAAATGAGAGCTCCAAAAATCCAATTGGCAAAAGTTCAAACAAAGGTAAGGGCAAAAAGAAGAAGTAGAAAGATAACAAACAATGGGACATAGAAAAATCACCACCTAAATCAAATCAACAACAAGGCAAGTCCTCCTAATGCCAACAAAAAGGGGGGCAATAATCAGGAAAAGAAGAAGTGTGCCTATTGTAAAAGAAATGGTCATGATGAACATTAGTGTTATCACAAGAAGATTGATGAATTCAAAAACATCATGAAGAAGTACTATGTTCCATTGCCTAATGCTTATAAGGAAAAGGGGTCTTCATCTTTAGATTCTAAGAGTAAAGGGCAAGCTTTACTCACACACATTGTCAGTCAGGGAGAATGGATTACTAACTCACGTGCCACACATCATATGGGGGCTTCAAAGAAAGATTTTTCTTCAATGACACCTTCAAAGGTACCTCACATCTTTGTAGTGGATGATACTAAAGTGGAAGTTGAACGAAAAGCTGAAGTTGAGATGGAAAGTGGAGCATTCAAGGATATTCTCTATGTTCCTAATCTTACCTCCAACCTTCTTTCAGTCTACCAAATCACTCACTATGGAGGTGGAAAGAAGGTTGAATTTCTTCCAAATTCAGTCGTAGTGAAAAGCATTAAAGATGATTCTATGGTTGCAATAGGTGAAGCTAAACATGATTCACGGCTTTACACTTTCTCTTCCTTTGTGCCTAAATCTAATGCACAAACCTTGTTCATTCATTTGAATATAGAAAGAAAACTATGGCATGAGAGATTTGGACATCTCAACTACAGGTATCTTCAACAGCTTAGTAGCAAGAACATGGTTCATGGTCTACCGCATGTCCACTTCTCAGATGGTGTTTGTTCAGGTTGTACACTTGGGAAGCATCCAAAAAAAAATTTGACAAGGGAAAATCTTGGAGAGCTCAAAGTATTCTTGAACTAGTTCATAGTGATGTGGTGGGCCCATTTCAAGTTCTATCATTTGGAAAGTCCCGCTATGCACTCACCTTCATTAATGACTACTCTCACTATACTTGGGTTTCATGGCTCATAAGACTAAAGTGTTTAAATGATTTCTCACCTTCAAGGCTCAAGTAGAAAAGTAAACAAAGAAAGCCATCAAAGTTCTTCAAATTGATAATGGAAGGGAGTATGTGAACTCAAGACTTATAGACTTTTGTACTCAAGAGGGAATTGACCTTTAGCATTTAGTACCATACACTCCACAACAAAATGGTGTTGTAGAAAGGAAGAATAGAACCCTCAAGGAGATGACCATTTGCATGCTACTACATAAGTCTCTTGATCAAGTTTTTTGGGTTGAAGCAATGAATTGTGCAAACTACATCCAGAATAGGAGTCCTCATAAAGCTTTGGATGGTATAACTCCTTTTAAAGCTTGGAATGGAAGGAAGCCTACTGTAAAGCACTTTAGAGTTTTTGGTTGTCTAGCATGGGCATGACTACCTCCATAGAAACACAAGGCATTGGAACCTCAATGTAAACCTTGCATCTTTGTTGGTTATGCGGACTCTCATAAAGCCTACAAGTTGATGGATCTAGAACACATGAAATTTTCTATGAGAGGAGTATACACTTTGAAGAAAGTTGTCCAAGCTTTACTTCTTCAACTCCTCCTTCTTCCTCCTTCATTGAAGAGAGTCACAGTGATGATAGTGACTTGGAAGATGTTCCTCCATGACCCAAACAAAGGCAACAGATAGACGAGGTTGAGGAAATTCCTTCTACTTCTACATCTTCTTCCACTAGACCTAAATGGGCTCAACAGACATTGGATGCAACAAGACCATTGGTAGGGAATCCTTTAGATACTAGGATGAAAAGATCACAATACAACTCACTCCCTCATGCTTATATTGTAGTTGCTTCTGATCCTCAATCATTCAAAAAAGCTTTAGGAATTCCATAATGGGATAAAGCAAAGGAGGAAGAATATGATCATCTTATGAGAAACAACACATGGGACTTAGTCTCTCTTCCTAAGGGAAGAAAATTGGTTCAATGTAAGTGGATCTATTGGACCAAGTTTACAATGGATGGAAGTGTGAATAAGTATAAGGCAAGACTTGTTGCAAAAGGTTTCTCTTAGGTGCCTGGCATTGACTACACTAAGACCTTTGCCCCAATTGAAAAAATGAACTCCATTCGTTTGACATTAGCTATAACTGTAGCTCAGAGATGGGTTGTTCATTAGATAGATGTGAAGAGTGCATTCTTGAATGGTGATCTTTATAAAGAGATTTATATGGAGCAACCACAAGGGTTCATTCAGGATTCTACTTTGGTTTGCAAGTTGAAAAAGTCTATCAAGATGGATTATTTCCTTCTCTTAGCAGGGTTCACCAAATGTCATTCATATTTGAATGTCTACATTCTTCACCAGGATGATGTGTAGGATTTGAGAAAATATGCAAATCAAATCCACAAAGCCCAAGAATACCTACACGTAGAAAACCTATCACAGAGAATAAAAAGACAAGAAGAGGCAAGGGTTTGATATGAAAACACAAAAATTGTATATTTAGATGAAGAAGAGATTGAAGGGATTAATCATTACAAAGGGATCGATCTTTATAAAAGGAGATTGAAACTCGAAAAGGGTAACCTAATAAGTTACAAAGGGTAACCTAAAGGTAAAAGTTATTTAATAATTATTAAATAGAGAAAGCTAAAAAACACAAAGCAAAATTTTAAGAAGGGAGAAAAGGTAATTTAATAAATGAAATGAAATTATCCTTTTTCTCTAACACCCCCCCTTAAGATGAGCAACAATGCAGCTACAAACAATGCAAAAAGAGCAAGGAACTATAATGCTAAAAGCAAACTTGGGTCCCAACAACAAGGCCTAATGAGGTACCCAATCACAACAAAATCTCTATAAAATGAAGAAATAGAGAAAACCTAGTGAGAAAAACTCTACTCCAAAAAGAGATAGTGGAAAAATCTAGTGAAGGAATGTAGAAGCCTCCAACTAGAGGAATGTTCCAAAAAATAGGAACAAAGAGAGATCATGAAGAAAACCATTGAAGCATGAAGAAGCCCCAAACTCTGTCAAAAGGAAATTGTTGATCTATAAAACCTCCTCTGAAATAGAAAGAATGTCTATATGGTAGATGATCCATCTCACCGAAATGCATAAGTATCTAGCCACTGCAATCGCCTAGTACATAGGATCAAATACTAAATACATAGCTAACTCCAACGAACCAATGAAGCATTAGGAACAATAGAAGAACCCCCCCTTAATGCAAACTAGGGTGAGGTGATAGGAAATTGAGAAAGTGGGCCAAAAATTTCCTACAAAACATAAAGAACCAAGAACATCAAGAGTGAGGAAGAGATACAGATGGTAAAGGCACGTGTCACTAACACATCATGGGGCTAATGTCATGGAAGGGACACTCACTTGATAAAGGAAGAGGGCACTAAATGGCAATCAACTATCCCCCCATGGCACTTTATAACATAGTGTGAGTACAATAAATCACAATGAAGAAAAAGATCCCGAAAAGCAAGGAGAGGCACTTTATCTCAGTGCATTTGCATAAAAATGCTTACAAATGATATCAACAATGATCAGAAAGGGCAAAGAGCTGATACAACATATAGTACAACCCAAAAGAAGAGATCCTATGCCAAGAAAATGATCCTCAAACCTGAAACATCCAAGATATCCACCATAGAGAAAAAGAGAAAAAAAATATGATAGAAAGAGCATGGAGTAGAATTTGGAAGAAATTACATCATTTCTAAAAAGTAGATAGAACCAACTTTCCAAAAATATAACGATTTCAAAAAACAGAGATGGGATGTTCAAGATATGTCCTCTGGAGTGAAAAACTGAACAACCATCTTTGACTACCAAAATAGGCAACCAAACTACATCAAAATCAGAAAAAACCTACACCAATATCTCCATCTTGGAACCAACTTTCTAGTGCATTTTTTGGATAGTAAAAAAAATGTCTATATGCTCAAGTTACAGAGAAAAATGAACAGGGCCCTTGGACATGCAAAAAGAATTATTATTTTTTAAATAAAAAAATAAAAATTTAAATTTAAAACACCCCCCACCACCGGTGGAGCTGTGGCTGGGTGGAGGGGTGGGCGGAGGGTTGCCACTGAGTGAGGTCGTGGAAAAGCTGTTGCAGCTCTACTAGCGGGCTACTAAGTGGTAACTGCTAGCATTAACCGCCACAGTTCTGCTATGGCTAGCTAACCGTAGCAGTTAAAAATTGCAGGAATTTAATTTTTTTTGCATTTTAAAAAAAAAATTATGCCTCATAATGCATGCTAGAGGTTGTATGGCCCTGCTAAGCAATAATTTTTTGCCTCCTAGATCAACATTGTCCAAAATGGATAAACTTTATATGGAAATGGGGGTTTTGACACCTTCTAGATTCATCTGTGAAGTCCATTTAGCCTCAAACTACTCCAAAAATTGGTGACCCCCCTATTTTCTTAAGAAATACCTGAAAAAGCCCTAGATCTTATTTGCCAAACCCTTGTTCTCCCTTTTTCTTGAAATACTGAACAACCTACAACAGATCGGGCTCTTATACCATGTAGGATTTGAGCAAATATGAAAATCAAATCCACAAAACCCAAGAATACCTATATATAGAAAACCTATCATGGAGAAGAAAAAGACAAGAAGAAGGGTTTGATCTGAAAACATGAAAATTTAATATACAGATGAAGAAGAGATTGAAGAGATTAATCATTACAAAGAGATCAATCCTTATAAAAGCATATTGAAACCTGAAAAGGGTAACCTCATAAGTTACAAAGGGTAACCTAAAGGTGAAAGCTATTTAATAATTATTAAATAGAGAAAGCTAAAAAAATGTATAAAGTGAAATCTTAAGAAGGGAGAAAAGGTAATTTGATAAATGAAATGAAATTATCCTTTTTCTGTAACATGATTCTCACTTGCTACTTGTGTTTTATGTAGATGACTTAATCATTAAAAGGAGTACAACATCCATCATTAATAGTGTCAAGTCTACTTTGTAGGACAGATTTTCCATGACTGACTTGGGTCTACTTCATTACTTCCTTGGTATTAAGATACAACAGTCTTCATCAGAGATCACATTATCACAACACAAGTATGCCCCTAATCTACTTGCTCGATTTTGCATGAGTGACTGCAAGGCTGCATCTACTCCATTTCTTTCAAGTGTTAAGTTAGAAGCAAAGTGTTCCACTCCACTTGTTGATACTACTTTGTATAGACGGTTGGTTGGAAGTCTCATCTACTTGGCACATACATGCCCTGACATATCATTTGTAGTTGGCATGGTTTCTCACTTTATGCAAGAGCTACATGAACTTCACTAGAAGACAGCCAAATGCATCTTACACTATATCCAAGGTACAAATACATATGGGATATGCTATGCAGCTGGTACTGGACTACAATTAGTGGGTTATACAGACTTAGACTATGCAGGGGATCTTGATTCTCACAAATACACTTTAAGATACATGTTTCGTCTTGGTTCTGAACCCATTTGTTGGCAGAGTAAAAAGAAGAACACTATTGATCTTTCATCTAGTAGGACTGAGTATTGAGGAGTTGTCACTGCAGCTACAAAATCTATTTGGTTACATCATATTCTGAAGGAGTTTGGTTTTGACATACCTAGACCCACGATCATACATTGTGATAACCAGAGTGTCGTTGAAATCTCAAAACATCCAATGCAACATCAACGCACAAAACACATTGAGGTTCATATCCACTACATCAGAGAGCTGATTTTATGAGCAAGTCATTGCATTACAGTATTGTCCTACAGAACAACAGACTGCAGATATCTTCACCAAGCCCTTCACTAAGGTCAAGTATCTTCATTTGTGAGATCTCTTGGGGGTGTGGGGATTTTCACCAGGGGGGTCACATGAGTCTTCTTTTCTTTATTGTACTTATCTCTCTTTTGGGGGGAGGGTTGTTCCCATGAGGTTTTCCCTCTTTCTCAATTTCCACAGAGATTGCATTGCATTGCATCGTATTATATGTAGAGCATTGCATTTGTACATGGGTACCTAACATGGCCTAGTAGCTGAGACCCGCATTGCATCTTGCATTTAGATTTGTGAGCTTAAGTGCATTCCCCTAAGTTTCACTTAAGGGGGGTATTAGTGTAAATAATTAATTATTATCACACTATACTTAAGTTTACTTAGGTTAATGCACTATTATATTAGTTTTCATGTAGACACCTAGGAGTATGCGTAGTCATATGAGTTGTCATGTTGACAGCACAAGAGTTAGCAACTTATTTGAGCACATGGTGTCTACAACATCTCTTTACGAGATACACCTATGTAAACTTATCCTCTCATCATCACATAAACTCTTGTGCTCAATGGAGGATAATCCACTCTTGGTGGACATATGTTTAGTTGTGATGTCTATCTCTTTGCTGACTCCTAGTCATTCTAGATGCCTTTATATATAGGCACTTCTAGTGTGTATTCATATGATATTCATTCTCATTATTGTTATTATGATCATCCATTATTGATCCATATTATGCTAGTGCTTGAGCTTCTTGATCTTGGTGTCATTTTGCCCTAAGGAAAATTTTTACAATTGGCACTAATATACACATTCACCAGAGCATTTGTACATAAATGTTGGATAAGTTGTGCAAATTTTGTAGGCAGAAGACACCTGGTTTAAAGACAAAGTCCATTTTGTAGGCATCTAAATAGGATTGAGTTCAACTCTTCTATGTTACAAGTTATTATTTTTAAAGTGCATTTTTTTGTGGTCAAAGTGAACAATTAACATACTAATGAAAATATGTATCTGATGTTAAGAGGCTCTTGTGTGCATAATGAATCCCACTACATTTATTATAACTACCCAAAAGTCAAAACAATAACATAAATAACAAGAGCTCTTAGTGAGTTGGAGTCCCTACCTTTTAGAATCATAGTAATATTTATGTGCAAAACAAAATGCTTTGTAGTATGCTCTAGCTTTAGAGGGGTTACATTTTCATAGAGAATCATAGGGTTTGTTATTTTTATGTGGAAAACATGTGTGATAATAGCCAACAACAACAATATTTTTTGGATTGTGGTAAAAATAGGTTTTGAGGGGACTCTAAACCTCAAAAGAAATGAGATATAACTATAATATCCCACCCTGTTTTACAAGGACCTAAAACCTACAAAGTCATCATGGAAACAAATAAAACTAGGTTTTACAAGGACCTAAAACCTACATAATAATCGTGAAATTAACAAAACCAAGTTTAACAAGTTTTACCAGCAACAAGACTAGGACCAACTACCCAAACAAACAAAATAACTTAAACTAGCTCCTTAGTTGCCTTAGTCATATCCTTAGCAGCATTCACAATCCCTTGTAGAATGTCCTCCACCATCGACCTTGAAGCAACTTCTATGGCTTTCTTTGTACTCTATTGTGTCCTCTTACTAGGGCCTCTAATCAGTTGAAAAACTGTAGGGGGTATAATTTTCTCATTGGTCCTTCTACTAATACTCATCATTGCAACACACATACTTGAGGTAGCCATATCCATATGTTGGCCACTATCCTTGACCAGTTGACACAACTCCACTTCATATGTCATTAGCCTCTTAGGGATATTTCTCACCTTACTCTCCAGTTTAGCTCTTTTAATTTTCTCTACATCTATATTGTACTGAAGCTCCCTCAAATTTTTCGTGAGGATAATAATCTCATTATAAAGCGAAGAGTCCACCTGAAGTGAAGCATCATCTTTTAGTTTGGCTTTATGGAGAAATGTCAGCCTCTCACTATTTTTCAGCTCCTCATTCACCTCTTCATCAACATAATTCTTAGGATTGACATCATCCTATAATTCAACAGATTTCAAATCTTTCTCTTCACCCACACCCCCTTGTTCCATCTCCCCCAACTTGTTAGGCTCTTTAATATTATGTTTCTTAATAACACAACCATCATCTTTATCCTTTTTAGAGTCAACAGAGAGCCTCTTCTCTTGGGAAGCCTCTTGGGTAGGCATTCTCCCTTGATTAATCATACCCTTATCCACAAAGTGGCTCCCATGAGTAGTCTGAGTTTGGGGAGCCACCATTGCTACCTTCCCCATCATCATTTTCTAAAGAGACCCCCTGACCACTAGAGTACCCATCATTATTTGAATTGATATCTCTACTCTCTGTCTCACCCTCTTCTTCCTCTTTTATTATCTCACATTATTTTCTACTCGTAAACATAGAATGAGGATTTCCAAAGAGATAGATAAATATGAAAAATAAAATTAAACTTTGATATATTTAATTAAATCAATTTTTGATATTTTACAAGATATTAAAAATAAATCTAATTTGACATAAACATTTTATAAAGAGATATCTAATAGTAGAATAATTAGGGGGAAAATTCTAAACCAAACTCGAGGTAGAAAAAGTTAGAATCAACATTTTTTTTTCCATCTTTTTAGCTAGCCTATGTTTTTATTATCCATGAAAAAAATGTACGACATAAACAATAAAGTGAAATTGATAGCAGTTTGATATAACCTATAGTTTATAGAATAATATTTAAGAATATAACATTTCAATATTATTATTTCGATCTTTACTGAGATAGACTTCAATATATTTTGATGTCGATAAACTATCTCTAATATAAAAATGGTCATTATCCATGTAGAGATCTAATTCAAGTGAATACTTAAATGTTTTATATTGTTGTATAAGAATTACTATAAATGCTTTGATGTTGTATAATTTACTTTTACATAAAAATTATAAGTTCAGATACACATTTTTTCTATATATTCCAAACTTGTGTAAACTTTTCTTAGTTGACTTACAATGTTCTAGAAACATATAAACTAAATGATATTCAATTGGAGCCATTACATTTATCATGACAAAGTGGAGTTTCATGTTCTGAAAAAAATTACTTCTAATGTGGTACTTTAATTTAGAAAAGATGGCCCAGATTATTAAAAAATAAAATTCAAAGGATTGACCTAGTAAAAACATGACCCATGGTTTGGATATTTGGTTTCTTGAAAAGTTGGGAGATGAAAATGAACCAAAACATTGAAGCTAGAGTAAAATTATGTAATTATGCTCATAACCTCTTCTCCTTGCTACAATGACTTTTGGAAGAAAAATATTTTTCATAAAAGAAAGAAAATCCCTATTTTTATCCATATTATGTCTAAATTAGATTTGGCATTGTTGGTGTAAATGCTTAATTTTACTTAGGATAATGCATTTTCATATTGGTTGTCATGTAGATGCATTTTAGCACATGTAGACACATACTTCTTTGTGTATGAGATCCACCTTAAGTATCACATTATTATCCTCTCATTGTTGAACATGTTGCACAATGTTACCATGTTTTTAGCACATGAGTTTTAAACTTGTGAGAATCAATCCTATATAGGTGAGTCTTGGATTATTTCATTTTCTCATGGATTCTTATTACTAATGGTGCTTTTGTAAGCATGGTTTGTAAAGGAGAAAGTGTTCCAAGAGTGCGTCCATCAAACATATAACATATAACCTACGAAGTCATCATGGAAATAAATAAAACCAGGTTTTACAAGGACCTAAAACCTACATAATAATCGTGAAATTAACAAAACCAAGTTTAACAAGTTTTACTAGCCACAAGACTAGGACCAACTACCCAAACCAACAAAAGAGCTTAAGCTAGCTCCTTAATCACCTTAGCCATATCCTTGCCAGCATTTGCAATCCCTTGTAGGATGTCCTCCACCATCAACCCTGAAGCAATTTCTATGGCTTTCTTTGTACTCTGTTGTGTCCTCTTACTAGGGCCTCAAATCAGCTGAAAAACTATAGGGGATATCATTTTCTCATTGCTCCTTCTACTAATACTTATCATTGCAACACACAGACTTGAGGTAGCCATATCCATATGTTGGCCACTATCCTTGACCAATTGACACAACTCCACTTCATAGGTCGTTAGCCTCTTAGGGATATACTCTCCAATTTAGCTCTTTTAACTTTCTTTTCATCTATATTGTTCTGAAGCTCCCTCAAATTTTTCTTGAGGATAATAATCTCATTATAAAGCGAAGAGTCCACTTGAAGTGAAGCATCATCTTTTAGTTTGGCTTTATGGAGAAATGTCAGCCTCTCACTATTTTTCAGCTCCTCATTCACCTCTTCATCAACAATATTCTTAGGATTGACAACATCATCCTATAATTCAACATATTTCAAATCTTTCTCTTCACCCACACCCCCCAGTTCCATCTCCCCCAACTTGTTAGGCTCTTTAATATTATGTTCCTTAATAACACAACCATCATCTTTATCCTTTTCAGAGTCAATAGAGAGCCTCTTCTCTTGGGTAGGCATTCTCCCTTGATTAATCATACCCTTATCCACAGAGGGGCTCCCATGAGCAGTTTGAGTTTGGGGAGCCACCATTGCTACCCTTCCCATGATCATTTTTTGAAGAGACCCTCTGACCATTAGAGCACCCATCATTATTTGAATTGATATCTTTGCTCTTTGTCTCACCCTCTTCTTCCTCTTTTATTTTCTCACATTCTTTTCTACTCATAAACATAGAATGAGGATTTCCAAAGAGATAGATAAATATGAAAAATAAAATTAAACTTTGATATATTTAATTAAATCAATTTTTGATATTTTACAAGATATTAAAAATAAATCTAATTTGACATAAACATTTTATAAAGAGATATCTAAGAGTAGAATAATTAGGGGGAAAATTCTAAACCAAACTCGAGGTAGAAAAAGTTAGAATCAAGATTTTTTCCCCCCCATCTTTTAGCTAGCCTATTTGCATGAAACACATTGATACAGATAACCGAAAATTAAAGTTGCAGTATCAAAAATTAAAACAAAATAATTTTTGAAAAATAAAATCGCTAAAAAAATTGTACTTGACACGAATTAGAGTTTCAACAGATTTACCCATCCAATTTTGTGAGTATATTAAAACATATAATAGAAATCTCGACAAATTCTACTATAATTGTTAATGAAAAATAAAATAAAATATCAAAATATGCCACAAAAATACAAAGATTTCTATATACAAGTGCTACAGACATGAATCCGAACAAATAGATCTATATATAAATAAATAATTATGTGAGCATACCTCTCAAGTCTAGCATAATTAAGTATATTTCTTTTAGACTTGCAAATTCTCATACAATGATTAACAAACTACTACCCATTTAAATGTACAGGCCAAATTGTGCCTGTATACTCACAAGCCTTTCCCCTATTTTCATGAAGATATATCCATTTTAATTTATTTTTACACCAACTACATAAATGGGTAACAAAAACTATACACAAACAGAGAAGAAATTAAAATTGATATACATTGTTTCCGAATGTCTGGTTAAATAGTTTTCACTAGAAAGACAAGCAAAGCTTAGATTCGCTATCGAGTCAAAATAAACCTTATTTGAGTTATTCAACTATAAAAGAAACAATAATGATAGAAAATAAGTAACATATGTACTTGATTTTGAAAGTTGTTCGCAATGAAACTGTTGATAGCTAAGAATAATAAAGTTAAATTTTAGCAGCAAACAAATGAGAAGATTCTAGAGATTGCAACAATGAAGAAGGAAGAAGGTTCTCAAACACTACCTTCTAATTTTTCTGATTTTCTACTTAGAAAAATAGGAATAAACTGCTAGGAAATTACCTACCAAACAATCGAAAAAACAAACTAGTTCAATTGCGACTTTAGTTTTTGTGCATGAACAAATTAATATTGATCGAAGGGGGAGGCTAAGGGAAACATTAGTTCCTTGCTTTATATAAAAAAGGAGAAGGTTCTTGAACATTGCCTTCTAATTTTTCTAATTTTCTACTTAGAAAAATAAGAATAAACCGCTAGGAAATTATCTACCAGACAATCTGAAAAATAAATTAGTTTGATTGCGACTTTAGTTTTTCTGCATAAACAAATTAATATTGATCGAAGCGGGAGGCTAAGGGAAACATTAGTTCCTTGCTTTATATAAAATGGGACAAGGTTCTCCAAATTTCTAATTTTTTTGATTTTCTACTTAGAAAAATAGGAATAAACCGCTAGGAAATTACCTACCGACCAATTAGAAAAACAAATTAGTTCGATTGCGACTTTAGTTTTTGTGCATTAAAAAAATAATATTGATCACAGAGGGAGGCTAAGAGAAACATTAGTTCCTTGCTTTATATTAAAAAGGGACTAAAAATAAGTTAAAAAGTCTATCGAAATCTATTATTATTTTTTAAAAAACTGAAAATGTACAAAATTAGTACCCTATTTGAAAAAAATATCTGCTACTTAATTTAAGAACCTAATTTTATGGCTGTGGACTTTGTTGGAGTCGTGGCACTCCATGATGTATTTGAAGGGAAGAAACTTCCATGGAAATGTTCGTCCAAGTTTATAAACTACAGTCAAAATACTTCTCGCTGTACATCGTCTCATACCAAGTGGTCTTGCAATTGCTCCGTTTGTGCCTCGGACTACGTCTCCGTTAATTCTGCAAATAATAACTGCTGTTTTTAATGGTCCCTGAATTTTTGTAATATATCATTTTTTCGTATCATTAAAGCTTTGATAAAATACTTATGAACTTCATCAGCATCTTGTCTCCATCGTGACAGCACAAGATATCCATATGAATTTAAAACTATTATTTTTCAAATACTCAACGAAAAATACGTATGAAAAAATAAATGCCATAATAATTTTTAAGTATTTAAAAATGAAGTATACATTGTATGAAAAAATAAATGCCAAAATAATTTTAAAGTATTTAAAAATGAAGGATACATTGTATCTCTCCTACAATTAGATTTTTGTTGAGTATCGGAACTGAAGGGGCAAAATTCGTTGGAAGGATGGGACATGAAAGCTTTGGTAAAATAATAAAATAAAATATCTGCGGTCTCTATCAGGTACCAATTTGGATTGGCTTCGATTTTGCAGCATCCTCATACATTGTATCTTGGCTTTCTGTCACATTACATCCACGTGTAACTTGCAAAAGTGCAACTTGCATTTTTTCAACTTGGTTGCCAACTTTAGGAGAGCTTTGGAGAAAGGACCTCCATAACGTTGGCAAAGCACGTGCCATGTTTTGGAGAAGGTTTAGGAATCTGGTATCAATGGGTTCTTTCTGAGCCATTCAATTTTACGAATAGATCAAGGATGGTTACACGCAAGTACCAATTTAAGATTGATGAAATTGGTGAAAATGATATATTTTTGTTTGTAAGGAATCTGAAATAGTTATATATTATAATTTTATTTTTGGAGGGTTTTATATAAAGTGGGATTGGTTAATTAACTTGTAGGTCAAATCCCTTTGACTCATAGTTAGATTGATAAATTTTCATTTAAACCATTCAATTGAACATGGGCAAATCAAGAGTTCATAAAGATTTTTTTTCAAAATTAAATAGAAAAGACAATTATAGAGAAAAAGTGAATCAATGAGATATTTTTAAAAGTATATCAAAACATCTCTTGATGGATTTTCATATGATATGATTTCATCTAGAATCTTTAATAGTACACCTTGCATTCTCATCATGACTAAGATTTCATACAAGAGAGCACAATTTGTAGCACATCTCATAATATAATAGATGTTTAAATATATAATCTTTTTACTTTTATTTTATTTTTGCGAACATAGTTTAAATTTGATGATAGATGGTACTTGGGCAACCTTCACTCTTTCCCATTCCCTCTCTCTTTTCATCGAGTTTTGATCTTCAAACAGTCAATTTTTTGCTGAAGTTGCTCTTTATGATCTTGATGATGGATCACAAGAATGTGATCTCAAATGTTGATCCAAAATAATTCTACATAGTTGAATCGAAAGCAATTCTACAAAGTTGAATCATATGCTATATGCAATAAAAATCATGGATTGTGAAGATCTAGGAACTTAATGAACTCTATTTTGTTGTGATAGTTATCTATTCAAAATTGACATTTACATGTGATGGTATATCTCATTTAAAAAAAATGGTATATTAGAGATAGTATATATATTTAACTATTTCTTAAATAATTTTTGACATTAATCTAAAAGACTCCCTTTCATGTGATATATTCTTTCCTAAAATTTTCATTGTAAATTTATGGTGAAAATCTTCTTTACAAATGTGTTGATCTCATAGATAAAATGCCCCCACTCCATGCAAATGTGATGAAAGCATGACCACTATAAGGCATAAATTTGATGGTCCACCTTTCCTTTCAAGCAAAGTTTTCATGGTAGTTATTAGTTTAAAAGTTCATTTCAAATACAATGTCTATTTTTTTAACAATGAAAAATAATATTATTTATATTAAAAAAAAAAAGTTTACCAATAAAATATCTATATATAAATAAATTATCATAACTTAAACCCTTTTGGTTCACACTATCCACTATCAATACTCAAATTTGATAATTGTAAACAAGTTCTTTTAACAATTATAATGATAATCACCTTTCAAATATTAGGACACTTTATTTTAATAAAACATGCCTATTTACCATTTACTTAAACATTTTTCTTTTAATTTTTAATAGAAGATTTTACATCAAATTACATCCCTTTTTAAAATTCAATATTAGATCACACATCTAAGATATTATATCTCCAAGAATAAAAGTCTCATTCTCTTAGCTGACTTAAGGAATTGTTATAGGACCACAATAAGAACACATTAGACTTAGCGATAACATTAATCTTTCGCCTTGCAACTTAAGTAGCTTTTCGTACACGTGTCATTGTGGCGAGCGAGCTTGGCCACACCATCTCCAACATGTCTTCTTCACATCTGTAACTTTGGCTTCTTAGAAGAACAACTCTGCTAAGAGATATAACAAGTTTACTAGAACATGCCTCTTTAAACTCTATCTCTTAACAATCTTCACCAAAACTTGCATAACTTCTTCCAGACCTAATATCTTATGCTTTCGAGGTTAGCTACATATACTAGACACATAGTATGATCTCCCTTTAATCTTGCTACTGAAAGTACTCAATGATCTATCTGTATCAACTTGATCTTTCCGTTGTTCTTCTGTCAAATACCATAGAAAACTGCTATGTTGACATCAATGACAAGCACAGTCATGAATGTAACATATCATCATATAATGATCTAATCATGTTTCTACAATACTCCCCCGTAGGAATATTATCAACATTCATGCTTCCAACATTTCTCACTTCTATTATTGCACCCCAAATACTTACATTTTGGTATATAAGGGAAATGATCCAATAGTCGCCTAGACTAACTTCACATACCTATAGATCTTAATATGCATATCAAAATTTGCCAATTTTTTAGGTGGACCTCTGTAGGTAAGTGAGGAGTTTAAAGCTTACCTTTCGACTTTCTCGCATTTACGGAGCTCTTGGTGGAGCTTGTAGAGCGAGGTCATCTAAAAGTGCCATTTAAAAATGTTTGCCCAATGCCTGCCACTAAGACCTCACAATAGGCACTCACCCAAAAAATAGTACTTTTTGCACAAATGGACCAATTAGCAACCAAGAAAACTAAAAAATAATCAACTATTAGTACCTGTGTGATCGACTATTAGTACATTACAATCATTTTTAATACTTTTTATGGTGGTAATTGAGAAAGAAAGGTAGTGGTAATTCAAGAGGTAGACGTAGGCAATGCATACATAGAAAACAACTAACTCATTTCCCTAGCATTGTTATATAAAGAGACCACCACTCTTATCAATTGTAATTAACCACTTGAACTACAATTTTGTCCATATTATAATTTTCATTAAAAATTTAATTAGATTTTAAAATAAAAGCACTTGGATTCACCGGAAACTAATTTCTCCATCTTCTAGGGTGATTCCAAAAATAATTTCGATCAATAAAAGTGAATCGACAGAATTATTGGTGAAAACTAAAGCTTTTTTGTCCGAAACAGACAGTAGGTACGGGCGAATAAAAAACATGTGCAAGTAGCAAATAACGCGCCAAGTATGGTTGACCCACAGAGGACAAAATGACACAAAATACGCTTTGGAGTGAAATTAACGCTTATTGACTCTAATAATTTTTCCCTCGATATAATCCTTGCACCTATCTAACTTTGCATTTCATTTCATTTCATTTCAATTGCATTTGTTTTTTAAGAGGTCGCGGTTTCAAACCCTTACAGAGATCTATAACGAAGAGGAACGATGTGCGGAGGTGCGATTATTTCACAGTTTATACCAACAAATCGACGAGCCACAGTCAAGGATTTATGGCCCGATTTCGATAAATTCTCAGACTTTGTCAATGGAAAAGCTACAACAGACAGCTCCCTCAACGATGTCGATAGCTATGGCGACGACGAAGCTATGGAATGCGAAGATTTTACCTTTCAGAAGCTCAAGAAGTGTATCAAAGACGACATTTCGGTTTCTTCAGGTAAGATTCGCAGTTTTTTTTTTTTGGCCCTTTATTTCTTTCTGTTCGCTTTCATATTAGAGTCTAGCACATCTATTTATGCCATTTTGCTGGTAACGATTATACATGTTTAAATATGACAAATTTCTTGAAAGTACGCATGCCCGTCCTTATTAGAAATTTGCGGTTATATACAAAGCACAGGGGTTTCAAAATCCATTTTTGGGTTCAGCCGTAGAAGTTTGAATCTAAACCCCCAAAAAATCCTTTCAGAAACAATACAGAATAGTAATTTTCTAGATTTATTTTTGGGGCTGTAGAATATTTTTTTTTTTTCCTGGTAAATTGTAAAGTACTGGTGTTGTAGTTTATATTATTAATGTTTGAGCTGTGTATGCGTAAAATGTGAAGTTTTTTGAGGATGGTGTTTAGTAGTTTTAATTTTGGATAATAAGATGGGATTTTTGACCCGACTCCTTGTTTTGAAGGGTTGGCTGCAAGGAGTGCAGGGAGGAAGAGGAAGAACTTGTACCGAGGGATCAGGCAGCGGCCTTGGGGTAAATGGGCTGCCGAGATTAGGGATCCGAAAAAGGGGGTCAGGGTTTGGCTCGGAACGTTCAATACTGCGGAAGATGCTGCTAGGGCGTACGATGCAGCGGCTAAGAAGATCAGAGGCAAGAAAGCGAAGCTTAATTTTGGTGATGATTTGTCCCCTCTGAAATGCAAGAAAGGGTTGGGAAAAAAGGAGTGCCGGAAGAAATCTAAGTCGTGCAATCCTAAGCCTGAGTTTGTATTCGAGGGTTTCAATACGAACAAAATGGCGAAACCATCTGTGAAGGACGCCCAAAAAGGATTTGGCTTCAGTCCGTCCGTGCAGACAAATGATGATCTGGAGTTTGGAGATTCAGAATTTCCTAATTCTATTAAATTAGCAGGCCAGTCTACCGGTGAAAGCAGTCTTAGCCATAATCTGCAGAAGGCCTTTGCAGGTGATAACTGCAGCAGCCACAATAATCCAGAGGTGAACAGTTTTATACCTTCTGATTATGATGATGCTATAAGTTTCGAAGCTTTGAAAACTGTTTCACCTCATAGGGATACCTATTTTGACTCTGACAGAAGCAGTCTGTCGTCTGATGGCGTTTGTTTTAACCCCATGCATTCTCCTCCTTTATCCGAGGAAGGTAATTATTTTGACTCCGAGGGAAGCGGTGTATCCCCTATGAACCCTGCGAATAATTTCTACACGAAAGCTCCAGAGATCTCTTCTGTATTTAGTGATGTTAATGGGTCCAGTTTTGCGGACATGCAGACACCGCAATTGGGAGTAATTCCTGAGCAAAACCCTGTGGATAATTCTTTTCAAATTGATAGTGGTTTAGGTGATGCCTACAGCACAGATGTGAATAGGAATCTTGATCTTACTGATGATTTTTCTATGGAGTCGTATCTGAGGATGTGTTTGAGCCCTAAGCAAGAAGAGATGCAGAAGACAGTGAGTGATTTGGATGCATGTACTGAGTATTCCCTTCAGCCATGGACCTTTGATGATCTAACTGATGCAGGTTCTGTTTATCAAAACAGTTTTGGCGCTTGCCTTGGTGAGCTGTTGTAAATTTCAAATGGACAAGTAGACTGCTGGTTTGAGATTTGAATTGCCAAACTATGCTGTGAGTTTGGTAGATCTGAACTTTTTAAAAGTAATTATCGTATGTGTGTGACTCCTGAAACAACGCATTCAAAAAATGTTTTATCACTTTTCTTATCTTTATGAATTAATGACGAGATTATGCTGTTCATGTGAAGTAATTGGCTTTCAGAAACATTGAAGATCTGAGCCTTGCATATTATTTATAATTAGGATGAAATTGTAAAATCCTCTGGAATCTATTTAAGTTGTTTGCATTCTCTTTGTACAAAACCCTTTGTGTTGATGTAAAAGTGTGATTATGCTCCCTGGAAAAAAGGAAACAATCAGATGGCAAAGTCTCTATTTAATTAGGCAGGGGAAAATATTGTTTAATGAAGGGAGCTTTCTTTGTTGGTGAATTGTATTCTGATGTTAAATTGATAGGGGTTCAAAATTCACACTTATTTCTTTATTGGTGATTGGTATTTTGCTGATAAATTGATAGGGGTAAAAAATCATACTCGTGCATGGCACAATTGAGAGGCAAAACATATTCTTGCATGTTGAATAGTTTTTTTTCTGTGCACTTCTTTCTGAATATTAATACATTTGCTTTTTCTGAGTTACATTTTCTTAGTTCTATTGAATGATAGCTCTCTTTGTAGTTTTTACTGTTTTCTCCATGTACTCAAATTGACCAAATTGCTATAATGATTTTTTATTGCATTTTCAGTTTTTACATATGCTGCGTTTGTATATGAAGTTGAACACCTCTGATTTACTTAAAAGAGAAATTGACCCTTTATGTTATGGATTGTGTGCATGAGAGTTAATGTGATCAGAATTCTTTTTTGCCAAATCTTATTGAAGTTGCTACGATAGGTGCCAACAAATGAATGTCTCTTTGAAATTCCATTGCATATACACTTCATTTCCGAACTGATAGTCATAATTTATTATTATTATTTTATGGTACTTTCATGTTAGGAAAGTTCACTTCAACTTTTTGATAATGAGATTTGTGAATAAATACTTCAAATAATGAACCAATTTGGGTATTTTTTCATCTAATTAGTGGGGCAACGGCATGTAGCTGGATATAGTTTTCAGCGATTCTGTGAATGGTTGGCATGTTACTCGTGTGTAATTTCTTAGTATGAGGCTTGTTTCTATTCTTTAGTCAATATGCCTTCATTGTTCTTCTTTACAAGCTATGTGTCTAATTTATTATCATATACGAGCTATTTTACCTTTATAGAAAATCTACAACCGGTATGATTAAGGCAATGGCTTTCAGACAGAATAGAAAAGCTCTGGTTCTTGCCCTTTTTAGAAAGACATGGAGACCTTGCACCTCCACCTTGCAGTCAGAAGATATGGATCAGAATATATCCACTGATACCACTCCTGTAGCAGACCAGAATCTCCGGTTCAGCTGTGGAATCATTGCTTGTTGTGATATTGGTATCAGGATTTAACTGTGTAGTTTTTGAGTCAAACTTGACTCAAAACCTACACAGTTAAATCCGGATAAACTACATAGTTAAATCCTGATACCAATATCACAATTTGACTTCCCGTGGAAATATCTTTTACTTATCATTGCTTGTTACCAAAGCCTGTTCTCTGGGCACCGATGAATGTCAACAAGGGACTTTCTTGTCATGGCAACTGTTTAAATACTCTTTTCTCAAACCTTCCAATATGATATGGTCACACCAGCCAACACCCCTCCTAGAATCTTTAAAGGTTCAGATGCCTCTGAATGGCCTTATTTTGGGGTTTCCCATGTTGGCTAAGTTTGTACAAAAAACATTTTCGAATCATAAACTTACACATAAAGTAGTATAAAAGCAAGAGTCAAGACCATATAGCATATGAAATTACATATAATAAATGAAACAATCATAATGTTTAGACTCCGTGGAGCATTCTATGAGCTCCGTCTCTTGCAATCTCTCAGGTGTGTGTGCCCAGGATAAAATGTAGCGAAGTGCCAAAGCAGAGGAAGTTACAAATTAGCGTGAATACAGTGGTGACTCAAAGGTGCTCAAAAAGTAATCTGTTGTATTTAATAACCAAAATCTAGAAGCTTTGCCCTTCATAGAGATACAAATTGTGATATTCATTTACTCAACATAAAAGGAAACCCAATAGCTATACAAATCCCCAAAGTTGAAAATCCCCAAAACTAAAAAAACATAAAAGTAAACAGTGAGCATAATGCAAATGACAGCAGGAGAGCCAACAATAGTATCATTGCCAGAATTAGCTTCTCGCAATTGGGAATGGAGAAGAACAAGATTGAGAATCCTAAGCAATGATATGGTTGTTTCTACCACTTGGCTGCTTAACCGTGAAAGCAGTTTTGTACGAGTTCCACATTAACATGTTCTGTGGTATATTATCATGGAATTTGATGGCAAAAAAAAATTATGATTGAACAAAAGGGAAAAGTGCAAAAGCAAGTTTGTGCGCACTCTGGACCTTGGGCATGTCAATGGACATACCTGGCCAAATCTGAGGCCTATAGTCCCTGCCCTGCTACAACATCAGGCTGGACCCCAAAACCCCAAAATGGGGGCTGGGACGAACATGGATGAATTTAAGGCCTTGGGCACATCAACAGCTGTGTGGACTCGGAACAGTTTTGACCTGGATCCAGTGGATTTTCTGAGCAACTGTTAACTGAGACAACATGAATGATTACATATCTGGGGCAGTATAATTGGCTTAAGGCCTTCCAGAGTTATATCATATATGAAGACCATTAGTCAAACTACAACAAGCTGGAGTTGTAATTTTCTTTGAATTTCCAAATTTTCTCCTATTAATTTAGACTCGAGCATATTTGTTTCAAAGATTGGCGAAGCAATATCACAATTTGTTTCCAATCTGTCTTTATTTCATCTGTTTGAATGAGATGAATTACTGGAAAGAGTAAACAAAATTGGCTACTCCTGTGAAAGAAGAATGTAAAGAAATTCCTGTAATTCTTCCAGGTGTGGATTACTTGTCAGCAGCCATTGGGGCCATTGGAACTAATTGTTTAAAAAACTTAGTTGGCATGATTGCTTGCAAGAATGTTTTCAAAAGGGGTAAAATTGCGAATCCTTTTGACCTGGAAGTTATCAATCAGTGGGGTCACAAATGGGGCCTCAGTTCCGTTTAAACAATCAACAATACTACTGCAGGTTTCAAGAACAGCAATATCATAATCATCCCAGTATGGACTATATTTGCCTGTAATATATTTAGATGCTTCACTATTATTTCCTATTAATATCAAGAGTTTACATATACCTGATTGCTTTGTTATGGATAAGGTATTTGCATCTAATAGCTACACAGGAAAAGGCTTTTCCGGGGATTGGAAAAATGTGCTGGGAGGGTGTCCCCTGGTAGTTTAACCCCTTAGACTTTTTAAAAATGTTGATAGGCCATCTATGACTTTATGTATTCTCTAAGTTCAGGCTACACGGCATGAAGCTATAGTTTTGTCATAAACCATCCATCTTGATTGGCTATTATTCTGGACCAGCTATAAACTTGTTCGAGCTGAAAGATCATAACATGTCCCCATATTCAGATATGCCTTGAAACTTGGTAGAACCTTTGATAAATCATTCTTGCTTGCAGGAAGATCTCTAGGAGAAGAGATCCAGTGACTGTCGGGTGAGGAGGGGGATCCAATAATTGTGATAGAGTTGAAAAATAAGGGCGAGGACCCAGTACTAGAGCAACCTAACTTTGCGCTTGTCAAAAACTTACGTGGAAATTTCAAATCACTCCCAATTTTTTATAGCAGAATACTTTTGAGTCGCCTACTTATAGCTAAGGTTTGAAGTTGAGACCATCATTTATGATGTCACCTCAGCATGCTTTTTGCCAAGTTGTCCAAAACAGCCTAAATAAAAAGTGAGATCAACAGCCGTGCAAAAAGGGCACCCAAACTTGTATAGCTGATGTGACATAATATCATTGGTTACATTTTATAGTTATTTATTCAATTTTGGGTAGTCATCTTTGTACTAACAACTTTAAAGTTGCGAGTATCGGTACAATGTTGCCTAATTAGACATTAAGTCAATAAGTGCATGTATCAAGTCAACAACTCATATCACAACCATTGGAATTTGTTAAAGTACGTGGACCTCTCCTCTAGATATACCTCCAATAGCCAATCACACATATACTAATAGTTGATCATTTTTTAGCTATTTTGGTTGGTGATTGACCAATTTGTGCAACACTATTGGGACATTTCATAATGACTATTGGGACATTTAACCACAAGTACTCATGTTTTTTGGTGAATGACTATTGAGTTGTGAACATAACGGGTATCGGGCGAGTGTTTTAAAATGACACTTTTCGACCACTTCACACTCCACAACCTCTATAAAGAGATCTATAAATGCACAAATTCAAAAACCTTAGCTTGAAGCCCTCGAGTCATATGCAAAGGTACACCAAACAAATCAACACAAATTTACTTATGGTTTAGGAGATCTAGGTACGTAAATTGACATTATTTGACTACTGATTTAAGAGATCTAGGTGTGCAAAGTTAGCCTAGGTGGAGCTTTCCCCCTAGTATTGAAGATGATATAAGTTACACAAGGGAAGAAAGAAGCGAGTGCGTTTTTCATGGCCTATAATAGAAGTCTTTGGATTGATGGGGCAACATGTATTGAGGAGGATTATTTTTAATTTTTATTTGGACGTCTGAAGCAAGGTTTGCTCGGGCTTTTTATTAAGCTTCTTACCTAGGAAAATAGTTTTATCCATTTTTAGATAGTCTCTTATTATTTTAATTTGGAGGCTTTGAAACAAGGTTTGTTTAATTTGGACGCTTTGAAACAAGGTTTGTCAGGCTTAATATTGATAAAAACTTAATCAAGCTTCTTCCTTGTAAAATACTCTGATCCATTTGTAGGTGATGCTTTAACACCTCTTATAAAATTATATGTATTTTGCTTTAACAATCTTGTAAGATTATTATGAAAGCCTTAGCTACAAGGTTCAAATTGATAGCAAAGGGGAGGGGTAGACCTAAATATATAGGGTTTCTTGGTCGAAGGTGTTTTCTTATTTTTTTATTCAATTTACCCTTGACTTGGGACACTACTGCACGAGCATTTTAAAGAGGCTAGATTGCATACATTGTTGGTTACGTTAGTTGTTTCTAAATTTTATAATGGAATGCAATAGGGTTTTATCAAGATGTCAAGTTCCCCATAAAATTTGTGACGCAATATATAGCTTCGCAATATATAGCTTTATAAAGATGTTTCAATGGATAGTTTTGGTTTCAAGATGTATAAGCATATTCAAATATTATTTAAAATTATGAATACTTGGTTCTTTATTAATAATTCTTGGTTCTTTATTAATAATTCTGGGTTTGATCCATTTCTTCTACAACAATCTATTATGCAAGTTTGAGATGCATTATCATTATTTGTCTATGATTTTGTGTTGAAGTGCTTGATTGCTTATTGTTGGGTAAGGAATTCAAGAAGCATAAAATTGAAAGGAAACTACAAGGAGTTTTAGTGCCTTACCGAAGACTAGTCACTATTTTACTAACTTTCAACTTTTTGTTGTTGTTGTTATTGATAATATTTACTATAGACTTTATTATGCTATTATTAAATATACTTTTACATGCTATTAATACGTTGTAAGTGGTTCATGGACATGTTTTACCAACCTTACAGACTCTTTGTCCAATAAGAACAAAACCCTTGTTTTGTTGCTTAATAATATAGAAAATATAGGTTAAACAAGATGCAAGGTATATCACTAATATTTCATTATTGAATTAAGTTTTTTGCATATTCTTCCATTTTTTTTTCTATAGAATAAGCTTGTTTAGAATTTGAGATCTTCTATTGATTATAGTTAATATCTCATAGATTCATCTAATTGCTTATTTGGAACCACTTCTAGGTTTATGAATGATTTAATCTCAGAACTTATATTTCCTTTAGCCAAATTTGAAAGGTTAACGAATGGACCAGGAGTGAATGGGATTTTAAATTTGTATATGATAAAAAAGATCTTTGATGGAAGTGAATATAATGACGATTTTGTCAATGCAGTTATGGATGAATGGTATGAAACTTGATATGAGGAAAGGAGACGCTACTCAATTTTATAATTGAGGTTAGTTTGTAGGATTAGTGGCCTACCTTACCCATGGCCATTAGAAAGGATTCTGTGGAGGAAACTCAAAGTGATATTTCCATCATATTAACATTGAGATTGTTAAAGAAGCAAATTTATAAATAGTTAAGAAAAAGAACAAATATAGGTTCACCATTGCACTAAAATACAAGACTCTTCAAAGCAAAAAAAATGTTAGTGCAAACATGACACTATCAATGCTTGTCAAAACTTTACACTTTATAGTGAAATCACACCACCTCATCTTAATAACACTAGGATTAGGTTAGAGATAGTTTTTCTTCATATTGGGAGTAACTCCACAAATGCTGGTTGTACCATAAGTCTTGGTATCATTATCAACCATAGGGCACTTTTCTATATGCAGAGGGTAATTCTCCAAATTTATGTGAGAAAGAGTGTCTACTAACAATCTTCTAAATATGTACAACATGTGTGCATACCCATTTGTGATTTATTTACATTAGTAGTGTGTAACGCCCCATCAGGGAACCCAAAAAATATGACTCTTAAGGGTCCCATGACGTTGAGTCACATTTAAATTTAATTAAAAATCTAATATATAATAAATCCATATCAAATAATAATATACCAGTATGAAACCATTTAAATAATATACAATTATATATGATGCCACTTGACAATAAACAAAATGCACAATCATCCACTGTATAGGTCACAGGGTATGAAAGGTTGAAATAATATACATCATGAAATAGATTACATTATCTCTTAAGATCTTATGAAATCAAATACAATACAATAGTACAACCATCCATCATATAAATACAAGAATAGATAGAAAGGAACATTTGCACAAACACATCTAGCAGCGACATTTGATGGTCGGATCTCAATGGTCTAAGAAAAAGCACTACCACCTGACCTCGTGAAACCTATATAGCCCACTCCTACCATGCTGAAGAGATAGTCTCAAGTCCTACACCATATGTCAATCTCAAAAATCAAAGTAATATCCAGGCCAAGGGAAACCCTAAAAGTAATCTAACTCAAAGGTTCTGAGATAAGTCAACATCTACACCCAGAGGCAAACACAGACACATAGGGAATCTACTATTCAAGTGGGCAAGTGTCATCGCATGAATCAACGCTAGAGTTACCTTGGCAGTCTAACTTGACCTAGACCCCCTAGTGACTCTATGGTACTAGTATCCTTTCGTACTGACAAGGCACATTAACGATGCATAGTCGCAACCAAGCGTCCTCTCTACTCCCATCCTAGTCTGTACTAACATTCGAGGCATGAGTGAGGAAATACAAAGACTCTTATTAGGTTCATTTTATTCCCATTTAGTGTAATGTTTTCACTTATTAAACAACTTACAATGGGTTACCTTGGGAGCCACTTTGGGCCCCAACCTCCATTGCAAGCCACTTCTTGACATGACATATAGATAACCTACCCTAAGCTTAGTAAAATGAAAAGATCACAAAAGACCACATGCCATACATAAGTTCTTAAACAAGCAACTGGCAAGTATTGAAAAACAATGATCATAATCACAGATTCTACCAATACGATCATCCTAACATAACTGATCCCAAAATCAAGTATACATAAACCAATCCATGTCATAACATGACATCACCAAGAACAAATCATACAAACACTTCAGTCCTATAAAAGCGTTTGGAAAACAATCCAAATACAACTGATCGAAGAGTCAAAGGTTATATCAGATAGGTCACACCATTCACCTCAGTTTCATAAAAGAACACTGGAAAGCAATAACAATCAATAGATCAACACACATCATAGAGTATACTAGACATTACCATGGTTGAGTATAAAAGATCGAGATCAAAATATCATCATGACATAACAAAATAGAACTCCTGAGCCTCTGGGAAACATCTTGATTGGCCAAAGCTAAGACAAACCCAAAAACCCCAACCCTAGTAAATCACACATCACATAAAACACATACAAAAGAAAATTTCATAATACATTAGGTTTTGAAAACTTCAAAGTTCAATATTTATTAAAATCATAGACAATTCTATAATGGAAATCAATTTTCTCAAATAGAGGTTTCAACCCAGAGAAATTCTAAAACAAAAACACAATAGACAAGAAGAAGACATGAATTTGAAGAACGAGCAACTACTGCACAAACTCACAACATCCTACCTGGATCTGATGCTAAAACAATGAACAGACAAATACACAAGAATCTTCCTTTTTCCTTCGAAACTCTTTCAAGAATTTGGCTCCTCCAAACTTTTGTATCTAGAAATGAGCTCTAATTTCCTTAATAAAGAGATTTTCCCCCAAATCAAGGATTTGATCATGCAATCATGTGAAAACCCTTTGTCTTTAATTACTATATTTTAATTTTCATGCACACACTTTATGCAATTTAATTAAAATAAACTTTATTAAATTAAAGCTTTCTCTCCCTTATTAAATCATGCAACGTTTTTAATATAATATTTATTAATTTAACTAACAATATTATCTAGAGTTTATTAAAAATAAAATTCTTAAACAAATTATTATTAAATTAAATAAATATAAATACGCCTAAATTATAACTTTAATCAAATCTTTATTAATTATTTTATGCCCATTTAAAGAACTTTTTAATTAAAATATTTTTTAAATTTTTTTCCTTTTCCCCACTTATTAAATAGTGTAAGCACTATTTAAAGCATAATTTATTATTTAAATTAATAAGAACAGTTAAAGCTCATCATTTAAATGCAATTCTAATTTAATAATTATTAATTAAATTATCATAATAAAATAATATTAAATTTTTAATTTTTAATCTTTTACTTTCTATCCAGCTTCTTAAATTAGACTTTTAAAATAAATATTTTAAACTAAAGTACATATTTAATTAATTTCTAATTAATTAAATAACATCATATTCTAATATTTCTTTAACCAATTTTCTAAATTTAGACCTCTAAATTTAGACCTTTTATTTAAAGCATGAATTTAATTAGTTTTTAATCAATCAAATATTCATATATTTTAATATTTTCTTTTTAATCAAATAATATTTATTATTCAACTAATAATATTATTTCGAGTTTGCTTTTAAAATAAAACTCTTAAATTGCCAATAGTGACATGTGATGGTTAAGTTATTGAGTTGTTATTCTTGCCATCAAGGTTCAAATTTAATGGGGATGAGGTCCCTCACTTGTGGCCTCACTGGTTCATAGCTCTAGGTCAAAGCGTTTACCCCTATTTAAAAAAAAAACTTCTTAAATAATAATAATTAAATTAAATAGGCAAGAGCCTACAACATAATAGTAACTTGTGAGCCTCTCATGTGAGAGGTCTTGGGTTCGAATTCTCTTAACACATAAAAATAATTAATTACAATAAATAATAATAATTGATCTAGGCTTCAGTCGTTTACCGATCCAAAATAATAAATTATTACTAAATTATACACACACACACACACACACACACACACACACACATGCTAAAATTAGAACTTTAATTTAATCTTTTAAATTTAATTAATTTTTTAATTAATTAAATATTGATTTTTCTACATACAATTTTCATGCAATAATTTTATGCAATTTAAATTAAAATATCTTTATTAAATTAATTTTTTTCTCACTTTAATTAATCATGAGACGTTTTTAATATCATATTTATTAATTAACTAATAATATTATTTAGAGTTTATTAAAATGAAACTCTTAAATAAATAATTATTAAATTAAATAATTATAAATATGCCAAAATTAGAACTATAACTTTTATCTTTAAATAATTGTAGGTGTGTGTAATGATGGTGCGCATGGTTGTAGGCTCAGGTGCAGGGGCATGTGCTAGTGCAAGAGCAAGTACAGGTGCAGGGATAGGAGAGAGAATCTCAGGCATAGGTAGAGCCTATATAGGAAAGGATTCTAACATACTGACATGCCTAGGTTCTCTACCAAGCTCTAAAGGGCAAAATCAACCTAGGGTTTTGTATCGGGATGCCCTTTCCACCATTTTCTCTTCAAAGCATGTTGTACAACAGGCAACAAAGGAGCATGATTCTTTGTAGTTTCAGCATTGTCATTTCCAGGAAACCCATCTATTCTCTGGTGATAAATCAATATTTCTAGGGAGGGCAGTGGTTCAGCCAGCTAAACTTTTTTTTGTGAACCCTCAGATACATGATGGCCGTTAGTTAGATTTGGGGAACAAATCGTGTTTGGGTCATGGATCAAGCTTTGAAAAGGGAAAAACTTCAATGCAGGCCTCAAAAAAATTACAACAACAATCGACACTAGATGGTTCCAAGAACAAGCAAGTTTGAAACCTGAAGTCGATTGGATCTAAGAACAAGCCCTCCAAGTAGTCAACAAAACGACCTCAGCTTCAACCGTCACGGAATGAGAACATGGCCAATAAGTTTCCAAAGCAAAACCAAAGGACTGGATCCCTTCGTAAACAGTCGGTCTTTGATATTTGTCAAGGGTTTTCTTCAGATCCTAATCTTCTCTCATGACCTGATTCAACTCAGGACAAGGACTCGACTTAGAAACCTAATGTTGATCTGCCTCATATTCGGACGTAGGATCCCCCCTAGAGCCCAATTTATACTAGCCAAGAAACAACAAATATGGAAAAAAAAGCAAGTGGTGGTGGCTAAATCCAACTCAAAAGACACACAGGCAGGTGTTAGGCCCATGATCACAGTTCCTAGTCATATGCTTCAAAACTCCATTGGGCTACTTCAGCAAACAACTCTAATTGGTAAATTTTCATCCAACTCTCTCTCTTTTATGACTATTAAAGATTGGGCTCTTGTGTCTTGGCCAGAATTAAAGGATATCTTTTATATTGATTTTGAATCAAAATGTTTTATAGCCATCTTTGAAACAAAAGCTGCTAGAGATTCGGTACATAAACAGAAAGGCTAGTTTTGTTGTGGTTCTAGTTTATTCACCTTGATTTGGATTCCAAACTTCAAACCACAATCTCTTCATATCCCTTTTCTGCCACATTGGATATCCTTTCCCTCTTTACCTCTGGAGTATAAGGATCCTCAGATCATTGAAATCCTTGCAAACAAACTGGGTATTTTCCTTGCACATGACCTTATTCCATATGACTGACCACATTTGGACCCCAGAGTCTGCCTGCTACTAGATATGAGGCAACCCCTCCCAACTCAATTGGTCATTAATTCTCAGTGGGGTTCATGGGATCAGTCAATCATAATTTAGAATGAGCAAATAGTTCACAAATTTCAAGACAAACTTGGCCACTTCAATAGTCAATGTCAAGATTCACCCAATGAGGTCTAGGATATATGTCCCGATTACAACACATATCCTAATTTATGTGCCCAAAATGCCCATTCAGACTCAAATTATGATTCAACAGCCTCATTGGATCCTGTTCAGTGTGTCTTCACTGCATTAGGAAATCAGGGCTTGGATTTTTCTGCTGCATACAAATTGTCATCAATCTTATAGATGGTTTTACCATACATTCAAGTTTTGCTAGCTGAACCGAAAGATTCCCATGATGGCCATCCATCTCTAGACTTTCCATCTGTCAAAAATCACTATGCTGACTGGAAAACTCTTCAGATTACAGACCAAATTGCCTTCACAATTGCTAACAATATAGTATTTGGTATTGCATAGGAAGAGGGACTCAATATTGCTAATTAGGAAAATAGTGATCTTGTTGCATTACTCAAAGAATTTCAATATTGGAATAGTAAGATAAAGCAGAAAAAAGTATCCTGCTGCATGGCCACTAATGATTTTGAAAATCCAAACGAAGTGGCTAAACGGGAATTGATGCTAGAGGCATGCTATGATTTGGATCCATTTGGTCTTGAGAAGAGTATTTTTTAACATGTTGCAGATAACTCGAATTCACATCTTGATGTGACTAATTCAAAGGAACCTGAGATCGATAAGGACCAATTTGAGCTTAACTCTCAAAACATCCCAAACATTATGGTGGATTCCAATCCTCCACAGGTGGCTAATTAGCTCAAGGTTCAACACCAAGAGGACAATTTGATAGAGTCTGAAGTTTTCAAAGAACAAGTTGAATATGGGCTACAAGATAATTTGTCAGTTTTTGATTCTCAACACATTTTCTCCATTGTTCAGTCTCCTTCTCTTTGCCCTCAGATTTCTAAGACACCCAAATCTAGAGGACGTGTAAAGGGTTCTAAAACCAGAATTGAGATCACTTTAGGTATTCAAACCACACTAGATGACAACTTTTTTGGCAACAAGAGAATGACAAGGAGAACAACCTGTTCTCCTTGTCAGCAATGAAAATTGTATCATGGAATGTGAGAGGCATAAATGCCTTTCACAAGAGAGGCAGGGTTCAAAAGTTTCTAGAATCCTCAAAAGCCGATATTGTGTTGTTGTAAGAGACAAAATTGTCACAAGAAACATTTCAGAAATCCCTGGCCAAATGGCCAAGGTGGTCCTCAGTGCATTCACCTAGTATGGGTGCTTTTGGGGGTCATTCTGTTCTTTGGAATCCATCAACAATTCAGGGCCATCTTATTCAACAATAAGCTAATTGGCAAATGTTGCAAGTGATTGCATTTGATGTCTCTTTTACTTTGTTCAATGTGTATGGCCCTTCCTCTACTCAGGAAAAGTTGATAATATGGGATCACATAGCACGGCTAATTCAATCTCAAAACTCCCATCAAGTCATCCTTGGGGGTGATTTTAATGCAATCTTGAATCAAAATGAGAAAGTTGGTGGTATTTTCCCACCCATTAAAACCATTCAAGACTTCACTCAATTTGTTGAGAATAATGATTTGATGGATATTCGTCCATCTAATGGCAAGTTTACATGGATAAATAGAAGATTGGGTTTTTCTCAGATTGCAGTCAGATTAGACAGATTTATGCTATCTCATGACTAGAAATTAGGTAATTTTTGCTTCCAATAAGAGATTTTGTCTGCTCCAGATTCTGATCACTTTCCAATTTCCATTGACATTGATCAAGCTGCACCTATCGACCAAAACCAACATAAGTCATCTTTTAAATTTGAAAGTATGTGGCTACGCCACCCACATTTTCTTTCACTTTTAAAAAAATGGTGGATCAGTGCCCCCTTTGCTCTAGGATCTAGAATGCACCAATTTGCCAGTAAATTGAAATATATCAAGGAACAGATCAAAACTTGGAACACACAAGTCTTTAAAAATGTCTTCAAACAGAAAGAGATTGTTAAGCTGCAATTGGAGGAGATTCATTGCTCCATTATCAAGTTTGGGATGGACAGAGACATGTATGCTAAGCAAAAAGAGTTACAGATTGAATCGGAGGAATTGTGTAACAGGGAAGAAGATTACTGGGGACGAAAGTCTAGGGAAGTTTGGCTACAACAAGGAGATAGAAACACAAAATTTTTCCATGCTTCTACCCAACAAAAAAGGGTAGCTAAATCAAAATTTCAAATTTGTGAGGCTGAAGTAGGTAATATTCTAACCAACCCTCACTAGATCATAGATGAAGGTGTTAAGTTCTTTAAGAATCTTCTTGCATCGGTTAAACTTCCTTCACCTTCACCTTCTTAATTAGAGGACTTCATCCAACATATACCTACTATGATTTCCCCTGAGGAGAACTCCATGCTCTTGGTCCCTTTTTCCATTCAAGAAATTCGAGAGGTTGTTTTCTCCTTCCCTCCTGACAAAGCCCTTGGTCTAGATGGCTTCATGACACTTTTCTTCCAGAGCTATTAGGATTTTATTGGATGGGACCTTCTTACAGTTATGGAGGAATCCATAAAGTTCAAATCTATGTCAAAATATTTCAACTCTACAAATATTGCAATTATTCCAAAAACCACAGAGCTCAAAACTTTTGTCGACTTTCGTCTAATTTCACTCTGTAACTTGACTTATAAAATTAATACTAAATCCATCTATCTACGTCTTCAAAAAATTCTTCCATGCATAATTTATCCTGAGCAAGGTGGCTTTGTTCCTAGTAGAGAAACAATGGAGGGTGCAATGATAGCTCATGAAGTACTCCATTCCATCAAGAATAGTCAATCTTCTAATTTTGTTATCAAGTTAGACATGCAAAAGGCCTATGAAAAAGTTTGCTGGAACTTCCTTTTTCAAGTCCTTCAAAAAATGGGCTTTGACAAGAAATGCTGTAAGTGGATTAAAGCTTGCATCTTGGGGGCTTGGTTCTCAATCATTATTAATGGAGCTGCATCTGGTTTCTTTTCCTCCACACAAGGTCTCCAATAGGGTGACCCTCTTTCTCTGGGTTTATTCATCATCATGGCTGAAGCCCTTAGTAGAAACATCAAGCATCATCATCTATCTGATAAGTGGAAAGGAGCAAAAATAGAAGGTACAACAATCTCAGTCATGCACTCTTTATTTGCTAATGACACACTACTGTTTGGTGCCTCATTAGTATCTGAGGCCAAACAAATTAAGAAAATTCTCTTGTTATATTCTGAATTCTCTAGGCAGAAAATTAATCCTCAAAAGTAAAGAATCTTCTTATTTTATACAAACAAAATTATTTCGAACAAGATTGTGCATATCTTGGTGTTTATTGAGGATTTTCTACCCTCCACTTATCTTGGGATTCCTTTCTTTATGAGTTCAAACAAGAAAGTTTTTTGGGAGGGGGTATATCAAAGAATTAAGAGAAAAATTGCTTCTTGGAAAGTTAGATGGTTGTCACTATCTGGCAGAATATTGCTTATTAAGTCAGTCCTTTATGCAATACCTAATTATTACATGGTTTTCATGCAAGCACCATCTTCTGTTGTTTCAAAAATTCATAGTCTCATAAAGGGCTTTCTATGGTCAGGAAATTTGACTAATGAAAAGAAACTTCCACTTATCTCTCTCCAAAATATGACAATTCATCCAACTCTAAGTGGTGCGGGTATATCCATGATTTGAAAACTAGGAGCCAAGCATTTGGAGGTAAGCTGGTTTGGCAGATGTATACTAAACCACAATCAGTTTGGTGTCAAATTATGCAATAGAAATATCTAGATAACAATGAGCCACACAAAATATTTTCTATGTTGGATCCCCCTAGGGGATCAGTCATTTGGGACTTCATGATTGCATATAGAGATATTGTGTTTAACTACATTTCATGGGAATTAAACTATGGGGATAAGATTAATTTCTAGGGTGACTCATGGAATGGACACCCCCCATTAAATACAATGCCAAACATACAAAATATCGTCTCAGTTACAGAAGCACAATGGGGTAACCTTATTGTTCATTATATGGATGCAGTTTGCATCTTCTCAAGGAAAGTAATATGGAAAGATCTAGATCAACTCCTTTAGATCCTCAACATAAACAAAACTTAAATCTATCTTTTTAGATAGACAAACTTTTGTGTCAATGGCCAAGGATTGACTAATGTGGATCCCGACCAAAAATGGTAGTTACTCAAATCAAGGAAGGTTACAAAATTCTTCAACAAATTGAGTCGACAAAACCATCATCTCAAAAATTCATGTTCTTCTGGAACAAAATAGTTCTTCATAAGGCTGGGTGCTTTGCATGGCTAGCAATCAAGCATAGAATTCTTACAAGTGATAGACTGGCTAGGATGAATATTGCCTCTTCTTTCAAATGTGTTTTATGTGGAGAGGAAGATGAATCAATTGACCACCTATTTGCAAGATGTTAGTTTGCATACCAATGCTAGATGTTTGTTTTAAACAAATTAAATTACTACTCCCCACAGCAAAATAATATCTGGGACATTTTTTAGGCTTGGCCAATTCTTTACCCCAATACCCTATTTGCAGGAATCTAGAAATGTACACCTGCTCTAGTTATTTGGGCTATTTGGTGGGAAAGAAACAAGAGGATCTTTAGAAAAGAAGTATCACCTTTAGAGAAAGTGCTCCAAATCATTGAAAAATCGATATCAGAAGTAACTAATGCAAATGTCAGTAGATGCAAATTTAACCCAACTATCACTTCCTAGGATGGAAGTATCATCTGGGAATGGAAATCAATTTTCATCCCATTTGGCACTGGCACTTCTTCAAAGTTGCAAACTCATACTGATAGGTCTACAAATAAATGGAAACCCCCTTCGCCTGGCTTTATCAAACTCAACTTTGATGGAGCATCCAAGGGTAATCCAGGACAATCAAGATTGGGAGCATGCATTGGAGATTGTACTGGTAAAGTTCTAGCAATCAAAATGGCTCCCCTTCCTGTAGGAACTAACAATATGGCCGAGGCTTAGTCATTATTGTTAGGACTAATGCTAGCAAAGAAAGGGAACTTCAAACAAGTACAGATTGAAGGTGATTCTCAAGTTATAATCTCTACTTGCATTAAGAGACAATCATCTTCTTGGAAACTCAAACATGTGCTCCAACAAATTTGGAACATTATTGATCAATTTCAGGAGATCAGAGTTTCACACACATACAGAGAGGGCAACAAAATGACAGATTATCTTTCCAATTTAGGATGCAATGGGATTACAATTTCTGCACTAAACCCTTCCACAATCATGGAGCATCATAAAGACTTGCAGGAACCAATGGCCGCTAACCTTTAGAAGAGGAGTTTGTATCAAGCTATTTTCCCTTTTGGTGCCGAGCGACTATAGAAGCCGTGCACTCATTATGTGCCGAGTCATGCCGAGCATGGTAGGGACTTCAGGGGTTGAGTGGCCTTTATGTGCCAAGTAATTCTTAAATGTGAGGCGCCAAGTGTGTTTCATGGACCGCGTGATCAATATGCACTATGACATAGCTGTAGCTGGGTTTTCAAGGTCTTCAGGGGTTGAGCAGTCTATATGTGTGCTGAGAAATTCTTATGTGTGCCAAGTTTCTTTTGATGCCAAGCGTGCTTCATGTGTCGAGTGTACAGAGTTGCTTTAGGTACTGAGTGTGTTCCAGATGCCAAGTGTTTTTCATGTGCCAAATTGTGATGATGCTATGCAAAAAAGAACGTCATATGTACTGAGTATGCTATAGTGGACATTATGTCATATGTTGAGTCATTGTTGACACCTAATAAACCAATGACTTTAGGTGCTGAGTGTGCAGAGCTGCTTTAGGTGTCAAGTGTGTTTTAGATGCCAAGTTTTTTTCATTTGCTGAATTGTGGATGATGCTGAGCAAACTGGAACATCATATGTGCTGAGTACACTATAGCGGACATTCTGTCATATGCCAAGTCATTGTTGACACCTACTAAGCCAATGACAGGTGCCGACTGCCACATGACATGTACTGAGTTGGCTAACATACTTCATGTATCGTGTATAATGCATGTGCCAAGCTAGCTGAGTAAGCCAACACACTTCATGTGCTGAGTTACTATTGATGCTGAGTTACAATTCTCATTGCTTTCAAGCTATTTCGTGTGCCGAGTGTGTTTCTTGTGCCAGGTGTGCTGAGAGGATTCAGGTGTTGAATGTGTTCGAGGTGCCGAGTGTGTTTCATGTACCGAACTGTGGATGATGCTAAGCAAACCATACCATCATATGTACCGAGTTCGCCATAGTGGAAAGTTTGACGTCACTCCATGGTCACTGCATACTATCCAAATTGGGCATTGAACATTTATTGAAGCTTTCATAAATTAGGCTCTCACATGCGAGAATAAGACAAAATCATGATAAATATTTATCATTAAATAGAAGGCTGACGCTAATTGAGTACGATTTTGTTTCAGTTTGGTCATGTGGCATTTTTCACTCAGTAAAATTAATTTCAACATACATGGTTGCAGATCAAATTGGTCAATCTTCAATTTTGGGCATGTCAGATTCGTACTTTTCCCTTCTCAATTTGCAACTAATTTTTGATTTAATGGTACTCTATTTACTACACATGAGTGCAGGTACTCCACTTCCTATGTGTGTATGCTGAGGATCTCAATTTAAGATGCATAATGGATTTCAATCCAACATATTTATCCAGCTTGTGTTTTCCACTCAAATTGCTCTCAACATGTCGTCCCCACAAGATGTATGTGTGAAATGTGATTCTTTCCATCACTTCCATCACAACATCTTGCCCAAAAACTTCAGAATCAAGCTTCAGCTGGCACTGGATGAAGAGGCAATTTCTCATCCTCTGGAGGATGTAGCTCTGGATAGTATGCTTATTGTACACTCATATAACATCCGACGTGCGATTCAAACCATAATTGGGGAGGATCTTTTCTCTGCATCTGCAAGGAATGTTTTATTTCCTTCAAACTTGGTCTCCATTTTTCTCTCCAATGCTATGGACCTTCTTCAATCTTTGTTGAGATTGGAAATTATTGCCATCAAGGTGGTTCGGCTAGAATTCTGGGCGGAGAATAAACTGAAATGTACAATGCGAAATTATGACTTGTGGACCAGCAATGCCCTAGTTGGTGGCATATTTTCAAGAACAATGCTCATGAAGAATCATGAGGCCATGAAGACCTTTGAAGCAATGCATAAAACCTTTGAGAAGCACACCACTTAGTTCTTGCTCAAGGCTCTGCAATTCACTACTCGTACTTTGGGTTTCTAGTTGATTGAGGAGGTGAAGAAAATTACTTTTGCTTTGATTGAAATTTTGAGGATTCCAATTTATGATGCATGAGAAAAAGCTGCTCAAGTGAAGACACCCTCAGCCACTCCTACTTATTTGATCAATGAACCTAGTGCCTGGTCATTCTTGACTTTTAAAGAACCTAGTCTCAGTCACCTTGTATCAGCAGAAACTACTCGACTTCTGCATCTAGATGTCACTATACCTAGTGGTTGGGACGTGCCTTCATCCATAGGTTTCTCTACTAGCACCTTAGATGCTACTGCTGAGGGCCTGAGGTCGAGATGGGACGTTGTTGTTTCTGAGAGCCTGAGCTTGGGTTGGGATGTTGCCCCTGCATCATGCCCAGAATTGGGATGGGACTTCTCTGCAATGGCTGCTCCTAGTGAGGATATGGATGAAAGATAGCATAGTGGTATCTTTATGTCTTGTTGAGATTTTTTCTCCTCACTTCTAGCATGTTTTATAGGATGTTGAAATTCTTGTTTTGTATGATTTTGAGTCCATCGTGCCTAATATGTGATGAAATTTTGTAAAAATTGAAAAATTTTGAAGTTTGATTGGTTGTTCATCAATACAGCCAGATTGTATGTATCGATGTTAAGTCAATTGTAAATATTGCGATGATGTTGGGTTTTCTTTCTGGTTCTTTCCCAGTTGAGCACTTGAACCAGCTTATTTAAGTAATTCATGAGACATTTTTAATATTATATTTATTAACTTAATTTTAACTAAAAGAGGGGTAAAATTTTTATTGAATATCAAAGAGAGCTGAACAACACAAGAAACAAAGAGAACTACATAGCTTTATCTTGGTCCACAAGTTGATCCAGCATCTGAGATAAATCAAGGGGAAGCATCCTTGGATCAAGAATGTTCCAAGACGGCCCCTACTCAGAGGCCCATTTAGCTAGACAATCAACCACACTATTCCACTCACGAGGGATATGCATAAAGGACACAAAATCCATAGAATTGCATAACTGAATGATCTGCTGAATAACCAGAGCCAAATGCCAATCCACATGCACAAGGTTCCTATTATGCAATAAGTTCACAACCACCTGCGAGTTAGTCTCATAGATGAGTCTTTTCTAGCCACTTAGACAACACTGTTCCACTGCAACCAAGATAGCCAGGGATTCCATGAGGTTATTAGTATGGTAACCCTTGTATATAGAAAACAAAAACTGGATATCACTAGAACTATCACCCCCAACTTCCCCAATACCAACCGGACTAGGATTTCCTCGAGAAGAACCATCAGTGTTGATTTTAAGAGTGCCCACCTTAGGAGGAGACCAACGTCCTTGAAAATTAACTCATTGAGGGTGTTGCTTAGCTCTATTCCTAGAGTGGTTGTGGGCTCTCGAGGGAGAGCAACCCTGAAGAGGAAAGGAGAGGCGAGAGTAAATACCAGCATCAATAGGATCCAAACCCCCACCGATGTCACATTTAGCAAGGAGTGTTTCCTGAAGAGAAATAATAATTCTCCTCCATAGGTACCTGATCTCAAAATGTAAATCATGAAAGATCCTTCTATTCCTCTCAAGCCAAACATGCCATAAAATAAGGGAAGGGCCGATAGTCTAAGAAACTTGAAGAAAAGAAGTCTTGGAAGGGGAATGGCCCAAATGGTCCCAGAATTCAGACAAAGAGGACACATGCTAGCACGTACATTCCCATACACTCCACCAGAGGTGCCAAATCTATTTGACAAAGGGGCACTGGAAAAAAAGGTGAGATACAGTCTCTTCACTATTGCAGCAGAGAACGCAGATGGAAGGCCCTTGGAAGCCTCACTTGCAGAGATTATCCTCTAAATTGAGAGTAGAGTTGAAGTCTCCAGCCACAATCCAAGGCAAGAAGGGATGACAGCTTTTGACATGCTTAATATGATCCCAGAGCTTAGACTTGCTAGGGAAATCAATAGGAGCATACACATTAGTAACAAGAATCATCTCGCCAGTCTCTAGAGAGGATGCAACCATTGGAAGAACCGAGAGGCAAGAAACCCAGTAAAGTGGCATAACTTTCTTAGGATCCTAGTTGATGGCAAGACCACCAGAGCTCCCCAAAACACCAATACATTGACATTAGCCTAGAAACCAAATGTTAGGAGCACATCTAAACATGGAGTCCACTAAAAGCTTGGTCTCCTGGATACAAAGAATATCTAGAGAATGCTCAACCACAAGATCGTGAATAGCTTTTTGTCTGGGGATGCTATTCAACGCCCTCACATTCCATGAGAGAATAATCATTAAGTAGAGTGGGGAAAATGCTCATCCAAGGTCTTGACAACCCTAGACTCTACCAATAAATCGCCTGTAAGTTTAATTTTTTCCTGATCTTTCTTTCGCCCAACTCTTGAGGGAGTAGTAAAAGAGACTTTCTTAAATGGTCTTTGGATTAGGCCCAAAGCAAGAGAAGATCCCTTTTGTTTACCAGAGGCAAACACATCTTTAACCAAATCTGCCAGAAGAACATCGTCCTTTTCCCGTGGAGCAAGAGAAACCACAAGGGCACCAGACTCAGGGCCAATATAAGTCTCCGACATATGCTGAACTACAACATCCTGGTTGCCACTAAGAGTAGAATTCCTCCCCTCTAAACCAATAGCTACACCCTGAGCCTCTATAGGAATACCTTCTTTTATAACCATATTGTCAAGAACCTTAAAATGATTAAACCCTGAGTCCACTTGCTGATCTAGCTGAGATCATTTTTGACCCCACCCCTTAGCACGATTTCGAGATGGGATAAAACCATCCTTATCAGGACCAATAAAATTGGATGGCCCTAGCCCCTGACTTGAAGTGTTCATATGAGCTTTCCCTATACCTGCACTATCAAACTGAGCATTTCCTTTTCCACTAACATTTGGACCATTCCCCTTTCCATCATTAGCCATCCTTGGGCCAGAAAACCCAATAGGGGTACCATTGCCTTTGGAGGCTTGAGGGCATTGACGCTGTAAATGACCATACACATGACAAAGGCAGCAACGAAAGGGAATACATTCATAGTCTAGCTATTGGATCCAAGAAGAAGAGCCAAGACAAATTTCTAGAGAATCTAGCAAAGGATTATTTAAATCAATTTCAACACAAATACAGGCATAGGAAATAACCTTTTTGTTTAGAGATTGGTGAGTTATAGCAATTGACTTTCCGAGCACAGTGGCAATCCGTCGCAAGATATCCTCACACCAAAACTCCAAAGGAAGTCGCGGTAGGCAGACCCAAACAGGAACTCTAGAAGGAAGATCCTCGACAGAATTGAACCCCGAATGCCAGGGTTTGATAAAAAGACCTACTCTGTCATAAAAATATGGGCCTCCCTCAAAGACCCAGTTTTGATCTGACATGCAAGAGAAATTCACCAAAAAATAGCTATTCCCAGCCAACATAATGTCCATATCACCTTCTACCTACCATGAACGACGAATCCAGGCTTCTAGCGCTACCAGGGAAATCTGAATACCAAGAAACTTGCATATCAATGCATGTGTGGCCAAATAGTCCACATCCTCCATTACTGCTTCTAGAGGAATAACCAACACAGGCCAATCTTGGCTACGTGGAAAAAAACCATTAACTTTATTTAACTTTTGGCACTCGCTAACATAAAATGGCTCCTTCTCTTGTGACCGCACCCCGGGAGAAGATCCATCACAACCATAGGCTCTAGCAAGAATGAGACTTGTGGAAACCCCACTCGCAACCATAATAACCAAGTAGGCAAACTTTGAAAAAAAGCTTTTAAAATTTGTTTTCCACAATAAACGCAAACCCTGCACAACAATAATTGTCCAATATTGAAGCTACAAAAGGTCTCACCAGATGGAAGAGAAATGGGGCGCTCTCCCTATGCATGCACAACCTAGCAGTAGTGAAACAAGCTTTCGAAACCCTCACACACAGCCGCTTCCAGTTCCTATCCTCCCTTCATCCTTCCAGAGCAATTTCCAACCTTCTTTTCATATTTATTAACTTAATTAATAACATTATTTAGAGTTTATTATTAAAATAAAAATCCTAAATAATTATCATTAAATTAAATAAATATAAATACATATGTCTTGTTGATGTATGAGTGTATGTTAATTGCTTCCGCTATATTATTCTGTTGTTGTTAAGTTATTATCTTTAACTTAAAAAAAAAAATGTATGCCAAACTTAGTAAAACTTTATGTTAACTTCTTTTGGGTCACATGGCATTGAGTCACATTTAAATTTAATTAATAATAAATGTAATATATAATAAATCCACATCAAATAATAATATACAATTATATATGATGCCACTTTGATTTAATCTTTTAAATTTAATTCTTTTATTTAATTATTTTTTCAATTAATTAAATATAATTAAATACATTTGAAGTTTAATTTTTATCATTATTTTTTATGATAAGAAAAATCAATCATTCTTTTAGTTTTATTACTATCAAAGATAGCTCCTTTAGAAAGAGACGATTGTCCTTAATGTTTGATTGACTCATGTCATTATATTCTTGTTCTCATTTGTAACTTTCCATGGATTGCTCATTGCAAAATGAATTGAAGAATGATTTATTACTTTGCACATACATGTCATTTACACACTTACTGAATCTTTAGTTTACATGATGATTAGTTGTGTGGCATCTTTCTACCTGGTAGTTCATTTGCAAATCAAAGTGTGAGAAATATAATGGTGAAAACTACATACACATGTTATTTTTCCCTTATAATTTGGGACATATATGATTAGTGTTCTAATGCAATAATAAGTGTAGAAGGGCATATGTCTATATTAATTTGATGCATTATATCCTCTTATCTTGATTCCATTATGACTTAACTCTAGATTTTTTGTTGAGCAATCATTTTCTACGTTGACAATGACATAAATTTGTGATAATTGCTCTCTTGAAAAGATGATCAAATAACCAAAGATTTGAGAGGTTGCTTTTCAATCACCAAGATAACTTGATTGAAGACTAATGTTTTGTTTCGTAATGAGGACTTTTCTTGTGTCTTCATAATTATGCAAAATCTAAAAAATGCGATTGTAATCTAATATTTTTTAATTTTTTTTAATTTTTATGAATGAATGCAACTTCTCTAAAAATGAAACTATATGATTTCCCAATTTAACAATGTGTATGAAAAGAAAATTGCAGAGATAAGGTAACAAGAAACATAAGGCAATGTATTCTCGTATTCTTGTGGAGGTTGATGTTTCTAAGGTTCTGCATGAGCATATTACTTTGGCTTCTCCAAATGGTTCTTAGACCTAGAATCTTGATTATGAGGGTATTCCTTTTACATGTAGGAAATGTCATAAGATTGGCCATCTCACTATGCGGTGTTCCTCTGATAAGGTTAGATTGAAGAAATCACCTTCTTAGTGGTTGGGGGTTTCAGACCATTGTTATACAGCTCAAAAAGTTTCCAAGGGGGTGTGGCAGATTGCTCACCTCAGATTGATCATTCTCTGGCAGTTGCTATTATTGCTATCTTTGATGGTATAGATGTTGTCTCTAAGGTAGCTTCGGTTCAAAATGTTAAGGCTTTCCCTTCTTTTGATACTATCTTTGTCCAGAACATGGATGCTAGAGTTGGTTCAACTATCTCTTCTCTTGTTGTTGTGGGTATTGATGCCCATGTTTCTTTTGGGAGCGTTTTAGGGGTTGGTTATGGTGCTACCCCTTTCCCTTTTGTGGATACTTTTGTGGTCTGCCTTGGTTCTTCAGGTTTATCTTTGGATTGATAGATGGCTTCTGAAAAGGTGGAGGATGGATGGACATCAATTAAAGGAAAAAAGGCCAAATCCTCCAAACCTTCATTTGATATGTCTTTATGTTCTCAAAAGACTGGGCCAAAATGTAAATCTTGATGGTCCTTTGTTGTCTTTTTTCCGGGTTGGTTTTTAGCCCTCGTGTTGGGAACTATGGTGGGTTCCTCTAGTTTGCTGGTTGGTGTTCGATAGTTGTGTTAAGATCCTTCATTGCTATATCTTTCTTTTCTCTTTGTATAAGGTTTCAGGTCCTTTCAAAACTTGTTTTTACTTAATCAAAACAAGAAACATAAGCAAAATGTTGAAAATGAAATTCCTAAAAGGAGATAAGCCACAATGTTAACACATCTATGATTTGAATTTCAAAATAATTGATGAAATAAAGGGCAGTGCGTCCTTAACTCTAGCAATGCAATCATCCAGGTAACTAGTAAATATCGTATGATATTTCACAATTCATCAAATCATGTAGCCACAAAAAGTGTGTTCCCATGAGGCAAATCACTATACAAGAAATTGTATAATGAGTCCTTGTCCACTTTGTCAAAATAGAGAAATTATGCAGTAAAATTGAGAAGTTCTAATGATCACATGAGCATTAAAACACAAGACTAATGGCTCTATCAATATTCATGAACATTAATTAACAAATAAAACACTACACACAAAATGATAGTGCCAATAGAATAGGTTTATTACATCAAATACTAGCCTTGAGTACATATTACATTCTTGAATTTATAAAAAACCCTCTCCATGATGCGATTTTTAGAGTGAGGGATTTTCTTTTGTGAAAATCATGCTGAAAACATTAATTTAATGCTTGACTCCTAATATGGTGCTAAGTAAGTTTGAATTCTTAATTTTTATTATTATGTGCATGAACCTTTACGTGACTTCAAAATTGACACACAAGAAGAGAACAAGAAGAGACAAAACTTTGATTGGTAACTTGACCTTTGTGGCCTTTTAAAAATGGGATCTCATCCTTCTCCATGCATATCCATTAGTTAACTATTTCCAAACTTTAAAAATGTGGAATTAGAGCATGAAAATGCTAAATTAGGAACTAGCAGTTAATTGGTGGCACAACTGAAAATTGTAGGAAATCATTGCACTTGCAATTGTGGATGTGCTGAGGTGCTAAGGTGAAAATTGGGCCCACTTCAAAATTGCAAAGTTGCAAAGATGCACACATGCAAAGGTCTCTACATCAATAGTAATCTTCTACATGCTTCACATAGCTCATCATAGTAATCTTCCACATGCTTCACACAATTCAAGAAATCAACGTTGTCAACTCATATTCATTAAATCTTTGATCTAACTCATTTTACTGGCACTTGACAATAACACTTGATTTTCTCGATAAACACTATCTTCTGATGCTCAAACAACACTAGGTTGCTCGACATCCACTAATTCTATACTGGTGCTTGAAACATACTAAATTTCTTCACTTGGCACCAACTATATTTCTCCTTATTGAATCATACTTACTTCTTGACTCAACCAATTTTTTGCTCAGCCTGTACAAAATTTTCTCATCTTGCACTATTTGCTCAGTCAGCCTTGATAGACACATTTGTTTACTTAGCCTCCTTCTAGTCTTTTCTCAAGTATCTTTTCATTATAGCTTTAAGTAGATAAACAATAAACTATATCATCAATTTATTTCTTGGTCTTAGTGCTCCTTTTACACACCATATAACTCAACCTTTTTTTGGGTTCTCTTGTTATTCTTTCTTTTCAAATCCTCTTCATTAATCAATCAATTGATAACATTTAGACCAAAGTAAGAAATTGTCTTACCAAAAAGTAGTAGGTTTGACATCAGTGACAAAATAATGATTGTTCAATGATTGGTTTCATCAATCTTCTTCACTTCAATAATCTCCTTTCAACAATGTGTGTGTGTGTGTGTGTGTGTGTGTGTGTGTGTGTGTGTGTATATAATACATAGAAAATTGTAGTTTGTAATATGTAGTTCCTGCAGCCCTTACTATGCTGTTTCTTATAGTTCCTACAACCATTAGTGTATACTTAGATTTATTTCCAGCATTATTATAGTATATAGTTTTCAATGATAGAATAACTTATAGAGTTTTATAGTGCATATGCTTTGCATACATGTTGCAATTATATGTCCCCAGGTTGACAATTTAAATTATCCTTCTCCATATGAAAGATTGCTACTTGTTTTGGATGTCCAATCCATGAGATGTTTTTTTAAAACCAAGTTATTGATCTCATTGGGAAACCAATATTTTTGGCGCCGTTGCCTAGGATAGGTCAATCTATGAGAATCTCTAAGTTTTTAGTAGCTCTTTGTAATTTTTTGAGGATCTTAGTTTCTATTCAAAGAACTTAGGATTAGAGAAGTTTGCAAAAACACAATGTGGATTTTAGATCAATGGAGAATAAGAATGAAGAGCCACTATCTTTGGGAGAAAGTTTGGAAATTAATTAGGACATGCTGTCTTGCATCCTAGAGGAAGTTTTTTCACATATTAATGACAAAATTCTGATTTATGAGGAGGAAAATGAAGAAATCACCATACACAAGGTTGCATCTATAGATGAATGTGATGTCAAATTAGAAATCCTACTTCAAGTTGAGAGTTGCAATAAGTTAAAATCAATCCTCTCATGTTGAAAAATAAAGATGACAATGAAGAAGATCAGTTTTGGGATGATTTAGAGGATTTTTTCTTAACATTATATGTTAAACCAACATATTTTGTAGAGAAAACTATGAGCCTTATGAAGATGGTGCAAAAATTCTTGTACTTTTATCAAATCAGCCACACAAATTGGTTTTCCAAAGTCAAGAAGAGGATGAAGAAGAAGCTCATCTACACAAAGTCAACAAGGAGGGTTCAAAATTTGTTCTTTTATGAGGGTTTCCTATTAACATCTCATTCATATGGAGGAAAAGATGCTATCACAAGCTATGATTGTAGCAAAGAAAGAAGTTACAATTGAAGATGAAGCTACATATGCAATCACACCTACAAGAGAAATATTTCATATTACTTTTGCACTTCAATATGATAATCTATATTATTAGAATGAAGTGATAAGTGGGTTTTTTAATATATTTTTGAAAGTGTTGATGTTGTTTATTAAGTTTATGTCAATCCTACAACTATTTCTAATTGCTAATAAATATATGAACCATTGGAAGATTTTAAGAAGAGTAAGATACTATAAGAACCAGTTAATGGTTTTGTTTGAACAAGTCATGTAATCTAGTTAGTGTAGGTTAGGAAAAGTTATAATAGCTTTTCCATTTAATAAGTATTGTTACACAGTGTCTTAAAGTTAGCAGTTGTCTAGTTTAGTCTATTTCCTAGTTCTTCTTGTCTTAATGACTATTTTGGAGGAGTTCATAACTTGTTGGTTTCTCACATTTCATATCATTTTTCAAGGGCTCGAGTGAGTCAAATCTATAATTTTGTAAGAGAGTCTTTGCATATATTTCAAAAAGTTACATTGAGTAGTTGAGTCTTCATAATGTTAAGAATGTCTATTCAATGATGGTGTCTAGCTGGTATTATCTATAGGTTTTCTATTGTAGTAGTTAGTCTTGTAGCCACTATTGTCTAAATTTAACGGATAGTCCTACAACCACTATTGTCTAGTTTTAACAACTAGTCCTACAACTACTACCATTTGAGTTTAGCATACAATCCTGCAGCTACTGCTATGTGACTAAGAAGTTATTTTGTAGCAATTACTATGTGATTCAAAATACAACTTCCACCAATTATGGGGACATCTATATCTACTCATATTAAATATGCAACAATCTTCGAGGGACTTGATTATTCAATAATAAAGGGACTTGTACTTTCAACTATTTGCAAAGCTTGAATATTCTCAAAACAACATAAATGGTACTAAATTTATCATTTCCATTTGTTTATAATATTTATCATTTTTAGTAATTGATCCTATGCACTGAATTTTGTTTCTCAGTTATCATTATTGTAATTATATGCTTCATAAGTTATTTATCTTGCATCCCTCATACATAAATTATCATTTGAGGATAAATAACCTTTTAGTTGGGGGAAGCACATGTATGCCTTGTATTATAGTTAGACCATAGGAAGCTGACCTTTCATTTATTTTTTGTATAGTATCTCTCACATTCTTGATGATTGAAGTTGTCACAAGATTTCATGCTAAAAGCTTTCACATCTAACTAATGCCTATCACCTACTTTAGGACAAGCAAGATTTCAATTGGGGGGAATGATGAGCCTATAAATTATCATATTTAGATCCATTTATTATAATAATTTATCCCATTATTTTAATATATTTTCAAGTCATTTCCATACATTAACTTGATTTATGAAGCATTAACTATGATTAATGATTTATTGATTAACATTTGTATGTGTAGCTAGTTAATGCTAAATTGTGATGATTTATTATTATAAATGGTTATTATTGAACTCTAATTATCTTGAGGTAATTAAAATGTTATTTTTTAGGTACTTGAAGAATTCATGTAGCTAGGAAGAAGGAGAAGCAAATTTACACTTGGCAATAATCAACATTTGTTGGAAATGTAGAAAAAAAGTCAAAAAGGTTATTTTGGTAAAATAAGTATATCTCACTCAATTCTTAATGGAATTAGGAATTTCTTATACATTTGGAAAGAATAAAACAAGACACACAAACCCTTTTAAGAGTTTGAGTCAGTTTATTATAGTAATTGAACACCACAGATTTGAAGTTGACTACGTAAAAGGTGGCATGTTTTAAGGTAATAGAAAACCCACTTTCAGTAAAATGGACATATCTTCCACGATTCTTAAATAAATAAAAATTTTCAAAATGATCTTGAAAGATGAAAATGAGAAGCATAAATTGGTAAAAGGGTTTGATATAATTTATAATAATAAAGGAGCACCATGCATTGGAGTGGACTATTGAAAAAGTGGAACAAAAAATCAGCACACTTAGTCATTAGTTTAGAATTATTCTCTTCCTTGTTTAAAAGAAATATGAGACACATAATAGATGGTTTTTAGAGAGTCAATAAGATTATACATATGAAAATTTTAGTCAAGCATTTGATATATATAGATATGTAGAAAGTTGTAGTTTGTAATATATAGTTCCTACAACCATTATTGTGCAGTTTCTTATAGTTCTTGTAGTCATTACTGTATATTTAGACTTATTTCGAGTATTCTTATAGTTTATAGTTTGCAATTATAGAATAACTTAGAGAGTTTTATAGTGCATATACTTTCCTAACTTCTTTCAAGTATACGTCCTCGGGTTGACAATTTAAATGATTCTTCTCCGTATGAAAGATAGATACTCATTTTGGATGTCCAGTCCATGAGTTGTGTTTTTAGAACCAAGTTATTGATCTTATTGGGAAGCCAACATCTGCCAAGATTAAAGATCCCAAACCTTCATGCGCTACTATGCCTATCATACCTACTTCAAGAAATCCTTCATAACCTATTCAAGAGCTTACCATGCAAACCCAAGATACTCCCTTATCCTTAGAAGTGGCTCCATGTCAAGAGGACTATAGAAAATGTGAAGAAAATAGTATAAATAAAGATCAAGAACAAGATCCATCCATCTCCTTACATCCTTCTCAAGATGTTATCCCTCCATCTTAAGGACAACATATTATTCCATGTCCTACTTCCTATCCACATCCCAAGAAAGATCAAGATAATACTCACTACAACATTTAGGGTCAAATTGTGATGGCAATTTGTAATGATGGTGTAATTTGTGGTGATTTTCATATTTTTTTTTGCAATTGTCCCTAACATCGTCGTAATAAAGACATTTGAGTCATAGTTATGACGCCCTTGCAAGCATAAACAAAAAAGAAAAGAAAACATGACATAAATCATTTTCTATTTGTTTTGATTTTGGAGAGTTGTGCATGAAAGAAGTGGAGAGCTCTAAATGAGGGTGGAGACTTGTGAATATTATTGTGCCCTTGTGATCAGTGCATTTGATTTTTGTGCCCTCGTGATCTTTGGATTTCATTATTTTGCCTTTGCTTTGTGATTTCATTTTCATGTCATGCCCTTGCTCTGCGATTTCATTATCATGCTATGCCCTTACTTTATAATTTCATTATTATGCCATGCCCTTGTGATCTACGTGCCCTTGCTCTGCCATTTTCTTCTAGGTAGAGAATAGGTACATTTGTAAATATTTTTTTCTTTTCCTTCTAAACATGTATCTCTTTATATATTCAGAGAGATCTTTTTAAGGTGCTTATTACATATTATCTCACAATAGAAAAATGATCCAACTACATACATATTCCAGAATCCAAATAATTAAACAATAAGACTCATTGAACTTGTAATAAGTGAATTACCTCAATATCTTGCACAAAAATAATGAAAACCACAAAAAATGGGTAGAGTTTGCACAAAATTTTACAAAAACATATCATAGCAGATATTAAAAAATACACAGAATACATAGAATGATTTTTTTACTATACAAAATCTTCCTATTTTGTTGAATAGAAAAGGAAATAGAGTTGAAAGCATGAGCTATGCAATATTAGTTCAATTTTATCAACCCTAGAATCTTTTCTTAGCTCCACCAAATGCTAGGTGATCTTCTACTTCTAAGATATACTCCATTTTTTGTTTTCTTAAGCCTTTGATTTCCTTGGTCATTTTGGGGTATGGATAACTTTTTACTCTCTAGCCTATTAATGTTGATCAAGAAACACATTCACTCCAATAGTTTCCTTTGTAATCATAAAAACTAAATTCCACCATTAATAAATTTTTTTTGCAATGATCTCAACGTTGAATGTAATTGATTCTTGAAAGGTATGTGGGGATTCATTCTTTTTTTTTTTTGCTTTAATCAAAGGAGAAATAGAATATACCTAGCTAACATCTAGGATAAGATAAGGCTTAGAGTGCTCATGGGTTGAGCACCATAACCAAATTCTTATATAATTATTTGAAACAGAGATATTGAATGGTAGCAACTTTTGAATTGGGTGTACATGAATATTCACTAGGTCTATGAACAACAATTCCAGGAGTTGTTTTTGCTTGTCCTGATACTACTTGGATAGAAAACATGGTATGCCCAATTCAAGGGGATTACTTCTAAAATTTAAAAAAAAGAAAGAAAAAAGTTATTGACTAACAAAAAGTTTTTATAGTAAAAGCAAGATTATTGTTTTTGGTGTGGACTAACAAAATATATAGAATGATATTACATTTTAAACAAGGTTGTATTTGATATTATGTTTAATTCATAATTATAGTTAGATACTATATGAATCCCTATTTGAATTTTCTTCCTTCTATTTTTTGCTGAAATTTTATGTAACAAGATCTTACTTTATGCATACTTTGATCGTTATAAATATATGATGATTAGCTGGTATAGTATTTCATTAAATAGCATCAGAGACACAAATTATTAATTTAATTAAACTCCTTTTTGAGTTCTTTATTCATATATTTACAACCACTTTCTTTAGTGTTATCCTAAGATGATATGGGCTTTTCTATGCATCATAAAAACATGGAGAAAGAAATTGAATATCTATTCTAGAATATATAACAATAGAGAAACAATGTAACTGGGAGAAGCAAGGATTTAGGTAACTTGAAGATGGAGAAATAATATTTCAATTGAAAATAATTTAAATAATTAGCTATTCCTAGTTAGCATAATCAAATACAATTTTTAAAGGTTATAAATTGCATATGCATATGCATCACTTGTATGCCAGGCATGAAGTGCATTCTCCAACTTATAATGAATGGTTGGATATAAAGGCTCCATACACTAGCCCAATGGAAGCCAAGGATGTAACTATGCATGTATTGGCACAGTCTCCCTGCAAGGATCCCAAGTATCTATTTCTGCTATTAATTCGGGCATTACTATATGATCAAAAATGTTGTGAAGTATTGAATCCAATAGTAACTTCTCCCATGTCTCCAAAAAATGTAGCTATTCTCATTTCTTGAAGAATAACTTCAGTGAAGAGTTGAAGAAGAAAATTCTACTTCTATATAAATGCCATAATCATGAGGCTCATTCCCTTGCAGAAGCCTCTTCCACAATGACATTACCTCTAAACCATGTAAAGGATGTTGAAGTGGTTCCCAACCTTGAAATACTCTTATAAGCAATGGACAAGCTAATGTATATGTAATACATGAAAAATTCCAAGGTGATCGGATGCTATTTTCAAGGTGATCATGACAAATCCTAATATCTTCATATCTTAAATGCAATAACTTGGAGGGTAAGAATCTTGTGAGAAGTTTGTTTTCTTTAAAGATCTTGTGCATGCAAACTTTTAAAGGAGAAACCGAAAAAAGAACATACACAAAAATTAGAAAACTGTTTCAAATGAACAAATTTGAGAAACCAACATTTAAGATATTAGAATATGCTAGTTTAAGCAAATGCAAATGCTATTTCATAGGTGATCATGATAGAACAAGAAAGAATGTAATTCCTGCTATAGTTTGGTAAAACAAAGGTGAAGTTTTGACACAATAATGACTCATGTTTAACACCATTCACTCACACATGGATAAACCAATGGATAGCTAAGTTGAAGGATATTTTTTTTGATTGAAATATGAACTAATGAAGAATCATGTGAACAACTCCCTAAATGTTCAAGAAAACAAGGACAAAACAAGAAGAATAATGGAGGGAGTGACAAGGAGTTACAAACAAGAGGAAGGGGATCAACGACAAGGGGCATAGGTTTTTGATCCCTGATAGCTTTCAACTTCACATTGTGTAGTAACTTTGACATAGGTGTTTGATCCTTGATAGCTTTCATTTCAAAATTCAAGTTTTCAAGATTGGTCAACACCCTCACTTGCAGACCTCTCATGTCAAGAACTTTCTGTATTGTTTCAACATCATGTTCTTTCTTTTGAGTTAATAGTTCTTTAGGTGCATTTTCTTGTAAAACATTAATTTTGTAAAATTTTCTATACTATTTCAACACCAAATGTTTCCTTCAAAACCATGCGTAGTTATAAACATTAAGTACAACATGTCCAAGATTTTTGTAGTTATACACATTAATTACACCAAATGTTTCTTTCAAAACCATATGTTTAGATATAAACATTAAGTACAACATGTCCAATATTTTTCTAGATATACACATTAATTACACCAAATGTTTCTTTCAAAACCATATGTGTAGATATAAACATTAAGTACAACATGTCCAATATTTTTGTAGATATACACATTAATTACAACAAATATTTCTTTCAAAACCATATGTGTAGATATAAACATTAAGTACAACATGTCGAATATTTTGTAAATATATGCATTAATTACACCAAATGTTTCTTTCAAAACCATGTGTCCAAATATAAATATTAAGTACAAAATGTCCAATATTTTTGCAGATATACACATTAATTACACCAAATTTTTCTTTCAAAACCATATGTGCAGATATAAACATTAAGTACAACATGTCCAATATTTTTGCAGATATACACATTAATTACACCAAATGTTTCTTTCAAAACCATATGTGCAGATATAAACATTAAGTACAACTTGTCCAATATTTTTATAGATATACACATTAATTACACCACATGTTTCTTTCAAAACTATATGTGCAGATACAAAATATTAAGTACAACATGTGCAATATTTTTGCAGATATACACATTAATTACACCAAATGTTTCTTTCAAAACCATATGTGTAGATATAAACATTAAGTACAATCAAATCAATAAGTGTACATGAATAAGTTATTCCTGTGAAGAAGGATCATGCCAGATAATACAAGGGAGTTTGATCAAACTAGGGAGACAATTGCTAGATTGTTGTCTAACTTTCAAAGAGTAGGTGATGACAAATTTTAATGTCCTTGCAAGTGTTGTAATGACTTAAATACAAGAAGAATCAAAATCAAAACAACTAAGAGACATTATAGGGAGAATGGTCACACTGAAATGGGGTTTGATTATCATCCATTGGTAAGTTGTTCGTTATATTGTTTTCATAATTAACATACATATGAACCACAAAATGGGGGTTTGATTATCATCATTTTTATATAGGTCGATCTCCCTAGGGTAGTACATGATATGGAACAAAACATCTCAGAGGAACATGGAGGTGTGAATATAGAGGAACATGGAGGTGTGAATATGGAGTAACATGGAGGTGTGAGTATTGAAGGAGAAGTGTTAGGATTAAACCTTAGAAAAAAAACAATTACATGAAAATATAAACAATATCAAAAAATAATAGATCACATAGAAGAGAACCTAAGACACCAAGATTTAACATGGTTCACCCAATCCCTGGGCTACATCCACCAAACAACAAGTCCAATATTATTACGATCCAATGATTACAACTTGATTACAATCCATAATCCCTTACAACTCAATACCACTGCAAGAAGCAATTTTTGCATCACTGATAATGATCTAATCCCTAACCCTAAGCCCTTTTATAAAAGTATTTTTGCTGCTTTAGGATTAAAATTAGTTAAAACATGTCTACCGAAGAATTATGGAGTATGTATAGTACTTCCTTGATCAATCACCACAATCTAACAATCTTCCACTTGGGGGCTGATCAAGCTCCACACTAAACAACAATCTCCCACCTGGAGACTGATCCTATAGCTATGTTGCTACTCCATGAGGCTCCAACTAGATCAAAACACCCTAAACCCTGATGTTTTTTTTTATTTTGTTCAATCTAGAAGACCAACCGAAGCTAAAGCGGAGTTCAACTTCTCCCTTGTCACTAACTTTGTAAACATATTTGTTGGATTGTCATCTGTATGTATCTTGGCCAACTTTAAATTTCCATCATCCAAAACTAACCGAATGAAATGGTACCATAACTTAATGTGTTTTGTATTTGAATGTAGAGCTGAATTCTTCACAAGATGAATGGCACTCTGACTATCTATAAAAAAATAATTATCCCTTTGAGGATGTCCCAATTCTTTCAAGAAGAATTGAAGCAATATCATCTTCTTGGCTGCCTTTGTAGCAACAACATACTTTACCTCTATAGTGGATAAAGCACTAACCTTTTGTAACCTAGAAACCCAACTCATAGCTGCCCCACCAATAGTAACTACATAAACTATAGTACTCAACCTAGTATTAATATCCCCACTCAAATTTGAGTCACCATATCATTGTAAATCAGTAGTAGAGCCCCCAAAGTGTAAACACTTACTAGATGTTACTACATCATGTGCCCAAGTATTTTGTGCCACAATGCTATATCATAATCTACAACAACAATTTGTTCTCCTTGCTCAACTACAATGACTATTCCTAAAGATTCATTTTTCTTTGAAAGAATCAAAGTAGAAGGAATAGTATGACCTATACAAAGATATAAGGTTCCTACTTTCACACTTTTTTCTACTACAAGGGAACCTTTTGAAACCTTCCAATTTTTATCATTAAAAGTAACTAGACAACCTTCATCTCCGAGTTTTCTTGCTGAAATTAAATTCCTACTTAGCCTTGGAACATGTCTTACCACATGTAGTAGCCAATAATTCCTATTCTGCAACTTTATCTTAACTTTTCCTTTTCAAACAATCTAACAAGATTCATTATCCCCCAAATAAACAAGTCTGAAATCCTCTTGGACATAATCAATGAAATATCCTATATGAGGTGTAGCATGAAATGAAGTACCAGAATCTAAAACACATGAATCATCAATACTTTCTAAAGACAAAAGCAGAGCATCCTCTTCAAATTTGGTAACTTACAAAATTTGCCTTCTTCTTCCCTTCTAGTTTATCTCCTTCATTTTTATTTTGAGTCTAGTAATCTTTCTTCTTATGCCTTGGTTTCCCACAATACTAGCAGTCATTTGTTTCTCTCAATTGAGACCTTTTTCCCTTTGACTTTCCTCTTGATTTCCCATGATTTCTAGAATTATTTTCTCTTTCATTTATTTCTCCTCTACTTTGTGTGTTCAAAGAACTTCCTAATGTAGATCCACTTGAGGTTTCCCTATGAGTTTCCTTACTCAAAATAACACTGATCACATCATCATATTTTAGGGTATTAGATCTAGAAACCAAATTACTCATAGCCATTACCAAGCCATTGTAGCTTTCAGGCAAAGAACACAAAATCAAGAGAGCCCTAATTTATTTATCAAAATTAATACCCACAGAAGATAACTGAATAGTAATTGTATTAAAATCATTTAAATGATCCAAAATAGATCCACCTTCTACCATTTTTATATTAAATAAATGCTTCATGAGAAATATCTTATTTGAAGCAGAGGGTGTTTCATACAATTTCGCTAGGGTTTCCATCAACTCTTCCATCATCTTCACTTTAATAATGTTAAATGTCACTGATGGTGCCAAGCATAATCAAATACTTCCAAGTGCCTTTCTATATAAAATCTCCTAGTCCTCATTTGTCATAGTTCCTTGGTTCTTAATTTTTCCTTCCAACGACTTCCATAAATCCTTCTGATAGAGATAGTCGTCCATTTGCATTTTTCCATAACTAAAAGTTCTACCCATTAAACTTGTCAACCCTTACCTTACTCTCATCTACAATTTCTCCCACTCAACCATGAGACTTTCCTATAGAGGATAACTGAAAAAAAAACAACCTCACTTTGATTCCACTTGTTAGGATTAAACCACAGACAAAAATAACAATTACATGCAAATATAAACAATATTAGAAAATAATAGATCACACAAAAGAGAACACAAGGCACCAAGATTTAATATAGTTCACCCAATCCCTAGGCTACATCCACCAAACAAAGAGTCTAATATTATAATAATCTAGTGATTACAAATTGATTACAATTCGTAATCCCTTATAGCTCAATACCACCACAAGAAGCAATTTTCACATCACCCATAGTGAAACAATCCCTAACCCTAAGCCCTTTTATACAAGTATTTTTACTACTTTAGGGTTAAAATTAGTTTCAACATGTTGGCCATAAAATGTCAATATAGTAGCCCTGAACCCCACCGAGGAATTATGGAGTATGTACAATACATCCCTGATTAGTGACCACAATCTAACAAGAAGATCATGATCCCATGGAAGATGATGATCATGTGGTAGAAAACACATTTGAAGATGATAGTACGAATGCATTGATCCATGACACATTTGGTACTGGTGTTGCTATTGCTACTGATGATGATGAGGATTATGATGAGGATGAAATTGAGGTCCTCCATGCTATACTTATACTTGATAAGGAAAACATGACCCTTTACGAAGGATCCCAATCAACTCTTCTCTCTATTGTATTATTGTTGGTGAATTTGAAGGTTATGAATGGTTTAACCAACATAACAATGTCATGTATGCTATAGTTTGTGATATATGTCATTATATTCTACCAAAGGTAAAATATGTACCATTAAGATTATTTATACTAACGAGTAATTTTTTTCTATAGATTGATATGACTATTTATTACCACCATCAAATGTTCTCCCTTACTTGTATCGAGAATTATGTTACACTGTGAAACATATTGGAATGGAGTATCAATCAATAGATGCTTGTCCCGAAGATCATATAATTCATCATAAAGAACACAAAAATGCAACAGATTACCCTGAATTCCATACAATCATATATCGAGATGATTGAGTGACAAAAAAGGTGCCTCACAAGGTTCTTCATTACATCCCCATTATTCCACATATTAAACTATTATTCAAGTACAGTAGCTTGGCACAATTTATGGATTAACATGAATGCAATAGAAGTCGATATGACATTATTTGAATGCCTATAAATGGTTCAACATTTATGGACATAGATGAAAAGTGGCCACACTTTAAATAAGAACCTCAAAATCTTAGGCTTTCTCTAGTAACTGATGATGTCAATCCATATGGATATATGAGATCCATTTACTTGATGTGGCCTATTTTTGTTATCAAAAATAAACCTTTCTCCATGGATATCAATAAAGACGGAGAAAATTATGTTGAAAATGATTGTTCTCGGTATTTAATTATTTTATTCTTACCTACATGTAATTATAAGTCTTGGAGTGAAATGACTACAATAATTATTTGATGTTGTTCATTCAACTAGGTAAGTACCAAGTAAAAGATATGAATGTATAAAAATAGATTGACACAAGTATGTGAATATGTTTCAACCATTATTTTGTCATTGATGTCAAACCTTCTACTTGCTGGTAAGACATTTTTTTAGATGATTTGAGTACTATCATTTGTTTGATTGATGAGGAATTTTTGATCAAATTAGATAACAACAACACTTAGAGGAAAGGTTAAGTTATGGTATGAAAAAAGAATACAAAGATTAGTTAAGACAATGATGTTATAGTGCTTTGATTTTCTACTTAAGGTTGCAAAGGATGGATACACTGACAAAGTCTAGAAGAACAAGTAAGAAGATTTGAGTATGCCAAGCTTAACTGAGTGGACAATAGGTGCTGAGGAAAGTTAGTGCAAGCTAGGAAGAAAATTAGTTGGAGCTAAGAAAAGTCAAATTTTAGTGTATGCCGAGTGATATAGTGTAAGCCAAGTAAGTTTTAGTTGGTGTCGAGCATCAGTAAACTTTAGTTCATGCTGAGTGACTTTATAGTGGATGTTGAGCAACATAGTATGTGCCAAGCATTAGAAGCAAGTTAATCTCGAGTGACAATATTATGAGAAAGATCATGAATTTGATGAATCTGAGCTGACAAGTGATTTCTTGGATTGTGTGAACCATGTGCAAGATAAACTTGATGAGTTGGTGGCATAGAATTTATGGTAAACTATTTTGAGGCGAATCGAAAGAGGATTGAAGGAGAAGTTTCTAGAAGGGAATAAAATAAAAAGATGGGTAGATTCATTGAATCCTACCTAATCCTACCTAACCCTAAAATGGATGATAGGAGTTGAATGAAAAAAGATCTTAATTTTCTATATATAGAGATGGTTGGTTAGAAGAAAATTTTGTGTTAATCTAAGATTAGTTTTGACAAGTGAGTGTCTATACACTTAAGTAATTTACTTAGTTTATGCCAAATAAGTAACATATGACGAGCACAACATGCTAATTTAGTGCTGAGTCACTCATGTGCCAAGTCATTCAGGAGCTGCGTGATTTAGGAGATGAGCAAGACAACATATGCCAAGTGATTTAGGAGCCGAACAAGTAGTGCATGCTAATTCATTAAGATGTTGAGTAACAACATTGATGTCATAGTATCTGTCAAGCACTAAGGGCTTTAGATGTCAAGTAACATAGTTTTTTCATAGTTTTTTATATTGACACAAACTACTATGTAACCATTTTTGAGCTGACTTAGAGATTGAATAATGATATTTTGGTGATAAGGATGAATCTTTAGTTAGAATCCCTATTTATAACATGCATCCAATTAGGTAAACAAAAGGTTTAAGGGGCAATATGGATGAATCACAACTATTGATTCATACCTAACCCTAAGTCACCTAGGTCTTCTTAAGGAGGATAAACCCTAAACTTCTAGAGAGAGTGAAAGGGAATAAATGAATGAACGAGGAGAGTTTTGCATGCACAAACTAGGACATTCATGGTGATCAAGGCATTATGATCTAGATTGCAAAATTAGTTAGTGGAGAATAGAGGAAGGAAGTAGTGAATAGTAGAGAGACATTTGATCAAGAAGGATCAAGTACACAACAAAATAGAGGTGATCTATCACCAAGCATAAGAGTGATAACAACAGGATAATTGTTGAGACATTTTAATAGGTGAATTAGTTAAATATCTTAACAAAGTAGTCCTAATAGACAATATTGAAATCCTCTAACAAGGTGCTTACTTAATTGTGAGTTGAAGTCCTTTTACTAAACACACTTCTAATAGGGTGCTTAAATCCTCTAAAAAGATGAGACCTAATAGTCTTTGTAAGCCTTTAACAAGGAAAACCTTTCATAGAGTAGATCATGGTTCAGAATCAAACATTGCAACCTTCATTGGATACACTTTATTACTGCAATAGTGAAGATTTATGGGTGTTATCCCCACCCCAGTTTTACCTTCTCATTGGAGGTTTTCTAGTTAATCATATCTAGTGTCATATATTTGTGAATGCTTAGTTATTTAAATTCTTTAGATGTATATGCTTTACATAGTATTTTAGTTTACTTAATGAATATGAGAAATGGATGTATAGTGAATATTTTATGGGTCAAAGTTTAAAGCACTAATTCAGCCACCGCCCTCCTCCCCCTCTCAAAAGTTTACCTTTCCTATGTTAAATTTCAACAATTGGTATCAAAGCATAATTCTCTGAAAGTGAAGCTTTGCAGCTTTGAGGAAAGATCTTAGAAATGGAAGTTTAAAAGTTGGGAAAAATCATTGAGAGTCAAGGAATTGAAATAAAACTCATTCTACATATGTTGGATGAAGCAAGAGATGATCTAAAAAAATCATTGAAGAGAAGGAAAAAAATTGCTATTGAGGAGAATGACATAGAATATTGAGAGATGGACACTATTAAGCTATTTGCAAATGGAGACTTTAATGAATATGATATAGTAGTTGCAGATCTAATGGAAAAGAATAGAACCCTAGTTAAAGAGATCAAAAATCTTAAAATAGAGAAAGAATCACAAGCCATATTGCTATGTGAGGTGACTGAGAAAAAAAAGAAAGCTATGGAAGATAAAGTCATGATTGAAGATGACAAAAGAGTTTTGACTAGTAGACTAGAAGAGAAATCATCAGAGGTAACTAGGATTGCTAACATGCAATTAGAAACTTTGGGTCAAATAATAAATGCAAACCATGAACTAAATGTCAAGTATATTGAGATAACAACACTAAAGTTTTAGAATGAATAGTTAAGCAATGACCTTAAAAGGCGAAAGGAGTTTGTTGAAATTTTCAATAAACCAAATGAAGCTATCAAGTACTTTGAACAATTGATGAGGTCTCCTAGATCTAACAATGATACATCTAGACTAGGATACACAAGTACTAAAGAAGGAGAATCATCCAAAAGTGCTGAAGAAAAAAGTAATAAAGGTAACAACTCAAAACCTACTTGTCATAATTGTGGTAAGAAAGGACATATTATTAATGTGTGTAGGAGCAAGTCTGTAAATTAGAATGTTAAGCAGAAGAACATGGGTCACTACTCTAAGCGCAATAAACAAGGTCATCAGGCACATGAATGCAAAACCAAGACCATGCACACTCAAATATTTGAAGGATATTGCTATAACTATTAGAAATATAGACACAAAGCTTTTGAGTGCAGATCTAAACCCATGTGGTCATCAAATAAGTAGACAAAGGTAAAATACAATGGAAACTCTTATAACTAGGATTATAACACAAGGTATAATTGTCACTACTATCAAGAGTATGGACATGTTCCTAAAAAGTATATTAGGACACACTTCAAGAGTGACTACAAAAGGTGGTTGAGTCAAACCACATATTTTAGCTATTTGAAGACTAGTCACATTAGTTGATATTATCCAACAAGGTCAAAGGCACCAAGTTGTGAGTTCAACAAAGGCAAAGCCAAGGTAGACATTGAAAATGTAAGAGATGAGATGAACAACACATGGAAGAGAAAGAAGGATTGCAATGCATCAAGTATAGAAGGGATCACTTCACCCAATGGGTTAGGTGATCACGATTCATCAAACTAAGGAATCAAGAGTTATGTGGGATTGATATTCATAAGAAATACTATATATTAGTTCCAAGGATTTAGTTTTGAAAAGATTACATATGCATGAATAGAGATGCAAAATGTTATTAGAAATCAAAGAAAAATCTTTAAGTTTTCTCAAATTTTCATGTTATTACCAAGCATAAAATGTTTCTTATGGATACCAAGTAAAATATTAGTGGATGCCAGGCTAACAAAGTTGGTTAGTTGAGGCAGAGCTCATAATGGTTTTTGAGAAAATGGAAAGACATGCAGATGCTGAGTGACCCTAAAATCAGTTAATGCTAAGCGTATAGTTATGCAAGAACTTCACATTAATTGCAATGTTTTAAGGGCTATTTAATCAATTTCTACTCATTTGGCATCATTTTAATTTGAGAAAGGAAGCAAAGAGATAAGGGCAATTTGGAGATTACCATATGAAGAGTTTGCAGAAGATTTGAACAGGCATTTGACACCATTTCATCAGGATTTGTAAGGTATTCATCGTGTGTTGAGTTACACTTATTTATATTTTGTGAACCTTAGATTATGTGATGGCATCTAGTTATTCCAAATGAAAGAAATAGAGGGAAAGGAGGTTTTAAATGTTCAATTAATCAGAATTGAACTTAAGCAACCTATATTTAAGGCTATTCTAGATATAACATATAAACAAGATCCCTCTGATGCATCATCTATGATATGACTACAAGTTTTAATGATACAAGATGTAAATTTTTTTTATACTTGTAAGATTGGTAGTATTGGTGACATGGAAATAAGAGAAGAGTATGAAAGACTTTGTGAGAATGGAGCTCTGAAGGAATAATACAACATTGTTGATAAGAAAGGGTTAACTCATGCCCAGGATTTCCCAAATTTTTTGAAAACTAAGTGGATAAGGATTTTTTAAAGTAGAATTCATGACAAATCAGTATGGATAGAGAATGGGTAGGTTAAAATTACAAAGAAAATCATTCATAGGGTAACACGATATCCAACCCTAGATCAACCAAAGACTATGAGAAGTGAGTGGAAGGAAGTCATTGAAAATAACACAGGGGCTATGTGGAACAAAAGGGGAATGCCAATTGATACACTCATGGATCCCCTAATAGCCTTTGCAGTGAGAGTAATAGCACATAAGTTTTACTAGTCAAGTAGATTAAATAGTATACCTTGTATTGCAGTGGACACGGGCTATTAAATTGTGAAGAAAGATCATACTTATGATCTTTCCAAGTTGCAATTACAACAATTGGTTAAAAATATGGGAGCAATAAGGAAAAAAAAGAGTGTTGAGTGCAAATTTGCATCTATTTTGGTATGTATTTACTTTCATGTGCAAAACACATTTCCTACTTTTGGCAAGGTTGTATGGAAGAAAAATAGATCAATTGCAATATAGATAGGAGAGTTCATGAAATAGTTAGAAAATAACTTTGAGTTAGTAATGACTAGTTATTTTGAGGATTTCAAGCAATCTATGAAGAAGAGATTAAGGATACTAGTATCACTAGTGGAGAAACATTATGATGATGTTTGCTTCTTAGTTGACACTGATTATACATATATACAAGCAACAAATCCTAGAGCGAGATGGCTAAGGCCATTAGGATATGAGATAAATATTGATGAAGCCTCTACAACAATCACATTATTGCTTGTAGAAGAAGTGGACAAAGAAGCCAAATCATTTGGTAACTATGAAATGGCCAAATCTAATATTACTATGGAATTGAAGACTACCTATGTAATCAGAAAGAAGAACAAATTAGTGAAGAAAGTGAAAGAGAAATTTGGTGAAGGAGTTGAGGAAGAGGAGGAAGAAAAAGAAGAAACAAAGGCTCAAACACCACTGGGATTGACACAAGGTCAAGGAGAGGATCATAAAGAGGAGGATATAGAAATTGTAGAAGGCACCAATGGCAAAGAAGCTAAGGAAGCACCTACTCCTAGTGACAAGAAGGAAATGAAGGAAAAGACATCTACAGTGACAAAACCAAAGAATTTTGCAAGACCAAGTCAGACCAAACCTACAACACCTACCACAAGGGCTAGTACAAGAGCCACTACATAGAAGGCTAAAGAGGTAGCCAAACCAAAAGAGAATGAAGGTGGACCACATAAAATATTAAGAAGGAAGTATGTTGCTCAAGCTGAATCTGATGAGGAGAAGACCAAATTTGATGACAATAGCCAATTCCAAGTGGTGAGTCATAGTCCCTCCTTAGACTTAGATAACTTATGTGAGAACATTAGAAATAATGCTGACATGTTAAGTCTCTCTCACATTGAGTTTGATAACCTTGGAAAGATAGAGAACAATACAGTAGAGGAGGCAATATATGCCATGATGGCTATTTTAAAGAAAACTCCTCTAGAAATTTCCAACTCCATACCTAAAAGTTTATATGATAGAGTTGAGCAAAAATGGCATTGTTGTTTAGACACAAATAAGCAAATCATGGAAACAACCCTCACTCAAGTTATGCCATAACTTAGCAAGGCACAAATGTTTAAAGCCATAAAGAAATATGCTATAAGATTTGTACCTAAATATAGGGAATTCAACATATTACAAAACAACATAGAGGATGTTGTGCTAAAGTCCAAAGTAATGTGGAAGGTTACATATGGACTAGCCACAACCAAAGAAGGTAAACAAGAGCCTATTAAGGTGCAAGACGATGAGAAAGATGATAATGCAAAAGAAACAATTGGGGGAGGCACTAATATGGATGTTGATAACTAGGCAATAGTTGAGGAAGAGTAGCAACTAGATCATAATGTACAAGATACACAAATGCTGAGTATCAGTCCTCCATAGGTAATAAGTGCAAGTACTAAAACTATAATAGTAAAGGATGTTTATGATCCTACTCATTAGAACATCAACCCCCTAATCTAGGAAGATTTGAAAATAATACTTGACCAATCCACACTATAGGCCAAATTATGTGACAACCTTGTATTGATGAATTTAGAAGGAAGTGTCTATGATTGCAGGGGAAGAAGTGAAAAAAAAAGAAACATCTCCAGTCACTCCTCAAGTCACAAGTGTACAACCTTCAACACATTTAGTTGTATGTCAAAGGAAGGAGACAAAATGATGCACTGTTAGTACACCCATGGATAGCATTCCAGTCTCATAAAATGCACAAGAACTTGAAAAAGACAAGGTTGAGATAGTTGGAGTAGAGAAGAAGGAGACACTATTCAATGATGAGACACCAAGTCAAATAGGTTAGGTAGATGTACTTGCACCTACAACAAAAGATCAAGGTGAAGCTAAAGTGAACAAGGTAGAAAAGAAAAAGGCTAAAGAGACACATTTGATAACTAAGCCAAGGGATCTAGAAGCAATTCAAGCATTGGTAACATTACCATAATCATGAGCTCCTTCTATTCAAACTCTTCAGAGGCTAAGCATAGATGCAACACCTTTGCAATTCTCAGTATCGAGTCCTAGTTCATTAAAGGCAGAAGAGGTAATAACTTGTGGAGATGTTAGCCCAGATGAATAAATTGTATTTCTCAAGTTTGATTATGCAACAATAACAATTGAGAAGATAGGTATACTTAGAGAAGCCCTAACAAGAAAGAAACATCAAGAACCACTTAGAAGGGAGCATAGGTAGAAGCAAGATTTAATTGAGATCAAAGAAATTTTCGTAGATGCATCCAGTCTACCTACTCTAGATGAATCAAAGACAATCATTGATTGATTAACCAACATAGTAGAGAAGGTAGTAATATAGACCTAGATACTAATGTCACATTGTTAGAATGGTCTGAGAAGAAAATTCAAACTAGAGTAAATGAGAAGATGTCTAGTGAAATTGTACTCACACAAGTTACATTGGAAACCAAGATGGATAGTGTGAAGAAGGTACTAGAGAACATTTTCTCTCTATACACAAAATTTTGTAATCCTACATTCTTCACATAGGAGATAAGGATTCACATCCTGAGCTTGGAAAGTCAAATGCAATCATCCGAAGCTAAATTTCCCCTGAATCTAGCTCAAAGTGAGAAACATTTTAGGACCCTCTTGCAAACCTAAAGTCAGTTAGTAACTTTACAAGCTAATAAAGCCAATATCATGGCTAAATTGATTAGCATCCAATATACATTTACCCCTCATATGGAGATTCTACACAAGGAGTTAGGCTATGTAGAAACACTTATGAAGAAAGACCACAATCTCTCTACATTAGATGGCTTAGTACAACTTGCTGCCAAGCTGGCTATCCAAACTAAGTCTTTGGAGGTAGCATGTGATAATTGGGATGCATCTCCTAAGATTATTCTTGAGGTCCATAAATCCTTGTTGGACAAATACACTATTAGTGTATAACCATTGACATTAGTTTCAAAAAGGGGAAGTTAGAGCTAAGGGAGAGCAAGTAAGAGAAAGCAAAGGATGGAGAAGTAAGAGAAAAGAATGGGGGAGTAAGAGAAAGAGACAAGTAGAAAATAGAGAAAGAGTATTAGTTGAGGAAAAATTACTCATGAGAAAAAGATTTCGATACAGAATAAAGTACAATACAGATCAAACAACTTAGGGGAAGTTATAAGATTTTGAGGTATAAGTCATGTTGCAAAATTTTGATATTTTAAAATTTTGTATAGAAGTCAAATAAGAGCTTATGTATGCTCATAAGTATAAGAGTATTAATGTATGGCCAAGTGTTATTGACACTCATGTCAAAGGGGGAGATTGCTAATTTTAGATTGGTTTTGACAAGTGAGTGTCTATACACTTAAGTCATTTACTTAGTTCATTTTCAAACAAGTAACATATGTTGAGCACAACATTTTAATTTAGAGGATACCAAGTAAACATTGAGTGCTGAGTCATTCAAGAGCTAAGAAAGATAGTATATTTTGAGTGTTTTAGGAGTTTGAGCAAGCAATGCATGCTGAGTAACACAATTTTTTCATAGTTGTTTGTATTGGTACAAACTACTATGTAAACCATTTTTGAGCCAACTTAGAGATTTAATTACAATATTTTGGTGATAAAGATGATCTTGAATTGGAATTCCTATGTATAACATGCACGCAATGAGGTAAAGGGAAGGTTTAAGTGGCAATATGGATGAATCACAACTGTTGATTCATACCTAACCCTAAGTCACCTAGGTCTTCTTAAGGAGGACAAACTATAAACTTATAGAGAGAGTGAAAGGGCATAAATGAATGATCAAGGAGAGTTTTTCACACACAAACAAGGAAATTCATGGTAATCAAGGCATTATGATTTGAATTGCAAAATTAGTTAGAAGAGAATAGAGGAAAGAAGAAGTAAATAATAGAGAGACATCTGATCAAGAAGGATCAAGTACACAAAAAAATAGAGGTGATTTTTCATCAAGCATTAGAGTGCTAACTATAGGATCATTGTTGAGACATTCTAATAGGTGAATTAGTTAAATCTTTTAACAGAGAAATCCTCTAACAAGATACTTACATAATTGTGAGTTGAAGTCCTTTTACCATGCACATTTCTAATAGGGTGTTGAAATCCTCTAACAAGGTAAGGCCTAATAGTCTTTGTAAGCCTTTAACAGGGCAAACCTTTCATAGGGTAGATCATGGTTCATGATCAAACATTGTAACCTTCATTGGATACAATTTATTACTATAGTAGTAAAGATTTGTGTGTGTCATCCCCACCCTAGTTTTACCTTCTCATTGGAGGGTGTTTGGGTTATCATATCTGGTGTCATATATGTGTGAATGCTTACTTTTTTATATGCTTTAGATGTATATTCTTTACATGGTATTTTAATTTACTTATTGAATATGAGAAATGGATGTGCGGTGAATATTTTATGTGTCAAAGTTTAAAGCATTGATTCACAACCCCTCAAAAGTTTACCTTTCCTATTGTAAATTCCAATAGGTTGTTATATGAGAGAACCTAAGGAAGATAAGGAGTCTATGGTATTGCTTCATCATAGACTGAACAAAAGAGACTGCTATTGGAAACCAAAGCAAGAAGACTTAAGGGTATGGATGGTTGAAGGGTGAACAAGCTATCAGAGTTGAAGTGTGTGAAAGCCAAACATAATGGATGACTAAAAAAGAGATTTTCAACCTGCAATATGAGTTGTAAATTATTGTTAGATCAATCCTTACTAGTACTTTCTAATTATTGTATTAGCGTTAGGTAAATCCTTTGGATTAAGGTTAACCTAACAATCATTTGTAAATCCTTTAACTGGGTGACATTCCAAGTGAATGATCTAAAGTCCTCTAACAAGGATCACTCCTAATAGGGTGATTGATATCCTCTAACCAAGTCACATTTAACAATGTGTATTGTAACCTTTAACAAGGTTGGCCTTTAGCAGGGCATTACTTCAAAAGAGTGAGAATGAGTAGCATGTTACTGGTGGTTTTTCACAAATTTGGTTTCCACATAAAATCATTGCGTCAAAAGTGTTATTAAATTTGTTATGTTTCATGCTTACATTTTTGCAAAGTTCATTTGATTATAACCTACAATTTTAAGCGATTGTATGATTTAATGGATGCATGCAGGATGAATATGTTTTATAGATATGGGTTCACTAAGCTTTGAAATTTTTTATTTTACATCTGGACTTTGGATAACTGATTCACCCCCTCTCAATTTTTCTAAAGAACTCCAATAATTGGTATTAGAGCCATTTTCTTAAGAGAAATAGTCTAAAGGTACTAGGAACAAAAAGATAAAGATGTCAAAAAGAGAGGTACCCAAGCTTAATAGAGATAACTTTTCTACATGGAAAAGTCTAATGAAGCTATACTTAAGAGGTCTTGGAGATCATGCACAATTTACTATTTCTACTAATCATGTTGATCCTGTTGGAGCCCTAACTACTAGAGATCTGAAAAAACAAGAAAGAACACAACCAAGAAATTTTGGAGATTTCCTCTCCCCTAAGTTATGATGAGTTCAATGACATAAAGGATTGTGATAGTGAAAAGAAAATGTGGGATGCTCTTCACACCATTTATATATGAGATACAAATGTTCTAAGAGCCAAATCTAAAAGTCTTAGAGGTAAGTTTGATGATATGAGAATGTAAGAAGGTGAGAATGTTGCTCAATATTGCTCTACTATAAAAGATGTTGTTAATTTTATAAGATGATCTACTAGTAAGATAGATGATGAGGCTATACTAAGAAAAGTTTTGATAACACTGCTACCCATCTATGATATTAGAGTTTCTACAATACAAGAACTGAGATGTATACCAAGTTCTAATCTGACTCTTGAAGGTTTGATAGGTAGGCTCACTACTTTTGAGCTATCTAATTTTGATAATTTCAAATATGATAATTTTGAATATGCTTTAAAAGCTAAGATATCATTAAATGAACCTAATGAGAAGAAGTAAAAAAAGGTAAAATATGTTTCTAGTGATAGTGATACAGATGAGGAGAACATAGAACAACTTGAAGCACTACTAGCAAGGAGATTTCATAGAGGTAAAGGAAATTTCAAAGGTAAGTTACCTATCATGTGTTTTAATTTCAATGAGGTTGGTCATATTGCTACTAGATGTCTAGAGAAGAAGAATTATAGAGGTGGAGACAAGCATAAAAGTAGAAGAGATGAATATAAAAAAGAGTACAAAGACAAAGGCAAGAAGTCTTGCTACATTGTAGAAGAGGAAACTAAATATGGATCTCACAATCATGATGATGAAGTAGTGTATGTTACAATGAATGATGAATCTAATGAGGATGAGGCAAATGCACTAGTGTCTTGTGTGAACAACAATGACATATGGATCATTGAAAGTGGGTGTTCACATAACATGGCTAGAGATAAAAGTAAGTTCATTACCATGAATTATTATGATGGTGATAGTGTAAGTTTTGGTAATGATGCACCCTATTTGATTAAAAGGAAAAGGTTCTATCAAACTCATAGAAAGGATTTTATGCGACAATGCTTATTATGTTGAAGGACTTAACTATAATTTGTTAAGTGTGTCACAAATAGATAGTTTGGGTTGTAAGGTTGAGTTTGAGAACAAATTTGCTAAGATATATGATAATGATGGAAAACTAAAGGGAAAAGGTGATCAAACTAGAGATAATCTATTATATCTTGATATGGATGATGCTGCTTGTCTAGTTGTAGAATTTGATGATGTGTGATTATGGCACAAGAGGTTATGTCTTGTTAATTTTGATAACTTGGTTTGTATTAGTAACATGAGAAGAGTAAGAGGTTTTCCTAAGTTGAAGAAGCCTAACAATATAATTTGCAAACAATGTCAGTTAGGCAAGATGACAAAGTCTACTTTTAAGAGTAAGGCTCATACCTCTAAAGGAATTTTGGAGATTGTTCATATTGACTTATGTGGACCAATTGGTGTGAAAAGCTATAAAGGTGATAAGTACATTATGCTATTTGTTGATGATTATTCGAGGATGATGATAGTTATGTTTATGAATAAAAAATTTGATGCTTTCCAAATGTTTAAGTGGTACTTAGCAAGAGTTAAGAAGGAAATAGGTAAAAGTCTAAAATGTTTGAGATTTGATAGAGGAGGAGAATTTACATCAAAAGAGTTTGAGATGTTTTGTAATGAAGAATCAAAACACATACATCTGCCCCTAGAACCCCTCCATAAAATGGAATTACTGAAAGGAGAAACAAATCTATAATGGATTGTGCTAGGAAACTCATGATGGAGAAGAATGCTACTTTAAAATACTGGAGTGAGGCTGCAAGTACAAATGCCTATAGCTTGAACTATGTGCAACTCAAGAAAGGTACACATTCAACACCTTTTAAACTATGATATGGATACTCAACCAATGTAAAAATATTTTAAGGTATTTGGAAGCAAGTGTTATATTCTCAAAGATTTTAGGAATGGTAAACTAGATGCAAAATGTGAACAAGGTATATTCGATGGCTATTCCACAAGATTTAAAGCTTATAAGTGGTTAAATACTAACACTGACAAAGTTGTGGAAAGTGAAAATGTGAAATTTGATGAATATACAAAAGTACATGAGGCTGAACCTATGAAGGAACCAAAGGAATATAAATAATTGTATTCTTTTATGAAGGTATGCTTTTTGACGAAGATGTTGTAAATCAAGTTGAAAATTAAAAAGTTTCAGTGACTGCCGAGTCACATAATATGAATGTCGAGTTACATATAGGAACTAAGCTATAATCAGGTGCCAAGTTACATAATGAAGTTGAGACACATTTAGATTATGAGATTAGTGTACATGAAAGATATTTTGAACTACCTGATAGAGAAGTACATAGTGATTCAAAAGTTGAGAGACCAAATGAGCAGAACAAAGATTGTCAAAGTATGTCAGAAGACATCACCCTGCTGGACAAATAATTGGAGATAAAGATATAAGGCCACTAACAAGGAACAAGTTGAGAAATGGAACATGTTTTCTTAGCATGAATGAACCTATAACACTAAAAGATGCCTTGGAAGATGTGGACTGGAGTAAAGCGATGAAAGAAGAGACTTAATAGATTGAGAAAAATAAGACATGGACTCTATTTCCTAGACCAAAAGATAAAAATGTGATTGACACCAAGTGGGTGTATAGAAACAAGTTAGTTGAAAATGGTGAAGTCATAAGGAATAAGGAAAGGTTAGTCTACAAGGGGTATGCACAAGAAGAAGGGATAGACTATGGAGAAATATTTGCTCCTGTTGCAAGATTGGAAGGAGTAAGAACTTTGCTTGCTTATTCTACATACAAAGGTTTCAAAGTTTACCAAAGGATGTTAAATTTGTATTTTCGAATGACATATTGGAAGAAGAGGTTTATATAGAAAAACCAAAAGGATTTGTTGATGCTAACAACAAAAACATGGTATGCAGACTACACAAAGATTTTCAATGGGGCTTTAAATAGAGTTGGGGAACGAGAAAAGACAAGGTGAGTAGAAAAAGAAAGCACCAAGAGCATGGTATGAAATGCTTCACAATTATTTTGTGAAGATTAGATTTGAGAGGACTAATAATATCAAAAATTTGTATTTAAATACATAGAAAGGCAAAGGAATTTTACTATGTGAAATTTTTGTTGATGATATCATATTTGGAGGTCAAGATACTTTATGTAAAGCTTTTGTAAATGAAATGAAGAAAGAATTTGAGATGTTTATGTTTGGAGAGATCAAGTTCATTATGGGTTTGCAAGTACATTAGATGAAATATGGCATATACATCACTTACTCAAAATATGTAAAGGAAAAAACTTTTAGATTGGAGGATTCCAAGCCAGTAAGAACACCTACGGTGACATGATACAAATTATTAAAGAATGATGATTTAGCTAAGGTGAATCAAACATTGTATAGGTCTATGATTGGAAAATTTCAATATGTAGTACATAGCAAACCTAATATTACATTATTTGTTGGAATAGTTCCAAGATTCTTTGCTAATCCCAAGGAGAATCATTTGATAGTTGTTAAGAGAATAATGAGGCATCTGAAAGGAATAGAAGACTATGGTCTATATTACAAGAAAAATGAAAATATTTGACTTGAGAGCCTACACTGATGCTGATTGGGATGGAAATATTGATGACAAAAAGAGAACTAATGGAGGAACATTTTTCTTAGGAAAAAGGCTAGTTACATGGACAAAACTGCATATCTCAATCTACTACTAAAGCTGAATATGTTGTTGTTGCAGTAAATTGTACAAACCTTGTATGGATGAAACAACTACTCAAAGGTATGAAGGAGGAAATCATTGAACCTATGATACTTTATTGTGATAACAAAAGTGCTAAAAATATATCAAAGAATCCTATGATGCATACAAAGACTAAGCACATTGCAATCAAGTATCATTACTTGAGAGAGTTAGTTCAAGATAAAGAGGTGAAAATAGAATATGTGAATAAAAAATAGCAAATAGCTGATATCTTCACAAAGTAATTACCTAAGGATGCTCATGAGTATCTAAGAGGTAAACTAGGGGTGATACCCCTAGGCTATTCAAGAAGTATGAGAAGTTCTATGCATCAAATGAGATGATTGACATATGTTACACATTGATGCAGTGGGCAGTGGATCTTAATTTAGGAGCTGCATAAAGTAATCAAAGAGTTGGAGCCACAAATTAGTCACAAGCTAGGTGACAGAGGAAGAAACTAAAAATGTTAATATCTTCATATTAAGATGACAAGCCTTTGACATTTTTGTCAAAGAGGGAGATATTTGTAACCATATTATATAGATATAATAGAAGATATAAAGAGAAATCTAAGGGAGATAGAAGGAACATGGAATAACTACTTAGCTGGAGATAATGTACCTACTAATTACTATAGATTAAGAAATCATTACATCTACCTAGTAAGGGGGAGATAGTGCTGAGGGAGATATAAGAAGTGATCAAGAGGGAGTCATAAGGATGAGTTGATTGTCTATTGATCACAATATAATTTTGTAACCTATACAGAAGATAAAAGCTATTGATAAAGGGAGAGATTTCAATACAAGGATTATTTTCTTTTTGGTATTATTGTTGGTTGTACTAGTTTTCCATCAATTCAAAAGAGGGAGATTGTTTAAAATAGATTGATACAAGCATGAGAATGTGTTTCAATTATTGTTTTGTCACTGTTGTCAAACCTGCTACTTGCAAGTAAGATAACTATTTAGATGATTTGAGTAGTATCATTTGCTTGATTGATGAGGAGGTTTTGATCAAATTAGATAAAAATAGCACCTAGAGGAAAGGTTGAGTTATGGTATGAAAAAGGAGTACAAAGATCAATTAAGATAGTGATGTTATAGTGCATTGATTATCTACTTAAGGTTGCAAAGGATGGGTACACTAACAAAGTCTAGAAGAACAAGTAAGAAGAATTGAGTCTATCAAGCTTGACTATGTGGATAGTAGGTGCCATGAAAAGTTAGTGCAAGATGAGTAGAAAATCAGTTAGAGCTGAGCAAAGTCAAATTTTAGTGTATGCCGAATGATAGAGTGTAAGCCGAGTAAAGTTTAGTTAGTGTCGAGCATCCATAAACTTTAGTTCATGTTGAGTGATTTGATAGTGGATGTTGAGAAACATAGTATGTGCCAAGCATCAATAGAAAGTTAATGTTTGGTGATAACATTATGAGAAAGATCATGAATTTGGTGAATCTGAGTTGACAAGTTTGATTTCTTGGATTGTGTGAACCATGTGGAAGATAAGCTTAATGAGTTAGTGGCACAAAATTCATGGTAAACTATTTTGAGGTGAATTCAAAGAGGATTAAAGGAGAAGTTAATAGAAGGGAATAAAATTAAAAGATGGCTAGACTCATTGAATCCTAAATAATCATACCTTACCCTAAAATGGATGATAGATGTTGAAGGATAAAAGATCTTAATTTTTTATTTATAGAGATGGTTGGTTAGAAGCAAAGGTTGTTATGTGTGAGAACCTAAGGAAGACAAGGAGTTCAAGGTATTGCTTCATCAGAGACCAAACATAAGAGATTGCTATTGGCAAGAAAATAAAGAAGGCTTACGAATATGGATGCTTGAAGGGTGAACAAGCTATTAGAGCTAAAATGTGTGAAAGCCAAGCAGAATGGAGGACTAAAACAAAGACCTATAATCTGCAAAGTGAGTTGTAAGCTATTATCAGATCAAGCCTTACTATTACTTTCTAATTGTTGTATTAGTCTAGGGTAAATCCTTTGTATTAAGGTTGACCTAACAACCATTTGCAAATCCTTTAACTAGGTGACATTCCAAGTGAATGATCTAAAGTCCTCTAACAAGGTTCACTCCTAACATGGTGATTGAAATCCTCTAACTAGGTCACATTTAATAGTGTGTATTATAACCCTTAATAGGGTTGGCCTTTCACAGGGCATCATTTCAGAAGAGTGAGAATGAGTAGGATGTTACTAGTGGTTTTTTTCGAAATTGGGTTTGCACATAAAATCATTTTGTCAAATGTGTTATTGAATCTATTATGTTTCATGCTTACATTTCTATAAACTTGATTTGACAGTAACCTACAAGTTTAAGTGATTGTATGATTTAATGGATGCATACATGATGAATATGTTTTATGGATACGGGTTCACTAAGCTGTGAAATTTTTTATTTGTACATCTGGACCTTGGATAACTAATTCAGCCCCCCTCTTAGTTATTCTATAGAAGTCCAACATATATTATGCCTCTTATCAACAAGTTGTTGGTGTTATGGAATGGTTTCACTATGTATGAAATCTCTAGACCAATTAGATGAAAACAATTTCAGTTCCATATAATGCTTGTGTGAACAATTCATGATACTCTAGGGTTGACACATTTATGTGGTATGTTATGTTGAAATCTAGTTGTATGTGATAGTACTGATTCCAAAAATGAACATATTTAATCCAATTGTATTGTTATCTTGTAGGTCTTCAAACAAAGGGAAAATTTGCATGTCCAATGTGTGGTCCAAAGATGAAACATTGTTATTCCAAAATTTTTAGAAAGAAGGTGTTTGATGAGAATAAGCACTTCCTCCATAAAAAAACATAACTATTGAAGTGCAAAAAAAACTTGTCAATGGGAAAGAAAAGAATACATCAAAGTCACGAAGAATGATATCTCACCTATGATAGTTGGAATATAATAGAATTTGAGGTCGTCAAGGCATCAATACTAACCACCTTCCAAAGGGAATAAAATTTTATCCCAGAGAATTTAGTAAGCTACCCTACTATGAGCATCTACAAAATGTGCATTTGTTTGATACTATGCATATTGGAAAGAATATAATAGAGACACTATGGAAAATATTTGATGGAAGGTGTGACAAAGAAAAAACTTGCCAAAATTTGTAGTGACATTCATGATTCCAATCATGCAATGAAAAAAATCATTGAATCAAATAGAAATGTAGACTAGATTAATGCAAGTGCCCTTCCTTGGTTATTAATGGAGCAGAAAAGTAATGCCATAAAAGAAGTCATACAAAAAATTCAATTTCATATAGGATTTCCTATGAATAGAAGCAATCTCACATAAGAGAAAAGTGAATTTTGCCCAAGGCTAAAAATGCATGATTGACATACCTTTATCAAGGTAAGTCACAGTCTTTTGTATTTATAATATATTTGTCAAACTACACTCAATTTTTATTGTATTACATTAGAAAAAATGAAATTATTAGTTGACAATTGTTGCAGTATATGCTACCCCTATTGCTCCAAAACAACTTTGACAATAATATCAAACAAGTGATATATGTCTTGGAAAATACATGAGGTCAATAGTGATATTTTTTCAATATCAAACAAGTAATATATTCTAAAGTCTTGTATTTATATTTTTTTGTGTCTTCAATCCCTTGTAGGTGGTTTTCATCTTAAGAAATCCATAAAGAAGATATAAATAATTGGAAGAAAATATTTCCTCTACTAATGTGTGAAACACAAAAGTGTTTACCTTCAACTTTTTTCAATGCACAAGAACACTACCTCATACACCAAGTTGAGGAGATTGAATTGTGTGGACCTATATAATTGAGGTCAATGTGGATGGTTAAGAGAGACTTGAAATTTTTAAAGGGTTTGGTTTGATAAAGAGAACGTCTTGAGGGTTCTATGATTGAGGGATATATGACATACTAGATGATGGTGTATGTTACTCAATATTTTCCTAATCTTTCAACAAAGACACATATAGATTGCATTTGGGATCTCAACTCCATTAAAAAATTTGAAGCGGAGTACTTGGTGGGGAATGATAGATTTAGGAAAGTGAAAGGTAATAAATTATGAGATGTTATTTTGGTTAATTAATTCTTAATCTTCAAAATAAATATGTTGTAAGTCATCTATTTACTTTTATATAGCTGCTAAAGAGTGGAATGCAATACATTTTTTTATTGCATATAATCAAGATTGGATGACAGTATGGATTGAACGATGTCAACATTTTGGTCATAGATTAAAATGGGAATCCATGTCTTCATTGGTTAAATAAGATCATTGTAAAGGAGATCCCAATGTTACACAAAAGAAAATAGATTTACCATTTGGTTTAAGAGATCTCCAAGTACTTATAAGTTTGTTAATCAACCGTATATTTTTCAACTCATGATGAAATAATTTATACATGTTTGACATTATTGTAGGTGAAACACCACAAGACTATGTTTTTCAATGGTTATAAATTTTTCATCAAAGATTTAGATGACACAAAGGGACCTTCTGATTCTGGGATGAGTGTGGTCTTCCCAGTGACCAATATTTCATCTAGAAATGACTTACATCCTCAAGAATCTCAAAATCGATACTATGGCATTTTGTTTGATATACTTGATTGTGACTTTAATTCCTTCAAATTAGTTCTCTTCTTTTTCAAACGGTGTAGACTATGACTCAATCAAAATGATCCTAATAGAACTATTATTGAGTATAAGAATGGATTTCCAATTATTAATACAAGATTGTCTAAGCCAGTTGGGGATAAGCTCTATGTTCTTCCAACCCATGTGAGAAGGTATTTTACTTAGAGGTTCCACATAAACCAGGTTGGTCATTTATTATTAGACATGATCCAATGGGAAGGCCAATAAAGTATAATGTGATGGAAGAAGAAGATACTGACAAAGAGGAAGAAGTGGATCAAGATCATGAGTTAGTTGATGATGCTCTTGATGTAAATGATGTTGCTACTGATGATGATGATGATGCTTCTATTGATGATGATGATGATGCCAATGATGACAATGACTAGGATAGTGGTGGTGACAATGTCGACAATGATGATGACAAGGATCTTGATGATGAGATGGATGAAGAATAATATCAATGATGGGGGAGTTTGAATAGCTAACATTGGAGTGGGGTTTGATTATCAATGAGAAGAATGAAATGTACAGTTATGTGATCAATGCCTATGTTATTCAATATTTAGTTCTTGATATATCAATGATTATTTTGATTAACTTGTCATGTACCTTTTACTATTTATAATTCATATGTGATGCTTATATTCGATGTAATTTTGAGTATATGTATCATGAAATTTTTAACTAACATAGGACAATTGATTTACTATTGCAAAAACTGAAAGCCATTTCATGAGCATCCTACATAGTCTCATGGATCATCAGGTATTACTTGGAGTGTAGGTACCAGCAAATAGGTATTTTTTAGAATTTTATTTGTTGAGTGAGGAGAATGTAGGAATGGAAGAAGAAAGTGAGACATTTAGTATGTCTAAGTCAAGGAGATTGACTCGAGGTCAAAATATCAGAAAGAAATTCAATAAGTGCATGAAATTTTTCCTTTCTCAAAGGGGGTCATGGTTTTATGATGATGAGAGTGAAGGTGACTTTAATGTGCCCTTTAGGTACAAATATCTATACAAATAATGGATCCCCAATGAACTTCCTCCAATAAACATTGATATTTGTGTTGGAGAGAAGATATATCACATAGTACTATCCTCATTAGATGAATTGGGCCTATTTTCCATTGATGGCATAAAGGTCTCTTATAACAAGGTTGTTGAATTGATGGAGTATGTCATACCTTGCTATGATTATAGTAGTTGGATGCAAATTTTTAGATTAAAAAAAAGTATGTGTAGGTATGCACTCGTGGAAAATTATATACAACAAACAGTTAGTGAAAAAAGTAAAATAGTAGCTATATCCATTGACAAAAGGCCAAAAATATCAGAGAATATTGCGGGTTTTATAAATAGTACATGACCTGCATCAACTAAGAAGTGACCCAATTGCATATTTGTATGTGCAATAAAATCAATATGTGGAGGTGAAGAGCTTCTTATTGATTACAATTTGAATTGCAAAGATACAAACAAAGCCACTATCATAGGTGAGATGGTATGTACTATGCACATTTAATTTAAAATCAACTCCAATCAATGAATCTAGCACACCATTAAATTTGTATATTTTTTTGCTAACTTAGAATAATAACATGTGTTTTAACATGTCTCAATGATTTTTTTTTTGAAATGTAGGGCTATAGTATGGATCAACAGCCACACGATACACATGACGGCGATGGTTCTTCTTCTTGATAGGTAAAACTCATTGTCACTGTAAAAATTAGATACAAGAAATATGTCAATGCATAATTATTATTATTTTTTATTCTTCACTAATATTTTGGATTGATTTTAAATATAGAGCCAATAATATTGCTCTTGCAAATGAGTGCTGATCAGGAAAAGGGAAAGAAAAGGTAGTCCATGATGATGAGGAGCTACATAATGACCCGGCTGAATTTATTATTGATTTTGATTTAGTTGATGATCTTGTGTTGTCATTGAAAAATTTGATTAATGATATAGCAAAAAAGTTATCACAATTGGCAATAACTCAAGCTCATACTCCTACATTACAAAATGAGATTGATAGGTTGGTGAACCTACTTTGCACATATATAGTAAGTATTAATGTAGTTTTTAATTATAAAAAAAGTTCAATAATGGTTTTTATAGTATACTCTTTTATTTATGTCATTAAATTATATGCATATGTGTTATTTTTTTAGAGGATCCTGAGGACGTTGAGGGGCGATCCCCTAGAGGATGATACTTTAGGTGGTTTAAGTACATCACATGTTGTTCTATACTCTTGTTTTATTGTGCTCTAAAAATCTCATTTTCAGCTCCTACCATTGATCCTCTATTCACAACACCACCAGCTACAATGAACAAAACCAAAGAGCTACTGTTGACTATAAATTTGACAACACGTAGCTTAGCGACAAATGTGGTGGCACCACTTATTAGAAAGTAGATTCCTCTTTTTCTCTCTCATTTTTCATGTGTTTATTTCACTTGAACTATTATTTCTTAGGGGTCATTTTTAAATTTTAGATTCATTTTATGTAGGAGGCAATGAGGACCTTCTTGGGTGTTAGATGTACCGGAACAATAAAGAATTTTGATCAATTACTCATTAGCAATGAAGATGGTCTTATTTTGAATGTACCCCAACTTTTAGGTACTTTAAAGATTGATCATTTATTTTACTATATAGTCTTACACTTATAATCAAATGCACTAACCTCTTGTGCAGTCCCTTGTAATAACTACTAATCACATTATAATTTTGTAGGGAATAATATATTTTATGAAAAAGTTATGATTAATGTTTTCATATATTAGGGCCAACCATACACATAGGGTATCATATTTTGATTTCATTTCTAGATCACGTTTCTTGAATTTGATCAATTTATTCAAGTAAATTATAAGGTAGCTTTAGTTTATTTATGAATCTAATATTTTTTTCTTTTCTTAAAAGGTGGAATTTACAAAAAAAATAGTTAAAGGACAACCTCATTGATGCCATGAAAACACTTTTTGGACCCAACATTTTTCAATGACTTAGGCTCCTTGATAAAGAGGGCCAAGCTTTGAAGTATATTAGGTTCAACTACCAAACCCAAATAAGAAAACCATTTTTATGAGCGCCCCCCCCTTGATATTCCCATTATTGAGTTGTATTCCACAATGCATGCCCCATTTCTCCCAAGAAATGGGGACCCCCTAGTTTAATTTTTTCTTTTCTAGACCCCTAGTCTACGATCTAAGTCTTTTTGAGGGTTCTATCTAGTGTTTGAGTCAACCCTAGTGCTCTGCTTGAGAAACCAAGTTATTAAAAATTGGAGATTTTGAGTAAAAATGAGATTAAAAGAGGAATAGGTGTGCAAAAGTGCACCTAGTGCACATGTGCACCTTTCAAGGCACTAGTATGCTTAGTGGCTAAGTGCAAGAACACATTCTCTTGGATGTGTGCACTTGCATACATGCACACCTCTAAGAGGTGTGCTTAATCTTGAGCCTATAAAAGCCTAGGATCCTCATCAATTTCTTCAATTACCTCCATTTCTCTGACATCAAGTGTACCTCCATAGCCTTTGAGGTGTAGTTTCATCTTCAATGCCCTGCACACACATAAATCACTAAGATAAGCATAAAGGTGCACAATGTGCACACCTTTATTTCATTAATCAAGAAAGAACCTAAAAAAATTAACACTTTATGTAAGGTACGCATATGCACACCTTACAAAAAGTGAACATATGATAAGGATTGTGCGTAGGTGCACACCTTTCCAAGGTGTGCACTTGCACACCATTTTTTGTTCCTAAGGCTAAACCTCTAAGGGATTAAGGTGCACACATTGCACACCCCACAAGGTGCACACCCTATTGTTAATTCACCAAGGTGCCTTTGTAATGTAAGGGTGCACAAATTACACACCTTGCAAGGTGTACAATGTGTGCACCCTTTAGTCAAAGCAATTATTAAGTATGAAGGATGCACCTAGGGCACCATCAAGGTGCACAAGGTGTGCCAAAATTTGCATAACAAGAGCATAAAGTGGGGTTTAAGGTGTTTTTTGATGTTTTAGGGTTCTAGGTTAGTTTGATTAGTTATTAGGGTTTGTTTAAATTTGATTTTCCCACCTTCTGGACTAATAGGCTTTTATTTTTTAGAAAATATAATGGCTTCTTCTTTGTCCTCCCTTGCTATAAAGATTGCTCCTAAGCTGGTGGTTTTTAAGTTTAAAGGTGTCCAACCAAAATCATGCTTCTAGGATGCACATTCAGAGATCTGAGATATAGAAATGGGTCACATTGAATGGAATGCATTCTTGGTTCTATGCAAAAATCCAAATGGGAGGCCCCCAATGGTGTCTATACTTATAAGATCAAGATTAGTAAATGTAGCTTCACATCTAGTTTCAGTACAATCTTCTGAGATGATCATTGCTTTGGTTGAGAATTATGCTTTAGAAGAGAGTGTGATCAAAAGTATAACTAGAGATATCATTCTCAATCTAAGACCCAAGAATATAGAGAAATTATTTCATCTTCTGAGGGTAGATCTATATATAAGATTGACATACCATCAAGCAGAAAGGTGGTATATAGATAATGAACAAGAAGCCACAGAAATGATTCAATCTTCATATCTCATTGATAGAACATCTTTTGGGAAGAAAATTTGGAAAAATAGATATGACAAGAGGTTACATGAAGGATGATATCAGATATTCCATAGTGCTCCTAAGTAGAATCATGGAATTACCAGTAGTTGGACACTTAAACATACAGATGGTAGGCTTCATTAAAATCATCAGAATGACAAAGATGTCAATTGACTAGGCCAAAATTGTTAGTGAGAATTTAGATGAACAATTGGTGGTGATAAAAAATGATCTAAGGTTTTATATGACATCTTATTTGGTGTATCTGTTAGAAGCAAGACCTACAGATTACTAGGGGTTGTTTAAGAGGGCGACCTTGCAAGATGTTGATGCATGGCCTTATGTGGTATACCCCTAGCTGGTGAAGAAAAACCTCTCGAATCATAGTAATGAATATAGAATACTGAATGATGCTTTCATTTTTGCAATCATCTAGTTCATTAAGGGAGACTATGCAAAAAGGATGTCAGAAGAGCCAGCAACAAAAATTACGGAAATAAGTGCCTACTACATCTAGTTCAAGACATTCACCTACATAAGGGTAGTAGGTACACCTATAAATCATAAGAAGCTCCCTATGTTGTTGGAATTACAATAGGAAAGGTAAGCTTCTGAGAGGGGGGAGGGGGTGAATGAGTAGTTTAAACTTTGACCCATAAAACATTCACGCCACATCCATCTCATACATTCACTGAGTAAACTGAAATAACATGTAAAGCATATACATCTAAAACATGAAAACAAGTAAACATTCATACATGAAAGACACCAGATATGATTATGCAAAAACCCACCAATGAGAAGGTAAAACTAGGGTGGGAATGACACCCACAAATCTTCACTACTATAGTAATAAAGTGTATCCAATAAAAGTTACAATATTTGATCGCTATTAAAGGCTTACAAAGACTTTAGGTCTCACCCTGTTAAAGGATTTCAACACCCTATTAAAAGCGTACCTTGATAGAGGACTTTAGCTTAGAATTAAGTAAGCACGTTATTAGTGGATTTCGATATAACATGTTAGGACTACTCTGTTTAGAGATTTAACTAATTTACCTGCTAGAATGACTCAGCATTGATCTTGTAGTTAGCACTTGATTGCTTGATGATAGATCAGCTCTAGATTGATGTATTCTTGATCCTTCTTGATTAGATGTCTCTCTGTTGTATGCTCTTCTCTTCCTCTATTCTTCTTTAACTGATTTTGCAATGGAATCTCAGATCATAACTCCTTAGCCACCATGAATGCTCTATTTGTGCATGCAAACTTCTCTCTTTTTCATGCACTCTTGAAAGTTTAGGGTTTGTCCTCCTTTAAGAAGACTTAGGTGACTTAGGGTTAGGTATGAATCAACGATAGTGATTCATCCATTTTGCCACTTAACCCTTCCCTTTTTTTGATTGACTACATGTAATGCATTGAAAATATAACTCAAGATTCATTCTTATCTCCAAAATATCATAATTCAATCTTTAAGTCAGTTCAAAAATGGTTTACATAGTTGTTTGTGCCATTGCAAACAACTATGACAAAACTATCCCACATGACATTCGAAGTCTCTGATGCTTGACATATACTATTTTCTATACTATGACTTGACATTTGTATTACTCGACATCCATTGCTTTCTTGGCTCTTGTATCAATCAACATACACTGTCTTCTTAGAACTTGAGTGACTCAGCACATGAGTGGCTTGGCACTTACTGTAGACTTGACATGCTCTATCATATACATGTTGTGCTTGACATGTACTACTTGTTGAACATGAACTAAGTAAATGACATAAGTGTGTTGACACTCACTAGTCAAAACCAATCTAACATCAACAATCCCCCCCTTTGACATGAGTGTCAAAAACACTTGGTCATGCATTGACATCCTTATTCTTATGAGCATAACATATCTCTTATTCGGCTTATGTACAAAACTTCAAAATTTTAAAAGTTTGTAACAACTTATACCTCAAAATTTGATAACTCCCCCTAATTTGATAGGTTTGTTCTATATTCAAAATTTTGTACTTCTACTAAGTAGATGTATCTCAACTAATACTCTTTCATCTGATACTCATTCACTTCATCTCCCCTTTTTCTCTTATTCTCCTCTCTATCTCCCCCAAATTCTATATCTCCTCTTTTTTGACACTGATTTCAATGGGCTATACACTTATAGTGTAATTTTCCAAAAAGGATTTATGGATTTCAGTATAATCTTGAGAGTTGCATCCCAATTTCCACATGCTACATCCAAAGACTTAATTTGGATAGCCATCTGGTGTAGAAAGATTGGGGTCTTGCTTCATAAGAGTTCCAACATAGCCTAATTCCTTGTGCAAAATCTCCATATCTGGAGTCAATGTTGTTTGGATGCTAATCAGTTTGGCCCTTATATTGGCTTCATCTATAGACAATGCTACTAACTGAATCTATGTCTACAATAAAGCTCTAAAATGTTTTTCACTTTGAGATGGATTCATAAGCAATTTTGGGCCTGATGAATTAATTTGGCTTTCCAAGCTCAAAATGTGACTTCTTGTCTCTTGTGTGAAAAGTGTTGGATTGCACAGCTTAGTGTATAATGAGAAAATTTTCTCAAGTACCTTCTTCACACTTTCTACCTTTGTTGCCAATGCAACTTGTGTGAGTGCTATGTCACCTAATTTTTTCTCAGTCACTTTACTTTGGAATTTCCTTTTAGACCATTCTAATAGTTTAGCATTTGTATTAAGGTCTACATCACTCACATTTTCCACTATGTTTGTTAGTTGTTCAATGAGTGGCTTTGTCTCATCTAGAGTAGGTAGACTAAATGCATCTAAAAGGATGTCTTTGATGTCCAACAATGCATGCTTCTACCTATGCTCCCTTCTAAGCAGTTCCTAATGATTCTTTCTAGCTAGTGCTTCTTGCAAAATACACATCTACTCTATTGTCATTGTATCATAATCATCCTTTGATAACACAATCTCTTCATCCAAGCTTACATCTCCATATTGTATTACTTCTTTAGCCTTTGATGAGCTTTGGACTTGACACTGAGATCTACAATGGTGTTGCATCTGTGCTTGGATTTTGAAGAGTATGATTGGAAGGAGTGCTAGATTCTAGTAAAGTTACCAAGGCTTGAATTTCTATTTTCCCCTTCACCTTTGGTGTCAACTCGGTCTCTTAAGGCTTGTCCTTATTTTCCACAATGCCTTGTGATGCACCTTGAACTTGTGCTAAAGGTGCAGACAAGATTATCTTACCTATTTGAATCTATTTTTTAGTGGTACCTTGGGTTTCCACTATGTCCTTTTCTGATGTAGCTTTAGGTACTTTATCCAAAGATTGCACATTATTGACTTGAGGAGTGATAGTAGGTAGTTCTTATGTATTCACCTCTTCCCTTGTAGTGTCGGTCACTATTTTCTACAATTAATCTACACTCACCAATACAAGATTATCAAACAATTTTGTCTATAGTATAGACTAATCAAGTATCTTTTTCAAATCTTCCTCTATTAGGAGATTAACATTATAAGTAGTTAGATTATAAATATCCTTTATTGTAACTATTTTAGTACTCTCACTTGTTATTTGTTGAGGGATGACATCTGGTAGTTGTGTATCTTGTATAGTCTATTCTTCTTGTTGCTTTGTCTTAGCTATTGCTTGGTCATCTACTTTCATTTCTATATCTCCCTCAATAGTGTCTTCATTGCTATCATTTTCCTCATCAATTTAACCTCTATGGGTTCCTATTCTCCTTCTTTTACTATAGCAAGCCTATAAGTGATCTTCCACATCTATGTGGAATTCTTCACAACAACTTCAATATTTTTGCAGTATGCTGAAGGCTCTATATTTTGGAGCAAATCTAATAGGATATTTCTTCATAGCCTTAGCAATTTGTGCCTTACTAAGTTTAGGCATAACTTGTGCAAGTGATGTCTCCCTTATTTATCTTTCTAGATTTAAACAATTATGCCATTTTTTCTCTACTCTCTCATATAATCTTTTAGGCATAAAGTTAGCAATTTCTAGTGGGGCTTTCTTAAAAATTTCCATCATGGCATATATATCTTCCTCCACTTGATTCTTTTAAACTTTACCAAGGTTATCAAAATCAACATGAGAAAATCTAGACAAATCTACCCTATTCTTAACATTTTCACATAGGTTGTCTAAGTCTAATAATGGATTGTGACTCACCACTTTGAATTGCCTATTGTTAGATTTAGGTTGTGCAATGTATTTCCTCCTTATCTTTTTCTAAGCTCCTCCTTCTTGATCTATTGGTTTGACTTTCTCCTTTTCCTTTTGTGTAGTGACACATGTACTAGCCCTTGTAGTAGGTGTAGTTGGTTTGGGCTAGTTTGGTTTGACAGTCTTCTTGAACCTTGTCACTAGTTGAGCCTTAGCCTTTCTTTTCTTTTGATTAGTGGGAGTAGGTTCTTCCTTGGCTTCTTCTTCCTTGGTATCTTCTACAACTTTTGTCTCCTCCTCTTGCTGATCTTCTCCCATTCCTTGTGTTAATACAAGTGGTGCTTGGGTGTCTTCTTCCTCTTCATCCTCTTCTTCTTCATCCTCTTCCTGCTCAGCACCTTCACCAAAATTTAGCATTTAACTTCTTCACCAACTTCTCCTCCTTCTTTATAAAAAAGGTTTTCTTGAGTTCCATGGTAATCTTAGATTTTTCCATTTCATAGTTTCCTAATGCCTTGACATTTTTGTCTATCTCTTCTACAAGTAATGTTATAATAGCTGTAGAGGCCTCATCTACATTGATCTCATATCCTAATGGTCTCAACCATTTTACCCTTGGGGTTTCTATTTGAACAAATGTATAGTCAACATCAACTAGGAAACACATATCTTCATAATGCTTTTCCACTAGTGATATTGGAATTCTTAATCTTTTCTTCATAGACTACTTAAAGTCCTCAATGTAGCTAATCATTACTGATTCAAAGTTTTTACTCAATTGTTCAATGAACTCACTAATTTGTACTGCCACTGACCTATTTGTTTTCCATGCAACTATGCCAAATGTTGGAAATGTGTTTTGAACATAAAAGAAAATACATATCAAGATTGATCCAAATTTGCATTGAGCACATTTTGTCTTTCTTATAGCTCCTAGGTTCTTAATCATTTGCTATAGTTGTAGCTTGGCTAGATCATATGTGTGATGATTTTTCACAATCTTATAACCAACATCTGCTACAATACATAACACGCGCAATATGCTAGATTGGTAAAAGTTATGAGAAATAACCTTGAATATAATGTCTATCACTGGATCTGTGTGGTATCAATTGTCATACCTTTCTTATTCCACATAGCTCCTATGTTTTTCTCAATAACCTCTTTTGAATCACGCCTTAGAGTATTAGGCCAATCTAGGGTTGGATACCCTATTACCCTATGGATTATCCTCTTGGTTATTTTAATAGGTCCATTGTCTAACCAAAGTGAACTATCATGAGTCTTGCTCAACACAATCCTAGTCCATTCTATTTTGAAAACATTTGGGAAATGCATGGCATGATTTAATTGTTTCTTCTCTACAATTTTGAATTCATCCCTTAATATACCATTTTTACATAATCTATCATATGCTTGCCTAATCTCCATATCTCCAATACTCACAATTTTATAGTTATAATATTTTCTAACATCTTGCACCATTAAATTTTTTAGTGGTATCATGGATAACACATTGGAGCGGTCTTCTTTGTAAGCAATGTTAGGTATGGCCTTGAATATTGGTTGTTTGACTTCATTACTAACTAGTTGAACATTTGAAACCTCCTTACCCTCTACATCCTTTGTACTAGATGCCATTATGCAAAACTAGGGTTTATAAAAATATAAATAGCATAACTCAACACTTCATAAATACCTTGCAAGATCTGATGAAACAATGTTGATTCACTACTCAAATCTTTTGCAATCATTTCTAGTGGAATTTCTTGATCACTTCTTGCTCTTATTTCTCTTTTTCAATTTTTAAATGATGTAAAATGAGTTGAAATTGATCAAATACCCTTTTGAAACCCTACAAATAATGTTGAGTGCTTACACAACTGTAAGCTCAACATCAACCAATTTCAGGCTCATTCAACATCCATTAGCATTTTACTCATTCGATAACCATTGGGAACTCGACATCAACTAGGCAGTTTGTTAGCTTAGGATCCTCTATCATTTCACTCAACACTTATAGGAAACTTTTCATGCTCGATAGTAACTTGAAAAACTTAGAATATTTCTTGGATTCTTAATAACATTTTGCATCTTTATTCATACTTATGTAAACATTTTAGTACTAAATCCTTTTGGAACTGATGAATGATATAACTTTTAAATATCAGTCCCACATACCTCTTGATTGCTTAGTTTGATGAAGTGTGATCACCTGACCCATTGGGTGAAATTATCCCTTCTCCACTTGATGTGCTACAATCCTCCTTTTTATTTAATGTCTTGTTCATTTTATTTCTGATATTTTTAACATCTGCCTTGCCTTTTCTTTTATCAAACTCACAACTTGGTGCCTTTGACTTTGCTGGAAAATATTGACTAATATGGCTGGACTTCAAATAGCTAAAACATGTGGTTTGACTCAACCACCTTTTGTAGTCACCACTGAAGTGTGTCCTAATAGAATTCTTAGGTACATGTCCATATTCTTAACAATAATGACAACTACATCTTGTATTATAATCCCAGTTATAAGAGTTTCCATTATTTCTTACCTTTGTTTGCCTATTTGATGACCACATGGGCTTGGATCTACACTCAAAAGCTCTATATCCATACTTATGATAATTTTAACAGTACCTTCAAATATTTGAGTGTGCATGGTCATAGTTCTGGATTCATGTGCTTGATGACCTTGTTTGTTGCACTTATGATAGTGAACCATGCTCTTATGCTTGACATTCTAATTTATAGTCTTGTTCCTACACACATTAGTAGTATGTCCTTTCTTACCATAATTATGACAAGTACATTTGGAATTCTCACCTGTGTTGCTCCTTTCTTCAACACTTTTAGATGACTCTCCTTCTTTAGTACTTGTGTATCCCAATCTAGCTGTATCATTATTGGATCTAGGGGATCTCAATAATTGCTCAAAGTATTTGATGGCTTCATTAGATTTATTGAAACTTTTAGCAAATTCCGTTTCCCTTTTCTCATTCTATAATTTCAATATTGTTATCTCAATGTCCTTGACATTTAGCTCATAGTTGGCATTCATCATTTGACTTAGAGTGTCCAGTTGCATGTTGGAAATATTGGTTAGCTCTAATGATTTCTCTTCTAGTCTATTTCTCAAAATTCATTTGTCTTCTTCAATCATGGCTTTGTCTTCCATTGCTTTCTTCTTCTGTTTAGTCACCTCACATGGTAGTATGGCTTGTAATTCTTGCTCTAACTTTAGATTTCTAATTTCCTCAACTTGGGATCTATTCTTTTCCATTATATTTTCAACTACTACATCAAATTCATTGGAGTCTCCATTAGAAAATAGCTTAGTAGTGTCTATCTCTCTGTATTGTGTGTCATTCTCCTCAATAGCAATTTTCTTCCTTTTCTTGAAAGATTTCTTTAGTTCTTCTCTTGCTTCATTCAGGTAATGTAGAATGAGTTGTATTTCATTTCCTTGATTCTTAATGATATTTCCCAACTTGTAGACTTCCATTTCAAGATCTTTTTTCAAAGCTACAAAGCTTCTCTTTTAGAGAACTAGGCTTTGATACCAATTGTTGGAATTACAATAGGAAAGGTAATCTTCTAAGGGGGGTAAGAAGGGGGGGGGGGGGGGTGTGAATTAGTTCTCTTCCTCTGTTCTTCTTTAACTAATTTTTCAATGCAATCTCAGTTCATAACTCCTTAGCCACCATGAATTCTTTTTTTGCGCATGCAAAATTCTCTCCTTGCTCCTTCATGCACTCTTGAAAGTTTAGGGTTTTTCCTCCTTAAGAAGACTTAGGTGACTTAGGGTTAGGTATGAATCAATGATAGTGATTCATCCATTTTTTTACTTAAACCTTCCTTTTTTCTGATTGGCTACATGTAATGCATTGGGAATCCAACTTAAGATTCATTCTTATCTCCAAAATAACACAATTCCATCTTTAAGTTGGCTCAAAAATGGTTTACATATTTGTTTGTGCCATTACAAAAAACTATGACAAAATTGTCTCACTCGGCATCTGAAGTCTCTAATGCTTGACATATACTATTTTCTATACTGTAACTCAACATTTATATTACTCAGCATGCACTACTTTCTTGGCTCCTATATCACTTAGCATACACTATCTTCTTAGCACTTGAGTGGCATGGTACATGAGTGGCTCAACACTCACTATGGACTTGACATGCTCTACAATATACATGTTGTGCTTGACATGTACTACTTATTCAACATGAACTAAGTAAATGATGTAAGTGTGTAGACACTCACTCATCAAAACCAATCTAAAATCAACATAGGTATCCATGTGATAGACTCATTTTTCTAGAGATTGAATGACACTCTCATCTGAATATGATAGAGCAAGTAGTATAAGAAGACCTAGGTATTGCCCATCACCATAGGTCCATTTAGTATCAAGCAGAAGCAAGATATTGTGACTTTTGAGTCAGAATGGGGTCAATATCTCTTGGAGAATTATAAATCCCCTTTTTTATGTTTTGATAACATTGGTAGAGTCCAATTCTTGGTAGGAAAATAACTTAAACATGAAGATGTTATAGATGATCACTGGATGAATGCAATAGATAACTATAATATTTGGGTAAGGAATTATTGTAGGATGACTCTTTATTTGGTATGCAGTACCTTGAAAATAAAGGCCCCATTGAAGGTTGTTCAACAAGACACTTTAGATGTTTTGGATCCTCTATATAATTGAGATAAGATATGTGATCAAATGATCATGAATGTAGAGATTAATAGAGAAGAAAATGCAGATATTAATCATAGGTCAAGGAATATCATCTAGTTTGCCAAGGAATGGATTAAGAGACCATTCAAGCTGGATCTAGTTCCACAACAAGTAATTTTCCAAGGTACAAACTGCCTAGTGAAAGGTAGAGGAGTGAAGGTTACAATACCAACATTCATAGCCTAATCTCTAGTTAGGCTATAAATAGTGTATCAACACAATAGGGAAGTTTGGTACTTCAAGGCATGTAAGGGCAAGAATAAAGGGAAAAGAGTTTCTCCACAACAAGCTAAGTTGGAGGTTGAAGGGGTTCAAGGCCAAGAAGCCACTCAAGCTCAAGATAATCCACACGTGCCACCACCAGAATAGGGATAGGAATATGAAGAGAAAGCACAAGAGGTGTCCCCATAGGTTTAAGAAGAAGAAGCCTATCTGTCAGCTCCTAGGAAGAAAAAGGCTAAGACTCTAATTAAAAGGACTAGAAGATAGAGGGTGAAAAGTAAGGTTATTCCTATTCCTTTAGTCTTGGAAACCATTCTTGAAGGTGCTTAAGAGGATGAAGAAGATGAAGAGGATAACCTTCCCTTGAGTCAAAGGATTCATCTAGCTAGGGCTACTGAGGAAAAATGAAGGAGTTCCACTATAATGCTACCATCCATTCCTATACAACCTATTCAGGTTACAACTTTGGAGGATGAGTTACAATAGTGGATTGATGAACAAGAGGACCAAGGGGCTGATGTCTTTAAAATGTCAGATTTTGACTTAATACATATAGGTATTGAACTTAGAGGTGACAAGATAAGTGATACACCAACAAATCAACCTTTGGGAGAAAATTGGAGTCAATTTCCATCTTCTTCACAAAGACCTCTAGGTGCCCTGCCATCACTAGCTCAAGATATATCTTTAGTGGATAAAGGTTCAACCACTCCTCTTCCTTCAATTAATGAAGAATAGGTGAAACTAGTGCAAGAAGAGAAGCCACAACAAAGACCTTCTAATGAAGTATTAGAGGAGGGGAAAATATATGAAGAACCCTAGCAAACTTCTCAAGATATAGAGGTAAGGATTTTGGACTCTACAGATATAAGGATGCCTGATATAGATCCCTCACAAAAAGAAAGGACTCCAGAGAGGAGTGATAAGGAAAAGGGTCTAGTAGAAAAAACCCCCTCTTCATCTAAGTATAAGTCTCTGATGGAAGATAATCCAAGGTGGTTGAGAAAAGAGGTGATGGTTAGGTATAAAAAGAAATTGTATTGTATTATAGAAGAGGGAATGAGAGAATTAATTGAAGCTCTCAAGAAGCCTGAATTACCTAAGGGTGATTTGTGTACATTGGATTTCATTATAAAGGACTAAAATTAGGACTTGTTTTCTCACATTACAATCCCTCCTCTACATGCAGATACTGAAGACTTGACCACAACTGATTATTAGATCAAAGAAGCCTTGCCAAGAAAGCCAACTATTGACATGATTAAATTAATGGTCACCACAATAATTAAAAAAGTGTTTAATCACTAAGATAAAGATGAGGCTGAATTGGTCAAGTTGAGAAAGTAGAATGAAATCATAAAGGAATTTCTCCATGAGTTAGTCAGTCCTATTGACCTAGGTAATTCAAAGGCCACTGTTGAAGCAACTTTAGAGAGGAAAGATAAAGAAATAGGTAGATCCATTTTTTAAGGTTTGTCAGTTAAGGAAATAATTTTTTGAGGAAAAGGTTATGCAGATAATATAAGGGAACCTCCTCAAGTTATTGCACCATAAAAAGAATAATGTGGAGAAATTGGTTTCTATTTTAAACCAGGATTTTGGATTGATGAATGAGATACATACCTAGGGAAATGACCTTCCAGCATTGAAATCAATAAAAGGTTAGAGGTATCATATGCTGATGGATGTATATATGGCGGATGAGTTAAATAAAAAAGATGATTGGGTTGAGAAGATTTTGATTGGTAATAAAGTAATGGAATCATTAGATGTGGATATTTATAAGCTTAAGGGTGAAACCCAAGAGCAAATTTTGGAAGCAGAGAATTATTATAGTGATGCATGCCTTGAAATTTTTGAAGACGAGTCAAGAGATAAACTCTTTTTGGTACAAACATTCATTGAATATTTTTGAAAGATCTTTGATAAAGCTTCGACGAATGAAGACATTAGACAAGCATTTATGACAGAGGAGGCATTATTAGAATTGGATTTAAAGCTTGAAGACTTTGTAGAGACTTGTATAGAAGTGGGCAATTATCAAAAAATAGTAAAAGATAAGTGTGATGCTTTGGATTTGTGAGATGCAACCCAAGTGAGGCAGATCATAGAGGAATTCAAGAGAGAAAATCCAAACATAGCTTTGGTATGAAGGGGAACAAAACCCAGAAGCTAGAATTTTAGTTTTGACACTTGGGGAAAATTTTGCATTTTTTGGACCTGTCTCCCAAGGTTTATTGTGCAAGGTGCACAAGATGTGCTTCTCCAAAGGTGCACCAATTTTTTTGAATAATTTAGAGGTGCATTGATAATTAACCATTAGTTCCAAATTTAGAGGTTTCCATGCACCAAAAATGCATTCTGACGATAATTCAACTCCTACAAACCTCTAGAGAAGGTTGATCTTCTATTTTTGGCATCTCCAAAGACTCCTACCTCATCTAATCGCTTTCTTCTTCTTATTTTCTCATGCTTTCTTTTTTTTAAGACATGTATAGGCTCATGCACCCATCAAATCATATAAAAAAGGGTAGAGTCCTACTTAGCACCGATTAGAGAGTCAATTTGTACATAAATAGATTTGTTTTATTAGTTTAGAAGCATATATTTGCATGAAGAGATCTCTCAATCTCAACACAAATTGAGGATAATATTTCCTATAAATTGAGGAATTAAATATGTATTTCAAGCCATTATTTTGATGCAATAATATATTGTATTGGTGCTCTCATTCTGAGTGTAGTTTTTCTTGCTAGAGTGTGTTATATTTTGTGAATCTATGTTCATGGAGTTTAATGGATCCAATTGTTTTATTTTGTTATTTTTATTGAGCGATCTTTTAATTTTGGTGTTTACCATGTGTTTACAAATTATGCTAACATACTTAGTTGGAAAAGAGATCACCCTATTGTTCCTACATAGCCTTTTGTCTCGTATGAGCGCACTTTTTGTTATTGAATTCCCATCAACAATTGCATTAGTGGAATTAAGGAAGTGTTGCTCCTATTTTCATTGGTTACCTACTGATATTTTCAAAGGCTTAATTTGTAGATGTGTTGTTTCCATGGCTTATATCCATTAGGGATTTACTTTTCTAGCCATTTTCTTAAACTTCTTGTTACCCTATGTTTGTTATTTTCTTTTACAAACACTTGGTTAATTTAGGAATTCATATAGTTGCATAGTTAAAACTAAATTCATTATAAATAAAAAAATAGAAAAATATATTTCTTTTTGTGGTTACTTTTTTTGAGATAACAAGCAGATTCAATATCTTATCCAAAATTGGTCAAACCAACAAAGGCCTCCTCGTGAACATTCACATTTATCTTCTATTGAGTGGATTTCAGTAGGTCACAAGATCACCTAGAGCCTTGGAGTTGATCGTAGAATAGCTTTTCAAGAGAGGAGTTGAAAAATATTCTTGTCATTAAGCATCATATAATATGATAGCTCAACAAGTGGAAGAATATTAAAAAGGATGCCAATGAGAAAAAAAAAGACATGATGGAGAAATGGTTGTTGGAAATATATATGATAGGCTAAGTTACTAAGAGGGGAGTGGTGAATCAGTAACCAATAAAACTTAATTCTTAACTACCAATTAATCCTTCACGTGTATTCTGATCTAATTGCATGCATGAATAACTGAAAGCATTAAAAAATTCATAACACTTTGACACACAATTTGGTGACCTAGAAACCTTCAAATAGAATGTAAAATTGGGGTGGGAGATATACCCACAAGCTTTAGTACTGTAGTATAAAGTTGGCCTATTAAGGCTTATAATGATGACTTTTGATGATCTTCCCTATTCAGAGCAATAAGGACTACTAGGTCCACCTTGCAAAAGGAATTACAAACATACAATGAAGTATGCACTTAGTAAAGAGATTTACAAAAGACTGTTAAGTCTAACTTGTGAAAAGATTTGACTAATCCACCTATTAGGATGAAATAATGGTTGATTTCTGATTTGCAACTTGGTTTACTAAATGAGATTACAAACATACAATGAAGTATGCACTCAGTAAAGAGATTTACAAAAGACTGTTAAGTCTAACTTGTGAAAAGATTTGACTGATCCACCTATTAGGATGAAATAATGGTTGATTTTTGATTTGCAACTTGGTTTACTAAATGAGATTCCATTGAGTGTAATGATGAACTTGTTGTGATAGATAAATCTTTGCTACTCATTATACTGCTTGTAGACTTGTATTTCACACTTCTACTTATCTTTGCTTGTTATCTTCCTTCCATATGATCTATTGGATGTGATACAATACATTACTTATATATCAATGTAATTTACAAATCAACAAAGTTGACTAAAATACAAGTTTACACAAAATATGCAAAGTTGGCCCAATGGCAAGAACTTAGGTTCTAAAGACTAGCTCAGTGAGGTTTTGATACTTGACATCCACTATCAATGCTCTACATCATCATGCAATCGGTAGATGTAGAAGCTTGATCCATACTGATCACTTCCAAGTAGTCTAAACTTGATCTCCATTAGTGTCTTAGTGAATACTGTGAAACTCAACATATAAACTGAATCACTTGATTCACACTACATAGCTCAATAAATGCTATCACTATGATCTCAATATAAATCAAGTCACTTGGTTAACACTAAGTGGCTCAGTCAACACTAGATGTACATCATCATAACTATGAACTCGATAAGCACTGCACAACTTTATTTTCACTTAGGAACTTGGTAAACCTTATGAAGCTCAATTTACATTGCTGATCACCATTATGGTAGAAACTGCTCAGTGCAAATTTGAATACTATTCCTTGGACTCGGTAGCAACTATAGAACTTGATAGACTTTGAAATGTTTGGTTAACTCTATTAACCGTACAATATGCTCGGTAGATACTTACAATCTAAATAAGTGTGTGTCACTAATAAAAAACATGACTATAATGTCAACAATCTCCCACTTTGGCATTAGTGACAAAAACACTTATCAATCAAAACTGAATTCAAAAATACCTTTTATTTATCACCTTGTGTCTCCAATTTGTATAGTACTATATTTTTGAGATTTGTCAAAATTGTTTTTGTAAGAGATGTATCTCTGAGTATTTGTACATATGTAATTATCCCCCATACATATATACAATATACTTTACATCTTTTCACATCTGATATATACATTCTCTCCCCCTTTATGTATACTTCCTCTTTTAATATACATCTTCTTTATAATATACATCTTCTTTACAATATGCATCTCCTCTACAATATACATCTTCTCTACAATATACATCTTCTCCCCCTTTTTGACATTAATGCCAAAGATTTGTGCTATATACTATACAATAATACCAAAATGTGACAAGAAATTTAAAATGTACCTTTAGAATTAACACCATTGTCTTGTCCCAATTTTCTTGCAACACCTTGAATGTGTGCATTACAATTTTAACATTTGCTAAAAGTTCTATCATGTGATCTGCAATTGAGAAGTTGTTATCATGGATGAGAAATTTGGCATGTGCAAAATGTTTCTATAATGTATCCATTTTTGGGATAATCATGCCCTGTATGTTTATCAGTGTAGCTCTTATCCCGGCTTCTTCTCTTAGAAATTCTACTTCCATATCAGTTAAGAATCTGATCTTTGTGTAGTGCACAGAGTTGTAATTCAGGTCAAGTTGCAATTGTGATGCACTTTCCTACACATCTTCATCAATCTTTGATAGTTTTTCCTTATTTTCTATAGTGAAAATTGAATTATCATAGAGTTTATTGAATAGTGAAGACACATTGTTGCAAGAGGTCTCCAGTGAGCCTAGAATAGTAGATAATTCTACTTGATGAATAACAATCTGCTAAGCTATCAGTTCGAAAACTTTGATCCTAAATTTCTTCTCAACTCTTGGCAACAATTTCTCCTATCCATTCAAATCTTCATTGAATTTCTAGACTACCTCTACTAACTAAATCAAAATTAGTTGAGAAGTGTCAACCTCTGTGTTTAATGCCTCTGCTAGGATATTCTTTGCACATTCAATTATTTTAAATTCTTTGTTTCTTTCATCTCTAAGCCTCTGCAGCTTAGCTTTCTTCTAAAGAAGTTCTCCAAATATATGCATTTGATCAGGGTTTAGATTGGAGATGTTCCAATTTGGAATAACAATCTCCTCATCAAGATCTATATCTACTTCTTTCTCTTTGCCTTTATCCAAAAATCTTGTGCTCGGTTGAGGCTTGGTCTCAACTATCCTTGCACTTATTATTTGCATGCTATGAATTGAAACAATGGTAGAAATGGTAGGACTAGCTAATAAAAATAGATACTATACTTATTGATGGAATACATTGTGTAATAGAAACTAATTAGGAGGGAAGTGCTAATTGCTTGGTGGATGAAGTACTTGGCACTTCTGCTAATGAAGTACTGAGTTGAAAAGGTGAGAAAATTGATTGCGTGCATGTACTTAAAATATTTGACACAATCAATCCTATAGTAGCTTTCTATGGGATTTCTATTTTTAGTGCTTCACTCAAAGAATGAAGAAGTGAGGCTACGACAACTAGTACAATTTTCACTGGGTCGGTCTCCTCAATGTTCTAATCTTTAGGTAAATCTTCCTCGATAGCTTCCTATCCCTATTCCTCTTCCTCATCATCTATATTGTCATAATGTGTGACTTATTCATCATCAATTTCTTCATATTTTTTATTTTCATCATCATTTGTGTCACTAACATTGACAACAAAATCACTTGGCTTGTGAAGAACATAAATGTTCTTCCACGTGTTGGTGGCATTCCTTACCACATGTTCAATGCCATTCAACAATATAAGACATGTGTTGAATCTCAAGGTAAGTTTTTCTTCATTATTTTTTAGAGATTGTTTTACCTCCTTATCATTCAAACTCGGCATGAGTTGCCTCAAGGTCTGCTCATATATGTCTTTAGTAGTTTTCATGGAATTTTCCCATCTTGGCTTGATCTTCTCCATTACATCACTTAGTATCTTCTAAGAAAGTTGGTTTGGGGAGTACTTCCACTTACCCATTTTAGACATTATCATGTCTTGTATCATCTTCTACTCCTCTATAGTCCTAGTCTCATGCCTTAGTGATTTAAAGTTTGTTATGCCTGCTCTTGACTCTATTTCCTTCAACCTTTCTTCAAATGTGGGTAGTGGCATTTTGAAGACCACGTCTCCTCCTTCTTTGTCAAGTTTCTTCCTAGACGTACTCCTTGTGAACACATTAGTAGATGGTTTGGCAAGATTGGTTATAATAACCTTACCTTTCATCTTTAATGGATCTTCTTCCTCTAATTTTTCTTCAGCTTCTACTTCATCATCCTCAATATCATCTCCTTTTTATTTAGTCAATAGAAGAGTGGTTATAGTTTTCAATCTTTCAATTCTCTTCTTCCCTTTGTTGTCTACCTGAGGGAGTTTAATTTCAAATTCAATTCTTGTCTTTTCCTCATCATAGGTACCAAAGTATGCAACTTTTGGGTCAATAGGCTCATTAATTAGTGCTTTAATAATGTCCTTGGTTTCATCTATGTTTACCTCATAACCTAAAGGTTTGACCCATACAATTCTTGATCTAATTGCTTGTATATACACTTTATCACTATCAACCATGAAACAAACGTCATGTTTGTAATCATCAAAAAGTTTCTTGGGGATCCTAAATCTATTATTCATCTTATCTTTGAATGCATCAAAGTATTTGTCCATAATACTGACATAGTTTTCTCCCATTTCAGCTATATATTCATTAATCTGATAAACAACATGTACATCCTTTCTCCATACAACTCTATCTTTAGATGGGAAGAACTTTTGCACATAGAAAAATATAAAAATTAAGAGCGAACTGAACTTATAAGGATTTTTCTTTGAAGTTCTTATACTCTACATATTCTTGTTGAACTAGCTCAACATCAACTTGGCAAGGTCAAGTGATAGGTTATTCTTGACCATTTTGTATGCGATATCCACTACTTCACATGACATATTGTTTAGTCTGCTCAAGCTATATATTTTGTACACAATGATATGTATCCTAAACTTTAGTTCCATGTCTATAACACAACTGATTATCATTCCCCTTCCATCCCACTCCGAAAGGGTTTTCTTCTCTAGCTCAACCTAACTTAGGGTTATAGTTATTTTAGATTTTGCCAACATAGGAAGACTAGTGATCCTATGGATCATCTTCTTGGTTATCAAAATAGGTTGTTCCAACCACAACTAACCATTATGCACATGATTAAGAATGAATCTTATCCATTTTACCTAAAATTCTTGTGGTATATGCGGAATGTGAGTTAAACCTTTTGCTTCAAGGTGTTGATGCTCAAGTTTTAACACACCATTTACACATAGCTTCTACAAGGTTTCATCCATTTCCAATGTTCAAATATCTTTAATAGTAAAAAAAAATGTGAATGAATATTATTTATTAACACTACCTTTGGTGGAATTTGTGATTGAACTCCACTTGGATCTAGGGTTTTCGCAATGGCAAGACTCAACTTAAAGTCTAGCACCTTCCATTCAATGCCTTGAACCAACATATCAGATCCTTTCTCTAATTTACTGGCAGTGGATTCCATTTCACTTAGTAGGGTTTGAGAGAACATGGAAATCTCCAATAGTGATTCACTCAAATTGCTTGAATGCTCAAAAGTCACTTTGCTCAAATAGCTCTTGAAAATTCATGGTGAGAAATGAATTCAATTTCATCCTTTTATCAAATTTCTCCTTTTGATTGCCCTAAATGCCTGGTAAAATTGTTCACTCAAATGATAGATTGGCCTCCACTTCACTTGCATTGAATGCTCAGTAGAAGAATCCATGACTTAGTTACTATAGGAAACTCAGTTACTCTCGACCTTGCTCGATAGAGTTTTGTGACTTGACCTCACTTGGTAAGGATTGCAACCCAACATTACTCGATAATGACTAACACTTCTTGATTTCTTGATGATCCCTTTGCATCTTGAATGCTGATATGGATCTTTCATTCTACTAACTAGAACTAATGTGAGATATCTTCTTTAGAATCCTAGTTCCAGTACTCCTTATGAGATCAAGTGGAAATGTTGGAGTCACTCAATTCTTGAGTGACATGATCATTATTACTCAAACTTGCATTCTCAAAAGATTTTTGAATCCATTATTGTCTCATCTACTTTCTGATGTTATTAGCCTTGGCTTTCTTTTCATCTTCAATTCTTCTAATATTCATACAATGCTTAGTAAGATGACCAAGTTCTATATAGATAAAACATCTTCTGGTGGTGTCTCTTGTCCTCATGTGATGTTTTATACAATTCATTCCAATGTGTCCAAATTCTCCATAGTAATGACATTTGAACCAAGTGTTATAGTCCCAACCAAATACATCTTTTAGAATTTGTTCTGCTAGGTTCAATATCTTAGTTTTGCATTCTGAGGATTTGTGCCCATGCTTCTTGCATTTGTGACATTTGCCTTCAAATTTAGGTTTCTCTTTGTACTCATTAGCTCTATGTCCACGCTGATTGCAATTGTAGCATTTTCCATTGAATTTAGCTTTCCTATTGCTCCAACATTTGTTTGATGTATGTCTAATCTTACCACAGTGACTGCAAGTAGGCCTTTGATTCCTTTGAGCTCCTTGCTTGGATGGTTCACCTTCTTCTGTATATCCAATTTCTACTTTTCCTTTTTTTCTGTAATGATTTTGATCATTCAATTGATTCATGTCTAATTGAGATTTCATCATCCTTTCATTGGTTTTCTTTTTAATGTTTAGATCATTCAATAATCTTTCATTCTCTGATTTTAGATTCATGATTTCTTCATTTGCATTGACGAGCTGATTAATGAAGTCTACCTGTTGAAGGGATAGATATTGAATTTCATTGTTATTTCCTTCTATATATTCTTTTATCTTATTTTTCTATTCCATGCCTTCACATAATCTTACTGATAGCATTTCTTGCTCTCTTCTTATCTTTCTTACTTCTTGTTAAGTGTACCATTCTTTTCTAATAGTTCTTTGATTGCCTCATTAGCTTCATCTAAATTTCTTGAATGGATGTCTTCAATTATTTCTCCAATGTAGAGTTGGTAATTCATCTATACTGGAAGACCTTTTCTTCTTTTCAAGGATTAAGAGAGTTGCACTTTTTCTTTTTTGAGTTTCCCAATAGCCAAATCCAAATGTAGCTTCTCATTGTCAATAGCCTTGTCATGTTTGAATATCTCCGTAGCCTCTAATCTTTTCTTAAGCTATTAAACTTTTCTTTGAGAACCATGCAGCTCTAATTCAAATTTTTGGAAATATGTATGATAGGATAAGTTACTGAGAGGGGAGTGGTGAATTAGTAATGATGCAGGAGCCTCCAGAGGTATAAGGGCAATCCTGTGTCACCCAAAAAATATACTTAGACTTAGTTTCTATTTCATGTCTTTACATTTTTGGATACCCATTTGGGTCAAATAAAGGTTCCAACTCTCATAGTTCAACTATCAGTGTGTTTGAAAATCCTGAAAAAATAGGAGCATGCAATTTGGCCATCATTTTGGTGACCTAGAAGGTGTGAATCGGCCAAATGAATGTAATCGTGATTTAGAGCATTCCAAAAAAAGAATCAGGTCAAAAGGCCCCACAGTTTGAAAGTTATTGCAATTTTTCAGGTTTTGGAGACCCCCTAAGAATGCTTCAAAGTCAGGTTAGGGGCATTAAATGACCTCGAAAAGGGCTAAAAAATGGGGGATGAGAAAAGCTTGTCCATAGGTCTATAGAGCGCTTCGAGAGCTTTCCAAAAATGTAAACGGTTTGTCAATCAGAGCTACGGTTCAAAAGTTATGCCTCCCGAAAGTTCGATTACCGTTTCTGGATTCTTCTAGATTTGCACAGACTTCTAACGCAGCTTTCAGAACCTTCTATTTGGTCGGTGGATGCCTACTAGCACTTTCTAGAATGTACTCCTAGTCCTTAACCCTCTGGGATCTATTTAAGGAGATTTTTGGCATTGTAAGAGGCAGTTTGGAGTGGAGTTTGAGAGGAGGTGCTAAAAGGAGAAATATTCTCTAGATTTATGCTATTGTAAGCCCTTAGGGCATGTTCTGAAGTTTATTTTCTCTGTACTATTTGTACTAGCTTATTTTCTCAGTTAATATAATTTCCCTTTTATGTTGTGTCCATTCTATTCTTGGGTTGTGTCCCCATTAGGTGGTATCAGAGCGAGGTTTTCCTGAGTGTGTAGATAGAGCGCTGACTGTGAGGCAGTTTACACCAGGACTGTGTGGTTGTGGGTTCGAGTTAGAAGATGCCTCCATGAAGAGAGCATGGTAGAAGGGCTAGAGCTATTGATCCTGAGGAGCTTAGAGCCCTCCATAGGCAGGTACAAGCATTGCAAGAGGAGCTTCATAGAGGAGCAAATGTTGCCGCAGGTGACAATAGTGAGGATGACAATGAAGAGGAAGTAATGGGACCAGAAGAGGAAGTTGACGGGGAAGTTTTGAATCTTGTAGAGGAAAGGCTTTTTAGGGCCATTACTAAGTTTGGGAAAAGACCTAAAATTGAAGTGGGTATATTTTTAGGTGAGTTGATCGATTGGATCAATGAACTGGAAGAATACTTTGAGTATGAGGATATAAGGGACCCAGATAGGGTTAAGTTTGCAAAGGCCAAACTGAAAGGCCATGCCAAAATCTGGTGGCAAGATGTTCAACTGGAAAGACTTAGAAGAGGAAAGGAGAAGATCACAAGATGGGATTGCATGGTGGACAAATTGAAGAAGTAGTTCATTCTTGTGGACTACGAGCTTGATTTGTTTAAGAAGATGCATGGGTTAAAGCAAGCAGGAAGATCAGTCCAAGAATATACAGAGGAGTTTTACCGACTCTTGATTAGAGCAGGGCATGCAGAAGCAAATAAGGAGAAGGTTGCTTGTTATATCAGTGGGTTGCGACCTAACATCCAGGTGGAATTAAGTCTAGTAAGAATGACCATCGTTGAAGAAGCATACCAGTTTGCCCTACGAGTTGAAGAGAAGCTGAGTAAAAGGTTTGAAGGAAGACAAAGAGGGTGCGGTCAAGGAGGAAGGGGAAGCGGTAGATCATCTGGAGGCTGCAATGAAACCCAAAAGAAAAATGAAGATGTGGGTACTAGCAGAAACTAGAGGAATGAGGGTTTCAACCGCTCCCATGATCAAGACTTTGGAAATCAAAGAGGAAGAGGTAGAGGATGTGGACAAGGAAGAGGAGGCTTCCGTGGTACTTGTTTCCATTGCAATGAAGAAGGTCATCGTGCCTTTGAATGCTCTCAACGACAAGGAAGGACAAATAGGAGAGCTGAGGGCCAAGCTAGGATTGCTCATGTGGATGAGGATGCACAATCATCACATTCAGAGGATGCAGAAAGAGGAGAGACCTTGGTAAATGAAAAATTCCTACTAAGTGGTGAGAATGAACCAGGACAACGAAGGAGTTTGTTCCGTACTAAATTCAAGTGTGAGGATAAATGTTGTGATGTGATCATTGATGGTGGTAGCACTGATAACTTGGTATCAGAAGAGATGGTCTCTAAGCTAAAGCTCAAGAGGGAGAAACATCCCCAGCCCTATCGAATTTCTTGGGTAAAAGATGATCATAAGGTCTTGGTAAGTGAACAATGTTTAGTAAAATTCAAAATTGGGAGTTACCATGATGAAGTTCTCTGTGATGTTATTTCGATGGATGTTTGCCATCTATTGTTGGGTAGACCATGGTAGTTTGATAGACATGCAATACATGATGGACATGCAAACACATACTCTTTGACAAAGGATGGAGTTCACCACAAATTGAAGCCCATGAAAAAGGAAGGTGAAAAGGTATGTAGCAGTGCTAGGATTTGTCTTGTTGATGGAAGGAAGTTTTTAGATGGCATGAAACATCAGCATATGTGCTATGCTTTGATTCCTAGGAAAGATAAAGAAGGTAGTAGTGAAATACCATTTGAAGTTTCAGATTTACTAGGGGAATTTGGAGATATTATCTCTGATAATGTTCCAGATGGATTGCCACCAGTAAGGAAAATTAGTCATCAGATAGATTTGATTCCAGGAGCTAGTTTGCCTAACAAGGCTGCTCACAGGATGACTCCTACTGAAACAGAGGAGCTAAATAGATAGGTTTAGGAGTTTCTAAGGAAGGGCTTGATTTGAGAGAGCCTGAGTCCATGTGCAGTACCTACAGTACTTGCACCAAAGAAGGATGGAGATTGGAGGAAGTGTACAGATTCTCGAGCTATAAATAGGATAACCATCAAGTACCGGTTTCCTTTACCAAGGATGGATGATCTTATGGACTGCTTGAGTGGAGCTCAGTACTTCACAAAGATAGATCTGAAGACTAGCTATCATCAGATACAGATTCGAGAAGGAGATGAGTGGAAAACAACCTTCAAGACCAATGAGGGTCTTTATGAGTGGTTAGTCATGCCCTTTGGATTGATGAACGCCCCAAGCACCTTCATGCGGCTCATGAATGAGGTACTTAAGAAGTTCTTGGGAAAATTTGTTATTGTCTATTTGGATGATATTTTAATTTTCAGCAAGACTTTGGAAGAACATTTACTGCATATTCGTAGTGTCCTTGAAAGGCTAAGGGAAGAGAAACTATTAATTAATCTAAAGAAGTGTGTCTTTGCAAAAAGGGAGTTAGTCTATTTGGGATTTGTTATATCACCTAAGGTCTCAAAATGGATCCAGAGAAGGTAAAAGCCATCTTGGAATGGCCTACTCTAAGGTCTGCTACTGAGGTAAGATCATTTCATGGTCAGGTTAGTTTTTATAGGAAGTTTATTAAGAATTTCAGTGGCATATGTGCACCCCTAACTGATACAATAAGAGGGGATAGAAAAGAGTTCAAATGGACTGCAGCAGCTACGAGAAGTTTTGAATTGCTGAAGAAGAAGGTGACTAAACAGCCTGTATTGGCACTTCCAAATTTTAGAAAAGTGTTCCAAGTGGATTGTGATGCTAGTGGAAGTGCTATTGGGGCTGTATTAAGCCAAGAAGGTAAGCCTATTGCATATTTTAGTGAAAAATTGAATGATGCAAAGAAGAAGTATTCTATTTATGATCAAGAATTCTATGCCATAGTTCGAGCCTTAAAGAAATGGAGGCATTATTTATTGCCAAAAGAATTTTTTTTGTATACTGATCATCAAGCATTACAGTACCTAAATAGCCAAGGTAAATTGAATCAGAGGCATATGAAGTGGGTAGAATTCTTGCAGAGTTATACATTTGTGTTGAAGCATAGAAGTGGAAAATCTAACAGGGTTGTAGATGCACTAAGTAGGAGACGGTCATTGCTTACAGTAATGCAGGTTGAAGTAGTTGGGTTTGATGAACTCAAGAATTTGTACCTCGAGGATCCTGATTTTGCTGAAGCATGGAAAGCTTGTAAAGAGCCTGTTGCTGTAGATAGAACAAAGTGGTTAGATTATTTGATTCAGGATGGCATGTTGTTCAAAGGTTGTCAATTGTGCATTCCAAGGAGTTCCATGAGGGAAAATTTGATTAAGGAGAAACACAGTGGAGGGATGGCAGGACATTTTGGTCGAGATAAGACCATTTCCATTCTTAGAGAACATCATTTTTGGCCTCAAATTTCACAGGATGTGAAGAAGTTCGTACAAAGTTGCCAGGTTTGTCAAGTTGCCAAGGGGTTTAGTCACAATACGGGTCTTTATCAGCCGTTGCCTGTTCCATCAAGGCCATGGGAGGACATAAGTATGGATTTTGTTCTTGGATTGCCAAGGACACAAAGGGGTAATGAATCAGTATTCATGGTGGTTGATAGGTTCTCCAAAATGGCACATTTTATTCCATGCCACAAAACTCATGATGTTGTCCATATTGTAGACTTGTATTTCAAAGAGGTAGTAAGACTACATGGTCTTCCAAGGAGTATAGTTTCTGATAGAGATACTAAATTTGTGGGGTATTTCTGGAGGACATTGTGGAAGAAGTTGAGAACAGACCTAAAATTCAGTTCCATGCATCACCCACAGACTGATGGTCAAACAAAAGTGGTAAATAGAAGTTTGGGCAATTTACTAAGATGTTTAGTTGGGGATAAGCCCAAGGGATGGGATTTGATTCTACCATAGGCAGAGTTTGCTTATAATAACTCTATAAATAGGAGTACTGGAAAATCACCATTCCAAATTATATATGGGAATAGCCCAAGGACTGCACCAGAGCTGAGGAAGATAGAACAAGGGGAGAGGACAAGTGCTGAAGCTGAGGAATTTGCTGAACATATCAAGCATCTACATGAGGAGGTTCAAGCACACATAACCAAGATGAATCAAGAGTATAAAGCTAGGGCTGATCAAAGGAGAAGACATAAGGAATTCCAAGTAGGAGATTTAGTCATGGTACACTTAAAAAAAGAAAGATTTCCAGCCAGTACTTACAATAAATTGAAAATGAAGAAATTTGGCCCTTGCAAAATTTTGAAGAAACATGACTCAGGAAATACATATGAAGTGGAGTTGCCAGATGGTATTCAGATTTCTCCCATTTTCAACATTGCAGATTTAACAGAGTATCATGATGATGGTGTAGATGAGGAGCTGGTGTTAGAGCCATGTCCAATTCCTACTTCTAAGAAGGAGGAGATAGAAGACATTCTAGATCATTGTGTGGGTAGGAGTACCAGAAATAGGCAGTATGAAGAGTATTTGGTCAAATGGAAAGGACGGCCGATCGAGGACTCAACTTGGATTTCAGTAGCTGAGGTTTCCCATTTGGGATTTCCTCTACCATCCATAAAGTGACAGGGTCACTTTTCAATCTACCCTAGGTGTCTGATGTAGGAGCATCCAGAGGTATAAGGGCAATCCTGTGTCACCCAAAAAATGTACTTAGACTTAGTTGTTGTTTCATGTCTTTACATTTTTGGATACCCATTTGGGTCAAATAAAGGTTCCAACTCTCATAGTTCAACTATCAGTGTGTTTGAAAATCTTGAAAAAATAGGAGCATGCAATTTGACCATCATTTTGGTGACCTAGAAGGTGTGAATTGGCCAGATGAATGTAATTGTGATTTAGAGCATTCCAGAAAAAGAATCAGGTCAAAAGGCCCCATGGTTTGAAAGTTATTACAGTTTTTTGAGTTTTGGAGACCCCCTAAGAATGCTTCGAAGTAAGGTTAGGGGCATTAAATGACCTTGAAAAGGGCTGAAAAATGGGGGACAAGGGAAGCTTGTCCATAGGTCTATAGAGCACTTCGAGAGCTTTCCAAAAATGTAAATGATTCGTTAATCAGAGCTACAGTTCAAAAGTTATGCCTCCCGGAAGTTCGATTACCGTTTCTGGATTCTTCTAGATTTGCACCGACTTCTAACGTAGCTTCTGAAACCTTCTATTTGGTCGGTGGATGCCTACTAGCACTTTCTAGAATGTACTCCTAGTCCTTAACCCTCCGGGATCTATTTAAGAAGATTTTTGGCATTGTAAGAGGCAGTTCAGAGTGGAGTTTGAGAGGAGGTGCTAAAAGGAGAAATATTCTCCAGATTTATGCTATTGTAAGCCCTTAGGGCATGTTCTGAAGTTTATTTTCTCTGTACTATTTGTACTAGCTTATTTTCTCAGTTAATATAATTTCCCTTTTCTGTTGTGTCCATTCTGTTCTTGGGTTGTGTCCCCATCAAGTAACCAATTTAATTTAATCCTTAAATACCAATTAATCCTTCATGTGTATTTTGATCTAATGGCATGCATGAATAACTGAAAGCATTAAAACATTCATAACACTTTGACGCACAATTTGGTGACCCAGAAACCTTTCAAATAGAAAGTAAAATTGGAGCGGGGATGATACCTATTGCTCATTTTTGCGCCCTGCCAATATTCAAATTTTAAATGCTTACTCGCCAACGGCTAGTTCCCAGAGTTAATGTTATTTTAATGCCTGAGAAACATAAAAAAAAAAAAAAAAAATCAAACTTATGATATGTTTTGGCTGGCCTGTATCCTATCCCATCGTTAGATCTTTTCAAGATCTACGACCCTCGCTACGTTGCCAAGAAAAGCTACTTGATAGATACGCATAGAAACCTAGCGAGTGTTTGCCACGTGGATTGGCAGGCCCAGTTTGGTAGTGGTGGTTTTTCATTTTTTTGACGTTGAGTTTGAATAAAGTCACTGATGCTCGCTACCTCACTACTAGAAAATTCAAATAGCTCATCGTTAGTGACATAGCGAGTACGTGAAATGAGTGTTTGGTGGGACCTCATGCAATGTGGATGCTTAGGAGGGATTCTGACTGTCGGATCAATAAAAAATCAACAGTCCTCGCTAACTCACTATGGAAAGTTGTAAGCTGTTTACTCATAGAAACTTAGCAAGTATGGGACCCACTAATCTTTAGAATGCCTGATGTAGTTTCTTCACCCTTAGATTGACCTCAGATCAATGGCTCTCATTAACTCGCTATGGAAAGATGCTCAGAAGATATATATAGCGATATAGTGATTCGTTGCCACGTGTCTTGTGGGGCCAAGTTTTTTCCATAAGCCACAGGGTGGACCTCGAACCAATGATGCACTAAGAATGAGTGTACATATTAATGACACATTGGTAGTTGGTCCATTTCTCATTGGCTAGGGTGATGACAGTACAAAAAGTGGGCTAGTCCCTTCAGTGCATCTTTCACTATCGTCAGATTAGCATGGATCAAAGGTCCTCGTTAACTCGCTATGGGAAGATGCACATTGTTTAGGTATAGCGAGTTAACCACCTGGCAACATGTGGATTGTGGGTCCTATTTTCCTTGGCAGGCCACAAAAGCAAGAACTTACTAGACAAGTTGGAGAAAGGACAAGTTTCTATTGGTCAGCACATTGATAGAGTGGGTGTATCTTAAGGACCGTTGGATGGTGGAAGAACGATGTTTCTCATTAGATTGTTATGGAAAGATGCTCGATCTTTAGCTATAGTGACATAGCAAGGATTTTCCATGTATCCTCACAGTTCTATGGGTCTAGTTGAGGCAGTAACAGTTAAATGCAGCTGGCGGTTAGTGTAACATCGCGGTCAGGATTCTTTGAGAAAACTTGGCACAATTAGTGAAGAAAGGAATGGTCAACCATGTAAGACCTGCGAGGTGGTAGAATGGAATGAACTGATTGGCCCATGTGGCTCATCCTGGTGCCAAGATAGATTGACTAAGTTAACTTGCTAATTCATGAACTAGGAACAAAGGAAATCAAGGTTTTTTATGAATCCAATCTTCATGATCAATCCCAACCATCAAGAAATGAATGCTAAATGCGAGAGAGCACTCCACTGCCTTCAATAATCCATCTACCTAGTCAAAGCATAGTTATGGCACCATTTCTATCTTCTTGAGACATTATTTGACATAGAAGATTAGATATCGTTGCCCTAGATCTATATCCATGATCATATTTTCCCCATGATTGTTCTTTGCAGGACTTCAATGCAGTGGTTGAGGAGTAACTACAATTAGAGGACATCTCAGTTATGCCTACACTATAAAGGTAGATTTTGTAAATTTTGAAAGGGTCAAAACATTCTCTATTGTTCTCTGCTATTGCTCTGCAACCCCAGTGTAAAATTCCCCTTGCCTCTGAACTGTATGATTCTCTACCTTATCTCCTTTAGCCATTGGTATGGAAGTGCAAGAACTCTTTGCCTTTGCCATTGTTTTGTGGAAGTCTGTAATCTACTTGATTGAATCTCTTTTAGCCTATGAATGACATATAAGTGAATCTTCTCTTCCCTTATATCATTCATTCAGCTTTTCTGGTCTGCATGTGGTTATTAGATTACAAGCAAGTCTGAATGTGTATATCCTTAGTTTCATTCTAGTTCAATAGTGCATATATGGGCAGAGATTAGTTTGAACACACTATTTTGGTGCATCATCTCTTTAGATTAGATTAGGTAGATTTTCCTTTCATGCTCTCCTTCTCCCTTTTTCTCTCCATGAGTAGTTAGGTACATCCTAATAGTAAGAGGAAGTCAGCCTTCTCCGGAGCCTCAACCTCACAGTTCAAGTCCCACAGCTTGGAGGTTGTTTTCATGTTTCACTAGGTTCTCCTCATGCATAGGATTTGGAAAAGGGTGCAAATCTAAGTGACAATAGTTTTTTGGCACGCCTGATGGGACCACAAAAATCTTAAAATTTCAAGCCTACTAGTGTCAAAGGGAAGATTTCAAGACCAATACCGAGGAGATAGTACTGGCTTCAATGTTCAATCCTTCAAGAGGCTCATTCTTCAAAGTACTTGGTGACTCTGAGCTTCAATACATATCTGGTTCTAGACCAAAGGTACAGTGATTCATGCCCAGAGCTGAAACAAGGGCATCTTCTAGAGGTAAGTTTCATTACCAAGAGCTTTTGCTTTCAAATCCTAGAAGAAGGAGGAGTAGAATATCTTTATCACTAGTTAGGAGTGCAATAGTAACAAATATCCCTGCAAGATCTATCTCTACTCTTCCTGCTATTAGATCTCAGCCTAGATTACCATCAATACATATCAATAGATCACTTGTCTATATGGCATTTCCTAGAGCTCATACTTTTGCCACCTTTAATGGTGGGAGCACTCTCCTATTAGCCCAAAGACATGATATACATGTAGCTGCTCTCAAAAGTATACCAGAGTTTACTGGTGAAACTTCTATCTCTCCCTTAGAATGCATTCAAGAGGTTGCAAATGTTTGTAATATCCATGGTATTACAGAGGATGATGTTTTAGTTAGGCTCCTAGCCTCATGCTTGAAAGGAAAAGCACTAAAATGGTATAGAGGTTTAGCTCATGGTTCTATAACAGATTGGGATGGATTAAGGGTAGGATTGTGCAAACATTTTGAGGATAAAAGTGACTATTTGTCACTTTTAGAGTAGTTGACTACTATAAAAAGAGCCCCCCATGAATGTATGACTGATTTTAATTATAGATTTCAAAAGACATGGGATAGAATGCCTACTTCAATGAAGCCTACCCCTGGTAATGCATTCTTTCATTATCTTAGAGCTTTTAACAGTGATATTGCCACCACAATCCAAACTATGGGAGGAGATACCTTACCTAATGCTTATGAAATAGCAATAAAATTAAAGAACATCCTAATAAAAGGAGGTAAGTTAGCTCCAAGGCCTCCTATGCCCCTCTTCCCTAATGTTCCAAATCATCAACCAACAGTGGCTCCTCTTACCATAAATTCTACATCACAATCCCTTGTCCCAGTCCCTCAAGCTTTTACATCTTCAAATGGGATAGATGAAGTTAAAGAAATGATGCAATCTCTGATGCAGAACATGGACAAAAGAGAGAAGAACCTAGAGAAAAGATTGCAAGATCAAGGAAAGAGGCTGGAGGATAATTTCTCTATGATGCAGAAAGTGAGCAACAAGGTGGTAACATTAGAAAGATAGCAAGCTCAAGGTAGTAAACCTCATTAATTGCATTATCAAACCCCAAGCGGTGGTATGCCTCCAAATCCTAATCATTGGAATAATTCTTTTGATCAGAGTAGGCAGGGTGGCCATGCTTCAACCTTGAATGTAAATCAAAGTAGGGCCATAGTCCCTCAAAACAATATGGCTCAAGATAAAGATTTTTGTCTATCCTGCAACTACTCCTATGCCTATTGTATATGTCAAAAGGCTGAATCTTTTATGGCTTTGACAGTCCAAGAGACTGCAACAAAACAACCATACAAAGAGGACCAACGTAAGGATGCCTCAGATATGAAAAGACAGGGTGATTGCTCTTTTATGAATCATCAAATGGAGGAGCATTGTAATGTAAACTAGGATTCTATTGCTCATAACACTAGAAGCAAAAGAAGAGCTATGGAAGATGTTATCCCCCCCCCCCCCCCCCAATCAGGCCTCAACTTCAAGTGCAATATCTTATGAGCAAGAAGCAAATAATCAATCGAGTACCTTTCAGCAACAAAGGCAAAATCATGGCAGAAAGGAAACAAGTGATCCTCAAGCTATTCCACCTCAACCTCATACAATTGCAGCTCCCAAAGTTTCTACCAAGACACCTACTATACCATTTAGAATGGTAGAGAAAATGAAGAAGAAAAATGTGAATATCTCCATGTGGGATGCTGTTGCTACTATACACACGCAAAAGAGGTTGCTGCAACAAGAATTGGAAAAGATTGAACCAAAAGATTTGACACCTAGTATGGAAAGTGCCACAAGTCTAGTACAACCATCAAGGGAAGTAGAAACAAGAAAAAAGGTTAGACCTCCTCCATTCTATGTTTCTCTAATTATAGGGGGCAAGCTATTCCATAATTGCATGATTAATTCAAGAGCTAGCAGTTTAGTGATGCCTAGGTGTGTTGCTGATGCTTTGGGAATGAAATATGAGCCCATTGTTAGGGATGTATTACAGTTGGATGGTAGTACTGTCAAGACTGTAGGGATCCTTAAGAATGTGGAGATGGCCTTACATGCATGCCCTAGTTGTACTATAACCCAAGATATCTATGTTGCTGAGGTTAAGCCATATTTTTCCATCTGTCTGTCAAGAGACTTTACTGCCCAAATAGGTGGTTTCATATCTTCTGATTGGTCATATATGTCTTTCAAGATGAGATATGGAGAAAATGCTTCTATTAGAGAAGAGCCTCAAGCCCTCCATCATACTAAACCCTACATCCCCAACTCCATCAACATGAATTGCCCTATCCTAGAGATGGATGAGAGTGACATAGTGAATGAGCCCACTACTTCCCTAGCAGAAATACCTGATTTTTTCTTAGATGAGTGGGCTAATGCATATCAATTTGACCCTATGTCGAAAACCCTTGAGATAGGCCTTAGTACATATTGCATAGTGGAAAAAGATGCTCTAGTTCCCAATCTTGTGAGTACTAAAGAAGATATGAGTGGAATATGGAGTATGTACTTTGATGGATCAAGAAATAAAAATGGACCAGGGGCCAATGTGATGTTGATTTCTCCAGCACAAGTAAGTTATTACTTCTCATTTAGGCTCCAATTTAGTTGCACTAGTAATGTGACTGAGTATGAATCCTTGATTCAAGGCCTCCTACTTGCTCAAAAAAGAGGAATCCAAGCCTTAAGGGTGTATGGAGATAGTGAGTTGGTGGTTAATCAAGTGAGAAATCAGAATACCACCAAGAATGGTTTGCTCAAGTCTTATAAACATAGAGTGTGGGATTTTCTTGAAGGTTTCAATGCATTTAACATTCAAAGCATCCTAGAAAAGAAAATAGACATGCTAATATACTTGCAGCAATAGGTGAATCTTATGATGTGCTAGGGAATCTTGAGGAGGAGAAGAAGCAACAAATAAAAGTGGTAGTAAGGCTTGCTATCCCTGATAACAACACCCATTGGCAAGTGTTTGAGTCTGATGAGAAAATTGTGAGTTTCTTGCAGAATGAGGCAAAATTTTGAGAGAGAAATCAGTCAAGACTGTAGAATTAGTATGATGATTAGATCATTTGTCTCAGTTTTAATAAGCTGCCTAAGGGTCTCATTACCTTAGAAAGTGTTTTTAATCTTGATGACCAAACAAGAGGCAGAGGTATGCACCTAGCTACTGATGAAAGTGACTATATTCTAGTCATCATTGCTGATGGAAGGTCTTTAAACTTGGGTAAGGTATGTTCTAAAATTGAACAAGAAATTTTTATTCATTTGTGTCAAGAATTTAATGATGTTTTTGCTTGGACATATGATGATTTAAAGGGTTTTGACCCAAGGTTATTTCAGTATACCATAGATCTAGTTGATAATGTAAAACCAGTAAGACAAAAATAGAGACCAGTGAATCCCAAGATTGAACCTTTAATGAGAAAGGATCTATCCAAATTGATTGAGGCCCACATAATTTTCCCTATCAAGCACTCATCATGGGTAGCAAATGTTGTCCCTGTTAGAAAAAAGAATGGAGAAATTAGATTGTTTGTGGACTTTAGGAACCTTAACCAGGCTTCCCTTAAAGATCACCACCCCCTCCCTTCTATGGAGCAGATTTTGTCCAAGGTTAGCGGTTCAAAGAGATTTTCATTTCTTGATGGATTTTCTGGGTACAATCAAGTGTTGGTTAAGGAGTCTGATAGATACAAGACTACATTTACCACTAAATGGGGTACCTATGCTTATTGTAAGATGCCATTTGGGCTAACCAATGCAGGTGCTACATTTCAAAAGGTAATGGAGATGGCTTTCAAAAGATTGATTGACAAGTTTGTCTTAGTTTACCTTGATGATATTACTGTGTATTCAAAGGATGTAGAAGATCATTTTGATCATCTAAGATAGGTATTCTTAAGATGTAGAGAGTTTGGGGTTTCCCTTAACCCAAGCAAGTGTGTCTTTGCTAATAGCCAAGGAAAATTATTAGGACATGTTGTATCTGAGGATGGCTTAACCATTGATCTAGAGAGAACAAAAGCAATATTTGCCCTCCCTCTTCCTAAACGCAAGAAGGGGCTGCAAAGTTTCCTTAGTAGGATAAATTTTGTGAGAAGGTTTATCCCTAATCTTGCTACCATGGTAAAACCTCTTACATCTATGCTCAAGAAAGGCATGGTATTTGCATGGACCAAGGAAGGGAAGGAAAGTTTTGAAGAGATCAAGGCAGCCATAGTCTTAGCCCCTACTCTCATGAACCCAAAGTTTGAGAAGGATTTCATCCTTTATACTCTAGGTGGTGAGTCAAGCATTTCTGTTGTCTTGACTCAAAGAAATGATAAAGGTGACGAGCAGCCCATAGCTTTCTTTAGTGAAGGGCTTAACAAGTATGAAGATAAGTACAGTTATGTTGAGAAGCAAGCCCTTGTAGTCATCAGAGCTTTGAAGAAATTTAGACACCTCCTATCTCATAATAAGATTCATTTGTTAGTACCCCATGCCAGTGTGAAGGATTTCCTTTTGAATAAAGATATTGGTGAGAAAAGAGCTGGCTGGATTACTAAGGTAATGGAATATGATGTTGACATTCAGATTACCAAGCTGGTAAGAGGGAGGGGGTTGTGTAAATAGATGTTATCATCTCAGGAACCTGATGAGGAGGTTTCCATGGGACTGACAGAGCAACAAGAGGTGAGAAATGGTGACCTAAAGAGTTGGATGGATGGTATGATGAATTTCTTATTAGGGAATGGATACCCTCAAGGATTAGATAGAAATAAAAGGAGACAGTATAGACTGCAGTCAATTCCTTATGTCATAGTTGATGATATCCTTTTCAGAAGAGATTTTAATGGAGCCCTATTAAGATGCCTTGATATAGACCAAGCTGAAAGAATGATCAAAGAACTTAATGATGGTCCTGATGGTGGCCATTTCTTAGCAAGGACAATTGCAATGAAGATCATGAGGGCTGGTTACTTTTGGCCATCCCTGTTCCATGATTGTCATAAGTATGTGAGGAAATGTGAAAAATGTGCCTTCTTCTCTGGAAAACAAATACTTGTAGCTCTCCCCCTTCATCCTATCCAGTTGGATCAACCTTTTTCTCAGTGGGGATTGGATTTCATAGGCCCTATCAATCCTTCCTCCAGTTCTGGTCACAAATGGATTTTAGCTGCTACAGATTACTTCACCAAATAGACAGAGGTAGTTGCATTGAAGGATGCCACCGAATCTTCAGTTGTTGAGTTCCTTGATCGAATTGTGACCAAGTTTGGTGCCCCTTCAACTATTATTTCAGATAATGCAAATTCTTGTGTTGGAGCTCAAATTTGTGCATGGGCAGTGGATCATAATATCTATTTGAGCACATCCTCAAATTACTATCCTCAAGGTAATGGCCTGGCTAAATCATCTAAAAAGAACCTGATCAGAATTATTAAAAGGACAATAGAGGATAACTAGAGGTGTTGGCATAAAAAATTAAGGACAACACTATGGGCTGACAGGATAACACCTAAAAGATCAATAGGGAATTCACCATTTGTGCAGGTATATGGTAGAGAAGTAAGGCTTCCAATTTCATTGGAGTTCCCAGCCATAGAGTTAGCTCATCAGTTGGAATTGATTGAAGATGAGGCCATGATAGTGAGAATGGTAGAATTGATGGAGCTAGAAGAGAAAATGAATCAAGCTATGCAGACCCTAGAAACACACTAGTAGTAGGTCAAAAAGAGTTTTGAAAAAAAGGCTAGGGTCAGAATCTTCAAGAAGGGAGATTTGGTTCTAAAATGGGATGCAGATAGGGCAAAACTAGGAAGACACTCAAAGTTTGGTGCATTGTGGAGTGGTCCCTATCTAATTGGAAGTTATAAATAGGCCAATGCTTTCCAGTTAAGCAAGCTTGGTGAAATTTTTCCTATCCTATTCAATGAGATTTATCTCAAGCCATGTTTCTAAGGGTTTGAGATTCCATGTATATAGTTAATTTAGTTTTGTTTTCCTGTTTGTTCTTTGCTTTTCCAAGAAGTGCACGGGTATAGTTTTCTCTGTAAGACAACATGTTTTAAAATTTTGAAAGTTGCAAATGAAGGTTTTGGTCTCTGGTTCTAGTTGCAGAGACAAGGGATTTTCAATGTTTTGCTATCTTAAAGGTAAGGTTAGGGTTTCACAGTGCTCAAAATCTACGTATTTTACAACTCTGTAACCCAATGGATGCTTCAGGCCACTGGTCTTATGCGTAGCAGGCTTGCATCCCCTGTGAGTCGCTAGAAATGTTGCTCATTTTTGCACCCTACCAATATTCAAATTTTAAATGCTTTCCCACCAACGGCTAGTTCGCAGAGTTAATGTTATTTTAATGCCTGAGAAACATAAAAAACAATTTTTAAAAATCAAACTTATGAGATGTTTCGGCCAGCCTGCATCCTATCCTATCGTTGGATCTTCTCAGGATCTACGGCCCTCACTACGTTGCCAAGAAAAGCTACTCGATAGATACGCATACTGACTTAGTGAGTATCTGCCACGTGGATCGACGGGCCCAATTTGGCAGTGGTGGTGTTTTGTTTTTTTGGTGCTGTGTTTGGATAAAGTCACTGGTGCTCGCTACCTCACTACTAGAAAATTCAAATAGCTCATCATTAGCGACATAGTGAGTCACTGTGAAATGAGTGTTTGGTGGGACCTCATGCGATGGGGATGCTCAGGAGGGATTTTGACTATTAGATCAATGCAAAATCAATAGTCCTCACTAACTCACTATGGAAAGTTGTAAGCTGTTTACTCATAACGACTTAGCGAGTATGGGACCCACCAATCTTTAGAATGCCTGATGCAATTTATTCACCCTTGGATTGACCTTAGATCAATGGCTCTCGTTAACTCACTATGGAAAGATGCTCAGAAGATATATATAACGAGATAGCAATTCACTGCCACATGTCTTGTGGGGCCAGGTTTTTTCCATAAGCCATAGGGTGGACCTCAAACCAATGATGCACTAAGAATGAGTGTACAGATTAATTACACATCAGTAGTTGGTAAATTTCTCATTGGCTAGGGTGATGATAGTGCAAAAAGTGGGCCAATACCTTCAGTGCATCTTTCATTATCATCAGATCAGCATGGATCAAAGGTCCTCGTTAACTCACTATGGGAAGATGCACGCTATTTAGGTATAGTGAGTTAACCACCTGGTGACATGTGGATTGTGGGTCCTATTTTCCTTGGTGGGCTGCAAAAGCAAGAACTTACCGGACAAGTTGGAGAAAGGCCAGGTTTCTATTGGTCAGCACACTGACAGAGTGGGTGTATCTTTAGGACCATCGGATGGTGGAAGATCAATGTTTCTCACTAGGTCATTATGGAAAGATGCTTGATCTTTAGCTATAGTGACATAGCGAGGATTTTCCATGTATCCTCAGAGTTTTGTGGGTCTAGTTGAGTTAGTAATGGTTAGATGCAGCTGGCAGTTAGTGTAATGTCACAGTCAAGATTCTTTGAGAAAAGTTGGCATAGTTAGTGAAGGAAGGAATGGTCAACCATGTAAGACTCTTGAGGTGGTAGAATGGAATGAACTGATTGGACCACGTGGCTCATCCTGGTGCCAAGATAGATTGACTAAGTTAACTTGCTGATTCACAAACTAGGAACAGAGGAAATTAAGGTCTTTTGTGAATCTGATCTTCATGATCAATCCCAACCACTAGGAAATGATGCTAAATGTGGGAGAGCACTCCACCACCTTTAGTAATCCATCTACCTAGTTAGAGCACAATTATGGCACCATTTTTGTCTTCTCAAGACATTATTTGACATAGAAGATCAGATATCATTACCCTAGATCTGTATCCATGATCAAATTTTCCCCATGATTGTTCTCTGTAGGACTTCAATGCAGTGGTTGAGGAGTAACTACAATTAGAAGACATCTTAGTTATGCTTGCACTATAAAGGCAGATTTTGTAAATTTTGAAAGGTCGAAACATTCTCTGTTGTTCTCTACTATTTCTCTACAACTCCAGTGCAAAATTCCCCTTGCCTCTGAACTATATGATTCTCTACCTTATCTCCTTCAGCCATTGGTATGGAAGTACAAGAACTCTTTGCCTTCACCATTGTTTTGTGGAAGTCTGTAATCTGCTTGACTATATCTTTTTTAGCCTGTGAATGACATATAAGTGAATCTTCTCTTCCCTTGTGTCATTCATTCAGCTTTTCTGGTCTGCATGTGGTTATTAGATTAAAAGAAAGTCTAAATGTGTATATCCTTAGTTTCATTCTAGTTCAATAGTGCATATATGGGCAGAGATTGGTCTGAACAATCTATTTTGGTGTATCACCTCTTTAGATTAGATTAGGTAGATTTTCTTTCATTCTCTTTGTCTCCCTTTTCCTCTCCAAGAGTAGTTAGGTGCATCCTGCTAGTAAGAGGAAGCCAGCCTTCTCCAGAGACTCAACCTCACAGTTCAAGTCCCACAGCTTGGATGTTGTTTCCATGTTTCACTAGGTTGTCCTCATGCATAGGCTTTGGACAAGGGTGCAAACCTAAGTGACAACAATACCCACAAACTTTAGTACTGCAAAATAAAGTTGGCCTATTAAGGCTTATAATGATCACTTTTGATGATCTACCTTGTTAGGAGCAATAAGGATTGCTAGGTTCACCTTGAAAAAGGATTTACAAACATTTAATGAAGTATGCACTTGGTAAAGAGATTTAGAAAAGACTGTTAAGTCTACCTTGTGAAAGGATTTAATTGATCCACCTATTAGGATGAAATAGTGGCTAATTTTTGACCTGCAACTTGGTTTGCTAAATGAGATTCCTTTGAGTGTAATGATCACCTTGCTGTGATAGATAAATCTTTGCTGCTCCTTATACTACTCATAGCCTTGTTTTTTGCACTTCTACTTATCTTTGCTTTTTATCTTCCTTACATATGATCTATTAGATGTGTTACAACATATTACATATATATCAATTCAATTTAAAAATCAATAAAGTCAACTATAATACAAGTTTACACAAAATACAAAAAGTTGGCCCAACTACAGGAACTCAGGTTCTGAAGAATAGCTTGATGAGATTCTGATACTCAACATCCACTATTAATGCTTGGAATCATGATGCACTTGGTAGATGTAGAAGCTCAATCCATACTGATCACTTCCAAGTAGTTTGAACTTGATCTGCATTGGTGACTTGGTGGATACTATGAAACTTAGCATATAAACTAAATCACTTGATTCACACTACATAGATTGGTAAATGCTATCCCTATGAGCTCAGTATAAATTGAGTCACTTGGTTAACACCATGTGGCTCAGTCAATATTGGATTTACATTGCTATAACTATGAACATGGTAAGTACTGCACAAATCAGTTTGCACCGAGGAACTCGGTAAACCTCATGAAGCTCAATTTATACTGTTGATCACCATTATGGTAGAAAATGTTTAGCATAAACTAATTACTATTCCTTGGACTCGGTAGCAATTGTAGAACTTGGTAGAGTCTAAATTGCTTGGTTAACTTTGTTAACTATACAATATGCTTGGTAGATACTTGCAATCTGAATAAGTGCGTGTCACTAATAACAAACATGACTGTAATGTGAACAACAATACCACTTGAGGAAAAAGGTATGTAATAATATTAAGAATGAAATTATGTAATAATTACTCTTAATACTTATGTGATCTAACATATTTCAAACTTTAGATAGGTTTCCTAACACATCAATAGAAACCGAAGCAAGAAAATAGAAGCATGAGTAGCACAAGCTTGGCTTGGGTGGATATTCAAAACTTGTTGCATGAGTTGTAAGTATAAGTAAATGAAAAAATATATGCAAATATTTTGCAAACAATTTGGTCTTTGATGAAATTGATTACAAAAAAAATTCATGATATCAAGCGAAAATGTAGGCCACGAAGTTTAAAAAAAAATCTCTAAAGAGGACAACAAATTAGGCTACACAAAAGGCTATATAGTCATGGCTGAATAACACTGAGAAATGAGTGTGCAAGGTTCTTTTGCTAGATCTATCAATGAGGTACATAAATCAATTGATTTTTATTTCAAATTGAATATTTTAGGAATTACTATATTCGATATTATGTTCCAAAAATATTAGACATTATATTGGATTTAAGCAAGGAAACAATGATTATATATTTGTTTAAAATTTTAAAGTGGATATATTTATATGTATTAAAATGAATGATTAATATTTCTTAGTATTTGTCTTATATTTATATATATTTTTGATAAATGCACTAATTATTTACATTAGATTGTAGCCTGCCAATCCTAATATATCAGCCGAGCACCATGGAGACAATGATTCAGATGTGGATCCTAGTACTCAAGGTATATATTTTCTATTGAATTTTTTATTTTTGAATTATTAATACAAGTAAATATTTTTAATTGAATTTGGTGTAGTAATACAAATTTAACTATAATATGTTTTGGGATTAAGAAAAAATCTTGTATTGTAGTTGCAGGGGATGCAAAGGTTGTTCCTGATGAGTGTGTTGAGGTCCAAGCCGGTAGGAAAGATGATGTGGTTGGTCAAGGTAAAGAGCACTACATTGTTCTTTAAAATATTTAAAGTCTCAATTTTTTTTTAAATATAACCCTTTTATTTGTTATCATAGAGGACTTTCCTTTGCAAAGGACAATGAGTGCATGTGCACGAGTGAGAAGAAATATCAAAGATGACATGGATATGCCTTTGCAACAATATAGGGAAGGAAAAAAGAAGAAAAAAAAGAAGAAAGAAATGATTCATGTGATCTTATGTAACTTATTTATGTAACTTATTTGATAATGAATGATGTTTATGTATAGATGTTTTATTTATGTTCTATTGAATGTTCATGTGAATGTTCTAATGAATCTTATCTTTCAATGTTAATATGAATGTTCTAATGAAACTAACATGTTAATGAATGTTATCATGTGATAGTTGATGAATGTTACATTTTATTAATAGAATGAATGAATTTTATATGTTGGGGATTGGGTGGGGGGAGGATGGGGTGGGGCTAAATGAGCTTCCAACTTCACGTGGTTGGCCCTAATTAGTAGAGAATATTAAACTATTCTTGAAACCAAATAAAGATCAACATTAACCTATGATTGCATGATAAGTAACTATGTGAATCTCTTGATTTTAGGCAATGTAGAAGGATGCCATAGTCAAACTCATTTATTTATGAAATTTAGTTGTAGTGTATAAAGTATTAAAAAGAATGGGATTGCCTCAAATTATTCCTCTTTAAGGTATTCTATTGTTTTTATTTATCTGAAATCATGTTTGATTGCATTTGATAAATTTTGTTTTAAATTGGATACATAAAGAAGAATTTGAATAGTGGAAAAAAATGATATTAGATCATTCTAAAGTATACATTGATTCATGAACTATTCTCATTATTTCTTTTGAGTGTGTTGATATGTTGAATAATATTACATGGAGGAAGTAGAGGATCCTAAAGTTTGATCAAATATTTTTCTTCAAAACATGGCCACCACAATACATCGTGTACTTGAACCTATGTTTCATTTTTTTGAAAGTGGGAAACACTGGTCCCTTTAGAATGGTCTCACACTATGTGTTCTATATGACATGCAACTCTTAATGGAGAAAGTAGGTAACATTTATATTTCAATTACTATTTAAAAATTCCAAGTCCATTTTTTCATTTTAATATTTTATGATATTTCATGCTTTTTTGCTAGTCAATTCGCAGGCCATTCTACTCATTTTCTGTTGTCCATGCTCATTAAATATCTTGATCACAAGAATGTGGTGCAACAACCTCAAATGCAGATTAATATCATTGAAATTTCTGTAGATTAATATTAGAAAGAGGAACTTCCAAGAAAGAGATGAGCAAGGAAGACACACATCCCCCATTAAAACACCAATTGGTAAAGTGGACATGACATCACAAGTACCAAGGAAAGGACCTCTGGTGACACCATCAATAACGAAAAGAGGAAATCAAAGCACGATAGAAGCAATTGGAACCATCATAATGGGTTCTTGGATCACATGATCTTCTACACAATTTTGTGAGTTATTAAGCATGATTTTAAGATCATAATTACAATATTTTAGTATACATTATTTAGAGGAAAATGATTCTTGGAAAATACTCCACAAAATCACATTCATTGCTCATTGATTTTAGGGGATACTTATATAATGCTATGTATTAAATATTTTCTATTGAAATCAGCTATTATAAAAAGAGCTTTTAAAAAGTTTATGACTTAACATTGGATTCAATATCTTCTCAATTGAAACATGAATGATGAATAATGTAGTACACCTTACATAAAAAGGAAAATATAATGATAGAAAAATATTTTTTATTAACATTATTTTTGGGATTTCTATTAATGTAATTGAATTAGATTCTTAGTACATTGATTTTTTAGTACCTTATATATATTTAGTCTTATATTGGAAAAATGGTGTGTCTGTCTTGTTCATAGACTAGAGTTTCTTCAAAACACATTGGAGTTGTATAGACATGGAAGGATTTCAACATCTATTGTAAAGTTTTTGCACAAGATCATATTTTAATGTATCATAAAAGAGATTCTTATTAATTTAATGATGTCTATGTTTCCATTCAATATGATCACACCATACATTTGTCTAGTTATAACATTCACATTATTTGCTTGGTTTAATTAAGTGAAATAACTGACTATGCACTACTCTACTTCTCTATTCTTTGTTCAATGGTTATCATGCAATGTAATATATTTGCAACAAGGAAACTTTTTAAACTATTTATGAGAAAATCAAGAGAGCATTATGATTAGAATAATTGCATTTACATTTTAGTTCTACAACTCCTTCAAATATGTTATATGTTGATATGAACATTTAAAAATTCCCACTTATCAACAACTTGATATCCTTGGTCACTTAACCACCATTTGTAATAAAAAATTTGAAAAATGTGTAGACTTTACCACAAAAGAAAATGGCACCTTAAGAATGACTCAATCCTCCAAGTAAATCATTGAACTTAAATCACAAAGACCAAATTCCATTCAAAAAAGACAACCATTTTACTTAATCAATTCGACCAAGTGTAGAAGTGAAGCTTGCCATCTTACAAAAGTCTACTTTCTAGAAAAAAAACAAAATCTGAATAGAAACATGTTATTTTCTTGTACACCATCATCACCCTTTCAATCAACATCAATGCATACATTAGCATCTTCTTCAAGAGGTTTGAAAAAAATAGAATTACCATGTACTTCAAACAATAATTAATCTATATCACTCATGCAAAATGAAGATGGACATAGGTAACCCTTGTTACACCCCAACCTTTTGCATATAGATTAGTTCCATCCTCACCTCATCCACATGTGTGCCTTTAGATCAGTTCCACTCACACCTTCTCCATAAGCATATAGTTCACTAGAAGTTTCACCATATAAAAATGAACTTCAATTCTTAAAACTCACAAGTTGGTAAAACAAAGAAGACCCAATTTTAACCCAAACCTAGGGACTCCAAAATAGCTCAAAATACTCAAAATTATAATCTCAATATTGGGCAAGTTTCCAGCATGGTCTTGCTACAAGTTCATCCATACAACATCCAAAAACACTCACAAATGAATAACTTAGCTCCAGTTACACCTCATGGGTTTTTGAAGTGTGAAATTACTAATAGGATGTTGCCTCTGTATATATACATTCATTAAATTCTTGAAAGCATTTGTGGGAGTAGTGTAGTACCTTTCTGGTATATATAAGATGAGTCAAGTTGTTTGTGCATGTTAGGTTAATCTGTTTGATTATGAGCCTTCTAAAAGTCATAGTAAAATTTGTTAATTTTTTATTAAAATATAAAGATGGGTTAAACCCAACCACACCCTTATATAAACTCACATATCAATAGGTGTCAAATAACTTGATATGACATCAATTATGTGACTAACTATTTATTAGATGGTTATAGTCATTTTCCCACTTTTGAGCTAATATTTGAATGACATAAATCCTGTAGTCTCAAGAGATTGCAAGCTTTGTAGAACTTGAGATTTTGTCAGCCCCTCATTATTATTACAAGCATTTAAATGAGTTCATAAATATATCCTCATAAAAACACTTAGCATCTAAAATAATTATAAATGTTTATAGACATTAATAATTGCACAAAATAAATTTTAAACGAATGAATAGCTTGTTATTTGTGCACACCAAAATGATAGTAAAAAATTAAAAAATATGTAGGGGTCCAAACATTGAATCCTATATGTTGTTAGTAATTGATGAACTAAGAAATTTGAAAACCATATCACAACAGATTGTGAAAATTTAGTTTAACAAGACTGATCACTTCCATATTTGACAAATAAATGGCTCAACATATGTTTCTCTGATACCCTACCAATACTAATGGAATCAAGTTGAGAGATAGATTACATGCGACAACCATTGTGGTTGGGGTTGCTAGAGTCAATTATGAAGCTTCCAAATGACAAAATTTTCCTAAGAATCACTTCAAGACCAACTCAAAAAAGGGGTTGAATGGATGAAAGAAAAACTTTATTGACAAAAATGTCTTACAAAGTGGTTAATCATCACATGGTAGCATTTTGGGACCTACCAAATAGAATGAACATTAGATATCAAATATTTTTATGCTGGTATACTCGCTACTTAGGGAACATACAACTTTTCATTCACATTAAGTCTTTTGCATAGTTTCTTGAGAGTTGCAGGTGAGTGTTGCATTGCATTTAGCTTCATCTCCCTTGACATGTACTGCAAAACATAAAATCATAACAAAATTAAGTTTATCATGGGAAGAAAAAAATATAGAAAGCCAAAAAATCCACCCCCATCCACTTTCCCCATCTCATTTTTTTTCTAAATATTTCACCAGGTCATCACAATTGTGATAGCTTAATCCAACATAATGATGTTGCACCAACAATATTTCGTTGCATACACATCTGTATTGTGACAAATAAATCAGATGGATTGCTATCACACCCATGACACTGCTATCACATGCCATCACACGTGGGATGACCCTATGAAATTGTAAGATGTTGTACTTGTGATAGTTTCCATTGCAATTACAACATTGTGACACTAAACTCTTGGCCTTGTGTTCTTCCAAATTGCAATGACTTTGGGCGTTGCACTAAGGATAGATGAGTTTTTTGTTGCAATGTTGACTCTAAAATTTTGATGCTTGTCCGATAGGAGCCAATTCTTGATATTGTCACTTGGGCCATAGGTGGTCATCATAATTGCGATATCTTGCCATCACAATTTGGGTCCAAATGTAGTAGTGACTTCTACCATTTATACTAAGCTTATTGGAAATCAAGAGAAAAGTTCTCTTTGCATGCTCTCTAAAGATCCTTTTCATGATCAAATTATGCCCTCATTACCTTGTTTGACTTCTCCATATTCACCTCATATATCCCCCATTATTCCTAATAATATCCATTACAATAAATACCTTCAAGCTTCAATTGATTCTATCAAATAAGTTGCTCCTATCAAATCTATTGGTAGTCTTGTCTACATTTCTCACTCTAAAGATGCTATGATACCACTATCGATTATCCCTTTTCATCTTCTAAATCAATCCTTGCTCCTTATCCATAATTGATAAAAAATTCAAACATTCCATCTATATTGGGTCCTTAGATTGCTCCATCTCCTATACCTTTTGCTCTTAGCCCATCGCCCTATTCTCCCAACATACCTCAAGATCAACAAACACATGCATCCTTCACAAATTTTCATCCAACCATCTATCTAAACCATCTATATCAACATAATCCATCCATAAATCCAAATTATTTTAGAAGGAATTTTTATGTATAACATGTTGAAAATAGATTGATACAAGTATGATAATGTGTTTCAATCATTGTTTTGTCATTGATGTCAAACTTGCTACTTGCTGGTAAGACACCTACTTAGATGATTTGAGTACTATCATTTTTTTGATTGACGAGGAGGTTTTGAAGAAATTAGGTAACAGTAGCACCTAGAGGAAAGGTTGAGTTATGGTATGCAAAAGAAGTATAAAGATCAGCTGAGACAATGATAACATAGTGGATTGATTGTCTACTTAAGGTTGCAAAGGATGGATACACTGATTAAGTTCAAAAGAACAAGTAAAATGAATTGAAATTACTAAGCTTAACAATCTACATAGTAGGTGCAAAGAAATGTTAGTGTAAGCCAAGCAGAAAACCATTTGGAGCTGAGAAAAGTCAAAATTCAGTGTATGCTGAGTGATACATTATAAGCCAAGTAAACTTTAGTTCATGCCGAGTGATTTGATAGTGGATGTCGAGAAATGCAGTATGTGCTAAGCATCAGAAGAAGGTTAATGCCTAGTGACAACATTATGAGAAAGACCATGAATTCAATGAATTTGAGACAACAAGTTTGATTTCTTGGATTATGTGAACTGAGTGGAAGGTACGCTTGATGAGCTAATGATACATAATTCAAGATGGACCATTTTGAGTCAAATTCAAAGAGGATTAAAGGAGAAGTTTCTAGAAGGGAATAAAATGAAAAGATGGGTAGATTCATTGAATATTACCTAATCCTACCTAACCCTAAAATGGATGATAGAGGTTGAATGGCAAAGGATCTTAATTTTCTATTTATAGAGATGACTGGCCAGAAGCTAAGGTTGTCATGTGCAAGAACCTTAGGAAGACAAGGAGTCTAAGGTATTGCTTCATCAATGACCAAACATAAGAGACTTATATTAGCAAGCAAAGTAAGAAGGCTTAAGGGTGTGGATGCTTGAAGGGTGAACAAGCTATTAGAGTTGAAGCATGTGAAATCCAAGTAGAATGGAGGAATGGAACAAAGATTTGTAATCTACAAAGTGTGTTGGTAGTTGTTATCAGATCAAGCCTTACTATTACTTTCTAATCATTGTATCAGCCTAGGGTAAATATGTTGGATTAAGGTTGAACTAAAAATCATTTGTAAATCCTTTAACTGAATGACATTCCAAGTGAATGATCTAAAGTCCTCTAGCAGGGCTCACTCCTAATAGGGTGATTGAAATCCTCTAACCAAGTCACATTTAATAGTATGTATTGTAACCTTTGACCAGGTTGGCCTTTTATAGTACATCACTTTAGAAGAGTGAGAATGAGTAGCATGTTATTGGCGGTTTTTCCAAAATTGGGTTTCTATGTAAAATCATTTTCTCAAATGTATTATTGAATCGATTATGTTTCATGCTTACATTTCTGCAAAGTTGAGTTGACACTAACCTACATGTTTAAGTGATTGTATGATCTAATCAATGGATGCATGATGAATATGTTTTATAGCTATGGGTTCAATAAGCTATGAAACTTTTTATTTGTACATCTAGATCTTGGATAATTGATTCAGCCCCCTCTCAGTTATTCTAAAGAATTCCAACACAACATATAAAGAAGAAATGTAAATTCATTTACAATTGAAGATCATTGTGTCCTATATTATCAAAATGTGAATGAAAAGAAAGGGGAAATACTCAAGAGACCATCAAATTCCACTAAAAAAAGAGTTAAATCAAAGAAAATTTGGGTTCCAAAATCCATCATTGAAGAAATGATTCCTAGAGCATCCCAAGGAAAAGAAGAATCAAAATCTATATAGATTCCCAAGTTTTTTTTTAAAAGACTTAAATTTTAAAAACAAATCAAATTTTAAATTCAAGCTTCCAAAGGCTTCCATTCCATCTTCTAGATATCTACCCTCAAAATCTTTCAAATCCATCCACTTCATCTTCCTCTAAAATTAGCCTACCACCTCAGACACCTAAAGCACATGATATTTCATCCATGTTTCTATTAGAATATTTAGAATAACTAATGTGGGGGGGGGGGGGGTGGGTGGTGAATAATTTATCCAAGGTATAGATGTACTGATTGAATAAACAAACACTTAAACAACTTTAGATCTTATCATTCCATAGCTTGGTCTCTATTATCAACTATTAGCAACATCAACTAGTTGTCAACCATTCTAAATATAACAGACTTGTAGAATGTAAACATTAATTAGTAAAACACCATAATAACATCCACACAAGTTTGATAATAGGATTTAATGTGGAAACCCCATTTGGGAAAAACCACCAAAAACATGTCACTAATTATCACTCTTCTAAAGTGATCTTTGTCAGGAGCAAACCCTGTTAAATGTTACAAAATACATTGTTAAATGTGACCTTGTTAAAGGAATTAATCACCATGTTAGGAGTGGCCTTGTTCAATGACTTTGGAAATTTATATTAGAATTTCACCTTGTTAAAGGATTTACATATGACTGCTAGGTCAATATGACTATTAGGTCAACCTTGATTAAAGGATTTCAAATACCATTACAATGGTTAGAAAGTAACAATAGGGTTTTGATCTAATAAGTACAAATCACTTTGCATGTACAAATATTTGTTCATTTCTTGAACTGATTCACCAATAGGCCTCCATTGACATCTCAATCTCAGATTTGCTTGGCAACTCTTCAATCATTCACACCTCTTCTCTTCTCAATTCATCTTAGCCTTCTACTTAGATTTTCTTGTCAATAACATCAAAATTTGTTACAACTCTCTGGAACTCTTTCACACACACATATACTCTTTGAAAATACTTGGGCATCTAAAATGTTTTCCCTTATACCTCCTTTAATAGGTAATTATATCTTTTTCTACTTAAACATCACCATAGATCTTAGGGTTTATGATTAGATCGATGAGGTTGACACTAGCATCACTCGATATGTACTTCAAAGTCCTTTAGTCTTGTGCTTTATTTCTTGGTCAAGCATATGTATTTTATCTATCTTTGTTCACACTTTCAACACTTGAGCATTACTGTCTTGTCCACTTGTAACATGATTTAAACAACCAATCTATCTTGTTAAAGTCCAACTAATAAAATGTCCATTTGTAGTTTCCTCTTCATAACTCAACCTATCCTCTAGATGCTTTTTTTTTGAAAAAATTTTCAAATCCTCTTCATTAACCAAATAGAGATGACATTTAGATTAGATATCAAACTATCTCACCAATAGGTTTGACATCAATGAAAAAATAAGAATTATTTCAATTATGGTTTCCAACAATTTTCTCTATCATTCCACCACCCTTCAAGGTGTGTTTCAATAATGATATTCCCCACTTTTTCTTCTACCCTTTCACATCTCTTTCATACCCTATCCACTATCCATCGATTTTCTATCCTCCCACTTTTTATTCTTACATCCCATTTATCTCATCTAAATCCTAAAACCTTGTCCTCTATAAACCCTTATTTTCTCTATCATCTCCTTTCCATCACCCTATCAACATCTTTGAGCATACCTTTATATGGTCTTGGCTTATCGTGAATTATCCTTCCAATAGGAGTACTATCCAAATTGAAAAATATTGAATTCTTTCTAAAAATACAAATAGAAAAATAAAAACAAGAAAAAAAAGAAAAAAAAAAGATAAGTGCCTTTGTGAAAACCTAGAAAACAAGCATCTTGGTAGAAAGGTAAACATAAATAAATTCTTCCTAAGGTAGAAACTACTTTCTGTGACTCCTTGGATAAGTAAAATGATGAAAACCTTGCAAACAAGCATCATGCATAATTCTCCATAATCTATCCATTCCATCTTTCCCCTTTGAACTTGATAATTTTGAGCTATCCATAAGCATTGGCTATCTTATCCATCAACTTTCCTATCATGATCATTCTTATCCCAAATCATTCACTCATAGCCTCTATAATAAACTTTATCCTTGGCATTTTTTCCTTGTTTCTATCTTATCCTGACCCTTTGGTCTTGACCAAAAGAACAAGAAAAAACATGGTTCTTAGAAGCCTCTTGACATGTACACTCTTTTGTGGTATACACTGTCATGACACCAAGTCATTTATCCTATATGATACCTTTCTTATTGGCTTCCATTGATGATACAAAACATGCTTTTTTTATGGTTATTTTTCCTCTTTCCCTAGCTTAGGAACTATTGAAGTTGATGAAAGATCAACCCCATAGCTACCAAGAATCACCTGCATGAAAACACCTGTTACAAAAGAAAGAAGCAAAAAACTATGATGGCAGGAATTGCAAGATCTATAGATTAGAAATTCTTGATGAGCAAAAAGATAGATTTCTATTAATCAAAAAATGAATTGGTTTTTAATTACAAAGAGAGATCATCCTTATAAAGGATATCGAAACCCTAGAAGGGTCTAACCTAGGTTGCATAATGATAATTAATAAAAGAATTAATTATTATATGCCTAAAGTTTAGCTTAAGCAACTAGAGTTAATTAGGAAACATCTAATTACTCTAACATACCCTCTTAAGATAAACTTAGGGAGTAGCTGAAAACCTAGAAACTACAACTGAAAGTAGATTTGGGTCCCTAAAAATAAGGCTTGATGAGGTACCCAAGCACAACCAAATCTTTGAAAAAAGGAGAAATGGGGAAAACCACATGGGAAACACCCTACTCCAAAAAGAGATGGAAATAATACTAAAAGAAACAAGTGAAGGACTAAAAAAACCTCCAAACTAGGGAATGTCCTAGAAGATAGGAACAAAAGATGATCATGAAGAACACCACTGAAGCATGTAGAAGTTGCAAAACTCTGCCAAAAGTAACCATTGATCTAAAGAGCCTCTAGTGAAATAGAACCTAACTAGGTAGAGAAGACTGTAATATGCATCAATTCAGGAGGCACACAAAGAAAAAAAATTGAACTCGAAGATACAGATGACATGAAACACCAAATCTTAAAGAGCTAATCAATCAAACGTGGAAGGCTGCAACCAAAGTAGGAATGAAAAGAAGAGTGTCTATATGGTAAATGATCCATCTCACCAAAATGTGTAAGTACCTAGCCATTACATCTACTTAGTACATAGGAAAAAAAGATAAATACATAGCTCACTCCATCAAACCAAGGAAGCATGAGAAACAATAGAAGAACCCACTTAATGTAGACAAGGGTGAGGTGATAAACAACTAGAAAAGTGGGCCAAAATAACTACATGTCAAGGAACCGTGATCAAGATGCACAAAAGAGTACATATGTGTGTATTGAGGTGATCAATCTTAGACACGTCATGAGGCTAATGTCATAGAAGGGAAGCTCACTAGACAAAGGAAGATGGCAAACAAAGGTAACACATCAACCCCCCATGACACTTTAATCATAAATAGTGCATGTACTAGAAGGCACAAGATATGGTGAATCCCAAGAATGCAATAATGTGTACAAGTGTTCTCAGATGACACTACTCAAATCAGAAGGAAAAACAAGGAAAAAATATTGAAACAAAAATATAGATGATGTATGAGACTTTATCTTAGTGTGTTTGCAAGAATGCATATAAATGATGTCTAAATAGACTAGAAGAGATATAAGACTACTAAATTAGATACTAAAAGTCATGAAAAATCATCTCAAGCAAGAAAATTGATCCTCAGACTTGAAACAACCAAGTTATCCACCAGAATGCAAAAATGCAAAGGACTAAATACAATGCACTTGGAGCAAAGTCTAGGAAAAAAACCAACATCACTGGAAAGATCTTTCCAATGATATAAAGAATTCCCAAATCAGAGATTAGATGCTCAAGATATGTGTTTAGGAGTGCAAAATTGTACCCCAAATTTGATAGTAGAAAAAATTATAAAAAAGCATCAAAACTAAAAACTAAATGTACCACTGTGATGACCTCAGATTCAACTTTTCAACAATATCTTGTTTGCAAAAAAATGGAGTCCATATTCCCAAGATATGAGAAAAAATGTGAAGGTAGGTCCAAAATACCTTGAGGAGGTGATAGGAACATTGATGCAATGTTGATGTGTGCTGATGTCAGCAAGTGACAAGCTCAAATTTGATGGGAAAAGGTCATCAAGGCATAAAAAAGCTAGAAAAAGACCCCTATCAAAAAAAGAAAACTTAAACATGTGGAAAAAAAGTTATAATAAAAAAAAATCCAATCCATAAAACATGCTTAATAATTCCAAAAAGGATGTGGCCCAGTGTATAGCAAGGGAAGAGGGCTTCAAATAAAAGGTCATGATTTAAAAAAAAAAAATACTCTACCCAAAAAATGTTGGCCCACATCTGTAAACACTGTTGCTACTAAAGGAAATGTAGAGCCCAAAAAGAACTTCGAAGGCCACATGGAGCCAAAGAACTCGCAATGCAGAGAAATCGATGTCCATCTGCCTAGACCATGAATCACAAAGTCAACAATTTCCCAATCAATAAACACTGCCCAATATCACTCCCTAAGGGTTAAAATGCAATCAACGCTATGCCTCAAAACAATGATCCACCGCATGGAAGGAAGAAGTGCACCAAGGAAAGAAAAGTTACTGAACGCACACAAAAAGTGCATGACTTCTGAATGAAATATGCAGAGAGATTTTGAATAATACATAGGCCTGATCATGAAGTATAGTCTAAGGCTTGAGATAAAATCCCCCTATCACATGCATAAATTTCCAAAAAAATGATTTATTTTTTATAAATGAAATAAAAAACCTTTACCGCAACCTTGATTTTCCAGTCCAATCATTGCCTCAATTTGAGTGCCTATTCAAAACACCCTGGCTCATATTTCAATAGTGTCCAAATATGACTGTTTTCTATAGAAATGGGGTTTTGAGCACTCTTAGCTCAATGATGAAGTCTATTTTTCCTCAAAGTGCCTAAAAAATTAGTAACCCCCTAGATCTAATAAAAAAAATCATTGAAAGTTCAAATCTAAAGACCAATGGAAAATATCTCAAGAAAAGAACATGGGTAATGAAGATCTAGAGCTCTAATACCATGTTGAAGTTGATGAAAGATCAACCCCACAACTTCCAAGAATCACCTACATGCAAACACCTATTACAAAAGAGAGAAGCAAAAAGTTATGGAGACAAGAATTGCAAGGTCCATAGATTGGACATTCTTGATGAATAAAAAGATAGACTGTCCTTATAAAGGAGATCAAAACCCTAAAAAGGTCTAACCTAGGTTGCATAATAATATTTAAGAAAAGAATGAATTATTATATGCCTAAAATTTAGCTTAAGCAACTAGAGTTAATTAGGAAATATCTAATTACTCTAACAAGAAATTTCGAGGAGATGGTTCTTAAGGATCACATTTATCTTGCTTTGTGCATCATTTCCTATTCATCTTTTCTACCATCTTGCTAATCCATCATTCTCTACACCTTGCTAGACACTAAGAAAAAATAATGTATCTTGCTTGACAACTAGTAATCTCAAAATCATTCTAAAAAATATTCAAATATGGCTATGAAAATATCCTAAAAAGTATAAAATGTTCTAAAAAATGATCATCTTAGTGAAAATATAGCAATAGGAACATTGATTTATCACCAAAAAAAATTAAAATATCTAAAAAATACAAAAATTAAATAAAATGTGTTGACAAAAAAAACTATTACAAGTGGTGAAAACCTAGAAACAAGTGTTACTTGAGGCCTATGCACCTATATCTATTATATCATAATTTTGACACTTAACCATTTCATTCTATCTTACTTGTCACCTGGTTCAAAATTTTCCTTTGTTGGGTCTAGGGGGCATGCACTATGTCAACTTTGGTCTCTTGGATATGCTAGCCTTTAGGGATACCACACAAAGAATATTTCTCAACACTTTCCTTAACACATAGTGTCCTTGATCTTACACCTTGTTTTTAATATTGGATCACAATATTTATCAATTGAAGACATAAGTCATACATAGTCAACATTTTCTCTCTCTTTTTCTCTTTCACATCATGCTTAAATTTAAATTGGCTAAGATATTCTTGAACTTATTTTTTGTGTATGTTTCTTGTGCTAATTTATGAAAAATTGTACCCTAACTTAACCTCAACATCCTAGATTCAATTTTGGGATCAAAATAAAAAATTGAGCTCATCTTTCTTGTCAAAATTGTATTTTAAAATTTTCATTCTTCTACATAGTTGGTCAACTTTATTAGGCTTAACCTTCACATCTTTTTGAGGAATTTATTATTTTCTCCTTCTACATAATTCCATCTCTCTCATTACCTATCTCTTCCATCATAATTTGATTACCTTTCTTCTTACTTTGACATAATTCTATTATTTCATTATTTCACTCAGACTAGGGCACATTCTCAACACTTGGTGGTAAAAATTTGGTTCTTCTCTAGACCTATAGACCTTAAACCAATTTAATATCAATTCAAACTTCATAAACTTTCATATCAATAACTTTTTAACCACATTCAACATCTAAAATTAAACTTGTAAACCTTTTTCCATCAAAAAATCATCTTATTGTTCCTTACTAAACTGAGTATTAGAGAAATCACTTAGTATATACTGAGTTGCAATATTAAATAATCAACACAAAAATAAACTTGCAAGAAAATAGACAATCACATATTTGAGACATATATTTAATATGGAAACCTTGTAAAGGAAAAAAATGCACATTTTTCGTACGATCTTGTCACATGGTTTTCACCAAAGATCATCTAGACCTTATCATTAATTGAAATTTCTAAATAGTGGCCTTCTCTAAAGGACTTACAAAACATCACTATTGGATACTACCATATCAAATTTTCAAGACTTGTAAGGTACACTTGATGAAGATATTTTTATCTTCTACAATGCTAAGAAAGTAATAGTCAAGTACTTTATTATGTTTAGCACTACCTTGTTTAGATCTCTGCTTTGCTCTAACTGTTCCTTCTAATCTCTATATGGTTGATTTTTACACATTTTCACTTAGCACTTCCTTTGCTTGATCTTCTCAATTTTGTTCTTCTACATTTATCTACTATATTCTTCTTTAATTTTCATCAACAACAATTTTCCAATGATCAACACATAATCAAAAAACAAAACAATCTTGATCACCCATTTAAATAGACAACTTTTTCCTTTCACAAATGTTCCAAAATTTTCCACTTAATTATAATTGCATTTCTCAAATTCACTAAATTTAGATACTTAAAAAATAGAATTCCTTCTTGTATTTCATATTGTTAAATCTTCACCATTAAATCTCCTTTGAATTATTTCATCCATTGATCTCATAGAAAAATTTGACTTTATCTTTGGAACTTCTTGAACATTCTTAATTTTCATCAGATGTCACCCTCAGATTAAATTTTTTCTTCTTGTTCATACTTGGTGAACACTACAACTTTACTCAAGCAATACATCACTTGGTTAACACTCAAATGACTTGATTAACACTAAAATTCAACTCTTCAATTCTAGATGCTTGGTGACAACTGTAGTAGCTTAGTTAATACTTTATTCCTTCATTCACCATGGAGTTCGGTAATTGTAACTTGACCATACACGATCTTCATTACTTAATCATAAATATTACATGATTATAAAATAATAAAATCAAAATTACACTCTCAGGGTCTAACTTATTCAAGTATCCATTGAATACCATCCTTATTATCACTCTAACTTATCATACTTTCTTCAAATCTTCATCATCATCAAATGATATGGAACTCTACTATATTAGCATATGTCTTACCAATTTCAACTTGATATCAATGAAAATATAGCAACTGATATAACTCTTTTACATATGTTAATAAAATTATCATTTTGGGCTAACAATCTCCCCCTTTGTCATTGATGACAACACATAAGAATATAATTTTACATTTCAAAAAATTACAACATAGGATAATCAAATGTATGCATTGAAAACAATACAACTATTCAACTAGAGTAACTATCAACCTGCAAATTCATGAGGACCTACAAGGAAGGTGGAATTCCAGAAGCTCATTAACTCTAAGATGTTGATCATGAGTGACTTTAGCAAGGAAGATAACTTGAATTTTCTGAACAATGCTAAGAACAACATGATGGACAACTTTAGGTCCATTAAATGGTTGTTCCATCAAATTTTTGAGATTAAGGAAAGAATGATTTTTCTAGAAGAAAAGAAGATAATTGTGGAAGGGGAAAGAGATGATTCCAACCAGTGTGTTGACCTTGTTTTCTTCTATATTCTAGAAACTAAACTGATGGACCTTACCAAAAAAGTGGATGCCACTCAAGCTACTTTGTAGGGCATAGCTAACTAGATCTACCATATCCTAAAGGCCTCCAATTAAATCCTCAATGCTCTAATTAGTAGAATGGAGGGCAATAGAATGGAAAAGGTGATGATCATCGTAGATGATGGGGGGTTTTAGAGCTAAGACAGAAGGCCTAGGGAGTAGGACTAGGTCCAACAATAAGAAGAAAGAATTTGACTACAAAAATGAGCTCACTGAGATCAAAGAGGCTTCTAGAAATATAGATACTCTAGTGAAGGAGGTTGTGAACCTCCTTATGAATATGGATTCCTAGTTCTAGTTGTCTCTTTTGTGTCATTTTTGGTTATCCTTGTATTGATGTCCTTTCCTACTAGACTTATTCATCGCTATCCTTTTTTTAGCTTGGTCTTTTAATGTTTTACTCTCTAGCACATTAAAGGATTTTAGTGGCCCTTCAAACCTATTTTCTTTATAAAATACAACTGTTAAGCTCTCTAACTTCATTCAGGTTCTTTGCAATAGATTCAACATCATGTTCACTCAGTCTGTAACTTCAAGATCTTCATCTTGAAAAATTCTCCCCTTTTCGGTGTACTTCTCTATTCAACAATATATTTATATCTCTTGTTCTTATTACTTCTCTTCACACACTCATCTCCCTCTTAGGATATCTTCTCCTTATTATTTCTTTCCCATTGATTCTGTCCCTTTGATGATAATGCCAAACTTAAATAGAAGTTCTAATGTGAAATTTATAAAACCTTATAATAATACCTTGTACTTTGCATGTACAGTTTACATCAGTTTCATTACAATTAAATTCAAAACTTTAGGAAACAATCTCTAAAGATTAAAATCTTTAATCAACTCCATAAATATGAATCTCTTCATCCATGAATTGATGCAACATAAATCCTTAGGAAATGACTTAGTGAATATGTTTTCAATTTTCTCCTTAGATTTTATATATTCTAGTCTCACTTATTTTTATTGTACTTGATCCCTCAAGTAGTACTACTTGGTAGAGATATGCTTGGTTTTTTTTTGCATCAGAGGATTCTTGGATATTTTTATTGCATTAGTATTATTACAATAGATAGTGAGATGCTTGGTAAATTCTTCATGCATTCCTTCCAATAGTTTCTTGATCCAAATAATAATTGATTAATTAATTTTAGTATTGAAATACTCAACTTCAACTATAGATTGTGATATGTAGCTCTATTTATTTCTTAACCATGTAATTTTTCTTTCTCCTAAAAAGAAAGTGCCACCACTTGTACTTTTCCTATGATCAACATTTCCAACCCAATCAGCATTAATGTAGACTTTTAGTTCAAAATCACCTTCTTGTTTGTACCACAACCCAAAGTCATCTATTACTTTCAAATATCTATGTATCCTTTTAATTGAATCCATGTGTGTTTTCTTAGAACTAGAGGAAAATCTTGCAACAATACCAACTTTATGTACAATATCAAGTTTTCTATTCACAACAAACTATAACTTTCCAATCATTAATCTATATTGTGTCTCATTAACTTTATAAGTAGTATCCTCCTTAGATAGTTTTCATCCATTCACCATAGATGTACCGAATGACCTTGATTTATCCATACCAAATGTCTTCAAGATCTCCTTAGTATGCTTAGAGTGAGTCATATATATACCATCTTTTATTAGATAAACTTATAATATAATAAAAAACTTGATCTTAGGAAAGAAAGACATTTCAAAATCCTTACTCATTTGATTAGAAAATGATTTGCGTAGCAAGTCATTCCAACCAAATATGACATCATCCACAAATATGTCAGTAATCAATAACATGCTTTCAGCTTCAATTTTCAAATATAGGCTACATTTTTCACTTGTTCTCACAAATCCAATCTTAATCAAGTATGAATGTAGCCTTTCATGTCATGCTCTTGGTTCTTTCTTTAGTCCATATGATTATTTGTACAACTTGTAAACCAAGTTCTTTTGATCTAGCATAAAACATCCTTCTTGTTGTTCAATGTATACTTCTTATTCAAGTATTCCATTTAGAAATGAAGACTTAACATCCATTTTATATACCTAGAATTTCTTAAAAGTTCCATATTCCAATAGAGTTCTAACTCCTTCCAATCTTTCTATAGGTGAAAAGGTCTCACCATAATAAATTCTTTCTTCTTGGGAATAACCTTTTCAAACTAATCTAGCTTTGCTCAAAACATCACCATTCTCATTTAGTTTGTTTTAAAAAACTTACTATTTTCTAATAACCTTCTTGTTAGGAGGTCTAGGCATTAGTGTCCATGTGTTTTTTTTCTCAATATGATTAATATCTTCATTCATAACATTTATCCAATCTTCATTTTCAAGTGCAACATTCACATTTCTTTTCTCAAACTTAGAAATTAAACAAGTATTTTCTTTCAATTTATTTCTCATCATGAATCCAACACTTTTAAGTCCAATGATGTTTTTAGGTGAATGATTTATTCTCACATACTTTCTAGGATAGGTTCTTTTCTTTGACCTCCAACATTATCTTCACTCAGTTGGGGCTCAACATCGTGCTCAGGTAATGCAAGTTGTTGCTAAGGTAATACACTAGGTGCATCTTCAACTACATAGAATTTTTTTTTGTAATCATCAGATTCCTTTTTTATCCCCTCATCATTGTTATCTATAAACTTATCAATTTTCTCATTTCTATTGTCAATCATTTTGTCATTTAGTTTGTTCAAACATTTGTAAGCCTTACTCATAGTATAATAGCCAAGGAAAATACCTTTTCCACCCTTAGAATTAAATTTTCCTTTCCTTACATCTTTATGAATGTAACATCTACTCCCATATATCTTGAAATAATTCACATTAGGTTTATCACCATACCAGAGTTCATAAGGTGTTTTTTTTGTTTCTTTCTTTACTTGAAGTTGGTTGAGAGTGGACACTGTAGTGCTAATGGCTTCTCTCCAATTTTTTTGAGAAATTCTCTTTTTAATAACCAATGTTGTTGCATAATTTACAATTGACTTGTTCCCTCTCTCGACATTCTCATTCTATTGTAGAGTCCTTGGTGTTGATAATTGTCTCTATTCTATACTTGACACAAAAGATAGCGAATTCAATAGACATAAGCTCACAATCTCTATTAGATCTCAAACATTTTAATTTTTTACCAATTTATTTTTCAACTCTAGCTTTATACTATTTGAACATATCAAAAGAATATGACTTTTACTACATAAATATGACACTCATCATCCTATAATAATCATCAACAAAAAATATGAACTATTTTTCACCATAATAACTTTCTACTCTCATTGGTCCACATAAATACATATGCACTAATTCCATAATGTCATTAGAAGTATATGTCTTGTTTGAAAAACCTAATTTGGTCATCTTACCAAGTTGGCATTGTTTACAAATAACATTCTCAGGTTTATGTAAATTTGATAATCCTCCAAATCCTTTATTTCTACCAACTTTGACCATACTCTCAAATTTGACATGACATATCCTCTTATAACACAACCAAAAATATTCAACTTTTAAAAATAGACATATATCAACTCTAGGATCTAGATAAAATAGATTACCTCTAGTTTTCTCTCCAATGTAATAAGATTTTCATCATCATCAGAGATCTTTACTTTCCTGTTCTAAAATCCTAGCTTGTGACCTATATTATTCAATTGAGAAACACTCAATAGATGATATATTAGTCTCTACACCAAATATGCATCATCACATCTGATTTTATAATTTAACATAAATGAGCACCTACCTTTCATTGGACATGTAACATCACTCCCTAGTTCAATAGATCCACCATCATTTTCGTCAAGTTTATCAAGCTTATTAATGTGGTCAGTCATATGATGTGAAAATAATTTTTTTAAGGATGAATGCTAATGATATTCCTATGGGAGAGTATGTTAGCAATGCTAGAGACATAATTCAAAACTTATGTGTTGCATTCATGAAAATGTTTGTCATGGATGTCAACATACTTATTATTTGATGAAGAATGAAAAATTTATAGAGGAAGAATTTTTTAGTGGGGTTTGAGGAATGAATATCATTTTATATACACTTGATGACATCTTCATAAATATGTCTAGATGCGACAACTCTGAGTGTACAAAAATATAACTACTAGTTTGAGTGATGAAGGATTTACTGAAGATAACTTATACACATCATTTCTCAAAAGTAGGTGATAATATTTTGATTCTATTTCTTATATGAATAGAAATGGCTTAAGTAGACTTAGATAGATGTGGAAGACATGAAAAAGGTTCCTTGGTGAAGAGGGAAAAATTATATGATAATCATGTGCAAAGTTATGAAGATTGTAAGCCAACAATTTGTTGATAATCTTGAAAAAGTGTATAATCATAATGAAACATATATTGCAATATATTAATAGTATCTTATATTATTATTTTAAATTGGGAGAGCCTCAAGGCCAACTCAATAACTTATTTTAGGACTTGGTATAAATGAAAGATCATTTCCTTGTAGATTATCATCCAATGTAGTTTGTTATTGTATAAGAGAACTTGAATGTGAATATCTTTTGGTCAGAGCAGAGATTGATGAGTTGTGAACTTCAAAGGAATTGTATTGGAAAAGGAGTTTCTATTTAGTCAGTTCAAAGATCTTCAATATGCTTATCCAAAAGACTATCTAGTGAAGAGTATTTTTTAGGCTATTTGGACAATGGGTTCGATTGTCCTCATTTCAACTCCTAATAGTGTTGGCACAACTCCTAATAGGGTTGAAATATCATCATAGGGAATCATATATACTAATTTTATTTCATTGAATCCTAACATGGTCTATCATTTTACAAGGAAATCTTATATTATTACATCATCTTTTGGACATTACTCCCACTAGTTTTTTTCTCTTAGATCAAGGGTTTCCCTAGTTAACATAACTAGTATTTTTGTGCAAGTTTATCTATCTATGGTTGTTGTGTATGTGAAAATCCTTCTGTATCAGGAACATGTGTAAACAAGAAAATCTTAGTTGTACATGTATATCTAGATTCAAATAAACTAAAATACAACTAATCTACTTGAGTTTTAGAACCAATACAACCAATGGAAGGATCTCACACAACCTCAAAGTAGCTCAACAAGGGAACCCAAATGAGACCTTTTTGGTGTGCTCAAGATTGAGGGATGTCGATGTGCTCTCCTAAACACAATGATTGAATCCCAAGACAATGAAAATATGAATAAAATTATGCTAAATGAGTGAGGAATACTTCAAGAGGAGGTTATGGAAGAAACCATTCTTGAGAGCATTCAAGGATATGGAAATGGATGCAAGTAACCAAACTAACAATAAAAATGTACCATGTAAATGCAAAATAAATACAAAAACTACCAAAGGGTTAGTGTTAAAAATATATAAAAGCTCTAGAATAAAACTAGCATGATAACAATGCAATGGAGGAGATGAAAAATGCTTGACACAAGGGCTCTATTTATAGGCTTGAGGGAGACCTTGAGGAGGTGACATCCACATAGGCACCACAAGGGAGATACATGGTCTAAGGGACAAACCATGCAAAAGTCAAAAGGAGCTTTTATGATTTGAGTGGCATAAGATTTTCTCACACATGTGTTAGCAACCTTGGGGAAAAGAGTGGGGGACAAGGATATAAGAGTACTTTTCGGAGAGATTAATGAAAGTGGGCTCCTTGGGTCTTGAGTTTCTCACACATGTGTGAGCAACCACTTAGGTGTTAAAAGGTTCCTAAGAGGGAGATTAGGATTAATTAAGTGGGTTTAGGTAGTGTAGACTTAGAAGGATGAGAAAGATCTATGATAGACTAGGTTTTAGATAGGATTAAGATTAGACTAAATAAGGTTTAATTTAATCACAGGATAATAGAATTTAATAAAGTGGAGGGAGTTAAATAAATTAGAATTTATTTAAAACAATATTTATGGAGCACTTTGTATTATATAAATTTAATACATTAGGGGGAAGTATTTAAATTGAGTTTAAATACATTAATGAAGTGAACCTATTTAATTAATTTTTAATTAATTAAGTATAGGAATATAATTAATTATAGTGTCAAGGGAAATATTAAATAAACTAATATAGTGTTTTGGGATGATTTTAACCGTCTACATTTTCCCCTCTTTGATGTAGTGTCAGAATGACATTCCATCAAAGAAACAAAAATATAGGTTTTTGTACAGAGGAGAGGAGTCCTAGAAGTCATGCCATAGTTAAAATGAGGGAGGAGGGTGCCCCCTCAAGAAAATAGGGCAAAAGGGCCAATTTTAGCCAATTTTCTTGAAAAAGGCATGGGAAGGAAAATGGATGAAAAAAGGCTAAAAAGATGATTTTGCATGACTTATGAGATAGACAGGAATAAGAGAGATAATGATCACTTGCCCCAAATACATGGATAAGAAATAAAAATGAATCCTAACTACATGATACCAAGGGATTTAGTTGTGTTCATATGGGAGAGCACACCCTAGTTTGATTTAGCCAAGGATTTACACATTAGGTGCTAAAGTAGCATAGATGACAAGGTTCCTTTGTGTGGAGTAGACTCAAAAATAATAGAGACTTTAGGAACACACATGTAGCCTTCATTGTCATGATGTAACAAATGACATGTACACACTAGAGAGGTCTAGGCACACCCAAAGTCTTTTCAAGGATCTTGGTAGAAATTATGCTAACCTGTTACCCCCAGTGAGAAAAGCATAACCATAGTTTAGAAAATGACATAGACATACCAAAGAATCAAGAAAATAGATCATACTAAAAATGACATGTGTAGTCAATGTAATCCATTCAAGTGTCACCAAGCTATTGATGATCAAAGAAATATTGAGGCATCCATTGCCACACAAAAATGAAATCAACAAAAAGATCGCTTGGCCAAGTAGTCATTCAATCCATAATTCTTTCCATGATATTTATCTTGATGGTAAAATTTGATATGTCAACTTAGGAAGGAATCATCTTGAAGGGAAAATATTGATCATCTTATTGAAGTTTGTTGAAATATTTGTGATTAATTGATGGCAATCACTATGAAAAGAACAAGGTTCTCAAATCAATTGGTCTTAGTGTGAATTTGTAAGTTTTGTTTGCAATCACTATTTTGATAAGCTTACTTTGATGGGGTGAAGCTTAGTTTCATGAGATTAGAAGATGAATATAATAATTTAGATAAGATAGGATAAGATAATGGGTGGAGGAAGAACTTTATTGGACTAGAAGATTGATTTTGATAAGCTCGTGTTAGAAGAAAAAATATATTTAGATAGGATGGAAATTGATTTATATGAAACAATTGGAAGAAGAGAACATGATTAGATTAAAGGATACATGAATTTATTGAATTGATTGGAAGAATTAAAAATTGATGGAAGTTGGAATAAATTAGAAAAAATGACAAAGGAGAACTACAAAATAGTAAATGGATGAGAAGAGTGGGGAGAATTTTTTTCATGGATGATAGAGGGATGAAATAAAAGGTAAAATAATATGGGGGACCAAAGGATATAGTATAGGAAAATGGGGAGCCAAGGACCATGTTTAAAAAGAGTTAAAATACCCCAAAAAAAGGATAGGAAAATGGAAGGAAATCTGGTGGGAAAGGATACATGAAAATGGAAAGATGGTGTGTAAAGGATACACATGGAGGAAATTGAGGTTTATGAATTGTTTCCATAGAATAAATGGATACTATTACTTTTTTTTTTTCCTTCAGTTCCTCTAGTTTTGATCACAAGAAAAGATATGAAAGTGGAAGATATATGAATATGAGACATTGGAGGGAGGGTATAAATATGAAATGGAGGAAAGACATGGGATAATCAAGACCAAGTACATATGAAAGGCAAATGGGAATCATAAAGGATTATAGATGGGGGATGAAGGAAATGAACATGACAAGGACTATGAGATGACATGATATGGATAGGATGTCATGATCAACTATGCAAAAGGATGATGGAAGGAATATGATAGTCAAGATCAAAGATAGAAAAGGATAATGAATGGTATATGGAAATATGGAAGATATGTAAAGCTATGTGGTATGGATGGAGCTTGCCCCCATTGTAGAGTGAAGGTGGAAGACAAAAAGTGAGTGGATGGATAAGTGGAATTATAGACAATGGATATATGATAGAGAAACATAGGGAGGACTCAACCATCTAAATACATGGATGGTACCCCTTGGTATTTTTTATTTTATTTTTCATTTTCTTTTTGGTCAAGGAGTTTTTACTATTTTCTCATAGATGTTGGTAGGATGGTGAAAATAAGAATGAAATGTTAAAAATAATTATTCAATTATATGTTGTCTTTAATGTTACACAAAATGTCAAGCTTTACCAAGAAAGTTAGTGATTCTAAGCTCATTCAGGCATTGAAGACAATTTCCTATGTATACCTAGCATTCCAGTTATAACCAAGTTCAAGAATTAGTTCTTACCAAGCTCACTCAAGGATTGAAGGTGGATCCTATGTTAACCGAGTTTACTTGGTTACCAAAGGAAAGTTAGCATGGATCTTGTGATGACCAAGTTCACTTAGTTACCAAAGGCAAGTTAGTTTAGAATTAGTTTTGATTGAGTTGGGTCAGCTAACAAAGATTTTCTCTGAGTTGATCTAGTACTCAATTCTATATTAGACTACTGACACCATATTAAGACTTGTAGATTTATTGGCTAATGCTAGTTGACTTAAAGAATGATTTTTTTTGATTCAAATTATATTCAAATTGACTTGATAAGATTATTCATTTAAGTATAAGGTCAAGTTGAGGATTGAAAAAATGAAGCATGAGATTGAAGAAGATGAATTAAGGAAACAAACTAGAAGGATATCAGAGTATCTGAGTTGACCAAGATGCAAATAATATTTTGATCAAAGAGGATCAAGTAATTGAGCCAAATAGAGACCCAAAATCAGCAAAGATGGTTGCATCAACAATCAGGTCAAGTCATTGTTACTCTCTAATAACTGTAGCAGTGAATCAAATCTCCTAATAGAGTTAGCCTAACAACTAGTTGGTAAATCCTCTAACAGGGTGGAATTTCTAGATTGAAGTGTCTAAAAACCTCTAACAAGGCCACTCCTGATAGGGTCAATTAAATCCTTTAACATGGTTAGACCTAACAATGTGTTTTGTAACCTTTAATTGGGTTGGATCCTAACAAGGCTCACTTCAGAAGAGTGAAAAATGGTAACTATTTGCAATTGGTCATTTTCCTAAATTGGGTTTCCACATTAAATCTTGGTGTCTTATGTGTTCATATTATTTGCTTTGTGTTTCGACAACTAAGTTAATTAAGGTTAATCATATTTAAATATCTTAAGATCTGCATGTTCAGTGCTAACCAAGTGATAGTAATATATTTAGTGTTAACTAAATTACAACTAAATATTTAGTGTTAACTGAGTTACAAAAAGTTATTGGTTTTATATTGTGTTGACATCTTAAAGGGGCTTTTATATTTTTTTTTTGCAGTAATTGATTCATTCCTTCACTATTAGTTACTCCTTTCCATTTCCAACAATTGGTATTAGAGTATTTGGTACTTGTAGATAAGGTTTCAAGGACCTAAGCTAAAGATCAAGATGTCCTACAGAAGAAAGATTCCTAAACTAAATATAGATAACTTTCAAGCACGGAAATAACTCATGAAGCTAAATTTGGAAACCATTAGAGACACAAACTTGAGATATTTGGATAATAAATATGTGGCACCTGCTAGACCTTTTTCTATGGATCAAATTGTGGAAAAGAAGAATCACACCATAATGATGATTGAAATTGCCTCTACTCTCAATTATGCTAAATTTGATGAAGTCAAAGATTGTCCTACTACTCATGAAATGTGGATCAAGCTGAAAGATATCTATGGAGGAGATGACAATATGAGGAGAGCTAAGGCAGAAAGTCTAAGAGGTCAGTTTGATTAGATGAAGATGAAAACATTGCACAATGCAGTGAAAGAATCAAAGCAAGTGTGAGTACATTGAGAGCCTCAAGAGGGAAAATAGATGATGTGAAAATGGTCAGAAAGGTTCTCGTAAATCTTCTTCCTATGTATGCAATTAGAGTTTCATCTATTCAAGAAATGAGATGTGATCCCAAAATGATATAATTTTGGATGCACTAGTGGGAAGGTTGACAACCTTTGAGCTAGATATCTTTGATACCTATGTTCCTAACTCTAGTAGCATTGAGTCTATATTTCAAGCTAAAATATCACTCAAGAAGAATAGAAAAATATCTAAAAGAAAAAAGGCTGATAGTGAAGATGAAGACAATTCTAGTGATGACCTAGAAGTCATTGATGCCCTGCTTGCAAGAAGATTCCCTAAAGGCAAAGGAAAGTACAAAGGTAAAATAACTCTAATCTATTTTTCTTGTGAAGAAGCTGGTCACATTTCTACAAGGTGTCCAAACAAAGAAGGAAAAGAAGAAAATAAGAATGACAAGTACAAAAGCAAGAAAGATTTCAAATGCTACAAAGGCTACAGGGATATAGGTAAGAAATCTTGTTACATGGCTAAATACTTTGATAGTAGTGATGAAGATGAAATGGTTTATATTGCTATTGAAGATGATCAGATGATGAAAATGATAAGCCATCCCTCATTTCTCATATTAGAAAAAATGACACATGGATTATTGATAGTGCTTGTTCTGACCACTTGACTGGTGATAAATCTAAATTTGAGAACTTGGAATACTATGATGGTGGGAGTGTTAGATTTGGAAATGATGAACCTTGTTATGTAAAGGGAAAAGGTTTCATTACATTCACTAATGGACTTAGGTGTGACAATGCTTACTCTATTGAAATACTAAAACAAAATCTACTTAGTGTCGCACAATTGAACAACATTGGATTCAAGGTAGAATTCATGAATGGAAAAGCCAAACTGCTAGATAGGAAAGGAAATATACTTGGGACTAGAAATCAAATGAAAGGTAATCTATTCTATCTAGATCTAATTGAAATTTAATGTTTTCTAGCTTAGACAGAGGAACTTGAATAAAAAACTATGGGAACCAAGCCTTAGTTAGAAGAATTTGAGTTGCAGATAAAGGAGATAATGTAGAAATTTTGAATGGAGGATTCTAGACTAGTTAGATCACCTATGTCTACTAGAAATAGGCTTTCCAAAAATGATGATTCCAAAGAGGTAGATCATACTACATATAGATCAATGATTTGAAAACTTTAGTATGTAGGCTTGATATTCCATTAGTAGTTCATATGGTGGCAAGATTCTCTGCTAATCCAAAGGAGAATCATACGATGACAATAAAAAGAATTATGAGGTATCTAAAAGGTACTAAAGATTATGGTTTGTGGTATAAGAAAGAGGAAACTTTGAATTGAAAGCCTTCACTGATGTTGATTGAATAGAAGGTATTGATGATAAGAAAAAAACTAGTAGTGGAGCATTCTATGTTGGAAAGAGTTAGTGTATTGGAAAAGCAATAAATATAATTTCATCTCCCATTCTATAGAAGAAGAAAAATATGTTGCAGTAATAGTTGATCATTCCAATATCATTTGGTTCAAATAACTATTGTCAGCTATGAAGAAAGAAATCAAGGATCCAAGATTTATCTTCGGTGATAAGACCAGTACAATCAACATTTTCAAGAATCTAGTGATGCATACCAAGAAAAAGCACATTACAATAAAGTATCTTTTTTTGAGAGAATTAGTGCAAGAAAAAGAGGTGAGATTGGAATATGTGAATACAAAAGAATAAATTATAGACATATTCACCAAGCCATTACCTAAGGATGCATTTTTGTATCTAAGAGGTAAGCTAGGGTTCATTCCCCTATTTGGAGCTCATTAAGAAAAGTTTAGTGATGCATCAACCGAGCATTTGAAGATCAATCAGGTTGATGTAGTATTGTTAGATCATATTGCATATGAATCATTACATTAGGTACATGGAATATCGATTGATTTTTGTCTTTGGCATGAGATGCCAAAGAGGGAGAGATCATTGTCATAAAAAAGAAATTTTGTATTAGTAAAGAAGGAGAGTTTGTTGTCAAAGGGAGAAATTGCAGTTAGAGAAAACAAAGAATCATTCTAGAGGAAGAGTTTGATGTTAGAGGGAGTTCTTACTAATAGGTGGAGTTCTCATAGATGAGAATCATAATGAAAATTAGGATATCATCCTTACTTCTATTTTCCTCTAAAATATTATTATAGTATGACATGTTGTGTTTCCATCAATGCCAAAGAGGGAGATTGTTTAAAATAATTATTCAATTATATGTTGTCTTTGATATTACAAAAAATTTCAAGCCTTACCAAGCAAGTTAGTGATTGTTGAGCTCACTCGGGCATTGAAGATAGTTTCTTATGTATGTTAAGTGTTCCATTTATAACCAAGTTCAGAGCTAGTTGTTGCCAAGCTCACTTGGGCATCAAAGGTAGATCCTATGTTAACTAAAATTATTTAGTTACTAACGGAAAGTTAGCATGGATCTTGTGCTAACTAGGTTCACTCAGCTACCAAAGGAAAGTTAGTTTAGAATTAGTATTGATTGAGTTGGGTTGGTTGATGAAAAGTTTCTCTGAGTTGAACGAGTACTTAATTCTATATTGGCCGACTGACATCATATTCAGTCTGATAGATTTATTAGCTAATTCTAGCCAACTTAATGGATGAAAATTATTTGATTAAAAGTATATTCAATATGACCTAACAAGATTATTCATATGAGTATAAGGCCAAGTTGAGGACTGAGAAAAAGGAAGCATAGGATTGAAGAAGATGAATTAAGGAAGCAAATTGGTAGGATATCAGAGAATCTGAGTTAACTAAGCTACAAAGAACATTCTAATCAAAGAGGATAAAGTAATAAAGCTAGAACATAGATCTAAAATTAGAAAAGATAGTTACATCAACAATCAGGTCAAGTCATTATTACTCTCTAATAATTGTAGTAGTGAATCAAATATCCTAATAGAGCTATTCTAATAGCTATTTGGTAAATCATCTAACAAGGTGGCATTTCTAGATTGAAGTGTTTGAAGACCTCTAACAAGGCCACTCCTAACAGTGTGAATTAAATCCTTTAATAGGTTTAGACCTAACAGTGTATTTTGTAACCTTTAACTAGGTTGGCTCCTAATAGGGCTCACTTTAGAAGAGTGAAAAATAGTACCTAGTTGCAATTGGTGGATTTTCCAAATTGGGTTTCCACATTAAATCTTGGTGTCTCATGTGATCATTTTATTTGCTATATGTTTCTACAACTAAGTTAATTAAGGTTAATCACATTTAAATATGTTAAGATCTACATGTTCAGTGCTAATCAAGTGATAGTAATATATTTTGTGTTAGCTGAGTTACAAAGGAATGTTTACTATTAAAGGAGTTACATAAAGTTATTGGATTTATATTGTATTGAAATCTTAAAGGGAATTTTGGATTTGTTTTTGTAGTAACTAATTCACCCTTCCCCTCTTAGTTACTCCTTTCCATTTTCAACATTAAATTGGTTGGGAAATCTAGGACAATATTAAGGGAGTGGAATGGTTGGGAGGAAAATATGGTTGATGTTGTTAGGTTGGAAGACTTATGAATGAGTGGATGAAGGAAGTGGAAAGATCGTCATTGGCACACAACTTGAAGGGTGATGGAAAGGAGAAAATTTTGGAGGATAGGGAGAAGAAATTTTGAATTTTGGTATATAAGGACCCAAAATGGATGAAAGAGATGATGTATTTAGGATGGTAGATTTTGGGGCATAAGAAAAAAAATCGGAGTTATAAGATGGAATATTTGAGAATTTATGCATGAAGGAAGCCTTTGGATTAACAAAATTGGATGCCATTATGAACTTTTCTTTGAGAATAATTGCTTCATTAAGTAGCTTTGGAATCCATGTGAGTTTTGAATTTTTTTATTTTGAGCCTTTATGGCCTTTGGATTTTTTCTTTATTCTTTTCTTGAACATGTCTTTTAGAGGGGAAATGTTGATCCTTGTTTTTTTGGGGATTTTTAGATTTATTCCCTTTATCTTTGGCATACAAGTTTCTTCCATTGGCCATGGAATGAGTACATGAGGATAAATGGTATAGAGATATGGTAGATGAAATGGTAGAGGGTGAACATTAGAAGAAATTCAAGGATGTGTGTCTTTTTTTATCTTCATGATGGATTTGAGGTGATGAAGTAGAAGACTTGGATGTGGTGGATGGATGTATGTAAGGACCCAAATGTTAGAAATGCTTTAGAATAACTGAGAGGGGGGGCGAATCAATTATTCAAGGTCCAAATGTCCCAATAAATCCTTTTCACTAAGTGTAGTGAGCCCATTAAACATTTCATGCATCCCAGCTAAACATTCTAACTAACAAGTTACTGTTAAATCAACATGCAACAATAAGACATGAAAAATCAACACATAACACAATGATTTACATGAAAACCCAATTTGGGAAAAACTACCAGTAATATGCTACTACTTTCTCACTCTTCTAAAGTGATGCCCTATGAAAGGCCTACCTTATTAAGGGATTTCAATCACCCTATTAGAAGTGAGCCTGGTTAAAGGACTTTAGAATATTCATTTGGAATGCCACCCTATCAAAGGATTTTTCAATGGAAATTAGGCTAACCTCAGTCCAATGGATTTTCCCTAACTAATACAATTTTCCAGAGAGTATTCAATAAGGGCTTTTGACCTGATACAACTTACAACTTAACTTGGAGATTTTAGATTTTAGTTAAAATCACAACTCTGCTTGGCTTTCAACCTCTATAGCTTTGACAACTTGTCCACTCATCAAGCTTCTATCTCCATGAGTCTCTCTTCTTCTTGTGTCAATGTAGTCACCTCTGTGGTCACTTATTGAAGTACAGTCTCTATACTCTATTCTTCCTTCTTAATGCCTTCTCTTTGACACCACACACTCTATCCAACCACTCTTTACTTTGTGTCCAGAAACTCCTTAAATAGGAATTTTGGAATACTTTTTTGCTCTTATTTCCCTTGCTTAGATTAGCTTTTGAATTGATTAGGCTAGATACAATGTATCTACCCTTTATCTTGTTTCTTCTCAAAACTTCATGTAGAATCCACTTGCAATTGCCCAAAAATAGTTAACCTCAAATTCTGTACTACGAGCTCATCATCCTTATCTTCCACTTGGTTCACAAAATTTTGAATAACAAACTTGTCAGCTCAAATTTGGAAAATATTTGACTTTTAAAATAATTTAGTAGCTTGGCACTATTTACTTTCTAATGCTTGGCACATACTGTGTTACTTGGCATCAACTGTGAGTTCAGTTAGCACTTACTAAACTTTTCTAATGCTTGAAACTTATTCAATTTGTCTGGCTCAACACCAACTACTTCACTTGGCACACACTAGAATTTTCTTTTACTCAACACTTATTGATTTTCTACTCAGCATGAACAAACTTTTCTTGGCACCCACTAATGAATTTAGTCAAGCCTTGCAAACAGTTTTGTTAAAACTTTTTCTTCTAGAGTTTTTAAGTGTAGCCAACCTTTGTACCTTCAAGTAGATTATCAATAAATCATTTCACCATTGTCTTAACCAATCCTTGTACTTTATTACAAAATCGTAACTCAACCTTTCCTCTAGGTTCTATTGTTACATCTTATTGATTAAATCCTCTTCATCAATCAACTAAGTGATAGTAATTGGATCTTATAAGAAATTTTCATTCTAGAAAATAGTAGGTTTGACATTAGTGAAAAAACAATGATTGAAAATATTCTTTCATCAAAAATCTCTCTTTTTCAATAATGATCTTTTCAATCAGACTTCAACAATCTCCCTCTTTGGAACTGATGGTAAACCAAACTGATCAACCAAGTTACCTAAAAATTAACTAGGCTAAAATAGTAAGGCCAAATGCCAAAAAGAAAAGCTTGTTCTTGTGTCAACATTCTTACTGTCATCTTCTTATTACTCTCTTACAAGATAGATCTTTATCCTGAATTTATTTTTGCTAAATCCCTTTGAGTTCTTGATCTTTTTCCTCTTAGTTGCTACTTCTCTTCCTATTAGCTTTGATTAGAGTTGAGCTTCTCTTCACCTTCTATCTTAGTTTATTTGTATCTTGTTGTTTCTCCCTCAAGAGTTCTCCCTCTGCAAGAGTTCTCCCTCTATTTGCTCTTGTAGATTTGATCATTTTTTGATATTTATCTCCCTCTTTGACAACAATGCTAAAGACATATTATATCAACATTTTAATATGCAAATGTAGCATTTTTAGTTACTCTATTTTCTTCCTTTGTCACCTTGCTTGTGACTTTTTGGAATTTTAGTACTTTGATTACTTCAAGAAAAATCTTGAAGCATGATCCTCTGCATCAATTTATATCATTCAACAGTCAACCTATTTGATGCAGGGCTATCTTACTGTTGCTTAAACAACCTTTGATAGGGGTAACACCTCTAACTTACCTCTAAGATATTCAAAAGCATCTTTAGCTAATGGTTTTGTGAAGATGTTAGCAATTTGTTTCTTGGAATTAACATATTCCATCTTTACATGTTTATCTTCAACTAGCTCTCTAACATAGTGATACTTGATTACTATGTGCTTTGTCTTGGTTTGCATCACTGGGTTCTTTGATATGTTGATGGCACTTTTTTTATCACAAAAAAGTATCACAGGTTCAGTTATCTCCTCCTTCATACCTTTGAGTAGATGCTTTATCCATACAATATTGGTGTAGTTTATGGTAGCAACAACATATTCTACTTTAGCTATGGATTGTGAGGTACAACTTTTCTTTTTACTAGTCCAAGTAACTAGTCTTCTGCCCAAAAAGAGTGCTTCTCCAATAGTGCTTTTTCTATCATTTATATTTCGTCCCCAATCTACATCAGTCTAAGCTTTCAACTCAAATTTTTTAGTCCTCTTATAGTATAGGCCAAAGTCATCCGTTGCTTTTAGGTATCTCATGATTCTCTTTACTGCCATAAGATGATTTTCTCTTGGATTTGTAGAAAATCTTGCAACTATAACAACAGATAATGCTATATCAGGTCTACTATGTACAACATATTTTAATTTACCAATCATTGACTTGTATAGTGTCTAATTCACTTCAACTAACTCATCATTCTTTGATAATTTATGTCCTATTATCATAGGTGTACTCATAGGTTTTGAGTCTCCCAGTTAAAAAGTTTTCAATATTTCTTTGATGTACTTTGACTGGGTAATAAATATGCCATGCTTTAGTTGATAGACTTGTAAGCTAACAAAGAACTTGATTTTACCAAAAATTGACATCTCAAATTCGTGTTTCATTTGATTGGAAAAATCCTTGCATAGGGCATCTTTACCCCCAAATATTATTTCATCAAAAAAGATTTTTGATAATAGTATATCCTTACCTTTTTCTATTTTGATGTATAGATTGTTGTTATCATCAATTCTCTCAAATCCAATCTTCACAAGATATTTTTGAAGCCTCTCATACCATGCTCTTGGCACTTGTTTCATCCCATAGAGTGCTTTATGCAATTCACACACCATATCCTTATTGTTGTCATCCACAAATCCTTTTGGCTATTCTATGTAGACTTCCTCTTCCAATATACCATTTAGTAATGCAGACTTAACATCCATCTGGCAAACCTTATATCCTTTGTAGGCAACGTATGCAAGTAATGTTCTTACTCCTTCCATCCTTGCAATAGGGAAAAATGTTTCCCCATAATCTATTCCTTATTCTTGAGCATGTAATTCTTGAGCATATCTTTTACAAAATGGTTTGACTTTATTCCTTGTGATCTCATCATTCTTGTCTAGTTTGTTCCTAAACACCCACTTGGTTCCAATCACATTTTTATCAGCTGGTCTTGGAACTAAACTCCAAGTTTTGTTTTTTAATATTTGCCCAATCTCCTCTTCCATGGCCTCATAGCAATCATCACTTTCTAGTTCATCTCTCACTATTTTGGGTTCTATATGACTTAGCAAGCATGATTCACTCCTTAATTTATTCCTTGTCATTGGTTTGCAATCTCTATTTCCAATGATATATTTAGTAGGGTGATATGTTTTGACATACTTGGATAGTCTTGGTTTTGTCCTTGTTTTTATGTTTGGTCTTTTAGCTTCAGAGTCACTATGTGCATCTCTTTCAGGTAACTCAGCATCTCTGTTATGTGTACTAACTTTAGAATTAGAATGAGCATTTTTTTCATTCTGCAACTCGACATCTGAATGCAACTCACATTCACTAGATGTGACTCAACAATTGTTGAGACTTGTTGTTGATTCAAAACTTTATTGGCAACATCTTCTTTAGTAGAAATTCCCTCATAGAAGTATACAAATGATTTGTATTCCTCTAGTCTTTTGATGGGTTCATCATTATGAACTTCTATATATTCATCAAAACTTACATTTTCACTTTCCACAATTTTTTTAGTGTTAATGTTTAGACACTTATATGCTTTACTTATTGTGGAATAACCAAGGAATATGCCTTCAAAACTTCTTGCATCAAATTTACCATTTCTAGTATCCTTAAGAATATAACATTTTCTACCAAATACTTTGAAATGGTTGACATTGGGTGACTGACCATACCATAGTTCAAAAGGTGTTGCATTTGTACCTTTCTTTATTTGTACTCGATTTAGGGTGTAAACAACTATACTTTTAGCTTCTCTCTAGTACTGTAAAGAAACATTCTTCTCCATCATTAGTGTTTTGGCACAGTCCATCACTAATCTATTTCTTCTCTCAGAAATTCCATTCTATGGAGGGGTTCTTGCTATAGAAATCTATCTTTTGATTCCTTTGTCATTGGAAAACATTTCAAATTCATGTGAAGTGAATTCACCTCTTTTGTCTGATCTCAAGCATTTCAAGCTCTTACCTATTTCTTTCTCAACCCTAGCCAAATACCACTTAAAAATTTGAAAGGCATCAGATTTTTTCTTTAAAAACATGACAGTCATCATCCTAGAGTAGTCATCAAAAAACAACATTATATATCTATCTCCTTTGTAACTTTTTACTTCTATTGAACCACATAAGTTAGTATGAACTAACTCTAATACTTCTTTGGAAGTATAGGTTTTTCTTTTGAAAGTTGACTCGGTCATTTTTCCTAGCTAACATTGTTTGCACATTGTATTATTAGGCTTCTTTAGTTTAGGCAAACCTCTAACTTTCTTCATATTACTAATGATGATCAGATTATCAACGTTGACATGACATAGCCTTTTATGCCATAGCCACACATCATCAAATCTTACAATAAGATAGACAACATCCTCCATATCTAGTTAAAATAAATTACTCCTAGTTTGTTCTCCTTTTCCTATCATATTTCCACCATTGTCATAGATCTTGGTAGTTTTGTTTCCAAACTCTACTTTGCATCCTACATTGCTTAATTGTGACTCACTCAATAGATTATAGTTCAATCCTTTAACATAATATGCATTATCACATGAGATCTTCTCTATAAGCTTAATGAAACCTTTTCTTATTATTAGACATAGAGCATCATTTCCAAATCTAACACTATTTCCATCATACTGAGTTAAGGTAAAAAATTTACCTTTGTCTCCTATCATGTGATGTGAGCATCCACTGTCTATGATCCATTTGTCATTCTTGTTTACAAAGGTTGCTAGTATTGTTGCCTCATCTTCATCTGACCCATCCTTCATAGCTACATAGACTACCTTATCATCATGTTCATCTGAATCATCTTTTTCAACAATGCAGCACTTCTTGCCTTTGTCTTTGTAGTCTCTATCATCATCTTCTCTTCTATTTTTGTACTTGTTTCCTTCTTGTTGGAAATAATCAAGACTAGCTAGGTTACTGAGAGGGGAGGGGTTAATTAGTAACCTAAAAAATGTAAATCAATTTAGTACTTAATCCATTCATCTAATCTACTATATGCATGAGAAAGATAAACATTTATAACACATTAACACAGAATTTTGGTGACCCAGAAACCTTCCAAATAGAAAGAAAAACTAGGGTGGGGATGATACCCACAAAACTTCACTACTATAGTATAAAGTTGGCCTATTAGGGCTTACATTGATCACTTTTGATGATTTTCCCTATTAAGAGCAATTTGGACTGCTAGATCCACCTTGTTAGAGGATTTACAAACATACAATGAAGTATGCACTCTATTAGGAGATTTATACAAAGACTGTTAAGTCTACCCTGTTAAAGGATTTACAAAACTAATTCACCTATTAGGATGAAATAGTGGATCTACTTACAACTTGATTGCTGATTAGATCCTTGAAGTATAGATCACCTCTTGTGACTGATGAATCTTTACTGCCCCTTGTAGACCTTGCTAAATACTCTTTTCTGCTACTGATTCACATTTACTCTACTCAAAGCATTACATGTCCATTCCTTGATATACACTGCAAATGATATAATACATAACATATATACCATTCCAATAATTACAATTGCAAGGTCGGCTGGAACACAATTGAACACAATATTATTGGGTTGGCCAAATAGTAAAAAACTTGGGTTCTTCAAGTTGACTTGGTGACCTTCAGATACTCAACATCCACTGCATTACTCGGCATCATCATGCACTCAGTAGAAGTAGAAGCTCATTCCATACTAATCACACAACATAGCTTGTAACTTGGTAACCATTGGAGACTTGGTAAATATAGTGTCACTCGATAAAAACTAAATCCTTCATTTACCTTGCTTTCACTTGATAAACACTACACATCCATCAATTGGTAAAAATTGGCTTCCATCACACATACTGATGACTTAGTAGACACTATGAAGCTTGGTGAACACTGTAGGCTTGGTAGACACTGCTAGACTACACACTCACTCGGTAGCTTCAGGAATGGTCGGTGTGAACTGTTGGATTGCACACTCACTCGGTAGCTTCAAGAATTCTTGGTGTGAACTGCTTAAGTGATGAACCTACAAGGTAACCACTGAATGCTTGGTATACACTGTAGACTAAGTGATGAGCTTGATAATCATTTAGAATCAAATAAGTGCTATCACTAATGACAAATACAATATAATGCCAACACTTCTCTGTAGTTATTCTTTTATGTGCACCTTGCTACAATTTGACCAACTTCATTGCAATTAAAATAAATAATAGGAAGTTTAACTTTGAATTTACCTTTGCCTCTATGAAATCTTCTAGCCAACAGTGCTTCCAAATTTTCAACATCTTTTTCATCTATATTTTTGTCACTGGATGAATATTATCTTTCTTTTCTTCTTCTTTGGTTTCACTACTTCAGTTTCTTTCAACAATAGTTTGGCCTTGAAAACAAATTCAAGACTCTCAGTTTTGTAGTTATAAAAGTTGGATAATTCAAATGCAGTAAGTCTTCCTACTAAACCTTCAAGACTTAGTTTGTTTCCTGGTATGCACCTTAGTTCTTGAATAGCTGATACTCTAATAGCATAAATAGTTAGCAAGGTTCTTAAAAATTTGCTAAGGATAGTTTCATCATCTATATGACCAAGAAAACTTCTAATTGCACTTACAACTTCTTTTATTTTGGAGGCATATTGAGTGATGTTCTCACCTTCCTCCATTCTCATGTCGTCAAACTTTCCTCTGAGCCTTTTTGACTTGGCTCTTTGTACATTCATATCTCCTCCATAAATGGTTAACAGGGAATCCCACATCTTGAATGCAATGTTACATCCCTCGATGTCATCAAATTCAACATAGCTGAGGGTAGAGGCAATATCAGGCATTTCTTGGTTGTGCTCCTTCTTTTTATTCATATCTTCAGTAGTAGGCACACTAGCTGGACCAACATGTTCCACTATGATTGAGGTTTGTGCATAATCACCAATAGATCCAAGGTGCAACTTCATTAGACTTTTCCATGTAGTGAAGTTGTCTCTGTTGATCTTGGGAACTTCTCTCTTAGATATCTTGATCTTTATGCTTCTAGTACCTTCAAACCAAATCAACAGATGGCTCTGATACCACTTGTTAAAAATGCTTTAGAATAACTAGGGGAGGGGGGTGAATCAATTATTCAAGGTCTAGATATCCCAATAAAACTTTTTCACTAAGTGTAGTGAGCCCATTAAACATTTCATGCATCCAAGCTAAACATTCTAACAAACAAGTTACTGTTAAATCAACATGCAACAATAAGACATGGAAAATCAACACATAACACAATTTATGTGGGAACCCAATTGGAAAAAACCACCAGTAACATGCTACTAATTTATCACTCTTCTGAAGTGATGCCCTTTGAAAGGCCTACTCTATTAAAGGCTACAACACACACTATTAAATGTGACCAGGTTAAGGGATTTCAATCACCCTATTAAAAGTAAGCTTGGTTAAAGGAATTTAGAGCATTCACTTGGGATGCCACCCTATTAAAGGATTTTTCAATGGCTGTTAGGCCAACCTTAGTCCAAAGAATTTTCCCTAACTGGTAAAATTTTCTCGAGAGTATTCAATAAGGGCTTTTGACCTGATACAGCTTACAATTTTCCAATTTTAGTCTCAATTGAAATCACAACTCTGCTTGGCTTTCAACCTCTATAGCTTTGACAACTTGTCCACTCATCAAGCTTCAATCTCCATGAGTCTCCCTACTCATTGTGCTAATGTTGTCACCTCTATGGTCACTTATCAAAGTAGAGTCTCTATACTCTGTTCTTCCTTCTTAATGCCTTCTCCTTAACACCACACACTCTATCCAACCACTCTTTGCTTCATGAACAACAAATCCTTAAGTAGGAATTTTGGAATTCTTTTTTTCTCTTATTTCCCTCACTTAGAATAGGGTTTGAATATATTAGGTTAGATACAATGTGTCTACTCTTTATCTTGTTTCTTCTAGAAACTTCATGTAGAATCCACTTGCAATCGCCCAAAAATGGTTAACCTCAAATTTTGTACTACCAACTCATCATCCTTATCTTCAACTTGGTTCACAAAATTCAAGATAACAAACTTGTCAGCTCAGATTTGGTGAATCTTTGACTTTTCAAATAATGCAACAACTCGACACTATTTACTTTGTAATGCTCGACACATACTATGTTACTTAGCATCAAATGTGAATTCACTTGGCACTTACTAAATTTTACTAATGCTTGGCACCTATTACATTTATCTAGCTTAGCAACCTAAACTTACTCGACACAAACTACTTCACTTGGCACACATTAGAATTTTCTTTTACTCAATAGTTATTAATTTTTTGCTTGGCATGAACTAACTTTGCTCGAAACCCACTAATGAATTTAGTCAAGCCTTGCAAACAATTTTGTTACAACTTTTTCTTCTAGAGTTTCTAAGTGTAGCCAACCTTTGTACCTTCAAGTAGATTATCAATAAATCATTTCACCATTGTCTTAACTGATCCTTGTACTTTATTACAAAATCCTAACTCAACCCGTCCTCTAGGTGATGTTGTTAAATCTTATTGATTAAATCCTCTTCATCAATCAACTAAGTGATAGTACTTGGATCTTATAAGAAATTATCATTCTAGCAAATAGTAGGTTTGACATTAGTGAAAAAATAATGATTGAAAATATTCTTTCATTAGCAACCTCCCTTTTTCAATAATGATCTTTTCAATCAGATTTCAACACCAAAATGTATGGAAGGCATGAAGCACTTTGATTTGGGAAATATGGCCAAAAAATGGATGGAAATGAGGAAGGAATGGGATAATGGATATAAGGGCCCAAGATAGATTTGGAATATGGCTGATGGGAATATTTAGATTTTGATGAAGGAATTTTGGATTTGGAAGGAGTGGAATGTGTACTAACATCTTGAGACATTATTTCTTCAATAGGATACTTATTATTTTCAATACAAGATTCAAGTCCATGTATACAAGGTTCATGATTGGATTGGATAGATTTGATAAGATCATGTGAAGGATTCAGATCATGAAGGGGATTATGTGGGATAATATAATCTTGAGATGGATTGGGATCATGAAATACAAATGAAAGTGTATTGTGATCTTGACTTATAAGAGGATTATGTGGTGGAATGATTGGATCATGAGATGGAACATAATAGTATAATGGAGTGGAGGGAATGGAACCATGAGATGGAATGATTTGATCTTGACATGGAGGATTATTAGTGGATGGAGTAGACAAAAAATCTTCATGAAGTGGAGGATCAATGGATCTTAACTCTTGAGATGGAGGGGAATCAGTAATGGGTGAAATAGAGGTAATGTCTTGATCTTGATTAGGAAGGGGGCCATGAGATAGATTAGGATGGATAAATGGATTTTGAGGGATTAAAAAAAATGGGATTGAGAAATATTTGTATCTAGATTAGAAGAGGAATCCATGGTGGCATGCTTTGGAACAAGGTCTTGACATGGTAGTGGGTGTATGAATTTGAGTGATTGGATCACTTTATTTTTAGTTTTGGATTTAGATAACCTTTCTACCAATGACTGTAGGAAAAAGACATACTTATTATAGGGTGGGGATGATGTGGATTTTGGAGGATTAGGATTTTGTGGTGATTGAGAGCTAGGTAGGGGATTGGAATGATGGTTTTGGAAATTAAACTCAAAGCATGGGGAATTACATGTAGGATTTGAGTTGGATGTGCTGTGAGGATTATGGAATTGGAAGCATGGGGGAAGAGAACATATGTTTTGAAAGGTAGATGTTTTCTTTTTACCCCCATTTTCTATGATAAGGACATAATTCTTGAGTTCCTCAAATTCTTGGGAAATGACATTTATGTTTGAGGGATTATGTGGGCTATGAAGGGAATCATATGTGGATGAACGATAATGAGGTAGATTCCCCTTGCCAAAGGTATAAGAGTAAGGAATGTGACATGGATTAGGATTGGACATGCAATTTTTAGGACTTATTTGGTATATGGGTTGGGTGGGAGGTATAACTCCATATTGCCTTTGAAGATCTTCAACCATTTGGTTAAGAAAATTATTATCCATGGAGCTTAGATGAGGAGTTATGAAATATTTGATGATGTATGAAATATGACCTTAGCACTAGGAGAAATTTTGGACTTTATTTCGATTTGATTCAGATTGGATTGGATTTGGATGAAGGATTGACATAACCTTGATGTAGATAAAGACCTTAAGATATTGTAAACAAATTGGATGTTGGATGTTGGATGATGATATCTTCTTCCAATTGGAGATGGACAAATGATCCCAAGTTGAAATAGGAAACACAATATATGACTCAATACCTGGCAATGGAAAAATGATCCCAAGTGAGAGAGTGTAACTATGATAAGTTTTCTTAAGGATGAAGGTCTAATATCACACTTTGGAAATATCTTTCTACCTAAAGATTGGATTGAATCGTGATGAAGGATAAAGAGGATTCATGATTTTGATTTGGGTCAATCTTTACTATGATCAAATGTGGGTCAATCAAAATAACTAGGATTAAAGTCCAAGGATTATGATGGTGCTCCTAAGTCCAAAGTAGAAGATTTTATGAAAACTTGAATTAGAAGAGGATTAGATGAAGATGAAAGATCAATTTCTGGATAAAGATGTAAATGGATCAAATTAGGAATTGATTAGCAAGAAATGAATTTGACAAGGGATTGGATTAGAATCATGATGATTTGAAAGATTGGATTAAGGATAAATTATGATATTGGATAAGGAAATTGGATCTTGATGTGGATAGTGAAACATGACTGGAATGAAGATTAGGAATTTGACTAAATGAGTAAGAAGATGAGGAAATGATTAGGAAAATTTGAGAATTTGAGGAGTGATTTGAATGATTAATACAAGAGATGCATGATGATGATAAATTTGATGGATATAAGAAGTGATTTGGAAATGGTGTGGAAAACAAGAACTTGTTTTTTGTTATATTTGAAATGTATTTTGTCTTCTTAATTTTGAACTTTTATGATGTTTTTGGATTTTTGAAGTTTTACAGGGTTTTTTAAAAATATTTTTTGAGTTATAACATGCAAAGAAAATAATGATATATATACAAGAAAAGTTTGGATGGTATGTCCCCTTTTGGCTTCAAATGGGGAATTTTGCAAACACTCAAGCACATCAAACATACCAACAATTGTATAAGGCTTCAACTAGGACATGCAAGCTCAACTTGGGGCCTCGATATACACAAGGTATGTGAAGCCCAAATTTATAGATGGAAGAAAATAATGCCACATAGCTAGGAGGAGACAATAACCAAAATCTCCACCTTCACTTCCCAAAGGTATAAAGTTCTTTGGGGCCTAGCCAAGAGTGACAAGATTCTATTTCCAAGAGAGGTGTCTTTGGATTCACCTCCTACTATTTATACTCCACCAAAACATGATGGTTGAGGTCTTCCCTTGAGGTGATGAAATCCCCAAGCAAACATCCTAAAAGAAGAAAAACAAGACCACTTATTTATTATTCACTCAAGATCACCCAAAGGCATGAGAGGAGAGAATACATAAGTGGCCTTGGGGTTAAAAAGACACTTGTTCATGCTTGAAGACATTCATGTTTATAGCATAAAATGTTCTTTCCAACTTGACAATGTGATCAACTTAAGAAATGATAGGTCAACCTTGTAAATAGATTATTGGTCAACATAGTAAATTGGCACAGATAAGAGTGATTCACCTTAAGTCATTGAAGATTGAGCGTATTCATTTTAAGCATAAACTATAACTATTCATTTTCCATATTCTTTATCCCTTAAGTATTCAAGATTTAATGAGATTCATGTAAAACCCAAATTGAAATGTGTATCATAGAATTTTTCTTTGATCTTTATGCATTCAAGAGTGTATTTGACTTCTAAGCATTTATTACAAAAAATGTTTGTGAATTTCCTTAAGGTTTCAAGATTGAATTTGGCTTGTTTTAAATTCAAGAAATTCAAGAGTGTGTTGGATTTATCAAATTAATTGCAACATTCATTCAAAGGACAATTGATTAAATCATATAAGTTCATTCCAATCCCTAATTCTATAGTCCTCCAAATTCTACTTCTTACAACAAAATCTTCTTAGTAAATGAAGTAAATGTTGAGGTGAATATCAAAAATCCTTTAGGAAAATTAACAAATAGTTGTAGATGACAAAATAATAGAGATGATTAAATGTAAATAATAGAATACAAAGAAATAAGTTATACATACCTAATACTTACATTTTGTAGATTTCAAATGAAAGTATACAATCATAGACACCAAACTCACAAATCCCAAAAAGTCACAAATGTTGAAATATGCAAATGACAAACTGCACAAACCACAAAATGCATAGATGACAAAATGCACAGATGAAAAAATGTAGACATGAAAAAATCTACAGATGAAAAAATTTGTAAATGAAAAAAAGTGCAAATGTCAAAAATGTGTAGACAAAAAATTGGAATTGGAGATGACTTTTTAGAAGCGGACATGATAGTTCATCTACACAAACGAAAATGAGTCAGAATGGAGATGATAGTACACAATTTTTTTAGAAACCTCCAAGTTTTGGTCAAAATTTTCTAAGAAAAAGGGATGTGGGGTCCCGTCGGGCATGCCAAAATGTATACATGAAAATCCTTCTCTGTTGAAAGCACGCCTAAATAAGAAAATGTTAGTTGAAATATAACTAATCTACTTGAATTTTAAAAAAATGCAACCAAAGAAAGGTTCTCACACAATCTCAAAGTAGCTCAACAAGGAAACCCAAATGAGACCTTGTTAGTGTACTCAAGATTGAGGGATGTGGATGTGCTCTCCCAAATACAATGTCGAAAGCACGCCTAAATAAGAAAATGTTAGTTGAAATATAACTAATCTACTTGAATTTTAAAACAATGCAACCAAAGAAAGGTTCTCACACAATCTCAAAGTAGCTCAACAAGGAAACCCAAATGAGACCTTGTTAGTGTACTCAAGATTGAGGGATGTGGATGTGCTCTCCCAAATACAATGATTGAATCCCAAGACAATGAAAATGTTAATGAACCTATGCTAAATGAGTGAGAAATACTTCAAGAGGAGGCCATGGAAGAAGCCATTCTTGAGAGAACTTAAGGATATGGAAATAGATGCAAGTAAAAAAACTAAAAATGAAAATCTACCATGTAAATTTAAAAGAAATGCAAGAAATACTAAAGGGTTAGTGCTAAAAATATCTAAAATCTCTAGAATAATACTAGCATGATAATAATGTAATTGAGGAGATGAAAAATTCTTGAGACAAGTTCTCTATTTATAGGCTTGAGGGATACCTTGAGGAGATGACATCCACATAGGTGCCATAAGGGAGACACATGGGCTAAAGGGCAAGCCATGCAAAAGTTAAAAAGAGCCTTTATGATTTGAGTGGCTCAAGATTTGCTCATACATGTGTGAGAAACCTTGGGAAAGGAGTGGGGGAAAAGGATGTAAGAGTACACTTTGGAGAAATGAATGAAAGTGGGCTCCTTGGGTCTTGAGTTGCTCACACATGTGTGAGAAACCACTTAGGTGCTAAAAGGTGCCTAAGAGGGAGCTTAAGATTAATTAAGCGGGTTTAGGTAGTGTAGGCTTAGAAGGATGAGAGTGGTGGGTGGTAGGCTAGGTTTTAGGTATAGTTAAGCTTAGATTAAATATTATTTAATTTAATCATAAGATTAGAGAATTTAATAAACTAGAGGAAGTGAAATAAATTAGAATTTATTAAAAAGGGGATTTAGGGAGAACTTTTTATTATATAAATTTAATACATTAGGGTGAAGTATTTAAATTGAATTAAAATATATTAGGGAAGTGAACCTATTTAATTAAATAAGTAGAGGAATATAATTAATTATAGTGTCAAGAGAAATATTAAATAAATTAATATCGTGTTTTGGGATGATTTTAAGTGTATACATTTGTTTCATCTACTATTTACATGTCAAAATTAATAAATATATTGAGTTCCCCCCCTCCCACTCAATTATCTTTGTGGACTTTACATTCTAACAATTTGTAGAAGCACATCAGGTCCTTGAGGGAAAAGTTTAACATCTTGAGGAATTCCATGACACATTTTAGGAAAGAAAGTCCAAATTTTGATGGAATTAACTATGATAGATAAAGAAGAGAAGAAGATTGACAAAGGATGAGAAGGAGGGATTACCACTCCACCTTGTTTTGTCCACCAAGGCACTCAAGGCTCTTCTCTAGCCTTCTCAAGGTATTTTTTTCACCCTAACACTAAGGGAATACTTTTGCTATTCCCCCTATCCCACCAATCCACTATTGAAATTGATGAAAGATCAACCCCACAGCTCCCAAGAATCACCTACATTCAAAAACCTGTCATAGAAAGAGAGAAGCAAAAAGATATGGAGGTTTGAATTCCCAGATCCAAAAAAGGGACATTCATGATGAGAAAAAATGAGATTACTTTTATCAAAACTGAATTAGTTCCAAAGAGATCAATCCTTATAAAAGGAGATCAAAACCCTACTAGGTAAAACCTAGGTTGCATAATAATAATTAATAAAAGAATAAATTATTATATGCACAAAGTTTAGCTTAAGTAAACTAGAGATAATAAATGACTTAATAATTAAATAAATATGATTTAATTAATAAGAAAATACTTTATTTCTCTAACACCCTCCCTTAAGATAAACTTAGGGAGTAGCTAAAAACTTAGAAATTGCTATTGAAAGTAAATTTGAGTTTGACAACAAGGCCTAATGAGGTACCCAAGCACAACCAAATCTCTAAAAGGAGAAGAAATGGAGAACACCACATAGGAAAAACTCTACTCCAAAAAGAGATGGAAATAATATTGAAATAACTAGTGAAGGACGGAAGAAGTCTCCAAACTAGGGAATGTCCCAGAAGATAGGAACAAAAGGTGATAATGAAGAACACCACTGAAGCATGAAGCTGCAAACATTGCCAAACTGTTGATTTGAAGAACCTCCACTATATAGAATAATAAGTAGAGAATAATAAGTATAAAGAGCCGATCAATCATAGATGGAAGGTACCTTCATGGCATCCAAAAATAGGAATGAAAGAATGTTTATATGGTAAATGATCCATCTTAGCAAAATGCATAGGTATCCAGCCACTGCAATCGCCTAGTACATAGGATCAAATATTGAATACATAGCTCACTCCATCAAGCCAAGAAAGAAATAGAACCAACATAACTCCCCTATAATTTTGAGAGGTAAGACATGAATACTGAAATTGAATGCAATATCTTCTACAAAAAGAAGAGCCAAGAACATCAAGAATGAAAAAGAAGTACAAAAACCTATACTGGCAAGTGTAATCAACACATCATGAGGCCAACATGAAACCCACAAGGAAATTTATAATGTAGTGTGAGTACAAAAAAAAAATGATGTGCAAGATAACAAAATGCAATAGAGTGGCACTTTATCTTAGTGTGTTTGCAAAATAACTACAAAAGGAAGTCAATAAAGATTAAAAGAGACATAAGGTTGATACAATAGATAGTATAACCCATGAAAAATCATCTCAAATGTAAAAAATGATTTTCAGACCTGAAATAACCAAGATATCCATCATAATGCAGAAAAACAAAAAACTAAATGGGATGTGCTTGGAGCAAAATTTGGAAAATAGAATGTCTCAAAATATGTCTCCTAGAGTGCAAAATAGAACTCCTAAATTTGAAAGCAAAAATAGCCATCAAAAGAGAAACAAAATGGAAAATAACCTACACCATTAGAATGAGCTTGGAACTAGCTTTCTGATGATATCTCATTTGCAAAAAAAAAAGTCCAAATGAGCAAGTTATGGCCAAAAAACCACATGTAGGTGAACAAACTGTAGGAAGGGCAATTTTTTTAAATAAAAATACTGCCTCAAGATCTATGTCAAAATGCTTAAGAAAACATGCCCAATAGTACTAGAAATTACCTTAGGAAGTGTATCAATTTTTATACCAAAACTACCTCAATTTATGTGCCAAAATTTTGATCTACGTGTGAAAACCTCATTTTGTGTGCCAAAAACCTCAATTTTTGTGCCAAAAATCTTGATTAGCAAACCTAAAGACCTTGATTTGCATGCCCAAAAAATCTCAATTTTTTTGCCAAAAATCTTGATTTTTGTGTGCAAAATCTCAATCTATGTGTCAAAAATAAGAAAATCACCACTTTGAAGAATGTGCCCAATTTGGAAGCAATATTATTTTGCCTTAGGTTCCAATTTTGTTCAAATTGGAAAAATTTTATATGAAAATGGGGGTTTTTGGATGCTCTAAGCTCAATGGTGATGTTCGATTGGGCTCAAAGTGACCCAAAAAAGTAAACCCCTCCCCCCCCAGGAAATACAAAATAACTCTAAAAAATGAAACCATTTGAAAGAGAAATCATAGATTTGAAAGCCAAGCTAGACCTTTCATAAATTGAATAGGGACATGAAGATCTAGAGCTCTAATAAAATGTTGAAATTGATGAAATATCAACCACATAGCTCCCAAGAATCACCTACATGCAAACACCTATCACAGAAAGAGAGAAGCAAAAAGCTATGGAGGTTGGAATTCCCAAATCAACGAATGAGACATTCTTGATGACCAAGAAGGATATTTCTATTATCAATATTGAATTAATTCCAAAGAGATCAATCCTTATAAAAGGAGATCAAAACCCTAATAGGTAAAACTTAGGTTGCATGATAATAATTAATAAAAGAATTAATTATTATATGCCCAAAGTTTAGCTTAAGTAAACTAGAGATAATAAGTGACTTAATAATTATATCAATACAATTTAATTAATAAGAAAATACTTTATTGCTCTAACATCCACTCCTTTCAATTTGAGATGCTTGACAAACTCTAAGGGTTAACTCCATGCCTTGTCTTGAATCCCACCACAAGATGAACTAAGAAACTCACTAGGTTTTCATGACTAGTAGAGTTTCTATACCACCACATTCTATGGTAGCTAAGGTTCTTGAAGGTATTTGAGTCATTAGTTTGCATACAATCTCAAGTTTACCTTGTTTAGGAGGGCTACTAGGGCTAGTAGCAATTATGCCTCCTAGTTGACATTTTTGTTTCTAGTTCCAATTTTTTTTGAAGGACTCATCAAATAAACTTTAGTTCATGATAAATTTTTAGAGTACTCCAAGATTCTCCTGGTTTTAGGTCATCAAGGTGTACATACATCCCCTTTCCAAATCATCCTTTTTTTAAGGGTTTCAAGGATTCCAATAATAAATATACTAGGGTCTTTTGAAACCCCTCCAAGATGGATTCCCTAATACTTTTCCTTTGTTTTGGTATACCTTCATTAACCACTCTTCCCATCCAAACAACTACATTGGCCATTTCAATCCATCTGTTATGCCTATGACCTCTGTCCTGTTGAACTTCACCTAGTCGGGTAGCTTCCTACTTGCCTAGGGATTTTCTTTAAAATTAGAAAGCCACCTTCCACAAACTCAAAAATAGAAATATAAATAGTATATAAATTTATCTTCTTGATTTAAAAGGTCTCTAGAGGTTTGACCATTGGAATTCATGAGAGAGCCATTTTTCTCTATGCTACTCCAAACAAGACTGCAAACTATACAATTACAAGTTGATTTTCCTAACCCTACTTAAACAAAACTTCAAGAACCCAAATAAAACTAATAAAACCTAAATTAAATCCTTTAACTATAAATTCAAAGTGATAACCCCAATCAATCCATTTGCATTTGGATCTTGATTGTGCAAGTTGACTGTAATAAGAAAATGCTTCAAATTTTCTATTACTTTGAACTTGAATCCACACAAAATGAACACCAACCCTTCTCCTAGGTGTGTAATTGTTTTTTATACCCATTTTTCATGTGTGGAAACTTCTTTTATAGACCCATAATGGAAAAATTGTAAGTTTCTTGGTTTTGGCAAATTGTTTCAATGTTCTCAAGTGCAACTTTTGCAAAATGCAAGGTTGCTTGAGCAACTTTTTACAACTTTGCACTTTGACCATGAATAGACCTCAAGACATATTGGATGGGTATAGTAAGGTCTAAAATAAACTTCTAACATGATTCCAAAACTCAAGAGTTTTTGGTCAAATCTTGGTCAACCTTGACCCATTCAAGCAATTACAAGAAATTTAGACATTTTAAGGACACTACCTAACTTCCCACCTTCTCACACTCACCTAACTATTTACTTGACTATAATCACACCCTTTGGGCTTCATACTTAGCCCATATTCCTTGGTTGGTTAAAACCATGTATAAGTAGAAACTTCTAGGATCTTTTACTATGATACCTAGGTGCTCCTACACCAAAGAACTTGCCTTGCTTATGAAGAGAGAGCCTAAAAGCTAAAAAAATTCTTTTTTATTTGGTATGTACAAAAATTAGTCATTATTCTTCAAAATTTCATAAGAGAGGAAAAAGGTTTAAGCCTAGAAATCCTTACAAATAAAGAATACCTAAGGATTGTTTCTATGTTGATGAGGATGGTGAAGTTAATTTTAAGATGATAAATTTATTAGAAGATAATGATGATGAGGATTCCAAGATTGGATTTATTTCTATTAAGGAAGAAACCCCTGAAAAAGAATAAATCAAAGAATAAAAATAACTAGTATCATAAATTGAAAAGAAAAATTCTGATTGGATTATATAGTGGTTGTTCTCATCATATGACCATAGATATGAATAAATTTTTTAAACTTAATAGTTATGATGGAGGATTAGTTAGAGTTAAAAATAATCATTGATATGTCACATAAAAGAAAAATGATCTACTACATTTGATGGAAATAATAAAATTGAAGATGTTTACTTTGTGGATGGTTTAAAACATGATATTTTGAGTGTTGGATAGCTAGTTGACAAGGGATGTTAGCCACAATTTACAAAAGAGACTTGTATTATCAAGGAACATGATGGTAAATTGATTGGTATTGGTACAAGCACAAGAGGTAATGTATTTATGTTGAACCCTTCTAGAAATATCTTGTTTAGTTGCTAAATTGAATGATAGTTGGTCTTGAAATAAGATATTTTGTCATATCAACTTTGATAACATTGTGAAGGTTAGTACTACATTTTTAGTTATAGATTTGTCTAATATTGTAAAACCTACTAACATGATGTGTAAAGAATTTATATTGGAAAAGTAGAAGAAAATCTCATTTCCAAGCAAGACATTAACTACTTTAGTAATATTGGAGATTGTGCACATAGATCCAAGTAATCCTAGAATAATAAAAGAGTTTAATGGTGAAATATATTTCATGCTTCTTATTGATGATTTCACTAGAATGATGTGGATTGAATTTCTTAGAGTTAAATTTGAAGATTTTGAGAAATTCAAGATATTCAAGGGTAGAGTTGAGAATTAATTTGGTCTAAAAATTGAATTCTTGAGTTCTAATTGAGGTGGATAATTTATTTAAAATTAGTTTTACAATTTTTGTGAGGATAATGGTATAAAGAGATAGCTTTCAACCCCTAAAACTTCACAAGATAATGGAGTAGAAAAAATAAGGAATATATCAGTGAAAGAAGAAGCTAGAGAAAAATGATGTTTGAGAACAATTTATCACGTATCTTTTGGAGAGAAGTAGTGAACACATTAGTATACACTATGAATAGAGTGTAGATTAGACAAGACACCAGTAATGCACCTTATCAAATTTTTCTTGGACATGCACCTATTGTGAAATACTTTATAATCTTTGGAAGTAAATGTTATATTAAAAGAGATGATTATTGGAAAGTTTGATTCTAGAAGTGATGAAGGAATGTATTTTAGATATTTATTGAAAAGTAGAGCATTCATATGTTTTAATCAAAGATTGAAGACTATTTTTGAGAATACTAATGTGAAAGTTGATGAAAAATTCACAATACAAGAAATAATACTTGACTATGATTCTAATAGAGGGATTAATAAAATGACTAACAATAAGAATGTTGAGCATGAATTATTTTATGAAATTGACACTGATTTGTAGACTAAATTACAAGGAGAAATGTATAGATAAGAACCTAGATCTGAGCCTAGAGTAGAAATCATAAATGAACAAGTGACACCTAATAGAAATGTGGCAAAGAATCACCCTATTAAACAAAGAGTTATAAGAAGGAACAACAAAAGTGAAGAATTGTGTTTGATTTCTCAAGTTGAGCATAAGAATACTGATGAAGCTTGTAAAGATGATCATTAAATCAAACCTATGAAAGAAGAGATAGAGAAAATTTAAAAGAACAAGACTTGGGAATTGGTTCCTAGACCTAAATATAAGAGTATTGTTGGAACTAAATGGGTATTTAGAAAAAAAATGAATGAACAAGGTGAGGTTGTGAGAAACAAAACAAGATTGGTATATAAATTTTAGTCACAACAAGAAGGAATTGATTTTGAAGGAAATCTTGCACCTGTTGCAAGATTAGAAGTATTAAGAATGTTTTTGGCATATGAATCTAACAATAACTTTAAAGTTTACCAAATGGATGTCAAATCATCTTTTCTAAATGGAGAACTTGAAGAAAAGGTATACATTGAACGACTTGATGGTTTTCCTTTGATAGATAAAGAGGATATGCTTTGTGGATTTAAGAAGGCATTATATGGATTGGAACAAGTACCTAGGGCCTGGTATGAAAAATTGGATAAACATTTGACAATTTTTTTATTGCGAAAAGTAATGTTGATACTAACTTGTATATGAGAAAAAATGATAATGATTTACTAATTGTTATAGTATTTGTGGATGACATCTTTTTTGGAGGTAATGATGAAGCAAGTAAGACATTTTTAGAAGAAATGAAGGATAAATTTGAAATGAGTATGATTGGAGAGATGAAATAGTTCTTGGGATTGTAGATTGTACAGAAAATAGATGAAATTTTTATATCACAAGAGAAGTATCTTGGAGGCTTTCTAAAGAAATTTTATTTGTAAAGTTGTAAATCTATTGGAACACCAATGCTAACTGGTTGTAAACTATCTAGTAAAGATGAATCCCCCAGTATAGACCAAAAAAGGTACATATCTATGATTGGTGGGTTGTAGTATTTGAGACATATTAGACCTAATATAGCTAATGTAGTTTGAATTATGGAAATATTTTAGGTAGATCCTAAAGAGATATACCTTCCAGTAGTTAAAACAAATTTTTAGATAATTGAAAGACACATTTAGTTATGGTTTATGGTATGATAGATCACAAAATTCTATATTGTGTACATACACTAATGTTGATTGGGCATGAAGTGTAGATGATAGAAAAAAACCAATGTAGGAGCATTCTTCTTGGGATGAATATTGGTTTCTTGGATAAGAAAGAAATGATTGCATTTTAGTGAGTACAATAGAAGAAGAGTATGTAATAAAAACAAATAATTATAATCAGATTGGATGAAGGTGTGCATATAGACATTAGGAGAGAGTTTAGTGATCTTATTATCATACATTCTAGTAACACAAATACACTGAGTATGTCAAAGAATCCAATTTTAAATTCAAAGAAAAAACATATATCTATTAGATATCACTTTTTGAGAAAGAAATTTATAGAGAAAGAAATCTGAATAGAATATGTTAGCACAAAGGAGTAGATAGAAGACATATTTACAAAACCTTTGGCTAAGTACACATTTGAGTACTTGATAGGTATTATTAGGGTTATGCCCCAGCCTACTTTAGAGTAGTTGATGTAGAGATTGCATCAGTCTAGCTAGTAGCATAGCACTATTTCTCTATTTAGACTAGATGTTTGGTGCTTCTCCTATGGGGAAGTATTTGTGCATGAGTTGAGTCATTGAGGACTCTTGATATTGGAATTTAAAAGTGTCTTTGGATACTTGAGCTTGAATAGATTTTTTTGGAAATGATTGAACTTAGAGAGTTGACATAATGATACCTTTGTCATTGATGTCAATGAGGGAGATAGATGTGTACATGAAAAGCATCCTTTGGAGAGAATCACACACAACTAACATTTTTGGGGGAGTGAACATTATGTATGTGGGAGATTAACACCTTCCTTGTGCATGTTAGATACTTGATATGAAAAGTTGTAAAGGATGGAATAATGTACTATCTGAGACTAAGATGAAGGTAGATTAGGAAGAGATATATTTTGTAGTTGTGGAACTTAGATTTTTTTCATCTATGTTTCCATTAATACCCAAGGGGGATGTTTTTAGCATGAATATGATGATATTACTATGGAATAAGTATGTTAGAAATATTGGAGACATAATTTAGAGCTTAATGTGTTTCATTCATGATAGTGTTTGTCATTGATGTCATCATACTTGTTATTCTATGAAGTTTGATAGAGTTACCAAGGAAGAAGTGTTTAACAAAATTAAGGATTGAATATCATATTATGAAAAGTTTAAGACATTCTCATCAGTATGTCGAGGTGCTACAACTATGATTATATATGAAAAGATGAAGACTGGTTCCAATTATGAAGGATTTACTAAAGGCGTCTTTTAGACAATGTTTTTGGAAGTGAGTGCTGATATTTTGATTCTATTTACTCATAGGGATAGAAGTATATTAGGAGGGATAATAAAGAGGTGGAAGACATGATATATATTCCTTGGTTAAGAGGGCATAATAAGATAATCAATGTGTGCAAAGTTATGTAGAATGTGAGCTGACAATTTGTTGATAATCTTAAAAAAGTGTATAATCATGATGAAATCTATATTGTAATATCTTAAGAATTTCCTATATTATCATTGTAAATTTAAAAATCCTCAAGAAAAAATCAATAACTTACTTTAGGACTTGGTATAAAGAAAAGATCATTTCCTTTTGGATTATCATCTTATGTAATAGTTATTGTATAAGCAAACTTTAATGCAAATATCTTATGATTAGAGAAAATATTCATGAGGATTGATGTGTTGTGAGCTTCAAGGGAGCTATATTAGAAAATGAGTTTTTTTTAGTTAGTTTGGAGATCTTGGATATGCTTATCTAGAAGCTTCTCTAGTGAAGACTATTTCTAATATTATTTTGACAATGGGTTCAATTGTCCCCCTTTCAACTCCTAACAGGGTTGGCACAACTCCTAACATTTTTGCAACAACTCCTTACAAGGTTGCAATATCCTAATAGGAATTCAAAGTTTCCTAATATATACACATATGTAATGATTGTATTTCATTGAACCCTAACAAGGTCTATCCTTTCACAAGGAACTTTAATATTAGTACATTCTCTTGTGGGCATCATTCCCACCAAAGTTTCCCCTCTAGTCAAGGGTTTTCCTAGTTAACATATATGGTATAATTATGAGTGGTTATATTTATATGGTTTTTTCATCATGTTTTAGAAATAATAAAGATATTAAGAGTTATTTTAAGCACATAAGTGATTCACCCCCTACTCTTAGTTATCTTGGTGGACTTTAATTTCTAACACCACTATCAATGATCCATATTTTTTTATTAATAATATGTAAAATAAGAGATTTTCCATCCTCAAACTTTCCTCATTAGGATCTTCTTTCATAGAAACATACACCACTTCTACTCCTTTCTCATCATCAATGTCTGACTTGGTGTACTCTTCTTCAACAATATAGCATGATTTATTTACTTTTTCCTTGTAATCCTTGTTCTTTGAATATTTATGATTCTTATTATCATTTCTATCACTCCTATTATTTTTAGGACAACTGGTAGAAATATGACCTACCTCATAACTTTTAAAGCATATAATAGGTAATTTACCTTTGAATTTATCTTTACCTCTAGGTAACCTCCTTGCGAGAAATGTTTTAATTTCATTCATGTCATCCTTTGATTATGAATCACTCGCATCTTTACTTATCTTTTCTTTCTTTAAACTACCAATGGTTAGTGAAGTCTTGAAAGCATTCGCAATTATAGGCACACTATTATAAAAATTACTTAATTCAAATATAGTCAAATGATCAACCAAACCATCAAGTGTGAGATTACTACCAGGCATAGCTCTAAATTCCTAAATCAAAAATACTCTTATAGCATAAGTAGGTAAGATTTCTCTAAGACCTTTACCTACAACTTCTCCATTGCTGATAATACCTCTTGCATCTTTGATAAGACTCACCACTTCTTCTATTCAGCTCATATACTAGACTATATTCCTACCTTCTTTCATCCTTATGTCAAAATATTTGCCTCACAAACTTTCTATTTTTTCTCTCAGTACATTATCATCTTTACTATGCATAGGTGCCAACTTGTCCCATATTTCTTTAGAAGTACTACAATTCTTGACATCATCAAACTTGACATCATTTAGGGTAGATGAAATCTCAATCATTTGACTATTATGTTATCTTTTATGACTCATCTATTCTACAATCATAAGAGGAATAGAAGCAATGTACTGATGGTCTAGCCAATTTTTCATATTGTCTCCAATTGTCTCTAATCCAATATAGATGTAGCCTCATCCTATTTTCCATGAGGAGAAATTCTCCTTGTTCAACTTTCGTACCTCTCTCTGTTATACATATTTGAATATTTTTCTCAAGTTCTTTTAAAATTCTTCCTTCAACCACTCAACTCCCCTTCTCTTAGTTATCTTGGTGGAATTTACTTTCTAACACCACTATCAATGATCCATGTGTCATTCTTACTAACATGTGAAATAAGATATTTTCAATCCTCATGTATTTCCTCATTAGGATCTTCTTTCATAGGAGCTATTAGAATATTTAGAATAACCGAGAGGAGGGGGGTGTGAATCAGTTATCCAAGGACCATATGTATTGATTGAACAAATAGATACTTAAACAAATTTAGATCTTATCATTTTAGAGCTTGGTCTCTACAATAAACTAATAATAACATCAACTAGTTGTCCATTGTCCTAAATATAACAAACTTGCAGAATGTAAACATTAACTAGTAAAATACCATAAATAACATCCACACAAGTTTGACACTAGGATTTAATGTGAAATCCCAATTTGGGAAAAACCACCAGTAACATGTCACCTATTTTCACTCTTCTAAAGTGAGCTTTGTTAGGAGTCAACCCTATTAAATTTTACAAAACACATTGTTAAATATGACCTTGTTAAAGGATTTAATCACCCTATTAGGATTTGCCTTGTTAGATGACTTTAGAACATTCCATTAGAATGTCACCATGCTAAAGGATTTACATATGAATATTAGTTCAACTTTGATCAAAGGACTTCAAATACAATTTATAATGTTTTGAAAGTAACCATAGGTTTTGATCTATTAAGTACGACTCACTTTGCATGTACAAATTTTAGTTCTACTTAGAAGCTAATTCACTGTCTAGCCTCCAATATCATCTTAGTCTTTGATTCACTTGGCAACCCTTCAAGGAATCACTATTCACTTCTCAACTCTTCTCAACCTTCTTCTTAGATTCACGATTCAACAACATCAAAAACTATTCCAACTTTCAAAAATATTGTGCAACTCTCTCTTACACACTATAGGTTAGGCCCTTGTACCTTCTTAGATGGGTAATTCTAATCTTTTTCCATTTAAACATCACTGTAGATCTTACTATTTACAAGTACATTCACCACACATAATGAATTTGACTGCCATCTTGTTTATTCTCTTCTTTTCTAAAAAAATATTTTGGAATCCATTCCTTAGGTCATTTACCTAATCCTCTTTTGGCATTAAATGATCCAACTCATATTCCAACAAATCAACTTAGTCGGCTGGAAGTTATAATTTCTTATAACTATTAGAATACTATTCTTAGACAACATTGTGTTCTGATACTTGGTCGCTACTAAATTTTCTTCTTAGCACATAAATTTTTACTTGATCGACATTGATGCTTGATCAACACTAATTCTGATCAACTTGTTTTGGCACTTTGTCGAAACTAGCATCACTCAACTTATACTTCAAGTTCTTTAATATTCTACTCAATTTCTTAGTGAAGCCTATTCATATGATCTATCTTTGATCAAACCTTCAAGGCTTGAGAATTATTGTCTTATCCACTCATAACATGATTTAAAAAATTGCTTTATCTTGTCAAAGTCCAAGTAATCAAGTGCCCATTTATAATGTCTTCTTTGTAACTTAACCTTTCCTCTATATACTTTTGTGTTGGAAGCATGAGTGTCAATGATACTTATATGGGGGAATATTTTAGAAAAATGGTTAGATCATTATCATGATGATATGTTACATTCATAATTATGTTTGGCATTGATATCAACACAATAGTTTTTTGTAGTATCTGAAAAAGAAAAAACAGTAAAGAACAAGTTGGTATGGATAAATAGTTGAGAATTTTCACTAAGAGAGGTTAAAAGGAGATAATAATAAGTGTCTATTATATGTAGCTAACCTTGGAAGCATAAGATATTAATTTTGGAAGGAGTTATGCAAGTTTCGGTAAAGACTATTCTGAGATAGAGTTTACAGAAACATGTTCTGGTAAACTTGTTATATCTCTTAGCAGTGTTGTTATTCTCAGAAGTTGAAGTTAAATATGTGAAGAAGACATTATAGAGATGACATATCTAAGCTTACTTGTCATAATGTTACATGTATAGAAAGTAATTCAAGTTACAAGGTGAAAGATTAATGTTATCTCTAAGCGTAACATGTTCTTAATGAGGTCCTATAATAATTAATTGAGAAGGTGTAATAGTTAACTCAGGGAATTTTTTTTATGGATTTGGTATAAAGGAAGGACACTTTCCTTTATCATGTATGGAATTAATTAATGATTTCAAGAATTATGAAGAGCAGAATGTGAAGATAAGAAGAGAAGAGCAAAGGTGAAGGAAACTTCATTATCGAGGTTTTATTGTGTGATCTGAAGTTTGATATTTGGATCTAAGGTTTATGACCTAGTCCACAAGGTATAATAGTGATTGGTCTAATTGAAAGGGCATAGGAAAGGAGTTGAAGTATAGTAAAAACAATTACTCAACAAGGAATAGTTGAGAGATCAACTGGATAGTGAGTTCAGTGGTTTTTCCCTAGAAGCTGTTTGGACAGTGGGTCCTTCTGCCTTCTACAACTCCTAATAGGGTTGGAATCTTCTAACAAGGATTTAAAGTCTCCTAGTAGGGAATCATATGTACTAAATGTTGTAATAGACTCCTAACAGGGTCCATCATCTAACAAGGAATATTTATATTAGTACATCATCTTGTGGGCATCATTCCCACCAGGGTTTTCCCTCTAATCAAGGGTTTCCCTAGTTAACAGATCTAATGTAATTATGTATGTGGATTTTAGTATGGTTGATTTTTAATTTTATTGAATGGTTAAGATTACTTAAGGTTGATAATTATTGGATAACTAATTCATCCCCCACTCTCAGTTATATTGGTGGACTATTATTTGTAACAATTGGTATCAGAGCATCATGTCCTTTAAGATAAAGTTTAGCAACTTTGAAAGATCCATGGAAAACATGTTCAGAAATGATAGTCTAGAGTTTGATGGAATAAATTATGATAGATACAAGGAAAAGATGAAGACCCATCTCTTGTGTATGGGTCTAGGATATTGGATCTTGACAAAATTAGAAAAGACAATTGTTCCTAAAAGTGCTATGCAAACTTGTACCAAGGAAGAGAGAGAACTTTTCATCTATGACATGAGAGCTAGAGAAACACTATTTCCTGCACTTCCTAAAATTGAGTACAACTAGGTAAAATCACTTAATACTTCTCATATGATTTGGAAAGCTTTGGAAAATAGTTTTGAAGGTGATGAACTCTTTGAGAAATTGAGGCTGCAAAGCTGGATTTGTACATTTGAAGATGCTAAAATGATGGAATATGAATCTATAAGAACATATGTAGGAAAGATATTAGAAATTACTATAGGTATCAGATCTCAAGGAAGAACCAAGCAAGATGATGAGGTGATATGGAAGATATTGAAGAGCTTAATGCCACCATTTAAGCAAATAGTTCAAATAATACAATTGTTGATATCTTGTACCAAATATTTCACAAAGGAAACATTACTTGCGAGACTTGAAGTAGTTGAGAATGAGATTAGACACTTTGGAGAATTAACTAGGATAGAAATAGCTTTCATTTCCCTAAATATTCAACCTAGTTTATCAAGGAGCACAAGTGCTAGAGGAGACTTTACTAGTAGTAGTAGATCTAATGAGGACAAAAAGATAGAAGGAGTAGCCCTTCTAGTAAGAAGAGAAAAGGATGATAAGAAAATCTTTAAATGTTGGACTTGTAATGAGTTTGGTCATTATGCATCTAAGTGTCCTAAAAGAGAGAAATAGTATAGAGGAAATTTCAAACTTAGAAGTGATAGAGAGTTTTTATATGCAAATGAAGAAAATGATTTTCATAAACAAGTAGTAAGTGCTAGTGATGATGAAATAGGATTTGTAGCTATTAAAGAATAAAGTCCAGAGAAAATGGCTTTGGTATAATAGGTTGAAAAGAAATCTGATTAGATGATTACCAGTGGTTGTTCACATCATATGTTTGGTGATATGAACAAATTTTTTGACTTCAAAAGTCATGATGGAGGAATTGTTAGAGTTGGAAACAATGTAGTCTTCCATGTTAAAGGTATTAGATCTCTAAATCTTGATGGTAAGACTAACACTAAGGATGTATATTTTGTTGATTGTTTGAAACATAATATTCTAAGTGTTGGACAACTAGTGGATAAAGGTTATTAGTAATAGTTCATAGAGAAGACATGCATGATCAAAGACAAATATGGAAAGGTAATTAGAATAGGAACCAGATCTAGAGGTAACGTATTTTAGTTGAATCCCACTGAAATGACATGTTTCATTACAAAGGTAGATGATAGTTGGTTATGGCATAAGAAATTTTTTCATATAAACTTTGACAACATTGTAAAGAATAGTAGTATGCTTGCAGTTAGAGATTTTCCTAAGATTGTAAAACCTGCTAACATATTTCGCAAGGAGTGTGTATTGGCAAAGCATAACATAACTTCTTTTCCTAGCAAGAAGTTTATTACTGCAACAAAGTTGGAAATTGTACATACAGATCTTAGTGGTCCTAAAAATACTAAAGGATTCTCTAGTGAAAGGTATTTCATGATTTTAGTTGATGACTTTTCTAGAATGATGTGGGTTGCATTTCTTAAAGAAAAATCTAAGGAATTTGATAAGTTCAAGATATTCAAGAATAAAGTTTAGAATGAATCAAGTATGAAGATTAAATTTTTAATATTAGATAGAGGAGGAGAATTTACTTCAAATGAGTTTAAAATCTTTTGTGAAGCCAATAGAATCAAAAGACAATTATCAGTTCCAAGAACCCCTGAACGAAATGGCATTGTTGAGAGAAGAAATAGGTTAGTAATAGAAACAACAAGAGATATGTTAGCTGAGAATGATGTATCCAAGATGTTTTAGAGAGAAGCTATGAATACAATAGTCTACACTATGAATAGAGTGCAAGTCAGGAAAGACAAAAACAAGACCCCTTATGAACTATGGTTTGGTCACTCACTTATAGTTAAGTATTTCAAAATTTACGGTAGAAAATGTTATATCAAAAGAGATGATGATATTGGTAAGTTTGATGCTAGAAGTGATGAAGGTACATTTCTTGGTTATTCATTGAAAAATAATTCCTATAAATGTTATAATCTGAGAACTAAGACTATTGTTGAAAGTGCAAATGTAAGAGTTGATGAGAAGTTTATAATACAAGAAAGAATAGTTGATTAGAATTCAGATGATGAGAATGTTGTTACTAAACCAAGGAATGATGAAGTATTCTTTGAGACTAACAATTATTTGTAGAATGAAGGAGAGATAAGGTAGGAACAAATTTTGGAACCTTTAATAGAGCTAATAGTTGAGATAACAAGTCCTACTTCTAGTAAGAATATGACAAAGAATCATCCACCTGAGTAGAGCATCAGAAGTAGAGATAAAGGTGTGATGACAAAAAGCATAATCAATGAAGAACCATATGAAAGAAGAATTGGATTAGATAGTGAGGAATGAGACATGGAAATTGGTCCCCAGACCAGTAGACAAGAATATGATAGGAGCAAAATGGGTATTCAGGAACAAGATGAATGAACAAGGTGAAGTTGTAAGGGACAAAGCAAGATTGGTATGTAAAGGTTACTCATAGCAAGAAGGAATAGACTATGATGAAACCTATGCTCCTATGGAAAGAATAGAAGTAGTAAGGTTATTCTTAGCATATGAAGCATATAAGAAATTCAAAGTATATCAGATGGATGTAAAGTCAACATTTCTAAATGGAGAACTTGAAGAAGAGGTATACATAGAACAACTTGAAGGTTTTTCTATAACATATAACAAGGACATAGTATGTAGATTAAAGAAAGCATTGTATGGCTTGAAGCAAGCACCTAGAATTGGTATGCAAGGTTGGACAAGCATTTTAAAAACCTTGGATTTAGCAAAGGTATGGAAAACAATAATCTATACTAGAAATAAATTGATGATGGATTGATGATTTTGGTAATATTTGTTTATCATATCATATTTGGATGAAATGATGATGAAAGTGACAAGTTTGGAGAAGAAATGAAGAAGGAATTTGAAATGATTATGATAGGAGAAATGAGATATCTCCTAGGATTACAGATTGTGCAGGACAAAGAAGGAATCTTTATTTCTTAGACTAAGTATTTGAAAGATCTACTGAAAAGGTTTGGTTTGAAAACATGCAAACCTATTGGAACACTTATGGTAACTCGACATTAGTTATCTAGAAAGGATGAGACACCTATTGTTGAGTAGAAGAAGTATAGATCTATGATTGAAGGATTGCAATATTTGACTCACGCAAGACCGGATATAGAAAATGCAGTTGGAATTGTTGCAAGATATCAAGTTGATCCTAGAGAAGCACATTATGCAATAGTCAAAAGGATATTTAGATACCTGAAAGGAACACCAAAGTTCAAATTGTGGTATGATAGATCTAATGATTTCACTTTATATGCTTATACTGATGCTGGTTGGGTAGACAGTATGGATGACAGAAAGAGCACCATTGGTGGAGCCTTCTTTCTTGGAGGAAGATTGGTTTCTTAGCTAAGTAAGAAGCAAAATTGTACCTAACAAAGTATAGTAGAAGTAGTATATGTTGTAGTAGCAAATAATTGTAATCAAGTTACTTGGATGAAGCAGATACTAAATGATATAAGGATAGAATTCAATGAACTTCTTGTCATACATTGTGATAACACAAGCACAATGAATATTTCTAAGAATCTAGTGTTGCATTCTAAGATTAAGCACATTTCTATCAAATCTCACATCTTGAGAGAGAAAGTTGTAGAAAATGAAATTAGATTGGAGTATGTAAGAACCAAAGAGTAGATTGCAAATATTTTTACCAAGCCTCTTTCCAAAGAGGCTTTTGAGTATTTGCAAGGTATGCTATGGGTTATTCCCCTTCCTACATCAGAGTAGATAATGCAAGAGTGCATCAGTCTAGTGTAATAGAGCGCTATTATTTTTCTGGACTTAATGTTGATGATTCCTATATGGGGGAGTATCTCTGATGGACAAAGTCACTCTAGGACTCTTGATAGATGTTGTTTTGAATAGTGTCTTTGGACACTTGAGCAAGTCAAACAGTTGCTGCAGAGATTGATGGTTGCTGAAACCTTTGACATTGATGTAAATGTGGGAGAGATTATAGAATGAGAAATAGTTTGATATAGAGCACATTGAGATATATCAATGGGGGAGAATGATTAATGAGGATGATTTGAAAAGAAAGGTTAATAGTCTTTTACAATTAGTATTTTTCAAACTAGATTTTTTTTTATCTATGTTGCCATCAATACCAAAGGGGGAGATTGTTAGAAGCATGAATGTTGATGATACTTATATGGGGGAGTATTGTAGAAACATGATTAGCTCATTATCATGATGATATGTTACATTCATGACTGTGTTTGGCATTGATGTCAACATAGAAATTTTTTGTAGTATCTAATAGAAGAACAATGGTAAAGAACAAGTTGGTACAAATAGACAGTTGAGAATTTTTACTAAGCAAGGTTAAAGGGAGATAATACTAAGTGTCTAGTATATGGAACTAACCTTGTAAGCATAAAATATTTATTCTAGAAGAAGTTATGCAAGCTTAAGTAAAGACTATTCTGAGATAGAGTTTATTGAAGCATGTTCTGGTAAACTTGTTATATCTCTTAGCAAAGTTGTTATTATGGGAAGCCAAGGTTAAAGATATGAAGAAGACATTTTGGAGATGACATAGCTAAGATTGCTCATCATAATGTTACACATATGGAAAGTTATTCAAGCGATAAGGTGAAATATTAATGTTATCACTAAATGTAATGTGTTCTTAATGAGGTCCTATAATAATTAGTTTAGGTGTAATAGCCAACTCAAGGAATTTTTTTATGTATTCAATATAAAGGAAGGAAATTTTAATTTATCATATATGGAATGGATTAATGATTGCAAGAAGCATGAAGAGTGAAATGAAAAGATAAGAAGAGCAGAGTAAAGGTGAAGGAAAATTCATTTTTGAGGTTTAATTGTGTGATCCAAAGTTTGATATTTGGATCCAAGGTTCATGACCTTGTCTACAAGGTCTAACTATGATTGGTCTAGTTGGCAGGATAGAGTAAAGGAGTTAAAGTATAATACAAACAATTATTTAGTAAGGAAAAGTTGAGAGATCACTTGGATAGTAAGTTCAGTGGTCTTGCCCTAGAAGCTATTTGGACAGTGAGGTCCTTCTATCTTCTACAACTCCTAACAGGGTTGGATTCTTATAACAAGGATTCAAAGTCTCCTAATAGGCACTCATATGTACTCAATGTTGTAATAGACTCCTAATAGGGTCCATCCTCTAACAAGGAATATTTATATTAGTATATCATCTTGTGGGCATCATTCCCATTAGCATTTTTCCTCTGATCAAGGGTTTCCCTAGTTAACATATCTGATGTAATTGTGTATATGGATTTTAGTATGGTTTTTTTTTACTTTAATTGAATGGTTAAGATTATTTAAGGTTGATAATTATTGGATAACTAATTCACCCTCCCTCCCAGTTATTTTGGTGGACTATTGTTTCTAACACTTTTGTTATGAACAACTTCTCAAATCCTTTTAAACAATAAAATAGACATGACACTCAAATTAGATAGCAACCTATTTCACCAATAGGTTTGACATCAATGACAATATAACAATTTTTCCAATTGTAGTTTCCAATAATCTCCCTCTTCGACATTGATGGAAACACCTCTAGTTACAATGCAATCCAAAATATGCAATGTGTCAAGAAACATCCTCAATATATCAAATATTCATTAATATCCTTTGTTTCATTCTAATTCTCATCTTTGTAACTCTAATATGAAACACATAAGATCTTTCTATCATATCAGATCTAGCAACACCTTTAGTAAGTCTGATGAACTCCCTCTTAATAATATCTCCTTGCATATAAATCTGTTCCCCTTTCTTATGGTAACAAATTTCACTATCTCCCTCTTTCATTTTGATCTTCTCCTTCTAGATAATATTTCTCTTTTCTAGATAATCTCTCTTTCTTTCTTATGGTAACTAGATAATATCTCCCTCTTTTATAACAATGCTAAAGATATTTTAACTCATGCATATTTTTATGTAGATATCTTTTTGTTAGTTTTACATTCATCTTATGTCACATTTTTATGACTAATCTGTCATTCTATTCTTCTTCTTCACTACTACCTCAGGAAACTCTTAAAGCAAAATTATGTACATCAATTTGTAAGATAGTCTAGTCAACACATTTGATTAGAACACCATCTTTGCTTAAGTAGCTTTATCTAGGGGAATCACCCCTAGTTTACCTTTAAGACATTCATGAGCATCTTTAGGTAAAGCTTTAGTGAATATGCCATCTTTTTTCTCTTTAGTATTCACATACTCCAATTTCACTTCTTTTTCATGAACTATATCTCTAAAATAATGATACATTATAGCAATATGCTTTGTCTTTCTGTGCATTACAAGATTCTTTGATATGTTATGTAACACCCCGCCAAGAGATCCAAAGAATTAACCTAAGTTTCGCTAAGTTTGGTAGCATTTTTTTTTTTTAAAACAAAAAATTAAATACCACTTATAACTTATACACAATAACGGAAGCAATAGAAACAATACAAGTGAAAGTAAACATAACATACATAACAGGTTACATTCTTCATGGATCCCTTAACGTTGAATCACATCTAACATAACTAATTATGTTTCCATCTAACACTACATCCACATAAAATAATAATGAAAAGTCCAAAGTTCTTAAATTACATTTCTAATTGCTCAATCATCCACTGTACATGCCACAGGGTATGAAAGGCTTAAAAGAATATGCATCATACTAACTCTAATCCATGATGCAATAACATAAATGAATCCATTAACCATACATGATACATCATCATAACCATAAATCATCATAAAAGATATAAACATTCATCATAACAGATAACCATAGATTACAAACATAACTAACTAAGTTCACGGTTCCTCCCAACCGTAAATAGCATCATTAGATAATCATGGATCCTAGCCATCCCTCCGTGCATAACATCCCAAGTCACCAAAGAGATCATCGGTATTATCATAGTAGGAATGTCACTCCTAAAACATCCTACATCATATGTAGAAAGAAATCTAACATGCAAAGTAAAGCATAAGATATCATCATCTAACATATGCAAATCATCAATATAAGAAACATACCAATAAATACATCCATCATAAGGTATATCATCTATCATAATGATCCAAGAACATAATGAAGATAAATACCAACCAAGGATGCTCCAACCACGGTGTCTACAAACGGATCTCAAATGATAAGAGTAAAAAACAACACTACCACCCGACCGCATGGAACCTAAGTGGTCCACTCCCACCATGCTGAGGAGATAATCTAAGGTCCCAAATAGGTTATCAAAATCACATAGCATAAATCTCTATAAGTCCAAGAATCCTAAAAGTATACTAACTCAAAGGTTCCAATCACAAAACTAACATCCAATCCCAGAGGCACACAATGACATGTAGGAAACCTACTCTATAAGCGGGCAAGTGTCATTGCATATATCATGTGGAAGTTACCGCGGTAGTTAGCTTAGGACTCCATGGGTCCCTACTGATCCTTATGCGGCCACTAGTATCCTCTCATAATGATAAGGCATACTATGGAATGCAAGGTCACAACCAAGTGTTCTCTGTACTCCCATCCTAGTCTGTACTAGCACTCGAGGCATGGGCGAGAAAAAAAAAATTATCTTTTTAGGTTCATTTAATTCCCATTTAGTGTAAATGTTATCACTTATTAACAAAACTTACAATGAGTTACCCTAGCAGCCACTTAGGGACCCAACCCCCATTGCAAGCCACTTCCCGACACTACAAGTAGATAACCTACCCTAAGCTCATGGAATCATAAATTAAAAAATCACCAGTCCTATACAAGTGACTTGAAATAAATACCAAAAGATAATCCATAAAAAGAGCATCAAATCTCCATGAGAAAATGAAAAGCATCCATAGATAATCATGACCACAACAGTTCTCTATTGGCAACTGAAGGTATCATTGATAATCAAAAGTATCCATTGGTTCTCAATAACCAAAATATATCTCAAAATCATACTAATCGAAGACTCCAAAATGGTTGAGTCAAAACTGTAGAACAAGAATTTAGTATGAAAAGAACATTAAAAAATAAAGTAAACATTCACAAACCAAAAACTAAATTCACATATATGCTTAGACAAAGGAAGAAAACAAGAAGTGCAAACCTCATAAGAAAAAGCACTCCATGCTTTCTTGATTCTGTAGATGTGTCCTTTTGCTGTGGATGTATGCTCAAGATGCTCAAAAGTTGCTTCAATGGAGATGGGTAATGGAAAATTGGTAGCTTTGTGAGCTCTCAATTTGGCTTTATAAGGGTAATATTGATGGCTTTGGTTCTCAAAATAGCATGGTAACTTTAGCTCAAAGATTGTTGATGAAATGGCTTGGGATGGGATTCAATTTATAGGCTAAGGGGTAGAGGGATGGAGGGCTTAGATGCAAGGATGGATGAAGACTTAAGGAGGGCTAGGATGCACTCAAAGGAGAGCACATGGATTGTGCTTGTTTAGCACCAATGGGAAGGTGACACTTGTCACAAGGAGGATGAGTGTGAGAGGGTAGGGTAAAGGGTTGGTTAAAGGCATGATGAGTGGGGTTGAGTATGTAAGAGGGATGTAAGAGGAATGAGTGTGGAAGAGGGAAGAGTGTGGAAGATGGGTGTAAGAGTCATGAGTGGGCTTGTAAGAGTCTTTATGTTTTGTAAGAGCACTCATGACTTAGTGGTTGGGTTTTTTGAGGGGAGACTTTGGTTTGGATTAGGAAAGTCTTAAACTTGTTTAAGGAATGTGACAACATTAGGGAGTGGATTAGACTTGGGTTTAGGATTAGATTAGAGATGTTAGAGATGTGCAAGTGGATGACATTAATGAGGGTGGGTGAGTTAGTGGCTAAGCTTGGTTAGTATGGGTGGATGGGGTGGATTAGGCTAAATGGAGGATTAGAGATAGGTTAGGGGTTTTTGAATTTGAGGATTTCATTTATCAAATAGATTTATTTAATAAATGGGGATTTTTGGAATTAGATAGAAGAATAGGATTTAATTGATAAATAATAGATTATTTGATTTATCAATTAGGACTATAGATGATTAATTAAATTAATCAACTAGGGATGGCAAAGGGTTAATTAAATAAGAATTTAATTAATAATGCCTTTTTAGATAACTAAATAGGATTACTAAAATAATGTAATCAAATTTAGGTGTCTACAAAAACATGTCACAACATGACATCACCAAGAAATAAATCAACATTTTAGTCCCATCATGGCGACTAGAAAGTAATCCAAGGATAATTGATTGATGACTCAAAAATGGTTAAGTCAAGTGTCTTAGATACATATAACTCAGCTTCACTCAAGAAGACTGATGAGCAATAACAATCAGTAAATACAAACATCTCATAGAGCATACCATCACATTACCATGGTTGGGATTTTAAAAAGATTGAGATCAAATAACATCAACATGCCATCACATTCGAATAACTCCCAAGCCTTTGGTAGACATCCTAACTGGTCAACACTCTAAGACCACCCCAAATCCCAAGGTACGGGTAGCATGCAAAAGCAAGATACAAATACATGTTTTAGTTTGCTTACACAATCACATGCAATGTGGGGTAGGTATCCAAAGGAAACACATATGATGTTAACCACCTAGTTAGTCATCATCAACATCTAAAAATACTGAATAATCATCAATAACTGAAAAAACTAAGTATTCATCAATATATGAAAACACTGAGTAATCATCGATATATAAAAATGCTGAGTAATCATCAATATGCCTACATGAAATATAGAGTGCCAAATGATCTCATCATGTAATGAACTAAAACATAAACAATCATATCAATTTAAACTCCATTGTATAACTTAATGACCTATTTAATTAATTTAACAACTATCTAATATAACTATATTAATAACTCAATGATTATTAGATCCACCAAGGTTCTTATTTTCAAACAGAGACCAGCATGTGTCTATATAGAGTATAATGATTATTAGGGTTTGTTATCAAGTGAGAAAACTCTCTTTTACCCTATAGATATCCCATACATATAATTGCATAAATTAAGGTTCAACCTCCGAAATATTTGAAGTCCACATTCCTAAAATCAATTAAGGTTATATGTTGAATAACTTAAATTATTAAGATTAATAATCTCTCAATGATTCAATACCAATTTTTATCATGATAAATTGAATTCATTTCTTTTTCAATCTCAATTAAATTCATCTATTTATGTTGACTAATAATTCAATAGATCACTCTCCTTCAATCATTAACTAATCTTAATTAAATTAAATTAAATTATATTATTTAATAAGTCATATAAAACTAATTAAAAGTCAACTACACTTAAACGTGTTAATAATAATAAACTCACAATTAAATATTATTAAATAATAACAAGTTATATATAATCATTATTATAAAACAATATTATCAAACTCATTAATAAATATTGTTAATTAACATGATTAATACAATATCAACAAATTATAAAACATTAACATTAATATATATCAAATAACATAACATATATTAATATCAATTAAATAACATATATAATTAATTTAAAAAAAAACTTTAAAAATATTAAAATTTACAATATATTATAAGAAAGGCATTAAAGTCTTAAGCGATATTAATCACTAGAGTATTATTAAAAATTTTAAACAGCCACAAGCTCATCTCAAAAAAAAGTAGAAACTATCCTTAATGCTCTTTCAACTTAATCAAACAATGATATGACATAAATTAAACATATCTTTTTTAAAACCTCAAAGGTGCTATGGACAAATAAATTGAAAAAAAACATAGGCATATCATCAATTATATTTGACACAGCTTCTTGACTCCATAGAAAGGAAAGCATGTTTAGCTCCAAATGCAATTATGTAAGCAAACTACACCATATAATATGCTCAGATCCAACAACACAATCAACATGGATTTGAAACTCAACAAACTAGACTCATACTCCCCCTCTACTCACTCAGTTGAAATTGATGAGTGGACAAGCCCAATTATGGAAAATTGAAAGCAAAGGAACGACCTCTGCTAGTTTAAATCGGCTATGAACAATAAACTCACAGTATGAACAAAAACACGTGAGTTTTACTACAAACTATAGCAAAATTACTTCTAAATTTCTTAACTTCACAAATCCCTACAATTTTAATGTGAACATCACTCTAGGTAAAATGAAATCTTTCTTCCCTATCGAACAAATAGTTGCTCAGGGTAACTATAAGATAATGAAGCTTTCATTAACTATTGCTCTGAAAAGATTAATATCTGCTATGGAAACCTTAAAGTTTCAAATCAATTCGAGTTATAGGTTCAAAATAGGATACTGCAAAATGAGAGAATCTCCTTGAGGAGTAGGCTACTATAGGAAAATTGAAGGCAAAGCAATGATGACCCTATCACTTTAAATTGGCTCTCAAATAAAAATCTCACCTTACATACAGATTCAAGTGAATATTGCTGCATATTAAGGCAGACTAATCAACAACTAAGGAACATCGATTATCATAAATTTATTAATAAGTTATTACTTTAGAATAATAATTAAAATTATAATAATTATATATTAAAAACTTTAATTAAAATTGCATTTAATAAAACTTAGAACGTTAATAATAAAATCAAAATATCAATCAAGCCTGTGTGTTGAAAGAAAACCAACGCTGTCATTTTCATGGTAGTAATAAATATATATTAAAACTTTAATTAAAAATTGATTATCAAATAGAGAGACGTGGTTTCCATGATAATTTCATCTATTTTTAGTCATCGACAAAGGCAGTTGATTTGATTGGAAATTCCTATGAAGGTGCACTACTGAGACCAAGCTTTACTTAACTTGTTGAACTTCAAACAAAGCCAACCCAGATTATCGACATGGGTTCAGAAATTTAAATGAAGATAGAAATATTGTATCCTGCACAAGCAAGAAAAGCATATAGATTTCAATGGCCGGCTGTTAAAGTTATTGAAACCTTGATAGAACAGAAACCAAAGCTTATCTAGTGTTATACAACAAATGATTATGTGAGAAAATTGCATTCATGATGATTGGGAAGGCCATATGTGTTCTAAATGTTGTAATGAGTAATGTGAATCAGGAGAACAAAATGCATGGTATCAAAGGTATTGTGAAGCAATAGAATTATTATTTTATAAGAATATATTCCCAGCTCGAGTTGGCACAATGGGAACATGATTCTATACCTGATAAAGGCAATACTACTTGCCATTACAGTAATAAGTTGATGATGAAGAAGAAACACAATTTAAACTTAGCAAATAATACACATGGTGCCAAAAGTTATGAAAGTTTTATTCATATATATATATAAAGACAACTGGTAGCAGTATTAAATTTGCATTTAGTGACAAGCCTATGTTAAGAAGCGATGAAGACATCCATGCCAGACCATATGAAAGACAAAAAATATTGTTTAACCATATCGAAGATTCCTAAGGGAGGGATCAACCATCATAGATCATATATTCTACTCTCAATTCAGATGGATCAACATGCATGCCCAAATTCTAAATCAGAAATTAAAGATTTGTTCATAGAGAATTCTTCAAACACACATTAGCAGGTACGATGAAAATAAGGAGAAAAAGAGCGTAATAGAGTATGTGAAAATCACGAGTGCTCCTGGACACTAATGCTAATTTTCTACGCCTCAGAAGTCCATAGAAAAATCCCTTCCTTCTCCAACATTTGCCATTCCTCCAAGAATCCAACCAACCGAAACCCCCAAGTGACTAGAAGTGCTTGTAGAAGCATATGAGCTTCTCGAATGCATGTAAGCTTGTCTAAACACACTAGAAGAGCCTCTATATAAAAGCCTCTAAGTTGCATCTAGAATGTGTCTAGAAAGAACTAGGAGATAAGCATGACAACTAAGCACATAACTTCCATGATAAGAAGATAAAGATGATGAGGTGTCTAGAATTTTGTAGACACCATGTGGTCAAATAATGCGCTAAGTCCTAAGTGTAGACAACACGTGCATAATTAGAGTGCAAACTCTTGTGTTGTCAACATGACAACTCCCAAGAGTTCGCATACTCCTAGGTGAATAAATATTAAAATTATTCACATTACTTAATTAATATTCACTTTTATTTATTTTTTTATTTTTTTATTAATATATTAATTTTAAATCTCATGCACTTGTCATGTGGTCATGAAATTTTTATAAATTAATTTCTTTTCCATTTTAAATTTATTTTTGAAACTTAATTGATAATTATTTATTAACTTAAATAATAATATTATTTAGTCATTTATTTAAAAATGAACTCTAAATAAATTATTATTAAATTAAATAAATATCATCTCATTCCAACCTAAACTTATAACTTTCATTTTCAATTAAATTCTTTTCATTTAATTCTCTTTTATTTAATTAATTTTCTAATTAATTAAATAAATACCAATATTAAAATATCCTTTTAATTTTCTATTAAATTAAATCCTTAATTAAATATTTTAATTAGATTTAATTAATAGAAAATTCAAGTTCAAAAATAATAGCAAAATGTAAACTAGGGCAGGCACTACATGTTAATAGCACTAGTGTTATTATAATAGATAACCATTAGATCTATGATATCTTCCTTCATACCTTTCAAAATTTGCTTGATCATTATGACATTTGAACAATTTACTATTGCTTCCACATACTCAACATCAATTGTTGATTGGGAAATGCAGTTTTGTTTGTTTCTTGTCCATGAAATTAGTCTCTTTCCTATAAAGAATGCACCTCCACTTGTGCTCTTTCTATCATGAAAATTTCCTGCCCAATCAGAGCGAGTAAATACCTTTAGTTCAAAACTATAATTCTTCTTATAATACAATCCAAAGTCTTCTATTCCTTTCAAATATCTCAGTATCCTTTTTATTGCCATCATGTGATTTTCCTTAAGACTTGTAGAAAATCTTGCAACTATCCCAATTGCTAATGCAACATCAAGTTTTTTTTAAACAACATATTGTAGTTTTCCAATCATTTATATGTATAATGTTTAGTTCACATAATTAGAATCATCATTCTTAGATGATTTGTGTCTAGTAACCATAGGTGTACTAACCAGTCTTGAATTTTCTATTCTAAAAGTTTTTAGTATCTCCTTGGAATATTTAGATTGAGTAATTAAGATACCTTGCTTCATTTGATATACTCGTAAGCCAACAAAGAATTTGGTCTCACCAAACATTGAAATTTCAAATTCCTTTTTCATTTCATCAGAAAATTATTTGCATAATTCTTCCTTGCCTCCAAATATGATATCATCAACAAAAATGTTAGATAAAAATGCCTCATTGTTCTTGCCAATCTTCAAGTACAGCTTGTTGTTATCATTTTTTCTTGCAAAATCAATCTTCACCAAGTAGTTATGTAGTCTTTCATACCTTGCTCTAGGGGCTTGTTTCAAACCATATAAATCCTTTTTAAACTTGCACACCATATTTTTCTTGCTAGGATACATAAATCCTTCAGGTTGCTCTACGTATACTTCTTCTTCAAGTAGCCCATTAAGAAATGTAGATTTACATCCACTTGATATACCTTAAATCCTTTATAAGAAGAATATGCAAGAAATTTTCTAACTCTAGTCTTGCAATAGGGGCAAATATTTCCCCATACTTAACACCTTCTTCTTTTGGATATACTTTGCATACTAGTTTAGCTTTGTTCCTTATGACTTCACCATTTTCATTCAGCTTGTTCTTGAATACCCACTTTGTTCCAATAATTTTTTTGTCTTTGGGTCTAGATACTAGTGTCCATGTTTTATTCTTTTAAATATTCTCAATGTTTTAATTCATTGTTTGTATCCAATCCTCATTCTCGAAATCATCTTTCACATATTTGGGCTCAAACTCACAAAATTAGAATGTATCAAATTTGAGTCTTTGTCTTGTCATAGCACCATATTCTTTATCTCCAATGATTTTTTCATGTGCATGATGTCTTCTCACATACTTTGCTAGTACATGATCTGTTATTCTTTGTTCTTGAAAAGGTTCATCTTGAAAAATGATTTCAAGCTAATTATCTCTCTTATGTTCAGGTCCTTTTTCATATTCTACATGCTCAACATTGTCTTCCTAATGTTTGATTTCCTTTGTCTATTAATTGACATCATTTCCCTATTTCTCAGCACCTATAGTCTACTACTTGACATTTCCAATCTATTGTAGATCTATATCTTTGTTCTCTTGTTTAGGTGGGGTGCTAGGAGCACTATCATTCACATATGTGAATGAACTATAGTCTTTAGGTTCTATCTTGCATTCAACCTCATTCATTTCTATATACTCATTAGATTTCTTTACTTTCACTCTATTTAGGGTATAAATAGTTGTACTTATAGCTTCTCTCCATTATTTTTGAGACACATTTTTCTCCATCATCAATGTTCTAGCACAATCCATGATTGATCTATTTCTTCTTTTAGCTATTTTATTTTGAGGAGGGGTCCTAGGTGTTGACATCTATCTTTTGATTACTCTATCATTGCAGAATATGTTAAATTCATTGTAAATGAGGTCAACACCTCTATGAGATCTCAAGCACTTCAAACTCTTTCCTACCTCCTTTTCAACTCTAGCCAAATACCTCTTAAATACTTGAAAGGAATCATATTTTTATTTAAGAAACATCACTCTCATCATTCTAGAGAATTTATCAATAAATAGAATGAAATATTTGTCCACCCAATAGCTTTGAACACCAATAGGGCCACATAAGTATGTATGAACCAATTCCAAGATATCATCAGATGAATATGTCTTGCTCTTGCAACTAGACTTTGTCATATTTCCCAATTGATATTGTTTACACATAGCATTGTTAAGTTTATTCAATTTTGTAAAACTTCTTACTCTTTTCATTTTACTAATGCTAACCACATTATCAAAACTTAAATGACGCCATAACCAAATATCTTCATGTTGTGTACAAAAACATGTCTCATCAAATAAATCTAGAAATAAAAAATTACCTCTTGTTTGATCACCACTCCCAATCAATTTACCATCAACATCAAATAGTTTGGCCTTTCTTTGATTGAATTCAAAATTTTGACCTTATTTATTTACCTATAAAACACTCAATAGATTATAGTTAAGTCATTCAACCCTATAAATATTTCAGACTTGATCTTATCAGTCAGTTGTATTGATCCTATATCTTTCACAAGACATGGAACATCATTACCAAATTTAATATTGCTACCCTTGTATGGACCAATGTTCTCAAATTTACTTCTATCACCAGTCATGTGAATAAAACAACCACTAGAAATTATCCATCTATTACTTTTATTCACATAAGAGATTAATGCAGTTTTCTAATCTTCATCATAATCTTCTTTCATAGCAACATAGACTACTTCTTCATCATTACTTTCAGATTCTATGTCAATTTCTTATTTAGCAATATAAAAAGATTTCTTATCTTTTTCTTTTTAGTCCTTATTTTTCTTATTATCTCAGACATCTCTTCTTCCTTTATACTTGATTTCCTTTCTCTCATCCTTGTTAATTATCTTCTTTGTGAGGACATGTTGTAGCAATATGACCAACATTGTTACATTAAGAATAGATTATAGAAAGATTACCTTTGTATTTTCCTTTGCCTCTTCCAATTCTTCTAGCCATCAATGCCCCAAGTTAATCAAGTTCATCATCAGAAGTATCACTATCACTTTTCACATGTTTTCCTTTCCTTTCTTGCTAAGATCTATTTGTGATTTAAAAGAAGATTCAATAGTAGCAAGAGTGTAATTATTCAAATTAGGCATGTCAAAAGAAATAAGCCTATTAATCACACCTTCCATAGTTAGGTCATTACCTAGTGTGCATCTCAGTTCTTGTATTGCAACAAATCTAATAGCATAAATAAGAAGTAGAGCTCTCAATAACTTTCTTATTATTATTTCATCCTCTATCTTTCCATTTGCACTTCTAATAGTATTGACAAGCTCTTTGATTGTAGCACAATACTGAACTATATTCTCATCTTCTATCATTCTAATTTAATCAAATTTTCTTCTCAAGCTTTTTAATTTGACTCTCATGACATTTCATCTCCTCCATATATGGTCTTTAGTTTATCCCAAATTTCCTTTCTTTTATGTCATCACACTCAACATAGCTCAAGGCTGAAGTAATCTCTAACATTTCCAGATTGTGTTCTTGCCTTCCTTTTAGTTGTTGAGAGGTTAGAGGGATTGTTATTATATTCAAATATGCATTATCCCAAAAATCTAGTGCAAAAAAACCAATACCAGCTATATGAGGCATCATCAATCTTTTCTATACAAGAAATTTTTCTTTATTCAACTTTGGTTCTTCTTTTTTGTACATCACAATCTTTAGCTTTGAGTGCCTTCAAACTTTTCTCTACAAGCATTGATTCTCTGATACCAATTGTTAGAATATTTAGAATAACTAAGAGAAAGAGTGAATTAGTTATCCAAGGTCTAGATGTACTGATTGAAGAAAAAAATACTTAAACAATTTCAGATCTTATCACTCCATATCTTGGTCTCCATAGTCAACTAATAGTAACATCAACTAGTTGTCCACTATCTTAAATTTAACAAACTTGTAGAATGTAAACATTAATCTATAAAACACTATAAATAACATCCAAACAAGTTTGACACTAGGATTTTATTTGGAAACCCAATTTGGAAAAAAAACCATCATAACATGTCACTAATTTTCACTCTTTTGAAGTGAGCTCTACTAGGACCTAACCCTATTAAAGGTTACAAAATACATTGTTAAATGTGACCTTGTTAAATAATTTAATCACCCTATTAAGAGTGGCCTTGTTATAGGAATTTGAGCATTCCATTAGAATTTCACCCCACTAAAGAATTTTCATATGAATGTTAGGTCAAACTTGATTAAAGGATTACAAATATTGTTTACAATGGTTAGAAAGTAAATAGGTTTTGATCTGTTAAGTACAACTCACTTTGCATGTATAGATCTTAATTTTTCTCTTAAGATGATTCACTATATGGTCTCCATTGTCATCTCAATCTTTGATTTTCTTGGAAAACCTACAAGAAATCACTCTTCACTTCTTCTGAACTTTTCTCATCCTTCTACTTAGATTTTCTAGTCAACAACATCAAGAATTATTCCAACTTTCAACAATACTCTGGAATTCTCTCACACATACTATAGGTTAGCCCTATTTACCTCCTTAAATAATTAATTCTTATCTTTTTCCATTTAAACATCAACATAGATCTTAGGGTTTATGATTAGATTCCTCTTCTTTTCTAGAAACTTCTCCTGGAATCCATTCCTTAGGTTATTTACCTAATCCTCTTCTCACATCAAATGATACAACTCATCAATCCTTATCTTTAACACACTATCCGTATTCCAAGAAATCAACTTAGTCAACAAGAAGTTATGATTTCTCATAAATTGTTAAATATTGTTCCTCGACCAATACCGCATTTTGACACTTGGTGATCACTGGGTTACTCGATTGCTACAAATTTATTTATTGACACATAAGCCATCACTTGGTTGATACTGATGCCTAGTAATCACTAATTTTTCTTGTCTTGTTTTGGTTCTTGGTCAATAGTAGCATCACCAGGCATATACTTTGAGCTTCTTAATATGCATTTGATCTATCTTTGATTTCTCCTTCTAGGCTTCAGTATAACTATCTTCTCCACTTGTAACATGATTTAAAAAACCACTTTATCTTTTCAAAGTCCAACTAATAAAGTTTCTATTGATATTATCCTCTTCTATGAGGCCTCACCCTGACCCATAATAACATATATGGTTTATTCTCATTTTGATATTTATGACTCAATATTTTGGCATACCTTTGAATTGGACAGTGATTTATATTATCCATTTGATTGTGACATTTACTTTTGGTGAATTTCTCTTATGATATGTAATAGGACTTAATTTACATGCTTGATGCTTTAATAGTTATGGATTCAGTATTTCATTACTATTATAGAGAATGGATTATGATGACATTCAAAATGTTAACCTAGTTAGATTAAGTACAGATTAATGTTGATATGCAGATATTGATATTTTAATGTTTTGAATACTTCATATGAAAATGATTAAAAACGAAAGTTAATTGTAATAATTGAATACACTAGCCAATGTGAATTATGATATGTTAATCTAACATGCACATACATACATGTATTTTTATATGATCTTCATTGGACTACTAATGTTTGAGTTAGCGTGCAAGAAATTTAACCATAGAATTCGATCATGGAAGCAAGACCCAAACTTATGTGAACACAGTTTAGCCAAGGTGAATCTTTGGAAGATTCAAAACCTTGTTGCTATGTATTTTATTTCCTAAACATGAATTGTATGTGTGTAATAGATTCAATTTCATGTGTAATTAGAGGCATGTCATTTTGATGTGTAATGTGCTTTTAGGTGTCACTTGAAACTTGTATTCTCTATGTGTGGATGATATGTTATTAAGGGTTTTGAGAATGAAGTCACTTAACCTAAAGCTAATCTAGATTAAGTATTCAAGTTAATACCACTTGGGAGAGTGTTAGGAGAGGTCAATATCATGTTGAAACTCGAAATCAAACTCAATAGAGACTTTAAAGGACCTAAAAGTGGTCCCAGGGTGTCATTTTAGTGGAAATAAGGTACCCACATGATAGTATAAAATGTTAGGGGTCTAAATTTCATCATTCAAGTGTCTAGATAATTTTGGATACCCTCTAAATAAGTCATTCCTTAAGCATTCCGAAATTTGAGTTGTCACATGACTTCAACCCCATCCTCACACTTGGTCAAGGTTTTATTTTTAGAATGGATAATGGTGTAAGAGAAAGTGAACTTTCTATTTTTGCCAAAAAAGAGTTAGTGGGAAAGTTAGAGGTCTTTTAAAGAGATTTTTGGACAACTAGTGGGTGTTCACCCACTCTCTAAGTTTAGATACAATTAGGGTTATTAGAGATTTGGAAGCTAAGGAAAACAAAGCTCTACAAAAAATTTCAATTGCCATTGGTTTGGACCAAGGCTAGTGCTTCATGCTTGAGTTGTTATTCCATTGTATTTTGAATATTGGTGTTGCATCCATGTTAATATAGGAATGTAAATTTATAATGTTATTAATGTTATATTTTTTTGTGTTGAATTCATGTGGATGAATTGTTGCATTTTTCTTCCTTTTGGTTATCTTTTTCTTGCATTGAATTTTGTTCTTGAGGTGTGAAGGCTTCACTCACCCTTGGAAGCAAAGAAAAGCCTTCGATGAAGGGGTTAGTTGGGCTCAACAATGAAGTTGAGAGCATCTTCTCTTGCATAGTATGTACTCCATTGAAGCCATTATCTGATATTGTGATTTGGGGGTGATAAGTGGAAATTGTGAAGAGAAGAATGTATTTTGAAAGACTTGTAGAGGCATAATGAATTGCAAATTATGGGATATGTATTGACATGAAACTTATCCTCTTGGAGAACCCACCTTCACCCAATGTTCATGATTCCATTTGTGAATCATTTTGAATAGCTTGGTTGGGGTTGTGAAATGTTGTGCTTTCTATTGTTCATGCATCAGTGAGTTTTTTTTTTTTAACCCATTTGAGCCTCATTTCCACTAGCTTGGGGGTGGTCTCATAGAGGCCTAGGATGGGAGGTGAGCCTCCATGGTTCTTGTGTCTTTCTATATAATTGTAGCTTTGTGCTCAACAGAGTCATAAATGAAAGCTTGGATTTCTCAAGGGTTGAAGTAACATGGGAAAGAAACTTGTCTTTTGTGCATTGCATATGTAATAGAGAAATCTCCATTTTGTTCACTTGTCATGATGTATGATTTCATGTTGGAAATATAAGAATTTGTAGAGATGAGATTGTATCATTGTTCAATGATGTGCATTTATAAGTAATCAATGAAGAGTTGAATGTCATTGGTGACATAGTTGGAATGTAGAATTCATTGGAAATCATCAAGTATATGTTCAATAGTGTCCATTTTCAAGTCATGAAATGATATGAGGAGATTGTATTTCAAATATGTTGATCATGAAAATAAATTTCCATAATGTAATTAGGTCAATGAACAATAGCATTTAAAATTTCATTTTAGAAGAGAGGACTAGAATAAGTAGATTCAAATTGATTATTGTGAGTAGTATGGCATGATTTCATAACTTTTTAAATGTGAATATCTTCAATAAGAGTTCATAAAACATTCAATTAGATTAAAATTCAATACTACAACTAAATTTCAAACTGCAATGTATTAGTAAGGAAAATAGAACCACGAGGAGATCATTGTAAAAATTTACAAGACCTCTAACCTCTTAAAAAGACCTCTAACCTTAAGATAAACTTAGGGAGTGGCCAAAAACCTTGAAACTACTATTGAAAGTAGAATTTGGGTCCTAGAAACAAGTCTTGATGAGGTACCAAAGCCCAACCAAATATATGAAAATAGGAGAAATAGATAAAACCACATGGGGAAAACCCTACTCCAAAAAGAGATGGAAATAATGCCAAAAAGATCTAGTGACAGATTGAAGAAGCCTCCAAACTAGGGAATGTCCTAGAAGATAAGAACAATAGATGATCATGAAGAAACATAACTAAAACATGTAGAAGATGAAAAGCTCTATCAAAAGTAATTGTTGATTTGAAGAAATTCCACTAAAATAGAACCTGACCAAGTAGAGAAGACTATAATCTACATCGAATTAGGAGGCACACAAAGGCAAAGAACTAAAATTCAAGATATAGATTTCATGAAACACCAAAGCTTGAAGAGTTGATCAATCAAACATGGAAGGATGCAACCAAAGTAGGAATGAAAAGAAGAGTGTCTATGTGCTAAATGATCTATCTCACTGAAATGCAATGGTACCCAGTCAATGCATCTGTCTAGTACATAAGAATAAAAATTGAATACATAGCTCACTCCATCGAACCAAGGACGCATGAGAAAAAACATAAGAACCCCCCTAATGCAGACAAGGGTGAGGTGACAAGCAACTAGAATAGTGGGTCAAAATAATTGCATGTCAAGGAACCACAATCAAGATGGAAAAAAGAGTACATATGTGTATGCTCAAGTGATCAATCTCAAACACATCATGAGGCTAATTTCATAGAAAGAAAGTTCACTAGACAAAGGAAGATAGAAAACAAAGGCAAAACATCAACCCCCCATGGCACTTTAATTAGAGTAGTGCATGTACAATAAGGAACACGATATGGTGAGTCCCAAGAATATAATAATCTGTATGATTTTCCTCAGATGCCACTACTTGAATCAAAAGATAAAACAAAAAAAAACTATTGAAACAGAAATACAGATGGAATATGACACTTTATCTCAGTTTGTTTGCAAGAATGCATACAAATGATGTCTAAAAATACCAAAAGAGACATAAGAATAATACAATAGAGAGTACAACTCATGACGAATGATTTGAAGCAACAAAATCAATCCCCATACTTGAAACAACCAAGATATCTACAAGAATGTAAAAATGAAAAAGACTAAATAGAATGTGATTTGAGAAGAATCTAAAAAAACAACTAACATCACTAGAAAGAGCTTGGAAAGCCCTTTTTAATGATATAAAGTATTCCCAAATTGGAGATTGGATGCTTAAGATATGTCTCCTAGAGTGGAAAACTATACCCCTAACTTTCATAGCAAAAAAATCCATAAAAAATGAATCAAAACTAAAAATCAACTATAGCACTATAATAGGCTCTAAACTAGTTTTCTAAAGATATCTCATTTTTGAAAAATGGAGTTTGTATGCTCGAGATATGAGCAAAAAAATGATGGTAGGTACAATCAAGGTGTGAAGGGGTAAACAAAAATGCTGATGTCAGGAAGTGGCGAGCTTAAATTTGATGGTCAAATGGATGTTGAGGCAAAAAATACTGGAAAAGTGACCCCTACCAAAAAAAATTTCCAATCGCTAGAAACAAGATAGAAAACCAAGGGCCAGTGCCAGAATAAAAAAAATGGTGGCCAATATATGAGCATGTGAAAAAACAATATTCTACAAATTGTCCATAGAGATCACTACCAATAGACTTGGAGAAAAAACCATAGGTGTGGCCCAAAAATATGCAATCTGCTTTGTGTGGTATCCAAGGTAATAAGGAAATTCCATTCTTCTCCAAAAAAGCTCAGGTGCAAATACACATGCATGGTCAGAGGTGTTAGAAATAGATAACACTGAGAGGGGGGGGGGGGGGGGTTGGGGTGAATCAGTATTTTCAATATTTTTTCCCACAACTAAATATTATTAATTAATTTAATACATAAATAAAGAAGTAAACCAAAAATGTTGAATAGTATAAACAACCATACATAAAGAGAGCTCATAACACCATATTTTTTTAACTAGGGAAACCCTGGCCAAGGGAAAACCCCAATGGGGATGAACCCACTAGATAATGCACTATATAAAAGAGCTTGGTTAAGGATATTGACCCTATTAGGAGTCTATGAAGAATGTGTACTATCTCAAGTCCCTATTAGGAGACTAGGCCTTCTTAGAAGCCTCAACCCTATTAGGGGTTTCTTCAACCCTGTTAGGAGTTGGTAGATCATATCCAACTATGTGCAAGAAGAGACCACTACCCTAAGATGCAACTAAACAATTGAGTTCTTCAAGAGAATAAATATACATACAATACTAGATCACTTTCTGTACTTTACAATTCTTTTGATTATCAATTCTTCATACAAGAGTGACTTCACACATATCAATTTGCATCATATCTTGCATAAAATTGCTTTGTATCACATAACATAATTTTGCATTTATAGTTATGTAAATTAGTTTCTAGATTAGATTGTGTGGAGATTTTTAGCATCAACATTTTGAATCACACTACGTGATCCATCATCAGGATGAGAGAGCAAGAGATGTAAAATCACCACACAATCTCTTGCTCTCTCATCTTGATGATGGATCATGTAGTGTGATTCAAAATGTTGATGGTAACAATCTACACACAATCTAATCCAGAAACTAATTTACATAACTATGATGGATTGTGGAAATCTGATCGCATTAATAATTTTGCATTACCTAGTATTTTCATCACATTCACACTTTAACTTCGCAATTGAAGTTGTTTACTTAAATCAAACATATGAATAAATTCTTCCTAAGTTAGCTCACATATCATCCTTAGAGTTGGCTCATCAAGATTTAGTAATTAGAATAATTATGCAAGTTGTATAAGTCAATTTGCTGACATGCTGTGTTCTGCATTATGAGATAACTACATCAGTATTTCCCCCATAACTTGAACTAGATTGATCGTACAAATATGCGCACTAGTATGCATCATTAGGATAATGTCATGCATCTAGGGTTGATTACACAAAGAGAATATTCCAAGAGAATATTTTGCTATGAACAAATCTTGTCATGTTGTTGTAACACTATCCAATATTTAGACAATTTTCCTTCACAAATAATCATGACTAAACTGTAAAACAAATGTTTCCATAAATGAAAACCACATATCTCACCTCATTTGATTGATTGGTCATATTGCCAACAATCTCCCCCTTTGGCATTGATGGAAGAATTTTGGGAAAATTGGCTAAGTCCCAAACATGCTGTCATATCAATCAAAATAAATAACCATAACACAATAAAAACATTGTATTCATGTTCTAAGAAAGATTACATCCCTTATTACTCTAATAAATTTTTTTTCTTGAAGCAAAGCTTACTACTCTACTTAAAAATACAATGATATAACTTACAATTATAATTTTCCTTATTTATCCCCCTTTGACATCAATGAAAAAGGTGCCAATAAAAAGAAAATCCTGTCAAAATCTGAAAGTTGCATCAAAACATGGAAAAATAATCACTGAAGTTAGTCATCAACTGTGCAAGGTGTTTCTTCCATATATCTTTTAGTGCATTAGACACACTAATTAGTGCACATAGAGCATATGCAGCTAACTTTGCTGCATTCAAATCTATAGCCACAAAATTTCCATATGAGGACTTGGCTGCCAAGTATTCCTCGAATTGATTTTGTAATAATGTAATCTGTGGGGATAAATGGTCCCTTAAAAGAGTAAATCTTTTCAGAACTTTCTCCTTTTCTGCTTATATATCACAGATGCTATCATGAAGTGGTTGCATAGTATTCTCAAAGGTTTCTAACTTCTTATTCTATTTTAGAAAGTTATCAGTGAGCATCTAAAGCTCAGTTTCCTTCTCTTTGATTTTGTTATCAAAAATATGAAGGTGAAGGTATGCCATGTTGCACTTAGCATATATCTGCTTACTTTCCTCCATACTATACCTTAATGCCTTAATGAATACATTTAATGTTTCTATATCACTTCTTATGTTTGTACACATAGTATTAAGAACTTTAACATCATGCTCAATCTATGCTTGATTTGTGGCCACATTAGTAAGCATAGTAAACTCATTATCAAAGGTTTTGCACAAAATTGCTGCTCTTTGCTAAATATCTATAGGTGTGCCAATAGAACTTACTATCTTCTCCAATCTGTCCAAAACTAAAGTTAAAGTCTTCTCAATAGACTTGAAAAATTTCTTCTTTTCAAGAAATTTACTTAAAGAAGATATGAGATTTTGTGCCTCATCTGCTTCATCTGACTGTGCTACTGCTACTGTTATGACCACTGCTACTTGTGTAGGTGGTGAAGATGGTTATATTTCTTTTGTAGATATAGGAATAATTATAGTAGCTTCTTCAATGCTAGATTCAAATTTCTTTACAGAAGTTGCATCTTCTTCCTTAAGCTCCTATTCTTTTTCTTCATTAGATGAGCTCTTGTAATCAATAATATTGCCAACAATGTTGGAACCAAAATATTTAAATGGCTCCTCAATTTTATCCATTATCAAATTAGTGTTATCTACTTGCATAGATTCACTGCCAATGGTAATATATGGTGAATCACTTAGTTGCTCAAAACTATGAGGTGGACTATTTGTTACTACAGTAGGACTTGTCTCCTCTGTCTATGCACTCGTCTCAGTCTCCTTAGGCATAGGGCTTGCTTTTTATAGTTGTGCACTCTCCTTTTGCATAGAATACATGTATGTGACTATTTCCTTTTTGAGTTTTGACATTCACTTCTTCATAATTTCCTCCCATAAGGAGAATGGACCTCTTCTTATTTCTTGATAATGGTGTTATTCCTTTCAGGATTTCTATTATTTCTTCCTCATTATTTACAATACATAGATTTTTCACCATATTTATCCTTATTTGATTATCTACCTCAATTACTCTACTTTTTCCATTTAAATGTCTATTGTACAAGTCTTTAGGTATTTGACCTTTTATGCTATCAAACCTTTTATCTTTTAGGATCATATTTCTAACTATAGCATTCTCTAGTTGTCTTCTATCCATATTATTATACAATTCATAGTACTTATTCAATTGCACAAAATTATTTATATTAATCATTTTCATGTTAAGATTTTCTACCTTTGGTTTCCATGCTTTTTTTCCTATTGAAGTCTTTGCTTCCTAATTTGCTGGTTCTACTAGTCTGTCACCAGTCTCTTCTTCAGATTTAGAAGAACTAATTTGCATGGTTCTTCTCCTCTTGCTTGGTCCACTTGTAGTTTTCTTGACTCTCTTCTTAGGATGGGTATTAGCCTTCTCAAGCTTTGTAGGCTTCCTTGATGTTGGTGCTTCCTCAATTTTCTTTGGATTCCTTAGATGTTGTTGCTATGCAATTGCTGCATATGATAGTGTGGGTGCTTGCACACTTGTTTGTGCAACTGTGACCTCTTCAATAGGTTTGATCATTGCAATAGGTATAGGGGTCAATAGTTTAGATTGACCACTAGCCTTCATTTCCAATGATATCCCTTTCACCTCTTCAAATTCCTTTCTTGAAATTCTTGATTCCTTCAAGATATAATCAATCACTTTTTCTACCTTCTTCTTAGAGTCCTTGATTATCTGACTTATTTTGACTTCTCTCATCTTCTGAGTACATTTCCACCATCTAGGACATTCACAGTCAACTTCTAAGTGTAGGATTATCTACATATATCCTTCAATCAATTCCTCACTCATTTTGTAACCCATAGGTTCAATGAACTTTACTCAAGGAACTACTACCCCATACATGTGAAATTTATTTCTACCATAAAACATAGCTCATCCTTATATTTTTCTACCAGTGCAGGAGGTATCCTGTACTTTTGCTTCATTTTAGCTTGGAATAATTTAATCATTCTTCCAATATCATTATCTCTAACTATTTCTGATTTAGTTCCACACGCAAAAGTGATAGTCTACATTGCACACTCACTTCCATCCCAATTTGAAATACTAGGAAACTTCTTTGTTGCATATAAGAATATATGTGTCAATAGGGATTCAAAACTAAAGAATGCACTCGTAGGCTTCTTGGATTTTGATATGTTATCCAATGACTGTGTTTGGATAATGTCACATAGATTAACTTCTTCACCCTTTACTGCCATATAAGCTACATGAAGAAATTTGGTAGGGACTGAATCTATCCTAGATCCATGGTTGAACTTATATCCAAAATTTTTATGTCATATTATCTTAGGTTTTTTGTGGGAAGGTTTTAAAATAAGGTGTCTAATGTTATGACAAACAAATGATTGTAAGATCTCAAAAGTAGAAACGAAGGCTCACAATACTACGAAAGGAAGTCATTGTAAGATCACAAGGACAAAAGAGTGCAAAGGTAATATGTTGAGTTATGATCTTACAACAAAAATTCCGTTATAACATCCTAAATATTTTTCAATGAGGCTAAGAAGATATGAAATACTTATGATCATAACATTGTAAGAGAAAAACATGAGGTGTTCGATAACACGATAAGATAATGGTCGTAAGATTGTAAGGTAAAAGTGATAAGGCAAGGCGAGACCAGGTGCATTTGCATAAATTTTAAGACATGTGGCATGTTATTTTCTCTAATACTACAACAAGCTATGATCGTAAGATCTCAAGGGTAAGTTCAAGGCTTTGCAAAACTATGAAGCAATGTTTGATTGATGTGAGATTGTAAAGGTAAAGATTAAAGCTTTTGCGGCTATGGGAAAGAAGGAGAACCATTTTCATATGATCATAGGTCAATATTGACCACAAAGGATAGCCTTTGATGTTATAGAATTAGTTTGATCCCTATGATCTTGAGGTCGTAAGGAACAAGGAATGAAGCTACGATGTCATGCCAAAGTTGTCTCATAATATTTTGAGGAGTTTGAAGGGTAACTACCAAAGTTACAAAAGGGTATAGATGGCCATGATTGTAAGACTATGAGGTAAAGGAAAGTAGGATAAGAAGCCTTGCCAAGGAGTGTAAATAGTGGTCATAAGATCATTAGAGGTTCAAGAGGAGTTAAGATGGTATGATAAAAGGATTGTCATTAGATTGTAAAGGCTTTTCTCATAGCCTAACATGATACAAAAAGGGTTGAATTCAAATGATCATAGATCATAGAGAAAAAGTTTCCCTCCTAAGATGATATGAAGGTTTCCTTCTTTAGTATATCGTAAGATTGTAAGCCCTACTTTGACCTAAAGAGGTGAACTTTGTCCTCCTAAGATGGAATAATGATAGAATGCCCATGGCCAATGAAATTTGAATAAAGTACAAAAAATTTCCTAAGTTAGAATAGTTATATGGATGTTCCATATGATTTGACATATTGCATTGAATTTAAGGCTCGAGCATGCTGACTATCAATGTAGACAAAAGGTTTCAATGAAGATATGCTCAGTATAAAACATTCCATGATCTAGTGATCTATTACCATTTGTAGAGATTAGAGTTTTCAAAGCAATTTTAGAGTTTCTAGTACTAGTGGATTATTATTTTCAAACCTATTTGTAGAAGTTTTTTAGTATTCCCAATCAAATTACAAGATGTCTTATAAGGAAGTACAAGAAATTCAAGCTTTAGACATGGAAGATGTGGAAGCTTCATCCTTAAAGGGAGGAAATACCCAATAGAGGAAACCTACTATGTTTGTTGAAGAATGGATTAAGTTATCCCTAGAATCCTCAAATACCAATGATGAAGATGATCATGTGTTTTTGGACCCATATGCTCTATGTAGAGATGCTACATGTTCTAGAGTCACTATATATGAGCTTTTTAGATACTTATATTGCAATAGAGAAAAGAAGACCCTTGTTTACAATCCATGGAAGAAGAATCTAGAAAAGTTCATCTTTCCAAAGCTTTTTTTGGATGTAGATTTGGCAAAGGCCCTCATCAAATAATGTAATCTAGCCACCAAGTCATTCCATGGAAGAGATAGAACTATTCAATGCACACTAGACTGTGCCTCTTTTATTAAAGCATTTAGATTGGATGGTGCCATGAGTGAACTAGTAGACCTGGTTGACCTACAACAAAAATTTGAGAGAAACACCAAAGCCTGCACAAGGAAGTCAATGCTACAACATATTCCCATGGACCTAAAGTAGGTGGGTAATTACCCCAAGTAGGTGGAGAAAATGATGCCTTTGGACAAGTTCAAGAACTATTTTGTGAAAATTATGTATGGTGTCCACAAGGTTGTTGGTAAAGATGGGACTAACATGGTATATGGAGCAAAATTTATCATTGTTAAAGATGTGCAGGACTCCTATTATGGTAGAGAATATAATTATGTTGAATATATTATGGCAAGGATGAAGGATAACATTAAACTACCCCAAAGTAGAAAAATGGAAAAGTTCACATTCCACCATTATTCATTACTAATGCATTTGATCCTATAGAAGAATGTGGGGTATATAAGCCCAAACTTTATTGATAGCATTTCTGATTCTAATGGAGAGCTAACAGTTCAACTATGGACATGGGTATGGGATAGCTCTCACCATTACTCTAATTCTGCATCATTTTTCAGTAAGTTTACTGCTATTATCATGAAAATGTTAGACCCAGGTTACTTTAGCGCACCTAAGGTTTTGAAAATCCTTTTAAGACTAGCCCTAATCCATAAGGGTAAGAAATTATATCACAATCAGGGGGATATTTTCTTGTTTCCAAGTTTTTCCTTGATGAGGGTTTATGGTTGTCCCCACCCACCTCATATTTTACCAAAATTCATTCCCCAAATTTTCCATCATTAAATTCATGTGGCAGTTCTTTATGGTAAACAGGGAGTTCTTAGGACCTTAGGTATGCATGGGTGCATTCTTATGTAGATGTTTTAAGGTAGGGAAATTTTCAATTGGAAAAGAATCTCTAGACCCAATTCATTCTTTCCTCCACCACTACAATTTTTCAATAGCTCCCTACAGGATATATGATCCTTATAATTGGATGAGGACCACCATCAAAGAAATTAGAAACTATGTGCTACCCAATACCAAAGAGTTGCCCCATGATGACCTCATTCCCAATATTGTTGCAAATGGGGAGGTAGCTGATAAACATGCAAAATTTGATGATGTGTTGTGGGTAGAGAGTGAGTTGAAGATATTAGATCCCAATTTCAAAGGGTTTTGCCTCAATATCCCCTACCCACAAAGAATAAGAAAGATGATGGTTGACCATGTAGAAATTATGGCACAAATGCTAGTGGAACCACTTGGGCAACAACAGAGGGTAAATCCTGATATCCCTAAACCTAATGTGACTTTAGAAATAGAAGAAGATGAGCCCCATAAGGCATCATGGGTCACCAAGGGAAACAAGAGGTAGAAGATTCTCCACATCCTTGAGAAGGTTAAATAGAGGACTCTACAAATCTCACCTGGCAAAGGTGAGTACTTTGCTGAATTAAGTTAAAATTATATCTAAGATAGAGTCATTGTAGCTGAAAATATATTGACTAACATGGAGCTAGAAACAACAAGGCCATATGACAAGGTTATCCAAGACCAACAATTTATAGAGGATGATGAGTTCATCAAATCATCAAAATTAAAAAATTTCTTGTATAAAGTTAAATAGTGTGAGTAGGTATTGAAGATGAAACCAAGGGAATTAGATGAAAAAAAGAAAGAATTGATTGAAAAGTTTAATGACTATGATCTAGAGAGTGCAGTAATGGCTCTTGAGGAGGCAAGAGGCCTAGTGCAAAGGAGTGGAATGTTGTTAGTACCTGGTTGAGATTTGGAGAAAGCATTTATGCTTGACCAAATTGAAGGACAAGACAATGCTATCTCATATGAGGCATATGGTGTCACTGGACTATAGAGAGGATCGAGATTGAACATTGACACCAAGTCTCTAGTAGTATGGAGCATGGCCCCTTCATTAAACAATCCTAAATTAATGGATGTGAATAGCACATATTAGGGCAATATGATACTATGGACACTACAAGGTACCTTAGGTGTAGAGATCTCCAAGGTTACAAAACACTTTTCATTTATGAATGAAGCCAAGGTGGAGGAGATAAAGACAAGGTTAGCCATGTCCTTCCATGACTACATTGATCTTAGAAAACTATATGAGGATGAGCTCAGAAAGAGAAAATTGAAGAGCTCGATGGTAGAGTGCAAGAATTAGAAGTTAAACTTGAATCTCTTAGAGAGAAACTATCAAATGTAGAACAAATGGCTACTACACAATAGAGTAGGGTACATAGCATTTAGGAATATCCCTCCAAGGTTACAATAGAGACAACTACACAAATAGATAAGCTAGAGATATTGGATGCAGAGAAGCCCGAAAGAATGAGAATTGATGCTCCACCAATACAACAAGGTAATGAGGCAAGGAAAACTATCCTTAGAAGTATGATTAGCCATAGGGTTGAAATTCTAAAGAACATGTCTCAATAGGCCCATACTTCCTATCTTTCTTTACAAGATGTTTAGCAAGTATGCAATGAAGCTCTTTCTTTGTTATCTTCCACATTAAATTTTTGGGGGCCATATATTCAATTCTTAGAGAGGTTTATTATGTTGATGGTTAAAAAGCTAGATTTTCCTAATAATATCATTATAATGAAGAGGAGCCTAGAGATAGTAAAGGAATTAATTGGTTTCATCATTAGAAAAATACAAATAATACAAGGTAGATTGAAAGTTTTATCTCAAGGAATTGAGCCTTGTATTCCACCTATTTTAGATGAAAACAATAAGTTGAGAGATTGGTAGGGGTCGTCTAATTCAGTTAGTGCAATATTAACCTAGGAGGCCATAATAACAATTTTTGAAAATAATAGTGATATCTCATTTAACAATTTGATTGACTCCTTTAGAGCTCAGATAGATTTAAATAAATTTTTAGTGGAGTGGAAAGAAATAATTGATGCCAAGTATACTAAAGCCATGAAGGACTTAGAAGAGATTAAATCAACCAAGTGGCCCACCAAGAGGGAGATCTATATGTGGGAATCGGTGGGAGAAATAAAGGCTCTACCAATAGGAAGTAGCTAAGAAATAATTGAGACTAAAGAGAGTGAGAGATTTAGATAATATTAGATATATTAAGTGGTGTATTAAGGAAGTAAATCTCAAATAAATGCATGTATCAAATTTTGAGACTTTTGAGGAAGATAAAGGCAAAAGAAGACATAGGGATTAAAGTTAAAGGTCGAACAGTAAATTTTCACTTGTTGACTGTGCAATTATCTTCCTATTTTTGGATCAAATGCAGAGGAATGTCTTGAGTCTTTCTTTCTAGGCATTTCTTACATCCTTTTCTTTCCATTAGGGTTTAAACATGTGTCCTCCTCCCATATGAAGCTTGTTGCAATCCTATATAAGAATTTCCAAGATGTGGAGTAGAGGTCAAAAGACTGTAGATTTTTCAATTTTATGTCATTTTATGATCTATCTAGTTTTGTTTATAGAATAAATGTATTCATTCTTGTAAACTTGAAGATAAAATGAATATGAATAATGAAGTTATCATGTTCTAAGTTATATTTTGAATTTATATTAGTATTATATTCATTTTTAGAGGAAATTGGTACAAAAATAAGTTCTACATATCTGCGTATCTAAGTTTTGTCTCCTTTCTTTCATATCTATGATCTTAGGATTCAATTGAACAATTTTCTTGTACTTTAATGCAATTTAGAAAAATCTTATGTCTCTTATTGATTTCTTTTGGTTCAAATAATTAAGTAACTTCTTTTGGTAAGTGATAGGGTTCTGGGTATATGAGAGGGATGTGATATGAATTAGATTCAAAGTTCACTACTGACAAATTTAATTTCAATTCAATTAAATAGGTATGAAGCTTTTAATTTTGACTCTATCTAACAATAGATAGGGCATTGATCAATTAATTTCAGTTGCAAGTTGATGGTTAATATGGTTGAAAAATATATCTATCAATCAAAAATTAATTTTTTATTTTATGTAATGAAGAACTAAAGTTGTTGGTCAACCCTTATTTGTACTAACTCTCCTTTTGGTTATAACTAGCTATTGTAATCAAAGAATTTAATGCAAATCTAAGAAGAAACTATGACCAATATTTTCTATAAGGGATAGGTTTGAAAGAAGTATTAGTGAATAACTATCAAAAGAGAAGATCAAAATAACCAGCCACATTCATTCCCCTTAGGTAATCCCACCTTGGCCTTGCAAATCCTAAAGGGTAGAGAGTCTAGTGTACTTTGTTGAATTTGGTTTAGAGCTAAGATTAACCTTGCTGAATATGGTACCTAGCTAATCCTTAGGCTTGTTTCCATCTTTTGCAACCTAATATTGGGTCAGAAGTACCTAGTAGTCCAAAAAACCACCAATAGTTGGAAGAGCCTATTGATCAAAAGAAGAAAAGATGTGAGGAAGTTGCCCCATTCTAAGACCTCATTGTACAAGAAACTTCTTCTTAGACATCATCAAATAAGGTTAAGAATAAGAAGACTGTAATGCCTCTCTCCATTGATTCTTCTACTAGTCATATACTAATAGAAATTGCAGAACCCTAGAAGGAGGGGAAGTTTCATGAGTTGACTACGAGTAATTTCCAAATCAGAAATGTTGACATAGATATTCATGTGCATGATTCCATGGTCAACCTATGAAAATCAACAAATGAGAAAAATTAGGATGGACTTGAAGAATTGAGGGTAGAGAAAGAGGTACTAAAGCCCTCAAACAAAGAGTTGATGGATTACATCAAGGTTGTACTTGGAAGCACTTTTACAAGCACATTTGACCCAAGTTGAGAGGAGAACATGAATTTTCAATTATGGTTACAGCATGAGAGGTGATCCAATCAAATTGTTTATGCCTAGATTGATCAAATGAAGGCTGAAGGTTCCCCTCCCATCGAGAACCTTGGAAACCTATTGTTAGACACTGCAAAATCAAGAGAAGTAGTGTCTAGTCATCAGACTTCATTTCATAGAGCATCTGAGAATTTGACAAAGTAATTGGCCTTGTTATAGGAGGTAATTGATATGAAAACTAATGTTGCTATGACCCATGGGATTCTTAAAATAGGCCAAGAACCATTACTTCATTGGAAGCAATCATTGGAATTCATAGTTGAGAGCTTAGTAAGATCTACAAGCGAGCTAAAGGATGTACATGATTTAGTGAAAATAGCCATGGATAAGATATTTGAACATCTTAAGGTGTTGCATGTTGAATCATATGTCACCAATAATGGTTAATTGGTTGGCATTGAGAAAATGAAAGCTAAATTTCTAGCATTTTTAGAAGAAGCCATCGATCCATTAAGCTTCCAGATGTTGAAGATCTAGGAGCTTTCAGCAATAGATTCCATTCTAAGGTGTACATTAGAGAAGCGCCAATCAAAGATTACCAAAGTTGAAGAGTTAATAGAGATGCATGATTAATGGATGATTCAAACTATTAACATTATCATACTAGCATCAATGAACTAAATAGTGTAACTGATGCAATGAGAGCATATAGAGATAAGGTTATGACCCCAAAGAAAAATTGATGTTCTAACACTCTCTAGTGTCACCTCTTCTCTTTCTCAAATTCTAATAGTGTAGTTCTTCTCATAGGCTAAATTTTTGTAACTGATGACCCTCTAGTCATACTTATTATTAGATTGAGTCCTATGATTATATTGATTCAGAGATACTCTACATTGTAATCTTTAATGTAATTGGCTATTCCCATGAAGGCCTATAAATGTAACTTTTTGATAAGTTAATAAGACCGAAAAATTATTTCGTGGTAAAACCCCTATAGCTAGGACTACTATGTGAGAATCTATGTTTGCATCTTGAATTTTTTGTTCATCTAGTTTTTGTGTGGTACTTGGGATGAAATGTGTCAATAATTAAATTTGAGAGATTGAAAATAAATTTGGTTTTGTTTCTTTTGTTTCAATGTATTGTAAGCTTTACTTTCTTCGTTATAGTATTATATTATTCCATTGTTTTGGACATGTTTTTTCATATGAATTTCATTTTTGTATGAGAAGTTTGAGTCCTAGGATTTGGTTAATGAAAGCAATTGAGTAGGAAACAATTTGGGTATTGTCAAATCTCAGTCACTTGGGCAATCTGGGTATTGTCAAGTTAATCATACTTTCTCCTCCTATGTAGTGTGCATTGGTAGATAGTCTTGTATTTTCATTTTGGTATCTTACATTCAAAAAATAGAATAAATTTCATTTTAAGTATTAGATGAGTTTAAAACTGACTCATATGCTTTCATCTCTATGGAGACAATGAGTCAAAATCTGAAATTGGCCTAGTTTGTTTATATTTTTGGACAATCTGGTAAATACCTCTTTTGCTCTCTCATTAAGGGCATACCCCCTAAAATCAGCTGATCTAATAAAAACAAATTCCTTGCAAATATTTTCATCACAAGATAGTTATACCTATCAATTTAGGGGTCTCTGATAGATTACTACATTGACCCATTCTGTCGTTAATTATTGTATTTTTCACCACTTTGGACACATTAAGAGTCAAGGTATAAACCAAAATCTAAGGAAGGAAAATTGTTAACCAACAATCTCATAAAAAACTTCATTTTTATCCTTTATTCTTCTCGAACATTCTCAATTTTCATCATTTATTGGCCTCGAATTAATCTTTTCTTTTGTTCTTCACTTAGTGAACATTGTGACTTCACTTAGGAAAAACATCACTTGGTTAATAATAGAATTACTTGGCTAACACTAAATTTTAAATTTTCTTTTCTAGGAACTCGAATTACAATTGCAATCATTTTGTTAATACTACGGTACTTCTTTTACTAACTCACCAATTATAAACCTAGTCACAACATATCATGTTTGCAAAATAATAAAACCAACATTATATTTTTATATTCCAATTCATTAAAGTATCCATTGAATACCAATACTTATCAACTTGTCCATCATCATATTTTTTCAAATCCTTGTCATTAATCAAATCCTCTTCATCAATCAAACAATACACTCTACTGAACTATCATAATATCTAACCAACCAAGGCTTGAAATAAATTATAACATAACAATTGATATCAATTGGGGCTAACATGATGGATATTAAGAAGAAAAATCTATAGTGGAGGATTAATCCCATGTTGACTTTGTACACAAGCTTCCAAAGAGACAAAATCAATGGATATGTTTAAGAGGCAAAGCGAAGATCAGTGGTATAGAATGAATTACATGTGCATAACTACAAAGAGGGAAAAGAAGTGGTTGAGATAAAGAGGAAAAATATGTATGGATGAGAATTAAAGTTATTTAAAAAAAAAAATATTCCTCTCACATAAGAGACCTTGCCTCCATGTGTAGACAAAATCTAATTTTCTTTTTCTTTTTAAAATAAAAAAATGTACTTATGTGTGCATAGAAGAATCAAGTGGGATTTGGGGATTTTATTTTATTAAAAGAGGAAAATTTATTTTAATTAAATAAGAATTAGGATAAGGTGGTCATATATAAGGTAAAATAGATAAAATATTTTTGAGATGATTTGGTCAATGGTAATTGATTTAAAATTATGCAAAATTAGTTAAACATAGATTTTAGTCTAGTATAGAGATTAAAAATGTTGAAAAGGGGGCCTATAGTTTTCTAGACCATTTTTGGGTGATTACATTTTCTTCTCTTTGACCAATTTGTGAGGATTCTAGGAACGTGCATTAATTCAAAGCATGATGATGTTAAGATAACTAATAAAGGTCTAACTCTAAACTTGATCAAATGGAGCACGAGGAAATAGATATGACTAATTAGAACCCATAATGATAAGATGAGAACCAATATGCCCAAGGAAGATAGATAGATAAAGATGAAATGAAACCCTTAATGATAAGATGTGAATTGATACATCAAAATAAAAAGGTCAATATTCTTTCATAGGTAAAGAGTAGAATCAATTTGTAGATAGATTATTCATTCCCCCTTAGGATCAAAATCAAAATGAGGTAGAGGAGATACAAAAATAAGATAGATATGATATGTTAGTCCCACTGATAATGTTGTTAATGTATGTGAAATACTCATATCAATTGTTATATTTTCATTGATGCCAAGCCTTAATTGGTAAGACATTATGCTAATTCAATAGAGTACCATATCATTTGATTAAAGAAGAGGATTTGATTGATGAAGAGGATTTGAAGAAAGTATGATAAGTTAGAGTGATGATAAGTATGGTATTCAATGTGTACTTGAATAATTTAGATCCTAAAAGTGTAATGTTGATTTATTTTTTTACAATCATGTAATATTTGTGACTAAGTATTGAAGATCATGTATGTTCAAGTTACACATATTGAACTGAGCAATGAATGAAGGAGCACAATATTAATTGAGATATTATAGTTGTCACCAAGCACCTAAAAAGCATTAGTTAAAGTTTAGTGTTAACTGAGTGATGTATTGCCCATGTAAAGTTGTAGTGGTCACTAAGTATGAATAAGAAGAATATGTTAAGAAAAGGTATAATCTCAGGCTAACATTTGATAGAAATTAAGAATGTTCGAGAAGTTCCAAAGATAAAGTCAAAGTTTATTATGAGATAAATGACTAAAATAATGTGAAGGAGATTTAATAGTGAAGATTTAACAATCTGAAATGGAAGAAGGAACTCTATTTTTTTAATCTCCAAATTCAATAAATTTTAGATCTATGATTATAATTAAGCAAAAAAATCTAAAAGATTCTAGAAATGAAAAAGTTATCTATTCAAGGGTGTGATCAAGGTTATTTTTGTTATTAATTATGTGTTGATTGTTAGAGAATTGTTACTGATGCAAATTGAAGAACAAGATAGAAGGTAAACTAAACATAACAAAATTGAGAAGATTATGCAGAGGAAGTGCTAAGTGAAAGTATGTGAATCAGCTAGAAAGATATCAAAAGAAAGACACAGAGTGAAGCAAATATGTAAACAAGCAAGTTGGTGCTAAAACCTAAAAGATCACTTGACTATTACTTTCTCACCTTTGTAGCAGATAAAAATCTCTTAACCAAGTATACCTAACAAGTCTTTGAAATCCTATATGGTAGCATCCAATAGTGATGCTTTGTATCTCCTTTAGAGCATGGCACTCTTTAGAAATATCAAGGAGTGATAAGGTCTAGATGATCTTTGATGAATACTCTCTAACAAGGTCACACTAAAAATTTGCATGTAACCTTTAACAAGGTTGGTGTTATATTGTGGTGACTGATCAGGGAAGTACTATACATATTGATTTTGGGTTGACATGTAATTATTAATTATAACCCTAAAGAAATAAAATTAATTGTATAAAGTCTTAGGGCTAGGGATTTTTTCATTATGGGTGATGTGAAAATTGGTTCTTGTAGTAGTAATGAGCTATACAAAATTATGGATTATAATCAGGTTGTAATCACTAGATCATAATAATGTTGGACTTGTTGTTTGGTGGATGTAGCATTGTTTTCTGTGTGATCTATTATTTTTTAATATTGCTTATATTTGCATATAATTTTTATTAATGTTCATGGCTAAATCCTAATAGTTGGCTCCTAGAAAAGCTCACTTTAGAAGAGTGAAATTATTTGGGTTTCCACTTCCCAGGTTATTTTTCCCTTTACATGGTTTCCACATTAAATATTTATGTCAAATATGTGATTGCCTATTATGTAGCAATTTTAATTTCATCTTAATTATTTAATGTTGCAACTTAGCGTATACTAAGTGATTTCTTTGATACTTGATATAGTAAGGAAAAATAGGATAATAGTTTGATGGAAAATGGTTTACAAGTTTGAATTGAGATGTTAGATGTGGTTAATGAGCTATTGATTTGAGATTTTATGATGTTTTAATTGGTATTAAAGTGTTTTAAGACCTATAGGATACCTATATACAATTGATTCACACACCCTCCCTCTCCCCTCCTCTATCAGTTATCTTAAAATTAATATCAGAGTTGAGTGCTTGAAGGAAGAAGTTTGATGGAACTGGAGAAAAATATTCAAAGATGTATCAAAGAGAGGTACCAAAACTAAATGAGGAGAATTTATCCTCATGAAAAAGTACTTGCATGGGGCCAAATTGTTATCTAAAATGCAGGACAAACTTGCACCAAATCCTACACTGATTTGGTAACCAAAATGTGTGAAAAGATATAGCAATTTGCTTATTTGAAAGAATTAAATACTACATCAAATATGAAATATTTCTCATTTATGAATATTTATTATGATGAAATTGTAGCTAAAAATTTCCAATGTGGATGTATTGATAGTTATATTTGAGAGATTTAGAACATTAATTTGTAGGCAAAAGTCCATCACAAATAAATGCTATGTATACGAAAAAGGAAATAAACTGATAGATCTCATTAGCAATAGTTAGAAAATTAATGTCTTGGTCAGTAATGTCTGTAAGTTAGGTGCTAAGATGTATTAGAGAGAGGTACCAAAACTAAATGAGGATATTTTATCCTCATGAAAAAACAAGATAAGGCTACATCCATCTACAATTGGAGACAATGCTACAAATCGGGTAGACCATCAATATGTTGCTCTGACTCCTCTTATGATAATATATTGAGAGAAAATTCAAAAAATATGATAGGAATATATTATGATATAAGGATGAAAGAAGGTGAGAATATAATCTAGTATATGAGCCAAATAGATGGAGTGGCGTGTCTTATCAAAGTTGTAGGAGGTATTATCAGCAATGGAGAAGTTGTAAGTAAAGGTCTTAGAACACTCTTACATATTTATGCTATAAGAATATTTGTGATTTAGGGATTCAAAGATATGCATATTAGGGATCTCACACTTAATGTTTTAGTTGGTCATTTGACTATATTTGAATTGAGTGTATTTTATAATAGTGTTCTTACAAATGGGAATGTGTTGAATACTTCACTAACCATTTGCAGTTCAAAGAAAGAAAAGAGAAGTAAAGATTAGAGTGAGTCATAATTGAAGGATGACATAGATGATATTGAAGCATTTCTTATAAGGAGGTTACCCAAAGGTAAAGGTAAAACCAGAGGCAAATTATCTCTGATATGCTTTAAATATAATGAGGTAGGTCATATTGTTTTAGATTATAGTAAAAATAGGTTTTGAAGGGATCTTAAAACACTTTCACATTCTCAAAAAGGGAAAAGCAAGATAGCCATTAGGAAAAGATTCCTTAAACCTACTAGAAGGAGCACCAAAATTAGGTTTTATAGGGACCTAAAACCACATACATAGTCCAAATCATATTGTTACCAGATGTCCTCACAAGAATAAGAGTAATGGAAATGATAAGAAGGATCATAAATATAGAAAGAACAAGGATTATAAGGACAAAGGGAAGAAATCACATTATATTTTTGAAGAATATTACACTGAATTAGACATTGAAGATGAGAAAGAAAGAGTAGAAGTGGTGCATGTTTCTTGTTGGAAACTACAATTGGAACAATTGTTATATTGTCATTGATGTCAAAACTATTGGTCTATCTCATCTCAGTTTCATATCCATTTGATTGATGTAGAGAAATTGAGAAGATATTCATAAAAGTATTTAGAGGATAGGTTCAGTTATGAAGATGCCATGCCCAAAATCTAGGCACAACACAATTACACATTTTTTTTATTGTTTTTTAGGGTAACTACTACTAAGTTTAATGCATACCAACATTTAATGAGTTATAGAGGGATGACAACATGGTAAGGTTGAGTTCAAGTCTCAAGGTTACATGATTGGTTTGTAAGAGCCCCAATGTTCTAGTTTTTGATACATGACATCAAGCATAGGTAAAGGTAATAAGATGTGGCTAAGGTACATCTAAAAGAGTTTGTTCATGTTTCAAGATTTAGGCACACATTAAGATTTTGATTATATTTCATAAGGATGTACAATTAGTTATTGAAACATTCTACACTAGTTCAACCTATAAGTGGTTGTGCTACAAGAACTCCTAGCACGGGTGGATTTAACCTAAGTGATCAAACTATAGGTTCATGAATTTAGAGGTGTGTCATTAGTCAAAGAGGCATTTAGGGTTTTCCAAGTTCTTAAATTGAATTTGGATTGGCTAAGTATACTTTAATAAGGTTAGGTTCACATGTTTCACCTTTGGACTTGAGGATGAGGACACCACCTCAACACTGTCTCCTTTGGTCTAACCCTAAATCATGGCTTAGCTAACCTTTTTTACTATATTAATTTACACATAATTTGATTTGGTCATAATCATGAATTATATTAGGTCTAATTTGATATCTTCTACTTATCACATTTTAGTATCTACACTTCCATAATTTAATAATACTTGATTCCATTTATTAGCATCACCTACTAGAACTAACTAAAACATTAAAAATACTATCAAATTGTCTATACAACTCAAACCTATAATACTTCCTAACATAAGTGTGTACTAACCAGAAGACTTCGCTTACAATACATGATGATGCATTAAGACTTGTCCAATAATCCTTAAAATAATGTAAGGTTTGAGAATAATATCCTATCATTATTCATATATAGAAACAAAATTTGACTGACTATTGAATCTCTTAACTTATTTATGAAATATCATTACCTAATACTTAACTTCTTGATAACAACCCTAAGAAAATAACTCCCAAGAAGATACACTCATAATACTAAATCTAATTGCCATGTGACATACCTATCACCAACCAATACTTGGTTTACCTATATATGTATACATGCTCATGTACGCAATTCCAATTTTATTAATCACTTACACATAACCCTACACACATTGGCAATTATTATATTTTACCTCTATTATTTATATTTAAATCCATATAATGAATATAAGACACACACACACACACACACACACACACACACACACACATATATAATTACACAGTAAAAAAAAACTTACAACAATAGCCACTAACCTATTACCCTTAACTTTTACTAACCAACAACTAGCACTAATTAATAATCAACAACATCTAATACTGACTACCTTCTAACAACAAATAAATTTACTAACTCAAACTGCTATTAACCTTAACCCCTTAATAATAAATTTACCATACACCACTTATCAACAAATTATTATCTATTTATAAATATCTTATTTACTAAATACTAATCTTCAATTTCAATTTTATATTATTACTAACTTATAATTTAGCTTCACTAATACTCACACCAATTTACTCCTAACTACTTTTATTTGAATTATTTAATACTTAACTAAACAATTTAATTAGTTCCTAACCAACGGTCTACTTCATAAACTTAATTCTACATACTACATGCTAACCCCAACTTACCAATCTATTATACCCTCATCTTAATCATCCCCCTTTCACTTTTACCTGAATCCTACCCAATTCTCCTAACCCCACATACCCCACCCAACGCATGTCAAACACAGACCTAACCTCTATCCCATATTTCTTCTCTACCTTCCCATTCACTGCGACCAATCCTATGTGCTACACTCCTTTCCCAAGGTGGTCAGCACATGGCAACAAGTTGGGAAGAAAGGGGAGTGTGAGAATCATGTGATTCCCCCTCTCCCTATAAACAAATTCACATGTGCTTTTAACATGGTTTTCCTTTGTTTTGAGCATTGTATGTTTTTATTTTTACACTTTGGTTATTTTACTTAGGGGTATTATTTTTATTTTGTTGACAAGAGTTATATTATTATTTTTTAAATTTCTTCCCTCCATATCAAGTACATGTCGATGGGACACTAGGGGAAAATATTTGTTACTGCATTTATATTTTTATAGGGTAGGGCTAGGATGGATATACATACATACATACATACATACATACATACATACATACATACATACATACATACATACATACATACATATATATATATATATATATATATATATATATATATATATATATATATATATATATATATATATATATATATATATATATATATATATATTTTCAAGTCATGTTTGATTTTGTCTACGTAAACATATTATTTTGTCAACTTTCTTTGTGGGAGATCTAGGGAAAAAATCATTTGAATATTTTATTGGTTTGTAATAGAGAGAGGATTATTTCCTCCATCCCCATACAAAATCCTAAGAGCTAAAATGTATACTTTGAGCTCTCCACTTACCTTGTAAATTTTTACAATGATCTCCTCTTGGTTCTATTTTCCTTACTAATATATTGTGGCTTGAAATTTAGTTGTAGCTTTGAATTTTAATGCTAACACCAACATTCTATTTGATATGTCTAATTGAATGTTTTAAGGAATCTTATTGAAGACATTGATATTTAAAAACCTATGAAATCATGCCATACTACTCACTTACAACAATCAATTTGAATCTACTTATTCCAGTCCTCTCTTCTACAATGAAATTTGAAATGATATTTCTAATTGAGCTAATTACATTATGGAAATTTCTTTTCATGATCAACACATTTGAAATACAATCTCCTCATATCATTTCATGACTTGAAAATGGACACAATTCAACATATACTTGATGATTTCCAGTGAACATTAAATATAATGGATCCTCTATTTGAGATGATTTCTTTCTACATTCCAACTATGCCACCAATGATATTCAACTCTTCATTGATTACTTATAAATGCACATCACTAAACAATGATACAATTTCATCTCTACAAATTCCTATATTGCCAACATGAAATCATACATCACAACAAGTGAACAAAATGGAGATTTCTCCATTATAGATGTAATGCACAAATGACAGGTTTCTTTTCCATATTTCTTCAACCCATGAGCAATCCAAGCTTTCTTTTATGACTCCATTGAGCACAAACTTGAAAATATATTCAAAAATAAAAGAACCATGGAGGCTAACCTCCCATCTTAGGCCTCTATGAGGCCATCCCCAAGCTAGGGGAAATGAGGCTCAAATAGGTTACAAAAAAAGAAACTCACTAATGCATGAACAACACAAAGCACAACATTTCACAACCCCAACCAAGGTATTCTCAATGATTCACATATGGAATCATGAACATTGGGTGAAGGTGTGTTCTCCAAGAGGAGAAGTATCATGTTAATACAAATCCCATAATTTACAATTCATCATACCTCTACAAGGCTTTCATTATACATTCTTCTCTTCACAATTTCCACTTATCAACCCCAAATCACAATATCAAGACAATGGCTTCAATGGAGCCCATACTCCATGAAATCCCTCTTCTCTCCAAGAGAAGAGGTTCTCAACTACATTGTTGAGCCCAACTAACCCCTTCACCCAAGGCTTTGTTAGAGTAATTAGATATTTCATAATTAACTCTAGTTTTCATAAGCTAAACTTTAGGCATCTAATAATTAATTCTTTTATTAATTATTATGATGCAACCTAAATAGACCTTTTTAGGGTTTTGATCTACTTTATAAGGATGATCTCTCATTGTAAGATTCATTCACTTTTGATAATAGCAATTTCTCCTTTTACTCATCAAGAATGTCTCATCTATGGATCTGGGAATTCCAACCTCCATAGCTTTTTGCTTATCTCTTTCTATGATAGGTGGTTGCATGCAGATGATTCTTGGGAGTTGTGGGGTTGATCTTTCATCAAGTTCAACTTAGTATCAAAGCTCTAGGCCTTCATGCCCTTATTCTATTCTTGAGATATTTGGCATCGGTTTCAAATCTGTGGCTTTCAGAAGATTTTGTATTGAATTTGGGGAGGACTTATTTTTTGCAGTGCTTTGAGCCCAAATAAACATCACCATTGAGCTTAGAGTGCTTAAAAATCCCCATTTCCATATTAAATACATCTAGTTTGGATGATGTTGAAATCTCAGGCAAAAAAAATTTGCAACCAGGTCATTTTTCCCTAGGCATGCAAAAGAAGGCGACAATAATTTTTTATTTTAAAAAATATATCAATTTTTTAAATTAAAAAATTAATCAAAAATCTATTGAGTTATTATTGGCTTTGTTTTATGCACATTGGTTTCATTGTTTGGTGGAGGTATTTGGAGACCATCACTGCACTTTCACAATATTTTTTGGTTGGTCGAAGCACTTGAGATAGCACTATTCTTGAAGACCTCTACTCGGCCTCAAAACATAGGCTTTGTTTAATGGCTTTGTACTTTGTGGCCTTACCCTACATACTCTTACCTCTAATTGACCTCCTTGTGCTTTACTCACGGGCTCCATTTCTTGTGCATTTTGATGAAACTATTGTTATTGGGAGGCCTACTTTTTCTTCTAGGATGTACATTTGATAATGGGGTTGAGTCAACACCTAGAGAGTCACCTACATCAAATAGCCCACTTTTTTGGGGGAACTCCCAACTCACTTGTGTTTTTTTCATCTATGAAGGATCTACTTTTGCATTGGAAGGCACCTGATTGTGCCTTGGTCCATGTGGGTTGCCTGCTTATTAGGGTTTACTTTAGTAGTGAATATTCACCAAATGGATAATCTCACTCATCAAACACCCTGAATTTGGTGAATTTTTTGGCACTTTTTGGGTGGCAACATCGCCCACAATTTACAAAAACTAGATCACATGCTCAAACCAATCGCCAATAATGATACATAATCATTTTTATTTTGATGATGACTTTGCCAATGGAATATAATCTTTCTACATGGTAAATTAAATGATTTTGCCCACAATTTTTAAGGCATGTCTTAATTGATGGTCACATTCACCAATGTATGGTAAAACTTTAAGTCAGGTTATATGTAAAGTACATATATTTGACAAGTATCTCTATTCTGGAGACTTTCTTGGGAAATTGTTATCCTTCTAATCTTAGGCCCAAAATAGATTATATTATGGACAAGTGTCATCATTTTGGAAACTTTCTCTAAAATTTGTTGTACTTTAACTTTTTAGCCCAAAATGGGATTTGGACCACTAATTTAGGATCATCTAATGATCAGTAAATAGGGTTATTGTATCTTGGATGATACAAATTTATGGTTTCTATATATTTTTAATTTTGGTCACAATTTTCTAACATAATTAAAGATTCACAGTAGTTTTACAAAATTATCATACGATGGGAAAAAAATTGCAAATAAAATTATTATTTTTTCTATTTTGAAAAAATATAATCGCCAACTCAAATTAATGTTTTCCCCTAAAATAATGTTGGATTCACCACAATTTTATACATTTTTCCAAAGAGGGGTTTCTTAAAGTTATCCCTATTGCTTATGCTCCAATTGTGCTGTGAGGGCTTTGCTTCCCCTGTCATTTGTGTGTTGCCACTTCTTTTATTATGTCATTGGTCATGCCTCAGACCTACATGCTTTAGTGGAGGGATTAATGTGATTGAGCACTGACCAATTAACGACTCATGGTGGTCCTAGCTCTTTTGGTAATTTAAGGTGTTACTGGTGGTTTGTGCTCCTTGGCTTTGAGCAACCACTTATGACATTTAGGCCCATGACTCTCATACCATGTGGCATACTTGCTATTGACTTTGATTTGGGCTCCTATACTTTTATTTTGTGGACAAGGTGTGGAATGAAGCCTTCACATGCCCAAGCAATCATCCCATGTGCATCTTATTTATGTGGCTCCCTCTTTTGCACCCTAATTGTGTCATCTTCTACTAACTCCACCTTTCACAAGGCCCTATTCCCATAGTATTTATAACTTGGATTTTGGGTTTTCAAGTCGGTGGTTTTTTGACTTTTTACATTGTCTCCAACGGTTTCCATTTTCTCCCATTGTTCCATTGAGTAAGTGTGGCCCAAGATAATAGTAAGTCGTGGAGGTCTTTAAGGGCCAAAATCCTTAGATTTTGGCACCTCTTTTTGGCACAAGGCTCGATATTTTTTCCTCTCCAAATCAAATTTTTCTCTAGATTCTATGCCAGTATTTGGGTATATGTCATTCTCAAAATCTTCTTAGATTGGGTGTGTAATTTGTTTGATGAATAACCTGCATGGCCCATCTTTCTCTTAGCTCTTGCAACTCTAATGTGGACCATGTGCCTTTTTTTGGCAATATGACCAATCAATCAAATAAGGTGAGATATGTGGTTTTCATTTATGGCAACATTTGTAGTCATGATTATTTGTGAAGGAAAACAACAATACCAAGACCTAGTTATGACAAAACTAGACTTGGATTCTTCCTTGGACAATCCACCAAGAAATCTATTGAGAGAAAAGAACCTAATACTCCTAAAGTAAAAAAGGATCTAAACATAAGAAAAATAGATGATACATCTAAAGACAAGGAGAATGTTACTCACTCTGAGAAATCTAAAGAATCCAATCAAGATTAGGATATTAGAAGAAAAGGATCTCATGCTAGGTGTAATGAACTTGAACACATTGGAGAAAATTGCAAAGGTAAGTCTTTTAAACCTATTTCAAATTTTTATTGTCATAATTATCATGGGTATGGACATATGCAGTAGATTGTAAGAAAACTAAATTTGATAATGATAATGCAAATAATAGAATGTTTAGGAACACTAACCATGCAAGCAATAAAAGAAGATCTCTCGTAGTAATGAAAGTGGAGAAAGAAGACAAATTGTTTGTTACAAATGCAACAATCTTGGATACATAGAAAGGAATTGTAGAGCACTTGACAATCAGAATAATGAAAAAATAAGGAATGTACCTATATGCCAATTATGTAATAAATTTGGACACACAACAAAGTTTTAAAAAATTGATAGAAGAAACCTAAACAAGAATCAAAATTACAAAAGGAACAATAGAAGAAATGATGTCAGTCTAAAGGAAGAAATGAAGGAACTGACAGAAGAATTTAAGGAAACATTTGTAAAGGCAAAAGAAATTGGAAGTTCTCATACAGTTCAGGAAGAAGCACATCCTAATGTACCTAACAAGATAGTAAAGTCACTTATTGTTTGTGACCCATCTTACCTATATTAAGCATTCTTAGTAAAATAGTGCATTAATTAATCATAAATAATGTTAGAAAGAATATCACAAGTTGCATTGTTAATAGTACAAGCTAGACATTGAGAGAAGTATATAGTTAAGTATGCATTGCTTAATATGATCAGTATAAGGATATATAAGAAGAATAACCTCTCTATTATACAGAGACATTATTTTGAACTAGTGGAAGATACACATTTAATGTGAAGTATAGATTACAAAACATTTAAATGATGCAAGTTGATTTATGAACATCATTTTCTTGTGTGAAATCTTAAGTGCAAAATTGAAGCGAGATTTGAAGTATTAAAGAAATTTTCAAATATGTGAGTTCACTAAAGGCCCTAAAACACAAAATTAAGGTATTTTTTGAATTTGTTTAGTATATTTTCAGAAATGGCAAGACAAGAAGTGTTTAATGTAAGCAATAGACCTAGTTTTTGTATGCCTAAAATGTGGGCAAACTTCTATGAGTCATTATATACAAGATTTCTCATGAATGAGGTCTCGAGTGGTAGCTCATAACTCTCTATTCATGGAGTGCAAGGGTTTGTAATAAAGGCCCTTAGTTTGACCTAGTTTGTGCCCATGCGAGTACACCATGAAACAAGAGATTCAAGGATCAAATATGTATGCAAATGGAGATGAAAATTAATCTAAATGAAAACAATGTGAAAAAATGCAAGAAAGGAAATGTAATAACAATGCAATACTAATCTGTGAAAACAAATATGGATCTAAGCTAATATGAAAATGCAAGGATGAAAACTCATGATGGAAGTCATGGATGCATGAGAGAAGAAGAAAAGAAGATAAAAGTTCTCCACAAAAAGCTTTAGTATTCAAATTCCTTCTTCAAAAATTGCTCTCCAAACTTGCAGCATAACAATAGCATAATAACATATGTCCAAAATGAGAAGAGGTCTCTCCCTTATAAAGGAAAATATGGAGGTGAGAGGCTTCTCACAACCAATATGGGATAATAGAGTTTGATTCATGTGAGACAAAAGTCTACCAATGAAAAAAGAGGATTGTTGAAGAAGAAAGTTGAAAGAGGAAAAAGATAACTCCCACATTAAGTGTAGAGAAAACAAAAAATAAATTTATTTAATTTTTTATTTTTTTTATTTCCTTTTTCATGTGGGAGAAAAGAGAAGGAAAATTAAATGGGATCCCACTTAGAAAATAAAAAATGATTTATTTTATTTCTTATTTGTTTTATTCCTCTTTCATCAAAAAGAGATATTTAAGTGGGATGTTTATTTAAGTAAAAGGGAGCAAGTTCTTTTAATTAAATAAGAAATATTTAATTAAATTAAAAGAGAGGTTTATCTCTTAATTAATTAAATGTGGATGAATTATTTAATTAAAAGAGAGGTTTTCTTTTAATTAAATGGGGACTTATTTTATTTAAATAAAAGTGAGATTTTCTTTTAATTAAATAAGACTTGGGATAAAATGATCAACCTTAAAAATAAAACAAAATCAAATTTGATCAAGGAAATTGATTTAATAAAATATTACAAACCATTGATTCAGGAAATTTGATAAATTGAATAATGGGGGCCCGTAGTCTAGGTGACCATTTTAGGGTGCATACATTTGCCCCTCTTTGACTAATGTGTGATCAATTTAGGAACACATGTAGTCAAAGAAAAAAATTAAAATGTGAGATCAATTTGGGATCACAAAACAACCCAGATGTGTGGTTGATTTGGGAACACATCAGGACAAAGAATACAAATAAATTTTGACTTTAAAAAGTCAAGGATAAAATTGATCAAACTAAATCAAGGATTGAAGTTGATAAGTACTACCCCCTCATGATTGAAATTAAAATGAGATAGAGGAGAAATAGAAAATTGATAAATTTGATCAAATTGAACAAAAGATAAAGTTCTTGATGTAAGATGAAAGACATAAGAGTCACAGAACCAAGGTAGATGATCAAGCATAAAATATTATGCCCCAAAGTTGAATTAGAAGAAAAGAAGTGGGGTAAAAGCAAATGGAAAGTAAAAATTTGGAAGAGATGGAAAGAAATAGAAAGAAGAAAAGTAAATGCCCCAAAATAAATCAACTATTTAAGATAGAGATTTTGATTGAGATCATGAAAGAAGATAAGGAAATGAAGATCAAAACATGACCACAATTGATTAAAAGTCCACAATAAAGATAAATGGAAAACCCTCTCAAACTCATTATGCAGCCTAAAAATGAAAACTAACATGAAGTCTAATAATACAAGCTACATGAAAATGAAAATGTGTACTTGAATAAGAGCAAATGTAACACATGATTTTGCATTCATCATTCATTAGAGAATGTAAAAGAACTTATTTTTAACATTGGGCCATTATTAACAGACATCGAAAAATCACACAATCATCACTAGTCACAAACACAACTATGAAGATATGAATGTGATTTATATCAAATTGGAATGTGAAAAGAATATAACATAAGTATCAAAGACATAAAGATAAATATGAATTCAATGTTAGCTTACCCAATTTAATGTAGCAAAACCATACTCACATCAAGGCATAGATGCTAGGATGACCGAAATAATAGTTGTACAAAAACAGTCAAGGATGATGCCTCAAATCTCCTAAGTGTTTCAAAGGGACAACAAGAGACACTCTAGTGTTCAAGACCACATCCACAAGAAGAAAAAAAATAAAAACATGTCCCATGCCCCAATTCCTCTAGCTATGCATCCCAAAGAGACTTATCAGACAAGGACACTGAACAAAAATCAATAACAATGAGCACACAAAGAAAAGATCATGACATAAGCCAAGCATTAAGTGTTGCATTTAAAATTTAACTGTGTTAACTAATACTAAGTTCTAAGGATAAGGATCAAATTCTTGCAAGAATGGAAGATCACATGATAAAATTGGGCAAGACCAAACTGATAAGTGTTGAAAAACACTCGATGTCAACAGTTGTCTTAAAAAAAATGCAATTGGGGTGGTGTTGAAAAATATTGTTTGTGAGGTGTCCTAAAGACTAACGCATCCAAGAGACCAAAGCTAACATAGTTATGCCCCCTAGACAAAGACCAATTCCAAACAAAGGCAACAAGGACAAGGCATGATGGAGAAAGGCTAAGTGTTGAGGACATGCACTAAGAAATAGGGGTGCAAAGGCCTCAAGGAACACCTGTTTCTAGGTCTTCACCACTTGGATTTTATTTTATTTTGGGACTTTTTTCAATTTTTAGAATTTTCACAATATATCATTTTTTTTGTGTTTTTTTTGTATCAATAAATATATGCAATGCCCCCAGATAGAATGGGGATCAAACTCTCAAGCAAGATTACATTGTGTAGTCCCAATGTCTAGCAAGGTGGAGGACATGATGGAGCAACAAGCTAGTGGAAGAAATGAAAGACAAGAGAATAAAGGAGAATAAAGGGAAGAAATTCTCAAGGTAAAACTCAACAATACCCAAGCTAGGGAAAAATTGTCACGTAAAGCACATTTGGACAAGAAATGAAAGGCCAGCATAAGATAATTCATGAAAGCATAATGTAAAAGTGGGAAAGATGCAATCCAAAGGAGTAGACATGTCAAGAGGATTCATAGCATCATATTTTACTCATTTTTATATTAGATCAAGACCAAAGGGGTAAATGGGAGAAGGATAGTTAAAGACTAGAATAAATGGAAGAAAATAGATGTGAAGGCTAAACATGAAAGGAATGAAAACAAGATCATCATAAAATAGCTCACAAGATAGCCAAATGTTTGTGTATAGGTCAACATTGTCAAGATCAAAGAGAGAAGAAAAAATGAATGAAATATGTAGAAGAACTATGCATAATGCCTAATTGTCAAGTTTTCATCATGGTACTTAACCAAGGTGCCACAAGGTAGTGGTTTTCACCATAGGATGAATTTATTTCTCTTTACTTTTGCTACCAAGGTGCATGATTACTAGGTTTTTACCAAAGCACATTCTCAAATTCTTCATTTTTTTCTTTCTTTTTTTCAAAATTTTTCAATTTTTTTTTTTGATTTTTTTGGAAGAAGTCAATATTTTTAGATAATGCTCCTTGAAATTTTAAACCATGACATGCAAAGGAGTTGAAATGATATACTCAAATATGCTAATAGGGAAAGAAAGATAGAAGACAAAAATGGAGGATATGGCTTCATGCAAAGCTAGTGAGATTGGAAAATGGAAATGAAGACAACATCAACATCAACATACACCTTGAAGGGTGGTGAGAGGATTGAGAAAATGTGAATAAAGGAATACGTGAAGGAATATTGTGAATGGATAGAAGAGGTTATGATTTAGGCACATGGAATGAAAGAATGCTTTTGGAAGAAGATGAAATGGAATTCTTTGGAAGCTTGAATGTCAACTTCAATTGTTGTTCAACATTAGAATCTCAAAAGAGAGACTTTGGAATCCATATATTTGTAGACCTCTTTTCATTTCTTTTTAATTATTTAGAGATAATATCTTCAATGATGGATTTTGGAACCCATACTTGTCTTATAATTTTTTTCTTAGATGTCTCTTTTGACTTTATGCTGCCATATCAATTAGAGGAAACATGGTGGTCTTATTTTTTATATGGATTCTTGAATTGCTTCTTTTTCTTATATGGAACATTTAGGTTACTTCCAAAAGACTTGGGGCTTGTGGAAGAAGAAGGATGATATGACTGGTTTAGGTGAGTGGGTGGATGAAAAGGATTCAAGGATATTCATCTATGTTGATCTTGAAGAAAGATAGGAGAGGGTGAGACATAAGAACCTAAGATGGATGATGAATCAGGAGAATTGGGAGGGGAAAGTGAAGGGATATAAGGACCCAAGATGGAAGGTAGACATGAAGCATTTAGTGTAGGTGGGGGAGTTTCAAGGATGGATGTGGAAGATGAAAAAGGGTAATCAATAAGTTCATCAACATCTATATGACAATCAAGGACATAAGAATCTTTAGAGTGATCATTAGGATTTTTTATAGGAACATGAATATGTTTAATAGGAGAAACTTCTTTGATAGGAGTAATTGAAGCTTGAGAAGACTTAGGAAGAGTGGAAAGTGGAAGGGAACATGGAGTGGTAGAACAAGAAGATGGAAGACTTTGATCTTGACAAGGATCTCTAGATAACATAAGTGTAGAGTTTTTCTCTTGATTTTACATATGGCTCAACATTGGAAGTAACAGCACTATTTTTAATAAGATTAATAGAAGTATAATCTTTAGAAGGAACAACTGTATTAAGGTCATTTTGATTGTCAATAAGCTCAGCGGTGTAAGTAGTAGCTTGACCTTTCTTAGGAGAATAATTAAGGCATGGTGCAATGAATGAGGAAGGGCATGGAGGATCAAAAAGAACATGAAATGGAACAATGAAATCATTAAAATAATTTGATGACATGGATGGTTCTTGACCTTGATCTTTCTTTGTATTCTTTTCTTTATCATTTTTAGAGTCCTCTTGACATAAAGCCACTCCCAAGGAGAAGGAAGCATGTAGGAATTGTTTGGAAGACTTTGGAATAGATGATGATGGATTAGCTGTAGTATACATTATAGTGCATGAAGGCTTAGGCTCTTTAGGTTTATCATTATCAAAATTATTTGCAGCCAAGTGAAGGTTAGCTTGAGTTTCTTTAAGAGGTAGCCTTTGAGGATAACTATAGGGAACCACATGAAAAGCCTTAGGATCTTTGTTGGATGAAGGATTGGTAGAAGATTTGAGAGACTCATATTCTTTAGGGGATGTATGGATAGTGGAGGAAGTAGAAGATGGAAGGGGAGCATCAGAAGACAAAGGTTCAACATTAACATGATCCTGCTCAAGAGTGTAATTTTTATTTTCAGCATTAGGTTTCTTAGAAGAGAAACTCTTATGGAATTGATGTTTTATTTCAATGGAAAAAAATGTTTTCTCTTCCTCAAAAATGGAGATTTATCATTTAGGTATTGTTCAAAAAATTTATCAATATTGTTTTCAAGATTTGAGTTATATGGATTGCCATTAATATCTATCTGTGACTCATCCTCTTTAAGCACAAGCATAGGGCTTAGTGGACTTTTAGGACACGTAGGAATATAATAATCATCATCATCATAATCATTGTCACTATAGGAATTATAGATAAGCATATCACAAGATTGTTCATGTTGTTCATTATGGTATGTCTCTATAAGAGGAATAAGACTCTTGGTAGAAGTAGAAGAAGACTGATATCATGAAGAAGAGGTAGGTGAAGACCTACATGAATGATATTTAGAAGAATCATGGTAAGACTTGGAATATGAAGAACATAAATGATATTTAGAAGAATCATGATAACACTTAGAAGATGAAAAATGTGAATGATATTTAAAAGAATCATGATACAACTTAGAAGATGAAGAATCTGAACAATATTTAGAAGAATCATGATAACACTTAGAAGATAAGGAATATTTGGAAGAAGGATATTGTGATCTGATCTTGCATATGATCCTAGCAAGAACGTCTAATTTCTTCCCTTTTTCAATCATTTTTTCCAAAAGGTTAGTATCCATATATCTATTGTAGTAACAACACTTTTCAAATTTAAAAAGGAGATCGAGTTCATCTATGCTCAAATGAGGGTCCCTAACAAGATATTCAATATCCATGGTTCTAGAAGAAGAAGAATCAAGCATGGAAGAAGAGAAAGTATGAATAGAAGAAGGTAGGCTATATGATAATAGGAGGAGAAGAATCAAGAAGACATGAAGAAGAGGAAGAATGGAAATGGGAGATGAGAAAGACATGAAAGATGAAGAAGAAAGAAGACCAAGATTCATTTTGGGAATTTTGATACCATTTGAGTACATTTGAATGTTGAGAAACATATAATAGCACTTGTAACCAACATGAAAGAAAAGGTACTAGTTGATAGGATAACCCTAAGAAACGTTGGTACCAAACTAGGATAGAAAAAAACTCACTTGTCCAAAAGAAAAATGATAAGATAAAATATTGCAATAGGTGTAAATCAACACTGCCATAGAGGTGCCCACAACTTTGGGTGAATACCCTAGCACATATGGACTAGGAGGATGATTTACCCAAATTTTAATGAAAGTGGATGGACTCCAAGCATAATATCAAAGAATCCAAAGGTATATCTTTCTCAAAAAGGATGGTCTCTAACTCTCCAACTCCAAACAAGGTCTCTTGTGAAATCAATGATTACTAATTTAAGAGGTCAAAGAACAATAACCCAAGGTGTAAATAAGATTCTAGAAATGGGATGAGTAGCCTAATCTAAATTAGATCAACTTAGGAAAATTGAAAATAATAGGACAACAAAGTAGTTTGATTGTAAAGTCTCAACTTAGGAACTCAAATTTTGTTTATTTTAAATCTCTGACTAGGTGTATCAATAGATTTTTAACATGAACTAGGCATGCAAGATAGCGATCAAGGATTTCAAGAAAATGTCTTCAAACAATGAGAAAGGGACAAAGAAACCTTGCACATGAACAATAATAGCAGTATCAATCTAATCCCTAGAACCACTACTATGTATGTTCTCAAAATGTTTTCCAATCATACACATAGTCCTAGAAAAGAAAATTTGGCAACATTATGGTTCTTAGTAATCTTCAACACTGTAACTTTTTTAATATAGAGTGGGAAAAATCCAATCTTAGTGCACTAGGGTTTTGACATATTCTGAGAATTTAATCAATCGGAGATACTAAGGAGATCTGATAGCCCAAAAAAAGACTACACCCATGAAGATTTCCCCCACAATGACATTTATATAGCGGTTGCTACTACCACATCAAAAATGGCTATTATCACTTGAGGTTCTATCAATGTGGTTGAACCAATAAAGGGAATGCACACTACAATTAAACCTCTCTAATCAAAGAAGACTTGCAAAGTTGTACCACATGGGGACTTGGTTTGGATTCAAGGGTTCTAAGTTTTTGATGTGCCCAAAAGGGAATAGAGCATACTCCTCTAGCCTCTCCACCTTACCCAATTATAGCAAAAAATATTCTTTGACACACTATTTTGAAATAACCTCACCAACTATTTGAAAAATCCAATAAAAAATATCATCAATCTTAAAAGAGAAAGGACTAATGGATGTTGAGGACAAATCCAAGCAGAATAGTGAGATAATAACAAATATCCTTCCCTACCTACAAGGGGATCCTTCATCAAGAGGAGCTTCACATGTAAAGTAAGTGAATGAAGCTCAGTCTCTCAATATCTCCCAAATAGTATTCATAGGGCCTAATTACTATGTGAAACATAGATGTGTGAAAGAAAATCTAGATCCAATTTTAGAGCACCAAATGAAGTGTGAATCTATGAAAGTATGTAAAAACACTCAAGCCAAACACATGAGATGTTCATTTTAGTTTCAAATAAAAATATTTTAGAGATTAAAACAAAATACCTAGTAATCATTACAACATTTCTTTTCTTTATTGTACTTTTCATTTACGCTTGAACAATTGCTCGCAATGAACAAAGCAACAAGCAAAACAAACAAACACAAGATATGCAATATATATCCAACTTATGAAAAACCCACGTTAGATATAAAAATATAATTTTTAAGAGTGATAATAATTAGAAAATAACCCAAATGAAATATCACATCATGCATTGATTATTGTAAAACTTAAATGCAAGCTATTCATTAAATGCCCTTTCTTTTATTGATTTTTGACCTAGTCATAAAGATTGAACCTATATGATATGAATTCGGATCTAAAACCCTAAATAAAAAAAATAGAACATTATCAAAAATCAGAGATCTTTCCAAAAATGTTAAAATTTTGAAAAGATCTTTTAATTTGTGCCCTAGGGAGCCATTTTATCAAAATAGACTAGTTTTTGCAAATCAAAATGTTGAGCCCTAATATGATCTCTAAAATCAAAACACAAAGAATAAACTCTATTTATAATTCAAAGAAATTTCCAAAAATTTAATTTTTTTCCAAAAAATGTGCTAATTTTCTCCCAAAAATGATTTTTCATGAAAAATAGAGGCAAAATCATTAAAAATTTGAAAATACTGCAAAAAAATCTAAAAATTGGATCAAAGCTTCCTTGATATGTCACCACCTTTAAAAAAAAAAATTAGATCAAAATACCTAGCCGTTTGGGAGATATGATCAAATCTTTCAGATTTAGGGTTTTTTTGTCTCCAACAAATTCATACAAGGGGGTTAGATCTAAAAATGTCCAAAACTAGCACATAAAGGTGGGTTGACCCAAAGTGGGCACCAAAAATGTATGCTAAAATGTGGGCACACTTCTATGAGTCATTATATCCAAGATTTCTCAAGAATGAGGTCTCAAATGGTAGTTCATAGCTCACTATTTATGGAGTTTAAGGGTTTGTAATGGAGGCACTTAGTTTGACCTAGTTTGTTCCCATGCAAGTACACCATGAAACAAGAGATTCAAAGATCCAATATGTATGCAAATGGAGATGAAAACTAACCTAAATGACAACAATGTAAAACAATGCAAGAAAGGAAATGTAATAACAATGCAATACTAATCTATGAAAAAAAAAATGGATCTAAGCTAATATACAAATGCAAGGATGAAAACTCATGATGGAACCCACAGATGCATGAGAGAAGAAGACAATAAGATATAAGTTCTCCACAAAAATATTTAGTATTCAAACTCCTTCAAAAATCACTCTCCAAACTTGCAACATAACAATAGCATAATAATGGATGTCCAAAATGAGGAGAGGGCTCTCCCTTATAAAGGAAAATATGGAGGTGAGAGGCTTCTCACAACTAATATGGGATAATAGAGTTTCATTCATGTGAGAAAAAATTCCACCAATGAGAAAAGAGGAGTGTTGGAGAAGAAAGTGGAAAGAGGAAAAAGATAACTCCCACATTAAGTGTAGAGAAAACAAAAAATAGATTTATCTAACTTTTTATTTGTTGTATTTCCTTTTTCACGTGGGAGAAAAGAGGAGGAAAATTAAATGGGATCCCACTTAGAAAATAAAAATGTATTTATTTTATTTCTTATTTGTTTTATTCCCTTTTCATTAAAAAGAGATTTAAGTGGGATTTTTATTTAATTAAAAGGGAGCAAGTTCTTTTAATTAAATAGAAAATATTTAATTAAATTAAAAGAGGGGTTTTTCTCTTAATTAATTAAATGTGGATGAATTATTTAATTGAAAGAGAGGTTTTCTTTTAATTAAATAAGACTTAGGATAAAATGATCAACCTTAAAAATAAAATAAAAAATTGAATTTGATCAAGGAAATTGATTTAATAAAATATTACAAACCATTGATTTAGGAAATTTGATAAATTGAATAATGGGGACCCATAGTCTAGGTGACCATTTTAGGGTGCATACAAATATAACTTCAAGAAACACCCATTTGTTTCTCTTCTTGATGACCCCATTGGAATATTTTTGCAAGTACCAAAAAATGTTCTTCATGTTGAAGATGTAAGAGGTTTTATTCACTATAAAATTGAAAGCATAGGAGATACATATATTCATAAGGAATTAGAGAAAATGTGCAACAATAATTTGTCACTAAAACTAGAACATGCATACCTATAACAACTTAACCTAGTTAAGCACATGTTCTATATAGACTTTGATAACCATGAATGGACAAGAATAATTCTGAGAAAAGTTCATGATGATCTTCTATGGTTGGGAGATTCTATTATATGCATTGATAATGACCTAATTCACAAGGTCATAGGTTTGAGTAATGAAGGATGCAATCTAGTGAATATAAAGAATGTGTGCAAGTTAGTTGAAATAAATCTCAACACAAGTTTTCATGGTAGAAATATGAAGATCAACTCTATTCAAGATGATGGAGTAAGACTTATCAACATGGGGAAATTGTAAGATTGGAGACCTCACCTTAAACATTTATGATACTATGACCATAACACATCTTAAGATCGAGAGACTTAGAGTACTAGCCCTATGATCTTATGCCTAACCTTACATCATAAGAGCATAATACATGTTTTAAATGAGATACCATTTTGTGCTTAAAAGAAAACTTTAGGGTAAGGGAAAAGGACTGAGATTTTAATGAAATTTTTCATGACTAGGGTGAGGACAAAGCCTTAGGATACCACATTATTCTACTAGGGTAAAATTTTCAATTTTGGGAGAGGGCAAAAATAACTGAGTTAGGGTTCATTCTAGAAAATGATAACAAATAAAATAAAAACCCTAAAAACATAATTCAATTCAAAGTATTTTCACAATGAATTTTTAAATTTGTAGCATTGTGAAAATAAGGGCTATCAATCTCTCTTTTTGGGGATGATGGATAACCTATATCCATGCAAGAGTTCAAAATCTCTAGGTTAAGCACACCACATACTTGATGGCCTAAGATAACGTTCAGAGCCTATACAAAAATATATACATATATACAAAGGTTATACATAAATGCATAGGAATTTACAAAATGTACACATAAATACAACCTAACTACTGTTCATGGAAGAAATAAGTACCTTTAACAAAAGTATTTCTTCAAGAATTGTCCATGAACTAGAAATTAAAGAAAGCTTCCTGATAAATCTTTGATGAAATATGAATCCTCACCCCAAGTAGAATCAACCAGATAGGGACCAACCCAGATAGGATCAAATTTTCCATGCTTTCTCTTATCCTTTATCCTTGCAATCCACATTAGGACTAAGTCATTTGGTTCAAACTTTCTTGTCACTGCCTTCTTATCATAAAAATGTTTTGTCTACAACTACTATTTTATATTTTTTGCAGAGGCCTCTTTCCTTGTCTTAGTCAACCCTACTAATTCATCCATCCTTTCTTGCATATAATAAATAATATCTTCATCATAGATCTGGATGTAATTATACAAACCTATTAGGTTTTCTACAACATTCTAGTCTAAATTCCATACACAAGGTCAAAAGGTGTAACACCTATTTTCTTCTTTACTATTACTCTATTAGCCTAGATTGCTAATTGTAATTTAGAGTCCCATGCCTTCTTATTGTCATCCAAAGTCCTCTTTATGGATTTCAACAAGTTTTTGTTTGTGTACTCAACTTGTCCATTTCCTTGTGGATGATAGGGTGATGAAGTTGACCTGGTAATACCATATTTGTCACAAAAATTAATAAATTCATTAGACCCAAAGCACATGGAATTATTAGTCACTATTTTCTCAAGACACCCAAACCTTGTAATGATGTTATTTAGTAGGAAATTATTCACCACTTTTCTGGTAACTTTTCTCATAGGGATGGCCTCTACCTATTTTACAAAGTAATCAATTGCAACTAGTATCCATTAGTATCCACTACTAGACATGGGAGATATTTCACCTATGAAACCCATCCCCCATTATTGTAAAGGTGCTTGGACTTCAAAAAATTTCAAAGGAAAATTTCCAAAGAATTTTAATTTTACAAAAAATATCTAGCAGGAATCACATTTTCTAACCAAGACTTGTGCATCTTTAAAAAGGCTAGGCCACCAAAAGCATGCTCTCATGACTTTGTAGGCAATAGTCTTTGCCATGTAATGCCCAAAACATACTCGTGAATGCATATCATTCAATAACTTTTCTCATTCATCTTGATCAATGTATTTCAAAAGTATTCCTTCAGGATTCCTCCACCACAAAATTCCATTGACAATAATGTATCTAACTAAATGCAATTTTACAGTCCTCCTTTCATTTTTTGGTAGATGGGGTGGAGCTTGCATATGTTGTAAGTAATATATTACTAGTCACATTGATCCATATCACATGTATCAAAGCTAAGGTCTTCATTTATGACATTATTTTATTAACATCTAAATTTGATTGAGCCATGAGCTTTGTTAATCCTTGACCTCTTACTAACTTGGTGATCTAGATATCAATATTGAACTCTTGGATTATGTTTATCCATTTGCACTTTCTACTAGATACCTCCTATTGAGAGAAAATATATTTAATTGATGCACTAGGCACAAATGCAATGACATCGACACCAACTAAGTGACATCTAAAGGAATTAACATCTTTGACAAGTGCATATGCCTACTTCTCATTGATTTCATACTTGAGTTCTGTAGGTTGAAGAGATTCGCTAAATAATGCAATTGGTTGTTCATGACTATCCTCATTTTTCTGTAGTAAGACAGTTGCTATGGTATGAAAAGATGCAAAAGAAAAGATATGCATAGGCTTTCCATAATCATGCATCTTAAGGATTGGTAAATTCTTAATGGCATTTTTATTTCTTGGAAGGCAATAGTAGGTTCACCTTCCTAGTAGTTAGTTGCTCCCTTCTTGAGCATTTTTGAGATTGGTCTACTAATTTTAGAAAAGTTCGTTACAAATCTCCTTAAAAAATTAACTTTCCCAAAGAAATACTATATACCTTTAACATTCTTCGGCTTTGGCACCTTATCAATTTTTTCAACTCTTTTAGGGTAAATATTAACCCCTTCCTTTGATACTTTGTGTCCCAAAAACTTCCCTTCTATCTCTCCAAAAGTGCCTTTCTTTGGGTTCAAAGAGACGCCATATTATAAGGCTTTGATAAAAATATTTTCTAAATGCTTGCAATATTATTTAGACTTTTGTGAGTACGTAGTCAAGTCATCTTGATTCACAACCATAAACTTGTCAATGTATTCTTTAAAAGCTACATCCATGGCTCTTTGGAATGTTCCCCTTGCATTGATTAGGCCAAAGGGCATTCTTACATATACATAGGTTCCCTAGGGTGTTGTGAAAGTCATTTTGAATTTCTCTTTCTCATCTACTAGGACCTAGTTATATCTTGAGAAACTATCCATCCATCATGGACATTAATTCTAAACTAGTAACTTGTTGCAACATGGGCTCCATATTAGGTAACCCATAGTTATCCTTTAAAGATGCAATATTGAGGTTTCTAAAATCAATACATAGCCTAATATGCCCATTATTTTTCTTGACTGGCACTAAATTAGATGCCTATGAGGAATGTCTAATTGGTTTGATAATCCCCCCATCCCTAAGCTTCATAAGCTCTTCTTGCATTTTATGGGCTAGAGTGGGATTTATAGGTCTCTATTTTTGCCTAAATTGTTTAACATTTCTTTTAGAGGTATTATATGTTGAAAAATATCTTGTCTATAAGATTTAAGATCATCATATGATCATGCAAAATATGTCTGAATCTTCTCAACAAGTCTATCAAAGACATCCTAGTTATAGGAGATAAGGTTTTATCAATGCATGCCTATTTTAGAGATTCAACAGTGCCCAAATTAATTTCTTCAAGTTCTTGTGGCTTCTTATCTTTGATATCTATATTCACTCTATCTTGATTATCAAAAGCACTCTCAAGAACCACTAAACCTTTAGGGATATTTTTTGTTTTTAGCTACAAGATTTCTTGACTAAAGATGGTCTATTTTCCATCTACTATTTCTACAAAAGCACTATAGTCCAATTCTTGACCATGATACTTATCCTCATTAAGAAGAAAATTCAAGATATCTTTATCATCTTCTTAAACTTGCCAATTCTCTACATTATTTGGGATAGCAAGCCTATTCCACACTTCAATTGTAGACACACTAGAAAATGATATATAATTAGACTTGATTGCCACATTAGCCAACAAGTCAGCCATCTTGGTATTACTCCTATCCATCCAAGAAATGCCAAAGGCATCAAATGCTTCTAGCTAGTCCCAAACAAAATTCTTATACTATCTTAGCCTTTTATTCTTGGAGGTATATGTCTTTTCAACTTGATACACAACCAATTTAAAATCACAATAATGTGCAACTTCTTAATCCCATGACTAGATGTAAGTTTTAATCCTAGTAGGAGTGCTTTGTATTCTGCAACATTATTGGTACATGTAATGTTCAAGGTAAATAAATACCTAAAAGTATTTTTCTCTAGAGATATAAATACTATCCCAACTCTTAGTCCTTCCCTAGACCTTGCCCTATCAAAATACATGGTCCATAAGTTCTGTGAATCCAAATAGTTGGTCATCTCTTGTGTGATTAGGGGAGGTGGTTTCTTAATTTCTTGGATGACAAGTATTTCCCTAAATGCATTGAACTAAGTATCTAGGAAACAAGTAGCATCCTTACTAATACTATCTTCAAATATGTAAGTGACCCTTGGCTCTCTATACATTTTGATAGACTTTTCTCCAATATGAAAAGTGGCATATCACAAGTCACACTATAGGTTACCTCCCATTGTAGCACTCCATTTTCTAGAGAGAAACATCCCATAATGGGGAGGAATATGAACTACACAGATGGTCATGGTCATTTCAACATCAAGGTAAGAAACTAGTTTGAAAGGTAGGGCATTGATTGTATCTATGAAATGCACCTCTCTTGCATCGATTTCTCTACATATACCTATTTGGTATCTACTTCTAGGCCAAGGGATTCCATAACTTTAAAAGGTGTGATAGTGTTTGATGCCCTTGATTCAATCATATAGATTTTTAAGGTTCGGTTACAAGTAGGCTATAGAGGAATTTCCTACAGAGGAACTATCTAAGTACATTTGAGGTATTTGAGACTTAACTCCCATGTCCTCTTTATCCTTCATTACTATTGGTATTTGTTGTACTATTGATGATTCTAGCTCAACAATATCACTACTTCCTAGACCACTCAACCAAGATAGGGCCTTACTCATGTGTTCTATTCTAAGGAAGAAAGAATAAATATCTTACAAGTAAGCTATAGAGGAATTGTCTAAGTACATTTGAGGTATTTGAGACTTAACTCCCATGTCCTCTTTATGCTTCATTATTATTAGTATCTATTGCACTACTGATGATTCTGGCTCAACAATATCACTACTTCCTATACCACTCAACCAAGATAAGTCCTTAGTCTTGAATTATTCTATTCTAAACATTTTAGCTAAGGGGACCTAAATAGTAATATGAGAGAGCATAGAAATCATATCAACAAGATCATATGTAGGAGTTTTTTGAAGATTACCTCTAATGATTTTCTCTTGAGCAACAAGTTCCCTCAATGGCTTAATAACACCAGTGCTTGGCTTCTTTTCTTGCACCTTAGCTTTGATTGTTTCCACTTGTTGAAACTACACCTTTTTCTTTGGCTCCCACTTCTTGGTATTACTATCTTTGACTTTCACAACCATTGGGTCTTATTTCTTATCCTCATTACTTACTTTATTAGAAGTATCCTTAATGAAGATACCAAATGGCTTACTTGCAACGTTATTAACATTTCTATTCCTCAGATTATAGGTGCTATGAACCTAAGCTATCATCTTAGGAATGATTCTACCAATCTTTTCTTTGGATGGTTTCTTCAAGTTTGTGTGATCCATATTCGAGAATGTACTACAAACATTGTCCTCATTATGGTCCTTATTGTCTAAAAACACCTACTAATGGTGGAATTGATAGGTACTTCTCTAATCTATAGCATCATATTCAAATTCTTCTAAATTAAACTTCTCACCACCATCACATAACTTTACCATATTACAGCCCATGTCCTCATGATTTTCTTCCCCTTCTCTATCCTCATTTTGTACTTGTTGATTTTTTGAGAAAGATTGAGCCAATGCACAATAATCAGGGGAATGAGGGGACTAACATACAATACACCAAGGAACATAATCTATCATATTTATAGAATTTTTTTTGTAAAGGATATGGTGTATTTTTATCTTTTTGTCCTTGAGTGGGATTGGGGATTGTTTTGCCATCTTTCCACTGAGTGGTATAAAGATAATTTTGCATCCTAGGTTGCCTATTATAGGAGGTTTTATACTAAGGTTTATCACCAATATTCTACTTATTCGTTTGGTTTACTGATGGATTCAATATTTTTAGCAAGTTTAATACTTGAGCCATTGTATCTTCCTCGAGATTTACTCCTACAATAGGCCTTTCACCCTCTTTCTTGTTTTTAAGATTAAAAAATTTAGGGTTATCCCTTGTTCCCACTTTACCAGAGACTTTTGTGTTATTCTCAATGTTTACAACCACATTATAAGTCTCCCTTAGTGTTCTAGGATTTTTGTCCCTTAAAGTGTATGCCATATTACTCATAAAGGCATTAAAATAAGTAGTAATCCATACATCCTCACCAAGTCTCATTACGTGGAACACTTTATACATCCCTTTCTAAAATCTGACATTAAAATCAAAAGTAGACTCATTTGGTCCCTTTTTTATGTTGTTGAACTCATTCAACACAAAGCTAGCATTGGTGTTGTCACTATACTACTCTTTAAAAAGTTTTTTTGAGTCACTCCAAGAGGCTACACTATCATTTGGTAATCTTCTAAACTAGTCCCTAGCATCTTCAGTGAAGGAGTGTACAAACAGCTTCATGACTACATCCTCATGCTCTACCTCATAGTCATTGAGCATGTCTATGGACTTTCTTAGGTGCTCTTCACCAATCATTAGGTGCTCTTCACCAATCACACCATTATTACCTGAACATTTAGTAACCTTATCCATAAGATCATTAGGAATATGATGTGGGTGTTGGAGTTTTAAAACAACTAAGCAATAGAGTGCTTCAACACCAAAATGATAACACTCATGCAACCAAAGGATTAGCCATTTCCTATTTTCAATTACACATGCAAACCATTTGGATCCAACATTAACAAAACCAAGAATGGTTTCCTTCTCTTTAGGCTCTACAAAACCAAGGTGGGTATACCTAAGGGATGACTCAATCTAACTACTGTTGTATGAAAACTATCTTAGTTTCATTTTGATTCTCATCCCCAATCCATAAACACACAACTAATTGTGAAATTTTAAACAGAATACATCCCATATAATAGATTTGGTCATAAACTCTTCTGTAGATCTACAAGTATTCTTTGCAATAGTGTCTAACTAAGGCTAGAATATTTCATGCAAACAAGTATTGACCAAATTTGAAGATCTTCAGGAAATAAAAGTGAAATTGATTATAACTTTTCATTTGATGTTCATCTATGATCTATTTCTCTTCCAATTGAATTAATTTGAGTAGTGCCTAATTCATTGGGGTTCAGAGTTTACTACAATTCCATGGATCTAATTTGTTGCCTTACAACAAATATTATCAACAATTCTAACTGGAATTTATCATTCAAAACATCCTTCCCATTACTACAACAACCTTATCAAATTCATCAAAGCTTTTACTTAATTCATTGAACTAATAACAGTGATGAAAAGATATACAACCTAAATGGATTGCATTCAATTGCACAAGGTTTTACTCACACAACCTCAAGAAAACTAAGTAATCAAAAGGAGATAGAATTCAGAAAGAACTGATATGGGGACATCTCATAATTTGTATTCATTTTCCTTGAAAATTGTATACATATACAGTTATCTCAGAATGACCTTAGAAAGAAACACATAGATCATTCTATATTCATGTATTCTCAAAAAAATTGCAGAGAAAATACATCATAAGACTTGCTCAAAATTACTGGACCGAAAACAAAGTAAGTATATGACTAAAAAGCATTAGAAATTAGACTGTTCTCTAGCCCTAGAATCTCACTTATATAATGTGAGATGCAACAAGCTTCAGGCTAAGAGAATTGATAGGTGTGTTAACAAGAGATATTCTCATACACCTATCACAAAATGACAAAAATATAGATAACAGAAAGACATGTAGATCAAAAATTCTTTTTTGGGTTCTTTTCTGTTACATCTCTTTATGCTGATTTGGCTACTACTCTGATTCCTCCATGTATGCAACTACTAAGCCCACCAATGATGAAATCTATTCTAATGATTGCAAACTAACCTCAACTGTGGGTTTCACCATCATTATATTGTACTATAAGAGTCACTTTTACCTTTCACCCTTCCTTGGTTATATCAGTATCCTAGGGTTATGGGATCATCGCTTAATGTGAAGCATCTGAGCTTTGACGTAATGTGGCTATCAAATATTTTAAAATGGGCATTTTCTACTTTCCTAGTCATATCTACACTCAAAGCCATTCCTCTACAAAAATATATCACCCCTTTAAAAAGAAAGATGTGCATTAACAAAAAGTAAGAGTAACTATACACATGAAACTCATGGGTATAAAATCTTCTTCACCCTCTCCAAAAACTCTGCACAGGGTCCTATATATCTCTACTGCCTTGGGATTGAAGTATGCTTTCTTGAAAAATTCTTTAGAGAATGATGTTATCACTAGCAGGGTTTTAATTTTTCCAAGTTCACCCTTTGCTCTTCTCACTACCTTAGTGGCTTGATCATGACTCTTTGCCATAGTCTTAAGGAGATCATAATCATAAAAACACTTAGGATTACTAGTTTTCCTCAGTCAAAATTCCATATACTGACATGTGGGGCAAACAAATTCCTCTCTGCAAACCATCTTTTGAACAAATTTAAACTAGTTTGTGAGGTATTAGCATCTCAGACCCAATTACCTTCATTAAACAATCCCTCTACTATCCTTAACCTATGATTTAATGAGTCCATTAGAGATATTTTTTTACTATATCTTGTAGGATTGGAGCACAATAGAAATTATAGTATAGTTACTTGACATTATTTCTTATTCCTTTTTGTAATTATGTAACTTTTCCTCGAACAAACTGTTTCACACACTTGCCAAAATCAATACAATTTTCTTAGTAATTATTTATGCTAAAAAAAACTCAAAATCTTTGTTCGCACAAGGTGGAACTGAGAAAATCTTTTGTGTTATACTCCTTTTTTTACACACAAAGCTTTCATATCTCATCAATACACAGAGTGGCACCACCTTTTGTGTTTAAATCTATACTGTCAATCTTTTTTTAAAATCTTATGATCAAGGGATGCGAAAAAGGTGACAAGCATTCCACTTGACAATTTGGCCAGTCTGCCCAATTAGAACTAACCACGTTTACATTTCCTTCAATGTTGGAATTTTCATTTGGATCCATTGGTGACTGAGGACACATGTTTGTAGGTTGCTACCTCGGTAGACATAACTTTCGAGAATCTTACTATAGCGAGATAACAATAACCATCAATTTTGATTTGATTGCATGGCCGATATTTGATACAACTCTTACGAGAAATATGGTGGGTCCCTCATTCACTATCTTGTTATACATAATCTTCATGCAACTCTTCTTAGAAAGATAGCAATGACCATAGATTGGAAGTTGATCCGAGGGCATGGAAATTGCATGAACCTTTTAAGCTGTGGTGGGTCCTTACTCACTACCTCACTATGCACAATCTTCATGCATCTTTTCGTAGTGAAATAGCGAGTATCATTGATCCATGCTTGATTTGTCGATTAGAATTTTTCATACAAATGGAAATAGGATAAGGTCATTGATGAGGCACTGACAACTACACAGCTAGCATATAAAAACACATCTAGGTCCTAGTTGTGCTGCCAAGTCATTTGGGTCCCACTATGCCTTGAAATTTCCTAGTGCCTTCACACGTCCTGCAAGCTGCCATGTGTCTCACGATTGATATCTGAAAAAATAAGAGCCTAGGACCCATCTCCTAAGAATGTTGCCACTTGATGAATTTTTGTCAAATTGTTATGCTGCTAATGGTAAAGTTTACAAATTTCTTGACAGTGACAACACAACTTGCAATGACTCATTTTATCTTGGCACTGGAAAGTAAAAGCATGTCACATCATAATTACCCACTTCATGGTTTTGACATGAAAATGATATCATCATTTATTATGCCACTTGGAGCTCTTAATGACCATTAGGAAGTTTGGCGGCCACTGTGATATGGGTTTCTAGGTTGATTACTACCTCACTATCTACAAGACTCTTGATTTTCCTGAAAGGGACGACATGACTACTGGTGCCTGAAATATTTTTGGGATCCTTGGTTCCCTTTTTGACTTAGGTAGCAAAAATAAAGTATACATGATTTTAAAAATCCAAGGCAAAACCTTTCTAGTCACTACCTCCATCTATCTAGGCATGAAAACTTAGTTTAATGGTAGTCACTATGTTGTGATGATTATTTCACTCACATCTTGTCATAACGGCAAAGTGACAACCATTGATCTTGCCACGATTGAGCAGTGCTCCTTAAAAGGGAAAAGTGATGTAGGGTGTGAAGGCTAAAGAACATAAGGTAATATTTAGAAATTTCAAATTTTCATGCTCGAATTTAAAAAAAGAAAAGGAGACCTAGGGTTTACTTAGGGTTTTCAAACCTGCGAAACAAAAGCTCAAAAACCCTAATTTTAACGAAGGACTTTAAATCTGATTTTTTTTACCATGATTTTAAGGAAATTTATTTTGCAAAAAATTAGACCAATAGTGGGAACCTGAGAATGCTTACAAAAGACATTTTCTTGTATTTTTTCCATATAAATGGGTCTTCTCTGGAATCCCATAGAATTTGAAGTACTTGCTACAACAACCTTGTTTTGAATAGGAATCTAAGGCTATTGGACTTGTTGAATGATAGATATCTGATGATTTGAAGTAGAGGATGAGGATGGGGCTATTTATGATATGTTTTGTCTAGCTAACAAAGGTCCACAAGTAGGAATAGATGGGACAACTTATCAAGATTGGTTAGGACAAGAGGCTATGGTAGAGTTAGACTTGATAAACTGATTATTTCTTCTAGTTTCAACATCTTGTGCTTCATTCTCAACCTTCTCTATAAATCTTCTCTTTCCTTTCTAGCCTTTTCTAAAATCCAAGTCAAGCTTAGACATGACAAGGCTTGCAAAGTTAATAGGAAGAACTTGGGGCTCACATATTTGTACTCCTAGAACCTTTTTTCTTTCATTTATTAGGTTCCTTTGTAGTTACATCTACAATCTTAGGTTCAATAGGTCTATAGGGTTGGACTTGTGAGATAATAGGTCCCTCCTCTTTAAGAAGGCATTCTTGCTCCTGGACTTTAGATTTTAAAACATCAACATCTCCAAAAATATCTGAGGGTAGCATAGAAGATTTCCCTTCTAATCTCTTATTTTTCTCTTACAAGGAGGCCATCCTCCTAAGCAAGTTATCTCTTTCAATTAGAGTATTCAAGGTAATTTCTTCCTTTTCTTTCTCCAAATAAATGCATTTGGCCTCTTCTTTTGTAACCATTTTCCTAAGAAGAACTAGTTTTGGAAATAAATCTTTAGAGTCTGTAGTATTTGCTTCTAAATCAACTAGGTCATCCAAATCTATAAGATTGGCCACATATATTCCTTGTCTAGGACTTAAACTAGCATCCATATTATCCCTAAATACCCAACTGTGGTCCATTTCATTCACCAAATTGGGTCTACAAGGAATATCCCCTATAGAAGATATATTTTAATCATGATATACTCTCTCTTCTCAAAAAGAGGTGGTGAATGTCTCTCCCAAAAGTATAGTATTTTTAGATTCAAAAATTTTGGAAGGAGATTCTCTTTCTACCATAGGGTGGTATTGTGAATGGGTTAACAAACTACCCCTAGGGATCCATGTAGGATTAGAGTCTACTTTCTTTTTATTTTGGTTAGTTCTACCCCTTTGAGGTAATTCTGTGTATAATGGTATTTCTAGGTTAGCCTTTGTAAAAGCCTAGATATTTTTCTTCTTATCAACCATTAGATATAAAATTTTAAAAAATATAGCACTAGCAAAAAACCTTTGACTTGAGTCACCAGCCTATAAAGGGAAATTATTTTAAAAGACCTTTTAGACTGAAAAATATCACAAGAAACTCTTTGATAGAATAGGGCCAACTAGAAAATATCAATATTGTAACACTGGGTAATACAACTTTACTCTACAAACAAGGCATTGAAAAATCAATAGTAAAGATTATAACTCATATAACAACACTCTTTATACAAGTCCTTAGAAAAGTCACCATTTTGTTGGACTACTTGGTACTTTTTACCCAATATTAGGGTGCTCAAGATGGAAACAAGCCTAAGGATTAGCTAGGTCCCCTATTCGGAAAAGTTAATCTCAACTCTAAACCAAGTTCAATATACTACACTAGACTCTCTACACTTTACGCTTTGTAGGGCTAAGATGGTTTCACCCCAGGGATATGAATGTGATTGGTTATTTTGATCTTCTCTTCTAACACTTGTTCACTAATACTTCTTCTTTCAAACCTATCCCTTATAGCAGATATTGGTAACAATTTCTTCTTAGATTTACATAAAATCTTTGATTACAATAGCTACTTATAACCAAAAGAAGAGTTAGTACAAATAAGGGTTGACCAACAACTTTAGTTCTTCATTACATAAAATAGAAAATAGATTTTTGATTGATAGATGTATTTTGAAACCATACAAACAATCAAATAGAATCTAAAATTAATTGATCAGTGCCTTATCTATTGTTATATAGAATCAAAACCAGCAATTAAATTTGTCAACAATGAACTCTTAATCTCCTTCTTATCATATCCACTCATATACCCAAAACTCTATCACTTACTGAAAGTAATTACTTGATTCTTTGAACCAAAAGAAATAAATAAGAGACATACAATTTGTCTAAATTCCATTAAACTAAAAGAATGTTTTTCAATTGAATCCAAAGATCATAAATATGCAAGAAAGGAGACAAAACTCAGATACAAAAATATGCATAACTTCTTTTTGCATTAATTTCCTCTGAAAATGAATACAATACTAATATAGACTCCAAATATAACTTAGAACTTGACAACTTGATTAATTATATTCACTATATCTTAAAGTTTACAAGAATGAATGCATTCATTCAATAAACAAAAATAGATGGACTATAAAATGACATAAAATTGAAAAATCTATAGACTTTTGGCCTCTACTCCACATCTTGGAAATCTTTATATAGGATTGTAACAAACTTTAGATGGGAGGAGGACACATGTAAAAACCCTAATGGAAAGATAAAGAAACAAGATATGCCCAGAAAGAAAGAATCAAGACATTCCTATACATTCGATACAAAAATAGGAAGGTAGTTGCATAGTTAGCAGGTGAAAATTTACTGTTGGAGCTTTAACTTAAATCCTTTTGTCTTCTTCTTTTTTTATCTTCCTCAAAAGTTTCAAAATTTGATACATGTATTTATGAGAGATTTAGTTCCTTAATACACTACTCAGTATATTTGATATTATCTAAATCTCTCACTCTCTTCAATCTCAATTACTTCTTAGCTACTTCCTACTGACAAAGCCTTTATTTCTTTGACTGCTTCCCATACATAGATCTCCCTCTTGGTGGTCCACTTGATTGATTTAATCTCTTCTAGGTCCTGCATGGCTTTAGTCCACCTGGCATCACATTTTTTTTGACTCCACTACAAGTTTATTTAGATCTATTTCAGCTCTAAATAAGGAGTCAGTCAAAATTTCAAATGGGATATCATTGTTATTTTAAAAAATTGATATTATGGTCTCCCAAGTTAATATTTCATTGAATGAATCAAACCACCCCTACCAATCTCTCAACTTTTTATTTTGTAAAAATTTCAATTTACCTTATATTATTTGTGTTTTTCTATTGAAAAAACCAAATAATTCCTTTACCATCTCTAGGCATTCCTTCACTATAATGATCTTATCAGGAAAATTTATCTTTTTAGCCATCAACATTATAAGCCTATCTAAGAATTGAATATATGGCCCCCAAGATTGAATGTGGGTGACAACCATGCAATAGCTTCATTGCATACTTTCTCAACATCTTGTAAAGAAACATAGAAGGTATGGGCCTATTGAAACATGTTATTTAAAATTTCAACCCTAGGGCTAATCATACTTCTAAGGACAATTGTCCTTACCTCATTACCTTGTTGTATTGGTGGAGCATCAATGCTTATTCTTTTGGGCTGCTCTACATCCTCTGCCTCTAGCTCATCTGTGTGTGTAGTTGTCTTTGTTGTGACCTTGGAGGGTTGTTCCTAAATTATTTGTACCCTTCTCTATTGTACAATAGCCATTTGTTTTGCATTTGATGGTTTCTCTATGAGAGATTCACCTTCAACTTCTAATTCTTGCACTCTACCCTCAAGATTTTCAATTTTCTCTTTGTATACATGGCTCTTTCTGAGCTAATCCTCACATAGTTTCCTAACATCAATGTGATCATGGAAGGATTTGGATAGCCTTGTCTCTATCTCCTCTATACTGGCTTCATTCATAAATGACAAGTGTTTTAGAGCCTTGGAGATCACTATACCTGAGGTACCTTGTAGTGTTCATACTATCATATTGCCCTAATTTGTGCTCTACATATCCATTAATTTGGGATTATTTGATAAAAAATCCATGATCCATCCTACTAGAGACTTGGTGCCGATGTTGAATCTAGATCCTCTTTATGGTCCACCAACACCATAAGCATCATATTAGATAGCATTGTCTTGTCTTTTGATTTGGTGAAGCTTAAATACTTGCTCCAAACCCCAATTAGGTACTAACAACATTCCACTCATCTATACTAGGTCCCTTGCCTCTTCAAGAGTCATTACTTCACTCTTTGGATCATATGATGTGACTTTTCAATCAATCCTTGCTTTTGTTCATCTAATTTCCCTGGATTCATCTTCAATACCAGATCACTCTATTTAACTTTATACAAGAAGCTCTTAAATTCAACTGATTTGGTGAACTCACCATCCTCTATAAATTTTTTGGCTTGTATGACCCTATCATCCAGCCTTGTTGCTGCTAAGTCTAAGCTAGTCAACATGTTTTCAGCTACAATGCCTCTATCTTGGATATAATTTTGTCTTAAGTTAGCAAAGCACTGACCTTTACCACATAAGATTTGTAGAGTCCTCTGTCTACCTTTCTCAGGGATGTGGACAATCTTCTACCTCTTATTTCACTTGATGACCCATGATGCCTCAGGGGGTTCATCTTCTTCTATTTCTAAAGTCATCAGGTTTAGGGCTATTAGGATTTACCCTCTCTTGTTCCCCAAGTGGTTCCTCTAGCATTTTTGCTATGATTTATGCATGGTTAACCACCATCATTCTTATTCTTTGTGGGTAGGGGATATCTAGGTAAAACCCTTTGAAATTGGGATTTAATCTCTTCATCTCCCTCTCTAACCTCAACACATCATCCAATTTTGCAAATTTATTAGCGGCTTCCCCCCTGCAACAATATTGGCAATGTGGTCTTCATGGGGAAACTCTTTGGTATTGGGAAACACATAGTTTCTAATATCTTTGAGGGTGGTCCTCATCTAAATATTAAGATCATATATCTTGTAGGGATCAATTAAAAAATTATAGTGGTAGAGGAAAGAATGAATTGGGTCTAGGTTTTCTTTTCCAATTGAAAAGTACCCTACCATAAAACGCCTACATAAGAATGTAACCCTATGCACCTTAGGTCCTAGGTACTCCCTATTTACCATAAAAAAGTACTGCATGAATTCAATGATGGAAAATCTAGGGGAAATGAATTTTTGTAAAATATGAGGTGGCTGGGGACAACCATAAACCCTCATCAAGGAAAAAGTTGGAAACAAGAAAATATCCACCCAATTGTGATCTAATCTTGTACTCTTTGGAAGTAGGGTTGGTCTTAAAAGGATTTTTAAAATCTTAGGTGCCCTAAAGTAACCTAGGTCTAACATTTTCATTATAATAGCACTAGAATTATTGAAAAATGAGATAGAATCATAGTAATGGTAAGAGCTATCCCATACCCGTGTCCATAATTGAATTGGTAGCTCTCCAATGGAATCAGAGATGGTATCAATAAAGTCTAGTCTTATATACACCACATTCTTGTATAGGATCAAATGCATCGATAATGAATAATTATGAAATATGAACATTTGCATTTCTCCACTCTGGGCTAGTCTAATGTTCTCCTTCATCCTTGCTAGAATATATTTAACATAATCATATTCTCCACCATCGTAGGAGTCTTACACATATCTGGCAATGATAAATTTTGCTCCATTTACCATGTTAGTCCCATCTTTACCAACTACCTTGTGGACACCATATACAATTTTCACAAAATAGTTCTTGAACGTGTCCAAAGGAATCATCTTCTCCACCTTCTTGGGGTAATAACTCACCTACTTTAGGTCCATTGGAATATGTTGTGTGATGAAGACACAAACCATAACTAGAATGAATGCAACAGGGGAAAGGGGAATATTATTATCAGAAAAATATGCTAAGTCTAGATTCAGTACATATAAATAGACCCAAATACATTCCCTATGGGCTTACAATGATAAGATCTTGGAGAAGAAATCCTCCTCATAGTACCTTCTCTCAAACTCCACCAAGAACTACATTTACAATGCTAGAAATGTTCTTAAATAAACCTCAATTAGGTTTAGGGTTAGGAATAAATTCTTGAATATGCCATTTTGAATCCACCACCAAAACAAAAGGTTCTAGACATCATGTTAGAAGCTGGTGCAAAATTAGAAGAGTCTAGAAATGATAGTCCAGCTTCTAGGAGGCATCACTTTTGATCTGGGATTCTAATTGATGAACCATTTACATTTATAGAAAGCTCTCAAAGCACTCTATAGTCCTATGGAAAAATTTCCTTGTCTCCCATTTTTTAGGCTTCTATAAGGTCATTTAGTGCCTCAAATCTAACATTCAAGTGCTCTTAGGAGGTCTCCAGGCAACTTAAAACTACAATAACTTTAAAACCATACAGCCTTTTGACCTGATTCTTTTTCTAGAGTGTTTTAAATTACAAATATAATCATCCCTCCAACTTACCCCTCTAACTTATCATAAATATGGCTCAATTATAAAATAATCCATTTTTTGCATTGGCATGTATCCTAAGGTGCTCAAAAGCTCTAATCCAAAAAACTAATAGTGGAACTACGAGAGTTGGACTCTTTATTTGACCCAAATGGGTATCCAAAAATGAAAATTTTTTAAACAGAAACTAGCACTACCTATATTTTTGGGTGATACAAGATTTCCCTTACACTACTGGATGCTCCTACATCACTGTGGCATTGACTTCCCTATGTAGGCTTTGGTGTTTCTTTCAAATTTGTTTTTTAGGTTAATTAGGTCTAATAGTTCACTCATGGAACTATTGAATCCAAATGCTTCAATACAAGAGGCATGGTCTAGTATGCATAGAATAACCCCATCCCTTCTATGGAATGATTTGGTGGCTAGATTATATGATTTGATCATGGCCTTTACCTAATGTATGTCCAAAAAGACCTTTGCAAAGATTAAATTTGCCAAGTTCTTCTTCCATGGATTGCAAATAAAGATCTTATTTTCTACTTTGCAAAAAAAGTAACTAAAAAACTCATATCCAGTGACTCTAGGACATGTAGCATCTCTACATAGAGCATATGGGTCCACGAATGTGTGATCATTTGCAACATTGGCATTTGAGGATTCTAGGAATAACTTAATCCATTCTTCAAAAAACCTATCAGGTTTCCTCTACTGGGTCTTTCCTCCCTTTGAAGCTAAAGCTTCCACTAATTCCATGTTTGAAGTTAGAATTTCTTATACTTGTCAAAAATCTTGTAATTTGATTGGGAACACTAAAAAACTTCTACAAATAGTTTTGAAAATAATAATCTACTAGCACTAGAAAATCTACAACAACTCTGAAAAATGTAATCTCTTCAAGTGGTAATGGGTCACTAGATCATGGAATGTTTAATGCTAAGTGTACCTTCATCAACCTTCTCTATGCATTGATAGTTTTCATGCTTGAGCCTTAAATTTAGTTTAATCTGTCAACTCAAATGGAGCCTCTGCATAACTATTCTAGCTTAGGAACTTTTCTATACTTTATACAAATTTTATTGGCCACAAGTATTCTGTCGTTATTCTAGCTCAAGAGGAAAAAGTTCACTTCTTTAGGTCAAAATAGCATCAATGATCTTATGATATACTAATGAATGAAACCTTCATATCATCTTAGGAGGGAAACATTGGCTCCATGATCTTATGATCATTTGAATTCAACCCTTTTCATATCATCTTAGGCTATGAGAAAAGCCTTTATAATCCTAAAAAAATCCTTTTATCACACCATCTTAACTCCTCCCTTAATCTCTTATGATATTATGACTACTATTTACCTTCCTTGGAATACCATCTTATACTACTTTCCTTTACCTCACAATCTTATGATTGTAGCTATTTATGCCCTTTTGTAACTTTAGCAGTTACCCTTCAAACTCCTTACAATATTATGAGACAACTTTGGCATAATATTGTAGCTTCATTCTTTGTTCCTTATAACCTCACAATCATAGTCATCAAACTAACTGTATAATATCTAAGGCTATCCTCGGCTATTAATATTGACCTACAATCTTGCAACAATGGTTATCTTTCTTTTCCATAGCCTTGGAAGCTTTAATCTTTACCTTTACGATCGTACAATCAAACATTACTTCGGTAGTTTTGTAAAGCCTTCAACTTACCCTTGAGATCTTACAATCTTAGCTTTTCATAGCATCAGTGAACATAATATGCCATGTGTCTTAAAAATTATGCAAACACATCTGGCCCCAATTTTCCTTATCACTTTTACCTTACAATCTTACAATGATTACGTTATCATGCCATCGAACACCTAATATTTTGCTCTTATGATCTTATGATCATAAGCATTTTGTATCTTCATAGCCTTGCTGAAAAATCTATATGATGTTAAAACTACCCTTCTGTTGTAAGATTGTAACTCAACATATTACCTTTTCACTTTTTTGTACTTGTGATTCCTAGCATCGTGAGCCTCCATTTCTACTTTTGAGATCTTTCGATCATCAATTTTTTGTAACATCAAACACCTTATTTTAAAACCTTCCAACCAAACACCTAAGATCATATACATATGGGGAAATGATAAGATAAGATACCTCACCTTAAAAATTTACTATGCTATGACCATAACACATCTTAAGATTGAGAGACTTAGAGTACTATCCCTACGATCTTTATATGCCTAACCTTACATCATAAGATTGTAATATATGATTTGAATGTGATACCATTTCTTGCTTGAAAAAAAAACTTAGTTAAAGAAAAATGATTGTGATTTTAATAAAAAATTTCATGACTTGGGTGAGGATGCAACCTTAAGATACCACATTATTCCACTAGGGAAAATTTTCAATTTTGGGTGATGGCAAAAACAACTAGGTTAATGTTCATTATAGAAAATGATAAAAAATAAAATACAAACCTTAACAACACAACTTAGTTCAAAGTATTTTCACAATGAATTTTTAAATTTATAGCACAGTGAAAGTAAGGGCTATCACAAACCATGACTTAGTTGAAAGGACATTGGTTGTTGACTGTAAGGATGTAGGATCGAAGACCTTTATCATCACTAGGGGTGCCTCCTTTCTCTGGGTGGTAGTAGGAAAGGTAGTTACCTTGGTGACTAAGAGGGATAAATTTTCACCTTACTGAGATGCATCTTTCTCTTGACCATCTAGGGGGATTTTGTCACCATCAAGGTTGATGACTTGCACAAGGGAGCGAGGCTTGGTCATTGATTTCTCCTACTACTTCTCTTTGTTCTTCTTGTCATTCCCAACCTTTCCTATGTCTAGCAGAGACCCTCCTCCATAGGTTGGAGTGATTTGGATATTCTTTTTAGGAGGTTGGTCTCTTGCTTGACCAAAAGACATTGTTGGACCAGCTGATGTTGGAGTAACAATAGTTGTGGATGTGGCTACAATCAATTGAGTTGTTCTAGAAGCTACTCCACCAGTAGAGCTCACACTTCCAGTTATTTTCTTCCTCACTCTAGTCCATTCCACCCACACATCAGAACCTCCATTATGTCAACAATAGGACCTTCAAGTAGAGTTGACATAATGGGAGTCTTCTTGACTTGCTTATAACTTGAGGGATGCATGTCGAAGCCATCATCTGAAAGATTAGAAACATCAACATTATCATTATATAATTTGATTTCATTAACTATTAGCATGGACCAATACCTCTCCTTGGTATGATATTTATCATAACATCCATCCCAGTAGTCTTCAATGTCTATGACATGTCTATGAGCGTACCCAAGCTTTAAATGATCTCTCAAAAAATTCACTAGGTCATACTCAGGCCATATTACCTCATAATCATTTAATTCAATCTTACTTTAAATTTTTTTGACTAGGTTCTGGGCATTAGACCTATAAGCATAGGAATAAGGTCATACCACTATTAGAAAGGAAATCCCAACTATCTTCTTCACATTGGAACACAAGGTGTTTATCTCCAATATTTGTCTACATAGTTCAACAAGCACAACCTTATCTTCAAGATACCCGGGAAGCCTTTTGGGGAAACCATCAAATGCACCAATCCTTAGGTAGTAGAATGATGGGAATTGGATGAAACAACATTTGAATTAGCACACATATGATATAGTCTTAGGTAAGAACCTATACTTATGACACCCTTATAATTCCTAGCATAACCTCATTGTAAAGACATCATTAAACTTTACATATTCTTCAAAGCAACTCAACAACTGTAGGTGGGGATAGAATTCATACACCTTTGTATTTTCATCATAATCTTCAATACAAGGGAGACTTGAATAGAGGTGATGTGTGGCTAAGGCATATATTAAATATGACATATAGAACTACCTGAATGCCTTAGCCAAACCTAGCCAAAAAGTAAGGTCTTCAAATATAATCTCAACCCAATTGATCTACAATCTATTAGCACATATGACATATACCAAGAAGAAGTGGTGTTCGATAAAATCTAAGATTTCCTTCCTTCCTTTAAATCTTAGCAATGGTGCTGAGATGTCCACAATCTCTTTCTTTAAATTGGTTCCAAAAAGTGTCTTTGGTATTTTACTATTTTTGGAATGAGGTGTCTGGAACCAAGTTCTCTACATATCTTCTCTTCTTTGAGTCTTCTTTTTATTGAAAACTGATGTAGATGATGAGAAGTCAATGCCATAGTATTCTTCTTTTACTAGAATGCCAAATGTAAATTTTATCATTGTTTTTTTTATAGAAAGCAAAATGGACTAATTGGGTAGAAATATTTTTTGTCTCTATAGTTTATCTTTTGATACATTCCTTTATCAACTCTGGTGCCTACACATTTTCTGGCATGAGCTTGAATGATTCTTTTTTCGCCCAAGCTCCTTTGTGGGTAAGACTACCAGAAATGCCACTTGAATACTAGAATGAGGACGTCTTTGGGGGAATAGCTAGGACCTTTGGGGAACTCCTCTCAACGGATCTGATTACTGCTTCCAAGCATCGCCTCAATTTTACACGCATCTGCATTGGGGTGAGAGAAGGAACAGACATGCCTGAGTTCATTGAACTTCATTCCAAACTTGGAGTGCACAACCAAAAAATCATCTATGAAATGATCCCCTTTGCGTGCTTCCTCTGCCTGAAGGCTAGCCATAAGGCCCACCAGTGCCCCAATAAGGAAAAGAAGAAGATCACGAAACCAGTCATCCCTAATCATACCATGAAGCTTGCTACACGCCCTTCTGGAAAGGGAAAGATGAAGCTGCTATGGAGGCACAAACTTTCTATGGCACAGGGGAGAAAGGTTTTTAGCCTAAAAGACATAGTAGTGAAGGACACTATTAAGAAGGATCCCCCTAAGGAGAAGGCTAGTTCCCCCCCCCCCCCCTCCCCCCCCCACCCCTTGAATAGGGCCCTATTTTGGAAAAGACAATCTCTGACCCATTGGAGGACCCAAAGGTCTAGGTAAGCTCCCCCCATAGCCATGGGTCTCGGTGTGGAGTAGGATCTCCCTCTGGAAACTATAGTGTAGTCTTCTCCTGTAGTGGAGGAAGTCCCTCTTTTGGGAGCTATAGTGCTGAATCACCTAGAACAGGAATCCCCGGCCCAGGAAAAGGATAGCCAAGCTAAGTGTCTTCCCCTTGAGGAAACTCTAGCTTCTCCAGGGGTCATCACTGGCAAGGGGGGAGATTCTTCTGCCCCTATAGGAATTGAGGCCAAGCTTCATCTCCTCATTAAGAACACTGATCCAACACAGCTCGCCCTATGGGAAGATAGGTTAGATAACAGTGTGACGGATAGCCTTGATGATTGGTGCATGGTCAAGAAGAAAAAGAAGAACCAGAAGAAAAATCCCCCCCCCCATCTCCTACTTCAACCAGAAGTAGGGTTAAAGCTGATATTGGGTCACCCCCTAAGGGAGCAGGAAGAAAGAACTTAAATCAGATTTTGCAAGAAGAAACAAGAAGGAACCTTGCAGATGGAAGCTAGAGGTCCATCAAGGATTTCTCAAGAAGTAAGAAATGAAAGTTATCTCATGGAACATAAGGGGCCTTAATGGGGCTCACAAACAGGAACTCATTAGAAATATGATTAGAGACCAAAGACCTAACTTTCTGATGTTACAAGAAACTAAGATGAAAAGGGACTTGGTAAAAAGGATATCTTTCAGTAAAAATTTTTGCTGTGAAGCTTCTAATTCAGATGGAGCTTTAGGTGGTGTCATAACCTTGTATAACACCAGAGATTTCAAGTTAACTACTCTTTTCAGCTCTACTAATGCTCTTCTTTGTAAGGTTTTTCACTTCCAAAGCAATGAATCTTGGTTAATCCTTAACCTGTATGCCTCCAATACCAAGAAAGAAAGGAACTTCTTCTGGACCAAGCTCCTTGGCATCTTATCTAATTGTAACTTGAATAAAGGGATTATAATGGGGGACTTCAACTCACCTCTATCTAATGCAGACAAAAGGGGGGGTCATGCCCCAAATTAGGATAGTAAACGCGACCTTGCTTCATTCATTCAACATCTTTCCTTCCTTGATTTGGACCTTCAAGGTGGAAGCTTCACTTGGTCTAATAGAAGAATCGGGGGTGATAGTATTCAGGTTTGCCTTGATAGAGCCCTCATCTCCCCCGAATGGCTCCTCTCCCACTCTTGTAGATTATCCCTCCTCCAAGGGTGGGCTCTGATCATTCCCTGATTTCTCTTTCTACCTCCCCCCTTTCCAGTAACAAGGCCTTCCCTTTTCACTTTGAGAAAATGTGGCTCTCACACCCTGCGCTGGAAGGTAATATTTCCCATTGGTGGAGCATTGAGGTTGAAGGCACTGCAATGTACAAAGTTGTCCAGAAGCTGAAAAATGTGAAAAAAAACATCAAATCATGGAATAGAACTGACTTTGGCCACATCTTCTAGGAGAAAGATGAGATATCTGATCAGCTCTCTTCTATTCAGGATGAAATCCAACATTCAGGATATAATGCTCATAATAGCCATCAAGAAAAGGCCATCCTTTTGGATTTGCACAACATCATATCTAAGGAAGAGCTTTTCTAGAAATAGAGATCAAGACTTGGTTGGTTGAAGGAAGGAGACCAAAACACTAGATTTTTTCACCTGACCACCCTTAAGCACCAGGCTAATAATAGAATAACCAACATTGTTAAGGGCCAGGTTTAGGTTACCAAAGAGGATGAAATTGAGAAGGAAGCTGTCTGCTACTTCTCATCTCTCCTCTCAGTTGATCCTTCCCTCTTTGGGTCTAAACAAGAGGAAATCATGGCGACCATTCCCCCCATTCTTCAAGTTCACCACAACTCCATGCTGAAGGCAATCCCCTCCTTGGAGGAAATCCATCAGGCCCTCTTCTCTCTCCTGTGGGATAAAGCTCTTGGCCTGGATGGTTTCCCAACTTTTTTCTTTTAGATCTTTTGGAATGTAGTGAAAAAGGATGTGGTTAAAGCGGTTCAGGAGTTCTTTGGAGCTAGGAATTTGCTTAAAGAACTTAATGCTACCTTTCTAGTCCTCATCCCTATAATCCTGGGTGCTGATTCTCTGGATAAATTTAGGCCCATTAGCCTCTGCAATTCCTTCTATAAGATCATTGCCAAGGTTCTCACTTCTAGGCTCCTCAGAGTTCTCCCTCTGATTATCTCTCCTTAGCAAACTGGCTTTGTCCCAGGCAGGCAGATCCTTGATTCAATTGTTTTGGTTCATGAGGTTATCCACTCTCTTGAGGCAGGTAAAAAGGAAGGCTTCCTTCTTAAGCTGGACCTATTAAAAACTTACGACAGGGTTGACTGGAAGTTCCTCTTTGCTATTATTTGTGCCTTTGGCCTCGATGATCAGGTTTGCAAGCTCATCTCCTAGCTTGTGTCTGCACCCTCTTTGTTGGTTCCGGTCAATGACCACCCCTCTCCTTTCTTCTCCCCCTCTAGGGGTCTAAGGCAAGGAGACCCCATCTCTTCGGTCTTGTTTATTATCATGGAAGAATGCCTTGGCAGACTCATCCAAAAGAAGATTAGGGATAGGTGTTTAGTGGGTTTGAGGCCTTCTTCGGGTCCATCCACTTTCACTCATCAGCAATTTGTGGAAGACAAGTTTTTGGGGGGTGAAGCTTTAGTTCGAGAGGCTAGGACCTTCAAAAGCATTCTTAATTCCTACACAAGGGGTACTGGAAAAGCTATTAACTTAGACAAGAGCTCTGTCTTCTTCCTTAACACTCCTTTGGAGACGTAGAGGAAAATTACTCAAATTTTGGGTTGTGGCATTAGGTCCTTGCCGGTGACTTATCTTGGGCTTCCTCTAGGCTCCAAACCCTAGGACTCCTTTTGGACAAGCATTATCGACAACTTCATCAAGAAACTTGCTGGTTGGAAAGGGGCCACCCTCAATCAGGTTGGTAAATGCACCCTAGTTAACTCGATTCTCCAGAACCTCCCCACCTATGCCCTAAGTCTCTTTGGGATTCCAATTAAATTTGTGGATAGAATGGAGAGGATTCAGAGGGACTTTCTCTGGATTGGAACTGATGACCACAAGAGATACCAACTGGTACCCTGGGACCAAGTTTTCTTGCCCAAAAGCCAAGGAGGTCTTGGAATCAGGAAAATTTCTCACCTCAATCAATCCCTCTTAGCTAAATTCCCTTGGCACATCTTTCAAGGCACAGGGGTTTGGAGGGACATCTTGGCTGAGAAGTACCTGGGAGGCCTATCTCTCTCCTCCATTTTCCAGGGGGCTGAGCTGCCATTGGGTTCTAACATTTGGAATGGTATCTTGAAGGCCCTTCCCCTTGCTAAATCTAGGGCCAAATGGAAAGCTGGAATGGGAGACAAAATCCTTTTTTGGTAGGACAACTGGATTTTTTAGGAACTTCTCAATAACCATCCTTCATTCGGCAGGTGGGCTGATCAGGCAATAGGCATATATGGTATGTTGGTTAGGAACTTTAGAAATGGGAATGAATGGCACAATCTGGTGGAGCTTTCGCAGGATCTCGAGCCTTTGATGGCCTCTTTGAACGCTATCAACATCAACCAGATAGGTAATGCCTTAGTCTGGGGAGACTCTTCTGGAGGCCATTATACTGTAGTCTCAGGCTATCTTTCCCTTGTGGGCACTGGGGAGAAACCTATTTGGGCCAAGGCCTGGACCCCTGGATTAACACCCAAAATCAACATTTTCTTTTGGCTCCTCTTGCAAGACAAAGTCCCTACCCTAGATAATTTAGCCAAGAGAGGCCAAATTATTCCCAGCAGATGCTGCCTCTATAAGCATGACTTGGAAAAATTTAATCACATTTTCATTCACTGCCCCTTTTCCTCTAGAGTGTGGAGTCTTCTAAATTCCAATATGAACTTCTACTGGTGCCCGCCAGCCAGTATCTAGGAATTCTTCATACAGTGGAGTAGCAACCACAAAGGCCTGAACTCCCAAATTTTGAGTTCCTGGATTATCCCACACTTTTGTTGGGGAATCTGAAAGGAGCTCAACAACAGGATATTCAAAGATAGAGAAGCTCCTGAGGGTATTATAGCAGAGAAAATTGATGGCCTCATGAAAGAGAACTATTCCACAACTAGAGATTGAAACATAAAGGATGGAGGGAAAATTAAGACTAGGAAAGAAGACAGCAGGCTACTTGGTCCTTCTCCCCTGAAAACTAGCATAAAGCCAATTTTGATGGGGCGGCTAAGGGGAACCCTGGTCTCGCTGGATGCGGTGGAATCATAAGAAACAGCTTGGAAGGGGGCATTGCTACTATCTCCTCCCCTATTGGTCACCAAACCAACCATTTGGTTGAAGCTAGTGCAGCCAGACTCACTATTAAGTTGGCCCTGGACTCAGGGATCGAACAACTATGGCTTGAAGGAGACTCCCTAAATATAATAAATTGTATTTTAGGAGTAACCAAACCATCATGGACCATTGAAAGCATAATTGAGGACCTAAAAATGGACTTGAGGAAATTTAAAAATTACCACGTCAACCATGTCTACTATGAAGCTAACGTGGTTACTGATTGGTTTGCAAACACAATGGTCACATTCAATTTGGTGATGATGTGGGGAAACAATAATCATTTTTTGGTGGTGGCTATGGAGCTCATTCGAAAGGAGAAAATTCAAGGAAATTGAGACTCTGAAGGACAGGTCCAACCAAACCAACAACAGGGGGGATGTCAAGGATCATGAGGCCAAAGGTAGTAAAGACTAGGTGGGCAGCTAGGAAAAAGATAGAAGCCAGGACCCCAAAGACAATTAGGAGGACAAAATCACTCGGCTCAAGCAGAAGGTCCAAAGGCTGGATTTTGTCCACCAAATTGTGACTAAACAGATTGTGGATACCCTCCATACCTTGAATGAAAACATTGTTAATCTAGGGGACTATCTGACCAATGTCGATCTTGTGGGGAACGTAAAGTAGAGTATAGAGCACGAAATCAGTCGGGAAGATCCTCAGAAAGAGATTGGAATCTAGGAAAGTTAGGGGGACTAGATGTATTTCCTCCCCACGATCCAGGAGGAAGAGGCCAACTAGAAGGAAAGTGATGCTGCAGAAACCCTGCAAGCAATGGAAAAGGAGGGACACTAGTCTACCCACCAGGCTCTGTTCCTGACCTTTGTTTCTTAGGCTTCGGGCATTTTTGTTTTTGGCCTTTTAAGGCAGCTTTTTTTCTGTCTTTTCTACTTTAAGTTGTTTTATGCTGTAAAACTTTGGGTTTCAAGATCCCTGTAAAACCTATTTTCCTAATCAAAAACTCTGGTGCCTGCACAACCATGGGAAATTTGGCAACCTCAACTAATACAATTTCATTCAATTTCTAGGTTATTGGGTGAATTGGCCAAGAGTTGATCCTTCTTTGTAGATCACCTAAATCATAAAATTTTAATGAGGTATCTGAGAATTACTTCAATTCACTTTCTAAACCAATCAGATGATCATTCCCTACTTCTCTAATTTCCATTAGCTTTCAATTTCATAAAGGGGATTAACTACTTAATAAATAGCCATTAAAACAATGGAGAACCATGCTTAAATTTTTTTTGATCATATAGATGAAAAAATCCAAATGTTAGCACCACATGAATGAAGTAAATCACAACCAATAGCCATAATGGTAGGTTTTGTAATAAATTTAATTGTTAATGGCTATTTAAAACTTTCCACTTCCACCTATATGAAGATTCATAAATTTGATAATCATATCACTTACTTAAATCTCATATAGTAGTGAGATTATCCACTTATCAAATCAATTGAATTTTATTGAATGGGAACTCCCCCTTTTACTGTAGAACCTGAAATAAGGGCTCACACAAAGAATCCTTATATGTGGAGGAGAGAGCATAGACTTATCTTTTTGCAAGCTTGCCTTCTCCTCTAATTCAAGATCATAGTGTAGGCAATACTTCTTTGACACCTTGGGCACTTCATTTCAATCTTTTCTTCATAAGGGATTTCTTAATTTCACAACTTAATTATGCAAAAGGTGTAGAATGGATTCTTTGCCTCAATCATGAATACTTGATTTTATTTGTATTAGTGGTGGAGGCTTGCAACTAACTTCACCAAAAGCATCTTTCTACCATCTTCATTGAATATATTCATATGTATTTCTTAGAGCTTCTTTCCTCCCTATCTTCTAGAAAGGAATCCTTGAATGCTTCTATTAGACAAAAAAGCACCATCAAGACCTCTATTTTCCAAAGAGAGAAGCCTTTTGAAACATTTTCCTTTACCTTCACTAGTTCTCCTTATATATCCTCAAAATGAATTTTTGACCATGGATTCATCATTTAGTGATGTATTTTAAAGGCCCTAATTAAAATATTCATAATACTATGCCTAGGTCCCACTAAACACATGAAATATTATGAATAAAGTATAGTTCATCTTAGCTTCAAAAATTTATCATAAAATGGTCACTTCTAGAGGATGAGCAGTTGACAACATAAAGTCCCCTCTTGCTACATAGACATGAATTCTAACTTCAGATCTTCAATCTAAGAGTCTCATAGCTTTATGTCTTTTCTTCACTTGGCCTTTTATCATGAATCATGTGGACATATATCTGTAGATTCCATTGATACTCTAATCTTCAAATTCTTTCTTAATGAAGTTAACCAATGATGGATAACCAATAGAATGAGCCAACATCCATAGGAGACATGCTTGAGGTAGTGATAAAGATGTAGAACAAATGTGACTTTTTTCTCATCGAGAAGGTGCTCAGACAACAACCCACCTAAACCTAGATCACTAAGACCTTAATGCAGTGGAATGAATAAAATCTTGAATGGAGGTATAAATGGAAATGGGGTAGATAAAACCTAGAAAAGACCATAAGGAAAGCCTTATGGTGGTTGATGAGAAGAGAGCCACCTAGGGGCTGTCTTAGACAAGTAATTGAACATAATTGCAATGAAAACCATCAAACTGGAAGTTCAAAAGGGATGGACTAAAAGTCTCGCAACATATATCAATGACTAGAAATATTCAAAGATGATCGTATGGAGAATATATTCTATTTTTTAGACTGAGCACAAACTTTGAGCTAAGATAGTACTAACTTAATAACTAGATGAAATGAATCTAATATATATGATTGTAATTAAGTGATGTAGGAGCATCTTGGATTTTCTTGGTGGCTACTTTGGATTTTGTGGGAGGAGAATCAGTAGTTTCTTTGGAGGAAGCTTGGACTGATGCTTGGTTGAGGAAGAGGTGCTCAGTAGAGGTTACTCAGTCATCTATTGGCAGTTCTTGGTTGAGAACTCAATGGATGAATGGACTCGAAAATCCTAGAGTTGATTGGTTGTCAAAGTAGATCAACATAGCTTGGGTCACTCAATCATTAAAGGAACTCGACATTTCTTATGGGAACTTGACACACACTGAGAGCTTGGTGAGTCTTTGTTGTAGTGTTTCCCAAGTTTCTCGGTTAATGAAGAGACTTGTTCTAAGAGGGAGTAACTTGGCATATAGAAGAGGGCTGAACTAGTTTGGTTGATGTTTTTGATTGAATGGCTTAATCAATGAAGGGACTAGTTATGCTTGGTGAAGTTGTTGATGCTCAGAGGTTGCTTTTGATAATCAGTTTATGTGTTTCTTGAGTTGTCTGTGGGCTAACCTTTTGCATTTAGTTTTTTTATAGGTATTTAAAATGTGTTGCATTTGACTTGTGGCTTGCATGGGCATTTAATGTAAGGGTTTATTTTAATTTTCAATGGGCTAGGCCAACTTCTAGCTTAGTTGGGTATATGTAGGGGTGTTTTTTGGATTGTTAGGAATTCATTCATTTAGAGGAGTGAATTAGATGGAGAGTAACTGAAGGGAAATTTTTTGTGATTCTATGGATAGAGCGTCAAATGTGAGGCATTTTATAAGAGAATTATGGTGGGGTCAGGAGTTTATGAGAAGGGCTAGTAGCTAAAGGTTGGGGTATAAGGAGATTCCTTGGTTGGCTTGCAAGCACAAGTTTAGATCTTCTTTGGAGGTTTCTACCAAAATGTGGATCTAGACTAGCTAGTGTATTAGTTAGATCTTGAGGGATCTTGCAAAACTATTTTTTAAATTGCTATTGTATTTTTCCCTAACTTGGAAGGCCTTACAGCTGGGCATATTGCATGTAAATAGTTATATTTATGAATAAAGTATTGCATTTGGTATCAAATTTTGTTTCTTTTTGTTGTGTTTCTACTATGTGGTGATTTGGAGGGTTCTAGATTACCTCTAGTAGGGGTGCCCTCATATTTTCACTACATGAGATTGTATTAGAGCACAATTCTTCTTGAGTGTGTAGATAGATGTTCGAAGTTAAGGTAGTTTGTACTAGGACCTTGGGGTGTGAGGATTTGATCTAAGAAGATCTTGATATGGTGGTAGATTATTCCTTTTAGAGGCCTTTGTTGTGAGGTGGTAGATCATCATTCTAAATTTAAATTGTAGTGGACTTGTAGATAGATCAATGAATGCACAAAGTGAAGGTTGATCTTGGTCGATTGCAAAGAGTTTGTGTGATGTGTAATGTAGATCCGAGTTCCTAGACTTGTGATTTATTCCTAGGTATTTGTGTGAGGTGGAAGGTTGTTATTTGATTTGCAAATAATTCATGATTTTTACAAGGAGCATGGGAAGGGTTTGTTATAGAGGGTTTGCAAAGATCTTGGAAGATGTCTCTAAGAAGACTAGACCTTGGGATTAATGTGAATCTCTGTGATGTGGTGGAAAAGAGGCTTTCTGAGATATCAACTTGGTTTGATGCTAGTTTGGGCGATTGAGTTAAGAATAGGATGAGGAGGGCATTTCATAGATGTTTGTGGAGATGGAGTCTATCGATCTAGAAGAGAGTTGTCTAACTGCTTAGAAAACTTTTTTGAGAGAGAAGATGACATAGCAAGGTCAAGGTAGAGGTTGGTTTTGTTAGAGTAATTAGTTGTTTTCACTTATTAATTAAATCACTTTGATTTAATTTATTTAGTTTCCTATTACTCTAGTTTGCTTAAGCTATCTTGTAGGTACATATAATTAATATTTTATTAATTATAATGTGCAACCCTATCTTTTTTAGGCTTTAGGTTACCCTTTTCGGGTTTCAATCTCCTTTATAAGGATTGATCTCTTTGTAAATTTATAGAATCTGTTGAATAATATTTTTCTTCTTCATCTGAGTTTTTTCAAATCAAATCCTTACCTCTTCTTCTCTTTTTCTTCTCCATGACAGGTTTTCTACTTGCAATTTTTCTTAGGCTTTGTGGATTTGTTATGCACTTTTTCTCAAATCCTACATGGTATCAGAGCCAAATCTATAGTAGCTTGTTCAGTGTTTCAAGAAAAAGGGATAGCAAGGGTTTGGCAAATTAGATCTGGTGTTTTTTTGGGTTTTTTTGAGAAAATAGGGGGTCACCAATTTTTGTAGTAGTTTGAGGCCAAACGGACATCACAGATGGATTCAAAAGGCATCAAAACCCCCATTTTGATATAAAATTTGTTTGATTTGGACAATGTTGATCTGGGAGGCAATTTTTTTTGCCCGATAGGGCCGTACAACCCCTGGCATGTGGATTGAGGCAAAAAATTAAAAAAATTGGAAAAAGAGTATTAAAAATGACTTTTTTTTGCTGTAGCGGTTTGAAAAACCACCTACAGTCACCGCAACCGCTAGCAGTTAGCAGTAACCGCCTGCGGTAAAATTGTTGGTGGTTTGCTAACCACAGTGGCTCTGGTGACCACTGCCGCTTAGCGGCCTTGCCGCTGGTGGTGCCTCCTGCCCACCACCATGGCCACCAAAAGCTTTGCCCATACACCGCTCAATCGCTACCCATCGCAGTGGTGCGATTTTGTGAAGTTTATTATTATTATTATTTTATTAAAAAAAAAAAGCATTTTCAGAGGCCCTATCAATTTTATCTCCATAACTTGAGCATACAAATGTATTTTTTTGATCCAAAAAATGTGTCGAAAAGATGGTTCTAAGATGAAGATATTTGTGTAGGTGTTTTTGAGTTTTGATGCAGTTTGGTTGCCTGTTTTGGCAGTTAAAGCTGGATGTTCTATTTTGCACTCTGGGAGGTGTATCTTGAGCATCTGATCTCTGATTTTGGACTTCTTTATATTCTTGGAAAGATATTTCTGTGCTCTTTTTCAATGATGTTGGTTGCTGTTCCAGATTTTGATCCAGGTACATTTTATTCAGCCTTTTGCATTTTTGCATGCTAGTGGATATCCTGACTATTTCAGGTCTGGGGATTAATTTTGTTGCTTTAGAAGATTTGTTTTGGGCTATACCTTTTGTTGTATCAGTCTTATGTTTTTTCTAATCATTGTTGATATTCATTGTAAGCATCTTTATGCAAACACACTCAGATAAAGAGAAACTCTTGCGTTTTGGGATCCTTTTCATCATTGTGATTTTTTCTATGCACTATTTTATAAAGTGTCATGGGGGGATAGTTGATTTCCATTTAGGCCCTCTTCCTTTGTCAAGTGAGTGTCCCTTGCACAAAATTAGCCCCATGATGTGTCGATGACATGTGCCTTTATAGATGTCTATACCTCACTCTTGATGTGTTTGGTTCCTATGTTGTAGGAGATTTTTTGCCCATCTTTTCAGTTGCCTGTCACCTTACCTCATCTGCATTAACGGGGGGTTATTATATTGTTCTAATGCTTCCTTGGTTTGATGGTTTGTTAGTGTGAGCTATGTATTTAGTACCTGATCCTACATACTAGGCGATTGTAGTGGCTGGCTACCTATGCATTTCAGTGAGATGGATCATCTACCATATAAACACGCTCAGTTCATGCCTTCTATTTCCATGGAGGTTCTACAGATCAACACCTTTTGATAGAGTTTTGTGGCTTTTCATGCTTCAGTGGTTCTCTTCATGATCTCTCTTTGTTCCTATCTTCTGGAACATTCTTTGCTATCTCTTTTTGGAGTAGGGTTTTTCCCATGTAGTTTTCTCTATTTCTTTGATTTACAAAGATTTCCTTGTATTGGGTACCTGATTAGGCCTTGTTGCCAGGACCCATCTTTTCTGCTTTTATAGCTGTGCTAGGTTAGCTTACCTCCTGATCTTCGCTTAAGGGGGCGTGTTAGAGTATTTAGTTGTTTTCACTTATTAATTAAATCACTTTGATTTAATTAATTAAGTTTCCTATTACTCTAGTTTTCTTAAGCTATCTTGTAGGTACATATAATTAATATTTTATTAATTATAATGTGTAACCCTATCTTTTTTACACTTTAGGTTACCCTTTTCGGGTTTTGATCTCCTTTACAAGGATTGATCTCTTTGTAAATTTATAGAATCCATTGAATAATATTTTTCTTCTTCATTTGAGTTTTTTAGATCAATTCCTTGCCTCTTCTTGTCTTTTTCTTCTCAATGCAGGTTTTCTTGGGCTTCGTGGATTTGTTATGCATTTTTTCTCAAATCCTACAGGTTTTGTTGATTAGTTAGTGGAGTTTGATAAAGAACCTATAGAGAAACTTACGGATTTTACTAAGGATATTCCTAACCTTGATGATGTTGGGATGGAGATTGGTTTTTATGATTAGTTAGTTGAGTCTGACATAAAAATTATAGAGCACTTGATCATGGAGGACCAAGTTGTTGTGGGTGATGAGGTATGTGTTTTAGAGCATCTTGTTGTGAGCAATAAGATTTTTGGTGTTGAGAGTTTAGCATAGTTTTCTAAGGGGTTACATATTGCTTCTAATGTGGAGTTTTTTGCTATCAGTGTGGATTTACTAGTTGCTATTTGCTAATGAAGCTTATAGTCAATTTGTTCCTTGGAGTGAGCATACTAATTGGATGGTTGAGATTCTAGTGTTTGACATATGGATGCAGATGTGGATATTTTCATCTTGATCTTCTTGTCCTTGTTGGAGTGGAAGCCTTTGGTGACGATGAAGGTAGTTGTGGATCTTTCTTTGGACATCATTGTGTGGGACACAGTTTTCTATTTACATGGGAGTCTGATGTAAGAGCATCTTGGGTTTTCTCAATGGCTACTTTGGAATTTATGGGAGGAATCTTGATTGTTTCTTTGGAGGGTACTTGGATTGATACTTGATTGAAGAAGAGGTGTTCAATAGAGGTTACTTCATCATCTCTTGGTAGTTCTTGGTTGACAAATTGGAGGATAAATGGACTTGGAAATCCTAGAGGTGCTTGGTTGTCAAAGGAGCTCAACATAGCTTGGAGCAATCAATCATCAAAGGAACTCAACATTGATTATGGGAACTTGATGCAAACTAGGAGCTTAGTGAAGCTTTGATGTAGTGTTTCCCAAGTTTCTCAATCAATGAAGGGACTCAATCTTCCAAGGAGGAACTTGACATATAATGGGGAGCTCAGCTAGTTCAGTTGTTGTGTTGACTGAGTGGCTTGGTCAATGAAGGGCTTAGTTATGCTTGGTGAAGTTGTTGATGCTCAAAGTTTATTTTAGACACTCAATTCCTGTGTTGCCTAATTTGTCTGTGGGCTGACCTTGTGCATGTAATTTGCATATAGGTATTTAATATGTGTTGCAACCAAATTGTGGCTTGCATGGACATCTAATGTAAGGGTTTACTTTAATTTGTAATGGGATAGGCCAACTTGTGGCTTTGCTGGGTATAAGTAGGGCTATTTTTTGGAGTCTTAGGAATTCATTCATGATGGATTCATTCATTTTGAGGAGTGAGTCATATGGAGAGTAACTAAAGGGTGAGTTTTCTTGAGTCTATGGATAGAGTGCTGAATGTGAAGCGGTCTATAATAGGATTGTCGTGGAGTTATGAATTTGTGAGAAGGGCTAGTAGCTAAGGCTTGGAAAATAAGGAGATTACTTTGTGGACTTGTGAGCATAAGCTTAGATCTTCCTTGGAGGTTTCTACCAGAGTGTGGATCTAGACTAGGTAGTGTTTGAGTTGGATCTTGTAGAACTATTTTTGTATTTGCTATTGTATTTGACCTTAACTCAAAAGGCCTTACAACTAGGCATATTGCATGTAAAAAATTATATTCATGAATAAAGTGTTGCATTTGGTATCAGATTATGTGTCTATTTGTTTTATTTCTGCTATGTGGTTATTTGTAGGGATCTAGATTACCTCCAGTAAGGGTACTCTTATATTCTAGCTGCATCATTAAAAGACAAAATTTGGAAGGATCTAGAAGGCAGAAGTTAAGGAGGTCAACAAGACCTTTTTTAGTTGATTTTTTTTTTTTTTTTTGTTGATAGATACTGATAAAGTGCAAACTATTGAAAAAGAAAAATAAGAAAGAAGAATAATTTGAATTGAGAATAAAAGAGGAAGAAAGATTAAGAATAGGAAGTAAAAGGTGCAAGTGAAAGTCAACTTGTGGCTATCTTAATCCTTAATTAAGTCATGTTATAATTATTTAATTATTATTTAGGTGGGTAGGTCAGCCTAGGTGTTATGTAGGGTTGTGTCTATTCAACCTAAGCATAATTAGGTATATATAGGAGGTAGTGAGTCTTAGTTCAACATCATATTGTTAAGTGTGTTCTCATTGGAGATATTTGGAGGTTGCCCCCTCAAAGTGGCCTATTACTCTTAGTTACTATCAAGTATTTATATAATATTTCATATTATTTATTCTACTGTGCAAGTTATTTCATTACAAGTGGTATTAGAGCATGATCTTGGCACCATAGAGGGGAGAGTGTAACTTTCAGATTTTAGCGATTTCTTAAAAGATTTTTAAAGGTTTTTTGAAGATGATATTAAAGAAGCTATACTCCAAAATTTAGATGAAATTGAGAAAATTATTGTAGAATTACTATTTCTACACAATTTATTGAGATCTTCATATCTCTCACATCCTACTGAATTGGAGTATAGCTTGTATTGGGTTTTTGAAAGCATAATAGAGGAGGCTAAATTGCTAAGCTTGGAGAAATTGAAAAAAAAGAAAGATATTGCAAAATTAGGAAAATTCTCTCTCAAGGCAGAAAATTTTCTTTTTCTTTTTTTTGATTTTTTTGAGTAAGGATATCTTTGCCCTAGTAAGTTACAGTAATAAATAAATAAATAAATAAATAAATAAGAGAATTTACATTTTATTTGTGTGATTTATTTCAAAAATATTAGTTTCCACCATGATGGTTCCTTCAACAAGAGGCAAAAAGAATGTTACCACACCAAGGAAATCCTCTGATCAAGATTGGGAAGCAATAGAGGATAGTAATCCCAATGAGGAACTTAGTAAGTTCAATGAAGAGGTTAAGAGGGATATGCATGATCTACGAGGGCATATATCAGATATACAAAGCATGTTAAGCACCTATATGAATGAAATAAGGAAGGATCTCTCAAGAAATCAAGGTGAAACCTTCAAGTCAACTACTAATGATACAAATTTTATTAATCCTATGACATCTAGGAATTATTTTTCCAAAGGTGGATATGTGCAAATTTGATGGCAAGGATCCTCTAACATTGATAAATAAAATGGAGAATTATTTTGAAGTACACCAAATCCCATATGGAAAAAAGGTCACGATGTCTTCCTTATATCTAGAACCAAGTCAATTCATTTGGTATCATTGGCTTTGTACTCATAGGAGGAAAAAGGGTATAATTTTATCATGGTCAATTTTTATAGAACTCCAAGTACAATATAGAAATAGTGTGACAAAAAACTTCTTTAGCGAACTTGCTAAGCTTCAACAAATAGGATGAATTAAGGATTATATTCAAAACTTCCAAAATCTATCCTTAAGAGTGGATACAATTATAGAGGAGAACTTGGATGATTTATTCTTGGGCGGTCTCAAGGATCACATTCAACATGAGTTACACATGTTTTGTCCCAGCTTAGTAAATGAGTCTTTTATATTGGCACACAAGGTAGAGGAGAAGTTCTTGATTCCTACAAAGAAAGGGGATAATATGGCAAGAGAAAAAGGATATTCAACACATTCTCTTCCTCAACCTACTAGGTTGACTCCACAACAAATTGAGGAGAAAAGAGAAAAAGGGTTGTGTTTCAATTGTGATAGCAAATATAGGTGACGACATAAATGTAGTGAAAAGAAATTGTTCTATATTGAAGGTCCAAGTGAGGAAGAAGAGGATGAGCCCATATCAAAGGAGGATAGGGAGTCAGGTGAGGAATCACATGATTCTCAACCAATCATTTCTTGTCATGCACTTTTAGGTTTTAGTGCACCAAAACTCTCAAGGTAGTGGGTTTCTTAAAGAAGCAAAAAGTAATAGTGTTGATCGACTCAGGTAGTACTCATAATTTCATCAACAAAAAGTTGGCAACTCTTCTAAATTATTTTATATATCCAACCCTAGAGTTTTAGGTTTTGATTGTAGATGGTGGCACATTTAGTTGTCTAGGGAAATGTCATAGCATCAAATTATCCATGGGATATTGTCAACTTGATACCCCAATGTATGTGATATCCATGGGTGCAATAGATATTTTTGGGAGTACAATCACTTACTATATTGGGAATAATTGAAATGAACTTCCAAGAACTATTCATTTGATTTCAATCAAAAGGAAAGGTAGTGGAGCTAAGGGGATTAAAGGAAAAATTCCCATAGATGATAATCTCTCATAGAATGCAAAAGTTTCTTAAGAAAGGTGCAGATGGAATTGTGGCACAAATATGTTCATTAGAAGTCTCTCAATCTAATTCTCTTACTCATCCACATTTACAAGCAATAATTGATCATCACTCAATGATTCTTGGAGATATGCCTAAAGGACTTCCTCCTAAGAGGGATCATAACCATGCGATACAAATAATTCTAGGGAGCTAGACACCAAACATTAGGCCTTATAGGTACCCACACATATAAAAAAATGAGAAAAATTTGTTGAGAAAATGCTAGAGGTAGGATATTATTAGGCATAGCCAAAGTTCTTACTCCTCACCTATTGTGATGGTGTATGAGAAGTATGAAACTTAGGACATGTGTCCATATTATAGAGTGCTCAACAAGTACACCATTAAGGATAAGTTTCCTATTCTAGTCATCGATGATCTTCTAGATGAAGTAAATGGAGCTATGCATTTTACCAAGTTAGATCTTAGACCAGGTTATAAGATTCAAATTGAGGAGGAATATATTTGTAAGACAATATTTCAAACTCATGAGGGTCATTATGAATTTTTGATGATGCCATTTGGTCTTACCAATACACCATCTACATTCAAAAGTTTGATGAATTCCATTTTTAAGAAATTTGTGAGAAATTTTGTGTTAGTGTTCTTTGATGATATATTAATTTATAGCAAGACTTGGGAAGAACATTTGTAGCACATAGATCAAGCATTATAATTACTTGAAGATCATCAACTCTATTTTAAGCCGTACAAGTGTGCTTTTGGTCTTAAGGAGGTGGAGTATTTGGGCCACATAGTTTCACATAGAGTAAAGGTGTACCCTAACAAAATTAAGGCTATCATGGAATGGCCTATTCCAAAAACTATTAAGAAGATGAAGGGTTTCTTGGGATTGAAAGGATACTATAGAAGATTTGAGAAGAATTATGGTCATATAGTAGCACCCCTTACCACTTTATTGAAGAAGGATTCTTTTCATTTGAATGAATTTGCTAATGTACTATTTGAACAATTGAAGAAGGCTATGTGTACAACTCTAGTACTTGCTACTCTAGACTTCATCGAGAAATTCACTATGGAATGTGATGCTTCTAGAAAAGGGATAAGAGCAGTTCTCATGCAAGAAGGTCGACCAATTACTTTTGAGAGTTGTCAATTAAAAGATAAAAACCAACTCAAACCTATTTATGAGAAGGAAAGACTAGCAATTCTTTATGCAGTTAAAAAATGAGGGACTTATTTAATGGGTCAACACTTCAAGGTTAAGACATATCATGATAGCCTAAAATATTTTTTGTAACAAAGACTATCATCAAAAGAGTAACAAAAATGTTTTACTAAGATGTTGGGATATGACTTTGAAATTGTATACAAGAAAGGGAAGGAAAATATTGTGGCTTATGCACTTTCCAAGAAGGATGAAAAAGATGAATCCTTTTTGTGTCTCCTTTCAATATTACAAGAAAATTTGGTGGTAGAAGCCAAAGAAGAGTGGCAAAATGATGTTGCAACAAGTAATTTCATCTAGAAAATAGAAAATAACCCTAGTAGTTTAGATAAGTTTTATTTAAAGGGGGATATTGTTTAGTATAAAGAGAACTTGTATCTCTGTAAGAATTCCACTCTTAAACACAAGATTCTCAAAGAACTATGAGTCCCCAATTGGTGGTCATTTAGGATTTATGAAGACATATCATTGGGTCAAGCAAGCTTTTTCTTGGGAAGGGCTAAAAGGTGATCAAAAATTTGTGGTTGATTGTTTGGTTTGTCAAAGAAATAAGGGGGAAACAATGAAGACACTAGGTCTCTTGTAGCCTTTATCTATTCCTAGCCAATGTTGGGAAGAGGTATCCATGGACCTCGTCACAGGGCTTCCCAAATCTAAAGGTCATAATATCATCATGCTAGTAGTTGATCGAGTCACTAAATATGCACATTTCATTGCATTATCAGACCCTTTTGTAGCAAGTATAGTGGCAAAAGTTTTCTTGGAGAATATCCAAAAGCTACATGGTACACACAAGTTTATTGTTAGTGATCTTGATCCTATCTTTACTAGTCACTTTTGGAAAGATGTATTCTCATGTTTGGTACTCAATTTGCTCATAGTTCTTCATACCATCCTTAATTAGATGGGAAAATTGAGGTTGTTAATAAATGTCTGGAAGGATATCCATGGTGTTTCACTTTAGAAAAACAATCTCAATGGGTAGATTGGCTACCTCTTGTAGAATGGTAGTATAATACATTTTTTCATAGCTCATCAAAAATGTCTCCATTTTTGGCACTTTATGGATATCATCCTCTTTCGATCACATCATCATTAAAGGTGTCACCAAGAGTTTAGGCAGTAGAGGACCACTTTCTTCATCAACAATAGGTACTTTCAGGATTGAAGGAGAATTTAGCTATGGGACAAAATTGAATGAAACAACAATCAGACCAACATCACCGTGAAATTAATTTTGAAATTGGGGACTTGGTCTTCTTGAGATTGAAGCCTTATAAACAAATCTCAATGAAAAAACAAAAAAGGAATAATAAGTTGTCTCCAAGATATTATGGACCATACCAAATTGTGTAAAAGATTGGTAGTTTTTCCTACAAGCTTGAGTTGCCACCAACAATAGAGATACATCCAATTTTTCATGTTTCTTATTTGAAGAAGGTAATTGGGAAAAATATTCCTACTAAAATAGTACTACCTTAACTTGATGAAGAAGGAAGCATAATTTTGGAACCAGAGTGCATTTTTCAAACACACACAAAGAAGTTGAGGAATAGAACCCTAAGTTAGTGGTTAGAAGTAGTAGATCACCAATATAACTAAGGGGTGGGGGTGAATCAATTATGTATCAAATTTAAACAATTATTAATTAGTCAACCAAAGTAAATAGTAATCACAAAGAAATGTGCATGCACAAGTACAATAGATATGTTGACTAGGGAAACCCTTGATTAGAGGGAAAACCCTAGTGGGAATGATGCCCATAAAATAATGTACTAATCTAAATATTCCTTATTAGAGGATAGAATTGGTTAGGAGTCTGTTACAATACTTAGTACAAAGAGTACCTATTAGGAGACTTTGAATCCTTGTTAGGAGATTCCAACCCTGTTAGGAGTTGTAGAAGATAGCTAAACCCACTATCCAAATAGCTTCAGGATTAGATCAGAAAACCCACTATCCAATTGATCTTGGTACTATTCCATTCAAAATAATAGATGTGAAACAATCTCTTTCCTCTTTCTCTATCTAGTACATTGAAATCCTTCACCTTTAGATCATGCAAATAGATCTGGAACTCATTAGTAACCCTTAAGGTCACTTGCATGCATTAGTAGATTACTTTGCTCTTCTACTTCACAATACACGAGTCTTCTCTGGTTCTCAATCTCAATAATAATGATCTTCAAAAATTAGAAAACATCTTTCCTTTATACCATACTCAGTCATTAATCCCTTGAGTTAGCTCCATATATTTAACATTAATTTGAGTAAGCTCCATATTTAATTAAATAAAATACACATTTAATTGGTTCTATCAATTCATAGTTATATACAAACTTCCACATGTGGGACTTCCATTCCTACACACTTGCTAACATCATTACGTGTCAATGTACTTCCTCAAGTTAACTGCACAACCCTTCATTCCAAACATGATGTGCTATATCAATCATACAATAGAGATCATTTTCCCTATGCTCTATTTCCTTGTGATTCTTTGCAAATCATTAATATCTTCCATATGCTATTGATTTAGGTTCTATGCACTTGCCCACATGTCAAATACATGTTGTAGTATATGTTGGTAATTGTGCATAGGCATATACACAATGTGATGTTCTTAATACATAAATCTCAGTCTACTTCTTTGTTAGTCTTTTGCAATCTTATTTCTATGTTGTCATCAATAACAAACAAAGTCATAACATTGTTCTATGATGTTCTCTCATAGAATCAACATTCATGCTAACAATCTCCCACTTTGGCATTGATGGAAACATAGATGAAAAACATCTAGTTCCAAGAATACCAACAAATTTTCTTCATTAATCAAATCTTGCTTCATGCAACACTTCTACAACACTTCTCCCCATAGTGTAAATTCTCTCCAATGTTTTTCATCTCATTCTCTCTAGCATTGACATCAATGTCAAAGATAGTTAAAAAAATTGAACATATAACAATCTATTAGCATGACCACAAGGTAGTCTGTTGCTTTACAACTTTTGCATATAGTTCTTATAAACAATACAAGTGTCAAAAGAAATTGTTGCATACCAATTACCTATTGCCAAGAGTCCTTGACTGACTTTGTTTATAATAGATACTCCCCCATTGAGGAAGCATTAGCATTTAGTACAATCTAATAATGGTGTTGTGTACCCTGGACTGATGCATTTTTTGCATCTTTTACTCTGAGCTAGGTAGGGGCATAACCCCAAGCATACCATTAGGTACTCAAATGTATCCTTTGGTAAGGCCTTTATGAAAATGTCTGAAATCTACTCTTTAGTGCTGATATACTCCAATCTGATATCTTTCTTTGCAACTTTTTCTTTTAGTGCATGATATTTTATAGCAATGTGCTTAGTCTTATAATGAAAAACAAGATTCTTAGACATGTTGACCATACTAGTTCTATGAATGTTATTCCAAAATCCTTCATCATCTACTTCATTCATATGACTTGATTGAAATTATTTATTGCTGCAACATACTCTACTTCTACAGTACTCTATGAGGTACAATCTTGCTTCTTGTTGAGCCAAGAAACTAGTCTTCCTCAGGGAAAAAATGCTACTCCACTAGTGCTTTCTTTGTCATCCCTATCTCCTACCCAATCAGCATCTGTATAAGTACAAAGAGTAAAGTCATTGTTTCTATCACACCAAATATCATAATCTGATGTTCCTTTTAGATATCTAAATATCATTTTCACTACTACATAGTGATATTCTTTAGGATCAACTTGAAATCTTGCTACAATTCCAACTACATTAGCTATATCTAGTTTGCTATGAGTCAAATATAGTAGGCATCTCAACTTTTCTTGATAACTTATGACTAGTTATTATAGGAGTCCCAATAGGTTTACAATTTTCTAGACCAAATCTTTTCAGCAAATCTTTTAAGTACTTGATCTAAGAGATAAAAATACCCTTTTTGTTTTGAACAATTTGCAACCCTAAGAAGAATTACGTTTCACCTATCACACTTATTTCAAACTCATCCGTCATGTCTTCTAATAATTTGTTACTAGCTTCATCATTTCCTCCAGAAGTGATATCATCAGCAAATACAATGATTATTAGCAAGCCATCTTCTATTTTCTTCAAGTACAAGTTACCATCTACCGTTCCTTAAGAAAATCCAAGCTTTGCTAAGTATTTGTCCAACCTTGCATACCAGGTTCTTGGTGCTTGTTTTAATCCATACAATGCTTTCTTTAGTTTGCAAACCTTATCCTTTTCTTCTATTAAAGAAAAACCCTTTGGTTGTTCAATTTAAACTTCTTCTTCAAGTTCTCCATTTAAGAATGTTGACTTAACATTCATCTAATATACCTTAAAATTCTTGTTTGTTGCATATGCTGGGAACATTTTGATTACTTCCATTCTTGCTATAGGTGCATATGTCTCTTCATAATCATTTCCTTCTTGTTGAGAGTAGCCTTTGCATACAAGTCTTGCTTTGTTTCTAATCACTTCTCCTTGTCCATTCATTTTATTTTTGAATACCCATTTTGTGCCAATCAAATTTTTTTCCTTTGGTCTATGAACTAATTCCCATGTGTCATTCTTGATTATTTTCTATATTTCTTCCTCAATTTCTTTATCTAGTGATCATCTTTGATTGCTTCATCTCCGCTTCTTGGTTCTACTTGAGATATCGGACATAGTTATTCACTAATTTTTCTCCTTGTCATCACTCTTTTTTCTTTACTTCCTATTATCTGATCAGTAGGATGATTTCTTATCATTTTTCTATTTGGGGTACAAGTTTTTTCTTCGATTCTTATTTCAGGTACTACACTTAATTCTTCTCTCACATCTTCAATTTGCACATTATTTTGCAAGTTATTATTAGTCTTGAAAAGCAACTCATTGCTTCTATTAGTCATTCTAGAGTAATCATATCCATCAGAGTTATAATCCATTATCTTTTCCTTGGTACCAAACTTTTCATCAATTTTAACATTTGCACACTCTACCATAGTTTTTGTTCTATAGTTGAAACATCTGTAGGCTTTACTTTTTAATGAATAGCCAAGAAAAATATCTTCATTGCTTCTTGGATCAAACTTACCAATATCATCATGTCTTCTAATGTAACATTTTCTTCCAAATATCCTAAAGTAATTGATTGAGGGTGAGTGATGAAACCATAATTCATAGGGAGTTTTTTCCATACCTTTCCTAATATTCACTCTATTTAGTGTGTATACTGTTGTATTGATTGCTTCTCTCCAAAAGGTCTTTGATACATCATTCTCAAATAACATAGCTCTTGGTACTTCAGCAATTGATTTTTTTCTTCTCTTAGCAATCCCATTCGACTCAAGTGTATGGAGTGAGGATAGTTATCTCCTGATTCCATGTTCTTCACAATAGATATTGAATTCTCTAGAGGTGAATTCTCCTCCTCTATCTAATCTTAAGCTCCTTATTTTAACTCCAAATTCATTCTCAACTTTGTTTTTAAATATCTTGAATTTCTCAAATGCTTATAATTTTTCTTTAAGAAAAGGTACCCAAATCATTCTAGTGAAGTCATCAACAAAAATCATAAAGTACCTTTCTCCACAAAATCCTCTTGTTATTGCAAGACCACTTAGATCTGTATGACCCAATTCCAACTTTTTTGTAGTACAAAACTACTTGCTAGGAAATGAGACTCTCTTCTACTTAGCCATAATACATTCCTTACAAATAGAGTCAGTTGACTTAGTGCTCTTGGGTAAATCTCTCATAGAAAGTGTATTACTGGCCTTTACAATGTTATCAAAGTTAATGTGACAAAATCTTATGTGCCATAACCAACTATTGTCAATCTTTTCTACTAAACATGTTACTTTAGTGGAGTTTAACTAAAATACATTACCTTTGGTTTTTGTGCTAGTACCAAGTAGTTTCCCTTCCTTTTTCTTGATAATGCATGTGTCATTACCAAACTATAGCTAATAGCCTTTGTCCATAAGTTGTCCAACACTCAACAAGTTATGCTTTAGTACATCAACAAAATAAACATCATCGGTGTATGTTTTACCATCAAGTGTTATAGATCCAATTCCTATAATATGACAAGCTACATTGTTTCCCACTCAGACAATTCCTCCATCATGGCTTTTAAATTTAAAAAAAATTCTCATATCACCAGTCATGTGATGTGAATAACCACTATAAATGATCCATTCTTTCTTTTCAATTGGTGAGATCAACACACTTCTTCTCTAATTTCTCTATCAAGATCATCCTCTTTTGTAGCTACATATCCTAATTCATCTTCACTCATGTTTTGATCAAATTCCTCCTCTTCTTCTTCATTAGCATATCAAGATCTAGGTCTTCTTGATTTGAACCTTCCCTTAAACTTTCTTTCTCTTTTAGGACACTTAGATGCATAATGACCATACTCATTACAAGTCCAACATTTAAAGATTTTCTTACCATCTTTTTCTCTTTCCACAAGAAGAGCCACTCCTTCCTGGATCTTTTCTTCAATGGGCACCCTACTACTGGAAATGTCTTCTTTCACTTTTGTGCTCCTTGCTAAACTAGGTTTGATGTTTAATGCACTAAATGTTTTCTGCACTCTTTCCAATTCTCCACACTAGTTCAAATCAAATTTTGTAGTTTCTAATCTACCAAGCAATGTCTCTTTGGTAAAATTAGTACTACAGGGTATCATCAGTTGAATCTTTTGAGCTACTGACTTGAAAAGTGGTGTCAAAATTTTCAAGATCTTCCATATCACTTCATCATATAATTTCTTTCCATCATGATATGTGATTCCTAAAACAATCTCAAATATTCTCCCAATATAGCTTCTTATAGATTCATCTTCCATCATTCTAGCATCTTGAAATGCACAATACAAATTTTACAGTCTAACCCTTTTTGCTTGTGTATCACCTTCATAATTAGCTTCTAAAGTTTTCCAAATTTCATGAGATGTCTTGAGTGGTTTTAACTAACTATACTCACTTTCAGCTAATGCTGTTAGTATTGCTTCTCTTGCCCTTATGTTGCACATAAACACTTCTCTCTATTCCTTAGTGCAGGCTTCAAGATTGTCTTCTTCTACAATGTTCTTAAAAGTCTTGGTCACAAGAGATGAGTATTCATTTTATCCTTCCAATTGTTGTAGTTTGTGCCATCAAATCTACCACTCTCCTTCCTAAACATATTCACCATAGATCTCCCAAAGTTGCTAAAATTTCCTTCAAGGATATGATGCTCTGACACCAATTGTCAGAAGTAGTAGATCACCAATATAACTGAGAGAGGGGAGGGCGGGGGGTGAACCAGTTATGCATCAATCTTAAACAATTCTTAATTAGTCAACCAAAGTAAATAGTAATCACAAAGAAATGCGCATGCTTAAGTACACCATATATGTTGATTAGGAAAACCCTTGATCAAAGGGAAAACCCTAGTGGGAATGATGCCCACAGAATAATGTACTAATATGAATATTCCCTATTAGAGGAAAGAACTTGTTAGGAGTCTATTACAATACTTAGTGCAAAGAGTCCATGTTAGGAGACTTTGAATCCCTTTTAGGAGTATACAATTCTGTTAGGAGTTGTAGAAGGCAGTTGAACCCATTGTCCAAACAAGTTTAGGATCATATCAATGAACCTACTATCCAATTGATCTTGGTACTATTCCATTCATAATAATAGATGTAAAAAAATCTCTTTCCTCTTTCTCTCTCTAGTATGTTAGAATTCTTCACCTTCAGATCATGCAAATAGATCTGGAACTCATTAATAACCCTTAAGGTCACTTACACATGTTAGCATATTACTCTGCTCTTCTACTTTACAATTCACAAGTCTTCTCTTATTCTCAATCTCAATAATAATGATCTTCAAAACTCAAAAAAAATCTTTCCTTTATACCATACTCAATCATTAATCGCTTGAGTTGGCTCCATATTTAATTAAATGAAACACACATTTAATTAGTATTGTTGGCTCACAGTTATACAAAAACTTCCACATGTGTGACTTCCATTCCTGTGCACTTTCTAACATCATCAGTTGTCAATGTACTTCCTCTAGTTAACTATGCAACCCTTCATTCCAAACACAATGTGCTATATCAATTGTATAATAGAGACTATTTTTCCTATGCTCTATTTCCCTATGGTTCTATATAAATAATTAATATCTTTTGTAGACTATCAATTTAGGTTCTGCACACTTGCCCACATGTCAAATGCATGCTGTAATATATGTTGGTAATTACACATAGGAAAATATGCAATGTCATGTCCTTAATAAATAAATATCAATCTGCTATTCTATCAATCTTTTGTAACTTATTGCTATGCTATCATCAATGACAAACAAAGTCATAACATTGTTTTGTGATGTTCTCTCATAGCATTAGAATTCTTGATAACATCAGTATCCCATCCAATGGAAGAACTTACTAGTTGAAGAGGCCACATGGGATGATGAGGAGTTCATTCAAAAGAATCCACACTTGGTTAGCATTTAGGAAAATTCTCCTTTCAAGAGAGGGGGCATACTACTCCCTTAAAATTGGTGTATATAGGGTTATGAATAGTCAACTTGTGGCTATCCTAATCCTTAATTAATTCATTCTATCATTATATTATTATTATTTAGGTAGGTAGGTTAGCCTAGGTGTTATGTAGGGTTGTGTCTATTCAACGTAAGCATAATTAGGTATATATAGGAGGTTGTGAGTCTTATTTCAACATCATATTGTGAAGTGCTTTTCTCATTGGAGATATTTGGAGGTTGCCCCCTCGAAGTGGCCTATTACTCTTATTTATTATCAAGTATTTATATAATATTTCATATTATTTATTCTATTATGCAAGTTATTTCATTACAAGGTAGAAGTTGAGAAAATCAAAGATGCAAAAAATAAAGCTAGTGCTAAACCTAAAAGATCATTTAATTGTTATTGTCTTACCATTGTAGCTGATAAAACCTCTTAACCAAGTGAACCTAATATTTTTGTGAAATCCTAAATGATTACATTGATTTGTGATGTTTGTAAGTACTTTAGAGTAGGCTACTCTTTGGTAATGGAAAGAAGTCATAAGGTCAAGATGATGTTTGGTTAAAATCCTCTAACTAGATCACTCTAAAAATGTACATGTAAACCTTTAAATAGATTGGCTCCTAGCAGAGCCCACTTTAGAAGAATGAAATTTTTGGTTTGCTAGTTCCCAAATGGTTTTTCCTTTACAAGATTTCCATGTTACAATATCTATGTCAAAATAAGGGTATAATTTAGTGGCTAATATTCGTAAATTGGCTAATTTAAGAATTTTTGGCTAATAATTTAAGATTTGATACAACCTAAATAGCCATAGTTATATAAAATCCAGTTCTAGAATATTTAAAATCGCTCAATAATTTATTTTATTAAAAAATTTAAACTCAAATATTCGCCACAATATTCATTGCATGAATAAATTTGAGTTACCAAAATATAATATATCATTGGAGAAATTAAATTGAACTGACCAATAATTATCATAATTATTAGTTACTTTAGGTATATATCACCAATATTTATTTTCCACTATGGATTTGAAGTATATGTGATGATTCTCATAATATTCCACGAGGTAAAAAAATGTTCAATTTTGATTTGTAATATTCCATGGTGATTAATGAACTTCCTATTATTATTGAGATTCGTCAATATTTTATACAAAAAAAATTATGATTCAAAAATAATCGCCAATAGTAATCATATTTAGAATAAAAAATTGACAAATTCGCCAATAGAAATAATTTCATTTTTTCAAAATAATGAAAGATTCGCCAATATTTTATATCTTTTTTTGGAGGCATCTTTCTTAAAGTTTACCCTAGTCAAAATGTGTGCTTTCTTATGTGTTGGAATTTAATTTTCATGTTATTTACTTAATATTGTAACCTAGTATAAGCTAAGTTAATACTTGGGTACTATTAATCTTAAATTGGTTTTGACAATGTCTATACAATTAAGTCATTTACTTAGTTCATACTGAATAAGTAACATATGCCAAGCACAACATATAAGTTAGAGCATGCCGAGTAAATAGTGCATGTTGAGTCATTCAAGTACCGATTAGATAGTATGTGTTGAGTGATTTAGGTGTCAAGAAAGTAGTGCATGCCAAGTCATTTAGATGTCAAGTGATAGCAATGAAGTTATAGTTAGTGTCAAGCACCAAGGACTTCAAATGCTGAGTAACACATTTTTGACATAGTTGTTTTTATTGGCATAAACTACTATGTAAACTATTTTTAAGCTGACTTAAGGATTGATTTATGATATTTTGTTGATAAGGATGAATCTTAAGTGTGAATCCCTATTTATTACATGCATCCAATTAGTAAAAGGGAAGGTTTAAGTGGAAATATGGGTGAATCATAGCCATTGATTCATACCTAATCCTAAGTCACCTAGGTCTTCTTAAGGAGGACAAACCCTTAAATGTTCCAAGACTAGAGAAGGAGAGTTTACATGTACAAACATGACATTCATGATGATTAAGGTATTATATAGTTTGAGTTTCATTGCAAAATTAATTAAAGGAGAATAGAGGAAAATAATTAGTGGTGAACATAGAGACATCTAATCAGAAAGAATCAAGTACACATTAGTATAGATGAGATCTAAAATCAAGCAATAGAGTGCTAATCACAAGATCATTGCTGAGACATTCTAATAGGTGAATCTGTTAAATCTCTTAAAATAGTAGTCCTAATAGGCTATATTGAAATCCTCTAACAAGGTGCTTACTAAATTATGAGTTAAAGTCCTTTAATTAGGCATACTTCTAATAGGGAATTGAAATCCTTCTAATTCACCCCCCACACCCCCCACCCCCCGCCTATGCCCCCCCTGTCAGAAGTACTCTTCCCATTTGGACATTTCAACAATTGGTATCAAAGCTCTACTTTTCATAAGGAGAAGCCTAATAGCTTGGAACAGTCTTCAAACTTGGGAAGATTATTGACAATCAAGTGATTGATGTGCACCTAGCTCTACACAAAATGGAAGAAGCTAAAGAGGAACTGAGAAAATCCTTGAAAAGAAGGAAGGAGATAGCCACAGCTGAAAATGACATACACTACAAGGGGATTCTAAGGAATTTGATGCAGTAATAGCATAACTGATGGAGAAAAATAGAGCACAAGTTGAAGAAATCAGATTACTTAAGCTTGAACAAGAATCACAAACCATAATGCTTTGTGAAGTGACTGAACAAAAGAAGAGAGCAATTGAGGATAGAGCCATGCTTGAGGATGAAAAAAGAAACCTTGCAAATAGACTTGAGGAGAAGTCCACAGAACTCACAAAGATCTCCAGTATCTAGTTGGATACACTTAGTCAGATGATGAATGCTCATCTGAGCTAAACATGAAGGATATTGAGATTTCCACTTTGAAGATGCAGAATGAACAATTGCAGAATGAATTGAAAAGAGAAAAGGAGATAGAAGAAAGCTACAACAAACCCAATGAGGCTATCAAGTACTTTGAACAATTACTAAAATCACCAAGGGCTAGTAATGATACTTCAGGACTTGGGTACACGAGCACTAAACAAGGAGAATCATCTAAGACTATAGAAGAAAGGAGTAAAAAAGGTAAGAACACTAAACCTACTTGTAATTTCTATGGTAAAAAGGGACATATCTCTAATGTGTGTAGGAGAAAGAATAGTCATTAGTATGAGAAGCCTGCAAATGCAAGCTTTTTTCATAAGTGCAAAAAGAAAAGTCATCAAGCACATGAATGTAGAACCAAGACTATGAGAACACCAAGATTTGAAGGACACTACTAAAATTGCAAAAAGTATGGACATAGACCATTTGAATGCAGATCAAAACCTATGTGGACACCTAATTAGCCTACAAGAGGAACCAATCGTGCACATCACTACAACTAGGATTATAACACTAGGTATAGCTATCACTATTGTCAAGATTATGGACACATTCCTAAAAATTGCATCAGGACACATTTTAAGGTAAGTTAAAGCAGATGGCTAAGCCAAACTACATGTTTCAGTTGCTTGAATACTGGTCATATCAGCAGGAACTGCCTAACCAAGTAAAAAACACCCAAGATAGAAGTCAACAAAGGAAAAGAGAAGGTTGATGTTGAACAAATAAGAGAAAAAATGAACAAGACTTGGAAGAAGAAAGATGAGTGCAACAAATGAAATGGAGAGACCACTTCACGCAAAAGGTCAAGTGATCACACCTCATCCAACTAATCAAAAGAAAAGTGTATGGGACTAATATACAAAGTCAAATCATACATTAGTTCCAAAAGAACAAAAGGAGTATTGCAAAGAAGAAACCAACATAAGAAAAGATGCCAAGCAAAATCTTGAAGAAGCTGTTGAGTTACCCTTAGCTACCAAGTGAAGCTCAATTGAATGCCTAGTTTCCAATAGCTCCTGAGCTGATAGTTGAAGCTAAGTGAAGTAGAAGTCTAGTGGAGGCTAAGTAAATAGAAAATAGTGGATGTTGAGTGTACAGATGTAAGCACTATGCAATAAATGCTAGTTTTTGAATCTAATAAAGTTGAAAATCACTCATTTTCAAGCCATGTGAAGATAGAGAAAAAATTAGAAGAGCGAAGAGGTGATTAAATAATGATTTAATAGTGATTTGCATTGATCTCAATAGCAATTCAACCCAAACTATTTGATTCAAAGGTATTTCATTAAGTGTCGAGCTATGAAGTATTTAGAAGTTTATTTAAATATTAAACCCTAGTTCAGTCAAGATGGCATCTAGGTCTAAAACCACAAAGGGAAAGGATGGTCACAAAGTCCAACTTGTCATTAATGAGGTTGAGAAACTAGAATTCAAACCCATTCCTAAGGTCACGTATAAAAATGATCCAACTAGTGCTTTGTTAGTCATTCTAGACAAAGTAGTAATAGTCCAAGATGTCAAGAAATGTTATAACTATAAGATTGGAGCCATAGGTGACCTAGAAATTTTCAATGCCTTTGATAAGTTGTGAGACAAGGGTATATTGAAGGATGAGTTCTCAATAGTTTAGAAGAAGGGTTTAACTAATGCCCTAGCTTTCCCCATTGCATTTAAGACTAAATGGATTCATATAGTGTTGAGCCAAATTCATGATGCATCATTTTGGTTAGAAAGAAAGCCAGTGAAGATCACAAAGAAAATTGTTCATAGGGTTATCGGATTCCCAACCCTAGATCGGCCTAAGACCTTGAGAAGTGACAAAAGGAAGGCCGTAAAGAAAAACACTAGTGCCAAATGGAACAATAGGGGAATGACCATTGACACCATCACTGAACCCCTACTTGATTTCACTGTCAGAGTCATATCTCAAAAATTCTATCAATCAAGCAGATTGAACAATGTGCCATGTATAGCAGTAGATGTTGCATACAAACTTGTGAAGAAGGACCACACTTATGATCTAGTAGAATTCATGCTACAAAAAATTAATGAAAATTTGGGAGCCATAAGGAAATCTAAAGTAGCTCAATGAAAATTTGGATTAGTGTTGGTTTGCATATTTTTTTATGTCATGAAAGAATTTCCATTAGTTGGAAAGGTAAATTGGGATCCTAACAAGACAATTGTCATGCAAGTCAATAAGTTTATTGAGCAAATGGGAGACAATTTTGATGCTCAGATGACAAGCTACTTTGAGGACTTCAAGAAGTCCATGAAATAAAGGATGAGGATACTAGTATCACTAGTTGAGTAGCATGTAAATGCCATTTGTTTCTTGACGTAGATTACACCTACATCCAAGCCATGGTACCTAGAGTAAGATGGCTTAGGCCACTTGGATATGAGTTTGATGTAGACCAAGCTTCAACTGCAATCATTTCTTTACTTGTAGAGGAGATAGACAAGGCTGGAAAACCCTTTGGGACTTATGATATTGTCAAATCCAGGGTGATAACAAATTTGAAGATAGCCTCTATAGTGAAGAAGAAGGACAGAATGATAAGAAAGCTTAAGAAAAGATTTGGAGCTGATATAGAAGTAGCAAGCACTATAGTAGAAGAAGAAGCAAATGAAGATGAAGATGAGAGTGAACAAGAAGAAGACAAACTAAGCCAAGGACCATTGGAATTGAAACAGGGCCTAGGAGATGAGAAAGAAGAAGGTGTTGAGGAAGAAGAAGCTGAGGAAGCACCCACTAAAGCCAAAGCCACCAAAAGGAAAGCCAAAACTTAGCCTACATCCCTGCCCAAGGCAAAGAAGGAGACAAGCCCATATCAATCAAAAAGAAGAAGCCTACTACAAGGGCTACCACAAGGGCTACAACACAAAAGGAAAAAGTTGAAGCCAAAGAGAAGAAGAAAGCCACAAAGTAGACTAGTGAAGAACTAAGGAAGAGAAGGAAATATGTTGCCCAACTAGACTTAGATGAAGAAAGAAAAGAGTAAGATGATAATAGCTTGTTTAGAGTGGTAAGTCATCCTTCCAAGTATGTCATTGACAAGTTATGTGTAAATATTAGAAAAGAAAACTTGAATGGTTTAAAGACTATAGACTTTAATAAGCTCAATAAAGAAGAGAAAAATAAAATAGAGGAATCAATGTATGCAATGATGGTCAAATACAAACACACACCTCTAGAGTTAGATAGTACAATGCCCAAGGAGCTATACAAGATAGTTGAAGATAAGTGGCATTTTTTTCTACAATGGAAAAGGAGATAAGAGAATCAACCCTAGCTAGAGTGCTACTAGACTTGACTAAAGGTCAAATAACTAAAGCAAGTAAAATTCATAATAGCAAGTTTTCTCCTAAATATGGAGCATTTTGCATCCTCCAAAATTAGATAGAGGATGTTGTAAATAAATCCACAAAATTGTGGAAGTCAATATACAAGAAAATTGATGATATATTTGATGAGGAATATAAGGCAGAGGCCAGCTCAAAGAGAAAATAAGCAAAAGAGACAATAGAGAAAGTGGAGGAGAAGAAAAGTGAAGAGGAGAAGAAAGGTGAGGAAGGAAGAGTAGAAGAGGAAGTAAATAAGGAGGATGAAGAAGAGAATACAACTAAAGGAGAGGAAAAGGCATTAGATGAATAGGAAGAACAAACTATGCAAGACACACAAATGCCACCTCCTAGTCCTCCTCATGCCACTATTAGACCTGTAGAGACCATAAAAACAAAGGATGTTATTGACACTTCATGTCAAAATATCAATCCTTTAATTGTAGAGGATCTCTCAAAGATCCTTGATCAATCTACAAAACAAGCTCGCTTATGTACAAACCCAATGTTGATTAGTGTTGATGAGTTAAACAAGGAAATAGTAGATCCAAAAGAAGTCAAGGTGCAAACACAAGAAACACCTTCAACCTTTGATGCTACTAAACTCCTACTACTTCCACCACCATCTCCACCAAAAGCAGTAAGTGATGCACTTTAGATGTTGAGTGCGGCAATAGGGGAAGATACAAGAAAACAAGAATAGTGAACATGTTCACCCCAAGCAATTGTTAGTGATAAAGGGAAATCAAAAGAAAAGAAGCAAGAAACAAGAGATGAGGAGCAAGTTGCTATACATATATTGGTTGAATTACCAAAAACTAGTACTCTCACTCAAACTCTTCAAAAGCTGAGCATTGATATGATATCAATACAAGTTCAAACACTAGGCTCAAACTTTAAAAAGGTAGCTAGGATACTTCACTATGGAGATCCTGGGCATGATAAAGAGATCATCATTCCCTCCTATGAATCCCCACCCTCACCATAGAAAAGATAAATGAAATACATGGTGCACTAGATAGGAGAAAGAGACAAGAAGTATTGAGAAGAGAATACAAGTATAGTCAAGTATTGAATGAGATAAAAGACATCTTCATGGATGCCTTCAGCTTGTAGTCACCAGATGAAACAAGGCCTATAATAGAACAACTATCATATATAGTTGATCAGGTGACTAATGCAGACCATGATACAAATGTAAAATTAATGGAATGGTCAGAAAGAAAATTCCAGGGCAAAGTAAATGAGAAAATGTCAAATGATATAGCATTAGCACAAGTTGAATTGGCTAAGAAACTAGAAAGAGTGAAAATTGTTCTTGGGAACACTTTCTCATTGTACAAAAAACTATGTGATTTTTCCAACTTCACACAAGAGACTAGCCAAAGAATAATGAGCTTGGAAAAAAATCTCAAGATTTCTAGCATGAAACTTCCAACAAATCTAGCTCAGATTGAGAAGCATTTTGCATAGACACTTTACACACAAAGGGAATTAGCTTTATTAACAGTAGAGGAGGCAAACATAAAGGCAAAATTGATGCAAATCCAGTCCTCCATAACCCCACACTTAGAGGTCCTCCACAAGGAGCAAGCATATGTAGAAATAGTCCTAAGGAAAGATCCAAATCTTTCTACCCTAGATGGACCTTTACACCTTGCTGTAGAGACTACCATCCAACACAAGTTACTGTACATTGCATTGGAGAACTGGGATGCAGCTCTAAAGATACTTCTAGAGGTAAATAGTACATTTTTGGCTAAGTATGGTATTACTCCTTAGAACCCTTTGACATCAGTGTTAAAAAAGGGGGAGATATATACATTAAGGGGATATATGTATACATGGGAAGATATATGGAGAATACCAAATTTTGATAATTTTGATCTTTCATTCATTTTGAGAATAAAGTGGAAAGTCTGTAGATATCCAAAAAAAAAGAGGGAGACAAGAAATAAGACAAAGTGAGGGGGAGATGCAAAATTTTGAAAAGAATGTGGAAAATAGATCTAAAATAGGGAACTCATACAGATTAGATATAGTATATAGGCACAGGGAACAGGAATAGGACAAAGAACAGAAAGAATCAGGCACATCAGCATAGAATTTTAGTTTCAAGAATGGACTAGGCATAATCAACTCAGGGGGAGTCATAAGGTATATTGTTGCTCACAAAATTTTGAACAATTTTTGAAATTTTACATGTATGCCGAGCAAGAATAAAGAATGTACTCAATCAGATCAGTTCATTAATGCATAGTTAAGTGTTTTTGACACTTGCGTCGAAGGGGGAGATTGTTGGTCTTAGAATGGTCTTGACATTAGAGTGTCAACATACTTAACCAATTCCACAATATCTGTCGAGTATACTATGTATGCCAAGTGAGTTATAGTCATTGCTGAGTCAGAATATTAATAGGTACCCAGTGACTTCAGGTGCCAAGCAAGTAATAGATGCCGAGTAATATACAGGCGCTGAGTCACAGTTCATGTTGAGCAAGATAGAGTGTACTATATGCTGAGTGATTCAAGAATATTCTTGTGCCAAGCAACACAAAGTGTAATAGGTGCCAAGCAATCCAGAAATATAACATGTGCCAAGCACCAGTAATATAATATGTGTCGAGTAACACAGAATCAACATAATAGTTTGTGCCTTCACAAACTAAGATGTAAAATCATTTTTACATGACTCACAAAGGGATAAGAAGATAAGATCAAGCCTTTACATTTACCTATGATATCAACATGTAGCCAATCAGAAAATTTGAGACAACATCCAACCAATAGGTGAAACCCAAGGATTTGAGGGAGAATTTTAAGTTTGTGATTACATTACAAACCCTAAGTCCACAATGTCTTTATAAGGAGACTTGGACACCATAATGTCAAGGTTGTTGAAGTTATCAAGTTGTTGAGAGATTGTTGCAGAACAGAGCAATCAACGAGAGTGTCAAGGACTTAGTGAAAGGAGCAGCAATTACATATCTAGTTGATCATAATAGAATGGGGGACACATACAGAGATCAGACCAAGCAAAGATCAAAATAGAAAGAGAAGATCTAGTACCCAAACCTAGCAATTGAAGATTGCACTCTATTAGGTCAAATTTTCTAATACTTTCTTACCATTGTATTAGATGATGAAAATCCTATGTTGGAGAAGGTGATGAAAATCCTATTGAATTAGGTGGGTTTAAAAACCTATTGTAAATCCTTTAATAGGGTGACACTTCTTGTAAAGTGTTTGTAAATCCTCTAACCAAGTCACTATTGACACAGTGTAAAGCCTTTAATAGGGTAGACCATCAGAAGTGGTTGAACATATTACTATAGTAATTTTTGTGGGTGTCATCCTAGTTTTACCTTCTTATTCTTGGAGGGTTTGTGGGTTACCAAATCTCTTGTGTCATGTGTTGATGCATGCTTTCATTTCATGTTTTCTTATATGTTTACATGCATGTACTTTACTTTCAGTTATGTGTTAATGAGGGTTTAAAAGGATAAAAACTAGTTACTTTTGATTCACCCCCCCCCCCCCCCCCCCCTCTAGAAGTACTCTTCCCATTTGAACACTCCAAAAAATTTGTGCCCTAGATTTTGCCAATGTTTTCATAATAGAGTGGATAAAAATTATTTTTAGTAGAATTCATGACAACTCTATATAGCTAGAGAATGGACTGGTGAAAATCACTAAGAAGATTGTGCACAGAGTTACAATATATCCAACCCTAGATCGGCCCAAGACAATGAGTAGTGAAGCTAAGGGAATAACTAAAAGAAACAAAATGGTTATGTGTAATAAATGAGGGATGAAAATTTATACAATCACAGATCCCCTAATAGCTATTGCAGTGAGGATTATAGTACACAAGTTCTATCAATCTAGTAGATTAAACAATGTACCTTGCATTGCAGTTGATGTGGGTTACAAAATAGCGAAGAAGGATCATACTTATTATCTTCCTTAGTTACAATTAAATCAATTGATTGAGAATTTGGGAGGTATAAGGAAAACCAAAAGTGTACAATGTAAATTCGGATCTATTCTTGTATACATTTTCTTTTATGTACATAATACATTTCCCACATTTGGTAAAGTTGTATAGAAAGTAAACTGACCTATTGTAGTTCAAATAAGTGAATTTATTAAGCAACTAGGTGATAAATTTGAATCCATGACAAGTTATTTTGAATATTTCAAAAAATCAATGAAGAAAAGACTGAAATACCAATCTCACTAGTGAAGAAACATTTTAATGATGTTTGCTTGCTAGTTAACACTTATTTGACATATGCTCAGGCATCAATTCCTAGAGTGCAATGGCTAAGGCCATTAGGATATGAAATAAATGTTGATGAGGCCTCTATAGTAATCACAAAATTTCTTGCAAAATAAGTGGACGAAGAAGCCACAACATTTTGAAACTATGACTTGGCCAAATCAAAGATTACAATGGAATTGAAGATTGATTCAGTGATCAAGAAGAAGAATTAACTGGTTAAGAATTTGAAAGAAAGATTTGGTGAAGGAGCTGAGGAAGAAGAAGAGGAAGATGATGAAGAGGAGAAAACACAAGCTCAAGCACCACTAGCATTAACACAAGGTCAGCAAGAAGAACAACAAGAAGAAGTGGAAATTGTAGGCATCAAGGAAGAAGAAGCTAGTGAAGCACCTATAGCTATTGAGAAGAAAAAGAGAAAAGAAAAGACACAAGTAGTGAACATAAAAAAGAAGGTTGCTAAACCTACTCAGCCTAAGCCTACAACACTTACCAAAAGGGCTAGTATTAGAGTCCCTAGACAAAAGGCTAAAGAAGCAGCCAAGCCTAAGGAGAAGAAAACTGAAGCTTCGAAGAGACCAAAGAGGAAATATGTTTTTCCAGTTGAATCTAATGAAGAGGAGACTAAATTGGATGAAAACATCTAGGGAAGCTGAGAAAACACCTATTGAGGTAGGTGAGGATGAAGAAGATGACAAAGAATAAGACACAATTGAAGGAGGCATATATATGAGCATTGACACCCAAGCACTAGCTAAAGAAGAGTGGCAAATAGAATAGAGTGTACAAGATACACAAGTGCCAAGTGCCAGCCCTCCACATGAGACAAGTGTAAAGATTGAAATTTTCAAATTTAAGGCTATCTCTAAGACTATTTTTTAGAACATCAATCCCCTAATAAAAGATTATTTGAAAAATATACTTGCTGAGACCACTGTCCAGGCCAAACTATGTGACAACTCTATACTGGTGAGTGTTGATGAAATTTAAAAGACAACTATAGGTTAGGAAGTGTAAATACCAAACACACCTATAGTTACTCCTCAAGTAAAATGTATACAACCTTTACTACCTATAGTTATTTATCAAAGGAAGGAGATAGAAAGTTCCACTATTAGTACACTTATGAAAGACACTCTAGTCTCAGTAAATATAAAAGAAATTGAAAAATATTACCATGAGATAGTTGGAGAAGACAAGGTAGAGACACAAGAGAATGAAGGGACTCAAGGAAAAAGGGTCACGTTGATACACCTACACCTCCAACAAAATATCAAGGTGTAACCAAAACTACAGAGGAAGAGAAGGACAAGACTGAAGAGTTAAGTTTGATATCCAAGCCAAAGGAGCAACTAGCAATTCAAAAATTGGTGCCATTACCAGAATCTCCTACTCCTCCTAGTCAAGCTCCTCAGAGGAAAAGCATAGATGCTACACCATTGCAATTTTCAAGGCCCAATCCTAGCTTATCTAAGGTATAAGAGGTAACTACATATGGGATGTTAACCTAGATGAAGAGATTGTATTGCCTAAATTTAATTTGGTAGAAATAACAATTGAGTAGATCATTATATTACAAGAGGCCCTAGAAAAGAAGAAAAATCAAGAACTGCTTAGAAGGGAGCATAGGTAGAAGAAAGCTTTAATGGACATCAAAGATATTTTCCTAGATGCATTTAGTTTTCTAACTCTAGATGAAAACAAGCCCATCATTGAAAAATTAACCAATATAATGGAAAGGGTTAATGATAGAGACCTGAATACAAACACAAAACTACTTGAATGGTTTTGAAGAAAGTTCCAAAATAAGGTGAATGAAAAGATATCAAGTGCTATTGCACTAACATAGGTTGAGCTAGCAACTAAGATAGAGAATGTGAAGAAGGTAGTAGAGGATATTTTCTCTTTGTGCACCAAATTATGTACTCCTACACTCTTCACACAAGAAATAAGGAATCACATCCTGAGTTTGGAGAGCAATATATAGTCATTTGGCACTACTTTTCCCAAGTCTCCAGCTCAAAGTGAGAAACACTTCAGGTACCTCTTACAATCCCAAAGTTAGTTAGCATCCTTACAAATAGATGAAGTCAATATTGGGGCTAAACTGATCAACATCCAAGAAACATTAACTCCACACATGCAAATATTGCATAAGGAACTAGGCTATGCTAAAACTGTTATGTAAATGGATCCTCATCTTTCTAAACTAGAAGGCTTAGTCCACCTTGTTACCAAGCTGGCCACCTAACTCAAGTATTTGGAGGTATCTTATAATAATTGGTATGTAGCCCTAAAGATTATACTTGAGGTCCATAAATATTTTTTGGACAAATACACTATTACTCTAGAACCCATTGACATAAGTGTCAAAAAGGGGGAGTAAAAGTAATGGTGGAGCAAGCAAGCAAAGAAAGAAAGTAGAGCAAAGAGGGAGCAAAACCCAAGGGGGATTAAGGAAGTAAGTAAATGAAAAATATTAGCTTATATAGAAACAGAGATAGAATATCAATTTATGAAAATCTACTCAGTGCGAGAAATATTTTGATATAGAACAAAATAATCAACTCAGGGGAGTTATGAAATTTTGAGGTATGATTGATAAGTCATGTATTGCAAAATTTTGATGTTTTGAAATTTTGTATAGAAGATGAATAGATATCTATGTTATGCTTGTAAGTATAAGATCATAAATGGATGACCATGTGTTTTTGACACTCATATTGAAGGGGGAGATTGTTAATCTTAGATTGGTTTTGACAAGTGAGTGTCTATACACTAAATTTATTTACTTAGTTCATGCTGAACAAGTAATATATGATAAGCACAACATATAAGTTAGAGAATTTCAAGTAAATAGTGAGTGGTGAGTCACTCCTGTGCTGAGTCATTAAAGTTTTGAGTAGATAGTATGTGCCAAGTGATTCAAGTGTTAGGCAAGTATTGCATGCTGAGTCATTCAGATGTCGAGTAACACAATTTTCACATAGTTGTTGTTATTGACACAAACTACTATGTAAATCATTTTAAAGCCAACTTAAGGATTGATTTATGATCTTTTGGCTATAAGGATAAATCTTAAGTGTAAATCCCTATGTATTACATGCATCCAATCAGTAAAAGGGAAGGTTTAAGCAGAAATATGGGTGAATCACAACTGTTGATTCAAATCTAATCCTAAGTCACCTAGGTATTCTTAAGGAGGACAAACCCTAAAATGTTCTAAGAGTAGAGAAGGAGAGTTTGCATTGACAAATAGGACATTCATGGTGATCAAGGTATTATGATTTGAGTTTCATTACAAAATCAGTTAAAGGAGAACAAAGGAAAGGAAATAGTGGACAATAGAGAGACATTTGATCAGAAAGGATCAAGTACACAATAGTCTAGAGTGATCTGACATCAAACAACATAGTGCTAATTATAGGATCATTACTGACTCATTCTAATAGATGAATCAGTTAAATCTCTTAATAGAGGAGTCCTAACAGGCTATATTGAAATCCTCTAATGAGGTGCTTACTTAATTGTGAGGTAAAGTCCTTTAATTATGCACACTTCTAACATGGTGTTCAAATCCTTTAACAAGGTAAGACCTAATAGTCTTTGTAATCTTTTAATAGGGCAGACCTTTCATAGGGTAGATCATGTTTCATGATCAAACATTGTAACCTTCATTGGATACACTTTATTAGTACAATAGTGAATATTTGTGGGTGGCATACCCACCCTAGTTTTAATCATATCTTGTGTCGTAAATGTGTGAATGCTTACTTGTTTACATACTTTAGATGTATATTCTTTATATGGTATTAAAGTTTACTTGTTGAATTATGAGATGGATGTATGGTGAATTTTTTTAAGGGAAAAAGTTTGAAACACTAATTCACCCACCTACACCCCACCCCACCCCCCCCCCCCCCCCCCCCCCCCCTTCCCTTGATAGTAACAATGAGAGAATAGTTTGATTTGAGAAGTTGAATGTGGTCACTAAGTTATTTTTATGATAGTTTATAATGTTTGAATTCATAGTGAATTTTTGCAAAGGCCTATATGATTATTAGATGTGACTAATTCACGTCCCCCCTTCTCACTTATCTATAATTGGTATTAGATTTGAGTGCTTAAGAAAATTTTTAAGGAACTTGAGCTAAAGATATAAAGATGTATAAGAGAGGTACCAAAGTTGAACAAGGAGAACTTATCCTTATTCAAAAATAGAATTAGGCTATACATATATGGTATTGGAGATAATACTCTATATTGGCTAAAAAATGTAAATGTTTCTCCTATCCCTTCTATGACTATGGAAGAGATGTCACATGAGAAAGAGCAAAGTATTTTAATGATTAAGATTTCATCTTCCCTCAATAATGTCGAGTTTGATTATATCAAGAATTTTACTAATGAGAAAAAAATGTTGGATAAGTTGGCACTTGTACATGGTGGTGGTTAAATGTGTTGAGAGTAAGAGAAAAAATTTTGAGAGGCAAATATAATGACATGAGAATGATGGAAGGTGAAAATGTTGTGCAATATGTAAACTAAATCAAGGAAGTTCTGAGTGCAATCAAAGATGCTCGAGTAGTTATCAATGACTCTAAAGTTGTGAATAAATTTTTCAAAAATTTCTTACCTATCTATGCTATAATAGTTTTTACAATTCGAGAATTCTGAGCTATTCTTGGTTCTTACTCTTAATTGTTTAGCTGGTCAGTTAACCACATTTTAGTTGACTAATTTTTATGATAGTGTGGTTACAATTGGGAATGATTTCAAGACTTCATCAACCATTGGTAGTTCAAAGAAAGAGAAGATAAGTAAGGATAAAAGTGAGTTTCAATCAAAAGATGACATATATGACATTGTGATGAAAATTCATCTTGGATTAATGAGCAATCTTGCATCAACCAAAAATATTCCTTGTTTTCTATCCTAGTCTACTATTCAAAAAGTATTTGTTTCTTCTTTTGATTTTAAGTTGTGTGTAATTGACACCATGTAGAGGACTTGTCCTAGATCCTTGTCCTATGTGTGTGTATTTTGATAATGTATATTCTTTGGGTCTTGTGACAATCTTTGTAGTCTTTATTTCCTACTAGTTTTATCTAGTGTAGTATTATATTTCTCTTGGTGTAGTTTCCATTAATGATGTGGCATATTATGTAGTTGGGAGCCAACTCCTAACTCCTATGTGTACCTATCTTTAAGTTCATGTGATATTATGTTGTCCTTTTCTTGAGTTCTAGTTTACTTTTCCAAGACTGGATGTATAATGTAATTAAATGCTTGAATAACCAACTGATGGCTTAGCTAGTTATACAAGAAGCTTGGTTATATGTAGGAAGGTTGATTCAAATAGCATATTTAGATCTAGAAGGTAGAATATGAAATTTTGGGATTTGAATTGTAATTCTTATTCTGTATAAGTTCATAACCTGGAAGGCCTCATAGTTGGACATGTTGCTATTTTATATGCAAAGTCAAATAATTATACTTGTTGACTGTTGTGTATGGCCTCTTGTTCCTTGTTGTATGTTGTTTAAGCTTTTGTGTGTAAATATTACCAAGGGTAGCCTGAGGTTTTCTTCTTGAGATACCTCGACCTTGTATCAAGTGGTATAAAAGCATAGTTCTTTCTTGAGTCTTGGATAATGGAGAACGTTATTGGATTTGGTTGTAGGATGGCATATCTAAAATAAATAACCTATAACTTACAGAAGGCTACAAGCTTATAGGAGCTATTGTCAAGATGGTTTGTTGTAGAGGGTTTGCTAATAATTCTATTATAGGCATGTTGAGGCATATTATAGAGAGACTTAATGTTTTTGTGATAGAGCCGACAAGAGGTTTACATCTTGAAGATGTTAATGATCATGAAGAAACAACACCTAATCCTAATCCTAAGCCTAAGGTTGAACAAGATGAATAAAGGATTTTGGGAGCTTTATCTTGGGCAAATGTTAGACCTGTTGTTGAAGTTTCTTGCTATGATGGAAGATTGGAGACTAATGCTATACAAGACTAGAACTCCAAGATTTATAAATATTTTGAGAATGAAGGTACTCCTGATAATAAGAAGGTTAAACTAGAAGTCACAAAGTTGAAGGGTCATGCTTCACTTTGGTGGGATCATTTTCAAACCAGAAAAAAAAAGATAGGAAAAGAAAAGATCATGACATGGGTAAAAATTAGTGGAAAAATGAAGAAGAATTTTCACCCTACTAATTACCAAGTCAACTTGTTGAGAAAAATGAGGAATATAAGATAGAAAGACATGAGTGTGAAGGAATATATGAGGAAATATACAAGTTGGATATTAGATCTAGACATGTGGATGGTGAAGTTGAGAAAGTGCCTAGATGCCTTAATGGTTTGCGTACATCAATTTGAGATGAGATCACTTATGTCAAGATGGATAGTGTGGAAGAAGCATATCAATATGCTTTGAAAGATGAAGAAAGATTGGCAAAGAAACATGACCAAATACAGATAGGTAGAGGTGGCACATTTCAAAGAAATAGAGGTAGAAACTATGGAGAAAGTAGCAGATTTAAAGTGCAAGGGAAAAAAAAATCTGATTGAAAAGATGAAAATGTTGTTAAGAAAGGTAACCAATCTAGAGGTAGCTATACTAGTCACTCTAGAAATATTAATAATGACAAAAGGGATGAAAAATCTTAGTTTAAAGGTACTTGTTACAAATGTGGTGAAGAAGAACATAGATCATTTGAGTGCACTAATTCCTATAAAAAGGTTGGAGGAAGTGGCATAAATGTTTTATCTTGTGAAGAAGTTTTTGAAACACCTAATGAACTTAAGAGTACAAAGAATCTAACAATTAGAAGGTTCTTATGGAATATGAAATTAGATGAAGGAAATTTTTTGAGGAGAATTCTATTCAAAACTAGATGTAAAATTGATGGAAAATGTTATAAGGTGATCATTGATAGTAGTATTTTTGAAAATCTAGTTTCTAAGTAACTAGTAAACAAGATGAAGCTACAAAATTTGAGACATTTGAAACCTTATCATGATTCTTATATTTAGGATGAGCACATATTTTTGGTAAGTGAACAATACATTATAAAATTTAAAATTGAGAATTACCATGATGAACTCTTGTGTGATATTATGCCTATGTATTTTGTCACATTCTATTGGATAGACCTTAGCAATATGATAGACAAGCATTGCATGAATATTTGGAAAAATGGGAAGAAGGAGATTTTTTACCTGCAATTGAGAAAATTGATGAGAAACATTGTACTATAGTAATAGTTTTTTTGGTAGGTAGAAATGAATTTGTTAAAGATATGAAGGAATAGAACATGTACCTTGCCTCGATTCCTAGGAAGACTAAAAAAAAAGATGAACTTGAGCATCCACATGAGATAAAAGCTTTGTTTGATAAATTCTAAGATGTTATTTCTAAGGATGTACTTGATAGATGATGTGGGCACAATCCAAGACCAAAATGAAAACAACAAGAAAAGGGAAATATTATTATCAGAAGTGATAGGCTACTACATCTAGTAAAATGAAATAGACTCAATGACATGCTCTATGGGCTTATAATGTGGTCTAATTCTAGAGAAAAATTCCCCTCACAGTACCCTCTCCCAAACTCCACCAAAAACTACTTTTACAATGCCAAAATTGTCCTTAAGTAACCTCCAATTAGGTTTAGGGTTAGGAATATATTATAGAATATGCCATTTGGCATCCACCACCAAAATATAAGGTTCTAGAAAACATGTTAGAAGTCAATGTAAAATTAGAAGAATCTAAAAATGGTAGTCCAACTTCCAGGAGGCATACTTTTGATCCGAGACTCCAATTGACAAATCATTTACATTTCTGGAAAGCTCTCCAAGCACTCTATATCCCTATGGACTAGTTTCTCTTGTCCCCCATTTTTTGGGCTTGTATAAGTGTTACATACCAATTTTGACCGAGCTTAAAATATAGACATTGAGGTTCACATGAAGTCAGTTGGCAGTTTGATTTGATATAATCTAGTAAAATGGTAAGATAGTTAGTCATTATGATTTCAGGTGAAAATCACATGCTAGTTAATCATTAATCATGAATTCATGTAATTAAGATGAAAGGTTAACTAATAAGATTATATATAATTTATAATTTAATTACAAAGAAATTCCTTGCAGGGAGCTTGTTGAAAGGGTGGAAGCATTGTCAGAAAATAATTATATAGGGCATCACCATCACTAGACAGACAGGTAGAGAACCTAGCGATTTGAGACATGATATATCTATGGAACTAAATGAGTTATTTAAATAAGTAATTTAATTAAAATAATTGGGTTAAAATATAAAACATATCTCAAAGGTTTTTAATTTTCATCATATTATTTTAAAATTCATATCTCAAAGGTTAATTTTCATCATCATATCTAACCTTTTCTTTTTAAAATTCTTTTCTTTTAACCGATTTTACACTTGGCTTTTTAAATCGATTTAATGCTCGGTATTCGATGAACATTTGTTTGAAACTATAGCCATGGTTGAAGTCCGACACCTTGTTTATATTCTCGCTTGCCTTGTCATGAGGAGATATATTTATATTTTCATTCACCCCTACTTTTGATGATTGGCATTTTTCTTTTTAGCATTTATAATGCCTTCGAATGGTAGCCGACCAAGGATTTTTGCCTTCGACTTTCTCTTTATTCCTGTGTAATTGATGCAGGAGCATCCAGAGGCATAAGGGCAATATTGTGTCACCCAAAAATATGTACTTAGACTTAGTTTTTGTTTCATTTTTTTCATTTTTGGATACCCATTTGGGTCAAATAAAGGTTCACACTCTCACATTTCCACTATTAGTGTTCTAGGTTAGAGTATTTGAACACCTTGGGATACGTGTAAATGCCAAAAAAATAAGAGTATGTAATTGAGCCATCATTTTGATAAATTAGAGGGTGTAAATTGGCTAGATGAATGTAATTGTAATTTAGAGCATTCCAAAAAAAGAACCAAGTCAAAAGGCCCACGATTTGAAAGTTATCGCAATTTTTTGGTTTTTGGAGACCTTCTAAGAATGCTTCAGAGTCAAGTTAGGGGCATTAAATGACCTTGAACAGGGCCAAAAAATGGGGGAAAAGTGTAGATTTCCATAGGACTATAGAGCACTTTGAGAGCTTTTCAGAAATGTAAACGGTTTGTCAATCAGAGCTACGGTTCAAAAGTTATGCCTCTCGAAAGTTCAGTTACCATTTTTGGATTCTTCTAATTTTTTGTTGACTTCTAATGTGACTTCTGGAGCCTTCTATTTGGTCAGTGGATGCCAACTAGCACTTTCTAGAATGTATTCCTAATCCTTAACCCTTTAGGGTCTATTTAAGAACATTTTTGGCATTGTAAAAGGCTCAGAGTGGAGTTTGAGAGAAGGTACTGGGAGAAGAATTTATCTCTAGATTTATGCTATTGTAAGCCCATAGGGCATGTTTTGGAGTCTGTTTCTCTACACTAAGTGTACCAGCATATTTTTTTATAGTTAATAAAATTTTCCCTTTCTTGTTATGTCCATTCTGTGCTTGGGTTGTGTCCCCATCAAGTGGTATTAGAGCTAGTTTTCCTGAGTGTGTAGATAGAGCACCGACTATAAGGCAATTTGCACTAGGACTATGTGGTTATGGGTTTAAGTTAAGAAGATGCCTCCACGAAGAGAGCATGGTGGAAAGGCTGGAGCTATTAATCTTGAGGAGGTTAGAGCCCTCCAAAGGCAGGTCCAAGCATTGTAGGAGGAGCTCTGCAGGGGAACAAATGTTGCTACAGGTGATGAAAGTGAGGATGAAAATGAAGAAGAAGAAATTGGACTAGAAGGGGAATTTGATGGGGAAGTTCTGAATCAGGCAGAGGAAATGCTTTTTAGGGCCATTACTAAGTTTGGGAAAAGAACTACAATTGATGTGGGTGTATTTTTAGGAAATCTGAAACCAGATGAGTTGATCGACTGGATCAATGAACTAGAAGAGTACTTTGAGTATGAGGATATCAAGGATCCAGATAGGGTTAAGTTTGCAATGACCAAACTGAAAGGACATGCCAAAATCTGGTGGCAATAAGTTTAATTGGAAATAAATAGAAGAGGAAAGGATAAGATGACAAGGTGGGATCGCATAGTGGACAAACTAAAGAAGCAGTTCATTCCTGTGGACTACAAGCTTGATTTGTTTAAGAAGATGCACGGGTTAAAGCAAGCTGGAAAATTTGTCCAGGAATATATAGAGGAGTTTTATCGACTTCTAGTTAGAGTAGGGCATGCAGAAGCAAATAAGGAGAAGGTTGCTCGTTATATTAGTGGGTTGTGACCTAGCATCTAGGAGGAATTAAGTCTGGTAAGAATGACTAGTGTTGAAGAGGCATACCAGTTTTCCCTACGATTTGAAGAGAAGCTGAATAAAAGGTTTAAAGGGAGAAAAAGAGGGTGTGGTCAAGGAGGAAGGGGTAGTGGTAGGTCATCCAGAGGTCGAAATGAAACTCGAAAGAAAAATGAAGATGTGGGTACTAGCAGGAACTAGAGAAATGAGGGTTTCAACCACTCCTGTGATCAAGACTTTAGAAATCAGAGAGGAAGAGGTAGAGGATGTGGACAAGGAAGAGGAGGATTTTGTGGTACTTATTTCCATTGCAATGAAGAAGGTCATTGTGCCTTTGAATGCCCTCAATGACAAGGAAGGATAGATAGGAGAGCTGAAGGTCAAGCTAGAGTTCCTCATGTGGATGAGGATGCACAATCATCACATTTAGAGGATGCAGAAAGAGGATAGACTTTATTAAATGAAAGGGTCCTACTAAGTGGTGAGATTGAACCAGGACAAAGGAGGAGTTTATTTCATACTAGGTGCAAGTGTGAGGATAAATGTTGTGATGTGATCATTGATGGTGGTAGCACTGATAACTTGGTATCAGAGGAGATGGTCTCTAAGCTGAAGCTCAAGAGGGAGAAACACCCCCAACCCTATCAGATTGCTTGGGTGAAAGATGACCATAAGGTCCTAGAAAGTGAACAATGTTTAGTGAAATTCAAAATTGGGAGTTACCATGATGAAGTTCTCTATGATGTTATTCCAATGGATATTTTCCATCTATTGTTGGGTAGACCATGGCAGTTTGATAGACATGTAGTACATGATGGTCATGCAAACACATACTCTCTAACAAAGGATGGAGTTCACCACAAATTGAAGCCCATGAAAAAGGAAGGTGAAAAGGTATGTAGCAGTGCTAGGATTTGTCTTGTTGATGGAAGAAAGTTTTTAGATAGCATGAAACATCAACATATGTGCTATGCTTTGATTCCTAGGAAAGATAAAGAAGGTAGTAGTGAAATACCACTTGAAGTTTTAGATTTACTAGGTGAGTTTGGAGATATAATCTTTGATAATATTCCAGAAGGATTGCCACCGGTAAGGAAAATCAGTCATTAGATAGATTTAATCCCAAGAGCTAGTTTTCCTAACAAGGCTACTCACAGGATGACTCCTACTAAAACTGAGGAGCTAAATAGAAAGGTTCGGGAGCTATTGAGGAAGGGCTTGATTTGGGAGAGCTTGAGTCCATGTAGAGTACCTATAGTACTGGCACCAAAGAAGGATGGAGAGTGGAGGATTTGTATAGACTCTCAAGCTATAAATAGGATAACCATCAAGTATTGATTTCCTTTGCCAAGAATGGATGATCTTATGGACTGCTAGAGTGGAGCTCAGTACTTCACAAAGATAGATCTCAAGAGTGGCTATCATCAGATATGGATACGAGAAGGAGATGAGTGGAAAACTACCTTCAAGACCAAGGAGGGTCTTTATGAGTCATTATTCATGCCCTTTTGATTAACGAACGCCTCAAGCACCTTCATGCGGCTTATGAATGAGGTATTTAAGAAGTTCTTGGGAAAATTTTTTATTGTCTATTTGGATGATATTTTAATTTTCAACAAGACTTTGGAAGAACATTTATTGCATATTCATAATGTCCTTGAAAGGTTAAGGGAAGAGAAACTGTTAATTAATCTAAAGAAGTGTATCTTTGCAAAAAGGGAGTTAGTATACTTGGGGTTTGTTATATCACCTAAAGGTCTAAAAATGGATCTAGAGAAGGTAAAAGCCATCTTGGAATGGCCTACTCCAAGGACTGCTATGGAGGTAAGATCATTTCATGGTCTGGTTAGTTTTTATACGAAGTTCATTAAGAATTTCAGTGGCATTTGTGCACCCCTGACTGACACAATAAGAGGGGATAGAAAAGAGTTCAAATGGACTGCAACAGCTACGAGAAGTTTTGAATTGCTAAAGAAGAAGGCCAAGGGATTTAGTCACAATACTGGACTATATCAGCCATTGCTTATTCCATCAAAGCCATGGGAGGACATAAGTATGGATTTTGTTCTTGGATTGCCGAGGACACAAAGGGGTAATGACTCTATATTTGTGGTGGTTGATAGGTTCTCCAAAATGGCACATTTCATTCCATGCCACAAAACTCATGATGTTGTCCATATTGTAGACTTTTTTTTTAGAGAGGTGGTAAGACTACATGGTCTACCAAGGAGTATAGTTTCTGACAGAGATACTAAATTTGTGGGGTATTGCTAGAGAACATTGTGGAAAAAGTTGAGGACAGACTTGAAATTTAGTTCCACACATCACCCAAAAACTAACGGCCAAACAGAAGTGGTAAATAGAAGTCTAGGCAATTTTCTAAGATGTTTAGTTGGGGATAAGCCCAAGTGATTCTACCACAAGCAAAGTTTGCTGACAATAACTCTATAAATAGGAGTAGTGGTAGATCACCATTCCAAATTGTATATGGAAGTAGCCCAAGGACTGCACTAGAATTGAGGAAGATAGAGCAAGGGGAGAGGACAAGTGCTGAAGTTGAAGAATTTTCTGAACATATCAAGTGTCTACATGAGGAGGTCCAGGTACACATTACCAAGATGAACCAGCAGTATAAAGCTAGGGCTGATCAAAGGAGAATACATAAGGAGTTCCAAGTAGGGGATCTAGTCATGGTACACTTAAGAAAAGAAAGATTTCTAGCTAGTACTTACAACAAGCTGAAGATGAAGAAATTTGGCCCCTACAAAATTTTGAAGAAACATGACTCAGGAAATGCATATGAAGTAGAGTTTCCAGATGGAATTCACATTTCTCCTATTTTGAACATTGTAGACTTAACAGAGTATCATGATGATGGTGCAAATGAGGAGCTGATGTTAGAGCCTTGTCCAATTCCTGCTTCTAAGAAGGAGGAGATAGAAGACATTCTAGATCATTGTGTGGGTAAGAGTACCAAAAATAGGTAGTATGAAGAGTATTTGGTCAAGTAGAAAGGACGGACGATAGAGGACTCAACTTAGATATCCGTAGCTAAGATTTCCCATTTGGGATTTCCTCTACCATTCATAAACTGACAGGGTCACTTTTCAATCTACCCTGGGTGTCTGATGTAGGAGCATCTAGAGGTATAAGGGAAATCTTGTGTCACCCAAAAAAATGTACTTAGAGTTAATTTATGTTTCATGTGTTTTCATTTCTGGATACCCATTTGGGTCAAATAAAGGTTCCAACTCTCAAAGTTCCATTATCAGTGTTCTAGGTTAGAGTATTTGAACACCTTGGGATATGTGTAAATGAAAAAAAAATAGGAGTATGTAATTGAGCCATCATTTTGGTAAATTAGAGGGTTTAAATTGGCTGAATGAATGTAATTTCAATTTAGAGCATTCCAGAAAAAGAAATAGGTCAAAAGGCCCCACGATTTGAAAGTTATCGCAATTTTTCAATTTCTGGAGACCTCCTAAGAATGCTTCAAAGTTAGGGTAGGGGCATTAAATGACCTTGAATAGGGCCAAAACATGGGGGATGAACATAGCTGTCCATAGGGCTATAGAATTCTTCAAGATCTTTCCAGAAATGTAAATAGTTTGTCAATCGGAGCTACGGTTCAAAAGTTATGCCTCCCGAAAGTTCGGTTACTATTTTTGGATTCTTCTAATTTTGTGTTGACTTCTAATGCGACTTTTGGAGCCTTCTATTTGGTTGGTGGATGCCAAATAGCACTTTCTAGAATGTATTCCTAATCCTTAACCCTCTGAGGTCTATTTAAGAACATTTATGGCATTGTAAAAGGCAGTTCGGAGTGGAGTTTGAGAGAAGGTACTGGGAGAAGAATTTATCTCTAGATTTATGCTATTATAAGCCCATAGGGCATGTTTTGGAGTCTTTTTCTCTACACTAAGTGTACTAGCATATTTTTTATAGTTAATAAAATTTTCCCTTTCCTGTTGTGTCCATTCTGTGCTTGGGTTGTGTCCCCATTAGTAATTCAAACTCATAGAGGAAGTAGCAAGAAGATAAGGAGCTTACAACTGGAATATATTACCATTGGTTGGAGAGTTCTCTCAAGAACCCAAGTTATATTCAATACAGAATAAAGTCACATATGATAGCTTTAGAATTCCATGAAAGATATGTTTTACCTCCTTTTGTTTCTTAATTAATAATGTGCAATCATTCCTAAGGGTAGACATGTAGGATTTCTCATATGTCTTTGCAATTACTTTGTTCTTCGTATCATCATACTGTACATGTAACCCATCGTGTTTCATTTCCAATTTTATTTTCAAATTTAGTTGTCTTTTCATTCCACATTGTCTTTGTTTCTTGCTGTGACATAAGATTAGAAAGAGGATGTCCATATTAAATTCTTTCAAAATATTATAAACTATTCAAGATCAGATGATCACCTTAGCCTTATTTTTTCTGTTAAAATTAGTTAGTTGGAAGTGACATTCGAATAGGCAATCTCTCTGAAATTATCTTAGAGAGGGGTTAAATTTCTTTGATAGCATTTACTATGTAATTTGGAAATAATGTTTAAAAAAAAGAGATGAGTTCATAAAATAGAGTAACAAGGAATTTCACTAGCCTAAGAGCCAGAATAAGGTGAATAAGGTACAATACAAATCAACAAAGGTTAATTGTTCAACCACCAAGGAGTCACTAACTTGATGGCCTGATTATGGTGAGGAGATGTAGATGAACCTATTAAAAAGAAATATAGGAATGTTGACATTTTGAGATCTCTTAAGAACATAATCATGGAATATGAAATTATAGTTGTATGTAATCTTCTTGAATAAATGATAAGCCATATGTTTTGAGAAATTTTGATTACCTAGGACTCACCTGACTATGTAGCCAAGAAGATGGGTAAAGAAGTGTGATAAAGGAATCCTTAATAGTATGAATCAATTTCAGTTATGATATTTCAATATTACCATTTAAAATGAATTTAATTAATAGCTCATGCATATTCCTATTATGGTGATCCCCTACTTCCAAGTCATATGGCATGTTATATATCATGATGCCTAGTGGATGTAATGATGTTCCTTGTCAATTCTAGGTAGGGAGGGCCTTTCTCATTAAAGATCATGTGGGGATATACTATGGTTTGAGGTTGGGTGGTTAAGCCCCTGATAATGCTTCACCTCTCTCAAGATGTTGGATATGCGTCAGACAGAGATAAGCCATGTATTCAATTATTTATCAAAAATAGGTAATATCATTTTTATTTATGAAGAGGTAAGATTAAATTAAAGTATTACATTGATTATCATCATTTTGCTTTCACATATATGAATAACGTATATAAGTATATTTTCTAATCCTGAGATACTGTCACAGTTAAGTAATTAGAGGAAAAGGAATCTAAAGCCTTAAATGATTTGAGAGATGATTGGAACCCTAAATGATACAATGGTATCAAAACCCTAACTAAATCTGTGGTATTGGAAGCCCTATTTGAATCAGTGGTATCAGAAGCCCTAATTGAATTTGTGGTATTGGAAGCCCTGAGTGAGATAGTGATATCAAAAGGCCTAAATGAACTGAAGGTAAACAATGCCCTATTTGATACAGTGGTATGTAATGCCCTAATTTAAAATAATAGAAGTATTTAATTTCATTTGAAGATAGCAATTTTTAGATGATAGATGTCATATCAAATTGTTATAGTGTATTTGTGGACTAACTCGGCTGGTTGTAGAAGCATCCCTAGTTTTATTTGAGCTTAGTTTTTTGAGGTATGTGGTATTCAATTTTTGTAGTAATTTCATTTTGATGGTAACTCAAGTTTTTAGTTAAGAATTTTGTATAGCTATTTTTAATGGTAAATCTTATTCACATGAACATGAATTGTATAACTATCTTCCTATGAAACAAAGAAATAATTGTATTCCTTGAGTAAGTTGAATCATAAATTGGACCCAAGAAATCTAGATATTACATAGTATGTAATTCCCTAATTTAAAATAATAGAAGTATTTAATTTGATTTTAAGATAGTGATTTTTACATGATAGATGTCATATGAAATTGTTATAGTGTATTTGTGGACTAACTCGGGTGGTTGCAGAAGCATCCCTAGTTTGATTCGAACTTAGTTTTTTGAGGTATGTGGTTTTCAATTTCTATAGTAATTTCATTTGATGGTAACTTAATTTTTGTATAACTATTTTTAAAGGTAAATCTTATTCACATGAACATGAATGATATAACTGTCTTCCTATGAAACAAAGAAATAATCATATTCCTTGAGTAAGTTGAATGATAAATTAGACCTAAGAAATTTAGATGTTACAACAAGGCCATTTAGTGCCTCAAATCTGAATTTGAAGTGCTCTTAAGAGGTCTCCAAGCAACTTAAAACTATAATAACTTTCAAACTATAAGCCTTTTGACCTGATTCTTTTTCTAGAGTGCTTTAAATTAAAAGTATCATCATCCATCCAATTTATACCCTCTAACTCATTATAATTATGGCTCAATTATAAAATAACCTATTTTCTACATTGGTACATATCCCAGGGTGCTCAAAAACTCTAACCTAGAAAACCAATAGTGGAGCTATGAGAGTTGGAATCTTTATTTGACCCAAATGGGTATCTAGAAATGAAAACACTTTAAACAGAAACTAAAACTAAGCAAATTTTTAGGTGATGTAGTATTTCCCTTACACTATTGGATGCTCCCGCATCAGACACCCAGGGTAGATTAAAAAGTGACCCTGTCACTTTATAGCTGGTAGAGGAAAACCCAAATGGGAAACCTCCATTGTGGATATTCAAGCTGAGTCTTCTATTTGTTGTCCTTTCCACTTCACCAAGTATTCTTCAAACTACCTATTTTTGGTACTGCAACCCACATGACTATCTAGAATTTCTTCAATCTCTTCCTTCGTAGAAATAGGAATTAGACATGGCTCCAAAATCAACTCCTCATCTACACCATGATCATGATATTATGTTAAGTTTGCAATATTGGAAATAGGAGAAATATGAATCCCATCTAGCAACTCCACCTCATATGCATTCCCTAAACCATGTTTCTTCAAAATTTTGCAGGGGCCAAATTTCTTCATCTTTAGCTTTTTGTAGGTACCCAGTAGAAATCATTCCTCCCTCAAATATACCATAACCTAATCTCCAACTTGGAACTCCTTATGTCTCCTCTTTTGATCTTCCCTAACCTTATACTATATGTTCATCTTGGTAATGTGTGCTTGCACCTCCTCATGTAGGTTCTTGAGATGTTTAGCAAAGTCTTTAGCCTTAGCACTTCTTCTCTCCCCTTGCTCCATCTTCCTCAACTCTAGTGTAGTCCTTGGACTACTCCTGTACACAATTTGGAATAGTGATCTACCATTACTCCTATTTACAAAATTATTGTAAGAAAATTCTACTTGTGGTAGAATCAAATCCCATCCCTTTGGTTTATCTCCTACTAAACACCACAAAAAAATTCCTAGACTTTTGTTTACTACTTTTTTTTGTCCATCAATTTGTTGATAATGTTTACAACTAGACTTCAATTTTTTCTTTAACTTCTTCCATAGAATCCTCCAAAAATATCTAACAAATTTAGTATCTCTGTCAGAAATAATACTTTTTGGGAGACCATGTAGCCTTACCACCTCTCTAAAATACAAATCTATAATATGCACTACATCATGAGTCATGTGGCATGGAATGAAATGTGCCATCTTGGAGAACCTATCAACCACCACAAATACTAAGTCATCACCCCTTTGTGTCCTTGGAAATCCAAGAACAAAATCCATACTTATGTCCTCCTAAGGCTTTAATGGAATAGGAAATGGCTTATAGAGTCTAGTTTTTTGACTAAATCCTTTGGTTGTTTGACATACTTGACAACTTTACACAAACTTCTTCACGTCCTATGACAATTGAGGCTAAAAATAATGTTCTCTAATAATGGAAATGGTCTTATCTTAACCAAAGTGTCTTGCCATCCCTCCATTATGCTTCTCCTTGATCAAGTTTTCCCTCCTGGAACTCCTTAGAATACACAATTGACTTCCCTTGAACAACATACCATCCTAAATCATGTAATATAGCTACCTGGTCCTATCTAGAGTAACAGGTTCTTTACAAGCCTTTGAAGCCTCTACAAAGCTAGGATCCTGAGGGTACAAATTCTTGAGTTCATCAAACCCAACCACTTCAACTTGCATTACTGTCAACAACAACTGTCTCCTACTTAATGCATCTGCAACCTTATTAGACCTTCCACTTCTATGTTTTAATAGAAATGTATAGATTTGCATGAACTCTACCCATTTAAAATGTCTCTGATTCAATTTACCTTGGCTATTTAGGTACTACAATTCTTGGTGATTAGTATACAAAATAGATTCTTTTGGCAAGAAATAATGCCTCCCTTTTTTTAAAGCCTGAACTATTGCATGGAAATCCTAATCATAAATATAATACTTCTTCCTTGCATCATTCAATTTTTTACTAAAGTAGGTAATAGGTTTACCTTCTTGGCTCAACATAGCCCCAATAGCACTGCTACTAGCATCATAATCTAGCTGGAATACTTTGTTGAAATCAAGAAGTGCCAACACAAGTTGGTCTGTCACCTTCTTCTTCAGCATTTCAAAACTCCTAACATCTCCTATAGTCCACTTGAACTCTTTTCTATCCCCCCTCATTCTTTCAATTAGGGGTTCACATACACTACTGAAATTACTATTGAGCTTCTTGTAAAAACTAGCTAGACCATGGAATGATCTTACCTCAGTGGTAGACCTTGGAGTAGGCCATTCCAAGATGACCTTCACCTTCTCTAGGTCCATTTTGTGACCCTCAATTGATACAAAAAACCCCAAATAGACTAACTCCATTTTGACAAAGCTACACTTCTTCAAATTAATCAACAATTTCTCTTCCCTCAACCTTTCAAGGACATGATGAATGTCAAATAAATATTCATCCAAAAGCTTACTAAAAATCAAAATATCATCCAGATAGATAATAAAAAATTTTCCCAAAAATTTCTTTAGTACCTCATTCATAAGTCACATGAAGGTGCTTGGCACATTGGTTAGTCCAAAGGGCATGATTAACCACTCATATAAACCATCATTGGTCTTGAATGTAGTCTTCCACTCATCTCCCTCATGTATCCATATATAGTGATAACCACTCTTGAGATTTCTCTTTGTGAATTATTGAGATCCACACAAACAATCCATAAGATCATCCATTCTTGGCAAAGGAAACTGATACTTGATGGTTTTTCTCTTTATAGCCTAAGAGTTTGTACACATTCTCTATTCTTCATCCTTCTTTGGTGCTAGTACTACAAGTACTACATGGACTCAGGCTCTCTCAAATCAAACCTTTCCTCAACATCTCCTAAAATTGTTTTTTTAGCTCATCAGTCTCATTAGGAGCCATTTTATGAGTAGCCTTGTTAGGAAAACTAGCTCTAGGGACTAAATCTATTTGATGACTAATTAGCCTTATTGGTGGCAGCCCTTCTGGAACATTATCAAAGATGACATCTCCATACTCACTCAATTGACCTAAAACTTCAATTGGAATTTCACTACTACCTTCCTTATCTTTTCTAGGAATTAAAGCAATAACATATATGTTAATGTTTCATGCCATCCAAAAAATTTCTTGCATCAAAAAGACATACCCTAGCACTATTACATTTCTTTTTACCCTCCTTTATCAGGGGCTTCAATTTGTGACAAACTCCATCCTTTGTCAGAGAGTATGTATTTGCATGACCATCATGTATAGAATGCCTATAAAACTACTATGACCTTCCCAACAATAAATGGCAGACATCCATTCAAATGATGTCATAGAGAGCCTTGTCATGGTAACTCCCAGTCTTGAACTTTACCAAACATTGCTTACTAACTAGGACTTTATGATCATCCTACACCCAAGCAATCCAATAGGGTTGGGGATGTATCTCCCTCTTGAGCTTTAGCTCTGAGACCATCTCCTCTGACACCAACTTGTTAGTGATTCCACCATCAATAATCATATCACAACATTTACTCTTGCAGTTGCACCTAGTATGAAACAAACTCCTCCTTTGTCTAGGTTCAATCGCACCACTCAGTAAGACCCTTTCATTAACTAGAACCTCTCCTCTTTTTTTATCCTCTAAATGTGATGATTGTGCATCATCATCCACATGAGAAACCCTTATGTCACCATCAACTCTTCTATCTATCCTTCCTTTTAATTAAGGGCATTCTACCTCTTCCTCTCTAATCTCCAAATTTTAGATCATGGGAGTGGTTGAAACCCTCATTCCTTTGATTTCACCTAGTACCCACATCTTCATTTTTCTTTTGGTTCTCAATTTAGCCTCCAAATAAATTGCCACCACCCCTTCCTCCTTAAGTGAACCCTCTTTTCTTTCCATAATTTTTTTTGTTTATCTTCTCCTCAACTTATAAGGAAAACTGTTACGCCTCTTCAATACTAGTCATTCTAACCAGACTTAACTCCTCCTGAATGCTAGGCCTTAACCCACTAAGGTAATGAGAAACCTTCTATTTGTTTGCTTCTACATGCCCTACCCTAATAAGGACTTCATAAAATTCCTCTATGTATTCCTAGATAGATTTTCCCACTTGCTTTAAACCTTGCATATTTTTGGAACAAATTAAGCTCATAATTAATAGGAATAAACTACTTCTTTAGTTTGTCCACCATGCAATCCCATATTGTGATTTTCTCCTTTCCTCTTCTATTTTTTTTCCAATTAAACCTCTTGCCACTAGATCTTGGCATGGCCTTTCATTTTGGCCTTCAAAAACTTAACCCTATCAGGGTCCCAATATCCTCATACTCAAAATATTCCTCCAGCTCATTGATCTAGTCGATCAACTCATCTGGGTTTAGATTTCCTAAAAACATGCTGATGTTAATTTTAGGTCTTTCTCCAAGCTTGGGAATGGCCCTAAAAATATTCTCCTCCACTTGCTATAATAATTTTACATCTCCTTTCCTTTCCTACCTAATATTTCATTCTTCTTCATTTTCTTCCTTACTTTCATTACCTACAACAACATTCATCCCTCTATAGATCACCTCCTACAATGCATGGACTTGTCTCTGGAGGGCTCTAACCTTAGGAGTAACAACTCTAGCCCTTCCACCACGATCCCTTCATGGAGGCATCTTCTTGTATCAAAACCCACAACCACATAGTCATGGTGCAAAGTACCTCATACTTGGTGCTTTGTCTACACACTTAGGAAAACTTGCTATGATACCACTTGCTGAGGGCACAATTCAAGACCAAAATGAAAACAATGAGAAAAGGGAAATATTATTATTAGAAGTGATAGGCTATTACATTTATGTAGGCATACTTCTAGTCCCCCAATTTTAAAATTCCAAATCATCCCCCCCATGTAAATCTTCTATTAGTCTATTTTGCTGATTATGGTGTTGTAGGATTTGTGTTATAAGAAAATAGCATTTAGAAGAGGTGTTGAACAAGAACCTTGATCCTCAAAATTTAGGAAGTCAAGTTCAAATACTCAAAGCTAAATAATAGTTCAGATCACCATGGCACTTGGTTTAGAATTAAATTCAATGTTCAAATTCTGACTTATAGTTTCAAAGATCAACCTCCAAGTCTAACTTCATGAAAATGAGTTTTCAGTTCAAATAATGAGATCATCAAGTTTAGGTCTTAAATTCAAAGTTCCAAAGTTCAATACCACAAGTGTAAATCTGAATTAATAGCCCAAGTTCAAATTTTCTATTTGCAAATTCAAAGGAATCAACTTGGGTTTATAACTTTAATGATCATATTCAAATGTGTATGGTGACCTATGATATTACTAACCAAGCATGTATGGTGATTATGATGCATAGTTGGAAAGTGAGAGATAAATTAGAATGTGGACATCAAACTTCTACATAAATCTCAAGTTTCTTATAGGTGGAAACTCGATTATATGAAATTCAATGAGAAATTCTATCAATTGAATAAGTCATCATAGTGTGTTGTGATGTTAATAGCTATGCTTTTTCCTTCATAAGGAATGTTAAAGTTTAAAGAGAAAGAACTTACCATTATGATGGTATATAATAGAAGGAATACACAAAGATGTGAACACATGGAGGATAGCAATGAACTCTATATCGGTAAGAAGACCCCAAAATTCAACCCATGGTCAAATGAATAGAGGGTAGTCACCAAGTGCATTGTAGGTATGTGGAAAAAGTGTCAAAACTAGTCTTATACAATTAAGAATAATGTTTACTGAATTCTATTTGGGAGTGATGATGAATCATGTAATGGTTTCATGGAGAATATGGTCAAAGTGATTGATCAAAGGCCAATTGTCTCCATGGGGTGATCAACTCAATACATTAAGGGAGCTTCAAAACAAGTTTATAGCAGGATGATAGAACATCTTTCCTCACACCAATGACCTACACAAATACAAAATTATACATGTGAAACATAATATTTATTGATGACATGAAAGGGGAAGTTGACTAAGTTTAAAGACATGAAATAATGTCTATGTGCTCAACAAAGGCCCAAGAATTGATATATTAACCTTTATAGAAGTCAAATCCAATGTTCTAAATACATTTTCTATCTTGTGCCCCATTGGATGCCATAGCATGAGCTTGCGGGTGTGAAAGTCCAATGTCTAAGCCCAATATAAAGAAGGATCTCGATGATAAGATGAGGGGAACATTCCTATACAAAGTTTATGTTTTGTTATGCTAATATCTAATAAAATATTCCTATAGCTAGCAAAGGCATAAGTGCCATAATGAAAGATATAAAAGGTTGCGGCAGATAGGACATGGTTGAAATGTTTGACCATATGACAATAGAAAAATGAAGTAATGAACCCAAACCTAAAGTCACTTTTATAATCATGAACTTTCATGTTGGGACATCATTACATCTATGACATGAAGCATAGTTTAGAGAAGGTTATTACAGAATTTCAACATGGGAATTTATTCCACAAATGTAGCTATTGTATCAAGCATAGAGTTCGATCGAGATGATGAATTATTTTCTACTAGTGGTGTTTCTATGCATATCAAAGTGTTGAGATTTATATAGCTATAAATGAGCCTATAGATGTGAGTTTTCTTGTTGTTGAGATAGCTACTTGGCCAAAGTTAAGTTTCTTAAGTTGGAACATGTATATAAAAATCCATATTGCAAGCAGTGATTACAAAGGAGGCATTACTGTTTGGGATGTAAATACATGCCAAGTTGTTATGGAGTATGAAGAGCATAAAAAATGGACATGGAATGTCTTAGGTAGTAATGATGATAATTTCTAAAAGATACACCCATAGTTTTGGTACATCTTCTCACTAAGATTCTAAGACTTCATTCTAAGCATGAAAGCCCAAAAGGTAACATACCACCATATTGGATCCACCATTGTGAATGATGAAAATATCATATGGTCATTGGAACTTAATGAAAATGGACTCAAAGGAGGAAACCAATTTCTTTAGTCATCCTCTCATAAGAGAATTTAGGTCAAATCTTATTTGATTGATGCATATTCTACACACCATTACACCAATGGAGAACCCAAGCCCAAAGTTGTATTGTCAGACCATTATGCCAATGGAATTATATGTTTGGGTACTAATGGTAGAGAATGAGATAAAACCATATAAAAAATTGTCTATATAGTGAAAAGAATGCATATAAAGGAAATGTGTTGAACTGAGGATCTTCACTCAGATAAAACAAGAGGGGCCCAAGCTATATTTAAAAGGTAAAGAGATCAAATATTAAAGGGGTAGGATCTTCGACAGGTCACTCTAAATATTACACCATGTATAATCCTTTGAAGATATAAAGTGGTGGAAATAAACATTTGAGAAGATAAAGATTTCAAATAGAGCATTAGGTGAGAGAAACATCAAGCATCGAATTGGCTTCCAATAATATGGTTTGGCTATCATTACTCATTAACTTAAAAGATTAGAGCCATTATGACATATCATAGACTACTTATCACAAGTGTCTAATCAATATTTGATTGCATGTCAAATTTATAGTTTCCTTCTCACATAAAGAAAATCATCTACATCCATTGGAGTGAGGAATATGAATTATAAATAATAGAAAGAAAGTAAATATTTGATAATATGATCAATAGGATTGATTCCAAAGGATTGGTTATGAAACTGAAAGGTCATGGAAAGTTAGTTATTGTAAATCTTTTTCTATTATAGGGGTTCTTCTTTTCTGCAAGAGTAGGTATTGCTAGAGTAGAGGGGAGATAGTAGTTTATTTTATGCATTTCATTTCATGTATTTAGGGGATTTGTATTATGATTTTTGTAAATGATTTGGTAAAGGGATTGCAAGAAATTAAAGTCTGAGTATTCTTATTTGTTGTGTTCAATACAGAAAGAGGTTTTATTTTGAGTCAGAGCATTTGGTTATTACTTTTCTAATTATAATCAATTGGAGCATGGTTGTATTCAATTTTGAGCACTTTCTTGCATCTTGAGCCAAATGGTGGATGGGTTGTAGATCAGAGTATTTTAAACTATTAATATTGTAAAGATTAGGATGCTTAATCTTCTTTTCATTTCAGTTTCACTGCACTTACATTTATACTATTCATTTCTGCATTACTAATGCTAGGAAGTCATATGAAGTGTGGGTTCATGGAGTTGGCTAGATTTAGGGTTGAATTCATTGCCTTAGTTAGTTTAGTCTGGGGCTAGCTTGGTTCTCCCTCTTCCATTCTTAGGTTAATAACATACCCAATTAGTTTAGGAACAAGTAAATTCATTGAATATCATTTGATAAGGGAGCTATACTAGTCTAAGAGCACCCACAAAAATATCCTTTCTTGGGATGTGCCCAGACCATTATGGGGTCAGTTTTCTTATTTTGTAATAATCTAGATTGTTTTGTAAACTATCCTAGCAAGTATAAATAGAGTTTTTAGGTTTAGGTTTAGTCATGTTTTGGATATGAAGTTACAAGGAGAAGAAATTTTTAGGATAACAAGTGTATATATTATTTATTTGATGAATCAATTAGAAGAATACTATTATCTATCTCTTTCTGGTGTTGTCCTTTTTTTTTTTTTTTGCTTCTATTGAGTTTATCTCTATATCATTTTTGGTATCAGAGCTCGAAAAAAGGTCGAGAAAAATGTGAATTGTGAGCTTATGTTTGTTGTGATAGGTTGGGAAGAGAACCTATAGAGTGGCCACAAGACTAGGTTGAGTGGAGAGAACCTAGATAGGAGAAAATGGTCACAAGACGAGATATATCTCATGATAAGAGGATACTTTTAGATGCGTGGGTTTCATATTATGATTTTTAGAAAATGAAAAGAGAGGAAGAGAAATAAAAAAAGAAAAGAGAAGACGAAGCTAGAATGAATCAAGAGATAGAAGAGAAAATGAGATTCCTAATGAGGGAACTTATAACGGGGAAGAAAATTTAGCAAGACTAAAGAGGAGTTGAAGAAAATTATGGAAAAAGAAAATAGTGATTTGGAGAAACAATCCATTGAGATTATAGAAGCTTGTGAAGATAAAATAGAGACCTTGGTTACCAATGAAGAGAAGACTTGTCCATTGGAAGGACAAAATGGACAAACTGATGCTGCTATAAAAAGTTTGCAGCAAATAGTTGTTGATGAACCTTATGATAAAAAAGGTTCTTGAAGCTAGCAAAGAGGTTGAAGTGGTAACTTTTGATGAGCCTTGTGATGAAAAGGTTCATAAAGATGTAAGATAGGTGGATGTGCTGGTTCTTGATGGAACCAAGAGGTGGCATTTGAAGTTAAGAAAGAAAGTAGTATGGCCTATCAAAAGGATAATAGTTGCAGCAAGGAAGAAGAATTATGATGAAACTAAGAGGATAGATAAGGATCAAATAGTGATGAATTTGTCTCCAAGCATGGAGATATTGCAACATAAATACATTGAAAAAAAGGATGCAAAGGTTCCTATAGTGAACCAAATTGATGAATTCATATATTATGAGTCCCATTTTATTTTTTCAATTCATTTATTGTAGGTTTGCAAGAGTTATACCTAAATTTTTATGTTGAAGAGTTTTATAAAAATATGAAAGTTGACTTTGGTACTTGGCAAGAGTAAAAACAAAAAATACCAAGGAATTGGAAGACAAGAAAGAGGAAGGACAATCCAAGGGACTTGGATTTTATTGTCCTTGAGTGTATGGTGCAAGAACACCCACATAAAGATCTTTTCTTGGGATGTGCCCAGACCATTGTGGGGTGAATTTTCCTATTCTATAATGATCTAGGACATTTTGTAAGCCATTTTGAAAAGATCTAAAACATTCTATAAGCTATTTTGGCAAGAGATCTCTTTGGGTCAGTTTTCCTATTTCGTAATAATCTAGAATGTTCTGTAGACTATCCTAGTAGGTATAAATAGAGTTTTTAGGTTTAGGTTTAGTCAAGTTTTTGGATATGAAGTTATAGGGAGAAGAAATCTATAGAACAAGTGTATATATTGTTCATTTGATGAATCAATTAGAAGAATATTGTTATCTATCTCTTTCTAGTGTTGGTTCCTTTTGTTATTGCTTCCGTTGAGTTTATCTCTGCATCATGTACCTTCCAATTCAAAGGAAATCTATCAACTTGATGATAGATTATCCAACTATTGGTATCTGGTTGTTATTTTAGATTTGGGCATTTGAGAGTTAAATTGGGAAATAAGAATTATTTATCAACAATTTAATACAATTAAATAGACTCAATGACATTCCTTATGTACTTACAATGTGGTCTAATTCTGGAGAAAAATCCCCATTACAGTATCCTCTCCCAAACTCCACCAAAAATTGCCTTTACAATGCCAAAAATGTCCTTAAGTAACCTCCAATTAGGTTTAGGGTTAGGAATAAATTTTAGAATATTCCATTTGGCATCCACTATCAAAATGGAAGGTTCTAGAAAATACGTTAGAATGCAATGTAAAATTAGAAGAATCCAAAAATGGTAGTCCAACTTTTTGGAGGCATAACTTTTGATCTAAGATTTTGATTAACAAACCATTTACATTTTCAGAAAGCTATCCAAGTTCTTTATATCCCTACAAACTATATTTTCTCATCTTTCATTTTTTGGGCCCATACAAGGCCATTCAGTAGCTCAAATCTGACTTTGAAGTGCTCTTACGAGGTCTCTAGACAACTTAAAACTATAATAACTTTCAAACTATAAGCTTTTTCACTTGATTCATTTTTTGGAGTGCTTTAAATTACAACTATAATCATCTCTCCAACTTACACCCTCTAACTCATTATAATTATGGCTCAATTACAAAATAAACTATTTTCTACACTAGCACATATCCCAAGGTGCTCAGAAACTCTAACCTACAAAACCAATAGTGGGGCTGTGAGAGTTTGAATCTTTGTTTGACCTAAATGGGTATCCAAAAATGAAAACACTTTAAACAAAAACAAAAACTAAGCATATTTTTGGATGATATAGGATTACCCTTAGACTACTAGATGCTCTTGCATCAATAGATTACCTCTTGTGAGAAATATTAGTCATTGTATAGTTTTGATAGTTGGAGCTAGCTTACCAAAAAAGTACCACATAACCCCTACATAGAATCTTAATTTGAATAGGTAAGTGTATGCATTGCTTAAGAAAGGTCTAATAAGATAAAGTTTGAGTCCTTGTGTGGTACTTTCTATATTGGAACCTAAGAAGAATGGAGATTGGAGAATGTGCATTGGTTCTAGAGCTATAAACAAGATTACATAGAAATATAGGTTTTCTTTGCCTAGGATTGATGACATCATGGATTTTTTGAGTGGAGCTAGACATTATACCAAAATTGAATTGAAAATTGGCTATAATAAGATCAGAATCAGAGAAGGAGATGAATGGAAAACTTCTTTTAAGAATAATGAAGATTTGTATGAATGGTTGGTTATGCCTTTTGGTTTGACTAATGTACCTAGTATGTTTATGAGACTGATGAATGAAGTTTTGAAGAAATTCTTGGGAAAATCTATGATTGTATACCTTGATAACATATTAATTTTCAATAAGACTAAAGAGGAACATCTTGATCGTATTAGACAAGTGTTACAAAAGAGGAAAACTTATTGATTAAATTTGAAGAAATGTTCTTTTAATGAAAGATGAACTTGTATATCTTGGCTTCATGATATCAGGTGAAGGATTGAAGATGGATCCTAAGGAGGTAAAACCTATATTAGAATGGCCTAAGATTTTTGGAGAAGTTATATAATTTCATGGGTTGGAAAGTGTTTATAGAAAGTTTATCAAAAATTTTAGTCCAGTATCTAATGTTATTAAAAAGTGTATTGAGGAGGTAAAAAGGATTTTAAGTGGACACAAGGAGAAAAGAAGATTTTGGAATTTTTTTTTTTTGTAGAGTTACCTACACTTTCTTTTCCTAATTTCACTAGATCCTAGTGGGAATGTAATTGGAGCTATTTTGAGTCAAGAAGGAAGACTTGTAGCTATCATTAGTGAGAAATTGAATGATGCTAGAAGGAAATACTTAGTTTACGATCAAGAATTCCATGCTATTGTTGAAGCTTTAAAGAAGTGGACACATTCTTTATTGCCTAATGAATTTGTCTTATATATAGATCATAAGGCCTTGAAGTATATTGGAAGTTAGAACAAACTAAATCAATGACATATGAAGTCAGTATAATCTTTTGAAAATTTCACCTTTTGTATTGAAACATTGTAGTCGACAATCAAATAAAATTTTTGATGCTTTGAGTAGAATTAGGAGTTTTCTAATAGAAATTAAGGTTGAAGCACTTGGTTTTGATGATTTGAATACTCTATATGAAACTAACCTTGATTTTGTACAACCTTGAAAAGCTTGTAAGCATCATTTGATAGCTAAGAATGATAAGTGGATTGAGAATTTTATTTAGGATGACATGTTGTGCAAGGGAATTTAAATTTTCATACCAAGAGGATCTATGAGGAGTTAAATCATTAAACAAAAGCATAGGGGTGGAATTGTTGGACATTTTGGAATTGATAAGAGATCGAAGTTGATTTTTGAAAGAGACTATTGGCCTTGAATGTGTAAGATTGTTTAGAAATTTGTGAGAAGTTATGGAGTTTTTCAAGTAGCTAAGGGATCTAGTCATAATTTGGGATTCTATTCATCTTTTCCTATTCCTAACATACCTTGGGAAGATATAAGCATGGATTTTGTAGTTGGTTTCCTAGAACTCAAAGAGGTCTTGATTTTATCTTTGTGGCAGTAGACAATTTTTCTAAAATAGAACATTTTATACCTTGCATGAAAATAATTGATGAAGTACATATAGTAGAACTATTTTTCAAAGAGAGAGTGAGGTTGCATGGATTTCCAAAGACAATTTTTTTAGTAGAGACACTAAGTTTAGTGGATACTTTTGGAAGACATGTGAGAAGAAATTGAATACTGAGCTTAAGTTTAGATCTACATTGAACCATCAGACTAATGTACAAACTAAAGTTGTGAATAGTATTGGAATGATATAATGGTAAACAAGATACTGAGAGGGGGGGGGGGGGGGGGGGGGTGAATCAAGATCTTAAACTTTTACTTGCCAAAAAAAAAATTTGATTTCACACCTAATTCATCTCATATCTATCATAAAAAATGTAATGCTAAATTAAAATTAAAAAATCCATTAAAAGTTTCAACACATAACACAAATAATTTGGTTACCTAAAAAAACTTCACTGAGAAGGTAAAACTAGGGTGGGGATGAAACCCACAAATATTCAGTGTTGCAATAATAGAGTTAACCCATTAGGGTTACAATGATGATCATAATAGATTATATACCATGTGAAGGGTCTAGCCTATTAAAAGTTTTAAGACTATTACATCTTACTATTATAAAGGATTTTACACTTACAATCAGGTAAGGAATTTATTAGGAGATTTTAAATAGATCTGTTAAGATTTCTGTGAAGAGATTTTCCCTGACTCAATCTGTTAAATCTGATTCATGATTTGATCCTCAATTTTCTTTGAAAAATAATTTTGGATCTCCTCTATTCAATGTCTCAATCTAATATCTCTATTATGTCCTTCACCGCTTAGATTTCTCTTTCTAATCTCCTTTTAGACTTAGTTTTCCTTTCTCTATTATGTTCTTATTTGTTCCTTCAATTGCACATTCACCCATTCATTATTAATGGCTCATTCTCATTTATTTCACATACTTCATATGATCATCTCACTCACATTTGATCCTAGTGTTAAACCCCTCATTAAATAGACAATCTTCAAAAGTTTTGTATCATAATCAATAGTTCACAGTCCATCCCTTTTGTCATTTCCCTTTTTATTTTTTGATTGTTGATCTTCTTTCCTCAGGATCAATACCTCTTATAAATATGTGTAAAAATCCACCTTGATTGTGTCTATAATCATTAAATTTTTTTTTATCGAAGTTAGCCAAAAATAATTTACATAGGTATTTATGTGATTACAAACTCATATGATAAAACTAGTTTTTTTGGCATTTGAATGTTCTAACACTTAGTCATAACTAATATTCATGCTAGCACTCAACTTCTACACACTTGATCTTTTTTATTCACTCAAAAAAACCTATCTTGTAATTTACTCAGTCTCAACTATAGAAGCTCGGATTATATATACACTCAGTCTTAGTTGGGGTGCTCAAAAATTTCTAACTTGCCTAACATGTAATACAAAATAAACAAGTCCTTATGTACTCAACCTTTACTAGATGACTCATTCATAGTGATGACCATCCAATATTTCCTAGTAAATAACTAAGTGTTTTGAAACTAATAGGAAACTTAGGTGTAGTGATCAACATATAGAAGTTTGGGTAATTTATTGAGATGCTTGGTTGGAAGTAAGCCTATGAATTAAGACTTGGTCTTGACACAATTTGGATTTGGAAAACAAAATAAAATTTGTGAGCAAAATTACTAAGAAGACACCTTTCAAGATCATGAATGGAATGCACCTTATAGGAACCAAAGAACTAAGAAACTTGAGTAAGGAAGAAAATAATAGTATTGATGCTAAAGATATTGTAAGATTCATAAAGGATTTACATTAGAATGTAAGAGATACTTTGTAGAATAGTAATTAGAAATATTAACAATGAGATGATTAGAGAAGAAGACATAAATATTTCAATCAAGGTGATCAGGTAATGGTTCATTTGTAGAAAAAACATTTTTCTAGTTAGAACATACATAAAATTGAAGATGAAGAAGTTCAAGCCTTGTAAATTTCTGAGAAACTTTGACAGTGGAAATTCTTTTCAAATTAAGTTGCTAGTAGATATGGATATTTTTCCCATATTCAACATTTATGATATCTTTGAGTACCATGAGCCTAAAATTAAGTTAACTAAAAATCTATATTATCCAAAGATGAAAGAGGAGGGTGTTGAATAGATCTTGAATACCAGAATAAGAAGCACCAAAGGAAAGGATTGCATGGAATACCTTGTTTAGTGGAAAATAAAACTAGTTGAAGACAATTTATGGATATCATAGTTTGAACTAGATCATTATAATTTAGGTCATAAAACCCTTGAGTCTTGATGTGGACATCGATTCTCTTCTTACCCCAGGTGTCGGATGCATGAGCATCTTGGGTTAAGAAGTAATCCTGTATCCATGAAAATATTTCGTGCTCTCTATACTAGTCTATTGTTCACAAAGTGGTCATTTCTAATTATGTTTTCAAGTTGTGTGTAGTTGTCATCATGTTGAGGACCTATCCTACATCCTTTTCCTATCACACATTCTAATGTTGCATATTCTTTGGGTTCTATGCCAATCATTTAAGTCTCTATTCCCTATAGTTTTCATCTAGCGAGACATGTTATTTATATTGGGATAATTTCTAGTGATGATATGACATCTTAAGAAGTTGGGAGCCAATTCTTAGATCCCATGTGGACCTATATTTAAGTGTGTGTGATATTATATTGTCCTTTTCTTTGGTTTTGGTTTACTTTTCCAAGACTAGACCTATCATGTAATTAAATGCTTGACTAGCTGACTTGTAGCTTAGTTGGCTATATAAAAATCTTGGTTATATGTACAAAGGTATATTTAAATAGAAGATTTATATCTAGAAGGTAAAAGATATGATCTTGGGCTATAAATTGTGATTCTTATTCTATATAAGGCTTCAATGTGAAAGTCCTCATAGCTAGGCATGTTGCTGTTTTATATGCAAAGTTAAATATTTACACCTATTGGATGATGCATATGGTATCTTGTTGCTTTTTGTTTTTTGATTAAGCTTCCATGTGTAACTCTTAACAAGGTTAGCTTAAGGTTTTCTCCTTGAGAGACCTCATCATTTCATCACATTGAAGCAATTATTTCAAGGAGGTTATCAAGAGGTAAAGGAAAATTCAAATATAAATTATCTTTGATATATTTAAAATGTAATGAAGTTGGTCACTTTGTTGCAAAATTTCCCAACAAGTATATGGATGAAAAGAAAGATATAAATGATAAAATACATCAAAAGTATAGGAAGAATAAGAACTATAAGGAAAAATGGATGAAACCATGCAACATGGCTAAGTAAGAGCACATTGAGTTAGATACCAAAGATGAGAAAGATGGAGCAGAAGTGGTGTATGTTGTTGTTAAAGAATATCCTAATGAGGAGAGGTAAGAGGATGGTAAAGATATTATTTCACATATTATTAATAATGATAAATTAATCATTGATAATGGATACTCACAACATATGACTAAAGATCTTTGTAATATTGACAAATTATAGGAATGCAATGGTGCAAATTTTAAATTAGGAAATGAAATTTCTAGCCAAGTAAAAGCTAAAGGTTCATTGATGTTGAACGAAAATATTAGATGTGTTGATGCATATTGGGTGAAAGGAATAAGATATAATCTATTGAGTGTTTCTCAATTGAATAATAAACATCACAAGATAGAATTTTAGAACAAAAAGGTCAAGATTTATAATGATAATGGAAATTTTCTTGGCATTGGAGAACAAACTAAAGGTAATCTATTTCATTTTAATCCTATAGTTGATACATGTTTGTTTGCAAAATTTGAAGATGTATGTTTGTAGCATAAAAGGTTATGCCATGTTAATTTTTAGAATATGGTTAAGGTTAGTAGAAAGAAAAGAGTTAGACTTACCAAATTTGCATAAACTTGAGATTGCTATGTACAAACAATGTCATCTTGGTAAGATGAAAAAGTCAAGTTTTTCAAGTAAGAAACATATTTCTAATGACATTATGGAATTAGCACATACTAATTTTTTTGTTCTAATGAGAGTAGAAAGTTGTTATGGTGGAAAATATTTCATATTGTTTTTTGATGATTATTCTAGGATGATGACAATCATGTTCATGAAGTTGAATTTACATGGTTTTGATATGTTCAAATGGTATAAAGAAAGATTAAAAAAATAGACTGGTAAATAATTGGAATGTTTAAAATCTAATAGAAATGTTGAGATCATGTCTGTTGAATTCACTAAATTGTGTGTTGAGCATGGTATTAAGAGATAATTGTCAACTCTAAGGACACCACAACATAATGATATTTTTGAATGAAGGAATAGATCATTGGTTAACTATGCAATGCCACTTCTACTTGAAAAAATAATTTCTCAAATGTTTCTAAGAGAATCCATTATCACTATAGTCTACACTCTCAACTAAGTTCAATTAAAGAAACAAGAAAACAAGAAACTTTATGTGATGCAGTAGAATCTTAGGTCAATGAGCAATCTTCCATCACCCAAAAATAGTTTCTACTTTAAATGTTGTACTTTGTGCAGTTAACATTGTGTTGAGGAACTATTTTTCAGTCCTTACCCTAAGAGTGCAAATACAGATGATTCATTTTCTTTGAATTTTGTACCATTCTTTTTGCTCTCTATTACCCATTGTTTCCTTCCCACATGGCATGTTATTTCATTTTGTGTAATTCCTATGATGATGTGGTGTCTTACAAACTTGGGGACTAAATCCTACATTGTGTTTTAACCTACCTTCAAGAGCATGTAAAAAATTGATGCTCATTACTTGGGTTATGGCTTACACCTCCAAGACTAGACCTATAATTATAATTCAATGCATAATTGGTCAATTTGTGGTCTAGCTAGCTACATAAGAACTTGGATTTGATATAGCAAAGTGGGATAATATGTAGTATGAGTAGTGCAAGATAGCTAAAGAATACAAGATTAGAATATGATGTTGTAATTATTTGCATAAGGCCACAACCCGAAAGGCCTCACAATAGAGCATGTTGGTTATTGTTTATATGTGTAATTGATCAGTATATCTATGAATTCCAAGGTCTCATTGCAAAAAAATTCTTTTTTCCTTCTGTGTACTCTTTGCCGGGTGTTAGTAGGTTTACACTAAGTTTATTCCACTTATTACTTCTACCACCCTTGCATTAGGTTGTATTAGAGCTAGTTCCTTCTTGTGATTTGGATTGTGGAGTACCATAATTGGTTTGGTTGTAGGGTGGGAGATTTGAAATCTGACCTATAACTTGCAGAAGCTTATGATCTTTTTCGAACTATTGTCAAGATCCTTTGAAGTAGAGAAAATGGAGATAATTCTATTATGGACATGTCGAGGCATATTGTAGAAAGACTTGAAGCTACAAAGACAACCCAAAGAAGAGGTGCACATCTTGAGGATGTTAGTGATGATGAATAATTAACACCTAATCCTAACCCTAAACTTGAAATGTAAAAAGATGAGGAAAGGCTTCTTAGATTTTTTTCTAGAGCCAACTTTAGACCTATTATTGAAATTTCTTTCTATGATGGGAGACTTGAGACTAATGTTGTATTGGATTGGATCTCTAAGATGGATAAGTACTTTGAGTATTAAATAACTCTTGATAAAAACAAAGTGAAGATAGAAGTCACAAAGTTGAAGGGTCATGCTAGACTTTAGTGGATCACTTGCAAGTTGAAAGCTAGAAAAGAGGAAAAGAAAACATATAGTAATGGCAAAAGATGATTAGAAAAATGAAGAGGAAGTTCCTTCTTGCAGACTACTAGGTTAACCTTTGAGAGGAATACAAAACCTAAGACAAAAGGACATGAGTGTGAAGGAATGCATTGAGGAATTCTATAAATTGGACATAAGATCTAGACATGTAGATGATTACATTGTAAAGGTGGCTAGATACCTGAATGGCTTGAGGATTTCTATTCAAGATGAGATTAGTTATGTTAAGATGGATAGTGTGGAAGAAGAATATAAATATGATTTTAAAGATTAAAAGAAGTTGGAAAAGAAACATGATCAAAGACAAAAAGGAAGAGGTGGAAAATTTCAAAGAGGCAAAGACAAAACCTATGGAAAAGGTACTAGATCTAACAATGTAATGAAAGAAAAAGGAAATACAAAATGAAACAAAGAGCCTATTTGGGAAAGAGATAATTATAATAGAGGTACCTATACTAGTTACTCTAGCAGTAATAATGGTTGTAAAAGGGAAGAGATATCTTGGTTTAAGGGAATTTGTTTCAAGTGTAGAGAAGGACATAGAGCCTTTGAATGCAGTAATCATGGTAAGAAGATTGGAGGTAGTAGTAGAAATACCATGGCATATGAAGAACCTACTAAAAAACCTAATGAACCTAAGCAAGTTGAGAACCTAATGATAAGAAGTTTTATATGGAATGAGGAAGTTGATAAAGAACTTTTTTTGGGAAGAATTTTGTTCAAGACTAAGTGTAAGATCACTAGAAAATGTCGCAAGGTAATCATTGATAGTGGATGTTTAGATAATTTTGCATCTAAGGAGATGGTCAAAAAGTTGCAATTGTAGAGAATGAGACATCATGTGCCTTATCATGTTTCTAGGATCTAGAAGAAGAAAACATTACTTGTAAGTGAATAATTCTCTATTAAGTTCAAAATTTATAATTATCATGATGAAGTCTTGTGTGATGTCACACCTATGGATGATTTTCATGTTCTACTGGATAGACCTTACCAGTATCATAGACAAAATTTGTATAATGGTAGATTGAAACAATATATTTGTGTTGATGGGAAGAAAAAATTTATTATACCCTTGGTACAAAATCTCAATGAGAATCACCATACCATAGTTAGAGTATGCTTAGTTAAAATAAATCAATTTGTTAAAAGTGGAAAGTAGAATAATGTTTGTTTTTCTTTGATTCCTAGAAAGACTGAGAAATAAGATGAACTTGAGAATGCACTTGAGACTGAATATTTGTTGGCAAAGTTTCAACACATTATTTTTGATAATATATCTAATGGTTTACCTCCTGTGAGAAGTATTAGTCACTCCATGGGTTTGATATTTTGAGTTAGCTTTATTAATAAAGAACCACATAGATTGATACTATTAGAAGTTTATTTGGAATTTCCCTCAAGATTCATGCCAAGGGCTTAACTTCCTCCTATTTATTATAAGGTTGAGTGGTTTTATCAAGCATTGTTAGATTGGTCTTTTGGTGCAGCAACAACCCCACTCTAACAAGTGGTATCAAAGCTTGGCCCCAACTTTGAATCCTTAGACCCTGGGTAACACTAAGGGGGAGATTGTTACAAAAATAATTAGTGCCCCTCTCAAGATTCGTGACAAGGGCTTAACCACCTCCTATGTACTATAATTTTAGAGGTTGTATTAGACATTGATAGATTTGTCTTTTGGTGCAATGAAAACCTCACTCTAATAGAAACCTACTAAAAATGTTGAATAAAATAGACAAGTACAAGAATTTCTGGACAAGGGTATGATTAATAGAATTTTGAGTCCTTGTGATGTTCCTGTTGTATTGACACTTAAGAAGAATGGAGAATGTGCACTAATTCTAGAAATATTAATAAGATCACATTGAAGCATAGGTTTACCTTTCCTATAATGAATGACATAATGAATTTTTTTAGTGGGAAAAATTATTTTACAAAGATTGATTCAAATAGTGTCTATCATCAGATTAGAAGTAAAGAAGGGGGTGAATGGAAAACAACTTTTTAGACAAACCAAGGTTTGTACAAATGGTTGGATATGTCTTTTGGTTTAACTAACACACCTATTACTTTAAAGAGGCTAATGACTAGGGTTTTGAAAATTCTTCGGTAAATTCATGACTATATATCTTGATGACATTCTAATATTTAGTAAGACTATAGAAGAACACCTTGAGCATATCAAAGTATTGCAAAGGTTGAAGGAAGATAAGTTTTTGATTAACTTGAAGAAATGTTCTTTCATGAAGGAGAAGATTTTGTATCTTGGTTTTGTCATTTTAGCTGATGGTTTGAAGATGGATCCAAAAAGGGTAAGAGTTATTCTTGATTGGCATACACTAGAGAATGTTGGAGAAGTTAGATGATTTCATTGATTGAAAAGTTTCTATAGAAATTTTATAAAGAAATTCAATTTAGTATGCAATGCTGTGATATAAATTTTGATAGGTGTAAAAAAATATTTAAAGTGGATAAATGGAGCACGTAAGAGTTTTGAAACATTGAAACAATGGGTAGCAAAGTTTCTTACACTTTCTTTGCCTAATTTAAGTAAAGTTTTTCAAGTTGACTATGATGCTAGTGGAAGTGCCATAAGAGTTGTTCTCAATCAAGAGGGAATACTTATATCTTTATATAGTGAGAAGTTGAATGACTCTAAGAAAAGCTATTGAATTTTTGATCAAGAATTCTATGCTATTGTTCAAGCTTTGAAGAAGTGGAGACATTATTTGATGCCTAAAATTTTTGTCTTGTTCACTGACCATAAAGCTCTAAAATATTTGGGAAGTTAGAAAAATTTGAACCATAGACATATGAAATGGGTTAAGTGTTTGCAAAAATTCTCATTTTGTATTGAAATATAAAATTGGACAGTCAAAGAAGGTTGTTGATGCTTTGAGAAAAAGAAGGAATTTATTGACAAAAATGAGAATTAAAGTACTTAGTCTTGATGATTTGAAGCATTTTTATGAAATTGATCCTAATTTTGTAGAACCTTGGAAGGCTTGTAAGAATTGGTTGACGAGTGAAAAAAAAAATTGGACTAATTATTTCATTTGAGAAGACATGTTGTTTAAAGGAACTCAATTATGCATACCTTCAAGGTCTATGAGGGATAATATCATGAAGGAGAAACATAGTAGGGGGCTTGTTGGATGTTTTGGAATTGATAAAATAGTGAAGTGCATTTTTGATAGGTACATTCAGCCTTAGATTTATAAGGATGTAAATAAGATGGTTAGAAGTTGTAGAATATGTCAAGCAACAAAAGGAACTAGATAGAATTTGGGATTGTATTCACCATTTCCTATACTAGGTAAACCTTGGGAAGATATCAGTATGAATTTTTTTCTCAATTTACCTAGAAATCAAAGAGGTAATGATTTTATTCTGGTAGTAGCTAAAAAATTATAAAAAAATGTATCATTTTGTACCTTTAAAGAAGACATGTGATGCAGTACATGTGGCTGAATTGTTCGTCAAGGAGATAGTAAGATTACATGGGTATCCTAGAACTATTGTTTCAAATAGAGATACCAAGTTTATTGGTTATTTTTGTAGAACACTTTGGAGAAAAATGGACAAAGAGTTGAAGTTTAGTTCTACATTTCATCAAAAAACATATGGATATGCTGACATAGTGAATAGAAGCTTGGGTAACATATTAAGATGTTTGGTTGGGAATAAGCCTTGTACTTGGGATTTGAATTTGGAACAAGTAGAGCTTGTATATAGTTTATTTTTGAATAGAAGTACCAAGAACACACCTTTTGAGATTGTGCATGGATTAAATCCTAAAACAACTATCAAACTAAGAGATTTTTATATTGAAATGAAGAGAAGCATTGAAGGAAAGGAAGTTGCAAATTTTATGAAGATTTTTCATGAGGAAGTAAGAATGATTTTGGAGAATAGTAACCTTGGGTATATATAGTGAACAGATAAAGGGAGAAGATATAAATCTTTTGAGGTTAGAGATACATTGATGGTACATTTGAAGAAAATTATATTTTCAATTGGTAATTATCATTAACTAAAGAGGAAGAATTTTTGACCTTGTAAGATTCAAAGAAAGTTTGATAGTGGAAACACATTTGAAGTTGAATTACCTAGAGGCATGGGCATTTCACCTATATTTAATATTATAGAAATATTTTAGTACTTTGAAGTAGATGAAATGAATTAAAAGATAACCTAGATTATCTTAAGAAGAAGATTGACATAATTGAGAAGACTTTGGATAGTAGAATAAGAAAGAGGACCAAAGGAAAAGACTACATGGAATACCTTGTTTAGTGGAAAGATAAACTAGATGAAGATAGTTCATGGATAACACAATCAAAGTTTGATCTTTATGATTTAGATGATAGAATCAAGGTTTCTTGATGTAGACATTAATTCTTTACTTATCCTGGGTTTTTGATGCAGGAGTATCTTGGGTCAATGAAAAATCTTTCATCACTGAAATTTTTATTATTATTTTCTATTCTTTTTTTCTATTTGTGCTACAACCATTTCTACTATGCACAATTAAAATTGTGTTAAGGACATATATTCATTCCTTACTTTAAAAGTGCAAATACCAATGTTTCATATTCTTTGAGTTCTGTGTCATTCTTTTTGGTCTTTATTTCCGACTATTTCCTTCTTGTGTAGAATGTTATTTCATTTGACACAATTTCCTATCATGTCATGGTGTCTTGCATAGTTGGGGGATAACTCCTAGATTGTATTTTTAACTACTTTCAAGAGCATGTGAAAAATTGGTTTCCATTACTTGGGTTATGGTTGACACCTTCAAGACTAGACCTACAAGTGTAATTAAGTGCTTAACTAGCCAACTTGTGGTCTAGCTAGTTATAAAAGAACTCAAGTTTGATGTAGGAAAGGGGGAGAATATGTAGTATGATTAGTAGAAGTTATGTAAAGATTGAAAGCTTAGAATTCTAGGTTGTAATTATTTGTATAAGGTCACAACCTAGAAAAGCCTCATAACCGAGAATGTTGTTTATATTATACATGTGTAATCAATTAATAAATCTATGAACTTCATGGTGTCCTTGCTGAAATCTCATGTCTTTCTTCCATGTGAACTCTTGCTAGGGTGCTAGTAGGTTTAAGTTGAGTTTATTCCACTTATTCCTTCTACCTTCCTTGTATCACTATGAACTTTGGTATATTCATACATCTAATGTGAGTTATTTCAATAAATTTGGAAGTAGACACTACATTTATAAAGTTGAAAAGGAATAATAAATTTGATTCAAAATGTGATTAAGGTATCTTCCTTAAATATTCTTCTAAGATCAAGTCCTACAAATGTTTGAATAAGGCTACTAAAAAATTTAATTAAAAGTGAAAATGTAAGAACTAATGAGTTTGTTGATAAGAATGACAAGGAAAGAAAAAAAAAAACCAAATGATTAATATAAGCTTGTATATGTTTATGAATATTTTCCTGACACAATGACCAAACAACAACATAGAGCCATATGTTGGAAATATTATGATAGGCTAAGTTACAAAGAGGGGATGGTTGAATTAGTAATTTATAAAACTTAATCCTTATTTATTAATTAATCCTTCATGTGTATTATGATCTAATTGCATGCATAAGAAACTAAAAACATAAAAACATACGTAACACCTTTTGACACACAATTTGGTGACCCAAAAACCTTCCAAATAGAAAGTAAAATGGGGGTGGGGATGATACCCACAAGCTTTAGTACTGCAATATAAAGTTGTCTTGTTAAGGCTTACAATGATCACTTCATATGATCTACCCTATTAGGAGCAATAAGGACTACTAGGTCCACCTTACAAAAGGATTTAAAAACATACAATGAAGAATGTACTCAGTAAAGAGATTTACACAAGACTATTAAGTCTACCTTGTTAAGGGATTTGACTGATCCACTTATCAGGATGAAACAATAGCTAATGTCTGATTTGCAGCTTGGTTTGTTGAATGAGATTTTTTTGAGTGTAGCAACCACCTTGCTGTGATAGATAAATCTTTCTTGCTCCTTATACTATTGTAGCCTCTTTAATTCACTCTTCTCTCTTCTCTATTTTTTAGATTACATCATATCATCATATTGTATTTGAGATAATGTGTTACATATATACCAATCCAATTTACACATTACAAAGTTGGTCACAATAATTTTTTTTATAAAATGCACAAAGTTGCCCCAAATGAATAAACTCAAGTTTTGAAGACTAGCTTGGTGAGGTTTTGATACCTAACATCCACTATCGATGCTCGATATTTTCATGCACTCAATAAACATAGAAGCTTGATCCATATTGATCACTTCCAAGTAGTCTTGAACTTAATCTGCACTGGTGACTTGATGAATACTATGAAACTCAACATATAAACTGAATCACTTGATTCATACTACATAGCTTGGTCAATGTTATCATAAAAGCTCAGTATAAACTGAGTCACTTGATTAACACTAAGTAACTCAGTTAATACTAGACTCTCATCATAGTAACTATGAACTGAGTAAGCACCACACAACTCAGTTTACACTAATAAACTTGATATATACTGTGATGCTCGATTTACACTACTAATCAACAACTTTGTAGTAACTACTCAACACAAACTGAATATTGTCCAATGGACTTGGTAGCAATTGAAATGCTTGGTTAACACTATTAGCTATACAATATGCTTTGTAGATACTTACAATCTAAATAAGTGTATGTCACTAATAAAAAATATGACTAAGATGTCAACAATCTCCCCATTTGGCATCAGTGACAAAAATACTTATTAGGAAAAACTAAATTTAAAATGTTCAAGAACACCTTTATCCATCACCTTATGTCTTCAACTCAGTAGAGTATACTATTTTTGAGATTTTTCAAAATTGGTTTTGTAAGAGAGGTATTTATATACATGAATAATATAGTGATGCTCTCCCATACATAATATACTCTATATCTTTTCACATTTGATGTATACTTTCTCCTCTTTTATGTACATCTTGTCCTTTTTCACAATACATCTATATAAATCTTCTCTCCTTTATACAATATACAACTTTTCTATAGTCTTAAATGTTCTACCCCTTTTTAACATTAATGCCAAAAATTTATGCTATATATACTATATAGTAATGCCAAAATGTGACAAGAAATATAAATGTACCTTTAAGATAAGTGCCATAGTCTTGCCCAATTTTCTTGCAAAAATTGCATGTGTGCAATGCAATCTGCACTTCTGCTAATAGTTCTATCATATGGTCTACAATGGAGAAGTTTTTGTCATGGATGAGTGTTTTATCATATGCAATGTGCTTCTACAATGCATCCATGTTTTGGAGAATCATATTCTATATATCTATCAATGTAGCTCTTATTCTTGCCTCTTCTCATAGCAATTATGCCTATATATCAGTTAGGAATCTGATCTTGGTGTAATGGGAAAAGCTATAGCTTGGGTCAAGTTGCAACTATTTTGTACTTTCCTTTAGGTCCTGATCAATATTTAATAGTTTATCTTTTATTTCCTCAGTGAAAATTGACATATCACAGAGTTTACCAAATAGTAAAGACACATTTTTGCAAGAGGTCTCCAATGAGCCTAGAATAATAGATAATTCTAATCAATGGATAGAAATATGTTGAGCAATAAGTTCTAAAACTTTATTCTCAAATTTCTTCTTAGCTCTTTGCAATAACTTGTCTTGTCCATTCAAATAATTATTGAACTTTTAGACTACCTCTGCTAACTAGTTCAAAATTGGTTGAGAATTAAATAGAATTTCTTATCCCTTTCTTCTCTAGGCCTTTACTACTTAGCATTCTTTTGAATAATTTCTCCAAAAAAATGCATCCAATCAGGATTGAGATTTGAGATATCCCAATTAGGAATAACAATCTCCTTATCAAGATTTATGTCTTCTTCCTTCTCTTTCCCTTTGCCCAAAAATCTTATGCTTGGTTGAGGCTTGTTCTCAACTATCTTTACACATATTAATTGCATGCTAGGAATGGAAACAATCGTAGAAGTGGTATGACTAGCTGAAAATGTATATACTAAACTTATTTCCAAAATAATAGAAGTAGAAATACTTAGAGTTACCAAAATTAATGTGGATAGAAGTGTTGGCTTCTTAGTAGATGAAGTAATTGTCACTTCTATCAATGTGGTGATGAGTTCGATGAGTGTAGAAATTGATTGAGTGCTTGTGACAACTATGTTTGTCACAATCAATCCTGTTGAAGCTTTCTCTAGGCTTGATGTTTTTAGTTCTTTTCTTGGAGAATGAGGAAGTGAGGCTATGACTGCTACAACAATTTTCATTGGGTTGATCCCCTCAATATCTTGTACATCTTCCTTGGTAGCTTCTTGCCCTTGTTTCTCTTCATCATCATCTACATTATCAAAATGAGTAACTTCTTTAACATCAATTTCTTCATCCTTTTTTGGTTCATCGTCATCATCATCTTTGTCATTGACACTAACTACAAAATCACTTGGCTTGTGAAGAAGATATAAATTCTTCCATGTGTTTGTAATGTTCCTTACTACATGCTCAATGTCATTCAATGGTGCAAGACAAGCGTTGAATCTCAAAGTAAGCTTTTTTTCATTTTTCTTTAGATATTCCTTTACCTCCTTGTCATCTAAACTTGGCATGAGTTGCCTCAAGGTCTGCTCATATATGTCTAATGTAGTTTTCATGGCATTCTCCCATCTTGGCTTAACCTTTTCCATTAGAACATTCAAAATCTATTGAGTAAGCTGGTCTGGGGAGTATTTCTACTTATCCATTTTAGTTATTAGCATATCTTCTATTTTCTTTTTCTCTTCTATAGTCTTGGTCTCATACTTCAATACCTTGAAATTTTTTATGCTAGATACTAATTCTAATTCTTTCATCTTTTCCTCAAAAGTAGGTGGAGGCCTCTTGAATATTACATCTCCTCCTTCATTATCTACTTTCTTCCTAGGCGACCTTTTGGTAAACACATAAGTAGATGTCTTGGTAGGCTTGGTAATAATTACCTTAGCTTTCTTCCTTAGTGGATCTTCATCCTCTAATTTCTCTTCATCTTCTAATTCTTCATCTTCTCCTTTTCTTTAGTCAATAGAAGAGTGAAACTAGTTTTCAGTTTAGCAATTCTCTTCTTTCCTTAGTTAACTGCCTAAGGGATTTTGATTTCAAGCTCAATTCTAGCCTTTGCCTCAATCATAAGTGCCAAAGTATGTAGCTTTAGGGTCAACAAGATCATTAATAAATGCCTCAACAATATCCTTGGTTTCATCAATATTTATCTCATAACAAGGAGGCTTTACTGATACTATCCTTGGTCTACATGCTTGAATGTATACATTGTCACTATTGACCATGAAACAAACATAATCTTTGTAGTCTTCAACTAGTTTCTTAGGAATCCTATTTTTTTTATAAATCTTCTCTTTAAATGCATCAAAGTAGTTATCCATAATAGTTACATAGTTTTCTCCCATTTCAACAATATACTCATTAATTTGATATAGAATAGGTACATCTTTCTTCCAAAGTATTGTACCTTTAGATGGAAAAAACTTTTGAACATAGAAAAATAGACAAGTCAAAACTGAACTGAACTGAACTTACATGGATTGTCCTTGGAAGTTCTTATACTCTCCATGTTTTTTGTTGAATTGGTTCAACATCAACTTAGCAAGGTCAAGTGACAGGTTATTCTTGACCACCCAAATCCATTGCTTCACATGATATGCTATTTAATATGCTTGAACTGTATATCTTGTAAGTGATGACATGTATCCCAAACTTCAGTTCCATGTTAGTAATACACCTATTCTTCATTCCCCTTCCATCACATTTAGCAAGGGTTTTCTTCTCCAAGTCAACCTGACTTAGCGTTTTAGTCATTTTCACTTTTTTCAACATGGGAAGACTAGTGATCCTATGGATCATCTTATTGGTTATCAAAATGGATTGTTCCAACCATAGCTGAGGATATATCTTATGCATTTTACTTAAAATTCCCATGGCGTATGCAAAATGTGAGTCAAACCTTTAGTTTTAAGATGTTGATGCTTAGGTTTCAACACAACATTTTAACATACAATTCCTTCAATGATTCATCCATCACTAGTGTTCCAATGTCTTGAATAGCACATTTGAAATATAAATAAATATCATTGATTAATAATAAATTTGGTAGAATTTGTGACTAAGCTCTACTTGGATCTAGGGCTTTCACAACAATAGGAGTCAACTTAAAGTCCAGTACCCTCCATTCCATACCTCGAACTAACATGTTTGAACCTTTCTTTGATTTGATGCTAGTGGATTCCATCTTTCCTCAGTAGAGTTTGAAAGAATATGAAAATTTTCAATAACAATTTTCTCAAATTTCTTGAATCCTTTGAAAATTTCTTTTCTTAAATAGCTCTCAAAAATTTACGGTGAGAAAAGACTTCGATTCCACTCTTTTGCATGAAATTTTGCCATAAATTCTTGGTATGATTGTTCATTCAAATGAAAGTTTATCATCCAATTCACTTGTACTAAATGCTCAGTAACTACACAAAACTTAGTTACTCCCAACCTTGCTCAGTAGAGTCTACAACCTAACCTCACTCAGTAAGACAATAACTTGGCCTCACTCGGTAATGATTGACATCTTTTACTTCGTGATCCCTTCGCATCTTGAATTATAATTTGGATATTTTAACCTAATAACTAGAACTGATGTGAGATGTTTTCTTCAAGATCCTAGTTCTAGTTCTCCTATGATAGATTAAGTAGAAATAGTGGAGTCACGCAATTCTTGAGTGACATCTTCATTAGTGCTCAGACTTGTATTTTTAGAAGATTTTGGAACCCATTGTTGTCTCATCTACTTTCTAATGTTATCAGATTTTGCTTTATTTTCATCTTTAATTCTTCCAGTATTCATATAGTTCTTGGGAAGTTGACCAAGTTCTATACAAATGTAACATCTTCTAGTAGTATCTCTTGTCCTCATATGGTGTTTTACACAATTTATTCCAGTGTGTCCAAATTCTCCATAGTAATGACATCTACACCAAGTGTTATAGTCCCAACCAAATATAGCTTTTACAATTTGGTCTACTAGGTTCAATATCTTAGTTTTGAATTCTAATGACTTGTGTCCATGCTTCTTACATTTGTGACATTTTCCTTCAAATTTAGGTTTCTCTTTGCATTCATTTGCCCTATGTCCATGCTAATTACAATTGTAGTACTTGCCATTGAATTTTGCTTTCCCATTGCTCCAATATTTGTTTGATGTATGACCTATCTTACCATAGTTACTGCAAGTAGGTTTTTGATTCTTTTGAGCTCCTTACTTGGATGATTCACCTTCTTCAATATATCCAATTCTTTCTTTTCCCTTTGTCTATAATGGCTTTTCTTATTCAATTGATTCATATACACTTGAGATTTTATCATTCTCTCATTGTTTTTCCTTTCAATGTTTAGATCATTCTATATTCTTTCATTCATTGATCTTAGATTCATGATTTCTTCATTTGCATTTGTGAGCTGATCAATGAAGTTTTCTATTGTAGGATAGGTGCTGAATTTCATTGTTCTTTCCTTCTATCTCTTCTTTTACCTTTTTTTCTCTTCCATGACTTCACACAACCTTACTAACTAAATTTCTTTCTCTTTTCTTAGTTTTCTCACCTCTTCTTAAAGAGTACTATTCTTTTCAAGTAGTTCTTTGATTGCTTCATCAGCTCCATTTACATTTCTTGAAAGGATGTCTTCAATTCTTTCTTCAATGTATAGTTCGTCATTCATTTGGATTAAAAGTTCTTTTCTTCTTTTTAGGGATTGAGATATTTTCTCTTTTACTTTCTTGAGTTGTCCAATAGCCAATTCCAAATCTAGTTTATCATTGTCAAAAGCCTTGTCAAGTCTAAATACCTCTATAGCCTTTGATCTTTGCTCAAGATGTTAAGATTTTCTCTCTAAGAACCACAAAGCTCTGATACCAATTGTTGAAATATTATGATAGGCTAAGTTATTGAGAGGGGAGGTGTGAATTAGTAACTTATAAAACTTAATCCTTATTTAGCAATTAATCCTTCATGTGTATTCTGATTTAATAGAATGCATGGGAAACTAAAAACATTAAAACATACATAACACCTTTTGACACAAAATTTGGTGACCCAGAAACCATCCAAATAGAAAGTAAAACAAGGGTGGGGATGATACCCACAAGCTTTAGTACTATAGTATAAAGTTGGCTTGTTAAGGCTTGCAATGATCACTTTTGATGATCTACCCTATTAGGAGCAATAAGGACTGTTAGGTCCACCTTGTAAAATGATTTATAAACATACAATGAAATATGCACTCGATAAAGAGATTTACACAAGACCGTTAGGTCTATCTTGTTAAATGATGTGACTATTCCACCCATTAGGATAATAGTAGTTGATCTTTGATCTATAACTTGGTTTGTTAAATGAGATTCTTCACAATACAAGTTTTCAAAAAATACACCAAGTTGGCCTAAATGAAGAAACTTGGGTTTTGAAGACTAGCTCAATGAGGTTCTGATACTCAACATCCACTATCAATGCTCGACATTGGCATACACTTAGTAGATGTAGAAGCTTGATCCATGGTGATCACTTCCAAGTTGTCTTGAGCTTGGTCTAGACTAGTGACTTGGTGAATACTGTGAAATTTGGCATATAAATTGAATCACTTGATTCATATTGCATGGCTCAGTCAATTCTATCACAATGAGCTTGGTATAAACTGAGTCACTTGGTTAACACTGAGTAGCTTGGTGAACACTAGACTCTCATCATAGTAACTATGAACTTGATAAGCACTACACAACTCAGTTTGCAATGATAAACTCATCATACATTGTGATGCTCGATTTACACTACTAATCAACAAATTTGTAGTAACTGCTTGATGTAAATTGAATATTGCCCAAGGGACTTGGTAGCAATTGAAATGCTTGATTAAGATTGTGAACTATACAATATGCTTGGTAGATACTTACAATCTTAATGTGTATGTCACTAATAACAAATATGACTAAAATCTCAACACCACCGAGCATCAACTTGTAGCATCCAAGTTATAGACAATATAACTTGAGAAAGATGAAGAGCCCCAAACTAAGTGGATATATACTAAAAATCAAAGAAATAATCTTGTGATATCAAAATATGTGAGAAGGAACCATTAAGTTGAACAAATAATTAGGGATGAAAGTGCCACAGTTATAAAAAGAAGTAAGTTGAAGGATAGTAAATGTTTAATTGCTGAATTTGAACCTCAAATTGTGAAAGCTCCACTTGAAAATGAAGACTATATTAATGCTATGAATGAAGATATCACTAAGTTTGAGAAGACCAATACATGGACACTAGTACTGACACCACGTGATAAGAATGTATTGGAACAAAGTTGATTTTTAAAAATAAATTGAATGAAATGGTAAAGTTGTGAGAGGTAAGGAAAGGCTAGTTTGAAAAGGTTATGCCCAAGAAGAACGTACTCACTATGGTGAGACTTTTTCCCCTATTGCAATATTTGAAGGAGTCAAATTTTTTTTGTCTTATGCCACCTAAAAGAAATTCAAAGTGTATCAAATGTATTTTCAGTCAACATTTCTAAATGGAATACTTGAAGAGGATGTCTACATAGAATATCAAAAAGAATTTGTTGAACCTAATTAGAAATAAATGGTTTACAAATTGAAACAATCCTTGTATAGATTGAATCAAACACTAAGAGCCTAGTATGTATGATTATATTTATATTTTATTAAGATTGGATTTGTTAGAACAAGAGAAAATAGTATTTGAAGAATGAAGTTGAAAACGTGGCATTGATTTCTAAGGTCTTTGTGGATGATATAATATTTTGTGGTAATGACTTTCTATGCAATTCATTTATTGATCAAATGAGCACTATGTTGTATGAGATCAAAATTTCCATGGGCTTACAAGTTCCTCAAACAAAAAATGATATCTATGTGACCCAATCTAAGTATGTGAAGGAGATCCTAAAAATATTTGAAATGGACAAGTCAAGGCTATGACTGCATGAAAATTATCTAAGTAGGACACTGCTCCTAAGGTAAATGAGACACAATATTGATTAATGATTGGTAAATTATAGTATGATGTAGATAATAGACCTAATCTTTCTTATGTAATTGGAATTATTGCTAGGTTTTCTTGTAATACTGAGGAAACTCATATGGCTATTGTAAGAAGGATATTTTGGTATATAAAAGGAATCAATAATTTTGGATTGTGGTACAAATAAGATGTTGAATTTGCACTTAAAGTCTATACTAATGGAGACTTATCCAACAATGTGGATGACATGAAATGTACAAGTGGTTAAGCTTTCTTCTTAGGAGATAGACTAATAACATGGTTGAGAAAGAAACAAAGCTACATTTTGCAATCTACTACTGAAGCTTAGTATGTTGCTACTACAATTAATTTTTCTAATGTTGTTTGTATTAAGAAATTATTGGAAGGAATTCAAGAGGAGGTAACTAATCTTGTTACAATTTATCTTTTAATCTCATTATGGTTTTGAAAAAGTAGTGACAAAACACTTAGTCATTATCTAGCAAACAAAAATGCAAGAAGAGTATATAGTGTATACCGAGCATAAGCCTCCAGACAATACATGCCGATTAATATGATATTTAGTGCCAAGAACTAGTATGTGTCAAGTAGTCAGTGTGTGCCGAGTCACTCAAGTACCCAAAAAATAGAAGGAGCAGAGCAAACTGTGTGTGCCGAGTGATTTAGGTGTCAAGAAAGAGTCTATTTTGTGCCATTCAGAAGTTGAGTATTAGTATAAAGAGCATAGTGAAGGCCAATCATTAGAGTCTATTGATTCCAAGTTACTAGTCTTTGACATAGATGTTTTTCATGGCACAAGCTTCTACGTAAACTATTTTTAGCCAACATGAACCTGAAGTATTGATATTGAGAAATAAGTATCTAGTCTTATTATGAATCCCTATGCTAATACATGTAGCCAATTAGATAAAGAGAAGAATTAGGTGGCAATAATAATCAACCACAACCATTGATTATGGCCTAGCCTATCTCCATAATTCCTACTTAATGAGGTAAACCCTAAGAAGGAATAATAATAATGTGAATAGAAGTATCACATGTGCAAGGAGAGGAATGCTAAGAGCATAGAGAGAATTTCATGGTAGAAATGATGGCTAAGTTATGGAGCTACAATGAAGAATTAGTTTGAGAAGAACATAAATAAGTAGTGAAAGGATATAAAAGATAGATCTACTTAGGAGGATCAATAGATAACTAGTAAAGAGGATATCTAACATCAAGTAGCAAGGTGCTAAGTAAAGGATTAGGTGCTAAATATTTTTAACAAGTGATACAGAGTAAATCTCTTAATAGAGTACTCCTAATAGGCTTTTACAAATATCCTAACAAAGTACTTACTTAGTTATGATTTAAAATCCTTTAATCAAATTGAGACCTGATAGTATTGTAAGACTTTAATAGGGAAGACCTTTTACATGGTAGATCATAGATTATGATCAAAAATTTGTAGCCATAATTGGCCACACTTTACAACTACATTAGTGAATATTTGTGGGTTTCATCCTCACCCTAGTTTTACCTTATCATTGGAGGGTTTGTGGGTAACCAAAATCTTATGTGTTATATGTTGATTTACATTATGCTTTGGATGTGATGCATAGCTACTTATTTTAGATTACATGTTAAGTTATAAGATGGATGAATGGTAAGTTGTTTTTATGGTAAAACTTTTAAGTGTTGATTCACCCCATCCCACCCCACCCGCTGCCCCCTCTCTTAGAATTTACTTCCCATTATTATTTACAACAATTGGTATTAGAGATTTGATCTCTAGAAATAAAAGTTTGGCATATTTGGAGTTAAGACCTTGAAAATGGAAGTCTACAAATTGGGAAAGACTATTGACCACCAAAAGATTGAAATAGAGCTTTCCCTACATCAACTCAAGGTGGAAAGAAATGAACTAAAACAATAATTGATGAAAAGAAGGGAATTGTCCATTCAACAAAATTACACTCAATATGAAGAAGAAGACACTACTAGATTTGATGCAACAATTATAGATTTGATGGATAAGAATAGTGCCCTAAATGAAGAAGTTGGGAATCTAAAAAGGGAACAAGAAACTCATTCAATATTGTTATGTGAGACAACTAAACTAAAAAGGAAAGCTGAAAAAGATAGAGTTGTGATTGAAGACTACAAAAGACTACTACCTAATAGACTTGAGGAGAAGTCATCAAATGTGAAAAAGTTATCAAGTATTCAATTAGATCTGATGAATCAGTTAATGCTTGCAAATCAAGAACTGAATATGAAAGATATTCAGATCACAACTTTGGAAATAAAAAATTCCCTATTATAGAATGAATTGAAGATAGAAAAGGAAAATCTTAACAAGCCTAGTCAAGCCATAAAGTATTTTGAAAAACTAATGGAAGCACCAAGATCAAGCAATGACACTGTTGGATTGGAATATTCTACCACTAAGAAAGGAGAATCATCTAGAAGTAGTGAACAAAGGAACAATAAGGGAAAGAAAAACAAGCCCACTTGTCATCATAGTGGAAAATTGGGTCACACAATAAATGTCTACAGGCAAAATGCTAGAAATCAAATCCCTAAAAAAAATTCAAGGGACATTGTTGTACCTTCAACACTCAAAGAATTGAAGGATACTATTACAAATATCATAAGTATGGAAATAAGGCATATGAATGCATATCTAAATCTAAGTGGACATCAAAGAAGCAAACCAAGGTACATCATCATATGAACTCTTATGATTGGGATTATAATACAAGGTACCATTGTCATTTTTGTGGTGAGTATGGTCATGTTGTTGTAAACTAAATTAGGACACATTTTAGAGGTAGTTACAATAGATGGTTGATTGAGATTGTATGCTTTAGTTATCTTAAGACTAGTCATGTAAGAAAAAAAATCCAAATCAGTTACTTGCACTGAGAAATGAATTCAACAAAGGCAAGGAAAAAGTAGATGTTAAAAAGATGAATATGCAAATGAACAAGACATGGAGAGAGAGAGAGAAAGAAGATTGCGGCAGATCAAGGCCAAATAAAGCCACTTTATCTAGTGGATCAGGTGATCACATCATCCCTAGCTAGGAAAGTAATGGCATGTGTGAAACTGACAATTGAAATGATATATTTTGCATCAATTCCAAGCATTCAAGAAAAAAAAATCTATCATTATGTTATTTTCTTTTGTTGTTGTTGAGTATTGGAAGTATTGCAGTAAGTGTTGAGTAATGAGGTACTATAGTGACTACCAAGATAGCTATGATAGCTAAGTGAATTGAAAATCCTATAGCCACCAAGATTGCAACTATATATGCACTAAGCATTAATTGGAAGGTTTTGAAAGCTATATACTTGATTTTTTTAGTCATTTTCATTTACTAGAAGATCTAAGACCACAAAGTCAATTTGAGAAAGGGATTCCATTGAATGCATACTAGACTCAACTAGTATATGACATTTTACATCAATTTGAAAAGGTATTTCACTTGTCCCAAGTTATACTATTTTGAATTTTGCAAACCCTAGCAAGTGAAAAATGGCAGCAAGTTCATCAGCAAAAGTAAGAAAGGAAGGTAATGTGGTTAACAATGTACAATTTATTAGTAAAAATGTTTATCAACCACCATTACCATTTTGTCTCATTCTTGAGATTGCATACAAGTGAGATCCATCTAGTGTGTTATCGATTATTCCACCCAAGGTTTTGATGATTTAGGATGTAATATATTATTACACATGCAAGGTTGGAGAGCTTGGAGACCTATCAAAAGTTATGTGAGAATGGCTTTAGAAGAAAACAAAATAGTAGTACGAAAAGGGTTAATACACACCCTTGATTTTCCATAAGTTTTCAAAATAGAATGGATAAAGATTGTATTGAGCTATATACATGGCTATTAGCTATGGTTAGAGAATGGACCTATCAAAATATCAATGAGGATAATTCATAGAGTAATAGGGTATCCTACCCTAGACAAGTCAAAGACATTGAGAAGTGATGCAAAAGAAGCAATTGAGAAAAATAATGGAACCATATGGATCAAGAGGTGAATGTTAATTGATACAATTGAAGACCCTATAATTGCATTCATAGTGAGAGTGATAGCACATAGATTCTACCATTTGAGCTAGCCCAACAATGTGCCATGTATTATCATTGACCTAGGTTACAAGATCATAAAGAAAGATAATTCCTATGACCTAGCTGAGATACAACTTCAACAACTATAAAAAAACCTAGAAGCTATCAGAAAGGCAAAGAGTTCTTCATGTAAGTTTGGTTCACTCATTATCTATATATTCTTCTATGTCCAAAGCACATTTCCAATATTCGACAAAGTAGTATAGAAGTTGAGTCAATCTATTACCCTATAGATAGGTGAATTCATTTAGAAATTAGGAGAAAATTTTGATTCAGTAATGATTAGTTATTTTGAAAGTTTCAAGAAATCAATGAAGCAGAGGTCAAGAATTCCTATATCTCTAGTGGAGCAACATTATAATGATGTTTGTTTCCTAGTAAATGTCGACTACACCTATATTTAGGAAGCTATTACAAGGGTTAGATGGTTGAGACCATTGCTATATGAGATAAATATTAATGAGGCATCAACAACCATCACTAAATTGTTGGTAGAAGAGGACATTGCATCCTTTGGGAATTATGGTGAAGCCAAATCAAGGATAACTATAAACTTGCAAACTACCACCATTATCAGAAAGATGAAAAAAATGGTGAAGAAATTGAAATAAAAGTTTAGTGAAGGAGAAGAAGAAGAAGAAGGTCAAGGACCTTTACATCTTACACAAGGACAAGGAGAAGATCAAGCTTTAGAGGATGAAGAGGAAGCTAAGAAAGAACCAAAGAAAACTAAAAAGAAGAGGTAGGCATAACCAAAGAAAGTGGTAGAGAAGGAACAACAAAAGCTCGTTACACCTTTGATAAGGTCAAGCATAAGGGTTGTGAATTTACAAAATAATAAAGATCAATCAGAAAAAGATAAAAAGTAAGATGATATAATAGAGTCGAGCATGTCTACTGAGAGATTGAAGAGGAGTCTAAAAATTCAAGTGGAATTAGATGATGAAAGGAAAAAAATTAGATGACATTACTCAATTCAAAGTGGTAAGCCATAATTCTTCATCTAATATTGAAAACCTATGTGACAATATAAAAGATTAATGTGGTTTTGTCAGGTTTTCAACATATTGATTTTGATAAATTAGACAATAGAGATAAGCATAATATTGAAGAATCAATCTATGATATGATGGCTACTTTTAAGAAAACTCCCCTAGAGATTCCTAACTCTATTCCCAAAAGTCTAAATGAAAGAGTTGAGCAAAAATGGAAGTTTGGTATGGAGACTGAAAAAAATAAATCAAGGAGGCTACTTTAGCTCAAGTTATTCCTAAATTTGATAAGAAAATAATTTCTAAGGCTATAGAGAAACACAAAGGGAGATTTTATCCTAAATATAGAGCATTTCATATTTTGATAAGTAGAGTCCAATACCAAGAGAAAACTACTTTGGAAAATAATCTATGGGTTGACCACACAAATAGTGGAAGAGACTAAAGGAATAGAGGTAGAGAAGAATGAAACATAATAGGATGAGACAACTTAGGAAGATTCACTAGATGCATGGGATATCAATGAGCCAAACACTAGTCCTACACATGGAGAGAAAGATAGTCAATAGAACTCAGTGACTATTGAGGACATACCTGATAACTCTACATAGAATGTAAATCCATTGAGTGAGGAAGATTTAAAGAAACTACAATAGGAATCTACCAATACTATTATTCCATGTAAAAATCCTATATTGGTAAGGATTTATGAATCTCAAAAGGTTGAGATTACATCCACTGAGACACAACAACAAGATACATCTATTGTACCCCCACATGTTGCAAAAGTTAAGGCCAAGAAGGAATCACATGAACAAACAATAGATCAAAGTGTAACCCTAAAATAGGAAGGTGAACTTAACCAAAAACCATCTTCAATTCGTACTATTGTCATTAAGATGAAGGAGAAGGAGGTAGATACCATAGCTACATTATTGCCAAGTTTAGAAAGCTCAAGGTTGCCAGCACTTGTCATAATTGACAAATAGGGTAACAAAGAGAAAGATGATAAAGAAGGGAATCTTAAACTCACCTCACTAAAACCCATTGAAGATTAGAAGGAAGTTGAACAAAAGAAAGAGGACACGACAAATTCTAAGATAGAGGAATAGGTATTCATACATACACTAGTCACTTTACCAGTCACTACACCTCCTCCCAATAGCCAAACTGTTCAAAGGATGAGTACTCAAGCTACATCATTACATATACCAAGGCTGGGTACAAGTACACCTAAGAGTGATGATAATACAACATTTGAGGATGTGAGTTTAGATGAAGTGATTTTTCTACCTTAGTTTGATCTAATAACAATCAAACTTGAAGAAATGTTTATTCTTCAAGAGGCTCTATAGAGGAAATCAAGGCAAGAAATCTTGAGAAGGGAGCATAAACAAAAATAGATTCTACATGATATTATAGATACTTTTGTAAATGCTTTTGATATTTCAAATTCATTTTCCAACAATCCATCTTAGAGAAAATTGTACATATAGTTGATAAGATAAAGGATGAATATATAAAGACAAATGTAAAGTTATTGGAATGACCTAAAAGGAAGTTTCACACTAAGGTTATGGATAAGATATCTAGTGCCATTGCACTAAGACAAGTTGACTTGTCAACTAAGATGGAGAGTTTGAAGAAAGTTTTGGATAATATTTTCTCTCTGTATAGAAAACTATGTGATGTTGATATCTTTACTAAAGAAACTCAACAATTAATTGACCAACTAAAAGGAGATTTTTAATTAAAAGGTACTGCATTGAGGTAATCTCCTAGCAATAATCAAGTTCATTTTTAGAGATTATTGCTAACATAGAGTAGGCTTGTTGAGTTGCAAGAAAAGGATGCAAATATAAGGTCAACTTTGATCAACATTCAGTCCATCTTGACCCCACACATGGAAGTCTTGTAGAAGGAACTAGCCTTTGTAGAAACATTGACGCAGAAAGATTATCAACTTTCTACACAAGAAGTTCTAGTAGATATGGCAAAAAATCTAGAAATCTAGATTGAGTCTTTAGATGTAGCTAGTGATAATTGGCATTTTTCTTTGGGAATCATAATAGAAGTACATAAGCCATTTTTAGAAATACACACTATAAGTGTACCACCCAAATGACATAAGTGTCAAAAAAGGAGGATTTTGAAGATATTGTTAAGGCATATATCTACTTAGAATGAGTTATAGAAATAAAATAAAGTATTTACTTAGGGGGAGTAGCATACCAAGGTAACGTCATCATTTTTGAAAATTTTGACATTTTTTAATTTTGTATAGAAACCAAAGAGAGATGATATATTGTCTGACTTATGTATAAAATAAGATTGTATATGCCATGACAAAGTTTTTTTTCCACTCATGTCAAAGGGTGAGATTGTTAATCTCACTTTGATTTAACAACAATCACACTTGAAGAAATGGTTATTCTTCAAGAGGCTTTATAGAGGAAATCAAGGCAAGAAATCTTGAGAAAGGGAGCATAAAAAAAAATAGGTTCTACATGATATTATAGATACTTTAGTAGATTCTTTTGATATTTCATATTCATTTTCCAATAAGCTGACCTTAGAGAAAATTGTACATATATTTGATAAGATAAAGGATGAAGATATAAAGACAAATGTAAAGTTATTGGAATGGTCTAAAAGGAAATTTCACACTAAGATTATGGATAAGATATCTAGTGCCATTACAGTAAGACAAGTTTATTTATCAACTAAGATGGAGATTTTGAAGAAAGTTTTCGATAAGATTTTCTATCTGTACAGAAAATTATGTGATGTTGATATCTTTACTAAAGAAACTCAACAATTAATTGACCAGCTGAAAGGAGATTTACAAGTAAAAGGTACTACATTGAGGCAATCTCATAGCAATAGCCAAGTTCATTTTTAGAGATTATTGCTAACATAGAGTAGGCTTCCTGAATGCCAAGCAAAGGATGCAAATATAAGGTCAACTTTGATCAACATTCAATCCATGTTGACCCCACACATGGAAGTCTTGTAGAAGGGACTAGCCTTTGTAGAAACATTGACAAAGAAATATTATCATCTTTCTACACAAGAAGTTATAGTAGATATGGCAAAAAATCTAGAAATACATATTCAGTCTTTAGATGCAGCCAGTGATAATTGAGATTTTTCTTTGGGAGGACTGGTGAATTGTTTTTATGGTAAAAAATCTATGAGCTGATTCAACCACCTCTCAGAACTTACTTTCCCATTGTTTTTATTATGTAAAAATAGGTTTTGAAGGACTCAAAACATTTTATAGAATACCAAACAAAAAAGCTAAGAAATCCCATGAGGGATTGTGCATCAACACTAAAAAATAATACAAATTATGAAAAGTATCCTTAATACATCAAACATGAAAAAAATAGCAATAAGACAATAAAAAGACATAATCAGGACAACTATAAAGTCTTCAATAAATCAACAACCTGATATACAAGGATATTCATGTTCATAGTAGAGGCCTTTAGCTCATCAATTTCTTTATTATCCATAACCTCTGTCTTCTTTGAATTTTCCCTTGTGTGTTTACTGGTGCATTGATTCTCTTTTATGTGCTTAGAACCTTAAATTCTCCCCTATTCTAGTTTTTCCAATAGAATCTTAATGTTATTTGCAATAGTCTTCAATATGGAACAACTTTGGTTTGCAAGTTTCTATACCTAATTCTTACTTTCCCATTGTTATTTCCAATATGATCATGATAATACTAGTGTAATAAAAATATTAAAGAATCTATTGATTTATGAAAAAACTAATAATATATCTATAGGTATCACTACTTGAGAGAGAAAGCAAAAGAGAAGAAAGTGAGGATTGAATACGCAAAGTCTAAAGAAAAAATTGCAAATATATTTACCAAGCCATTTCCTATGGATTCTTTTGAGTATCTAAGAGGTAAACTATGGGTCCTTCTCCTATCCAATATTTACTAGGTAAAGATGCATGCTACATCAATTCATGGATGATAGATATATATTTGTGGAGTTGATGTAATAGTTCACACTTTAGGGATATTTTTTGAAGATTTGTAAGTGATTTTAATAAAACTTATGAAAATAATACATGAAAGGAATAAGGTATTACTTCAAGTTTTTATAAGTCTCACATTGGAACTTATATTAACCTTTGGCATTGTTATCAAAGGGGGAGAGAATGACTAAAGGAGGGAAGTACATAAAGGAGATAATGACTAAAGGGAGAGTGATATACTATGGAGACACATGTTGATGGAGTTTTGTTGAAGAATGAAGTATACCCTATGGGGGAGAAATTGAGAAATTGAGAAAATGTTAAGATAAAGCTACTGAAGATACAAACCAAGTGAATTTGATGATTGAATTTTATTGCAAAGAACAAGACTAAAGAGAAAGAGTTGAAGAGTTGTATTGTTGTCAATGCATACATTTGATTATCTTATGTGTAATTTTTTGTAATAAGAAATCTTGTGTTTATGTATTTTCATCAAAGCCAAAGAGAGGAGATTATTAGCCCCAACTAATAATATAATAAAGAATGTTGTTATTGTATGTAAAAGAGTCATATCAATTGTTATGTTGTCATTGATTTCAAGCCTTAGTTGACAAGTATTGGTATTCAATGGGTACTTGAATGAATCGGACTATGAAAATATAGTGTCGGTTTGATTTTTTTTTCAATAATGTTATGTTGTGATTAATTTCATAACTGTCAATTCAATAAAAGGACTACAATTTGAACCCAATGATTATAGTTGTCATCAAGAACCTAGCAAAGAATATTTAAATTTCATTGTCAAACAAGGAATTCTAGCATTAACCAAGTGCTTTGTTATGTGAGTGAAGTTGCAATGTTCACTGAGTGAAGAATAAAATAAAATATTAATTTGAGGTTGACAAATAATGAAAATTGGAAATGTTAGAGAAACATAAAAGATAAGGATGAATATTTTATGAGATCAATGAATGGAATAATTGAAATATGATTTTATGGAGAAGATTTTCTATTTTGAGAATGAGCACAATCATTGAGGTGAACTAGTATTGACAGAATGACTAGATGTAATGAATGTTAGATCTACGATTGTATTGAAGTGGAAAAATCTTGAAGGAATTGGAAGGAAAATGTTTTCAATTTAAGGAGATGAACAAGACTATTATAGGTTGTTTAATATTATCAATAGATGTTGATAAAGTGCAAAATATTGAAAAAGAAAACTAAGAAATAAGAACAACGTAAACTGAGTAGAATAGAGAAAGAAAGACTAAGAAGAGGATGTGTAAGGTGAAAGTGAAAGAGTGTGAATAAACTATAAAGAATTTGACAAGTAGAAACTAAGAAGAAAAAAGATATTAACAAGCAAGGTAGTACTAAATACAATAGATCATCTGATTATTACTTTCTTACCATTGTAATAGATAAAATGTCTTAACCGACTAGACTTGACAAGTATGTGAAATGATAACATCGATTATTGATGTTTGTAAGTCTTTTAGAGAAGGCCACTCCTTAGTAATAATAATGAGTGATAAAGTCAAGATGATCTTTGGTTAAAATTCTTTATCTAGGTCACACTAAAAATGCACATGTAAACCTTTAACTAGGTTGGCTCCTACCAAAGCTCACTTCAGAAGAGTGAAATTTTTGTGTTGTTGGTTCATAGATGTTTTTTTCCCTTTATATGATTTTCATGTTAAAATAATTGTGTAAAAATGTATGATTGTTTATGTTTTGCAAGTTAATTTTCATGTTATTTCCTTGATGTTACAACTTAGTATAAGCTAAGTTAATAATTTGATACTTGGTAAAGTAAAGAATAGTGAGATAAAATTTTGAAGTAAAAAGAGTATAAGTTTGATTTGAAAAGTTGAATGTGATCATTGAGTTATTGTTATGACATCTTATTCCATTTGAATTTGTACTCAATTATTTAAAAGGCCTGTAGGATAACTAGATAGAATAGATTCACAACCCCTCACCTAGTTACGTAAAATATTGTCCATTTTTATTTATCAGGAGCCTCTCTCCCCCTCATTTAGTAATCTTGACCTCATGTATTTCTATTATTTTTATTATGTTACTTTTCTCATTTAAATTATCTTTCATCTTGGTGTCCTTGACATATTAGGAAATCTCACCTTGCATCTTACATCTAGGGTAGATCATCTTGATTTATGCTATGGTGTTATTGTTACTTTTTCATTTGATTTATTGAGAAGTGTTGATCTAAGATTTTTTTTGACTAGTGAATGTCTATACACTTAAGTCATTTACTTAATTCATGTGTAACAAGTAGTACATACTGAGCACAACATGTATATAACAGTGCATGCCAAGTCCACAGTGAGTGTCGAGACACTCATGTAACGAGTCAATCAAGTGTTGAGAAGATAGTGCATGTTGAGTGATTTAGGAGCTGAGAAAGTAGTGCATGCTGGGTGATCCCACAATAATGGGTTCCACTTTTTGACCAATTTCGACCCTAAAATCAATATTTTTGCAACAAACGTCACGTTCAAGTGACTATATCTCCAAAACTATAAATAATTTCAAGGTGACATAAACTAGTGATTTTGAGTACTTTGTTCCTACTTTGTAACCATATTTTTTAATCTAAAAAAAAAATTTAGGTCAATTTTTTTATCTCCTCCGAAAAGTGGCACATAATAAAATTTAATATTTTAAAAAGTGATAGTCTGTTTGACATGCATAACTTTTTTTCTAGAAATGATAATGAATTAATTCTTTTGAAGTTAGATTTATAACATCAATATCCAAATGATACATTTGGTTTGATTTATTTTGGTTGAATATTGTATAGTTTATGAAGTTTTGAAGTGACATGAACCGTAATTCAGACATACGTTCCGTTTGACATAGATAATTTGAAGTCAATTTATCATAAACCATTTTTTTTTTAATAGAAAATTATCTCAATAAGCTAGTTCCTCCATATTTTTCAAAAAAAAATTGACCTAATTTACTAATTTTCTTGAGGTTTCAAAGTCAGTTGATGTTCAATCGGTAATGAACCTATAATGAGTTAAACTCATATTTGAAAATCTTAATGATTAAAATATGTATTAAAATTATAGTTGTTGGAAAACCTGCTCCAAGCAGCACATTTTGACATTTTTTATTTTATAGTAGGAGATCATTCTCTTGCAATTATGGAAGTCAAAAGAGGAAAAAAAAAAGTATGAAAAAAAGGTTAATTTTTTTGTAATTTTGCATGTTCGCGCGAACATGGCGTTTGCGCAAACGTGCTAAGTATGTTCACATGAACATATGTTCATGCTAACATACTTATCATGTTTGCACATACATATTTATCATGTATGTTCATGTGAACATACGAAATATGTTCGCGTAAACATATGGGAAACTCAATTTCCCATTTTGCAATTTTTTTCATTTTTGTTCGTCCCACTAAAGTGGAACCCATTATTGTGGGTTCACCCTGACAAGTAATATAGATGTTGAGTCACAATATAGAAGACCATATATGCTGAGCATTAGAGAGACTTCAGATGTCAAGTAAGACAGTTTTGTCATAGTTATTTGTAATGGCAGAAATAACAGTGTAAACTATTTTCAAGCTAACTTAAAGATTGAATTATGATATTTTGGAGATAAGAATGAATCTTAAGTTGGATTCCCAATTCATAGAATATAACCAATTAGGAAAAAGGGAAGGTTTAAGTGGAAAAATAGATGAATGAAAACCATTGATTCATACCTAACCCTAAGTCATCTAAGTCTTCTTAAGGAGGAAAACCCCTAAACATTAAAAGGTGGGTATGAAGGAGTGAAGGGAGAAGTTTGCATGCAAAAATAGAACATTCATGGTGGCTAAGGAGTTATGATCTAAGATTGTATTGCAAAATTAGTTAAAGGAGAATAGAAGAAGAGAAGAGCATACAAAAAAGAGACATTTGATCAAGAAGGATTGAGAATACATCAGTTTATAGGTGATCTATTATCAAGCAATCAAGTTCTAACCACAAGATCATTATTGAATCATTCTAGTAGGTGAATTAGTTAAATCTCTTAATAGAGTAGTCCTAATAGGCTATATTGAAATCCTCTAACAAGGTGCTTAATGGTGATTTAAAGTCCTTTAGCAAGGCACACTTCTAATAGGGTGTTGAAATCCTTTAATAGGGTGAGACCTAACAGTCTTTATAAACCTTTAACAAGGTAGACCTTTCACAAGGTAGATCATGTCTCATGATCAAAATATTGTAATTGTCATTAGATACACTTTATTAATATAGTAGTGAAGATTTTTGGGTGTCATCCCCGCCCCATTTTTACCTTCTCATTAGAGGGTTTCTAGGTAACCATATTCAGTGTCATACATGTGTGAATGTTTACTTCTTTACATATTTTAAATGTATATGCTTTACATTTTATTCTAGTTTACTTAGTGAAGTATGAGATGGATGTATGGTGAATGATTTTATGGTTCAAAGTTTAAACAACTAATTCATGCACCCCCCCCACCCACTCAAAGTTTCCCTATCCTATTATAATTATAACAATTACTATTAGAGCCTTGTTCTCTGAAAGAGAAGCTTTGTAGCTTTGATGAAAGATCTTGAAATGGAAGTCTACAATTTGGGAAAGATCATTAAGAATCAAGGAATTGAAATACAACTCACCCTACATCAACTAAATGAAGCAAGACAAGAACTAAAGAAATCCTTGAAGAGAAGGAAGGAAATTGCTATTGAGGAGAATGACACACAATATAGAGAAATAGAAACTACTAAGCTATTTACTAATGGAGACTTCAATAAATTTGATGTAGAAATTGCAAATTTAATGGAAAAGAATAGATTCTAAGTTGAGGAAATCAAAAATCTAAAGTTAGAGCATGAATAAAAAACCATAGTACTATGTGAGGTGACTTAACAAAAGAAGAAAGCTATGGAAGATGAAGCCATGATTGAAGGAGACAAAAGAATTTTCAGCAACAGACAAGAAGAGAAATCATCAGAGCTAACCAAGATTTCCAACATGCAATTGGATATTTTGAGTCAAATGATGAATGCCAACTATGAGTTGAATGTCAAGGACATTGAAATAACAATACTAAAGTTGTAGAATGAGCAATTAAAAAGTGACCTAAAAAGGGAAATGAATTTGTTGAAAGTTTCAAATAAACCAAATGAAGCCATCAAATACTTTGAGTAATTATTGAGATCCCTTAAATCCAACAATGATACATCTCGATTGGGATACACAAGTACTGAAGAAGGAGTGTTATCCAAAAGTGCTAAAGAAAGCTGAAACAAAGGTAAGATTTCCAAACCTACTTTTCATAATTGTGGTAAGAAAGGATATACTACTAATGTGTGTAGGAGCATAACTACAAATCAGAATGTGAAGCAAAAGAACATGGTTCACTATCATAAGTGATAAAAACAAGGTCATTAGGCACATGAATGCAACCATGCACACACATGAATTTGAAGGATATTGTTATAACTGTCAGTAGTATGGACATAGAGCTTTTGAGTGCAAATCCAAACCCATATGGTCATCAAATAGGAAAAAAAAGGTAAAGAACAATGGAAACACTTATAAACAAGATTATAATGCAATATATAGTTTTCATTAGTATCAAGAGTATGGACATGTTCTTGAGAATTGTATTAGGACACACTTCAAAGGTGACCACAAAAGGTGGTCGTGTTAAACCACATGTTTTAGCTATTCTAAGATTGGTCACATGAATAGATATTACCCAACAAGGTCAAAGGCACCAAGTTATGAGTTTGATAAAAGCAAAGGCAAGGCAGATGCTGAAAATGTCAAAAATGAAATCAACAAGACATGGAAGAAAAAGGATGATTGCAGCACATCAAGTGGAGAAGGTATCACTTCACCCACTAGGTTAAGTAATCACACTTCATCAAATTAAGAAATCAAGAGGTATGTGAGACTGATATTTAAAATTTATATCTTTCATTAGGTCCAAAATGTTTTAGTACTAAAAAGATTACATTAGCATGAACAAAGATGAAAGATGTTATTAGGAATCCAAGAAAAGTTCTAATTTTTTCAAGTTACTGTCAAGCATCAAAAGTTTCCTATAAGTGCTAAGTGAAATGCTAGGGGATGCCAAGCTAATAGACTGGCTAGTTGATGCCAAGCTCATACTTATGTAAGCACCCAAGATTAATTTTAGGCTTTCAAAAGGGTATTTGATAGACTTTAACACATTTTACATCATTTTGAAATCAAGAAAGAGCAAGGAAAGAAAAAGGCGATCTAGAAATCCATCCAAAGAAATTGTAGAAGATTTGAGTAGTGATTCAACACCATTTCATCAAATCTTTCAAGGTATTTATCGAGTCCTAAGTTACGCTATTTATATTTCCATAAACCCTAGTTTCACAAAATGGCATCTAGTTCAAATCATGATGAGGGTAAGGAGATTTTGAATGTTCAACTATTTAGTAATGAAGTTAAACAATCGATATTCAAGGCCATACTTGATATTGCTTATAAACAAGACCCCTCCAGTGCATTACCCATGATACCACCAAAAGTTTTAATAGTGCAAGATGTCAAAAAAATTTATAACTACAAAATTGGGAGTATTGGAGATATGGAGATTAGGAAATCATATGATAGACTCTATGAGAATGGTGTACTGAGTGAAGAATTTAAAATTGTAGAGAAGAAAGGGTTAAATCGTGCCCTAGATTTCTTGAATGTCTTCAAAATAGAATGGATTAGGATTGTGCTAAGCAAGATTCATGATAGTTCACTTTGGTTAGACAATGGAGTTATCAAAATAACCAAGAGGATAATCCATAGGGTAACAGGGTATCCAACCCTAGATTGGCCTAAGACTCTGAGGAGTGATTTGAAAGAGGTTATTGAGAAAAACACAAGAGCCATGTAGAACAAGAGATGGATGACAATTGACACCATTATAGCTCCATTGATACACTTTGTAGTAAGGGTTATTTCACACAAGTTTTACCAATCTAGCAAATAAAATATTGTGCCCTATATTTTAGTACATGTTGGTTATAAGATTGTGAAAAAGGATTACACATATGATCTACCTGAGATACAACTACAAAAACTAATTGAGAACCTAGGAGCTATAAGAAGGACTAAGAGTGCTCAATGTAAATTTGGTTCTATTTTGACATGCATTTTCTTTTATGTTGAAAACACATTTCGCACAAATCACATGGAAAACAAATAGATCAATGATAATACAAATATGTGAGTTAACTAAACAATTGGGTGAGAACTTTGAGTCAGTCATGACCAGTTACTTTGAGGACTTTATGCAGTCTATGAAGAAAATATTGAGAATTCCAGTATCACTAGTGGAAAAGAATTATGATGATATTTGTTTCCTAGTGGATGCTGACTACATATTTTTTCAAGCAAAAACTCCAAGGGTAAGATGGCTAAGGCCATTAGGATATGTTATAAATGTAGATGAGGCCTCTACAACTATTACAACATTACTTGCAGAAGAGATAGACAAAAATGACAAGGCATTTTGAAACTTTGAGATTGAAAAATCTAAGATTACTATAGAACTAAAAACTTCCTCTATTATAAAGAAGAAGGAGAAGTTGGTGAAGAAGTTGAAAGCTAAATTTGGTGAAGGTGCTGAGCAGGAAGAGGATGAAGAGGAGGAAGATACCCAAACCCAAGCACCACTTGCACTTAAACAAGGAATGGGAGAAGATCAACAAGAAAAGGAGAAACAAGTTGTAGAAGGTGTCAAGGAAGAAGAAACCAAGGAAGTACCTACTCCCACTAATCAAAAGAAAAGAAAGGCTAAAGTTAAACTAGTGACAAGATCCAAGCAAATAGAAATTCAAGCCCTAGTAACTTTATTAGAATCTAGCACTCCTTCAAGTCATACTCTTTAGAAGCCAAGCACAAATGCAACACGATTGCAAATCTTAGTGTCAAGTCCAAGCACATCAAAGGTTGAAGTGATACAATATGGAGATGTAAGCCTTGATAAAGAGATTGTGTTACCAAAGTATGATTATGACACAATGATAATAGAGTAGATGGGTATTTTACAAGAGGCCCTAGCTAGAAAGAAGCATTAGTAATTTCTCAGAAGGGAGCATAGGTGGAAGCAAACATTGCTAGATATCAAAGACATCTTTTTAGATGCATTTAGTCTCCCTACTCTAGATGAGACAAAGCCACTCCTTGAATAATTGACAAACATAGTGGAATAGGTGAGTGATGTAGACATTGATACACATGCTAAATTATTAGAATGGTCTGAAAGGAAATTCCAAAGTAAAGTGAATGAGAAGATATTAGGTGACATAGCACTCACACAAGTTACATTGGCAACAAAGGTAGAAAGTGTGAAGAAGGTAGTTAAGAACATTTTATCACTATACACTAAATTGTGCAATCTAAAAATCTTCACACAAGAGACAAGAAGTCACATTTTGAGTTTGGAAAGTTAAATAAATGCATTAGGTGCAAAACTGCTTGTGAAAATGCATTAGGTGCATTGTCTATAGATGAAGCCAATATAAGGGCAAAACTAATTAGCATCCAAACAACATTGACCCCACACATGAAGATTTTAAACAAGGAATTAGACTATGCTGAAACGCTTATGAAGAAAGATCCAAATCTTTCTATACTAGATGGCCTAGTTCACCTTGCTATCTAGTTGGCTATCCAAATTAAATCTTTGGATATAGCATGTGAAAATTGGGATGCATCTCTCAAGATCATAATAGATGTCGATAAATCCTTTCTAGACAAACACAATATAAGTGTATAGCTCTTTGACATCAATGTCATAAAGGGGGAGATATAGAATTTGGGGGAGATAGAGAGCAAAGGGGTAGAATAAGAGCAAAGAGGTAGATGAAGTGAAAATGTATCAAATAAAAGAGTTTCAATTGAGACACATCTACTCAGTAGGAGTATAGAATTTTGAACATAGAATAATATAGAAAAAACCTATCAACTCAAGGGGTGTTATCAAATTTTGAGGTATAAGTTATTACAAAATTTTGAAATTTTGACGTTTTGTACATTAGTTGAATACGAGATATGTTATGCTAAAAAGGATAAGGATATCAATACATGACCAGGTTTTTTTGACACTCATGTCAAAGGGGAAGATTGTTGATCTCAGAATAGTTTTGAATAGTGAGTGTCTACACACTTAGGTCATTTACTTAGTTCATGTCCAACAAGTAGTACATGTTGAGCACAACATGTATATAATAGTGCATGTTGAGTCCACAGTGAATGTCAAGCCATTCATGTGCTAAGTCACTCAAGTGCTAAGTAGATAGTGTATGTCAAGTGATTTAAGAGCAAAGCAAGTAGTGCATGCCGAGTAATATAGATGCCAAGTTATAGTATAGAAGACAATATATGTCAAACATCAGAGACTTCAGATGTCGAGTAAGATAGTTTTGTCATAGTTGTTTGTAATGGCACAAACAACTATGTAAACCATTTTTGAGCCAACTTTAAGATTGAATTATGATATTTTGGAGATAAGAATTAATCTTAAGTTGGAATCCTGACGCATTACATATAGCCAATAAAAAAAAAGGGATGATTTAAGTAGCAAAATGGATGAATAATAGTCATTGATTCATACCTAACCCTAAGTTGCCTAAGTCTTCTTAAGAAGGAAAAAACCTAAACATTAAAAGGTATATGAAGGAGAGAAGAGAGAATTGTGTATGTACAAATAGAGCATTCATGGTGGCTAAGGAGTTATGATATGAGATTGCATTGCACAATTAGTTAAAGGAGAATAGAGGAAGAGAAGAGCATACAACAAAGAGACATCTAATAAAAAAAAGATTGAGAATACATTAGTTTAGAGGTTATCTATTATCAAGAAATAAAATGTTAACCACAAGATCATTATTTAATCATTATAGTAGGTGAATCAGTTAAATCTCTTAATAGAGCAGTCCTAATAGGATGTATTGAAATCCTCTAACAAGGTGCTTACTTAATTGTGAGCTAAAGTCCTTTAGCAAGGCACACTTCTAATAAGGTGTTGAAATCCTTTAATAGGGTGAGACCTAATAGTATTTGTAAGCCTTTAATAGGGTAGATCATATCTCATGATCAAAATATTGTAACTTTCATTGGATACACTTTATTACTACAGTAGTGAAGATTTGTGTGTGTCATCCCTAGCCCAGTTTTACCTTCTCATTAGAGGGATTTTGGGTAATCATATTTGGTGTCATGCATTGTGAATGTTTACTTGTTTACATGTTTTAGATGTATATGCTTTACATGTTATTTAATTTTACTTAGTAAATGTATGAGATGGATGTGTGGTGAATGATTTTATGGGTCAAAGTTTAATCTACTAATTCACCCCACCCCCCTCTCCCCCACATCTCAAAAGTTTACCTTTCCTATTGTAATTACAACAAGAACTAGTTAAGATCTTGCATTACCATTTAGCTTAGCTTTCTTTATATTACATGTCATTTTAGCTTAATCTTGTATCTCATCTTATATTACTTTAATTTCATTTCACTTTGAGATCATGGATACTTGCATCTTTATTTGAATCTCTCATTCTGCAGTGCACCTTGCAAGGGTCTCTTGTCTTAAGTTCATTTAAAATCTACCATAATATTTTTTGGATTAATGCATGTCATGGATAGAGAGCTATAATATACCATTCATGATTCCATTTCCATTAGATATTTTAGATGGAAGGATTTATAGAAGTGTGCACATTTTTGGCATACTCCAAGAAATTTTTCAATGATTTGGAAAGGGTGATCATTTAGACCTCACCCTATGCAAGGGTGACCTCTATGACCCTTCTAAACTATATTAGACCATGATTCCAATGTTTCAAATATGCATTTATACAAAATGACAAAAAGAGTATCTGCATCTAGACTCTATTCATCAATCTAAGATCCAAAACTTACAATTAATTTTTTTAATTTGTTGATAGGGGGGAGGGGTTGCCTTAGTCAAACCATAGAAATGAAATAATTGAATTTCATAAATGTAAAATAAATGTAAAAATTCACCTTACACTAGAAGGATCTCTTAAATTGAATGCAATGAGAACTCTTTACCAATTTTCTTGGATTAAGAATGTAGACAAGTAGATGTAGAAGATGCAATAAAGGACCTTGAATAGATTGAGGGAGATATTGAAGATAAAATACTTCAATATCTTGAATTTTGAATGCTTGATATTCAATGAAGGAATTTCTCAAACGATGTTTGAAGACTTAAATGCTTAAAAACTTGTATGCTTGAGTGTTATTGCACATGAATTATTAATCTTGAACTTGGTAGTTGCTTATGATATATAGATATGAGCTGAAAATTTGAGAAAATAGATGGATTAACAAAGTGCTCATTATATCTTTCTCCTATAGGATGAATTGCCTAGAAATTTTGCCCTTAAAATGAGCTCAAATTTAGGACCTCAGAAATGGACCCAAACTGGGGCCCAAAAAGGGATGCACTACATCCCTAATTGGTCTCATTGGTGGTTTTAAGATTTCATGTTTTCAACGCACTCATAATTATTTTATGAACCATTTATAAATAATTTACACTCTCTAGAACATCAAACATCTATAATATTAATGTGGTGAAACGTTCAAATCACAAAGAAGTAGTCATATCACATATGCATCCAAAATACTACAATGACCTTAATAATAAATAATCTAATAGTGTTCTTTTTCCCTACTTCTAAACTTGATCTATATTACCTTATATTGTCTAATGTGTTGACTTCATGCACATTCAAATTGTTGAAAAAATGCAATGGCTCTTTCAAATAAAAATGAATCAACAATTTGATATTAAACTATCTAGTCAGAGTTTGTAAACTTGAATTATTCTATGTCTTCCTAGACTCAATCCTACAAACTATCTATAAATTTTTTAATTTGACAATCACTTATTCAACAAAGGACCATTAAGAAAAATGAGGCTTTTGTAGAGTACATAAATGATAGTTCTTTTATAATTGCGATTGATAAAGTCCAAACACCTTTCCATATGCTCATTAATAAAATGTCCCTAAAATCAAAGCAACTGGCCCAATGGTTGAGAAAATGGTAGAGGCAATCAAGAGAAATGATAAAAAAAAAAAAACATAAAACAAAATGAATAAATATACACAAATTGTAAACCCTAGTTCTAGAAAATCATAAAATATAAAATACTATAAGAAATAGAGGAAATCTAAGAAGATTAAATGACATTAAATAGAATAAATGATCACTTCATACCTACCTTCTTGTTTCTTGTTTGAAATTTTATTTTGCTATGGAGCAATGACACAAGACAAACTTTCTATTCTATTTCCATTGCAATAATTTATTTTTATAAATGCCCAAAAAAAAACCATTATATGAGGAGCAAAAAATAAAGATAGAAACTAGAATTAGAAAGAGAGAGATGGATGTGAGAATTAGTAATTAAGAAACAAAAAAAAATGTTAGAAATGTTCATTATTATAAATATCTAAAAATATTGTTTCAAATAGTAATTAGAAAAATTTAAAATGGGAGAAGTGATGACAACTTCTTTGTAAAAAATGTAGTTTCTAGGAATCCTATTGGCTAAAAAATATAAGGTATAATATAATAATTAATAATAATATAATTTCTATGTGAAAAAGAATTTTTACTTTTTGAATAAGAGTAATATGTATGATGTATTTCCTCCCATGTATTGTCAATAATTTGAAGAAGATAATCTATAGTTTAATTCCTCATTTCAAAATTGGCTGCATTTTTTGTTTGCAACCTAATGTTGAGCTAGGGTATTCATGCCCAAGCTTATCTCCATTTTATCTATGTGTGCAAAGGTGGGGGATTTCAATTCATTGTGTGGGGGTTAGTTTTTGCTGCAAACATTTGCGAAGGAACTAGTATGATCATGTCTAGCCACCCTTTTGCAGGGGTACCTAGGATAGATTTCCCTTGTTGTGGTCTATCCAAGGCCATGAGAAACCATGTCTTAGGGTGAGCCTTTTAGGGTTGTGCTCGAGATGGATTTTTGTACTGCAGTGGGCTTGAGTATATTGGGACAAGAGATGAGGGTTTTTGAAAATGCCCTCTTTTCTTTGATTATAGGAGCTACAGAATCAAACTCATCTAGTGGATCTTGAATCTTGAAGATTAATGGTTACCTTGAGCATTGTAAAGAAAAACCCAAACTAGTAATCTCTTTTGAGATGATTGCTGAGGATGTTGAATACTATTCCAAGCACTCTTTGTATTACAATTTTTTGGGATTAAGATTGTCTCTTTAGTTCCTAAAAAATTTGGCTTGGAGAATTTGGGAACCAAAGGGTGAAATAGAGGTCACATTGCTTGAAAATAAAATTTTCATGGTCACATTTATCTACCTAATTGATTGCAATAGGGTTTTTTAGAACGAACCCTATTTTCACAACCAGGTTGGGCTATTCGTCAATCCATCACATGTCGTATTTAATCCCTTTGAGGAGCTTCCAAATCATGTTCTGGTGTGGGTTTGGTTACCCATATTTCCAATAGAATGCTATCATCAGGATTTTCTACATATGCTTGCATTGATGCTCAAAAATCTAGTGGGGTCGTCAACATAAAGCCTAGGTAAGAAAGTAATGACTTTTTCTAAAATTTATGTGGAACTTGATTTGAGTAGATCATTGCTAGATCTCATGGAAATGAGTGTAGGCTCACATTCTTGGGTGTAGCAATTGGATTATGAAACCCTTCCTTTATGATGTCACCTATGTCATAAATATGGTCACCTATTGTGAAGATGCCTGAAGGCTAAGATAGTGGAGTAGCAACCTCCACCTCCTCCTTGTAAGAATCCTAGTGTTGATAAAGAGAAGAAGCCTATTCCTGGTGAGGGGAAGGATGCTAAGGGTTTTATTTAGGTTAAGGCTAGAAACAAGAAATAGATGTTAGAAAAGGACTCTAATGGAGAGACAAAATGAGGATACTTTTAATAGGTTTGAGGTCTTTGATGAGTTAGGTCAGAAAGAAGTTAATCAAGGATTAATTAGTGTGGATCAGTGTGTGGCAAAGTTTGGCCTAGAGAATATCACTTCCATCTAGGAATTTGTTGTGCCTATGTCCATAGATGGGCAAATTGGGGCCCAAATGATATTAGGGCCAAATATTGAATTGGGATAGGAAGAAGTGGGCAGTACTCTTCTTGTATGGATTGCTATTTTGGATATGGATAAGCATGGAAAGTCTTCTTCTCATCTGGGCATTCTTCAAAAGGATTGCAAGAAGAGGGTTTCAGAGAAAAGTGTTAAAATTGGTAGAAAGAAGGATTTGGAAAAGATTAAGATGATAGGGGAGACTTTGGTGGAGTTAGGATCTATTACTTGACCTTGGACTCCCATTTTTTGACTCCTTCAAAATGATCATTATTTTATGGAATTTAAGGGGCTTGAACAACAACCCTAAATAAAAATCTATTCAGGAATTGGTAAGAAGTCATTCTCCTAATGTTCATTTTCTTCAAGAGACCAAGATTTTTGTTGAGTGCATGATGAGTATAGCACCTAAATTGTGAAAGAGTGGCCAATGTCAGTGCGTTGGAGCTCAAGGATCTTCATGGTGTGTGGCTTGTCTATGGAACCCACAAAAAATCCAAGCATTGTGATGGATATCCTTTAAGTTCTCCTTATCCATGGTTTCTTTATGCCTTGAGTCAGGGGAGTCTATTCTTTTCTCCAATTTCTATGCTCTCATTGAGTTCCAAGGTAAACTTCTTGTATGCAATAATATCCATTTTTTTGTGGCCTATTTCCTTACTTTCCATGGATTATTGTTGGAGACTTTAATGATATTCCTAATTTAACTAAAAAATGAGGTGATAATGCAAGAATTGAGCTCTCTTCTATGTTATTCTGAGATAATATATCAATGCTCAATCTTATGGACATCAAGCCTAGTAATGGTAAATTCACTTGGAATAATAGAAAGGTGGGAGATAGTTGCATTGCTAAATGATTAGATCACTTCATGGTTTCCTATTTTTGGATTGGAGGATTGTGGTCTTCCAGTTCTAAGATATTAGACTTGAGAGGTTCAGATCAGTGGTCCATAAAGCTAGTTATTTCTTCTACCCAATTGCGTTAGAAGCCACCTTTCAAATTCTAGCTCCTGTATTTATGAGACCCTAACCTTTATGGATGTATTGCTAAATGGTGGAGGGATGGTAGGCCTACTTATGGTAAAACAATATATCATATTGCTAAGCTCCTTCAATATGTTAAGTATAAACTCAAATGGTGGAACTAGTAATGCTTTAGAAACATTTACCATGCAAAAAATGTTGCACAAGCTAAGTTGAATGATATTACCAAGTTGATTAGGGAGGGTGGGGTGTTTGAGGATTTTTTGTAGGAGGAAGATAGGGATTTAAAAACTTTGGAGGAATGGGAGCTAAGAGAGGAAATCTATTGGAAACAAAAAGCTTAGATTGAGTGACTTCTAGAGGGTGATAAGAATACTCCCTTCCTCAATTAAATGAAGGTCAGATGACATGGTAACTTTATATCAACATTGGTGACTAACAGGGGTGAGGTTCTTTCTTCTACTTAGGATATCTCGAATGAAGTTGTTTAGTATTTTGCTTATTTATTTAGGGAGGACTCACAGGGGGACTTGGTTGAAGAGGCTCAGGTCCTCTCTTGTATTCCTTTTTTGGTTTCTTGGGAGATGAAAGAGCATCTTATGAGTTCCATATCTTTGAAGGAGTTGGAGAAGATTGTTTTCCAAATGAAGAAAATAAAAGCTCCTGGTCTTGATGGCTTCTCGATTGATTTCTTCTAGGAATTTTGAGACATTATCAAGTTGGAATTATTTGTAGTTGTTCAAGAATCTTAGAAGAATAAGAAAATTCTTTAGGCCCTAAACTCTACCTTCCTTGCTCTCATCCCCAAGGGTGAGGGGGCCGATTGGTTAAGTCAATTTCACCCTATTATTCATAAAATTATATCTAAGTTGATTGCTAATAGGTTAAAAAAGTGGCTAATGCTGGTAATTTTTGAAGAATAAAGTGGCTTTGTAGTAGGCTTCCAGATTGCCACTAAAATTATTCATTTCATGGCCAACTCCAAAGATAAGGCTATGTTCATCAAGTTAGACATTGCCAAGGCTTATGAAAAAGTTCAATGGTCTTTCCTCCAAAAGTTTTTGGGAGCTTTTAGTTTTGAGGAGGAATGGATTTGTTGGGTTATGAGTTGTGTGACTTTGATTTATTTCTCAATTTTGATTAATAGGGAACACTCTAATCTCTTTGGTGCCTCTTGAGGTTTATGGCAACATGACTCTTCTCTCCTTGTTTTATTTTTTGGTGGAAGGTTTGGGATGACTGATAAAAAGGAATGTTGAAGAGGGCTCCATTGAGGGTTGGCAATGGGAGGGGGCCTTCCTATACAATCTCACTTATAGTTTGTGGATGATATAGATTTGATGGGCATGACTAACATTAGGGAGGCTTCTAATATGCACAAGTCATTGGATGTTTATCTTGCTTCTTCAAGCTAGTTAATTAATGAGGGAAAGCCTTCCATTTTTTTCTTCAACACTTTGTTATCCATTCAGAGGAGAGTTGTTCATATTTTTTGATTCTAGATTGGGAGCCTCCCACTACTCTACCTTAGGATTCCTATTTCAATTGGTAGGAAGTCTAGGAATTCTTGGCAGGATATTTTGGATAAGTTTTGTGTCAAAGTCACTGATTGGACCCATCATTGGTTATCCTTTGTGGGTTGGGTCTAGCTACTCTAATCTATGGTTTAGGCTCTCCCTCTCTATAGGTGTATGATTTAGGTTGTGCTGATGAGCTTTGTTAGGGATCTTCATTCCTTAGAAAGATAGTTTTTATGGGTTGGTAATTCATCTTCTTCTGAGTGGATCTTTGTTAAATGGGAGGTCGTATGTAGCCCGAAATAGTTTGGTGGTCTTCGATTACAAGAGTCATTGTATTCTGATATTGCTTTGGTAGCCAAATTGTATTAGTGATGGTGTGTGGAATAGGAAAAAGTGTGAGCTAGGATATTGAATCTAAATTACTTTCTAGGGATCCCTCAAATAGATATCCCTTGGTATATATTGACAGGGAAGGATTCGATGATTTGGAATACTCTCAAGAAAGGGTTTATGCTCATTAAGGGTGGCCTATTCTGGATTTGCAAGAGTGGGATAGAGGTGCATTTCTAGCATGATGTTTGGGATGGCTACCATCCCATGGTCATCCAATATCCTCATTTACATATATTATGCTAGAGGTTTTGTGAAGTAGGATGGTCAGGGGTGCATGACTTTAAGTCTTTTTCCCTTTAGGGGTAGTTGGTGGAGGCAAGATGGAAGAACCTAAATGAATGGCCTATTTTTTGTTTGGAGGTGGAGTGTGCTAAGCTTCATTACATTCTTTATTGTCAAAGTTGTAGTGTCCTTATGGATGATGATATGTTGGCTTGGTCTCCTAATCCCAAGGGTGCTTACACTATTTCTTCTAGGTATTAGGAGTTTCTCTCCCAGAAACTTGTGGGGAGGGAAGTTCATTGGTGGAAGAAAGCTTGGAATAAGTTTTCTTGGCCAAAGTGTAACTACTTTATTTGGACTTTGGCCTAGAATAGATGTTTGACTTGGGATAATATTTAGAACAGGGGTTTTTCTAGCCCTTTGAAGTATGTTCTCTATAGTAGTGGGGAGGAAGACTCTCCACACTTATTATTCTGATGTTCTTTCACCCTACATTTTTGGTGGGGTGTTTGAAAATGAACATGCATTCATGCCTCCTTCATGGCTGAGTTTTGGATGAGATTGTGAAGGCCCCCCTCCTTGGCCCCCTTCTTGTAGTATGTTTGGTATGTTGGACCCATATTTATGCTCTAGCAAGTCTAGTTGGAAAACAATTGAAGAATCTTTTAGGGTGAAAAATTGGGGATTCAATAGGTTTGGCTTAGAATTATGGGAATGATCTAGGATACTGTTGAAGCTAAGAGTGAGATTGCGCTGCCACTTGAGAAAGGTGATCCTGAGATGGTTGATCAGTTTGGAATTCAAGGGCTATCTTTGGCTTTAGCTTGCACCAAGAGAGGTAGACATGCGAGGAAAAAAGTTCAAAGGATGGGGAGATGGCTGCCCCCTTCTGCTGGTTTTTTGTAAATTAATACGAATGGCTCTTCCAAGGGTAATCCAACTCTAGCTAGGATTGGTGGGATTGGTAGGGATTCTTTTGATTAGTGGTTTTTATTTTCTCTTCTAATAAAGGGATGCAGACTATTAATAGGATGGAAGGTTTAGCTATCCTATATGCTTTGAAGTGGGTTTATGCTTCAAGATGGTGTAAAGTTATTTGTAGGTCTAATTCTTATGTTCTGGTCAATCTACTCCTTGAGAGGAAGATTTTTGATGTTAGCTAGCAGTTGACTATGATGGTGCAATAGATATTAAAGTTTAGCTCTTTGATGGAATCAATGTCTTATGTCCATATTCCAAGGAAATGGAACAAGGTGGTCAATTTCTTGGCCAAATGGGCATAAAATAATATAGATGGCAAGAAGATTGATGATTATAGTAGATGCCCTATGAATTATGTCAAGATCTAAAGAGGATTCTTGCAGAAGATGTAAGTGGTATTGGGGAGGGATGATCTAGTTCTTGTCTTTTCTTGTGGTCTCTGTTGGGTCTCGGGGCTTTAGCCCTTTGTAGTTTTTTAATGCTTTGTCCTAAAGTTCGATAAGGTTTTTAGCCCTTTTTTTCAAACAAAAATTCCTCATTTCATATATTCTTTTAGCTATACTTAGAATTTAATTATGCAAGATTGTACGAATAATTTTTTTAGTTAAAAGCTTTGTCTTTATGAAAATATCTAAGAATGACTCCTACATGCCCTAGAGGATGAAATTAGAAAGCAATTTTTGGATAGATTATCATGAGATTGATAATATTCCACTAAATTTTATAGGGTAAATCTCCCCAATCAGATGTGTAATGAATCATTTGGATTTAAGCATACATTTTCTTTTTAACCAAAAAAAAAAAAAGGTTGCTATTCAATCATTAATATGATTTGAAAGTGTATGTTAAATGAAATATATATGATAGAAAGTTTGAGATAAAATATAGTTTCTACCAAATACAAATTCAACAATCAATTCCTATAAACAACAAAAAGTATATCTACTCATCTTGGTAGACTTAATATTCCAAATTGATTCCTATAACAATAAGGTAACTCACAAAGGAAATATCTATTGCAACATGAATGCAAAGATTCAGAGTTTCTTCAAGAATAAACTATTGGAAATAACAATGGGAAAGTAAACTCTGAGAGGGGGGTGACTAAACACTTCAAAACTTTAACCATAAAATATTCACCAAACATCCATCTCACAATTTAGCATGTAAATTGAAATAGATAACTACACATGTTCATCCATATCATGAAACAAATAACAAATAATATGATAAATTTGTTACTGAGAAACCCTCCAATGAGAAGGTAAAACTAGGGTGGGTATGAGACTCACAAATCCTCACTACTACAACTATAAAGTGTATCCAATTAAGGTTACAAGAAGTTTGACCATAAACTATGACCTACCTTGTGAGGGGTCTTCCTTGTTAAATGCTTAGAAAGACTATTAGGTCTCACCCTATTAAAGGATTTCAACACCCTGCTAAAAGTGTGCCTTGTTAGAGCACTTAAACTTACAATAAATAAAGCACTCAGTTAAGAGATTTAAACAAGTTTGTTAAGACTACTCTATTAGTATAATTACTCTATATCACTAGTTAAAATTATTCAACACCATGATCCTTTGGTTAGCACTTTGTTTCTAGATGTCATTTCTTCTCTTTCCTAATGAATCCTTGATCCTTCTGATTAGATATGCCTCCTCTGTCCTCTTTCTACTTTCCTCTATTCTCTCTAACTGATTCTGTAATTCATAGCATTATCACAAACTCCATAGCCACCATGAATGCACTTTCTACACTTAGCATTTGCCTCCTTCTACGCATTCACCCATTCTAAAAACTTCTTAGGGTTTTCCTCCTTACATAAACATAGGTGGGCTAGGGTTAGGTAAGAATCAACAGTTGTGGTTGATCTATATTGCCACTTGGAACATCCCTAAACTTGATTGGTTGCATGTACTACATAGGGATTCATAATATACCTCCATACATATCTTCTTGAATCATACAAAAATTGTTAAGTCAGCCCAAAAATGGTTTACATAGAAGTTTGTGCCATTTCGAACAACTATTGTCATGCCCAAAACTTATAGGAAGAAACAAAAGAATTTTTTTTTTCATCTTCATTTATTATTTATATAGGTGTACCAATATTAAATGAGTTCTTTACACACATTATTATTTCATTAACTCAAATTGATTTAACCAATCCATATATTGTTATTTGGTTTGTTGAAAATATATGTATGCTATTTATTTTAACCCTATTGCTACTTAAAATCTCCTTATTAGTGGTCAATTTATTACATCAAATAACATCTACATTTGATCATTTCTCATATGCAAATTAATTGATTAAATTTTCTATACTAAAAAATGGTTGTTACCTATATTAACAACCAATACCATTATCTAGTCCATACTTATTCTAATAGCAAATTTCTCCACCCAATTTAACCATGTCACTAACTTTACCAATTCAAATATTCCTAACTATAGTCTTAATTATACACACCCTAACTCTCTCCCCTCCTACTTACCCTTCCACTTTCCAACACTTAAAAAAATCATGATGAAACAAATACAGTCATAAAAATTTTCTTGGCAACTTAAATCCTATACTTACTTTAATACATTTCTACTAACTACTAATTACTAACTAAACTGACCCATGGCTTCACACAACCTAAATTATTATAAGTCTTATACTTTACCAATGTTATGATTTGACTTAGCATCTAACATCCTAATATAATTTACTTATAAACCTATTTGACTAACCCCTTAGTCAACCTCCTCATACAATACAGATGACTAAATATAAACCTTGGCTTTCCTACATTCTCCTAGGAAAATTTTCTAACCTAGGCTCTTGTACCTCTTTTCCCTCCTTCCAAGATGAGGTGACCTTGGTCCCATCACTCCTTTTTGACACCTAAAAGGGACAATCATGGACAACAAGGTAAAGTAAAAGTTTGTTTTATGCCCTTTTTTAAGGTGAACCCAGCAATGCTTAGGAGAACATGGGGAAGCACATAGGAGGGTGGGGACCACTTTCCCCCTCCCTTGAATCAATACTTTTTCCCACACCTTTAATAAGAGGTGCTCAAACTTAGCTTAGGTATTTTTTATTCTTTTGCTTGAGTACAATTGTTAAAAGATGGTGATATTTTGTTGAGTATTTCCTAGGTCTAAGATATAGGTGTCCAGGGCTTTCATAGTCTTAATTTATATGTATATTATTTTGTGGTTTTATAAATTAGTGACACAAGGGTCACGTGATTAATAGAAGTCCTTTCTTGTAAATAGTTTAGGAGCCAAGTATTTATTATTCATTGAGTCTTTCTCTTAGCACATGTGTTATTATTATTATTATTTCATTCTATGCACAAGATTCTAAGTATATTCTTATAAATAAAATATTGGTCTATAATAGGCCTCCACTTATTTTCTCATCCTCATACAAATTCCAAAGGAGTAAAATGTACACCTACAATATAATTTTCCTCATAGATTTAGGTTATGTATTATGCTCAAGCTTATTTCTTCTATTTATACAATGGAGTTTTAGTGAATAGGGTTGATGACATGATGATGTTATCTAAACTAGGGTTTTATCATTTTAAGCTAATTATACCATTTATGTACTAGATTAATGATAATGTTTACTACTATGGCTTGGGTTTAAAATGGTATTACTTGATATAGAGAACAATTTGATCATTTTCATATGATCTATTTCAAAAGCATGAACTTTTTCTTTCTTTCCATTATAGCAATTAAAATCGAAGAATCTTAAAATGAAGACACCCAAATAATGAATGTTCATTACAATATTTATTTCACATGAAGAATTCCATGGGTTAATTGATTGAATACAAAAATATAACCTTCAATATGGTTCATCACAAAATTTGATAAATCTTTTCTTACATGGAATGTTACTTTTCCCTTCTCCACAACTATGATAGTGCCACAATATTTTTCTTGCAAAGACAACTTTAATTTACAAATTTATAGCCATATACAAAGGAAGGAAAAATTCCTTTCACATTACAAGGAACCCCAATGGAAATTTGATAACACAACACAACCACAAGATGACATGGTAAAATTTATCTCTTCACAAACACCTAGTTCTTCAACATTGCCAAAGGGGTGAAACCCTAATCTCTTCAAAGGAATCCATCTTCACAAAATCTTACAAACAACACAAAAACTAGGAACCATGGAGTCTCACCTCCCATCCTAGGCTTCTATGAAGCCACCCACCAAGTAGAGGAACCAAGATCCAAATGGGATACGTACACACCACATTTAATAATGCATAAGAACATACAAGAAAACTCATAACACTCCCTACCAAGGTTTACACATTGATTCACCATTGGAATCATTATCACATTGGCTGAAGGTGGGCTCTTCAAAGAGGAGATGACATAGCCAAACATAAACATCATATTGCAATTACATTTTTCCTCTCCAGGCCATCATAGAAATCCTCATCTTCTGACACATAAAACCCCTTGTATCTCCCAAAACAATAAGGCATATGGCTTCAATGGAGCCCATACTCCATGAAAGAAAAACAACTCCTCATTATGAGGTAAATTTTCTCAACTACAATGTTGAGCCCAACTAATCCCTTCACCCAAGGCTTCTCTTCCCTCCCAAGGGTGAGTGAAGCCTTCACACCCATGATCGCATTCAACATCCAAAGCAAATAGGAAAATTCAAGAAAGAAAACCAAGAAATTTTACAAGAACACAATACACAATTTACAACATCACAACACAATGTAAAATTATTCAATACAAAATGAAAAAAAACATTGCATGAACTCATAACAATATCTCCATACATGTACATTCATTATGCAAAATTAAGAGAAAAGAAAATGAACATGGTTTGGATCACCAAACTTGGTCTAAGCTAAAGGCAATGATATTTATTATATAGCTCCCTTAATCTTTGCCCAAACCCTAACTATCTCTAAACTTAGAGAGTGGGTGAACACCCCACTAATTTGTCTAAGACTCTCTAGTAATGCCTTCCCACTAACTATTTTAGCAAAGACACCAAGCCACTTCCTCTTACAAAATTGTCCCCCTCTAAATTTGCTATATTTGACTAAGTAGAAACATGGGAGAAAACACATGTGACAACTCCAATTTCGAATCAGTGGAAGAAAGCATTGGTAAAGGGGCCCCGTAGGCTATTTAGTCACTATCATGGTCAAAATTAGGTCCCTAACATGTTATACTATCATATGGGTAGCTCATTTTCACATAAAAGACACTTTGGAACCACCTAATGACCCCTCAAAACCCTAGTCAAGTCAAATTTAGAATTTGTTTTTGATTGTGACCCATCCTACCCCATGCCAAGTGGGTTTAGTTATTCATTAGCATGGTAATTAGTTTTAGGGTAAAATGCCACCACGACCAAAACCCTAGATGACATGTCATTATACACAAAATCCACAAGTCTCAAGTGACACCAAAAAATAAACACATTCCACATCTCCATGACATGTCCTTAATTCATCTTTGTGATTAAAAATTTTCCACATATAAGCAACCTTACATTTACAAAAAAACAATACTTTCACAATGAGGCTTTTGAATCTTTCAAAGACTCACCTTGGTTAAACTATGTTCACATAGGTTTGGAACTTGTTTACCCCCAAAATTTCCATTGTTCCAATTCCTGCACATTAGACTCGAGCATCAGTAGTCCAAGGAGGTCATCTAAAATACATATCATAAATGCATTTGAATTTAAATGTTAGGTAATCAATATTAACATAATTTGATGGAATTCCTTTACCTAATCTTTTCAAATAAGACCTTAAAAATGTTAGGATATCAAAATCATAAATAATCATAAATCAATTTTAACATTCTCAATTATCATGATCAACTTTTATTTCTCAATCATTTTCATATAAAGTTTCTTTGAAATGTTGAAATGTCAAAATCTGCATATCAACATTAATTTTATAATCAAATGATCCAACTAACATTTTTAACCACATCCTAATCCATTTTCCATCCAAACGATGAAATGTTGAATCTATATAGCTTAATCAACCATCATGAAAATTGGTTCTAATTACATACCTTAGGTCAAAACCACCAAAATGTAATCATCACCACTAAGTATACATGATTCAATTAAATAGAGTTTGATTACTAATACTATCTCATTATCATTATAAGATATTACATGATGAGGCTTATGTCCCAAAAATCACTAATGTCAGGGAATCAAAATGTTTTCATAATCATGTATGCAGAGGTTCAAAATCAGTCATTAGGTAAACCCATTATAGCTATTAGTCAATATATTATCTCTTCATCTTAGTCATCGTTCATTGTGAAAAATTGACTTATTATATTTACATCATGTCGAGCTCTACCAAGTAATCCGTATCTAAATTGATAACAATTTATGTCTACAATTATGATTAGAACCCACAAGGGCAATGTTAATTCATCTTTCCATACTAGCCATCCAATTTAATTATCTTAATAAGCCATCAAATATTAGGAACCCATCAACATAGTTTTCCAAGTTATGGCACCTCAATCTTTATTCCATATGGTCTTAACTTATCAACCTAATAAAATTCAAACATCATACTTAGCACAAAATTGACTAATATATACATCAATCTTAATAAGATTTCAAGTTCATTATAAATCAAGGCATACTTAGATTCCAAGACCTTCTTACCATCGTTCTATCATAAGATGTGCAATAATAGTCTAACATTCACAAGAGATAGAACACAACATCTTATATCATTTATTCCTCCTAGATCTAAACTTATTCAAGTTATTGAGATTTATAATAAGGTACTAGGGAAGGGGCTTTACAACTATGTCCAAAACTATTCACTCAGCATCTGAAGACTCTAATGTTCAACTATCCCTATATTAACAATTTTGTAACTTGGTTCTTAATTGACTTAGCATACTCTATTTACTTGGCTCTTGAATGACTTAGCATGTATAGACTTCTTGGCTCATGAGTGACTCATGACATACTAGGTATATTACTCAACATGTATTGTCTAGTAATTGATGCCTGGCATGCTTTGGTCACTTGGCTCACACTAATTGCTCGACTTCCTTTAATCATTAACTAATAGATAATGACTAAGTGTTTTGTCACTACCTTGGAAAAATGAGTATGAGATTAACAATCTCCCCCTTTGACATGATTGACAAAATAACATTGCCATAACTTAGACAATATGTATCTGTGGCTCAACTCTCATAAAAATTTTCAAAATTTTTAAATGAATGACTGACTATCATACCTTATTTCTCCAATACCACCTTACTACCACTGAGTAAATATTTCATTTCTATATTTGAATCTAATACTCTTGCTGAGTAGATTTTTTGTACCCTATCCCTGTTTCTACATGATTACTCCCCCTTACTCAAAACTCTATTTCCTTTATCAACAAAAACTTCATAATCCTCCTTTTTTGACACTTATGTCATTGGTGACATGCTGATAGTGTGTTTATCAAAAAAATATTTATGGATTTCCATTATGGTCTTCAAGGTTGCATCCCAATTATTGCATGCTACCTCTAGATATTGAAACTGAATGTCTAGCTGGGTAGCAAGGTCAACTAAACCATCATGAGTAGAAATTTGATTATCTTTCTTCATCAATATCTCAACAAAGGCTAGTTCCTTATGAAATACTTCCATGTGAGGGGTCAGAATGGATTGGATATTGATCAAGGTAGCTCTAATAGTAGCATCCCATAATTTTAGCTCGGCAAGCCTACCTTGTGTGGATAATAGTCTTTGAAAGAGAGCTTGGCTTTGACTAGAAGATAACTTAAGTGTAGTACTTGTAGTTGTTAAATCTCCTTGTAGTTGGTCAACATACCTCTAAACTTCTAGTGTGAATATATTTACATCACATAGCTTGGTGTAATGAGAGAAAATATTCTCTAACACCTTCTTCACACACTCCATTTTGGTTGCTAGATCAACCTGTCATTGTGCAATAGCACTAGATATCTTTTTGAGTACCTTTGAATGAAATTTCCTTTCAGAACATTCTAAAAGTTTAACATTGGTATCTAGGTCTTCATCTTTTATTTTGTCAACAATGGTGATAAGTTGCTCAATGATGTGATTATCTTCATTTATTTTTGAGAGACTAAAAGCATCATAAAATATGTCTTTTTATCTAATGCAAAAAAAAAAAATTCTTGTACTCCCTCCTCATCATCTCTTTCATTTTCTTCCTTTGTAGTGCCTCCTACAAAATGCTCATCTTCTCAATAGTAAGTTTTGCTAGATCAAAATTGGGCAACTTAATTACCTCATCAAAACTAACATCCCCAAAAGATGTGTCATCTCAACTACTAGATGTACTAGCACTTGGCCTTGATAATTGGAATGGTGTCACATGTGTGGTCAATCATTGAAGAACTTGACTACTAGGAGGAGTGCTAGAAGCTGGTAGAGTCACCAGGGTCTATATAGAAATTTGTTTTTCTAGTGCAGTAGTCACCTTCAACTCCTTAGTCATTACACCTATAGTTTCTTCCTATGGCACTTGAGTATAAGGTGCAGGACTTGCTTTCTATCCTATATAAACTTTTGTTCCATTTGCTACTATTGTCAATATTAATGGCATGCCTAAAAAATGTAGACTAGGCATAGATGTATCTATCTATTGTGCCTAAGCCTCTTTGATCTGAAATGTAAAGGTGGCCATTATAGATTGTGATTCTATTGTAACTATTATCTATTTAGGGTGTGCACTTTGATCTATTTGGAGATCCTATTCTAATTTCTTCTTTTCTTTTGTGGATTGAGGGGGGACATTTGATGTTTCTTTTGGTTATTTCCATGCAAATTCAAGTTATGCCTCTTAATCTCATCTATACACACCAATACAAGACTCTTACATAATTGTGTTGACATGGTAGAATCCTTCAATATCTTCTTCAAATCTACCTTAGTTAAGGGGTTGATGTTCTGACCTGAATTATCAGGAACATGCTTGATTTGCACTAAGTCCTAGTGACTCACTTGGTCTATATTTGGAGGACTAACACTCGACACTTGTACATCTGACACATATTGCTTATCATCCTCAATTGTGGTATCTTCTACTACTATCTACTCAGTCCCATCCACACTACCATCCTTGACTGGAACTTTGGTATCTTGAACATCTTCATTTACATCACCTTCCTTAGGTTCCTTTGTTCCTCCATTGCAACTATGGTGGTAGGTATCCCATAGATAGGCTTCCAAAGAAATGTGCCTTGTGTTACCACTTCTACATTGTTCCTCAAAATCTTGAAAGCTCTATATTTAGCCACAAATCTTTTCTTACACTTATTCATGGCTTGTCTAAAGTAGGCATAACTTAAGCTGGTTGCACCTCTCTTATTTTTCTTTCTATGGTCAAACTAAATTACCACTTTTACTCAACTTGGTCATGTAGACTCTTAGGAAATGAGTTGGAAAACTCTAGTAGAATGAATTTGAAAGTTTTCATCATGTCATAAATGACCTCTTCAACCTTATTCTTATCCTCATTCTATAGCTTATCAAAATTTGCATTTGTCAACCTAGAAAAATCTGCATTTGTAACAACATTTTCACATAAATTATCTAAATCAGAGTAGGGATTATGGTTTACCACATTAAATTGGCTCAAGTTATCTAACTCTATCATTTCCTCATCTAAATTTGGTTTAGGTTTTGACTTCTTATTCAATCTCTTATATGTTTTCTTAACAGGATCACTCAGCTCTGTTGTGTCAGATGTCCTCTTGGCTTTGGGCTTAGCAACTTCTTTTTCTTGAATAGTGGCTACCCTTATGCTAGATCTATTAGTAGGTACTATAGGCTTCTAGTGTGGATTCTTCACATGCTTTTGTAGTTTCTCCACTATTTGTTCCTTGGCTTTCCTCTTCTTGGCCATAGTGTCTTTTGGTGCTTCCTTGGCTTCTTCTCCCTTGACACCTTTTGCATCTTCTTCTAGATCCTCTCCTTGACCTTGTGTTAATGCCAATGGGAATTGGCCTAGTTCTTCCTCTTCCTCATCATCACCTTCTTCTTCTTCTTCTTCTTCTCCCCCTTCACCAAATCTCCCCTTCATCATTTTAACAAGTTTATTCTTCTTCCTAAGAACTATAGCTATTTTCAAGTTAATAGTTATCCTTGATTTAGCTTCCTCATAGTTCCCAAATGAGGTGGCACTCTTATAAAGGTCATTTTCCAATAAAGTTTTAATTTCTATAGAGGTCTCATCTAGATTTATCTCATATGACAAGGGCTTAAACCATCTGACCTTTAGAATAACTTCCTATACATATGTCTGGTCAATATCCACTAAGAAACAAATATCATCATAGCATTTCTCCACTAAGCATATAGGGATCCTTAACCTCTATTTCATGGATTTCTTAAAATCCTCAAAATAACTTGTCATCACTGAATCAAAATTATCACCTAGTTTCTCTATGAGTTCTAAAATTTGTACTGCATAGACCTATTGGTCTTCCAAGAAAATTTTCCAAATGCAGGAAATGTGTTAAGCACATAGAAGAATATGTCGACTAGTAAAGAGCCAAATTTTCATGATGCACTCTTTGTTTTACTTGTGGCCTCCATGTTTTCTAATAGTTGAAATAATTGCAACTCAAAAAGGTCATAGGAATGGTCCCTCGTTACTATCATGAATCCCAAATGAACAACCATGCAAGAAACATTGTTTAGTCAACTAAAGTGAAAGAACCTATGAGCTATCACACTTACTGAAAAGACAATTAGGGTGTTTATAATTGTGTTAATAGACATCGCTTGTTTGTTCCACACTACACCTATGTTCTTCTCAATTGCTTCCTTTGCATTGCTTCTCATGCTCTTGGGTCTATGAAGGGTAGGGTACCCTGATGCTTGGTTTATGATCCTCTTAGTGATCTTAATCGGTCCATTCTCCAATTAGATGTAATTATCATGTATGTGTCTAAAAAAAAATCTAATCTATTGTCTTAAACACTTGAGGAATCTAGGGCATAGTTCAACCCTTTCGGTTCAATGATTTTGTATTCTTCCCTTAAGACTTTATTATCACAAAGTCTTTTGTATGCCTCCCTTATCTCCATGTCACCTACTTCTCTTATCTTTCCTGTGTAATAACACCTAACATCATAAATCATTAAATAATTTGGTGGTATCATCAGCAACTCACCAGAAGGGTCTCCTTTGTATGCTATCTTAGGTATTGCTTGGAAAGGTGGTTGTCTGACATTATTAATTATTAATTACACATTGAAAATCTCCTTTCCCTCTTTCCTAACACTTGTAGATGAGATAGATGGCATTTCAAGTAACTAGGGTTTATGAAAATTTAGTGAAATACCTTTCCAGTCTAATGAATGAGTTAATTTGTAGTTAAATCTGGTTCACAAATTCTGGAATATCCTTTTCCACTTCACCTTCATGGTCTTTATGCTCTCTTCAATCACTGATGAATGCAAATGGGTCAAAAATCGACTATATAACCCTTCATATTCAGCAATAAATGCTTAGTGCTTACATAGCTCTAAGCTTGACTATCATAGGACTTCCCACTCAGTCGACTTCTAGATGATTTTCACTATGCTTGGATAACATAGTGATCTCCGCCAATACTAATCATAATTCCTTCACTTAACAATATTTGTAAAATTTTCCATGCTTGAAAACATCATGAAAATTAACAAAACTAAAGATTTCTTCCAAGTTCTAGCCAATACATTACATCTTAACTCATGCATATATATTCTTTTCAAATCTTAGATTCTTAGAATTGATGTATAATACAACATTTGAAATATTAGTCTCATACATATGTCTTGATTGTCTAGTTGGTGGTGATGTGATCACCTGATCCATTGGATGAAGTGACCTTATATGAACTTGATGTGTTGCAATCTTCCTTTTTCTTCCATGACTTCTTCATTTGCACTTTGACCTTCTCAATATTGACCTTTTAGTTACCTTTATTTTTTCTATTACTCAGTGCTAGTGATCTACTTGAATCATTTCTATTGATATGACCATTCTTGAGACAGCTAAAGTATGTAGTCTAACTCAACCATCTATTATAGTTTCCTTTGAAATGTGTTCTAATGTAATTCACAAGAACATGTCCATACTTTTGAAAATAGTGACATTTGTACCTTGTATTGTAATCCCAATTGTAGGATTTTCCATTTTGTTGTACCTTTTTCTACTTTTCTTTTTCTTTTTTCTGTGCACTTGGCATTAAATCTGCATTAATAAGCTTTATGCCCATACTTTTGATAATTTTGGCAATATCCTTTAGATCTTTGAGTGCTTAAGGTCTTGTTCCTATATTCATGTGCCTAATGTCCTTGCTTGTTTCACTTATGATAGTAACTCTTGTATTTCTTCTTAGGATTTTGATTTGCATTGGTACTCTTGCAAACATTTGTTATATGATCTAACTTTACACAATTATGACAATTGGGTTTGTAGTTCTTACCCTTTTTTTTTATTGACACTAGTTTTAGATGATTCTCCTTTCTCATTACTAGTGTATCCCAATCTAGTAGTATCATTGTTAGATCTTGGAGATCTCATCAATTTCTCAAATTTTTTGATGGCTTCACTAGGTTTGTTGAAACTTTCAAAAAAATCCTTTTCTACTCTTAGTTCATTCCTTAGTTGTTCATTCAATAACTTTAGGGTTGTGATCTCAATGTCCTTTCCATTAAATTTGCGATTTGTAATCACCAATTGATTCATCATATCCTATTGCATGTTAGCAATCTTTTGCACATTTGATGTCTTTTCTTCTAGTCTATTGGTCAATGTTCTTTATTCATCTTCAATCATTACTTTGTCTTTCTCAACTTTCTTTTTCTACTAATTCACCTCGCATGGCAATATTGATTGGACTTCTTATTCTATCTTAAAAAATTCTACCTCTTTAGTTAGGGCACCATTCTTTTCCATCAAATCTGCAACTAGTACATAAAACTCACTTAATTTTCCATCCTCAAATAATTTAGTAGTGTCTTCTTCTTGCTAATAAGTGTCATTTTTCTCAATATCTAGTTTCTTTCTTCTCTCTAATGAACATTACAATTCATCTCTTTCTTCATGGAATTTTTCTAGGGATAGTTGTACTTCAATCTTTTGGTTCTTAATAACCATTCCCACTTTGTAGAATTCCATCTTCAAGATCTTTTGTCATAGTTGTAAATTTTTCCTTTCCAGACAATAAGGATCTCATACTAATTATTGGAAATAACAGTGGGAACGTAAACTCTAAGAGGGGAGGTGAATCAATACTTCAAAAATTTAACCATAAAACATTAACAAGACATCCATCTCACAATTTAGCATGTAAAATAAAATAGTTAACTATGCATATTCATCCATAGCATGAAAAAAATAACACATAAAATAATAATTTTTTTACCAAGAAACCCTCCAAAGAGAAGGTAAAAATGAGGTGGTGATGACACCCACAATCTTCACTATTGCAACTGTAAAGTGTATCTAATTAAGGTTACAAGAAGTTTTACCATAAACTATGATCTACCCTATGAGGGGTCTGCCCTTTTAAAGGCTTACAAAGACTATTAGGTCTCACCTTGTTAAAGTATTTCAACACCCTATTAAAAGTGTACCTTGTTAGAGGACTTAAACTTGCAATAAATCAAGAACTTGATTAAGAGATTTACACAAGTTTGTTAAGACTACTTTGTTAGGAGATTTAATCTGTATCACCTTTAAAATGATTCAGCACCATAATTCTTCAGTTAGCACTCTATTTCTAGATGTTAGATCTTCTCTTTTTTTATGAATATGTCCTCTTTCTACTTTCCTCTATTCTCTCTAACTAATTCTACAATTCATAACACTATCACAACCTCCATAACCACCATTAATGCACTTTGTGCACTTAGCATTCATCTCCTTCTATGCATTCACCCATTCTACAAACTTCTTAGGGTTTTCCTCCTTAAGTAAACATAGGTGGGATATGGTTAGGTAAGAATCAACAAATGTGGTTGAACCATATTGCCACTTGGAACATCCCTAAATTTGATTGGTTAGATGTATTGCATAGGGATTCATAATATACCCCCATATATAACTTCTCAAATCATAAAAAAATGATTGAGTAGGCCCAAAAATGCTTTATATAGAAGTTTATGCCATTACAAGCAACTATGTCCAAAATTGTTCACTCGGCATCTGAAGACTCTGATGCTTGGCCATCACTATATTCACAATGTTGTAACTCGGTTCCTAATTGACTTGACATACTCTATTTACTCAACTCTTAAATCACTTGGCATGTATAGTATGCTTGGCTCATCAGTGAGTCAACACATACTAGGTATATTACTTAGCATATATTGTCTGACAACTGATGCTTGGATTGCTTGGCTTGCTTTGATCATTTGACTTGCACTGTAATACTAATAGATAATGACTAAATGTTTTGTCACCACCTTGTCAAAACCAATATGAGATTAACATCAAATTCAAAACACTATTCTATTATTCTATTCAAGTATATATAAAATTATTCTCCGACTTGAAAACACAAAATTACTAATTGTTTTTACAATCTTTTCTTTGTAAAAATTCCCCTTTTTCAGAAAGAATTACACAATATGTTTCCTTTCCTCCCTTTAGCACATAGAATTCTATAAGAGAAGTTAACCCCCCTCACCCACACAAAAATCTCACAATAAATAGACTTATGGGCTTCACATCCAGTCCCATAACTATATCTTGAAGTTGTTCCTCCCTTTAAATTATTATAACACATGGGCATGTATCACTAAAAATTTCAAACTAACTCTTTGACCTCATGACACTACAACATTTGGGGTCAAATTGTGATAATAATTTGTGATGGAAATGTAATTTGTGGTGATTATTATTTTTTTTTTTTGTAATTGTTCCCAACAATGTCACAATATAGTCATTGACATTATACTTGTGATGTAGCTGCAATTATTAAAAAAAAGAAATGCAACATTAATCATTCCCATTTGATCAATTGTGGAGAGCTTCACACAAAAGATTATCGAGAGCTCTGAATGAGGTTATACAAATTTTGCAAAAGAGTGTGGAGATCTATGATTGCCTACCCATGCCATTTCTCTACATTTTATTGCATGGTATTTTTCTTATAATGTTTCTCCTCATTATTTAGTCTTTCTATTGTTTCATACTAACTTTTAATATCTTCCTCCTTATATGAGATCTTAATTTTGTTGAAATCTTTTTCTGTTGTCCATGGCATTGAATGAACTTGATTATATTGTAATGCTATTTGTAGTAGCCTATAATTCACCTTATTGTTTGAAAAATTTCACTGCGCTAATCTTGAAGTTGTAAAAAATATATTAAATAATGAGGGGTAAAAGATTTTTTTCCCTATGGGTTACCCCTAAAATTGGGAGTAAACACGTTGCCTCTAGGGAACACCTAGTATGAGCACAAATCCCTCAAAACATAAATCTAAAAAGAAAACATTCAAAGATGACCACATATAACATAAGGGTTTGAATGCTTGGTGCTAGATAGGTATAGTGCCAAAACCATGATTTTTGTCAAATTCTTCAATGGGGGGGGGGGGGGGGGGGGGAGTGGGAGGAATTATCAAACCAAAATAACAAAGATTTATGAAAATGTCAAAAATAAGGAAGTGCATACAAACATCCTTAACAATCAAGGTAATAGAATGAATATGGTAATCATAAGTAATAGACATTTAAAAGAATATTGGCTCTCATGTAAATATTTTGGCATCTTTTCTCACTAGAATGGCCCTGGTAAATTGTATATAAAATTTCTCAATTACCTCAAAATTGCCTTCTATGAACATGTAAGTATCTCATCGATAGCTATTAATTTATGCTAAATTCAATACATAGATATGAATATTAGAAAGGAAACTTTAAATGGATGGATTTGTTTCACAAAGGGCACAACATCAAATTAAAGGAATCTTCTTGTAGAGTTAACTCATAGAGAAATCTTCAAATGGATAGGCAATGCATCAAGTAGTATTTTACGACTAGAGACCAATAAAATAGACTCTAAAGAGGTTAAAATTCTTATTAATCTTAGAGCTAATAGTAACAAGATTGAAACTATTAGAATTATTACCAATAAATCCATCTATGTACTCTCCCCTAAATTCTACCAGGGATACATTTAGAAAATAGCATTATATGAGGAAGATTCAAGGAAAAATAACAACATAGTTCCAATCACCTATGTTCATAGAACCTCATGATTGTAGAAGATATTTCCACTATACACGTCATGCATTAAATATGAAGGAAACTATTAATAGGTGAGGAAAAGAACAAGTTTTCAAATAGACACAATTAACCAATCAGATTTATGCTCCACAAAGAGACATTAGAGAAGAGGAAAGCATTGGGGTAGACCAAGATCTAATAAATAAGTCCCTACTAATCACCATAATATTAGAGTAAAAATGGGGGGTGTCCACAGAGGAAAGAAAATACTACGTGTATGAAATAGAAAAAAACTTAGTTAAGGATAGTGGATGCAGTAATGAAGGCCAACCGGATAATAGCATTGAAGAAGATATAGAAATATTAGGGTAGTGTACAATCTTCCAACAACAAAATATCTTCATTGAAGAAGTGAGAGAGAATGCAAATATAATTCATATACAAATGAAGGATTTTTTTTTGAGATAAGTATAGAAAGAAAATTAAAGGGAAGCATAAGAGTAGATGTAGCTCTCACAAATATAAAACATCATATTCATCTTTAAACAACAAGCATTTCTCTTATTTGTGAGACATTATAATCCTTTAATCAAATTATAGAGGCCAAAGAATTTAATTTGTGTGATCATTTGTATTTTCTTATGGCTAAAAATATTCTTTGTTTGTGGTTTCCTTTAACCATTAAGATTCTACCAAAGATTGCACATTTCTTCCCTTCCCTATCAAACTTTTTCTGGTGGTGTGATGATTGTCTACTCTAGAAAGTAAATCCATAATAGATATGGTCTTGCCTAGTCCTTTTTGCAAGATATGTCTTCTATATCTTTCTCTTTAGAGTTCCAAATTTAAAAAAAAATTATATGGACTTGTGGATAAGGGCATAACAATTATGGGTAGTGTACCCTATTGTATTTCCATATTCCAACTACATTTTACACTTTTTAGAACATACTGATAAAGCCTGTAATCAATTTTTCAAATCACTAAGTGCTTTTTCATGGACAAGTTGAATGAGATTATTTCTTCAGTTTTCATGTTGTGCATGCATCATGTTGCATAATTAGGGATCAGTCTTTGGGTCCAATTAGTTGTAATAGGTACCTCACGGATAATGAAGTATTTTTTAAGGTGCGCCTTGATTCTAGGTTATTTGTTTTAAGGAAAATACTCAACACTAGATGCTTTGCATTAAGTTGAAGCTAATTTAATGGTGACATGTGCTAGTTTGAGATTGTTGAGATCAAAATCATGGACCACAATATTATAGTTCATATCCACTTTCATCACTTTGGAGAGGAGGGAAAAATCAATTAATGAAATCACTATTATGGAATTTGCTCTACAATTTATCAACTTTTGTACTCCACTAACAATTTGGTTAAACCTATGATTCATGCAATGTCCCCTATAATAGTGCATAGATCATCATTTAGAATATGATGTACATTAACCTGTAATCAAAATATACGAGAATAAGATATTTGGAATGCATATTCTTTAAGAAGAGAAATAAATTAAATCTTGTAGAGAAAATATTTTAGGTTTGCAATCAGTATTTACAGAACCTCTTTTATTTACTTATAGTATAGTGAGAATAAAATTTTGACTTGATAAAGGCATGACAAAACAATGCATTTCTTAAAACTTATTTCTAATTTCTCACCATATTATTTAATATAATTTTAAAATATTTAGTGTATCACAAAGGATAATAAGTTCTTCAAATTTATTTAATGATCAAATAAACAAATTCAAATTGGAAAAATATTCAAGGCTTCATGAAATGAGTATCCTTATTGCTTTGGAAACATATATACAAAATCATACACTTTCTAGCTCTTTGCATTATGATAAGGTTATGCACAAAGAAATTGGTAAATAATCACTTTAATAAAGTTTTTCATTTGTAATCTAAAGTGATTAATGAAATATATATTCCTCAACTTTAGAAAAAAAGGCAAATATATTTTATTATGTATAAAATATAGTGAGGTAAATGAAATCAAATATGAAAATTTATGGTTTGAAAACACAAACTTGAGATGCTTCAATGTACATACCTAAGGAATCTTTCAACATATTTCTTTCTAAACATGTATCTCTTTATTAGAGAGAGAGAGAGAGAGAGAGAGAGAGATCTTATATAAGGTCCTTATTACATCTTAGCAAAATAGAAAGTTTGATCTAGCTACATACATATTCTAGACTCAAAATAATAAAAAAATAAAACTCACTCAACTTGTGATAAGTGACTTATCTCAAGGTCGTGCACAAAAATAATGCAGACTAGGAAAAATGGGCAAAGTTCATAAAGAATTTTACAAAAATAGATCACAGAAGATATTTTTCAAGAGAAACAAGCCATAACTTAGTTAAATTGGTCTAGATTCTAATTAGTTGGGTTGATTACAAATTCCTATAGATCTGTCATCAGATTCGATACAATAAAATGAACAATCAGTTGTTCCCAATTAGAAGGATCAAATACAATTTTCCAAGGTGATAAAATTACATATGCAAATTCATCACTTGCATGCCAAGCATGAAGCACATTCCCCAGTTTATAAAAAATGGTTGGATATAAAGGCACCATATGTTGGCCCAATAATGAAATCCAAGGATATAACCATGCATGTATTGTCATAGTTTCCCTACGAGGATCCCAAGTATCTATTGTTGTTGTTAATTTGGGCATCACTATATAATATAGGATGTTACAAAGTACTAAAGCTGGTAGTAACTTCTCCCATATCTCCAAAAAATGTAGCATAGGTTTAAGGTCCCTTAGCTCCTAGGAATTTATAGTAGCTATTCTCACTACTCAAAGAATAACTTCAGTGAAGATTTGAGTGTAAGGAGTCATGTGTAAATTCCATAATCACAAGGCTCATTCCCTTGTAGAAACCTCTTCCACAATGAAATTACCTCTAAACCATGTAAAGGATGTTTAAGTGGTTCATAACCTTGAAACACTCTTATAAGAAATGGAAAAGAAAATGCAGATGCAATACGTGATAAATTGCACAACTTGTAGTCCTCCCGATTTGGACTATAAATTCTCAAAGACACTTGAAAGTAATTCCAATTTCATAGTACCTACTGCAACACTTTCTTGGATTCTATCTAGTGCTCCCATAATATCATCTTTGTTGTCTAGCTATTGTTTCAGTCATGCAGTCTCTTTCTAAAGCCACTCCTCCTTCTGGTATATTGCCATAGACTCTCTCTCATACCTTAAATTTTGTTCAAACTTTTGAATATCTTCCTCTACCATATCTAAAATCAACTTCACATTGTGTTGTAACTCTAGCATAGGAGTTTGATCCTCAATAGCTTTCATTTCTATTTTTTACAATTTAAGTAAATAGGGAAGAGAATGTGTATGACTTGTGATCATTTGGATCATTTGGGTTTGTTTTGAGATAGGTTACTTGTATAAACTATAGTATTGAAACTAATAGAGTAAATTAGCTTAGTTTGTTTTGAGATATATGACTTTCTCTTTAGTATTGATTTTAATAGGAAAAAATAGTTGGTTAATGGAAAGGAAAATCAATATATATTTTTTAGTGATAAATAACTTCATTAATAGAAATAGTAATGTAAAATATTTTCATATAGATTTTAGTATGCTTTAAATAGAATAAATTCCTCATGTAATAGGTAGGAAATTAAATAAGTTATTTCATATAAAGAAAAATAAAAATTGAAATTATATATTATTTTATAATAATAATCAATCCATATTATATATGTGAGCACATGTTAATATGTATATATGTGTGTGTTTGTGTGTGTACATTTCTTATATTCATTTATTTATTGGCTCTCAATCTATTAATCCTTCTATTATTTGTACTCAAAGATAGTTGCAAAGGCACATCATTGGGAACCTTCCATCCATCTAAATGTTTTAGACCTACATATCATTCTTATCTATTAGATGTGAATCATAAAGTTTACTAATCCAATAATCCACATAAAATTAAGAGTTAGCATGTATCATTTAATTGAAATGTTAAAACAAAGAAAAAGAAACCTTAAAAATGTCATGAAAGAGTCTCTCAAGAAGAAATGGAGAATAAAAGTCAATTGTAAGTTCTAAAACCTCTTGTACTAGCTACTATTTTGGAAGATTCAAATGGAGTTCACAAAGATACAAAGTCAGACAATAGTAGACCTACTTGCATAACTTGATTTGGTGAGAGGGGAATGTGGATATTAATGTGTACAAGTGATTAAATTATAGAGAAAAAGAAATGAATATAATGGTACTCACATATAGTCCCATTAAGAGAGGAAAATTCACAATATTTGCATAGATTATGCCCTGCATCAATCATGGAAGATAAATACATTTAGCATACTGAAATTTAGAAACACAAGCACACTAAGAAACTCACATAATGAACTTTGAACAAAAAAAATCTGATGATTATATGAATGATCTACACATTGAAAATCTCCACACATGGTTCATACAACAATAGAATTGAATAAGACCTTGCTCAAGAAAACAAGAAGGAATTGAATAGTTTATTTTATGAAATGATCAAATGTGTGAGGGGATATGAATGGGAGAAAGATAGTCCAAATAAGTAATCAATATGAAATGGGAGTTGTTTTGATGTTGTAGATGGAGATATAATGAAGCATATTTATAAGGGTGATGTGGGATCATGTAATGGAAGATGAAGATATTGAGGAAGAGGAAGAAGTGGATCACAATTGAGAGTTAGTCGATGATGCTCCTGATGCAAAAGATGTTACTACTGATCATTATAATAATACTTCTACTAATGATGATGATGATGATGATGACCACAATAGTGGTGGTGACAATGGTGATGATGACAATGATCCCAATAATGAAATGGATGAAGAATACTATTAATGATGAGGGGATTTTCAATGACAAGAAAGAAATTTATAGTTATGTGATCAATGCCTATCCTATTCAATATTTAGTTCTTGATAGATTAATGCTTAATTTGTTTAACTTGTCATGTACCTTTTAATGTTTATAATTCATATGTGATACTAATATTTGATGTAATTTTGAGTATATGTATCATTACTTTTTTTAGCTAACATAAAGACAATTGATTTACATGTGAAAAAACCCAAAGCCTTTTCATGAGCATCCCACACAGTCACATGGATCATCAGGTATAAGTCACTACACCCCATAGAGATTAATGTCTTTTACCATTTGTAAAATATCTCTCTTATTGCCACCTATCTCTCTCCTTTTATGGAGTGTAGGTGCCAGTGAATAGGTATTTGTTAGATTTCTCTTCCTCAATGAGGAAAATGTAGGAATGGAAGAAGAAAGTGAGATGTTTAGTACGTCTAAATCAAGGAGATCAACTCAAGGTCAAAATATTAGAAAGAAATTCAATAAGCACATGAAATTTTTCCTTGCTTAAGGGGGGTCATGTTCTAATGATGATGAGAGTGAAGACAACTGTGATGTGCCCTTTATATACAAACATCTATAGAAACAATGGGTCCTTGATGAACTACCTCCAATAAACATAGATTTTTGCATTGGAGAGAGGATATATCACATACCACCATCCTCATTACATGGTTTGGGCCTATTTTCCATGGATGATATAAAGATATCTTATAACAAGATTGTTGAATTGATGAAGTATGTTAGGCCTTTCTATAATTATAGTAGTTGGATGCATATTCTTAGATATAAAAAAAAGTATGTGTAGGTATACACTCTCAAAAAATTATATACAACAAAAAGTTAGTGAACAAAAGAAAATAGTAGCTATAAACATTGACGGAAGGCCAAAAGCATTAGGGAATATTGAAGATTTAATAAATAGTGCATGGCCTACATCAACTAAGAAGTGACCCAATGCATATTTGAGGCAAGTGAGGAAAATTGTGTATTTAAATGTATGATAAAATCAATACATTGATCCAAAGTGCTTCTTATTGATTACAATTTGAATCAGATAGATATAAACAAAGCCACTATCATGGGTGAGGTGGTATGTACTATGCACAAATCAACTACAATGAATGAATCCAACACACCATTATATTTTTATAATTTTTTGCTAACTTAGAATAATAACACATGTGTTTTAACATATCTAAATAATTATTTTTTGAAATACATGGCTACAACATGGATCAACACCTACAAGATACTCACAAAAATGATGGTTCTCATGTGACTTCTTCTCCCCAATAGGTAAAACTCATTGTTTTTATACAAATTAGTTATTGATGATCTTTAGAATGGATGATTCTAAACTAGTTGGAACACCTATGTCAAATTGACATAATCTATCCAAGGATGATGATTAAAAGGAGGTAAATTAGACTACCTATAGATCTATGATTGGGAAAATTTAGTATGTTGTTCACACAAGATCTAATATTGCATTAATAGTTAGTATAGTTGCAAGATTCTCTACAAATACTAGAGAAAATCATATGATGGCAATCAAAAGAATTATGAGATATCTAAAAGGTACTCAAGACTATGTTTTATGGAAAAAGAAAGGAGGAAACTTCTGAGTTGAAATCATTTATTGATGTTGATTGGGCTAGAAACATTGGTGACAACAACAGCACTAGTGGAGGAGAATTCTTTCTTGGAAGGAGGTTAGTATCTTGGACAAGAAAAAAGTAGGATTTTATCTCTTAGTCTACAAAAGAGGTAGAATATGTTGCTACATTACTTAATTGTTGCAACATTATGTAGATCAAGCAACTATTATTAGAAATGAAGGAAGAAATCAAGGATCTAATGGTTATCTATTGTGATGACACAAGTGCAATCAATATATCCAAGAATCTAGTGATCCACACCAAGACAAAATACATTGAAATCAAGTATCATTTTATAAGAGAATTAGTTCAAGACAAAGAGGATAGATTGGAATATTTTAACACAAATGAGCAGGTTTCTTACATATTTACAAAACCATTACATAAGGATGCATTCTTGTATCTTAGAGGAAAGCTAGGGGTCATTCCCCTATCTGATGCTCACTAGAGTATAGATTAGTATGCATCAACCAAACTACATTAAAGATCTATCATTTTGATGCAAAGGAGACAAAGCTCACTACATATGAATCAATATATTAGGTACATTAAAAACTCATTGTCTAGAGTCTTTGGCATTGGATGGAGGGAGAGAATAATATCATACATTTAGGAAGATAATCATGTCATATATTCATTGAGGGAGAATTTAATGTAATTAGAGGTAGTAATGTGCAAGAGGGAGAACTTGATCTGATAGAGTTTGAAGACAAGGTGACAAATGGAGAATCTAAGAGTGAGTTCTCATGAATGGAGATTCAAAATGAAAATGAGGATATTTGCTAATTTGTAAAGTTTTTATTTTCTTAATGACATGTTGTGTTTCCATCAATGTCAATGAGTGAGATTATAAAAAACAATTATACAATTGTAAATTATCATTGATGTTACACATATGTTATACCCTAACCAAGCATGGCTAGTGGGAACCAAGTTGAAAAGAATTCAGTATACGCTGAGATAAAGATCAAAAGAACCCAAGTTTAGTGATCAAGTGAAGAATAAGCTAGGTTGGTTACCAAATGGATTCCTATGTAGATCAAGTTAGGTTGGTTACCAAAGGAGTTTAGTGTAAATCGATTCACGTCAGTTACTAAGGAACTCAATGGTAATCGAGTGCTCCAATCTTCAATTTAAGGATTTATGATTAAGGGTAGAAAATACAAGGAGCTAGAAAGAATATTTTGATCAAGGAGGATCAAAGGATAAGCAAAAACAATGATATGAATCTACAATCTAGTTCCTTTGTTAATCATATCAATCATTGTTACTCTCTAACAATTGTAGCAGTAAAGAAATCTCTTAATAGAGTTGACTTAATAGTCATTTTGTAAATCCTCTAACAAGGTGGCATTTCTATATTGAAGTGTATTGAAGACCTCTAATAGGCCACTCCTAATAGGGTGATTTAAATCCTTTTGATAGGGTCACACATAATAGTGTGTTTTGTAACCTTTAACAAGGTTGGCTCCTAAGAGTTCTCACTTCAGAAGAGTGAAAATTTGTAACTAGTTGCATTGGTGGTTTTCCAAAATTGGTTTTTCATGTTAAATCTTGGTGTCTCATGTGTTCATGTTATTTTCTTACTGCTTCATCTTTTTGTAACTAAGTTACTAAAAGTTAATACACATTAACATACCATATTTCTTTGTTAACCAAGTTACAATGAATATCTAGTTTTAACCAAGCTGTGAGCTAAAAAGAAGTTTGCATTGATATCTAAGGGATATGGAATTATTTTAGTGGTAATTTATTCACCCCTCCCCTCTTAGTTACTCTTATATTTCCAACATCAACACCCATAGGATATGCACAATAGCGATGGTTCTCATGGGACTTCTTGTTCTTGATAGGTAAAAACTCATTGTTGTTGTACAAATTAGATACAAGAAATATGTTAATACATATTTATTATTATTTTTAAACTAAATAGGCAATGACAGGGAGTGGCACATCATCTAGATCTTGATTAGTAGGTGACTATGGCTCCCCCCCTCAACCATATCAAGCACACCAAACATAAATGTAAAATAGATACACGAACACCATACACATGCAAGTATGGGGGTAAGTATAACAGAAAATCCTAAATATAAATAAAATCATATTATAACATTAATATTTTATCATTGTGAGGACATAATAAACATCTTTCTAAGACATGTCATGTGACATCATCATAAAAATAATTTCATTAACTAACTAAGAGAAACTAAAGCATCATCATTCCAGGTAAGAAATTGCTACAACCTAACATAATCAATTACTCAACATATCAAAGTATTGCATTTGAAATATCAAATAAGGGCTAACACATCTATACAAGATTCATATAGAACTTTAACAATCAAGCCTACAATGATAGGAAGGGAGGGGTATTACACTTATCTTTTGGTCTAGGTACCAATGCCCCTTTTTTTTACTTCTTAATTTGCTTAGTTTATTCATTCATTTCCTTGATCCAATATTCATTCTCCAAAGTATATTTGATAGATTTAGGTTCAAACTTGTATAATAAGCATGTATCATTCTTCAGTCTTCTTCTTGTCATGACTCTTGAATCTTTATCTCTAATAATTTTATCTAGTGCATGATGTCTTCTCACATAATTTTCTAATACATGTTTAGATCTTGGCTCCTCTTTTTGTTGTCCACTAGATTCTGTATGTTCAATATATTCTATTTGCTCTAGCTACAACTTGTCCTCCTATGTCTATTGGTTGGCAGTCACTATCTGTGACTCAACTCCTATATCTTGATGTTTGATAGACTACTAATGTTCAATAAAACCTTTCTACAGAACCTTGACAATGCCTAGGTGTTGATGCTTGACAACCAAATTTTCTAGGTCAATTAAAGTGCTAAGTTCATCTTCATTGATATAGAAAAAAATTTTATAATCTTTAGGTTCTTTTGTACATTCCTCTTGATTTTTCTTTGCAAATTCATCAACTCTAACATTTTCACTTTCTACAACTTTTTTAGTGTTAGAATTCAAATACTTATATGTTTTTCCCTTAGTGGAATAACCTAGTAATATTCCTTCATCACTTTTTGCATCAATTTTACCCTTTCTTACATATTTTAATATGTAAATTTTTCTTTCAAAGATTTTTTTAAAAATTCACATTTGGTACATATCAATACCATAGTTCAAAAAGTGGTTTTTTTATTGCTTTCTTCACTCGAACTTAGCTCAGAGTGTATACTACAATACTAATAGCCTCTCTCTATTACTTTTTTGAAACATTCTTCTCCATCATTAGTTTTTTTTCACAATCCATAAAATGTGTGTGTGTGTGTGTGTGTGTGTGTGTGTGTGTGTGTGTGTGTGTGTGTGTGTGTGTATTCCTTATTTCTGCTATACCATTCTATGCTAGTGTCATAAGTTTACTCATTTGCCTCTCAATTCCTTTGTTATTGTAAACTACATTGAACTCATTTGAAATGAATTCACCACCTCTATCTAATCTCAAACATTTCAGACTCTTTCCTATTTCTTTCTCAACTCTAGCAAGGTACCACTTAAACATTTTAAATGCATAGGTTTCCTTAAGAAGCATTATATTCATCATTCTAGAAAAATCATCAATAAACAAAATAAAGTATTTATCACTATAATAGATTTATATTTCAATAGATCACACAAGTTAGTATCAACCAACTCCAAAATATCATCAAAGGGATAGGTCTTTCTTTTAAAGCTAGACGTTTTTATTTTACCCATTTGACATTGTTTGCACATCACTTTATCATTTTTCTTAGTCTTGATAACCCTCTAACTCTTTTCATTTTTACTAATTTTTACCAAGTTATCAAAATTCACATGACATAGCCTATTATATCATAACCAAACATCTTTACATTGTGCAAATAGACAAATATCTTCAGGAACATCTAGATAGAAAGAGTTATCTCTTGTTTTCTCTCCACTTCCAACTAGTTTACCAATAACATCATAGATCTTTGTCTTCTTGTTTTGGAAATCAACTTTGTATCCTATACTCATCTACTATGCCACACTCAAAAAGTTATATTTCAAACCATCAACCCAATATGCATTGTCACACTTGATCTTTTCATTTAGTTTAATGAATCCTTTGCCCTTCACATAACATGGTGCATAATTACCAAACTTGAAACTACTCCTATTATCATGTTCTAGCTTATAAAACTAACTTTATCACAAGTCATATGATGTGAGAAACCACTATTAGATATCCATATATATTTCTTACTCACATGTCAAATCAATGCATTTTTTTTATCTTCATCAGAGTCATCTTTCATTGCAACATAAACATCTTCTTCATCATGATCATCAAAATTTGTATTAGAACCATCCTCTTCAGCAATATAGAAATTTTGCTTACCTTTTTATTTGTAGTATCTTCTATCTTTTTTCCTCTATTGTCTCTATCATCTCTTCTTCCTTTGCAATTGAAGTCTTTCCTTTTATCTCGGTCATCTCTGTCAAGGCATTTAGCAGTAATACGACCAACTTTTTTAAGTGTAAAATAGATAATAGAAATGTTATCTTTGTATTTTCCTTTCCCTCTAGAAAGTCTTCTTGTAAAAAATGCTTCCAGTTCATCAAGGTCATCATAAAATTCACTATCAATTTCTACATACTTGCTTTTCTTCTTTTTATTTGATCCATCAAGGGTTAGTTGTGCTTTGAATATAGATTCAACATTAGCAAGAGAGTAAGTATCAAAATTTTACATTTCAAATGAAGTAAGTCTACCATGATAGAAGTAGGGAATACTAAGAGGGGGGTGAATTGGTATTCTACAAAGTTTTTCCCAAAAATGAATATTGTTAACTACTTTATAATATGCATATGAAAGTAAACTAACAATGGTGAACATTAATAATAACCATACACAAACAGAACTTATAACACCATATATTTTAAACTAGGGAAACCATGGCCAAGGGAAAACCCTAGTGGGGATGGTACCCACAAAATGATGTACTAAAAAAAAGTATCCTGTAGAGTGCGTTGACCCTGCTAGGTGAATTATCTTGATGAGAATAGAATACATCTAGAGGCAGCTACTTCCCATCTTCAACATATCCTTTTAGACACTAGGCCAACTATAAGGCTAGACCCTTCTTCTAATTTAGGCTCTACAAAATCTAGGCTAGTATACCTATAGATTCTATATATGGTACCAATTGTTCAAAAGCATACACTAAAACTAAACAAAGTAGATAGAACCCTTATATCTTCTATACATATGCAAAGATCATAAACATGAAATAGCTAATAACATGACCTAAGAAATTGATAAACTAAGTGAGGGCATCCTTTTAGCTCTTAAATGGAAAGGGATATGGATGATTATAATTTTGATTTGAGAAAATCCCCAAATATGAAATAGTAAGAACAAGTTGATCCTATAGCAGATCAGTGACTTATCTATTGGGAAAATCCATAAACCACACACATACATCTATGATACTAGTGAAATATTCCATATATCAAGATATCAGATCTATCCTATCACTTTATAAATCAAAAATCAGTGTTCATAAAGACCTCATTCTCATGAAATATCCTTCTCAAGTGACTAACAACCCTATCAAATACATCAAGCATTTACTTGGCTCTTTGTTCCAATAGAAAAACATATGAGACATACAACCTTAAGAGGATGTAAATGGGTCTAAGTTCTTTGCTCCTAAACCAAAAACATTGCAAATTACAGAGATAGGAGATGAAAATTATAATGAAACAAAGAAGTTTGCTGCTCATTATATTCATTTCTTTGAAACTATACATTCAAAATGCATGTAAATAACTTCTGAGACCACTAAATAAATCTGTACTATCTATATTAGCTTTTTTTATGTTGTTCATAATAGAGAAATGTGCTAAAGAGAATGGTATCATAGTCATGATAGAAATTTCAACCTAACTGGAACCATCCTTGTGGTATCATAATAGTGAAAAATGTTCAAGAAACTAGAACCAATTGGTCTCATAGTAAAAATTGGAACTACTACAATGAGAGGGAAAGATAAAGATATAGGAAAGGAAGAAAAGCGAGATATAATTTGGAAGTGACATATGTCCACTTGAATCTTCATTCCCTACTATTGCAAAGCTATTAGAAATTCTTTAGAATAATTATGAGGGAGGGTGAATCAGTTATTCAAGGTCTAAATGTCCTAACAAACTTTTTCACTAGGTAAAGTGAGCCCATTAAACTATTCATGCATCCAAGCTATACATTCATCCTAGTAAGTTACTGAAAAATCAAGATGCAAGCATAAGACATGAAAGATCAACACATAACATATTTATTTATGTGCAAACCCAATTTGGGAAAAGCCACCAGTAACATGCTACTCAATTCTTACTCTTCTGAAGTGATGCCCTATGAAAGCTCTACCCTGTTAAAGGCTATAACACACTATTAAATGTGACCTAGTTAAAGGATTTCAACCACCTTGTTAGAACTGGGCCTGGTTAGAGGACTTTAGAACACTCACTTGGAATGTCACCCTGTTAAAGTATTTACCAATGGTTGTTAAACTAACCTAAGTCCGTAGGATTTTACCCTAGCTGATACAATTGTTAGAGAGTGACAATAAGGGCTTTTGATCTTATACAACTCACAACATAACTTGCAGATTTTCGATCTTAGTTTAGCTCTCAAATTAACTTGGCTTTTAGTCTCTATAGCTTTGATAGCTTTTCCTCCTTTCAAGCTTCATCTCCTTGAGTCTCCATGCTCGATGTACCAGTACAATCACCTGTGTGGTCACCTATCAAAGTAGAGTCTTTGTGCTCTATTCCTCCCTCTTGATATCTTCACCTTGATATCCTACCACCCACTTCAGCAACAACTCTTGCTTCTTGAATTGTAAATCATTAAATAGAAGTGTGGAATACTTTTCCTACTCTAATTTTTCTACTTTTAATTTCAATTTGAATGGATTAGGTAAGATTCAATGAATCTAACCATAATATTGTTTCTTCTAGAAACATCATTAAGAATCTACCTATATTCATCCAAAAATGGTTTACCTAAAATTTTGTGCCACCGGCTCATCATCCTTATCCTCCATCTGGTTCACAAAATTCAAGGTAACAAACTTGTTGGCTCAGATCTAGGAAATCTTTGACTTTTCAAATAATGTAGTAGCTCAACACTATTGAAATTTTGATACTTGGCAAATAATATATTACTCGACATCAACTAAGTTTTATTCATGCTCAACACCTATTTTAGATTCACTTGGCATCAACTAAGTGTCTACTGATGCTCGACACCTATTACTTGCTTAGCACTTAAAGTTCCTTGGCTTCTTTTGTTTCACTTTGCACACACTAGATTTTACATTTTCTTGGCACTTACTAATAATCTACTCAACATTAACTAGCTTGTTCGGCACCCACTAATGAACTTAGTCAAGCTTTGCAGACAACTTTGTTACAACTTATTCTTCCAGAGTTTCTAAGTGTAGCCAACCTCTGTATCTTCGAGTGTATTATCAATACATCATTTTACCATTTTCTTAATTGATCCTTGTATTTCATTACAAAACCATAACTCAACCTTTCCCTTAGGTTCTTTTGTTACATGTTATTGATTAAATCATCTTCATCAATCAACTAAGTGATATTACTTGGATCTTATAAGTAATTATCATTTTAGCAAATAGAAGGTTTGACATTAGTGACAAAACAATGATTGAAAACATTCTTTATCAACAATCTCCCTCTTTCCAAACAATCTCTCTTCTTCAATAATGATCTTTTCAATCAGATCTCAACAAAAGCATCTCTCTTTTCTGTACAACTGAAATCAAATAGGAATCTCATCATTATATCTCAAAATATCTCCTCTAACTGATGAAAAACCCTTTTTCTGCTATAATATTAGATATGCATCTAAAATGCCAATAACACCTTCACTAAAGTGACAAAGAGGTGATAAAATTCATCCCTAAATGCATCAATGATGCCTTTGATACACATCTAGTTTACCATCTTTTTAAAAATCAAATCTGAACTCCTATACCTAAATGTGGTTGGAAAAATGAGCATCTACTATAAAACTTTGAATAACTTGAAAAAATGGCTTCCTGTATAGAAACAAACCTCAAAAATGAAAAATTCACTTTCTGCTAGTTCTAAAAATTTATGATAGTCCTCTATTGGCGCATCAGAGATGTCCAAAATCTTAGTTTGAACATCAAGTCTCTAGATTTCCTTTCAGGTCTACACTTCATTGCATGTAATTAAATTTTTCTAAAGTCAAAACTATATAATAATAACCCTTTTGATTTAAATGACTCTCCATGTTCAAAATTTCGAACACTATTTTTTGAATTTTAATTTTTTCCTCAAAGATTTCATTCAAGTCAAACTAGGTTTGAGCAACTCTAACACATGCCACCTCACCATTAGTTAGATTCTACATCATCACCTACCACTTGTGTGTGACATGGAACCCTATGATTGGACCTCCATGTATGATCACTGCCACATCATCATCTGCTAAGTGACCTACCACATATTGGCACATGGCACTTCCTAATTGGTTGACTAGACTACTCATTAGGTCCTAACACATTGTCACATGTCATCTTCTCATTGGTCATTGCATTCTCAAATTTATTAACTAGTGAGCAACTTTGTTTTGTGAGAATGTAACAACTGTAAGATCTACCACATGGCATGATCTGGTGCATTGACCTATTCATTGTTATGTCACCTCTTAGTAGCACGTGTCATGCTCTTGCATTTTCGCATCCTAGTCACCAAACTACTACATCATCCTTGAGAATGTGAGAAGCCACCACCTATGCAACCTTGCCCCATCAACACCTTGGGAAGAATATCAGGCCTAGAAGGCCCTACCATGTTTCGATGTACAATTCATCCATCTTATGCCACTTGTCATATTTTTGTTGGTTAATCATTCATGTCACTAGTACACATCATTCAAAATTTCCTTTTACATGGTCAAATTACTCAAACTAGGCCCCATGCAAGAAAGCTCCTTCTTGTCAAAATCCCATGGCCTTTAAGACATTCCAAAAAATGAGTAGCTTGTTATAAAAATATTTTGAAAAAGTGTCATAGGGAAAATGTGGGACAAAAGTCTTTATACATTTTTAAACTAATGCATTCCCCTTCATCATAGTGGCAATGCATTTACAATCTTCAATTGCATTGATAGCTTCAAAAGCAAGAGGCTTTGGCCACTTACATCAATGGATGTAATAGGAACAATATTAATAGCTTTGAGCACATCTTCAACTAGATTAGTCTTTCTAAAATCCTTGAAGCAAGCATCAGTGATCTCAACTTTTTTGTAGATGAAATTCATGACATTAGGGAGGTTTGTGGCATTCAAACATGAATATCCTTAGGAGGATCTTTCTCCAATCTTCACATAATGCTTCTTGTGTACACCATACTCCAAACTTGTGGGAAGCACACGATAGAGAGGATGGAGTCTAAATGGGGTCAATCTATCACTAGCTATCATTGAGCTTCCACACATTGCAACATGTCCTCTCCTCCTTTCCATCATGGACTATTGTTTATTTTCCTTGCCATGGCCTTGGTTTTCAGGTATTGTGGTCTATTGTTCTCCTCATTTCTTTCTACTTCTACCTTGCAATCTACAAGAAATCCCTAAGGATCTCAATCTCCAACTAGCTTGGTCACCGATTTTGAACAAATGGAAAAAATTTACCCTCAAGATATTCTTATAATTGTCTTCATCATGAATTCCAATATTTATGTCAAACCATTGTTAAAAGCACACACAATTTAGAGATAAGATTCAATAACGTTTTAACTTTTATGGGCCTAGTAATTCATAGATAAGACAATTTTCTAGTCTTCTTCAATTGCAAATCTCCTTATCATATGTTTCAAAGATCTACAAAAACCAAGGCAATTCAATCATGTATCTACACTCAATGCATAATCCAAATTCCTTATGTAGAGTCTTCAAAAGATAGTAGAAAGCTACATGATTCCCAATCTCAAGGCTCAAATTTCTTTTAAGGAAAAAAACTCCCCAAGAAAATAACTATTTAGAAAAAGTTATGAATCATTAATGGTTGATTTTGCTTTTGTAATACTCACATAGAAAGAGCCCCTAGGGATGATAGAGGAAATATGATTGCCAAATCATTGTGTTGGATTGAATTGAGGACAATGTCTCAAGTCTCAAATCCCCTTTTTATAACTTTGAGAATCCTATCATTATCAATGGATCAAGCATTCTAGGAATAACATTAAGCACCAACATCCATCCCTACCTTGAAACCTTCAATTTTTTTCAATATGCTCTATAGGCATGATAAGAACCTTGATAAATATGGTAGATAAAAGGTACATGATGAATGAGTCACTTGAGGGAAAAAATCATAAGTGAGATCATGAGACTCATAGGTGCTTAATTCAAAAAGTAACATTGTATTCTTATACACAAATCTAGAAAAGAAAATAATAGTAAAGATTCAGAGTTCATGTAAAAAGACATATAATACCCTTTTAAACTTAATCCATAGGTCTCCTCATTTATTATCAATCTTATGTAGTTAGTCAGGCCCCAAAGTGGATCTAGCTAAAAATAATTCAAACTAAAACACCTAACCTTTGGAAACCATTGATTTGAACTTTTGAACTGATCTGATTCAAACTAGATTGAAAACTGCCACTATTTGATCAATTAAAACTCAATTTACCATGTTCATGAAAACTATGATTTTCTTTCCAAGAGGTCCTCTAACTAGCCTTAAAAACTAACTAAAATAGGTAACTAGGCCCAGAAGTCTGACATATTGATTCTTTGTTAACTATTGTCACAAAAGTTTGCACCCTTGTCCAAAGCTTTTACCAAGGGAAAACCTTGTGAAACATGGAAACAACCTCCAAGATATGGGACTTGAACTATGAACTTGAATCTCTAAAGAAGGTTTGCTTCCTTTACTATTAGGATGCACCTAACTACTCTTGGAGAGGAAAAGCGACAAGGAATGCATGGAATAAAATCTACCTATTCTAAGCTAAGGGGTGATGCACCAAAATAGAGTGTTCAAACTAATATCTATCCACACATAAACATTTGAAACATCACGACACCAAAGGATATACACATTTAGACTTGTTTTAATCTAACAATCACATGCAAATCAAAAAACTCAAATAAATGATACAAGGGAGAAGAGAATTCACTTATACATCATTTATAGGCTAAAGAGAGATACATTCATGCAAGATTGTAGAGATCCAAAATACACTAATGAGAGGCAAATAGGTCTTTGCACTATGCATCAATGTCTAAAGAGATAAGGTAGAATGTCATATAGGTTCAGAGGCAAAGGGAATTTACAATGAATTTTGTAGAGCAATATCAAGAAAATAGAGAAGGGTTGACCCTAACAAAATTTACAAAAACAATCTTTATAGCTCATGCCTAACTAAGATATTTCTAACTAGAGTTACTCCACAACCACTATCTTAAATGCTCCAAAGAATAAACATACAACCCTAGGGAAAATTAGATCTTAGTACAAATTCAAATATAATGAAATCTAATATTTTGCCAAAATAGAGCCTTGAGAAGATAGAATGGGGCCATTAAGTCACTCTAACCAAGTAGATAAATAAAACCATAGATGGTGGAGTGTTTTCCTTCATTTAGAGGGTGTAGCATACATTGGAAAGTGGTTGGAATTGATCATGAAGATCAGATCATGCAAGAAATCCTATCTTTCTCATTTTTGGCTTTACAAATCAATGAGGTCAATAGGTCAACCTAGTCAAGCAACTAAAAACCTCCATGTGGGCCAACCATATCATTTCCTTTTGCCACCTTGTGGAGTCCTCACACATTTGGCCACCATATCACCTTGTCTGTGCCACCCTCAAACTTAACCATGATGGCTTGCAATATTGTTGATTTAATTATGATGTTAACCTAATTGCACCTACCAAGCTGGACCCACTAGGACACATGGTGAATCCTTCCTATGTCAATATTACTAATGGTTAGGAAACTTCCTATAGCAACATAGTGAGAGGCATTAATCTCCCACCATCTAATGGTGCCAAAAAATCATCAATCCTACTAGTGCACCAACCAATAGAAACATGGTCCTTTTTCAACCTATCTGACACTGACCCACCACACTTTGACCCACAAAGGAATAAACCCACCTGCCACACATCAACTCATCACTTTGTCACTATGATTATATATCGAGAAAATTCCTATAGAAACAAAGCAACCACCATTGATCTATTTGCATTGGATAGTGGAAGGTATAAATTGAGAACATGAGGCCCATGATCTAGACACATCAGAGGGCTAGCCAATGAAGATTCTACCATATGCCATCTCAGTCTGACTCACCAAAGAAACTCAGACCCACATAGATATGTGGCACAATGTTGCTATGATACATGAAGTAATGGGTGTGCAACTCTACATAGCAACAAGGTGACCACCCTAAGTGATGAAAGATCTGATGATGGGGAAGTTGTGAGAAGGAACTTGCCCACACACCTTGCACAATCATATCATGGCCAATGAGAAACCAACAAAATGATGATGTGCTCTAACAACTACTTGGCTATTCTAATAGGAAAGGGGGTCCACTGAGCTATCACTATGTCACATGAAATAAAGGTCATGCAACTCCGCATAGCGGCAAAATAACCACTATGGGTGATGAAGGATTTGATGGTGAGTAAGGTGTGGGTCCATAGAATATTAAGGTGCATAGTCACTTAGGAAATAAATTATAACTTGAAGTTATATATGAAATATTTTTGTGCCCCACTTTATTCAAATTTTAAAATATGCAAACATTACCAGGTTTAAATTCAAATATGGCAATTTTGGTAGGAAGGTAAAAATGACCAACAATTCTAGTGACTCGAGGGGTATGCAAACCTACTATGTATATGACCAGTGACCTTATGCATCCATTGGGCTACAAAGTCATAAAACATAAAGATTTGAACATAGTAAAACACCATAGCCCTACCCTTGCTCATCTACAACTACAAAATAGGAACAAAAAGCCTCTATAACCTTCAAAACTTTAAAACTTGCTATCCTCTAGAGGGACAACCTATGCTTGTGCACTTATCAGAAAGTAAGAAAACTATTCTAATATGTACAAAAAAACCTTTAACCTTCTCTAAAAGTAAAGTTTAAGGTGAATCCCATTGATTGAGATTGGGAGAACTTCACCATCAGGCCTGCATAGCTGAAAAGTATTGGCCTCTTTGCAGTTGGTGATAATATATGGGCCACTCCACATTGCATCAAATTTGGAGTGCCTACATAGCTTAGCTCTATCAGCATCCCATTTGAGGACAAGGTCTCCTTCATTGAAGAATTTAGTTATAGCCTTCTTGTTAAAGCTTATTTTGACCTATTGTTAATGTACCTCAAGTGTGTGCATAGCTTGCTATATTTTTTCCTCCAATTCCATTATTTAAGCCATCCTAACTATCATAGCATCACCTTCAGCTAGCTCTAATTGATGAGCTAGTTCAAGAGAGGGGAACTCAAGTGTGATAGGAAGCCTTTCTTACCTTCCATATACTAGCATGAAGGGTGAGTTCTTAATTTCTCTCTTGGGTGTGATTTTGTTAGCCCAAAGGGCAGTTTTCAACTTAGGATGCCAACACCTCTGATTGTCTTCAATTGTCCTCTTGATTATTTTGATGAGGTTCTTATTAGAGGATTCTATCAAGCCATTCCCTTAGGGGTAATAATTTGAGGAATTACTCAAATATATTCCATATTCTAGAGCCCATGAACATATATGATTCCTAAAAAAAGATCTGCCATTATTTGATATGATGGTTGATGGAATGCCAAATCTGGTCATTATTCCATTAGAGAACTCAACCACTAAAGTTTCTATTGCATATCTCAAAGCTACTACCTCTTTCCATCTTGTGAAATAATCTATGGCTGCCAAGATGCATTTATGATGAGTACTAGAAGGCAAGTTTATTAGACCCATAAAATCCAAATCCCATTGAGAAAAGGGTTGGTATACTTGGATGGGATGGAGAGGAAAGGTGGCCAATCTTTGCTTTCTAGAGAAGAAAGCACATTTCTCACATTTCCTCACATGTTTGTGGAAATCATTGAAAAGAGTTGGCAAATAATAAACAGCCCTCATTATCTTCATTATTGTAACCCTAGCTGAGAAATGACCACTAGTAGGCCCATCATGGAACTCTTTTAATAGCATGCTAATTTGATCTATTTTGATACATCTCAATAGGACTCCATTAGAATCCTTCCTAAATAGTATTCCATCCACCAAGACATAAGGGATAGGCTACAATCTAAATTGTCTTCTCTTAGCTCTATTTAGGTGACCTGGATATCTTCTCTCTACCAAGAAAGTAGTCATATCATGCAACCAGTCATTGTGATTTTCATTCCCTATTGGTTTCCATTTTGTATTAAGAGGGAAGCTTCCTCAACTATTCCAAAAGAAGAGGCCATCTACTCACACAATCCCCTGCCTCTCACAAGTTTGGTGATCTTGATATCAATATCATATTCCATGACATTTGTGATCCATCCAACTCTTTTTTCATTGATATCCTTGTTCAACAGGAACTCCTTTACACTTACTTGTGGAACCAAGAGCTAAACCTTGTTATGAGACAAAAGATGTCTAAATTTTTAGAGCCCTTACAAAAACAAGGACTTGTTTCTCTAAATTTTTGTATCTTCCTTCATAATCCTTAAGCCCCTCACTGAAGAAAGAAATGTGCTACTCCAAATTCTCATCATTTAGTTGTGTTAGAATAGCTAATATACTTGATTCTCCTCCAAGGGAGTAAATGATGAAGCCTCTATCAAATTTGGGATTGACAAGAGTGGGAGCTAATGTAATTGATTTCTTGATCTGTTCAAAACTAGTTTTCCCCTCCTTGGTCGAAGTAAACACCATATTCATCTTCAACATAGTTGTGAGAGGCTTCACCATGGAGGAAAGATTAGGGATGAACCTTCTTATGAAGTTGATCCTACCAAGAAAGCTTTGTAATCCTTTTTGATGACTAGGAAGTGGGAGAGAGAATTGTTTCTATTCTCTCTAGATATATTATTAGCCCATCTCTTAACACAATATGTCCTAGGAGCTTTTCTTCATTAGTGACAAATACACACTTCTTAGGATTTAGGGACAGACTATACTCTTTTCTTCTTTCAAATATCTACCTCAAATGATCAAAATGATCTACTACATGTTTTGAGAAAATAGTTATATCATCAAGATAGACTAATACAAAATTTTCTAGTGCACCCTTGAAGGCTATCTACATTTCCTTCTTAAATATGGCACTTGCATTAGTTAGTCCAAATGGAATCTTACAATAAGAATAGGTACCCCATTTAGTAGTGAATGTTGTTTTACATCTATTTGACTCTTGGACTAGCACTTGATTATAGCCTGAAAGACCATCTAAGAAAGAAAACCTTTCTCAACCACTAACTTTGGATAGAATTTGTTCCATAGAAGGGAGGAGATGGTGATCTTTAAGAGAAGCCTTATTAAGATCCCTAACATCTACACACAGTCTAATTTCTCCATTCTTCTTTCTAACAAGAACAAGATTGGCTACCCATGAAGAGTTCTCAATAAGAAAAATGATATTGGCTTCTATAAGTTTGGATAGTTCTTTTCTCATTAAAGGTTCAATCTTTGGGTTTACTGGCCTTTGCTTTTTTTAAATAAGCTTAGCATCATGGTTTAAATTTATGGTATGCTAAAATAAATTTGGGTCAAAACCCCTTAAGTATTCATATGTCCAAGAAATAACATCTCTGAATTCTTGACATAAATTAATGAAAACTTCTTGTTTAACATTAGTGCATACCTTTCCCAAGTTAAGAGTCTTTCCATCAGCAACAATGATAGGTGTGTAGTTATCCCTCTTTACGGTCAAGTTTGGACCTCTTCCTTCAGCTTGATAATTAGAGTTGAAAGTGCCCTCTAAAATGATTAGGCCTTTAGGAAATTTATTGGAGTTTAGGTTCATAATCTGGTCCCCATACTGACTTTGTAGCTTGGACTAATTTCTAGCAGAGAACTCTACTTCATTTTGCAAGAAATTAACAATCTATAAATCAGAATCAAATACTTCCCAATTTGTGTAATTTTTTGGGACAATAGGTCTTATAAGAATTCTAATTTGTTGCTTCATTTCATTAGTAACATGCTCTAGTATATCATAATGTGCACCAATGGTTGCAATCCGATTAGCATGTTTCTTTTTCTTCTTAGGACACTCTGAATATCAAAACCCTAAAAGCCTTCAACTAGATCCCAAACTCTATGTTTGTTTGATTTGAGAAGGTTTTTCTTTGTAACATTCTGATTTATAATTTGATTAACAACCAACTCACTGTCCCCATATATATTTAAGAGTTTAATTCCTCTCCTTTGTGCCTATTGGAGACCCTAGATCAGAGCTTCATATTTTGCCACATTATTAGTGCAACTGAATTAGAGCCTAAAGGAGAAGTAGCACCTTACTTGTACAGGAAAAATCAACATCACACCAGCCCCTGGTCCATTATTATTTCTTGATTCATCAAAATAAAAACTCCGTATCCCACTCATCTCTTATTGTATCTACATAAGGCTAGGGACAAGAGCATCTTTTTCTAATAGATAGTATCTACCAAGACCTGTCTCAAGGGTTTCTAATATGGGATCAAAATTATATGCATTAGCCCATTCATCTAAGAGAAAATTATTTATCTCTACTAGAGAAGTGGTAGGCTCATTCACTATGCCATTTGTTAGTAAATAGTTTTTTCCTTCAGATAGAAATGCAAACAATGACTCAATATGCTTCAAAAGAAGAACAAAATGTACTAACAATTGGATAGATTATCATTTCATTGATAATCTTCCTTTGAATTGAGAGGCACAATTCCATCATAAAAGATATTAAATGAATGTGATATTTGGTTATGTCTTTAACTTGAAGTCACAAAGGGTTTTTTGACTTTCATCCATCAATATGGAATAAATGCAATTATCAGATTAATAAGTTGAAAATGAGAGAAAAAACCAGCAAATAGCCATAGGACTATCTACCAAGTTTTTCACATTATGAAAGAGAAAGAGAAAGCTATAAATATTGTTATGCAAAAGTGTGAATACATAACCACAAGACTACATATATCACATTCAATGTAGTAATAAAGGACTACATCTAAAATAGGAATAAAAGGATTTAGAATCCTTCCAAATTAGAAATAAAAATGTACATGACCACAAGACCAAACACACGTATATTTCTCTTTATTTTAGAAACATGATAAAACAATAGTAGTATTGTTCTATCCCTTTATTACAATCAACCTACATAAAATAAATATCTTTCCCCTGATACAAAATAGCTCTTTCTTCTCCCTATAACTACTATAGAACTTCCAGACCCAAAAATGAAGAATCGTAGTACAAATTTATTTGCCCCCATTAAATAATTTCGCGACCGCTATAACTTCTTACCCAACTCCTTATGTCTTCTTGGGCATGTTACTATAATAAATAATTCTTATTCAAGAATTAATTCTTTTTTTTTTTACATTCTTTTTCTGTTTAACTTATTTCTCAAGAATCTTTTCTTGTACAAGTTTTTCATAAATGGCTCATCTCATAACAATAATTAACTCTTTTAAAGAGTTAATTCTTTTGAATTATTTTTTTACTTTTACCTTACCTCCCTTGTCTCTTTTCCCATTACAATAATAATTGATCCTTATTGAATTAATTATTATTTAAATTCTCTTGGTATTTGATTATTTTGTATTTGAATATTTTAATATGTAATTCTTTAAAGAATTAAATACTATATAATAAAAAATAAAAAATAAATTATCTTTAAAAGATTACCTTTTATATTTTCTCACATATTTGAAGGAGAGGAAAATATTTAGGGTTTCCAATCCCTAGGTAACACCATTCTCATCCATTTCTAGGATAGTGCAATTCATATTGATGAGATTAGGGGTGTAGGGTTCAATATGTTGGAGGGCTAGAGGATTTACTATGATTGAAGCCTTGTTCCCATACCTTGTTCTAATAAACATGTATGACCAATCAGAAGATATGTAACCACCTGTTTGTGTAGTGAAGTCTCTTGAAAGAAAAATGGCAAAGTGTGGCTTGACTTCAACAACTAATATATCTTGAGTTATAGTACAACTAGGATATGCATGTAGGATCATTTCCACATTCCTAAGTATCCCTATAGTTTTGATAGTACTACCGTCCAACTATAATACATCCCTAACAATGGGTTCATATTTCATCTCTAAAGCATCAGCAACACACTTAGGCATCACTGAACTATTAGCCCCTGAATAAATCATCCAATTGTGGACTAGTTTATCCCCTATAACTAGATAAACATAAAAGGGAGGGGGTCTAACCTTTTTATTTGTCTCAGTCTCCCTTGATTGATGTACTAGGCTTGTGGAACTTTCCATGCTAGGTGGCTAATCCTTTACTTCAATATGTTCCAACTCCTACTACAACAACTTCTTTTGCATGGGTATAGTAACAAAAACATCCCACATGGAAATATTCAAATTTTTCTTCTTCATCTACTCTACCACACTAAATGAGGCATTAGGTTCTTTTGTAGAAGCCTTGGGAGCTGCATGTGTAGGAGGTTGAGTTGGAATGATTTGGGGGTCATTCAAATCTCCTCTGCTATTATTCTATCTTTGTTGTTGAGAAACATTGGGTTGGGCACTTGTTGCTTGTATATGAGGCACTACATTTGATATTAAAGTTTGAGGAGGAGGACACATAGTATCTTCAATAGCTCTTCTTTTTCTCCTAGTGTTGTGAGCAACAAAATTCTAGTTTACATTACAATGTTCTTCCACCTGATGATTCATAAAGGAGCAATCACCCTGTCTTTGCATATATGAGGCATCATTGAATTGGTTCTCCTTGCATGATTTTCATCCTACAAGCTATTGATTTTTCAAAGACAAATAGGATTCAACCTTTTTACACATGCAATAGGCATAGGAGTAGTTGCAGGAGGGAAAAAAATCTTGATCCTGAGCCATATTGTTTTGAGGGATTATGGCACTACTTTGATTTATATTTCAAGTAGAGGCATCAATATTTTTCCTACTCTAATCAAAAGAGTTGTTCCCATAATTATAATTTTGAGGCCTACCATCATTTGGAGTTTGATATTGCAATGATGAGCCTTACTACCTTGAGCTTGCTACCTTTCCAAAGTCACGACCTTGTTGCTCACCTTCTGCATCACAATCTTTTTTCTACGTTTAGTATCATAGATTGCATCATCTCCTTGATTTCATCTATTCCATTTGAAGATGTGGAAGCTTGAGGGACTAAAGAAATGGATTATGGTATGGAAGTTGTGGGAATAGGGGCCATCATTGGTTGGTGATTTGGGACATCACAGAAGAAGGGCATAGGAGGCCTTGAGGCTAACTTTCCTCCTTGTATCAATATTTTTTATACCCTTACTGCAATTTCAAAAGCATAAGGTAAAGTATATCTTTCCATGGTTTGAATTATAGTGGCAATGTCACTATTGAAAGCTCTGAGGTAATGTAAGAAGGCACCGCCTGGGGTAGGTTTTTCCAAAGTAGGTATTCTATACCATGTTTTCTAAAATTTGTAACTAAAATTAGCCATACATTCATGGGGGGCTCTTTTCATAGTAGTTAGCTATTCCAAAAGTGACAAGTAGTCACTTTTTTCCTCAAAATGTTTACACAATCCTACTCCTAACCCATCCCAATTTGTTATAGAGTTATGAGGCAACCCTCTATACCATTGAAGTGTTTTCCCTTTTAAAGATGAAGCTAGAATCCTAATGGAAACATCATCCTTAGATATACCATGAATATTAAAAACATTTTCAACCTCTTGAATGTGTTCTAAGGGAGAGACAGGAGTTTCACTAGTGAAATCTAGTATACTTTTAAGTGTAGCTACTACTATGTCATGTCTTTGGGCCAATAAAAGAGGACTTCCACCATTAAAGGTGGAAAAAATATGATCTCTAGCCATATAAGCAAATGATCTATTGATATGAGCTGATGGCATTCTAGATTGAGACCTAACAATAGGAGGAGTGGAAATGGATCTTGTAGGGGTAGGTACTTCTTTTGTACTCCTTACTGGTGATAGAGACAATCTAGTCTTTCTTCTTCTAAGATTTGAACATAAAAGCTCTTGATACTGAAATTTACCTCTAGAAGATGTCCTTGTTTCAGCTTTGGGCATGAATCACTACAACTCTATTCTAGAAACTAGATATGAAGGGTGTAGAGTCACTAAGTTCTTTGTGGAAATGAGCCTTTTAAGATTTGGAATACTAAGAAAAATAATGTTTCCTTAGCATCAATTCGAAATTGTTTTTCTTTTAATACCAGAAGACTTGAAATCTTCTAGATTATGTCCCATCGGGTGTGGCAAAAACTATTGTCACAAAAGTTTGTACCCTTGTTTAGATTTTTTACCTAAGGACAACCTTGTGAAAAATGGAAAAAACCTCTGAGCTATGGGACTTGAATGTGAGGTTGAATCTTTGGAGAAGGTCAGCTTCCTTTACTATCAAGATGCACCTAGCTACTCTTGCAGGGTAAAAGCATAGATCTTGTCACCGTTTGTGATACAAAAACCTGTTTTGGTCAAATCTCATTTCTCTATCAAAACTCAGTTTTTTTCAAAAACTAAAAATACCCTTTTATAGATCTCAGATTCAATATAAACATTATATAAATTTTTGAGTGTTTTGATTAGTTATAATATGTTATAATCTCAAAATATTATAAGTCAATATTTCAACATTTCAGAAGATGCTCTCACAAAAAATGAAAAAAAATAGTAAATCATATCAAAAAAATAAAAAATATATATTTATCACTAGAGGAGAGAATCCTCTTCATGAATATGTAATTTTTTTTCAAGAAGGTATAGATTTGATAGGGAAGTTTTGACGGGAGGAAAAAACTGTTGGATTCTGACAAGGTCAAATTTGAGTACTTATAACAAAAAAAATATACATCAAAAATAAAAATAAAAAATTTTGTTCACTAGCTATACATGTCATCTATAAAATATTTTCAAATCAAAACAAAAAGAGATGATTTGCACATACTTGTTTGACGGGAACTACATCCTATATTTTTTATAGTGAAAAAAGGGACTTCAAAATAAAATAAAATGAATAAATTATTAGTCAAAAAAATAATAAAAATTATAGGCATAAAATTCATACAATTCTACACATTTCATTAGTTTACATCATCTTCATTTTTTAAACACAAATACCATTTTTTTTGTCATTAATGTTGAACTGTCACATTCTGATATCACGTTTCTTTATAAAAGGTGACACAGGTTTGTGCTTTTACCCTGGAAAGGAAAAGGGAGAAGGAATGCATGGAAGCAAATATACCTATTCTAACCTAATGGGTGATGCACCAAAATAGAGTGTTCAAACTAATCTCTATCCATACATGCACTTTTGAAACATCATGAGACCAAAAGATATACACATTCAGACATGTTTTAATCTAACAATCACATGCAAATCAGAAAACCCAAATAAATGGCACAAGGGAGAAGAGAATTCACTTATATATCATTTATAGGCCAAAGAGAGATATAGCCATGCAAGATTGTAGAGATATACAATACACTAATGAGAGGAAAATAGGTTTTTGTATAAGGCATCAATGTCTAAAGAGATAAGGTAGAATGTCATATAGATTTACAAGAAAAGGGAATTTACATTGAATTTTGTAGAGTAATATCAAGAAAATAGAGAAGAGTCAACCCTAACCAAATTTACAAAAACTACCTTCATAGCTCAGGCATAACTAAGATATTTCTAACTAGAGTTACTCCACAACCACTATCTCAAATGCTTCAAAGAATAATCATATAGCCTTGGGGAAAATATGATCTTAATATAGATTCAAATACAATGAAATCTAATATTTTGCCAAAGTAGAGCCTTGAGAAGACAAAATGGCACCATTAAATCACCTTGACCAAGTAGATGGATAAAACTGGAGATGGTGGAGTGTTTTCCTTCATTCATTGGAAATTGGTTGGAATTAATCATAAAGATCAAATTGTACAAGAAACCCTATCTTTCTCATTTTTGGCTTTACAAATCAGTGAGGCCAACCTAGTCAAGCAACCAAAAACCTCCATGTGGACTAACCATATCATTTCCTTTTTCCACCTTGTGGAGTCCTCACACATTTGACCACCCTCAAACTTAATGGTGATGGCTTGCAATATTATTGATTTAATCATGGTGTTACCCTAACTACACCTACCAAACTGGGCCCACCGAGACATGTGGTGAATCCTTGCTATGTTGTTATGGCTAAAGGTTTAGCAACTTCCTATTGTGACATAGCGAGGGGAATTGATCTCCCACCATCTAATGGTCCTAAAAAGTCATCAATCCTACCAGTACACCAACCAATAGAAACATGGTCCTTTGCCAACTTGTCTAACATGACCCACCATACTGTGGCCCATAAAGGAATGGACTCACCTACCATGTTTCAAGTAATCATTCTTTTTCTATGAATAAATATTGAGCAACTTCCTATAGAAACAAAGTGACCACCATTGATCTGTTTACATCAAATGGTGGAAGGTATAAATTGAGAACATGTGGCCCATGAGCTAGACATGTCAAAGGCTTGGCCAATGAAGATTCCACTATACACCATCTCAATTTGACTCACCAAATAAACTTGGACCCACACAAGTATGTGGCATGATGTTATAATGATGCATGAAGTAATGGTTGTGCAACATTATATAGTGACAAGGCGACCACCCTGGATAATGAAAGATCTAATGATAATGAAGTTGTGGGAAGATACTGGCCCACACACCTTGCATAGTCATATCATGGCCAATGAGAAACAAACAAAATGCTAATTTTCTTTGAAAAATGCCTTGTTATTCTGATAGGAAAGGGGGTCTACCAAACCATCACTATTTCATATGAAATAAATGATGTGCAACTCTACAAAGTGACAAAGTGACCACCATGGATGATGAAGGATCTGATAGTGAGTAAGTTTTAGGTCTATAAAATATTAAAGTGCACAATCACATAGGAAATAAATTATAACCTAAAGTTTTATATGAAATATTTATGTGCCCCACTTTATTCAAATTTTAAAATATGCGAATGTTACCATGTTTAAATACAAATATGGCAATTTTGGTGGGAAGGAAAAAATGATCAACATTAACCAATCTCTTACCCTATCAGATCTCATCTCTTGATGACTTCGAGATCAAAATATATTGACCATCAAAGTTGCCTTCTTAGAATTGTCTGCAAGAAAAAATGTCAGAAAACAATAAAATGCATTTGGTTTTGGCTTTGAAAATAGGTCAAACCAACACTTGGGGGCATGAAAACTAGGACATTATTTCATTTTCATGAGGAGAGTATAAATATATTATTTGTGCTCATGAAAAATAAGTAGATGCATTTGGAAAGTGGTCAAAGTGGGTTACTTGAATTTGCATAATTAGGAACAGTGGCAGAAAATTGATTTTTGTAAATGGAATGGACCTGGGAAAGTGTGTAGATGAATTCGTCAAGACTTGCAACCTGGTGCACTCAAAGAATTTTCAAATTAGAACACAATGGTACAATCTATTTGGTTTCACCTATTATGGTTTCAAATTTATGACATCTTGAATAGGTGTACCAATTAATTTACACTTCTTGACACCAATAAAACTTTATAAATTGCATTTAGAATTGTGTTAAAAAATTGATCAAACGGATTTGTCATATGCTCAAATCTGAAACATAGCAAGTCTCTAACTTTTAGAATGAATTAAAAAAGTGATTTTCTTATTTTGGTCAGCTAGGTCAAATTTTTAATAGGTCAAATAGGGCCTCCCAGAATTCGAAACAATTTACATCAGCATGACAATAATAAACAACCAATTTTGAGGGATTCAAAATTAAGTCAAAACATGTCAGAGTGACTTGAAATATGAAAAATAGGCACTTTGATATATGTACTAAAGACTCCCAAAGTAGAGATTCATGTAACATTATTGGGTGTGAGATACTCAAATACAAACTAGGATACATGCCGTTGTTTGACACTTTGGCAAAAATAGAGATTTGAACTTTGCTCAAAATAAGACTTCACAAAATGATGCAGAATGGAAGCTTATCATTATAAGATGCATGTACATACTAAATACAAGGTTTTAGAAAGATTAACCGCCTCTTAGGCCTCAAAAAAATAGTTGGGTATATGTGCATTAGATGCACTTATAGGGCTTAAAAGTTCAAAATGGTACTCAAATTGGGAAGGCAATTTTGTGTCCGAATAGGTCCTTCTTAGAGGACTAGGCATTGTTAAAATCCTCAACCCTATTAGGAGTTGATATATACAATTGCAAAAAGTATGCAAGATGATCGCACTTCCCAAACATGCAATTATACAATATCGTTCCTTGGATCAAAAGAGATAGATACAAAAACCTTGTTACTATTGATATCATTGATATCTAATATTTTATTTTCTTCTCTTTGTATACCTCTGATCATATATCAAAATTTGCATCAATATAGTTTGCATATCATTTTTCATATCACATACAACTTGCACACAACTTTGCATATCATTATCTTTCCTTTATACCTTTACATTTAACAAAAATTGTCCACTCAGCCTTCAAGCATTCACATGCTTGGAAAAATATAAAATTAATTCTTACTCTCTTAGGGTTAACATCTAGGATGTCATCTCTAATTAGTTAAGTAATTATTTTGTAACCAAAATAATTTCTTAACCTATAATTAACACATTTCTATTATAATTTGTTTTGTATGTACATAGCCTTTACTAGTATTTAATTCATAACTCATTCCATATTGTCTATACTATCTTGCACACTTGCATACATCATCTTGATGCACTATACTATTTGTACCTAGCTTCACACATGCTAGTAAGAAATTTGACATTCATAAAGATCAAAACTATCACTTTTCTACTGGATAACTAACTAAAACTTAGATAATTTTCCATGTCGAAATGTAAAATCTTCATCAAAAGATATTGCCTTCTTTACACAAGTTCTATGTTGCCATAAATGATAACTCCAACTATATACTAACTTACCGTACAGATTTCCTTATACTACTTTCCTTTTGACATAAATGACAAAGGTGCCAACATTTATATACAAGTCAAGAAAAATTTACCACTCCTTAAGATGAATTTGAAATTCTAGATAGACAGTCTGCAAAAAAAATCTTTATTAGCTCAAATTCCTTCTGCCACGTATCTCCTACTACCTCTATTATGCTGAAAAGTGCACATAATCTATATGAGGCTACTTCAACTAAAATTATATATATATATATATATATATATATATATATATATATATATATATATATATATATATATATATATATATATATATATATATATATATATATATATATATATATATATATATATATATATATATATATATATATATATATATATATATATATATGGAAATTTACACATTGTTGACCTTTGATGTTAGATTTTCTCTGAGTAGAGAGAACTATTTGATTACCCTCTCTTTCAAGAGTTCAATGATTTTGATGTTATCATGAACTTTTGATACTTTAGCTTGAAGTTCTTCAATAATTGAGAATGATTATTGCAATTCTAATGTTAGTGTTCTAAAGTTCTTTCACATTTGAATTGATTTTGTCATTCATATCTTTTATATAATCATATGGTGTAGTATTGGATATAATCATTCAATTTTATGTTGTCTTTGATGTTACAAAAATGTTTGTGTATATCAAGCTCACTTAGGAGTCAAAGGATGTTGTAGTGTATGATGAGCATTTTAGTATTAACCAATTCTAGAACCAGTATTAATCGAGCTCACTCAGTTACTAAAAGGAGTTTGCAGGAAGAAAGTGTCTACCGAGCTCACTTAGTTACCAAAGAAAAGTTAGTATGGAATGAGTGTTAACCCAGCCCACTTGGTTACCAAAGAAAAGTTGGCAAGGAATGAGTGTTAACCAATCTCACTTGGTTACTAAAGGAAGTTTGAAGGAAAGTCATTTCCAAGTTTTTTTTGATCGAGTTGGGTTGGCTAACAAAGGATTTTCCTATATCAATTTTTTTGGTTAGTTCTAGCCATCTCATGGGATGAATTTCATTTATTTGAAGTTGTATCCAAGACAACTTGACAAGGTTAAAGAAGAAGGTCAAGTTGAGGATTTAATTGTGGAAGCATGGGATTGAAAAGATAAATCAAGGAAGTGAACTAGAAGGATATCAAAGTATCCAAGTTGACCAAGTTGTAAAGAAAATTTTGATCAAGGAGGATCAAGTATTCAAGTTAAAATAGAGATCTCAAATTAGAAAATATAGTTGCAACAACAATCAGTCACTCCTCTTACATTTCCAACAATTGGTATCATAGTGTTTGGTACTTGTAGAGAAGGTTTCAAGGACCTAAGCTAAAGATCAAGATGTCTTACAGAAGGGAGATTCCTAAACTGAAAAAGAGATAACTTCTAAGCATATCAGAAACTAATGAAGTTGCATTTGGAAATGATTGGAGATAGGCCTAAAATATCTAAACACAAAGTATGTGGCACCTACTAGAACTATGACTATGGAAGAAATTGCAAAAAGGAAGAATCATAAGATTATGATGATTGACATTGCTTCCACTCTCATTTATGTTCAATTTGATGAAGTCAAATATTGTGCTAATTCTTGTGAGATGTGGATCAAGCTAAAAAATATCTAGGGAGGAGGTGATAATGTGAGGAGAGCTAAGGAAAAAATTATTAGAGGTCAGTTTGATTAGATGAAGATGAGAGAAGATGAGAACATTGCATAGTATAGTGAAAGAATCAAAGCTAATGTGTGTGAAATTAGAACCTTGGGTGAGAAAATTGATGATGTGATAGTGGTAAGAAAGGTACTCAGAACCCTTCTTCCTATTTATACAATCAGGATGGAAACTATTCAAGAAATGAGATATGATCCTAGGAACTATATAACCTTAGATGCACTAGTGGGAAGGTTGAAAACATTGAGTTAGATAATTTTGATAATTATGTTCCTAACTCCTGTAACCTTGAGTTTGCATTCCAAGCTAAGCTATTAGTCAAGAAGAAAGTTTGAAAGTATAAAAGAAAGAAGTCTAATAGTGAAGATGAAGATGGTTTTGATAACGATCTTGAAGTCATTGAAGCATTTATCGCAAGAGTATTTCCCAAAAACAAAGGAAAGTACAAAGAAAAAATTCATTTGATCTTCTTTTCTTGTAAATAAGTTGGTCACATTACTACAAGGTGTATGTTAGCCAAAAATTTCCTCCCACCAAAAAATCAAATTCAAATAGTATCCGCTTAACGGTCACCTGGGGCTTTTTATGAAATGATTTAACATTGGCTATATTCCTCATTTCATATTATGCCTTAGAATATTTTAAGTCACAACCATGCAATTCACAGAGTCATGGCTGGTTAAGTGCTAACTAGGATCAAGATGGTGGGCACAATTTCTTTAACATTGTCATAGAGTATATTGGCTTAACCAAGGTCGGGATGAAAAAGGTGTATTTTTTTTGTCTTCACCTGATCACATGGTTATATTAACATGCTATGGTTTAAGTCATGATGGTGTGAAAATGGAAAATATGTAATGTTTCAAAGACACATTTTGCACCATTAGATCTTTCCAATCTATGGCCAATGCATGATCATAATAGGTTAAGAAGTGGCTAAGGTTTCAGTTGTGATCAAGTGATTCCCCTTGTTTTTCTTGGTTGTAAGAAATAGAAGGTGAACCTCAGGTCAAGATGGCAATAGTGCAAATGTGTTCAAGATCCTAGTCTTCATAGAGTCACAATGGTTAATGAAGAATGTTAAGAGTGGATTGTGAAGCAACAATAACCAAAGGGTCATAATTTTGCAAGCAAGAATTATTATTAAAGAAAGGTGGTGGCAAAGTTGCGATCATGGGCACTCAAATGCAAGGTATAAAGTGGAATTGTTGATAGAATGGAAAAATGCTAAGAAATTTTTGGTCCATGTGGCAAAGCTTGATGGATAACTCTAGTTGACCAAATGACATTGCTCATTTGGCTAGTTGATGATAGGAGAAGCAGCTCCTTGATGATGAATCCAATATTTTTGATCTCTTGCAACCACTTTCATCATTCCCTAGGTCTAAAAAATGGAAAGAGATTCTTTACCAACACCTTTCGATCCATCCATTCAGTTAGAAGTTAATGTTCATCATTCCTGACCTCTGAAAGCTTTGTTTGGTGAGGAAGTGATCTACTTATGTATAGATGTGCATTGTGATCACATCTTTCTAATTTTACAGTGATTATTCTCTGTAGATTTGATTGTAGTGGTTGAATTTTTTCTTATGATGGAAGTTATCTAAGTTATGCTTGCACTATAAAACAAAATGTTGTACTCCTTCTTAGGATTGAATCTTCTCTTTTTCTTTGGTATTGCCTTGGCATACTACTATAAATTCCCTTTTTCCCTCTAAGTTATATGACATCTTGTATTATCTCCTTTAGCCACTAATGTATTGTGCAAGATTTGTCTACCTCTCTTCAGTGTAATGTAAATATCTATAATCTATATTTATGAATCTTTGTTGTCCTATGAATGATAAGAAGAGAAGCATTTTTTCCTTGTGTCATTCATGTAGTTTTCTAATCTCTATGTAATTAATAGATTAAAGAAAGTTTAAATTCGTATATCTTTGGACTGTCACTATGCATATATGGGTAGAGATTGATATAAACACCCTATTTTGGGGAATTACTTTTTAGAATATATTAGGTAGTTACTTTCATCTATCCGTTCTCCCTTTTCTCTTCAAAAATAGTTTAAGTACATCCTAATAGTAGAGGAAGCTGGTCTTCTCTAGAGACTCAACCTCATAGTTCAAGTCCCATGGCTTGGAGGTTGTTTCCATATTTCACAAGGTTTTCCTTAGGTAAAAACTTTGGACAAGGGTGCAAGATTTTGTGACAATAGTGTCCAAATTGAGAAGGCAAAGAAGAAAAGAAGCATGACAAGTAAAAATTAAAGGACTTCAAAAGCTACAAAGACTACAAGGAAAAAGGTAATAAATATGTTACATGGCTAAAGATTCTAATGTAGTGAAGAAAATGAAATGGTTTACATTACTTTTAAGGATGAATCAAATGATGAGAATGATAAGATGGCTCACCACATGACAAGTGATAAATCTAAATTTGAGCACTTAGAACACTATGATGGTAGGAGTGTCAGATTTGGAAATGATGAACCTTGTTATGTGAAGGGAAAAGACTCTATTGCACTAACCATTGATCTCAAATGTGACAATGCTTATTGTGTTGAAGGATTGAAGCATAATCTATTGAGTGTGATACAATTGAATAACATTGGATTCAAGGTAGAATTCATGAATAGGAAAGCCAAGTTGCTAGATGGAAATGGAAATCTAGTTGAGATTAGCAATCAAACAAGAAGTAATCTATTCTACCGAGATCTAAATATAAATTCATGTTTCATAGCTCAAGTAGAAGAAAGTTGGTTATCGCATAACTAGTTGTGTCATGTGAATTTTGATAACCTGGTCAACATAAGAAAGAAAAAAAGGGTTAGAGGCATTACAAGCTTGAAGAAAACTAATATGACCATGTATAAGAACTATCAAATTGGAAAGATCGGAAAGACAAGTTTTAAAAGAAAAAATATCATTCTAAAGAAGTCTTGGAGCTAGTTCATATAGACCATTGTGGACCTATTAACATACAAAACTACATTGGAGATACTTTATTTTGTTTATTGATGATTATTCTAGGTTGATGATAGTTATGTATTTAAAGGATAAATCAGAAGCTTTTAAAAAGTTCAAATGGTGTATGGCTTGAGTTGACAAAGAAATTGGAAAGAAACTAAAATATTTAAGATCATATAGAGGAGGTGAATTCATCTCTAATGAATTGTACAATGAAAGAGGAATCAAAAGACAGGTATCTGCACCTGGTCCACCTCAACAAAATGGCATTACTAAGATAAGAAATAGATCAATCATGGATTGTGAAAGGACACTAATGATATATAAGAATGTTTCTATCAAATACTACAAGGAAGCAATCAACACTATAGTTCATACCTTGAACCAAATATAGTTAAAGAAGGATTCAAATCAAACACCTTTTGAATTATGGTAAGGCTATAAACCTAATGTGTATAATTTCAAGGTATTTGGAAGAAAATGTTATATTCTGAAGCAATCAAGAAAAGGAAATTTTGATGTGAAAAGTCATGAAGGCATATCCTTGGGATACTCCAATAAGAGAAAAGCATAAAAATGTTTGCAGAAGAGTCTAAAGAACAAAGTAGGAAAGAACCTAAAGACTATAAAAAATTTGTTTAATATGAGCCTAATACTTTACCTAAAGTTCAAGAATATGAAAATCAATAGTCTTCACCACCCGAGTCCCTGAAATCCCCAATTCAACCCAAGTTATAGCTAGTACAACCTAAGTCATAGTGAGAAGGACCTGAGTTTTAGCAAGTGCAAAATGAGTCATCTAATGGACCTAAAAGAAGGAGCCTAGAATTTTTGGATATATTAGAAGGCATCATGCACCTAAGAAAATTATTTAAGACCAGTTAGATGATACAATGAAAAGGAACAAATTAAAATTTACATGTTTTCTTACTCAGTTTGAACCTAGAATTGTAAAAGATGCATTAGAAAATGAAAGCTAGACTAAAGAAATAAATGAAGAGATTGATCAAATTGAAAGGAATAAAACTTGGACTCTTGTTCCTAGACCCAAGGACAAGAATATAATTGGCACGAAATGGGTATTCACAAATAAGCTGAATGAGAATGGAGAAGTTTTAAGAAACAAGGCAAGGTTAGTTTTCAAAGGTTATGCTCAAGAAGAAGGTGTTGACTATGGATAAAATTTTGCTCTTGATGCTAGACTAGTAGGTGTTAGGACATTCCTTGCATACACACCACACAAAGGATTCAAATTATATCAAATGGATGTGTAATCAACATTATTGAGTGGAATCTTAGAAGAGGAAATCCTAGCAAAAGGGACATGGTATACAAACTACATAAAGCATTGTATTGTCTCAAACAAGCCCCTAGAGCATGGTGTGAAACATTACATAATTATCTCATAAAGATTCATTTTTCAAAGAACTAATAATAACAATAGCCTATACATCAAAGAATGACCAAATAAGAAGATTGTGTTGGTAGAAATCTTTGTGGATGATACATTACTTTACTAGAAATGAAGATTTGTGTAAAACATTTTGTGTGGAAATGAGTAAGGACTTTGAAATATCAATGTTTAGAGAGATCAAATCCTTTATTTCCTTACAAATTCAATAGATGAAGGATGGTATCTATATTACTCAATCAAAATACATCAAGGAGATACTAAAGAAATTTGGAATGGAAGATTTTAGAATACTTGGAACACCTATGTCTACTAGACATAACATTTCCAAAAATGATGATTCTAAAGAGGTAAATTAGACTACATATAGATCAATGATTGGAAAACTTCAGTATGTGGTACACACAAGAACTAATATAACATTAGAAGTTGGTATGGTGGCTAGATTCTTTGTTAATCCTAAAGAAAATCTTATGATGGCAATCAAAAGTGTCATGAGGTATCTTAAAAGTACTAAAAATTATGGTTTGTGGTATAAGAAATGAGGAAACTTTGAGTTGAATCCATTCACTAATGTAGATAGGGCATGTGGTGTTGATGATAGAAAGAGCACTAGTGGTGGAGAACTTTTTCTTAGAAAGAGGCTAGTATCTTAGAAAATCAAGAAGCAAAATATGTTGTTGTAGCAGTCAATTGTTCCAACATTGTATGGTTTAAGTAATTGATTTCAGGTATGAAGGAGGAGAGCAAAGACCTAGTTGTTATCTTCTATGATAAAACTAGTGAAATCAAAATATCCAAGAATCCAATGATTCATACCAAGACCAAGCACATTACAATAAAATATCATTTCTTTAGAGAATTGATGCAAGACAAAGAGGTGAGAGTTGAAAAAGTGAATACAAAAGAACAAATTGTTGACATATTCACCAAGTCATTGCCTAACGATGCATTTTTCAAGTATCTAAGAGGTAAGCTAGGGGTCATTCCCCTATCTGAAGCTCACTAATTAGATTTTAGTGATGCATCAACCAAGCATGTTGAAGATCAGACAAGTTGATGTAGTATTATTAGAGAAGATTTCATATGAATATTTACATCAGGCACATGGAAACTACATTGATTTTTGTCATTGGCATAAGATTTCAAAGAGGGAAGAATTTCTCATATCATATATTTTGAGTTGATATCAAAGAGGGAGAGTTTGCTATTACAGTCATTGCAATTAGAGATAGATAACAGAGGGAGTTCACACTGATAGAGGGACTTCCCATGGATGAGAATTAGAATGAAACCAAAGATATTATCCTTACTTCTATTTTTTTATTAAATTTATATGTATCATGGAATTTTTTGTTTCTATTAATGCCAAAGAGACAGATTATTGGATACAATCATTCAACTATATGTTGTCTTTGATGTTACACAAATTTCAAGTATATATGCCAAGAAATTAGTCTATGTCAAGCTTACTTGGGAGTCAAAGGGTGTTATAGTGTATGACAAGTATTTCAATATTAACCAAGTTCAAAATGAGTATTAACCAAGCTCACTTAGTTACCAAAGGGAGTTTGTAGGAAGATAGTATCTACTGAACTTACTTAATTATCAAAGAAAATTTGGCATGGAATGAGTGTTAACTGAGCTCACTCTATTACCAAAGGAAGTCTGAAGGAAAGTCATTTCTAAGTTAGTGTTGACTGACTTGGGTTGGCTAACAAAAGATTTTCCTGTATCACTTTTGTTGGTTAGTTCTAGCTGACTCATGGGATGAATTTCATTTATTTGAAATTGTATTCAAGCCAACTTGACAAGGTAAAACATATAAGGTCAAGTTGAGGATTTAATTGTAGAAGAAGCATGGGATTGAAAAGATAAATCAATGAAGCAAATAGGAAGGATATCAAAGTATCCAAGTTGACAAAGTTGCAAAGAACATTCTGATAAAAATGGATCGAGTATCCAAGCTAGAAAAAAGATCTAAAATCAGAAAATACATTGGCATCAGTAATCACTTAATCCTTTTACATTTCCAACACATAGTGCATTATCCATACAATATCCTTCATCATTATAGACATCTCAATTCCTTGATGCTAGTATCAAGGGTCTACAAATCATGTTTCACATTGTTGCGTATAGTAGAAAACAACTACACATCATGAATGATCTGGGCTTGAACTGATGCAATTTTTAATAGACTAGTGTATTCCTTATTAAATACTTTCACTAACTCTTTTATTTTTAACTATAAGTCCTACTATGTGAAATTGGTCATGATTGTTCTATATAGCTTCTCAACAACCCTTTCCAAGGTCCTCTCAAGATTTCTAACCTTTTTATTCTAGTCCAAAAAAAATTTTAGCGATGATATAAGTCCTTTCTAATCATCATCATCATCATTTGATGCAATGGATAGTGTTGCTATCATACAAGACTTTCCTTTCTTGGCTATAGATAATAGAATGTTAGCTTCATGCTAGAACTCAAATTTAACAAGTTTTGTTGTAACATGCTTGAGATGAGGTTGGAATGTTGATTCATGCATCACAACCTTCCATTCATGCTTTAATCTTTCATCTTTTTCTTTCTCTTCTTTCCTCCTCATTTCTTCTTCCTTTCTTTTCTCGTCTTGTTCTTCTTTCTTTTTCTTTTCTTCTTCTTCCTTCTTTTTCTTTTTCTCTTGTTCTTTCTTCTTTTTTTCCTTACCTTATTTTCTCTTCAACCTTTCTTCTTCCTTCTTCCTTTTCTCTTCTTCCTCACTCTTTCTTTTCTCCTATTCTTCATTTCTTTCCTCTTCTAAACTGGAGTAGCTAGTGATATTACTAACAATGCTTGTGCCATAATCCTTAAAGGGATCTTCCTTATCATCAATTTTTTTATGTGTACTATTCAATTTCATGGTATTAATACCAATTATAATTTGTAGTAATCATCTTGAAATCACAGTATCCTTGGTTGCCTCTACTTTTGATGTAGGTGCACTTTTCTCTTCTGACATATGGATTTCTCCCCCTAAATCTTTTATCTATTTAGCAATAGTAGATATAGATATCATGAATTTAAATATTTCTTTCTTTTTCTTCTTCTTCACTTCCTCATAATTCTCACCCATCAACAAAAATGTTCTTCTCTTGCTCCTCAACAAGGGATCAATACTCTTCATTATCATTTTGATATCCTCATCATTGTTAGCTTCACATAGTTTCCTTATCTGATTATCCCTTATTCCTCTATCCTCTTCTACTTCTCTTCTTTTTCTATTAATTAACCTATTATACAAGTCCTAAGGAATATCTTTTTGAATATCCTCAAATATCTTACTTTCAAAAATCATATATCTAACAACTACATTCTCTAATTACATTTTGTCCATGTTACTATAAAAATGATAATAAATTTTGAACTATACAAAGATTTTATTATAAATAATTTGAACATTTATATTTTTTGTTAGCATGAATTTTGGTGATAATACATTGGGGGGGTATCCTAAGAATTGAAGAGTATTGATATGTTGCATTCATGACTATATTTGGCATTGATGTCATCATAACAACAATTCTATAAAGACTGGATGAATAGTGGTCAGTAATCTTATGATGTGCAAAAGTTGAGGAAGTTTTAGTTGATGCATAGTGCAGGAAATGTTTCTAAGGTTGTTCTAATGATGTGGTTTAGAGGATTAAGTCTAAGTCAATTGTATACGAAAGTTACATTTGATTTACTAGAAGTAGTGCAGAAACAAAGAATTGGAAAATAGAGTTATGATGATCTATCACTATCTTTAATCTGAGATGTAATGAAGAGATGTGAAATTACAAAATGATAGAGGACAATCATGTGCTGATGCTAGTGTGTGTATAAGACATGGTTTCACACGTGTAAATTTTTGTATAGACTATGAGCCAATAGTGCTATTGTAATTGTAAATTAATTAATTATCTTATTTTAATTAATTGGAAAAGCCTCAAGGCTAACTCAAGGAATTATTATGAAGATATGGTATAAAGGAAAGTTTTTTCCCTTGCTTTTAGTGTGAAATTGGATTAGAGGATCAAGTAGAATGTGAAGTATTAGAGCACAATGTGAGGAGTAGAATGCTTATTGAAAGTATGTAAGTGATCCAAGGGATCATTGGATGCATAGTATGAGATATGATTACAAGATATGAAGGATTAGAAGTTTAGTTGATAGGAAAAAGACAAAGGAAGGAAGTATATTTTAGTTCATTATTCTACAAGGAATAATACAGAGATCATTTGTACAGTGGGTTCTTTGATCTTAACCTAGAAGTTGTTAGGGCAGTGGGTCCAATTGTCTTCCATAACTCTTAATAGGTTTGGCTAAACTCCTAATAGGGTTGGAATCTCCTAACAAGTACTCATATTGACTGAACATTGTAATAGATTCCTAACAAGGTCTATCCTCTAACAAGGAATATTTATATTAGTACATCATCTTGTGGGTACTATTGCCACTGAGGTTTTCCCTCTAATCAAGGGTTTCCCTACATAACATATCTGGTGTTAATTGTGTATGATTATCTTATTGTGGTTTCAATTAACATTACTCATATGGTTAATATTGTTTAAAGTTAATGATTGGCATGATAATTATATAACTAATTCACCCCCCTCCCTCTCAGTTATATCAGTGGACTATATATTCTGACATTTACTACCTTGGGTTTCCAAGGTTTCTTACCCAAGGTTTTGTTGGCTTCAATCAAAACCTTCTCAATAAATATTTTCTATGATTCTTCTGAACCTTCCTTAGATTCATCTAACTCAATCATCTATAGAGTTTTCCTTCTCTTGCTTGGTTTGTTGGATAGTTTCTTGGTTCTCTTCTTGGAAGGTGACTCTACCTCTTATTTACTTTTGTGAGTCTCTTTGATCTTTGTGTGCTTGTTTGATCAACAATTATCTTTACCTCTCCTTCATCCTTCTTCTCAATAGTAGCTTGTACCTATGTTACTACAGCATAAGGTGCACTTGGTATTTATATGGAGGGTCTTGCTATAGTAACTCCTTTTGCTACTAATACTACTTCTAGACGTGTAGCTACTAAGACTTATATTTCCCCACTTACTCTCATTTCAATAAAAATTCACATTGCCTCTTTATATTCCTCTCTTTTCATACCTATTTACTTGAGAGTATTTTCAATCTTCTTCTCAACTTTCTTTTTGATATCTTTTCTATAGAGTTTATTGTGAATTGCCTTGACATTTTGAGCATATGTCACCCATTTAGGATATTCCTTGTCTCTTTCTAACTCCAAGATAATATTTCTATATCCCTCTACTATTTCTTCACTCATCTCATATCCCATGGGGTTTATGAGCTTCACTCTAGGCTCTACTACCTCCATACTTGTGCCATCAATTTCAACCATGAAACATATGTCATTCTTATATTTATCCACTAGTGTAGGTGGAATTATGAATCTCTACTTCATTTTAGATTGGAAACCTTTCATCATACTTGAGATGTCTTTGGTTATTCTTTCCTTTGATTGTTTCCTATAATACTAAGTTATCAATCTCGTAGTACACTAACCACTATCCCATTCTACGTCTCAGATGCCAGGTAATTGTTTGATCACTTGGAAGAATAGGTGTGTTAGTATGAATTCAAACCTAAACATCACATTGTTTGTGTTCTTTGATTTCTCAATGTTATCCAATAGTTGTTACTTCACAATCTCACACATATTTACTCTTCTATTCTTCTTAGCCATGAAGTATTTTACATGGATCAATCTAGTAGGTACTAGGTTCAGTATATAACTATGGCTCATTTTGTACCCAATTATTAATAACGCTAACATTAATTTTTTTTATTAGATCAATCCTCATGTTTCTTCCATTAGATTTTGTCTTTAGCTTTTTTTCAACTAGTTTCTTCACATTATTTTCATTAACTAGATTTGTAACTTCATTTCTCAAACTTGTTAGCTTATGGATCATGTTATTGTCAATCATCATAGGGATCTATCCTACCCAGAGCATTCCTTCATGAATTCTTCTTTAGATGATTTTACTCCATGCATGATTGTCAAAGTCTATGAAAAACATATACTTAACAATGTTAAAATCATTCAAGTGCGGAAACTCTTTCTTTAGTGATAGGTCACCATTACTTACTAGGTCTAAATATTTGTAAATCTCATCATCGCCAATACTCTGAAACTTACAATGTATATATGCCCTGATGTCTTCTAGGTGTAATACATTGTGTAGAACATGTGAAAACACTCCTAGAGGGTCATCTTCCAATGATACATAAGGATGTTTCTTGGAATTATACTTGGCCTTTTACTTACATAAAAAATTGTAGGGTTCTCCACTTTACTAATTCAAAATCTTTGAAACTCAACTGTAAATCTAGAAAATATCTAAACTTAAAATCACTTCAATTATCCTTCAATTCACTATAAAAATGATTTACACTCTTTCTCAACTCTTCACATGATCAAATGATACACATAATCTTGCTCACATAGCTTATATATCATCAAAATGAACTTCAGATTAATTTCACAACTATTCAAATCCATAAAAAGTTCTTTCTAATCACTAGTCAACTTGTTTTATTTTGTATAACATCATATGATCTCCAAATCATCTACGCACTTAACTATAGCTAACTTCAAATAGGATGAGTCACATAAAATAACTAACTTCAAATTTTCATCAGGTGCATCAAAATATTGTTCTTCTAATACTACATGTGAACTTGATGGATCCTTTGCTTTGAAAAATGCCTCTTTGAGTTCTTCTACATGTTCTCTCAATCTATCTTTCTAATTGTTCTTTCTATTATCATTCCCCTCTATTGTTTCTATTATTGTTTCTTCTAAAATTTGGATTCCTATTGAACTTTCTCATGTCCATTTTGAAAAATCTTTCTATATAAACAAAATTGTTGCATAACCAATATACAGGTGTACTTCTTCTCTAACTAGGTTCATTCTGATTAATCAGTGGTTTGCAATTTCTGGGAATGTGTCCAAAGTTGTTAAACTTGTAACACACAATATGATTCCTTGCTCCATTAGGTTTTTCTCCTCCATTAGATGTCCTTGCACTATAACTCCTTATCTCATCACTTGCAAGGTTAGTCTCCCTAAACATTCTACTATTTCTATTATTACTATCAAATATGGATTTCTTACAATCAATTTCTTTATGACCAAAACCATGACAATTATATAAATAAAAAATTGTAATAGGTTTTAATGACTACTTTATGGATCCTATGCTTTGGAAAATTCCTCTTTGAGTTCTTCTACATGTTCTCTCAATCTATCTTTCTAATTGTTATTTCTACTATCATTCACCTCTAGTGTTTCTATTATTGTTTCTTCTAAAATTTGGATTCCTATTGAACTTTCCCATGTTCATTCTACAAAATCTTTCTTTATGACCATAATTGTTGCATAACCAACATACAAGTGTACTTCTTCTCTAAATAGGTCCATTCTGATTAATTGGTGCTTTGTAATTTCTAGGAATGTGTCCAAAGTTGTTAAACTTGTAACACACAATATGATTCATTGCTCCATTAGGTTTTTCTCATCCATTATATGTCCTTGCACTAGATCTCCTTATCTCATCACTTGCAAGGTTAGTCTCCCTAAACACTCTCTTATTGCTATTATTACTATCAAATATGGGTTTCTTACAATCAATTGCTTTATGACCAAAACCATGACAATTATAACAATAAAAAATTGTAATAGGTTTGAATGAATTTTCTATACAATCCCTCTTCATATGACCAACTTCATTATAAATAAAGCATCCCCCTTTAAATTCATACCTTACCTATTTTGGGTGATTCAACTTGCTCTATATTCTTAGATTCATCGCATTTCGTAAGTTGAATTGCTTGCTCAACTTCTTTTGGTACATCTTTAGATTGACTAAATTCAATATCATTTTGACCACTCTTCTTTGGTTTAGAATGTTCAATATCTAGATCTAGTTCCTTCCTTGCTTCATATTTTTCTGCTGACTTTTATCCAATGAAATATCCAAGGCTAGTTTTATCATAGTAAGGTCTTTGAAAATATAGTTGCTCATTAATTTTCTCACTACTAGAATATAACTTTTCAAATTGCTTCTTAGCATGGGTTAGCTCTCCTTTCACAATAGTATTATACTACTCAAGTTTTACATGCTCTATTTTGATAGATTCAAGTTTAGATGTCACTTTTGTAAGATTGGATCTTAGATCTACATTTTCAAATTTCAAATCTAATTCAACCTTGTTATCATCTCTCTTCAAGCTTAGCTTTAGTTCAATGATCTTCAACTCATGTTTTAGAATCTTATTTTATTTCATTAATTTTGTTACCTCATCACTATCTTTTGTCTGCTTTTTAGGTTCCTTTCTAAATTTTAGATGATCAATATTGTCTTTCAATTTCCCAATGTAGTCCTTTGCATCTTCATGTCTTTCTTTCAAATTATCTCTCTCTTTAGTAAGAAAATCAATATTCTTAAGAGATTCTTCAAGATTCCTCTACAATTGTTCCATATTCATAGGGATCATACTCAAGTTGTTAAGCTTCTTTAGAGTAACTGTGCTCTGATACCAATTGTTAGAAGCAAGGAATTCTGAGAGAGTGGAGGGGGGTGAATCAATATTCTACAAACTTTTTCCCAAAAATAATATTGTTAATTACTTTATAACATGCATATGAAAGTAAATTAACAATGTTGAGCAATAATAATACCCATACACAAAGAGAACTCATTACACCATGTTTTGTTAACTAGGGAAACTCTGGCCAAGGGAAAACCCCGATGGGGATGGTACCCACAAAATGATCCACTGAAAAAAAATATCATGTGAAGGATGTTGACCCTATTAGAAGTTTATTACACAAATATATTGTCTTGATCCTTCTAAGAGGTCTAGGCCTTGTTAAAAGCCCCAATCCTATTAGGAGTTGATATATACAATTACTAAATAGATAAAACTATTTTAGAAAATTGGCATTTCAATAATGCTTACTATTTTTTATGATATTGTTTAGTAAAATAAAAATACCATTTTATAGAGCTCAAAGTCAAGAATATTTTCATATAGAGTTTATAGTGTTTTAATTAGATATACTATATTGTAATTAAAAAATTCTAAAACAATGTATTTTAACACTCGAAAAGATGTCAATTTTGAGAAACAAAAAAAAAACTTAAAATATATAATGTTCTAAAGGAGAGAGTCCTCTTTCAAAATTTATAATTTTTCTTCTGGTTAGAATAGATTTGTTTTGAAAAATGTGGTGGGAGATGAAAACTATCAATTTTAGGTGAGTTGAAATTTGAATCACTAATAGAGGTCTAAAGTTATTTTTTATTATTGATTGTTCTAGCTAAATGTGTTATCAATAACATCATTTGAGTTCAAAAGGAAACAAATTTATTTCCATAAAGTTTTTTGGTGGGAACTAAACCCTTAATTTTCAGCATTTTTCAATGGCTAAAAATTTATCTATAAAAATTAAGAAAATATGTTATTTCTTATTCCAAATAATTATTAAAAATTATAATCTTAAACTTCAACCATTTCTACACATTTCATTAATTTACTTCATTTTCAATTTTTAAATAATAATACTAGTTTTATGTCATTGAAGATGAACAATTATGCTTTTGTTAGCCTTTTCCTTTACAAAAGGGTGACACAAGCTTGTACTTTTACCCCATTATCTTTCCTTTTATACCTTTACATTTTACAAAAATTGTCTAGTCACCCTGCAGGCATTCACATGCTCAGAAAAATACAAAACTAATTCTTTTTTTCTTAGGCTTAAAATCTTGGATGTCATCCCTAATTAGTTAAGTAATTATTTTGTAACTAATATAAAACCCATAATTCACACTTTAATATTATGCTTTATTTTTCTTGTACACTACCTTTACTGGTATTTAATGCATAACTCATTATGTACTAACTTGCGCACTTACATTCACCATCCTAAAACTTTGTGCTATTTGTACCCAACTGTGCATGTGCCAATAATAACTCTATTATCTATGCACATCAAAATTGTCCCTATTTTGTTGGATAACTAACTGATACTTAGACAATTTTCCATGTCTAAATGTGGAATCTTCATCAAAACATAGTGCCTTCTTTACAGAAGGTATATGTTTCCATAAATGACAACTCCAATAATATACTAACTTATCCTACTTATTCATATTGCCAACATACCAATCAAACTATCCAAGGTCAAATCACTACTAGGTTTACATCTTAGTTCTCAAATAGTAGATATTCTGATTACATAGATAGGAAGTAAAGTTTGCAATACCTTACTTATCACTATTTCATCAAATATTATTCCTCTAGCTCCTCTAATAACATTTACCACTTCCTTGATTTCACCATAATAGTATGCAATATTCTCACCTTCTTTCATTCTCATGCCATCAAATTTTCCTCTAAATATTTTTGCATTGGCTCTTAACACATTCTTGTCTCCACCATAGATTTTTTCCAACTTGTCCCAAATTTTCTTGGCAGTAGTGCATTCCTTCACATCATCAAATTCTCCATAATTGAGTGTTATTGATATTGGCACTAGCTACCCTCAAATATGTGAACATTCTGAATTAAATGTATTAGGCACCAAGCATTGTTACCTGTGCTATTGCATCATCTAATAACCTATTCACATAATCTCCTTCTATGAATCTAATTATGGAAAATATGAAGGCATTATTGACAATTCTATATTCCTTTCTCTATTTGGAGAGTGTCTTCCTTACCAACTAGGGATAGACAATATATGGCCAAGCATTTGGATCCTACATGCTACCTCTTTTATACAAGCCGAGATAGTTTGTTGCCCTTGTCGCTAACAAGTACACCAAATATGATGTCATGTAGAACTTCTTTTTGTCCTTTACTACTTCCAACTATTCACATAGATTCTCACTCAACGTAGTGGCCCAATAAGTAGCATCTTTGCTATCTTGATAGTCTCGATAAAATTTATCATGAAGATATTTAGGTGTCTAGTTGCCGAAAAACCCATCACTCTACTCAAAAGTATGATTGAGTATCCAATATCTTCTTTTGTATATCCGCTTGCCATATCCACCTTATCAATTACCTTCCCCAGAGGAGTCTTCTTTATAAGATAAGAGGACTGGATTATCTTAGAAGCCTCTTTTAAGTTCTCTTTGTACTACCTTTTTGCTGCCTCATAAGTTAACTTGATAAACTGATCTGCCCTCAGGAGATGGAATACACTCTCAATGTTGTTAGGTTGGAGTTCAAGGACAACTTCTCTAATCACACTCTTCACCACCCCTTCCTTGGGGACAAAATGTTGTGCAATTTTCATAATGAGCTCTAAGGATTGCACTAACATTAGGTGTGAAGCTGCATTTATTAACCCTGATCGAATTAATGCAGAAACCATAGCTGATCTCTCAGTGGGTTTGTTACATATCCTTAGGAACTCCCCCAAAATCAGTGTGTCCCAAATCTATGCTCTTAATCTCAAAGTAGTCATCTTGGAACCTTGATTTTGATGGAATGCTTTAGAATTTGAACACAATGAGTTTTGGTGCCATTTTCTCACCTAATGAAGATTCCATTATATCTAAACAAAAGAGAATCCATTAGTTCAAAATTAAATAAAAATGGCTTAATTAAATCCTAAAGCTAATACGGAGAAAGTCTAGAAAAATTAGATGCTCTAAAAAAACTGTTTAACCCCTAAAATCACTTCTTTTGAATCAAACCCTCTTTAAAAAAAAATATGGTGCACACTAGCACATTAAATTAGGTGCGCTAGTGCACACCATATTTTTTGGGTTTTTCTTTGTTTTAGGTTTGGTGCACACCTGTACACTATCCTAGTTACACAAATCCACACCAAACTTTGGATGTTTTCTTTTCATTTTAGTTTTTATGTTTTTGCATATGTGGGGGTCCACACTAGTGCACCAAGTTAGGTGTGCTAGTCCAAACCTATTGTGTTTTATTTTTATGTTCTTAAATGTATTTGGGGTGTGAAGTATAGAGTTAGGTGTGCACTTGCACACCAAGTTGGGTGCACTAGTGCACACCTAGCCCTTTTTTTGTTAGTGCAAGTCATGAGAAAAAGAAGTTGTACTAGGTAAGTGTGTAGGTGCAATCAGAGACTGTAGAGTGGGACTCATGTTTGTAGTAGCTTTGGCACAGGAGATTCATGTAGAGGAAAATGAAAACAAGCCAAGATAGGAGGAGGTTGGTGGGGGTCTATATAGCCTCACCCACCTTTGGTGTTGTGCTGGTGCTAACCTGCTCATGTGTGCAGCTACACATTGGCACATCACCTAAGGATGATGTGCTCTCCTTCTTATATGGCACACCAATGTACTAGATTTAGGTGTGCTGGTGCACCCCTAAAATTTTGCACCTTTTTCTAAAACCATCTCCTTTGGTAATTGGATCTTCCCAGTCAGGACTTAGGATGTGAACTAGGGGACTAGGTAAGACCTCAAAATGACTAAGAACCTAGACTAGGGCCTTCACGAAAGCCAAAAAGAGTAGGGGGTCCCCATTTCAGTTAGAAATGAGGCATACATTGTGGAACTACAAAAAATAGCCCCAAAAAAAGGAAGAAATGACAAAGGCATTTCTTCATCAGCAAACCTTCTTTCAATTTGTGTCAAACACCAACTGAATGTTAGATGTTCGAAGCATATTTCGAATGACTTCACAATCAAAATTTTAAGATCTAAAACCTCCAAGCTCAATGTGTGCTTCATGTATTCATTTTCCCTAAAATCTTAGAATGTAGTCTACCAGAAGCTTTTGACAACTTGGAAACAATCTTCCACCCCTCCTGGCTCATTCATTAGGGATCTCCATAACGGTTGCTTTTCAATCATTTGTCTAACTAGATGAGAGAATCAATTCAAGGGCTCCTAGCGAGCTGTCACTTTTCTTTCAAAAAAATCCTTTTGGATCATTTGCTCCATGTAGCTCATAATGTCATCATTTTGACTCTTGGATGAAATAATACTTTAGTACATAGATAGTTTATTTTGAGTGCATATCTACTTGCCCTTTTTAGATCTTTTAGAATCCTTTAGTTTTAACACTATTCTTTTATTTTTATTTTATTTTCTTTATTTTTCTTCTATATCCCAACTACACTTAGACTATGTAGCTAGGACATTGGTTTCATTTCTTGGATTTTATCTTTTTTGTGAACATCCCTTACATTCCTCTTTTAAAACTTTTTAGAAACTCTCATGCCAAACAATGATCTTAGCAATTCCTTTGAGAAGATCCTTCTGTTTGAACCAATTAGGGTTTGGATTGTCCCTTGCTTTCCTAAACCTTAATTCAACAACACCTAAGACAATTGATCATTAAATTCACAAAGTTTTGAGAACTTATAATCTAGAAGCCTAAATTCATGACTGAAAGTTCCTCTATTACTGCAAGTAACATCGGTTCCTCAATTGGTATAAGACACACAATCATCCAAATGTTTTGAAAAATAAATACCTCTTCTCAAAATTGGAACCAAAAGAGTAGTTAATAAGATATCTCAAGATAAAATCTCAAGTGCACCTTACCTGCTAGGACTGACACAACTTTGAAAGAAAACACGTGAGTGAAAGAAAATACACAACTAGAAAGAAAACACACTTGTAGAAAATAAACGTGCACGTGCATAAATGAAATTTAACTTCTTCTTTTTTGGGTTTTTTATGCTTCAAAATAATTTTTCAAAAATTGCTCATTGATTAGCAATGGAACTAATTCCCCCTGTAAGGAATTGAGCCTAAAAGTATTTTCTCCGAGAATTTCCACAATCTGATAAGGACCAATCCACAAGCATTTAAACTTGGTATGACTACCTAGCTTTTCTCTTGCCTTATCCCAAAGTAGAACAAGGTAAGAAATTCTAAAGGATTTTATTGTGGCTCTCTTGTCGAGCTACCTCTTCATGAAAAATTAATATTTATCCATGTGCTCCAATCCAACTATCCATTTCTTCTCCATCTCTAAAAGATTCATCAATCTGATTTGTACTTTATTAGCATTTTCAATGTATCCACTCATGAATTTCAAAATAGGAATTCTAAGGTTAAGTGGGAACACTAGCTCTTATCCATAAACAAGGATGGAGATGTCCCCAAAGCATTCTTGACCCTTACTCAATCTATCCATAGAGAATATTTGAGTTGTGTATGTCAATCTCTAGGGTTCTCCTTCAATAATTGTCTTCTTATTATGATCAAGTTCTTATTTGTAGATTTAGCTACCCCATTTCCTTGTGGGTAATAATTTGACAAGAACTTGATGGTAACTTTATTTTCAAATGCCCATTGAGTCAAAAATACTGATGCAAAATCTAATCCATTATCGCACACAAGGGAAAATGGCATTCTGAATCTAGTAACAATGTGTTCTTCCAAGAAGTCTATTACCACTTTTGTAGTGCAATTTTTGAATGTCTCTGCTTCTGTTGACCTTGTACAATAATTTTTAGTTGTGAGAATAAAAGTGTGTCTAGTTGATGATGGTGGATTGACATGACCTATTAAATTGAGACTCCACTTTGCAAAGGGGCATACCCCATACACTAGTTGTAATGGCATCGTCAGGTGTCTTTCTCTATTAGAATTTATTTGGAAGATATGAAAAGAATGCATGTGCTCAAAGGTATCTCTGAATATTGTGAGCCAAAATGACCTGATCTTAAAATCATATGAGTAGTTGCTTCTACAAAACCATGCCTTGTACCATACGTATCATGAGACTATTCTAGAACTTCCTTTGCTTCCTCACGTGCTAAGCACTTTAGGTAGATTCCTCCATAATTCCTCTTGTACAACTTTTTTTCATGCAACATGTAGGACTCGCACTTCATTTTAAGACCCCTACACTATCATCTATTCATACAACAAGGGCACTAATTTTGTAGAAGGTAATAAACAATATCTTGGTACAAAACATCTGTCACTACACCTTGACCAATATGAACTTGAGATACGATCATCTTCTTTTGGTCATTCTCATTCATTTCACTATCAAACCTAAATTCCTTTTTGAGTAAATCATTAAGGGGACAAACCATTTCTGCAAATCCACATATGAATTTTCACAAAAAATAATCTTCCCAAAGAAAGACTTGAGTTCTTTTCGACTATGGATAGGTGGCAACTTTATAATAGCTTCAATTCTATCAGGATCAATGGAGATTCCTTCTTTAGAGATAATATGACCCAAAAGCTTCCCATTAGTGACCCAAAATGAACATTTCTTTGGATTGAGAGATATGTTGTACTTTTGACATCTATTGAATACCTATCTTAGATCTGTGATGTAAGTGATTCTATCCTTTGAAAATATAGTTAAATCCCTTGAAAGCTTCATCCATGGCTCATTGAAATGTATCCCCTACATTAATCATCCCAAAAGGCATTCTCCTATAAGAAACCACTCCCCATTTAGTTGTAAAAGTTATCTTTAGTCAATCTTCTTCATCAACCATCACTTGATTATATCCTGAATATCCATCTAGGAAAGACATCATCTTTGAACCATTCACAATTTGTAGAACCTTATCTAATGAGGGTAAATGATAATTTTCCTTTTGAGATGCAAGGTTCAAGTAAAAAAAATCAACATAAAGGCGAATCTCTCCAGTTTTCTTCTATACATGCACCAAATTGGCCACCCACATGGAATGACAAATAGGGAAAATGATATTAGCATCTAGTAACTTCTTGAGTTCCTTCATTATCATTGGTTCAATGATAGGATTAACTAATATTTATCTTTGCTAAAAAGTTTTGGCATCTAGTTTCAACAAGATATCATGGGTAATAATTTTAGGATCATATATCTTTGGCTCTTCATAACTCCAAGTAATAACATCTTTATATTCAGTAAGCAATTTGAGCATATCTTCCTTTTCTTATGTGTTGTATACTTTCCCTATCCTTACCATCCTAGGATTTTCATTAGTACCCAAGTTGTATCACATTCCTCGATCCCCTTTTCTTAGGTCATTCTTCTATTAAGTGTTGATTCATCATGATCAAAAATGCCTTCCAACTCAATCATCCCCTTAGGAATAGTGTTGGTCTTTAAGTTTAGGATCCCATCTTCATCTTCAAGTTCATTATCCTCAGGTTTGTCATCTAGAGTGTCATCAATTTCTTGCCCTTTAAAGTGGCCATTGCACATGATAAACTCAAGTATGCGTTGATCATCTTGAAAGACTTGAAAGTTTGTAATATTGTCCAGAATATATGGAGCAGCAACCAACTCTACTGAAAATCTTTTCAATTTCGTTCTTTTGACTAGTTGTAATGCACTAGCTGAAATAGCAAGACCATCCACTACTATGTTTTTCCTTCTTGCAATAGACCTTATGTTTAAAGCTTCAAAATCATCTAGTAAATCTTATACTCTCTTCCTATGAGCAAGTAACATTCTATCACTGCAAGAGTATATATGATTTCACTTGTCATATAACCAACTAAGAATCTCCTTTGATTATGAGAGTTGTGATTCCTTTCTCTAGTACAAAGAGAAGTCCTCGAATTGACACTTTGTATTATGCAACATTTTTAGTAAATCTAAACTATAATCAATATGTTGCATAGAAAGACTTACCTTTTGGGTTGACTAATTCAATACCTGCACTAGCCCCTAATTTGCATCTAGAATCATCGAAGAAATGTTTCCAAATTGGATCCTCCCTAGGTCTTCTAACTTTTTGTTTGTTTATCCTTAACTTCTTTTTCACTTGAGCATTGAAAGAGTTTCTTGGGAACCCATTAAAGCTTTTCTCATGGTGGACTTGATGATTCCCCTTTATAACTTCTTGACAAAGGAAGCGTATGTTTTTATTGTTTATCTTGAATTTCCCCTATTAATTCTTTGATTTCATCAACGTTGGGTTAAAAATGAACAACTATCAAAATCCACCCTTGACCTTTTACATACCATCTTCTTCTATGAACTTTGATTATTCCTAGGGGAGGAAAAGAAAAGCCTCCACCATCTAAAGAGGTATCACTATATGAAAAAATTAGATCTTCAATTTCCTCTTCAATTTTTTCCACAAACTAAAATGAGTTTGTTTGGCTTTGATTTTCCCCAGGTTCATCCTTTAGGGCATTATTACCTTTTGTATACATCGTCTAGGTCAACACCTTAGCAACTTCTTCTTGACATGATGAGCATTCAAATTCAGAGTGACTGACTTTATACAATCAACAAAAACCTAGAAGAAGTAGGATATTGCCTATAAATTGCATCATAATTTCATCTTTTGGGGTTGGAACCTTGGATTTTTCATCTTGATCATCTAATATTTTGGTTGGAATGGTATCAAATGCCAATACTTTATATGAGCCCAAATTTGATTATAAAAATGCCACCTCATTCAGAGCATTGTATTCTATAATAATTGTCTTCAGTTTTGGCTCTGCGTGTATCTTGATTTGATTATTCAATCCCTTCCACGATATCCACAACTGAGTGAAATATTTAGAGAACAATCCTCTTAGGAATTTTGTACATTCTTTTCTTACAAGTAATCCATATATCTCTAGAATATCAACCACATGTATATTAATGACATCTTGAATTTGGCAGTCAACTATTAACTATATCCAAAAATCTTTCAACACACCAATGACTTTCATCTCTATTTTATCCAACTATATCACTATCTAATTCAAAGTTTGGTGACTAACCCCTAACCTTTGGGCTATTGATAGTGGCATAACATTAAAAGATGATCCTAAATCAATTAAGAAATTGTGAAGATTCTTTCCATATATCCTAATGCTAAGCAAAAAAGGGGGCACCTCAACCTTTTCTTTAAACATAGTTGGCATTGCCTCCAAAGCATTAACTTGTTTAGATGCTATCTTTTGAGGGACAATGTTCATGTTATGGAGAAATTTTGTGTGATCCAAGGTCTTTATGAGTGCTTCTCACTATTGTGGACAGTTCTACAGCATGTCAAACATTGACATGTTGGCCTTTGTTTGTATCAAGTCTTCCATTGCACTATACTTTTCAGTAGACCAAGCAAGATTTTTCAATATTGTTAGTGCATTCACTTGATTTTGACTTTGTTTTCCTCCATATGGTGGCCTAATTGGTATCGAATTATTACTTTCTCTTTGATCAAGAGGATTTGGTTGCAGTGCCAGAGGAATTCTATCCATCATAGGTTCTTTTCTACTTCTCAGAATGTATGTATTTTGATTATCATTATGAAAAGAAAACATCTTTTCATGCTAAAGGTCTGGTTCTTGATTAAATGAAAATGAAAATTCTTCACTGACTTGCTATTCAACTTGTGAATTTTGTGCAGAATCATATGATTCTAGTAGCATATCATTAAATTGCACAAAAGGAGCATTATCATTTACTTGTGAAACTTGAGTCATCTCTTGACTTCCATTATAGTACGAACCATCATTTTTAGATGCATTCTGACCATCATCATACTAATTAATATCTACATACTAAATATTGTTTTGTTATTGTCTACAAGAATACTTCCATTATTTGGATGGTTGTTCCATTATCAGTTTTATCTTTAGAAGCCACTATTATGAGCAGGAGGATTGAAGTTATTCACTCCATTACTATTTCTTGCATTGTTCTTTCCACTATTGTTGTCATTTCCACTAAAATTATTGTTATAATTTTGGCCATAATTATTGTTGTAAGGACTAGCATTATTTCTTTGGAACTTATTATTATGTCCTTGTGACAACCTTAGACAAGTCAATTTGTTGTTCATTTGGGACATATTCTTTTTCATCTGACCAAATTTAGAATCAAAACTATTGTCTACTTCAGCAGCCACTATTGCCTTTTGCTCAAAGAAGGTAGCTTTTGGAGGTTCATACCCTAGATATGTTAGAGTGGGATTTTATGGAGCAGGTGCTTGTTGTAATGGAACTGGATTCATAGGTATCAATTGAGTAGGAATTGTGGGTACTCTGACAGGGTATTTTGGCATCGTTGTGATAGCTTGAGTAGGCAACATTAATCCTCCTTCATTAGGATTGGCTTGCTTAGTGAAGGTAATTTCTTATACGAAGAATTTATCCAATGTGTTGATATTTTCTGCAGGAAGTCTTCTCAAAAAAATAATAGTAAAATGGTCCATAGCATTTAGATAAATCTAAATAGCAACTTTAACTGGTATAGTGTATGGTGCCTCTAGCTTGCGATTGTAGAACAAGATTTAGTGTGCAAAGAACATTAACAATAAGAGAAACATTCACATATAAGTTTAGACAAAGAAAGAAAACAAGAAATGCAAACCTCAAAAGAGAAAAAACTCCATGCTTCCTTGATTTTGTAGATGTGTCCTTTGATGTGGATGTATGCTCAATTGCTTGCCCAATTGCTTCAATGGTGGAGATGGGTAATGACAAATTGGTAGCCTTGTGAGCTCTCAATTTGGCATTATAAGGTTAAGATTGATGACTTTGGTTCTCAAAATAGCATGGTAGATTTAGCTCAAGGATTGTGATGAAATGGCTTGGGAGGGGATTCAATTTATAGGCCAAGGGGTAGAGGGATGGATGGCTTAGATGCAAGGAGAGATGAAATCTTAAGGAGGGATAGGATGCACTCAAAGGAGAGCACATGGATTGTGCGTGTTTAGCACCAATGAGAAGGTGACACTTTTCACAAGGAGGATGAGTGTGAGAGGATAGGATAAGGGGTTGGTTAAATGCATGATGAGGGAGATTGAGTATGGAAGAGGGATGTAAGAGTCATGAGTGGGCTTGTAAGAGTCTTTTATGGTTTGTAAGAGCACTCATGGCTTGGTGGTTGGGATATTTTGGAGAGGTGACTTTGATTTGGTTTAGGAAAGTCTTAAACTTGTTTAGGGAATGTGACAACATTAGGGGGTGGATTAGGCTTGGGTTTAGGATTAGATTAAGGATGTTAGAGATGTGCAAGTGGATGGCATTAATGAGGTGGGGTGAGTTAGTGGCTAAGCTTGGTTAGTATGGGTGGATGGGGTGGATTAGGGTAAATGGAGGATTAGGGATAGGTTAGGGGTTTTTAGATTTGAGGATTTTATTTATCAAATAGATTTATTTAATAAATGGGGATTTTTTAAATTAGATAGGAGAAAAGGATTTAATTGATAAATGATAGATTATTTGATTTATCAATTTAGGACTATATATGATTAATTAAATTAATCAGCTAGGGGATGGCAAAGGATTAATTAAATAAGAATTTAATTAATGATGCCTTTAGAGATAACTAAATAGGATTACTAAAGCGGTGTAATCAAATTTAGGTGTCTACAGCGATTAGCCTTGTGAAAATGATGGTTGAAGCGTGAAACCATCTTAGCTGGGTTCCTTTTAATTGATATGAATTGTTCATTTATCACAGCTAAATTGACGAAAGTTTTGAATTGTTCTAGGAATAATTTTTTCAAATTATCCCAATCTCCAATACATCTAGGTGGAAAATTGGTGTACTAGTTGAAGGAAACTTCCACTAAAGAGTAAGGGAATAAATGAAGAACCACATCATCATTGGCAATCTATTTTTGATTGCAAACTTTTGTGAATACTTTGATGTGGTCTTTAGTAGCTCGTGCCTCTCCATAAATGAACCTTGGGAAAAAAATTTGGAGATTCTTGGGAAGGTCATGGAGTGCACCTCTCAAGTTGATTGGTGAATCTACAACATTCGCAAAAAAAGGCCATTGGAGGGTTTAGCAGACCTAAGGGTGGTGGTTGTGGAGGTGGAACTATTGGAATATATCTACTAGGTGGTTGGAGTGGAGGCAAAGTTGAAGAAGATGATGAAATGTTGAGTGGAAGTGGTTGAATTTGAGATGTTCCTTTGTCATTATGTAGTTTGCGAAAGTGGGTAAGCTTAAGAAACTCATGTGCACTTGGTGAAGATCTTAACACTCACTGAAATGAGAATTCTAGATCAAAACCCTCTAGTTTGCATCAACTCTAGAAAAAGTGCACCTTTGTAGAAGTACACTTTCTCACAAAATGAGGCACACCATAGAATTTAGTGTAGCAACACACTTGCACACCAAATCACTGGTGTACTTGCTCAACAGCACAATAGCGCACCTAAATTCCTAAAAACCTTTAAAAAAATTCTAAACTTGCAAAAAGCACATAATTTTGAAACTTTGGTAGATTTTTCTTCTATTTTGAAAGTCAAAATATCAGCCCTCCTAGTGCTACTTCTGTTGAGCTGTCATTATGCATGATGCTAAATGGAAAGAATCCTTTCGAACACCTCTCTTGAAAAGTCAATCTTGTGAATCAAGTACAAGGTTTCGGGAGATCTTGCAACCTACTACAATCTATTCAGTTGAAGATAAATGTTTTTTTCATGACAAGGCCTTTATTGGTTTGAATGATTTTGGATGAGATGTAGAATCTGTTCGTTGCTTCAAAATAAAATATGAAAAAAAGTAGTATGTTTTTTGTATTTTTTATGTTTTCCGATTAATGCAATCCAATGATGCAACTAATATGAATTCCTAATTTAACAAGGGGTTAGTAAAGAAAATAGCAAGAAATTTTAAAGCAAATAATGTGAAAGTAAAATCCTATTGGACATAAGCTACAAAAAATAACACGTATGTGAGTTAATCTTTCAAAGAAATCAATAGGTAACCAATGAAAATAGGAGGATCACTTCCTAGATTCCACTGATGCAATCGTTAATGGGAAACTTAATAACCATATAATGTTTCACTCTCCATAAAATTTCAAGGCCATAGAACGTGTGCTCATGTGAGACAAAGAGTTATGCATGTACAATTTGGTGATTTCTTCTCAAGCTAGATACATTAGTAGAATTTATAAAACCATAACAAACACTAGAATTAAAAGATCACACAACCAGAAACAAAGCAATAAAATTTTGGCTCAATCACAATTCCATGAACATAAATTCACAAAAATATGTCACATTTAGGCAAGAATCACTACACTCCAAATGCAAGCACCAAAAGCATCATTTCATTGCAGAATAATGGTGGCCCCAATTACATATTACAATGGAGTATTTATAAGAAATTGTCTCATCAATTTTTGTTGAGAGTGAGATATATTCATGCAACAATATGCTTTTAATTTAATAAAACAAACTAATTATATACAAACTAAGAATCTAACTGGTGCTTAGTAGGACTCCATCCATTTTATATTCATTAATTGGATGCATGAGCCTTAACATGTCATAGAACAAAGAATTTATGAGAGAAAAAAGAATAAGAAAGCCTTCAATTGAAGTAGAAGTGTCTAGAAGTGTCAAAAATAGATACAATTATTGTTACATGGGTATGATACATAAATTACTACTATTATTACAAGGATATAATACATAGAAATGGTACAAAGGATAAGCTACATCTGATAGGATACATGTGGTAGAATACAAGGATAGGATAGATATATGAACTACAAATACAATACAGGATCTAGGTGGGGTGTTCAAATTAATGGATGCTGAAAAGTGATGCCATGAGGCATTTGGGAGTGTGAAGGTGAAACTATGGGGAACACCTTGGAAAATGGGAAGAGCAGTGATCAGGGAGGGAAGGCGTGACGGGGGAGATGGATTTCATTGATAGATAATAAAAAGGCTAAGTACACCTAGAACCTAATTGCTAGGTTTTCACCAAGGTGCCTATCCAAGGTCTGGAATTGCCAAGTTTTCACTATTGGATGCTTATTTTTCTTTACTACTATTTTTTTCATTGCTTTTCTCTTCCATTTTCCCATTTTGAGGGAGCAAGATACACTGAGGATTTTTAGGCATAGAATTTGTTGAAGTGAATGATGTTGGTGGGGTCATTTAAGACCACACCCTCAAGTGTGGATAATTGATAGGCCCTAGAGCCGAAAGAGGTTGTGATCAGATAAGGGCCAAGCCATGTGGGCTCAAACATGCCTTTCTTTTCATGGTTTTCTTGGACCTTTGTGTTTTCTTTGAGGACCATATCTCCTTCTTGAAATTTGCATGGATGTACCTTCCTATTGAAGTTTCACTTGAGGCAATTTTGGTAGACTATGAGGTGGTCATCGGCCTATTGCCTTTTTTCATCAAGTAAATCTAGCAACATAAGTCTAGCCACTCTGTAATCCTCATCTAATATTTGGCCTAGAAAGAAAATGCACAAGGTGGGAGTTCAACCTCAATAGGTAATAATGCATTAGAACCATAAACTAGAGAGTAGGGGGTTATGCCTATGGATATACAGAATGAGGTGTGCTAGGCCCATAGGGTAGGGTTGATTTGCAAATGTCATTCACGATCGAAATCATTGACAATTTTCTTTAGGATTTTGAGTAGGGCTTTATTAGTTGCCTCCACCTAGCCATTACCTTGTGGGAAGTATGGGCTATAAAAATGGTGACAGCTATGAAGGGAAGTGCACAATCCCTCCATGTTGAGATTTTTAAAATTACCTCCATGGTTAGTAAAAATGGTAGTTGGGATGCCAAAATGACATATAATATAATATAGAATAAATTTGAACACTTGAACTCCTATGGTAGTGATAAGGGGGACTGTTTCTACAAACTTAGTCAAATATTAAGTGGCAATGACTATCCACTTGTGTCCTTCTAAAGAGAGAGGTGCAATAACACCAATAAGGTCAAACCCCCAACATACAAATGGCCATGGCGGTGCAATAGGTTGCAAATCCTAAGCTAGGGCTTGGATTAGATTAGCATGTTGTTGACAAGGTAGATAGTGTTTCACAAAGTCGCATGCATTGTGCTCTAGTGCAGGCCAATAATACCCAGCTCGAATGATTTTCTTAGTGAGAACTATTCTACTCGTGTGGGCACCACAAAGTCTAGTGTGTAGCTCCTTGAGAACTATTTTAGCCTCACTTTGATCTAAACATTGAGAGAGGTATCATGATAACTAAGACAATATAGGGTTTGAGAAATGATAGTATAATGGGAGGCTCTATGAATAAGCTTTTGGCATTGGTTTTGTGTGAGATGGGAAGATATGATACCATTTTATAGGTAAGCATGAATTTTTTGGTACGATATGGGGATTGGGGACCAACCAGGATGCATACCCATGTTGACTCATCATTTTCATATGTAAGCTCATGTAGCTGTTCAACGAAGAAATCATACTAGGTATCCTCTCATGGTATCTCTAAAAGTGAACCAATAGTGGCCATGGTAGTCACTACCTTGTTTTGTAATCAAGGTATCTGTATGAACTAGATTTGAGTAAAATGTTCCTTCAACTAGTCGACCAACTCCTTGTAAGGAAACAACTTGTCATCCTTGGTCTGATATTCATCCACAACCTACTTGATTATAAATTGTGAATCTCCATAAGCTTGTAGCTCTATGATATTCCATTCAATAGCTATTCTGAACCTTGCAATAAGGGCCTTATACTCTGAGATGTTGTTGCTATACTAAAACTATAGTTTGAAGGATTTAGGAATGTAACCTCCCTAAGGTGTGATCAAGAGTATGTCGGCCCTAGAGCCATAGGATGTGTATGATCCATCAAAGTATAATTTCTAGGAGGGTTATTTTTCTATTAAGTAGAGGTGCTCATTTGGAAATTACATAATGAGGGGGTGATTTACAACAAACGGTGCATCTACCAAGATTTTGAAAATTTTCTTGACTTGGCAAGCTAACTTGGTGAGCAGACTTAAAGAGTCAACTTGGTGAGGCAACTCAATGAGTTGGCTTGTATAGGAAACTTGGTGAGCTAACTTGGCTAGAAGATGTTGTGACTGAGCTAAAAGAGTCAACATAGTGAGAATACTTGAAGAGTGAACTTGGTGAGCTGACTTGGAAAGTTGACTTAGGGAGATGACATGGTGAGTGAGCTTAAGAGGTGAATTAGTGAGGTGACTTGGCAAGTAGACCTAGGGAGCCCACTTGCTGAGATGAGATGGAAAGATGACTTGGTGATCTACCTTGCTAACTGGATATAAAGAGTCAACTCGTTGAGGCAACATGGCAAGGTGACTTGGTGAGCCGACTTAGCGAGTCAACCTAGGGATCCGACCTAGCGAGTAGAGTTGGTGAGTGAACTTAAAGAGTCAACTTGGAAAGCTAATTTAGTGAGTTGACATGGAAAGAGGGCTTAAAGAGGTGACTTGGTGGGAAAACTTGTCAACATGACTTAGTGAACCCACTTTATGAGGTGAAATGGTGAGTCAACTTGGGAGGAAACTTGGCAAGATGGCTTGGTGAGAAAACTTAAAGAGTCAACTTGGTGAGATGACCTGGTGAGTGGCTTATAGAGGCAACATGGTGGGATAACTTAGTGATCTAACTTAAAAAGCTAGCTTGGTGAGGCAAGATGGCAAGTTGACTTGGTGAGGTGACTTGGTGAGTGATATTAAAGAGACAACATGGTGAGGTATCTCAATGCATTATCTCCTTGAGGAAACTTCATGAGCTAACCTTGTGAGCCAAATTGGGGAATCAACCTTACAAGCAAACTTGGTGAGAAAACTTAAAGATTTGACTTGGCAAGCAAACCTAGCAAGAAGATCCTGTGAGAGAACTAAAAGAGTCAACTTGGTGAGCATACTTGAATAGTCAACTTGGTGAGCTGACTTAGAAAGCCAACTTAAGGAGTTGACCTTGTGAGCCAACATGGTGAGGCATCTTAGCAAGTAGACTTAGTGAGCCCACTTGGTGAGATGAGATGGTGAGGTGACTTGGTGAGTTGACTTGGTGAGTGGACATAAAGAGCCAACTCATTGAGGCAACTTGGCAAGGTGACTTGGTGAGCCAATTGGCAAGTCAGCCCAAGGAACTAACCTAGTGAGTGGAGTTGGTGAATGAACTTAGAGAGTTGACTTGGTGAGAGTACTTAAACAATCAACTTGGCGAGCTGATTTAGTGAGTCGACATGGTGAGAGGGCTTAAAGAGGTAACTTGGTGGGGCAACTTGTTGATGCAACTTAGTGAACCCACTTGATGAGGAAAAATGGGAGGGGACTTGGCAAGATGGTTCGATGAGAAAAATTAAAGATTTGACTTGGCAAGCTGACTCAGTGACTGGCTTAAAGAGGCGACATGGTGGGGCAACTTGGTGAATCAACTTAACAAGCCCACTTGGTGAGGTGAGATGGTGAGTCAACTTGGAAAGGTGACTTGGGGATTAGAATTAAAGAGTCAACATGGAAAGGTTTCTTAGTGAGTTAGCTTCTTGGGGAAACTTGGTGAGCTGACCCTGTGATCTGAACTGGGGAGCTGGCCTTGCGAGTAGAATTGTTGAGAAAATTAAAGATTCAACTTGGTGAGCCTACTTGAATAGTTAAATTGGTGAGGTGAATTGATGAACTGACATGGTGAGTGGGCTTAAAGAGGCAACTTAGTGGGGTAACTTGGCAAGCCAACTTATCAAGGTGAGATGGTGAGTCCACTTGGTGAGGCAGCTTGGTGAGCTGACTTGGTGAGCACACTTATAGTGTCAACTTTGTGAGGTGACTCAGTGAGTTAGCTTGTTCATGCGACTTTGTGGGGTGAATTCACAGGCTGACCTAGAGAGCAAACTTTAAAGAGTTGACTTGGCAAGCTTACTTGAACAACCAACTTGGTGAGCTGACAAAGTGAGCTGACATGGTGAGTGGGCTTAGAGAAGCAACTCAATGGGGCAACTTGGCGAGGCCACTTGCTGATGCGAGGTGGTAAAATGACTAGGTGAGTTGACTTGGTGAGCTAACTTAAAGAGTCACCTCATTGAGGTGACTGGGTGGGGTGACTTGGCGAGTCAACCTAGGGAGAAAACTTAAGGACTTTGCTTGGTGTGCATACTTGAATAGTCAACTCAGTGAGGCACCTTGGTGAGCTGATCAAGGTATCCAACATGGTAAGTAGTCTTAAAGAGATCACTTGGTGGGGCAACTTCATGAGGCAAGATGGTAAGTCAGCTTGGTGAGCTGGCTTGATGAGCTAACTTGGTGAGCTGACTAGACGAGTTGACTTGGTGAGAAAACTTAAATAGTCAATTCTTTGAGGCAACTTGGTGGGGTGACTTTGCAAGCCCACATGGTTAGATGACTTGGTGAGCTAACCTAGCTAGCGAAATTGGTGAGTGAACTCAAAGAATCAACTTGGTGAGTGTACTTGGGAAGCCAACATGGTGAGCAAGCTTAAAGAGGCACTTGGTGGGGAAACTTAGCAAGCCAACTTAACAAGCCCACTTGGTCAAGCAAAATGATAAGTTGACTTGGTGAGGTCACTTGGAGAGTTGACTAAAAGAATCAACTTGGTGATAAAAATCAAGTGATTTATCTCATCGAGGTGACTTGGTAAATCAACATGGCGAGCAGACTTGGTGAGCAAACTTGAATAGTCAACTTGGTGAGCTGACTTGGGGAGTCAACCCATCGAACAAACATTCTAATTAGGCTTAAAGAGGCAACTATGGTGGGGTAACTTGGTGAGCATACTTGAATAGTTGACTTGGTGAGCCAACTTGGGGAGCTGACTTGGCAAGCTGACCTGGCAAGCTGACATTGTGAGTAGGCTTAAATAGGTAACTTGGTGGGGCAACTTAGCAAGCCTACTTAGGGAGACAAGATGGTGAGTTGACTTGGTGAGGTGACTTAGCAAGCTAACATGGTGAGAAGACTTAAAGAGTCAACTCATTAAGGTGACTTGGTGGGGTTGACTTGGCAAGGTGAAGCCCACTTGGTGAGTTGACTTCTTCAGTTACCACTCAAGTGAGTCCTAATGTAGTTTTTAGGTACATGTCCATATTCCTGACAATAGTGATAGCTATATCTTGTATTTTAATCCCAATTATAGTAGTTTTCATAGCTTCTCACCTTTGCTAGCTTGCTTGATGACCATGTGGACTTGGATCTGCATTCAAAGGCTCTATGTCCATACTTTTGAAAATTGTAGTAGTGTCCTTCAAATTTTGGTGTATGCATAGTTCTAGTTTTGCATTCATGTGCCTAATGACCTTTTTTGTTGCACTTGTGACAATGAGTCATGTTCTTAGGCTTAGCATTCTAATTTTCAATCTTCCTCCTACAAACATTCATTGTATGTCCTTTCTTACCACAATGATGACAAGTAGGATTAGAGTTCTTACCTATATTATTCCTTACCTCAACAGGTTTCGATGATTCTCCTTCTTTAGTGCTTGTCTAGCCTAATCCACATGTATCTCTATTGGATTTAGGAGATTTCAGTGGTTTCTCAAAGTACTTGATGGTTTTGTTTGGCTTGTTGAAACTTTCAGCAAATTCCTTTTCTCTTTTTAGATCATTCTATAATTCTTCATTCTACAGCTTCAAAGTGGTTATTTCAATGTCCTTGACATTCAACTCATGATGAGCATTCTTCATTTGGCTTAAGGCATCCAATTACATGTTTGAGATCCTAGATAGCTCTATTAACTTTTCTTCCAATCTGTTTGCCAAAATTCTTTTGTTTTTTGCAATCATGGCCTTGTCTTCTATAGCTTTCTTTTTTTGTTAAGTCACTTCACATAGTAATATAGCTTGCGATTCTTGCTCCAACTTGAGATTTTTTATTTCTTCAGCTTATGCTCTATTCTTTTTCATTAGATCTACAATTTTTGCATTGAATTCACTGGAGTTACCATTTGGAAATAGCTTTGTGGTGTCAATATCTTTGTATTGTATTTCATTTTCTACTATAGAAATTTGTTTCCTTCTCTTCAAGGAACTCTTCAAAGTATCTCTAGTTTCATTTAGTTGATGCAGTATGAGATGTATCTCAATATCCTAGTTCTCAATAGTCTTTCCCAACTTGTAGACTTCCATTTCAAGATCTTTCCTCTAAGATGTAAAGCTTCTTCTTTATGAGAACTTATCTCTAATACCAATTGATGGAATTAAAAATGGGAACATACATCTCTGAGAGGGGGGGCTGAATTAGAAGTTCAAACTTTAACAATTAAAACTTTCACCATTTCATTAGATGCATATAATATGTGAACTATAAATAACATGTAAAGTAAATGCATCCAAAGATATAAAATCACACACACACACAAATTTTACACCTAATATGATTACCCGGAAACCCTCCAAATGAGAAGGTAAAACTGGGGTGGGAATGACATGCACAATTCTTCATGACTGCAACAATAAAGTGTCACCAATTATGATTACAAAGTGTTGATCATGATACATGATCTACTTTGTGAAAGGCATGTCTTGTTAAAGGTTTACAAGGACTATTAAGTCCCACCTTGTTAGAGGATTTCAACACCCTATTAGAAGTGTGTCTAGCTAAAAGACTTTTAGAACATCCACTTAGAATGTCACCCTATTAAAGGATTTACAAAATTCTATTAGGACTACTCCTCTTAGAAGATTTAATGAAAATCACCTATTAGGATGTTTCAACATAGATCTTGTGATTAGCTCTGGTATCTTGATTAAAGATCAAATCCATATTGTGTCCTTATTGATCCTCTCTGATCTAATATGTCAATGTTGTATCCTCTATCCTTTGTTCTTCTCAAACTAATTCTACAATTCACTCTCTACAACTTCTAAGCCAGCATGAATGCTCTGCTTTTCACATGAAAAATTCACTTATTCTTCTCCTTCAATTCCTTATACACTTGTTATGAAGCTTAGGGTTTCATCCTCCTTAAGAAGACTAGAAGATTTAGGGTTAGGTATGAATTTATGGCTAAGATTCATCCTTTTTGCCATTTAACTCTTCCTATTTTCTGATTGGCTTCATGTGATTACATAGGGAATTCAAATAGATTCGTCCTTATCTTCAAAGCTTTGAGATCTATCCATGAATCAACATAAAAATGGTTTACATAGTTGTTTGTGCGATCACAAATAATTATGTCCAATCTACATTACTCAGCACTTGATGTTACTAATACTTGACACATATTATTATTTTGTTTCTAGCTCAATACTTGAATTGCTTGGCATCAACTATCTGCTTGGCACCTAAATCACTCGACATGGTTTATCTCCTTAGCATTTGAGTGACTCAGCACATGAGTGACTTGACACTCATTGCAACTCAGCATAGTCTATATTTACATATTATATTCAACATGCATTACTAGTTCAGTATGAACCTAGTGAATGTCTTAGGTGTGTTGACATTCAATTGTCAAAACCAATCTAAGATCAACATGTATAAATAAGAAGTTAAAGGGAAAATGAAAAAATTAAAGGAGAGATTATATAACACCATATGGCCTTAAGAATGCAATGTACAGTGGCAATATTAGAAAAATGCCATAAGAACTACATATAAAGGAGTACTATAAGGATATAACATTGAAACTGGGAAGAAGTAAGCATTGTAGGACCATACGAACATGAGGAGGAGCAATACTACATAAGTGAATGAGAAAAAGCTACCATACAGATAAGGAGAGTTTTAGGATTAAACCATAGATAGAAATAACAATTACATGCAAATATAAACAATATCAAAAAATAATAGATCACACAGAAAAGAACACAAGGCACCAAGATTTAACGTGGTTCATCCAAACCCTAGTCTACATCCACCAAATAGCAAGACCAATATTATTAGGATCCAATGATTATAGCTTGATTATAATCTGTAATCCCTTATAGCTCAATACCACTGCAAGAACCAATTTATGTATTCCCACAATGAAATAATCCCTAACCCTAAGCCATTTTATACAAGTATTTCTATCACTTTATGGTTACATGTTAGTAATACATTGGCCAATATAAGAAATAACCAAAGAAATTATGAAGTATGTATAGTACTTTCCTAATCAGTCAACACAAACTAACAATCTCCCACTTGGGGACTAATCAGACTCCACACTAGACAACAATCTCCCACTTGGAGACTAATATTGTAGGAATACTGCTACCACATGGGGTTCCCACTGGATCCAACCACCCTAGACTGTGTTGTTCTTTTATTCATGTTTAGTCTAGAAGACCAACTGAAGTGGAAGAGGAATTCAACTTCTCTGTTGTTACTACCTTTGTAAACATATCTACTAGATTGTCATTTGTATGTATCTTATCCAACTTTAACTATCCATCATCCAAAATTGACCAAATGAAATGGTACTACAACTGAATGTGTTTTGTCTGGGAATGCAGAGCAAAATTCTTTGCAAGATAAATGGCACTCTAGCTATCTATAAACAAATAATTATCCTTTTGAGGGTGTCCTAATTCTTCCAAGAAGAACTAAATCCATATTATCTCCTTGGTTTCCTTTATAGTAGTGATGGAGACACAACCAAAGACTATAATAAACATACAAGAAAAGGGAAATATTATTATCAATGAAAAATGCCCTATGGGCTTACAATTATATGATTCTGGAGAAAGAAATCCTCCACACAGTACCTTCTCTCAAACTCCACCAAGAACTGCTTTTACAATGCTAGAATTATTCTTAAATAAACCCCAATTTATTTAGGGTTAGGAATACATTCTAGAATATGCTAGTTGGCATCCACTGCCAAAATAGAAGGTTCCAAAAATCTCATTAGAGGTCGGTCTAAAATTAGAAGAATCCCAAAAAAGTAGTCCAACTTCGGGGATGCATAACTTTTGAACCATGACTTTGATTGATGAACCGTTTACATTTTTGGAAAGCTCTTGAAGCACTCTATAGACCTATGGATAGCTTTGCTTTTCTCCCATTTTTCAGCCCCATACAAGGGCATTTAGTGCCCCAAATCTGAATTTGAAGTGCTCTTAGGAGGTCTCCAAAAAAATTAAAACTGCAATAACTTTCTAACCATAAAACCTTTTGACCTAATTCTTTTTCTGGAGCACTTTAAATTACAATTATAATCATCCCTCTAAATTACACCCTCTAAATCATCATAGTTTGGCTCAATTAATAAATAAATAAATTTCTACATTTATACATATCCCAAGGTGCTTAAGGTGCTTAAAAACTCTAACCTAGAAGACTAATAGTGGAACTATGACAATTGGAATCTTTATTTGACCTAAATGGGTATCCAAAAATGAAAACACATTAAATGCAAACTATCTCTAAGAATTTTTTTTGCGGCGATATAAGATTTCCCTTACACCACTGGATGCTTCTACATCAAGTAGCAACATACTCTGCCTTTATATTAGATAAAGCATTAACCTTCTATAACCTAGAAACTTAGCTCATAGCTGCCCCACCAATAGTAAATACATAACCAATAGTACTCTACTTAGTATCTATATCTCCTACCAAATCTAAGTCAACATAGCCCTATAAATTAGTAGTAGAGCCCCCAAAGTGTAAACACTTACTAAATAATCCTCTCAAATATCTGAAAATCCATTTAACTGTATTCCAATGCTCAATTCCTGGATGACTCCTATACTTGCTAAAAACTCCTACTACGTGTGCAATATTTGGCCTTGTACATAATATATCATACATCAAGCTTCCTATAGCTGAAGCATAGTGTACCTTGGACATTTTATCCTCTTCTTCTTGTGTCTTGGGACACATCTCCTTAGTCAACTTCAAATGACCAGGTAAAGGTGTGTTGAAAACTTTAGCATTCTGCAGAGAGAAATGTTGCAACACCTTCTCAACATAATCAACCAATGACAGTGTCAATTTCCTATTCTTCCTATCTCTAGAAATCTTCATACCAAGGATTTATTTCACTGCCCCCAAATCCTTCATAGCAAATGCATATGCTAATTGGCATTTCAACCCCTTAATGTGATCCATATTAAACCCAGCTACAACAATATCATCAACATATAAACATAAAATAATGTAGCTATCATCATCTAACCACTTAAAATAAACACAATGATCTAAATGACACCTAATATATCCATGCTCATGCACAAAACTATCAAATTTTAGATACCATTGTTGAGGTGCCTGCATCAAGCCATATAAACTTTTCATCAATTTGCACACCAAGTTCTCCTTACCTTTGACCTCAAATCCCTATGGTTGAGCCATATATATCTCTTCATCCAAATCACCATAAAGGAAGGTTATTTTAACATCAAGCTACTCTAAATGCAAATTTTTAGTAGCCACAATACTTAAAATAGTGTGAATAGAAATCATCTTAACAATACCAAAAAATATCTCATCAAAATCCCAAAGCTTGTAACCAAATTCATTAATGCCATATCCAACAAATACACATTTATTTGATTTAGCTTCCATCTTGGTTCTATTTGTAGAATCTATATGAGCAAATGCTTCACAACCGAAGGTTTTGAGAAAAGAATAACTTGCCTTCTTACCAATTCATGCTTCCTTTGGAATACCATAGCCCAAAGGAGTAGAGGGACCTCTATTAATCAAACATATAGTATTATTGATATCCTCTTCCCACATGTGTAAGGGCAACCCAACATGCAACCTCATGCTCCTTGCATGCTCCATTATAGTCCTGTTTATGCGTTTAACCACTCCATTTTCTTGTGGAGCCATTGGAACAATCTTCTATCTACAAATACCATTATTGAATCAATAATCTTCAAATTCATGACTTCAATACTCAACACCATTATCAGATCTAAGATATTTTAATTTCTTACCAGTCTCATTTTTAACCAAGCATTTCCATTTCTAAAAGCTTGAAATACATCATATATTTGTCTAAGGAAATAAATCCAAAATTATAACAATTTGCATAAGCTCAGTAGCAGCTTGATACAGTTATAGAGAAAAGAAATAAATTAAAGATCAAGCTTAAAGATGCACAATATTTCATTCAAAAATTGAAAAACTAGATTGAAACATCTAGAACAAAAAATAAAAAGTCATATAATCAGACCAAGGATTGTGAACCACTTTTAGGGCTTAAGAAGGAGAATGAAATTATGAAACATGAACTCGGAATTAAAATTTTGAATATAAACATGATGGAACATTATAAGTAAAACTAATTAGATTTGAGATCTTAGAATGAAAATGTAAAATCCAAACTTACCAAGGTGATATATGAACTTGAGAATATAAAGTTACAGTATACAGAATTTAAGAAGTACAACATTATTTTTAAAGGAGAACTTATTCAAACAAATAAACATCTTGAGAAGTTATATTCAAGTAATGAAAAGTTTGATGAGCAAATTATGGTACAAAGACATGTTGGAGATAAAATAGGGAATAGATATGTTAAAGGAGAACCTTCTAAAGGATCTAAAGTTATTGAGGAACATGATCCTGTGAACCATCAACCTAATCAACAAGAATATCTAGAAAAAGAATTACATAATCAACTTGAAGAAGTAAAGAAATAATTCAATGGTAGATTCTTTACACATAATCAGCTTCGAAATATGAAGATAGACTGCACAGGTAAGTATGCTAAGCCCTTTTCTAGTTACTATTATAGTTGCTTTATTTATGGTCATAAATATAATGAGTATAGGAAACCTACATTTGATAATAATATGCATGTAAATACTAACCCTACAACTAGAAAACCATTTGGATCACAAAATATCACAAGAAATGGAGTTATATGTAATAAGTACAATAATTTTGGGCATTTTATTAGAGATTGTATGCTACAGATTGATCAATTTGGACCTAGAAATGGAAATAGAATTATAGTGAGTCATATTAACAACAATTTTGACATACATCAACATTTATTAGAATGAATTATATAAGAAAACTTAAAATGAGAACACAAAATATGAATAGTAGAAGAAATGTGAAAAAACAATGCAAGAAGGAATGAAAGTGGGAAAGGAAACAAAGTTGAAAGTGTCAATAAAACATTTGTTAGAGAAGGAACACCTACAAGCACTAAGGTATGGGTTGAAAAGAAAAAAGACACATCAAATAATAAGAAGAAATCATTAATTGTAGTTGAAAAACCCTTATCAACTTCAGCTATCACTTTGCAAGATTAAAACATGGGATAAAACATCAAATTTACATTATATCGCCTATTGGAAGATTTAAGTTTTGTGCAGCTAGTAGTAGCTTGGAATCAGTATGAAGATGTTATGTTTTAGAGAATAGAAAAAATTATTAAGATATGTGAGGTCATAGAACAATTGAAGGTCTACTAGATTTAGTAACACCTTTTTTATTGTGTGTACTTGCACAAGTAATGAAGATTCAATTTTTGGTGAATTTAAGGGTTGACACTTGATTGTTTAGACACCATTTGGTTGATTAAAGCTTGGAGTGACTTAGTAGAGAGAGTAAAAGGTGATTTAAAGTATTTCAAATTTTATTTGATCAATTTTTTGTTGGCCCTTAAATTTTCAATTTCAAAGGTATTTTCCATTTGCAATGTTAATTTATGAAATAAAATTTAGAGTAAATATTGTGGAAATGCATCCTTCATTAGTTCATGGCATTTTGGAGAATCCTAGACTCAAATTTAAGAAAAACCCTATATTACCCTTGGAAGATGATCTTGTTAGGGCATTTTTGCAAATTCCAGAAGGAGCTTTGTTCATGGATAATTTTAAAGTGTATATATATATATATATATATATATATATATATATATATATATATATATATATATATATATATATATATATATAATTTGAGACTATAGGAGACTCAAATATGATGAGTGAATTTGATAATGTTTATAAGGTAGATACATCATTTAAGGATGGTTTTTAACACCTAGGGTGAATTAAGGTTGTGCAGTACATATTCTATAATGAGTTTGAAAATGAATAAATGACAAGAATAATCTTCAGCCGAATACATGACAACATGTTTTGGATTGGAGATGAATGAGTTAAAATTATTAGCAACCTAATTTATGAGATAATAAGATTGAGCAAAAAAGGCATAATTTCTATCTATGAGAAAAATGTTAAGAAATTAGTATAATAGAACACTAAAACTTGTTGGAATGGAAGAGGAATGATTTTGAATTAGATTGATCACAATTATGTAAGGTTAATTAGTAAAATTGTATCTTACAAGAAGAATTCCAATTCAAGAGATATTCACGTATCAATAGTATTTATTTATATTATTGATAGAATGTGTGTGGATAGAATAGAAGTAAACCTTTGTGAAATTATGAAACAAAAGTTGTTTGATAACTTTGAAAGGATTAGGAAGACAAACTATACAAGTTTCATAGTTGAATCATTACTCACTCATATTTTCATCCATGTCCTGAATAGTTTTCCTAACATGAAATTATTTTAATGGAATTCTCACAATTTTCCATGGATTTGGTAAATTATTATTTCAACAAGTCTCCAGAAGGCTATATAACCAATAGCATATCAAATATGATGAAGCCATTTTAGGTTGAGATAAAGAAGAGGAGATAATTCCCAAATCTATTGTGGATGAGTATAAGGATGATATTTGTTTTGTGATAGAAACTACTACATGCACGGAGTTTGTAGATCCTAGAGTTTTGTTTGTTGAGCCATTAGGATATGAGGTGGATGAGGATATGATAGATAACTATGCCAAGGAGATATTAGAGGCTGATTTACCTAAAATAATTATGAAAAATGGGATACATTTGAGGATAAATTAACTAAAGTATATCAGTCACAAATAACTAAAGCAACTAAGAAGAAGGTTAATAGTGTGATGAAAAACATACTTAATGATATAGAGATGTCAAAATAAGAGTGTTTTTAGGCTAAGAAGATAACCTTGGATATGAAGGCTACTAGTAAATCCAATGTCTTATTATTTGAACCACTATCAATGGAAGTTTCACCTAGCACCCCTGTTGGAGTTTTAAAACTACTGAGCAATAGAGAGCCTCAATACCAAAATGATAACACTTATGCAACCTAAGGATTAGCCATTTCCTATTTTCAATTACACATCCAAACCATTTGGATCCAACATTGATAAAACCAAGAATGGTTTCCTTCTCTTTAGGCTCTACAAAACCAAGGTGGGCATACCTAAGGGATGACTCAATCTAACTGTTCTTGTATGATTCATTCTAATACTCATCCTCAATCCATAAACACATAGCTAATTGTGATATTTTAAATAGAATACATCCCATTTAACAGATTTGGTCATAAATTCTTCTATAGATCTGCATGTATTCTTTCCAATAGTGGCTAACTAAGGCAAGAATATTTCATGCAAACAAGTATCGACCAACTTTGAAAATCTTCAAAAAATAAGAGTGAAATTGATTATAAGTTTCTACTTGATATTCATCTATGATCTATTTCTCTTCCAACTCAATTAGTTTGACTAGTGCCTAATCCATTAGGGTTCACATTCTACTACAAATTTATAGATCTGATTTGTTGCCTTACAACAAATATCATTAGCAATTCTTACTAGAATTTATCATTCAAAACATCCTTCCTACTACTATAGCGACCTTATCAAATTCATCAAATTCTTTACTTAATCCATTGAACTAATAGCAATGATGAATAGATATACAACCTACATGGATTGCATTCAATTGCACAAGCTTTTACTCATACAACATCAAGATAACTAAGTAACCAAAAGGAGACAAAATTCAAAAAGAATTGATATGGGGACAGCTCATAATTTGTATTTATTTTCTTTGAAAATTGTATACACTTGCAACAAACTTAGAATGACCTTAGGAAGAAACATAGAGATCATTATATAGTAATGTATTCTCATAAGCCCATAGAGAAAATACATCATAAAACTTTCTCAAATTACAAGACTAAAAACAAACTAAGTATATGACTAAAATCATTAGAAATTGGACCCCTCTCTAGCCCTATGATCGCACTTATATAACATGAGATGCAACAAGCTTCAAGCTAAGAGAATTGATAGGATTCCTATCACAAAATGAAAATAATGTGAGTAATAGAAGGATTTCTAGATCAAACAATTCTTTTGGTGGGTCCCTTTCTATTACATCCTCTGATGTCACTAATTTGGCTACTATTCTGATTCCTCCATGTATGCAACTGCCCAACTAGCCAATGATGAAGTTTGTTCTAATGATTTTAAGTTAATCTCCACCTGTGGGTTTTCATGATCTTTATCTTATATTGTGGGAGTAACTTCTACCTTTCCTTCTTCTTTGGTTGTGTCAGCATCTTGTGGGTCTGGGCCTACAACTAAAATTGACTGATCATTATCATCTTCTTCTTCTTGTGGGCCTTGTGTAGTGGCAGTTTCAATGATTTGGATCTCATCTCCCTACACCTCATCACTATCAGTTTCAATTTCCTCAAACTACTCATCAGGAGCTATTTCTACCATCAACTTGTCAAACAGTGTGTCATCTGGCCAATCAAACTATAGAATATCCTCTTGCTTTTGGATAAAAAACTCTACCTTATTATCAATATTAAATAATACTTGTTTTAAAGAATAGTTGAACCTTTACCATTTCTTCAGTAGTTGTAGCCCACCATGCATGCCCTTTTTCATTGATAACTTTTTTTATTCTGAAACAAAATAGATCATCTAACTACTTGGTCCATTCATCTTTACTTTTCAATTTATTTTTTCTATCTAGGGCATAAGGGAATAAGCTAAACCTTTGACTCTTATATTTTTCTAAATAGCCAACAATTATTCTCTGTAAATGAATTCTCTTTTCATCAAACTCTAGGAGATCAACAACCATGTCATAGGTTCTCTCAATCATATATCATGTGATGATCTTATAACAAAGTAACACAAAAAGGTCACCTCTCTCTTCCTTTGTTTCTTTCCTTATTTGTTCACAGTAGGCTTTAAAGCCTCATCACTTTCTTTTAATTCATTCTAGATATTTACCACCCTAGCCAATTGGTCATAAACTAATGGCCATTCAATTTTATTAGCCAGTTATGTAAGAGCTTTTCTCAATTTATCCACATATTTTGATTCCAACTCCATGTGTAATGCCCACAACTTACTTTTTTCTTCCTCAAAATCTTTTGTTGTGTAGTACTTTGGCCTTTGGGGTGTATTTGGTACTTCTATGAGGGGGGTGGATTTGAAAGGTTCAACTGGGGGGCAAGGATAAGTTATTCTTGGCCTTGTGGACCTCCCCAATAACTTGTTTTCAAGTTCAATTCTCTTCTTTACTTCTTTATTGTAGGCATGCACACCTGCCTCATACTTGCTCTACAACTCAATCATTTCTTTTTCCTCCCTTTCTGTAGTAGCCAAGGAAAATTGAGAATAATCAACATTCATATGGGCTACTTTTACATGTGAGGTGTTAGCAACTCTCCTTAAAATGATATTCCCTATCAACCTTGAATCATCAGGCTATGATTGAACAACCCTATATCCTCTTCTTAGTGACCACATGACAAGAGCAACTTGGTCATTACTAAATGTAGTTCCCAAGAACTCTTTTTTATTTGGATCTTGCAATCCCAAATTATTTGACATAGAATTGAAAATTAATGCATCAGCAATGTCCTAGTTTGGCAATAATAAAATATTTGTAGCTTTTACCATCTGTCTCCCCTCTTTAGGGGTTATACTTTGGAACTCTTGAATTATCTATTCCCTTATTTGATTTTTAATGGAGGCTTCATTCATTTTTGGATGCTCTATTTGCAAATTCTTACATCTTTCATCAAAATTGTTCATGATTTCCCTCCAAGCAAACTAATGGAAAGCCCTAGACTTTACAAAACTATCATCAGACAAAAATTGCTAACTGGCTTGTTCCAAAATAGGGTCCAATTCCCTTCCTCTGTAATCTACAATAGTCAATTCAAAACTTGGCATAACAGGCTCCTAGAGGTTCCCTTCATCAATCTCTACTTGGGTAACAAAAGCTCCCCCTTGTGACTCAATTTTCTTAACCTGCTCATTAGTGAGCTACTCCTCCTCAATTCTCATGGGGGTTTGGGAAGGTGAGTACTCCTAAACATGATGTTCCTCTTCCCTTATTATCTTTATCCTTTTAGGGGGAGGTTCAGGAGACCTTTCTTCAAGAATAGCACTAGTAGATTCAACTATCTATTTTCCTTTATCTATAATTGGTCTTTGATTATGAATGATAGCATATCCTGGCCTCCTTTGAACAATTAATGGACCAGCCCCTGTATTGGGAGTGAAACCCAATCTCCTCATTATTTCATTGGCCTTATCTGGAAAAGAATTAATGAAATATTGCTTCTTCTCATTCATTGCCTCCATTATTTCAGGGAAATTATTCATAAGCTTATTAATTTTATCTGTAGTAGTTATAACATTACTTAGAGGGTTGTAATATTTATCAAAACAATTAATAAAACTCAAAAGTTTTGAGTAGACTCTCCATTTTTCTTTCTTTGTCTCTTGCTCCTGCAAAGAGTACTCATTCCTTATTATATCTTTAGGGAAAAAAAAATTATGTTCAATTGGACCAAGCTTGATCCTATCCCTAAGAGCCAAATGATAAAAACCCTTTCTATCACAAAAATGAGGGTAAGAGATAGCCATCTTATACTGATCCAAAAAATTGTAAAGGAAAACCCACCCTTCCTTAGTTATTACAAACTGGTAGGCTATTGTGCAAGTGGGGAAAATTGATCCTATCCCCCTCTTGTGCAAAAAAGCTTCTTCTACTCCTCCCAACTACCACAATAATTTAGCTACTCCTACCTTTAAGGGAATCTAGTAAGGTAGTACATAGGGTGTTCCTTTGAATCCATAAATTTTGATAATAGTTGAAACTAAATATGGGATGATGTCTCTCAAATTATGTGAAACTTTCAAGTTATGGGGTTTATCCATAGGACTAACAAGGTGCATTAATGCCTTAGGGATCTTGGGATTATCACTTCATATAAGGCATCTCAGCTTGGAGGCAAAATACCTATCAAATCTAACAAAACTGGCATTTTCTACTTCCCCAATCATGTCTACACTCCACAATTGAACTAGTAGTGCTTCCTCTTCTTGTTCTCTATTCAAAACCATTTCTTTACCAAAGTATGTCACCCCTTTAAATAGAAACATGTGCATCAACAAAGAGTAGTGGCCCCAAACCTTCTCCACCTTGCCCTTAGCAATCCCAACCAATCCACTGTGAATCTCAATAGCTAAGTAAGAAGAAAAATAAAAACTTATTTCCACACTGAAGGTTGTGATTTGAGTAATCATATACATGAAACTCACAAGCATAAAACCTTCTTCATCCTCTCTAAAAACTTTGCACAAGGTCCTGTATATCTCTACTGCCATGGCATTGAAGTACACTTTCTTGAAAGGCTCTTTAGAGGATGATGTTATTGTTGCTAGGGTTCCAATTTTTCCAATATGGGTCTTCAGTGCACCTTGTCTAACTATATCCTTCTTGCACATATATTTTATTTTTAAATTGTTCAAATTAATGGGCACATGATACCTAGTGAGAGGTCCCAAATGAAAAACTTCTCTAATCTCCTCTGGGTTGATGGTGACTAGAATTTCACCATCTGTTCTCCTTACTACCCTGTGGCTTGATCATAGCTTTTTCCCACAGCCTCAAGGAGATCATAATCCATAAAAAAATTGGGGACCACTAGCTTTCCTCGATTAAAATTCTATATATTGGCATGTGGGGCAAATAGTTTCCTCTCTACAAACCATTTCGTGAACAAATTTAAACTAGTTTGCAAGGTATGAGCATCCTAGACCCAATTTTCTTTATCAAAAAATCCATTTGCTATCCTCAACCTAGGTTTTAATGAGGTCAATTTCTTAGCTTGTGTTATCCCAATAGTAGACTCAGGAAGCAACTCAAGAAAATCATCATGTACATTTCTATCCAAATAATTTTCTTGACCTGAAAATAACTTCCTTAGAGACATCTTTTCTTATGCTTTGCAAAACTAAAAAACTTACAAAGATTACAGTGTAATTACTTACTTGAATTCCATTCTTGTTCCTCTCTGTACTTTTGTTATTTCTTCACGAACAAGCTACTTCACAATCTCACCAAATTTAGCACGATCTTCTTAGTAATTGCTTCCGCTTAGAAAAAGCTCAGAATCTTTGCTCACATAAGGTGGAACCGAGGAAATCTTCTATGTTATAGTCTATTTTTTCTCACATGCAAAGCTTTCATGTCTAATTAATACACAGAGTGGCACCACCTTCTTCATTTAAATCTATGTCATCGATGTTTAAAAAATCCTATGATCAAGGGATGTAGAAAAAGGTGACTAGCATTCCACTTGACAAGTTGGTTAGTCAATCCAATGAGAACTGTCCACGTATACAGCTCCTTCTTTGATGGCATTTCTATCTGGACCCACTAGTGACTAAGGACATGTGTCGACAAGTCACTACCTTACTATATATAAAGAATGAGCACCTTGCCATAGCAAAGTAGTGACAGTTGTTGATTCAATCTTGATCATGTGGATGCCACATTACTACATTGCTTAGAAGAATAGTGGTGAGCCCCATATTTTCTATCTCACTGTACATATCCCCTGAGAAACTCTTCATAGTGAGATAGCGTCGATCATTGATCTGAGATCAATCTAAGGGTGAAGAAACTGTACAAACTTCTTAAGATGAGGTAGGTCCCATATTCGCTATGTCACATAGAGTAAATACCACACATCTTTATATGGTGAAATAGCGAGAATCGTTGATCTCAGCTTGACATTGATAATTAGAATCGGTCCTATGTTTTTATGACTAGAGTGTCAGTCTAGAAGACTAATGACATGATAAATCCTACACAGCTAGCATAATAAAAACCATATTTTAATCCTAGTCACCTTTCCACATTGCTTGGGTCCCACTGTATGCTCATTTCACAACAACTTGCTATGTTGCTAATGGTGAGATGCCTAAATTTTTTGATAGTGAGGTAGCAAGCTCTAGTGACTTAACAAAAACTTGAAGTTAGAAAGTAAAAGCATGTCACATCATAATTACCCACTTCATGGTTCTGACAAGGCAATGATATCATCATTTATTATGCCACTTAGAACTCTTAATGACCACCAGGAAGTTTGGAAACCATCGTGTAATACATTCTTTGGCTACTCACTACTTTTCTAATGGCAAGATGTTTAGTTTTTTCGATTAGTGAAGTAGCAAATCATTGAAAAAACCAATATTCTGGTGATATCCTCTACCCACCTTTTACTAGATTTCTTTTCTTGCTCTGGTAGCTCTAACAAAATACATGTGACTGAAATTTTGGCCGCAACATATTTTTCAGCTACCTCATCTCCGTTTTACAATGTCGTTCTTTAGTTTCGTAGTATTCACTACCTCGCTATACATAAGAAGTACACAACTCACCATAGCAAAGTAGCAATAGCCGTAGATTTTGTCAAAATTAGATGGTGAGAGACATAAGAGAACAAGCCTACTTGGGGACATAGAAAATTTAAATGAAAACATAATATTCACCAAAGTTTTTAAAAAAATTCGAGCCCAAGACCTTTAAAAGAAATGAGACATAGGGTTTAATGGGATTTTTCAAAGGCAAACAAAATTTGGATGGCTAAACAACAAACCCTATTTACCAACGATGGATTCAACCTAATTTTTTAGTACCTATGATTGGTAAATTTCATCATGTGAAAAATTAGGCCAACAACCCCTACAATAGTTAACACACAATTAGTTGCAACCACTTATGTTTCACCTTTGGAACCTAATCATACTATACTAGAAAAGGAGATGAGAACTACATATTTTATTCCTACAAGGAGACCTATAAGGTCTTCTCAAATAGTTGAACAAGAACTAGAGATCAATGATAAAAGATCAAAAAGAGTAAACAAGATGTCAGTAGGACTAGGACCAAGAAAGAAGCCTAAGTTGGTGGTCTCATACACAGAAAAGAAAAAACCAGTAGCAAACAGTCTAGTCTATAACATAACAGGACAACCCTCACAATCTCAACATCATCCACAATAGCAACAACAAAGAAATAACAACACAAATAGGAAATGAAAGCCTTAAAAAGGTAAGATGAATGAATGTATCATGATTGGAGGTAACTTGACAAAATGATGCTATGCAAAAGACAAACTACAAGTACATTTCATAAAATACATGATTAGTTTTAAGACACCCCTAATTAGTTTAGATGGAAGTTTATGTAAGGAAATGTATTAGAGGCAAAGGACTAATGTTTGATCAATTTTTTATCAAACCTTAAATTTGTGATTTTAGGGCTATTTTCCATTTGCAAGGTTTATTTTATGAGGTAAATTTGATATTAAATATTGTGGAAATGAATCCTTCATTTCTTTGTGACATTTTGGAGAAGCCTAGACACAAATGTTAGAAAAACACTATATAACCCTTCAAATATTATCCCACCATGATAGTTTTGAAAATTGAAGGATTTTTTTTCATGCAAGATGTTGGGGCATATATAAACTACAAATTTGACACTATATAAGACTCAAATATTATGAATTTGATAAAGTTTATAAGGCAGATAAGTCATTTAAAGATAGTTTTTATAACCTAGGGAAACTTAAGGTTGTATAGTACATATTCTATCATGAGTTTACGAGTGAAGAAAGGACAAGAATCATCTTGATCTAAGTACATGAAAAAATATTTTAGATTGGAGATGAACTAGTTAAAATTACTAATGACATAATTAATGATATAACAAGATGAAGAAACAAATGCATAATTCTTATCAATGAGAAAATTGTTAATAAATTGGTACATCATAACACTAAAACCTCTTGGAATGGAAGAGGAAAATTTTTGATTTAGATTAAGTAGAATGATGTAAGGTTCATAAATAAAATTTTGGCTTACAAAATGAATCCCAATTCAAGAGAGAATGATGTATCAACAAGATTTATTTATGTTGCTTACATAATGTGTGTGGATAGAGTGGAGGCAAACCTTTGTGAAATTATGAAATAATAATTGTTGGATAAATTTTAAAGGACCAAGAAGAACAAATATTCAAGTTTTAAATTTGAATCATTAATCACTTATCTTTTCTTGTGTGTCTTGAAAACTTTTCCTAACATGCCATCATTTGAATGGAATTCTAAAACTTGCATCATGGAGTTGGTAAATGATTATTTCATGAAGTCTTTAGAAGATTATATAACCAATAGCATATCAAATATGATGAAGTCATTTCATGCTGAGATGAAGAAGTGGATTAAAATTTCAAAATCTATTGTGGGAAAGTATAAGGATGATATATTTTATGATAGAAACTACTAGAACATTCATGGAGGTTGTCAATACTAGAGTTATGTTTATGGATCCATTAGCATATGAGGTGACTAAGGAGATGATATATGGATATGTAAAGGAGATATTAGAATATAATATAGATGAAAATTGTGATAGATCGGGTACATTTGAGGAGAAGTTGATTGATGTACAAAATTACATATAACTAAAGTGGTTAGAAAGAAGGTTGATAGTGTGTTGAAAAACATACTTAAGAATATAGAGATTTCAAAAGAAGAGTTTTTGGAGGCTAAGAAGAAAACCTTGGAGGTGAAGGCTAGTGTGAAATCCAATGTCTTATTAGTCAACCTAGTGTTAATATAATTTTTGACCAAGCATCCTCACAACAGTTAGTACACCATTAGTTGCAACCACTCTAGTTGAACCTTTGGCACCTATTCATACTATAGGGGAGAAGGAGATGAGAACTAAGAATGTTACTCCTACAAGGATACCTACAAGATCTTCTCCAATAGTTGCACAAGAACCAAAGATCAAGATCAAACAAAAAAAGGAGGAAACTCCTAAAAGATCAAAAAAGTAAAGGAGATGTCAGCATGACTAGGACAAAGAAAGAAACCTAATTTGGTGGTCTCATACATAGGAAATAAAAATTTAGTAGAGGAAACTATAGTCTAGAATATAATAGGACAAATATCACTACCTCAAGGTCATCCACAACACCAACAACGAAGAAACAAAAACACAAAGAGGAAATAGAATCTAGAAATAGGTAGTATGGATGAATTAATTATGATTGAAGGTATCTTGAAAAAATGATGGTATACAAAAGAGAAACCTAGAAGTACCTATCAAAAAATAAATGATTAAGTTTAAGACACCCCTAATTAAGTTACATTGAATTTTACCCAAGGAAATGTATGAGAGGTTAAACTCAACAAGATTGATGATACTAAAGGAAGAGAAAAATTTGAGAGAGATATATATCAATAAATTTTGTATGATAGAGAATGATGATCAATTAGAAAAGAAAAAACAAAAGATAAACCCACTTTTGAGAGATAAGATAATAGATATAAAAATTATGGGTGGATTATATGAGGAAATAATGGAAGAGACTGAAAAAATAGCATATCGAGTTTTAAGTGATCTTGGTATACTTGATACCATAATAGTAGTAGCAAAACCACAACATGATAACACCATAGATACCATGGATACTTTAGTTTGATTAAATGCACTAGATGACACTATGACTATTGGAGGAGTAAAGACCATAGTAGATACAACCAAAGATCCATTTAAGGGTCAACTAGACAACATTATTAGTAATTTAATCACTACAAATGTGGAATCATGTTCTAGTGATGGGCCTAATCTAGATACAAAGTAGAGTATGAACATGGGAGTTGTACATAGTTAGGAATCACCTAAACTTCTATCATTAGCACATATTCCTATAAGCACGTATTTTTATTGGTAGGTATAGGGGCAAAATGTTGTCCAAGACATCACAAAAATTGTAGTTTCATTAGCACAAGTAGAGGGAATAGAAGAAGAGAAGGCAAAGGAAAAACTAGAAGAAGACAATATTGAGAATAGTTAGAGAACAGAGGAGCACACCCAAATGCACTTGATTACACATATTAAGGAAGTTGGATAGTCTACATCTACCACTTCTAAATCATCTTTTGAAAAACTATTAAGTAATATGACAAGCAATACACTTGGATTTAGATCTAAGGATTTGGATGTAGAAAACTACATTCAGATCATAACCTATTCATTATCAGACATTGCAAAAAATTCAAATAGGTTGAGCAAGAAACAACAAGGCACCTTGGAGAAAGTGACAAATAAATTACAGAGTACCATACCAATTCAAGTCACTAAACAAGATTTAGAGAAAAGATGAAAATAAGTGGTTGAGGCATTTGATAGTCACTACCACACTTTTCGTGCAACCAATATGAAATCCCAAGTAGAGTATGATGCTAACTTGTTTAGCATGATGTGTGTGACAATATTAGGAATGACTTGACAACCTTAAATATTTATATCTAGGATTTGAGAGGATGTATTTCTAAAGTAAATGAACTATATGGAAAATATGCCTTGGAACACAAAATTACACAAGATGTCTCTCAATCAATCAAGAATAAGCATGAAAAATTAGAGCAAGTGGTAGATAAATTAAACAACCCAAAATTAAAAATTTTAGAGATTGAAGAGAATATTAGCAAAAGAAATTATGAGTTATGACTCTTGAGCTAAATAGGAGAATAAAGTTGAAAATATTCTCATTATTAAGGGAGAACTTAACTTTGAATTGGACACATGATTAGAGGCAAAGGATTCATATGCAAATTTTACCTATCATAATTTGAATACAATTGAACTTACAGTTTATGGACTATGTGCATTGACCAACATTGTAGATGTTGTAAAGAATTATAGGGATAAAGAGTTTTAAAAATTAAAGAAGAACTTTGAAGATTGAATCACACTTTTGAGTACCCAATCAGCATAAAGGAGCTAAGGTATATTCACAATTTTGACTTGTATATAATTTTTGGACTCACCTTCATTAGTGATGTCAAAGGGGGAGTAATTTTAAGAAAATTTGTAAGGTAATGGTAAGAAAAATAGTAAGCACTATGTATGTTCTAAAGGGAGATATAAGTTAGGGGAATTAAAATATATGTAGTAGATTATATGATTAATAAAACGATCCACAACATTTGAAATTTAATGGGCATGTGAAATACTTCACCAATTTTGCAATTTTATAATTCTGACACTCAGCCATTTTTTCTCATATGTCTCCATCAATTCCAAAGGGGAAGATTGTCAAAAATTTGTCTAAGGAAATGAAATATGGCTTTCATTTATGGAAACATATAGTCTACTTATATATCGAATAACCTATGGTGAAGTTTGAAGTTATAATATTAAAAAAATGTCTAAGTCTACTAAAGGGGAACAATATACAATCAGCTAATTTTGTTTAGTGTAGCTCACTGGATGCACTTGAGAATGTGCACTCTTATAAAAAGGTAGTACTAACTCCATATGATATGTGGATTAAAGTTCTTGATTTTTTTATGTATGAAAGGTGTTGTAGAAAATTTACTAAGTACATTCAAAAAGGATAGAGCGTAGGAAACTTTGGTATAATGGCTTTTTGTTGATGAATTATTTTGATTTATTAAAAGAATTACTTGACAAGATAGGGATGATATCCTATATGTTAACCCTAATGTGGAAGAATATTATCTAAAATATTTAGCAAAGTATCAAGAAGCAAGGTTGATAGGACTAAGTTATTGGGCATAAAGGCATAACATTTTGTTAAGAAAAGTGTGGTATTGTATTGTAATGATATAATATTTGTATGAGAAATTTATGTGATCATTATAGATGTGAATTTTATGCTATATCATATTAGTAAATTTGTGCATATATTTTTGAAAAATAGAGCTACAAAGGGAGATTAGATATTGAATATATCAACACTATATAAGGTTTTTATATCTATCTCTATTGTTAGTGTTGTAAAGTTGTTTATGGATGTTTGAGTAGTGGGCTCATCCATCACTTTGTATTGTAATAAAAAATCCTAATAGGTTTGAGGATTCTAACAAGGACTTGTCCTCTTAAAATTATAGATAAACTATACAGATTAATAAACTCCTAACATGGTCAATATCTTTCATAAGATACTTTTGATTAGTCAATCATTTTGTGGGCATCATCCACACCAGTGTTGTCCCTTGAATAGGATTTCCCTAGTTGAAAAATAATGGTGTGAGTGTTGGAAATATGGCTAGGTGAATGGAATTAAGGGTTGCCATTTATGGCAACTTATATCTTTGATGAGATGATCTAGATTGTACAACTGAAGATTCCATGATCAAAAGTAGAAAATTGTCTAAGTATCACATAGTTTAACATCAATCCAAAGGTAATTATGGCATAGAAAGCTCTATAAGGAAAATGTTCTTGTGCAGTGAAGGATAGGATAAATAGAGTGTCATGATGATGTACCTAAGTACACAACTCAATACAGATAGTTCATAACAAGTTACATGGAAAACACCCATAAAGGCAGTGAACGGAGTAGAATGGGTCACACTAGAAATAGAGAAATAAATTGTTAAGGAATTATTTTGTTTATGAAATAATTACTTAAATAATTAGGGACAACATCCTATATGTTAATCTAAGTGGGAAAGCATTAATAGTGCACTTTGCCAAATGTATGGAAGTATTAAGGATGACTGATTAATAATTTTGTAGCAAATAAAGATATAAGTAAGGAGTCATAACTTGCAAAGTTATGTGGTGAATTGAATAACATGAAGGAGATATGAAATCTTATGAAAGAATTGTATGTATGATATACAAACTTTAAATGATGTGAAGTCTGATGAATGATTAGAAGGAAAGTGAAGTATAGCAGTAAGAGGGTTTTTTTATCTATCTCTACTTTTGTATAAAGGAACTACATTGTATACTTGCATGTTAGGGAAGTGGGATCTTCTTGCATGCAATTGTAATTGTACTACCAAAACCTAACAGGGTTAAATCAACTCCTAATAGGGTTGAGGTTTTTTACAAGGCCTAGTCCTCTAACAAGGGTTGAGACACTATATGCAATTCATAGACTCTTAATAGGGTCAATATCCTTAAAAATATTCTTTTGATTAGTGCACCATTTGTCGGGTACCATCCCCACCATGGTTTCCCTAGTTAACAAAATATGGTGTTATGAGTTCTCTTTGTATATGGTTTTATTCATTGTTCACCATTATTGGTTTACTTTCACATTCATGTTGCAAAATAATCAATAATATCCAATTGTGGGAAACATTTTGTAGAATATTGATTGACACCCCCCCCCCCCCCACCAAGTATTATCTATTTCTAATAGTGAGTTGCATTGTGTTATGCTTGTATTTACTTTTAAATTTGATCATCAATGCAATTTTAAATTTTGTTAATTATATCCATAGTTAGGAGAAAGTTTGTGGAACACTAATTCACCCCCTCCTCCCGACACCCCCGCCCCCCCCCACCTCCACCTAGTATTCCCTATTTCTAATAGCTTGACCATCTTCATTATCTAACCAATATTTAATTAACTTTAGCAATATAATATTGTAACATTTATATGTCATACTATTTGTAAAGAAGCCAAGAAATATTCCTTCATCACTTCTAGAAACAAACATTTTGATGTGCCTAACAGAGGGTACATAATCATACCCAATTTTATATGAAGTCTCACTAGTGCCATGTTTCATTTGAACTATATTTAATGTAGAAATTGTAGTAGTTAATTCTTCCCTCCAATGCATCTATGGCACCTTTCCTTAAGGATCAGTGTTCTTTCTGTAGTGTTTGCTCCTAGTTTGCATTTTTTTATTATTGTCAAACTCTTTTAGGCCAGTTTTATGATTGATTATTAGTAGTATTGTTTGAGATTATTAGATATTATTTCACATTCAGTTGATTATATGATGAGATTACTTGGTACTCTATGTATGCATGATAATTATTCAGTAATTTAAGTTATTAATGATGATTAGTTAGATGGATTATCATGTGTTTCTTATGGATACTTACCCCATATTGCATGTGTATGGTGTGCATGTACGCTTTCTTTATGTATGGCATTTCTAATGTGGTTAAGGAAGGGAGTCATAGTCACCTACTAATCAGGATCTACATGTTGCATTGCTTTCTGTCATTGCTTGTTTAGTTTAGAATATTGTGTTTGTACATGTGTGGATTTTATGTAGATTACAGGTACAAGGTATCAACTTCTCTGAATTGCTAGGATGAGCATACCCTATCACATTATCTCAATGGTAAGAGAGGGAAGATAAATTCTTAAGTCTAAATCTTAAACCTTTAAGCCATTTGTCCTAGAAAATTAGGACAAGTATCTTAGTTGTTTACCTTTCGAATGTGTCAAATGACATTAATTCATGATTATAACCCTTTAGTTTGATCTTGTATGTGTTTTTCTATGATGAGTTTTTGTATTTTGTTTTATAAGTCTTTGGAAAATTTTCCATTAATTAAGTCAAATTAAATTATTAAATTAATGATTTAATTTAATGTAAATTTATTATGGTAATTTTAAGATTTAATTGTAGTTAATTAATTGTCAGAATTAATTAAATAAAAAGAATTAAATTTAAAAGATAAAAGTTATAAGATCAATTTTAGAATGTGATAATATTTATTTAATTTAATAATAATATATTTAGAGTTCATTTTTAAATAAATGCTAAATACTATTATTATTTTAAGTTAATAAATATTTTATCAATTAATGTTTTGAAAATAAATTAAAAACTGATAAAGATATTAATTTATTAAAAGTTTTAAGATTGCATGAAGTGTGCATGAGATTAAAATTGAACAAATTATTTAAAAAGAGAAGTCAAGTGAAATTAAATAAAGTTATTTTATAATTCTATTAACGTGCATGAAAAATGATAAAGAAAAGATAGTAAAGAGTTAAGTCTAGTCAACAAGGAGTCCTCTCAGGGAATTGCAAAACTAGTGCCCTAAATTGAGAAGAGAACTCCTTATCAACTATTTGAGGGTTCATTTTTAGGGGACTGAAGTTTTGGGAGGACCACAAATTTTGGAAGAGGAAAGAATTTTGGTAGAGGAAAGGTTCTAAGAGGAGAAATTTCTCTCACAAACATCGTGGACATAGTGATTAGCATCAGAGTCTAGGTAGATGCTTGTGATTATTCACATAGTTTATTACACTTCTTTCTTTTCATGTCTTCTTCATGGCTGTGGATTATAAATTTGAATTTCTTTGTGATGAACTCATGAATATTTCAATATTATAAATTACTAAATATATGTCGTCAATATCTTCTATATACGTGGAGGTTTAAATATATTAAAACAAACCTCATTCTGTAGTTTTGGAGTCTCAATTTGTATTTGGGAAGGGTTATATATATATATATATAATTTAAAAGAGGGGGTTTATTGTTTGTAATAAATTTAATATAATTTAAACAAAAGAAAATTTTTAAAGAAATAATATTAAAAAAAATTAATATACAATAATGGGGATGTGGGGCCGTGAGACCCCCAATCCCCATACCTTTTTCCCTATGGCTTGTACTATCAAGGCTACTACTCACACCCATGCCTACGGCAACAGTAACACAGTTGTTGTGATCATAGTATGACTACTACAGCAACTGTATACTATATGGCATGACTGCAATTTAAAATCGCATATTAATTTGTGTTTTTTTCTATTATTTATTCATATTTAAAATTATTTTATTTTATTAAGTTTTAAATATGATATATTTAAGTTATTAAATTTTTAATTAATTCAAATTTAATTAATGCCAATAGGCATTCTACAATAGCAGAATGGGGGAGTGGGATGGTGTGAGCATGTTAATGTTAACTTTTATTCTTCTAGGTTAAATTTGACAACCATCTACATGTCAAAAGTTTAAATCTTATTATAAATAGAATATACTTTTAAAAATCATTTAATAAATTCACATAAAATATTGGTTTAAATTATAATATTTGGAGATATAAATCATCCATTTTTTGAGAAATTAAGACAAAAAGATTAAGTTAGTAAAAAACTAAATAAAATGGAGATAAAAGAAATATAAATAATTTTAGATATAGTAAATTAAATTATAATTATTTTGTAGTGGATATCTATCGGCACTTCTTTAGATAGATTTATATAAGATATCTATGCTAGTTTAGTTTAAATGTGATTTAATTAAAAGTTGATTTAATAAGATTTTATTAATATATTTGTTAATGTATTATTATTAAATGATAAATAAATTAAAAAAAGATTATTTTAAAGTATAGTTACAAATAATTAATTAAATTATTATTAATGTTATTATACTTTTATTAATAAAATAAAAGCTATTTTATTAATAATCTTAAAATAAGTAATAAAAGAAGTAAATGATATTTAATTAAAGGTTTTAATTATCTATTATTAAAAAACTCTTGGGGAATAAGAATTTATTATCAAAATTTAATAATACTTAATTAGAGTAATTAATTAAATTATTATTAAAATAATTTGGAAATGCAAGTTGTGAATGGCTAATAGGCGAACTTGAGATTTTATTTCCTAGTTGGGTTTATATGAAAATGTAAACTTGAAACCTATAGTAAAAGTACACCTTTGTGTCTTCAAAATGTAACGTATTCAGTAAGCTTCATTGTATATTCTGTATGTGAAGTATATCTCATGATTTGGGGTTTTGGGGTTTGACTAGCTTTGACCAGTCTTAGGATATTACCAAAGGCTTGGGAGTTCTACATTTGTGACATTATGATGTTTTGATCTTGACCTTTTAAACTCAACCATGGTAATGTGTTGGTATGCTCTATGATTATGATGAGTTTGTATTTATTGTTCATTATTGCTTTCCAATGTTCTTATGTGAAGCTAAGGTGAATGTTATGACATGTTTGACTTAACCATTTTGAGTATTTGATCAATATTTTTGGGGATGCTTTCTAGTTGCTCATAAAGAAACGATGTGTTATTGTGAATTATCTTTTGATGGTTTCTAGTCCCTTGTATAGGAATAAGGTGAATTTTATATGATTCTTTGATTTATGCTTTATGAGCCTATAGTAGGTAATATGTATGTTAAGTTGGGAAGTGGCTTGCAATGGGGGCCAGGGCCCAAAGTGGCTGCTAGGGTAACTCATTGTAAGTAGTTTAATAAGTGATAACATTTTATTAAATGGGTTTAAAATTAATTACCAAGATATTGGTACCATAGAAAGTCACTAAGGGGCTGGAGGATTAAAAGACTAGTCAGGTAACCTTAGAGTTGACTTGTTAGTATGCCTTGTTAGTATGAAAGGATTCTAGTGCCACATAGGGTCACTAGGGGACCAAAGGATTAAAAGACTAGTTGGGTAACCCTAGCATTTATTTGTGTGATGACACTTGCCCATTAAAAATATAGATTTCCTACATGTCTATGTTTGCCTCTAGGTCTAGATGTTGATTGTATCTTGAAACCTTTGAGTTAGATTACTTTAAGGGTTTCTTAGACTTAGAGAGTACTTTTGATATTTGGATTGATATCCTATTTGGGACATGAGACTATCTCCTCAACATGATGGGAGTGGGCCATTTAGGTTCCACAAGGTTGCACAGTAGTTCTTTTTACTCTTACCATTGAGATTTGTCCATTGATACCGTGGTTGAAGTTTCCTTGTTTGCATTTCCTTTCATTCTATCTTTCTGCATTATGATGGATGGTTATATCTTTATGATGGATAGTTATATCTTTATGATGGATGGTTTCATGTATTGTATTTTAATTTGTATCATGGATCTGAAAGGAATGATGTAATCTATTTTTATAAATGTATATTCTTTGAGCCTTTCATACCTTGTGACATGTATAGTGGATGAATGAGCATTTTGAATTTTATTGCCAAGTGGCATTCGAAACAACTACATATTATTTAAATGGACTTTGGAATTTTAATTATTCTTTCATGTAAATGTGGTAATTGTTAGACTTAGTATTGATTAAAATAAAAATGTGATTCAACATCTTGGGATCCTTAAGGAATGTAGTCTACTTTGTTTTCTTAGTGCTAATTGTATGTTATTGCTTCCGCTACTTTATGGTTTGATGTGTATGTTATTCTTTCTTTTAAAAAAAATATTTGGCAAACTTAGTAAAATTTTAGGTTAATTCTTTTGGATCCCTTAATGGGGCATTACATCTGGTATCAGAACCCGAGTTCTACATTGGGAGCTATCGGTATATTGGAATGCCACTAGTTGTTAACTAGTTGAAACTAAAATGAAATTTAAACTATTATGTATATCTATTTCAAACTAAAACTTGAACTAGTTGAACTGAAATATACTTAAACCTAAAAGTAGGAAAAACTAAAAATTGAACTTATAGTATTTTCAAAACATGTGTCTTTTATATATGCTTTATAGTGGTGTGTTTTATGGTCATTATAGTATCATGTATCTTGAATATTATTGTAGGATGGTATCCAAGATGAGATCCTCAGTTAGAGGTCATAGTCTAGGTCATGGTAGAGGCTATGGATGAGGTAGAAACATCAGTATACATGAGTCTATCCACAAAGGCTATAATCAAGAAGAGGGTAGGGAAGAGCATGTTAGTGAGCATTAGGAAGAGAACCATAGAGAGTAGTAGGCTAACTCAAAGGAAGTTGACCTAAGACAAATGATGAAGATCATCATTGATAGCATAGCTCCTCTTCAGCGTGTTGGTCAAGATGTAGCACATCAGGTAGGATATGAGCATAGACCTAGGTCTAGGAGCCCTTGGAGGGATAAACAGAGATTGATTGTATCTACTTAAATGAAGGATCTTTAAAGGTCCAAGGTCAAACCATTTAATGGGCATGGTTTAGGTTATGTAGCTGATTAGTGGCTTATTGCTCTTAACAAGGTTTTTTTCTATTTAGGACTTTGACAGTAATTTCAAAGCGTGGTTTACTATCACCAACCTGGAACTCTTTGGAGCCACTTGGTGGGCTATCGAAGAGAAGAAGTTGGGCATAGACATGAACAATGTCACATGGGAGATATTCTTGGAAAACTTCCATGAGATATTCCTACTAGAGGAATGGAAGCAATGTAGAGTAGTTGAATTAAAAAATTTGAGACAATTCACTATGACCATAGTAGAATATGAGCACAAATTCTATGAGCTCATGCCCTCGTCAAGAATTAGTGATAACCCAACATAGTTGGCACAACATTTCATCAAAGGCTTGAATAACTATCTAGTTGTGGGTGTTAAAGTGTTTGAGCCTAAAACCCTCAAACATGTGGTACATCGAGTCATCCTTGTAGAGTAGAGTGTTAACCTAGGACATGGGAGTTTTGTAGGAGCACCTACAACATCAAGATAGAAAGGTAATTAGGGAGCAGGTGGTACTAGGAAACCTCCTTCTAGAGGTAATCAATAGTAGAGAGAAACTTATCCTCCAGTACAAAGTGGTGGTGGTGGTTCCAATGCTAGGAGATATCATAACACTTAGCACAACAAGAAAAATTAGTACACTTAGCTTGCACAAAGCACCTAGTCTTATGCTAGTGGGAGTAGCATTTAGTAGTCTAGTGCACCTAGAGTGCAAGGGAATTTCAACAGAAAGTGTTTCTCATGTGGACAACACGGACACAAGTCATCCCATTGCCTTCAATGGAAATCACAACTTTCAGATCAAAGACCTTCAGCTTCAAAACCTATGGTTGGAGACATGGGTAGATCTCAGAGAGTGTTCTCATTGGAGTCATATCCTCCTACAGGAGGAAAGGGTCCAATGGGACCCACACAATGAGTTCTTTAGTTTTACCATTCTTATAGGATTCTAGGAGTAAGCTTATGTCTAGGGGGGTGGATGTAGTGTTTGCCCCTAATTTGCATTTTGTTATTATTGCCAAACTCTTTTAGGCTAATTTTATGCTTGATTACTAGTAGTACTATTTGAGATTATCATTTATTGTTTCACATTCAGTTGATTAAATGATGAGATTACTTGGTACTCTATACTTCATGTATGCATGATGATTATTTAGTGATTTCAATTATTAATGATGATTAGTTAGATGCATTATCATGTGTTTTCTTATGCATACTTACCCAATACTGCATGTGTATGTTTTCTTTATGTATAGCATTTCTAATGTGGTTAAGAAAGGGATTCGTAGTCACCTACTAGTCAGGATCTACACGATGCATCACTTCCTACCATTTCCTGATTAGTTTAGAATATTGTGTTTGTACATGTGTGGATTTTATGTAGATTGCAAAAATTGGGCATTGACTTCCTTGAATTGCTAGGAAAAGTGTACCCTATGGCATTATCTCAATGGTAAGAGAGGGGAGATAAATTCTTAAGTCCAAATCCTAAACCTTTAAGCCATTTGTCCTAAAAAATTAGGACATGTATTTGAGTAGTTTACCTTCTGAATGTGTCAAATGATGTTAATTCATGATTACAACCCTTTAGTTTGATCTTGTATGTGTTTTTCTATGATGGGTTTTCGTATTTTGTTTTATAAGTCTTTGGAAATTTTTCCATTAATTAAATCAAATTAAATTATTAAATTAATGGTTTAATTTAATGGAAAATTATTATGGCAATTTTAAGATTTAATTATATTTAATTAATTTGGATAATTAATTAAATAAAAAGAATTAAATTTAAAAGATACAAGTTATAAGATCAATGTTAGAACATGATAATATTTATTTAATTTAATAATAATATATTTAGAGTTCATTTTTAAATAAATGCTAAATACTATTATTGTTTAAATTAATAAATATTTTATCAATTAACATTTTGAAAACAAATTAAAAAGTGAAAAAGATATTAATTTATTGAAATTTTTAAGATTACATGAAGTGTGCGTGAGATTAAAATTTAATAAATTAATTAAAAAGAGAAATCAAGTGAAATTAAATAAAGTTATTTTATAATTCTTTTAACATGCATGAAAAAAGATAAAGAAAAGATGATAAAGACTTAAGTCTAGTGAGCAAGGAGTCATCTCGGGTAATCACACAATCAGTGCCCTAAATTTAGGAGAGAACTCCTTATCAACAATTTGAGGGTTCATTTTCGAGGGACCAAAGTTTTTGGGAGGACTGCAAATTTTGGAAGAGGAAAGAATTTCAAGAGACGAAAGGTTTTGAGAGGGGCAATTTCTCTCACAAACTTCTTGGGCATAGTGATTAGCATCAAAGTCCAAGTAGATGCTTGTGATTATTCACATAGTTAATTACTCTTCTTTCTTTTCATGTCTTCTTCGTGACTATGGATTGTAAATCCAAATTTCTTTGTGATGAACTCATGAATATTTCAAAATTATAAATTACTGAATGTATTTCAATATCTTATGTATACGTGGAGGTTTAAAATATAGTAAAACAAACCTCGTTCTATAATTTTGGACTCTTGATTAGTTTGCTAAATTTTCCCTATCAAAGTTTGGTTGAAATTCTGTTAAAAATATATGTTTTTAAATAATTTTAAAGAGGGGGTTTATTGTTTGTAATAAATTTCATATAATTTAAACAAAATAAAATTAAAAAAATTAATATGAAAAATTTAATATATAATAATGGGGAGGCTAGGCCATGACACCCCCACCCCCCATACATTTTTTCCTACAGCTTGTACTGCTAAGGCTACTGCTCGCAACCAGGTCTGCTACAACAACAACATGGTTGTTGTGGTCATAGTACAACTGCAAAAGCAGCCTATACTATATGGCATGACTGTGATTTAAAATTGCATATTAATTTGTGTTTTCTTATTATTTATTCATATTTTAAATTACTTTATTTTATTAAACTATAAATATGATATATTTTAAGTTATTGAATTTTAAATTAATTAAAATTTAATTTAGTTTAAATGTGATTTGATTAAAAGTTTTTTATTAAGGAAATAGGCTTTAAAAGGGCCTTGAAACTCGAGCATAAAAAGATTGGTCTACAATAGAACACAAAAGGCTACAAACAGAACCAGAAAGCAAAAAAGAAAGAACATCTCCCTAAACAAAGATACAAATAGAATCAAAGCCAAGCAGAGATGCCAAAAAACCAGGGGAACCCCCAAAAGGCCAGGGCACTCAGACGATGTCTCTTAGCATTTCAGCTACATTAATCTCCAACTTTGACAAATTTCCTATTGCCTCCTTCATCTCAAAAAGCTCCTAGACTAGGGTCAGGGCATCCTTTTTCCTAGTGCTAGATCTGATTCACTTCCTTGTGCCTTCATCAAAGTCCTATCCTTTAAGTTGTGGGTTTCACGATCCTACTCCTTGTTGATGCTTTGATCATTCACATAGTGAATGAACTTGATATTCTCATTTTCCTTGAGGATGCTAGAGCTCTGCTCAACTATACCTTGCATTTTCCTATACATCAAATGAGTTCTATTGTTGACTTTGTCCACTCTTCTTTCCATGCTTTGTTCATCCTCATTGACCTAGTTCTTTAAGCTATAGGTCTCCCTTTCCAGAGTGCTCATTCTGTGTTTGAGGTCAAGGATTTCATGGAAAAGCCACTTAGTGGTACAGAAGCTATCCACCATGCTATTTTTTGCATTGTTAAGGATATCCATGTCTAGGTTCTCCTTAGCAATTTCATTGAGGATGACCACAATAGGATTGATTAACTCCTCCAACTAGATTCTACCCTCTTCATTTTCTTTGACCTGAGTTCTAATTAGCTCTCATTTAATGCCCATATTAGCCTAAGCAAAGTCAAAGTTCCTCCACACCACCTTCCTATCCTTCCCCGTGACCAAGCATCTATAAGTACTAGTGCCAAAGTTCTCAAAGCCTTGTTTAGGTCCCTCCTAATCGATGGGATCCCCTTCCACCTTCTCACTCTCCTCCCCTTGTTTGTCCTTGTTGTCATTTGGGGTTTTCCTTTTTTGATTCCCTGACACCATGGCCTCCTTCTCTTTGCTTGCTGGCACTTTGATAGTGATGGTTCTCCTACTCTTCTTTCTTTCCTTACCATCCCCTTCCCTAATTTTCTCCTCTCCCTTTGCACTATCTTCACCCATGTCCATCCCTTTAGCCTATTCATTGTAACCCCTATCCAAAAATGTGTCAATGTCCTGTGTGGGCTCAAGGTGCACATGCTTCTCCTTGCTGTTAGTTTTGAGTTTTTTTTTTCCCAAGCCATCCTACAAGGCCTCAGAGTCCTCTAAATATATGTGCATATCAAGACTTTCCTTTGTATCCAAAGGTGAATAAATCTCCTCAAACTCATCAGAATCCCTTTTTATTTTCTTTCCCTCTTTCCTATCTTTGATTTGTTTACCAGTAGTCCTTGCTTTGAAGTATTCATAGATTAATAGTAGCAACCCGTCATGGAGCACTGGATTCCTAGTTTTTGTTTCTTTATACTCATTAATATTTTCATTCATGGATGAGTAAAGGTAGGAGGGGATAGAGATTTTCACCCCATACCTAAAATGGTTGAGTAAAAAAAAGTGATAAGTGCATATGTGATCAAGCCTAGTATCAAGAGTAATATATTTGATGATGGTAGAGAGCATGAATCTCCACAGAGGCTTGATGGAGCTTAGGAGATAATGGGTACCTCTATTCACCAGTGCTCTCCTCTTGGTTCTTAGTAAACTCCACCACCACTTGCCCTAATACTTTTCAATCTCTATAAAATCTCTTGCCAATAATAGGGATGCTAGTAATCAGGGAGATAATTTCTTCCATAATAGAGAACTCCACCCTATAGATTTTGACCATGCCCTCATTCTAGTTTCTAACCATACTTTTGGTAACAGAGGGTTTCCATCCATGGAGGTGTTCAATATAATTCATAATTTCTCCTTTCTTTAGGATGTTCCACACCTGGGATCTTCTTCTCCACTTTTGGGCTTCATCCTCTAGTTCCCTCCTATGTCTTTCCCCAAACATGGTGTTCTTCTCAATGTAGTCTCTGTAGTTAGTATTGGAACCCTTCAAAACCTACAAGCCTTTCACTCTCCTCATTTTCTTAGACCTTTTATTTTGCCTTGTGAATTCACTTTCCACAAGCGGTACTTGACATAGGTTGATGGATATTATAGATATGGGAAGTACAAGAAATATCATACTTCCACCTCACAACTCTACATATTCCCAATAAATCATCGATTATCATAATAAATCCACACATGTTATTACTAACCGCAACCCACAACTTACTAACTTTCATTATAGCATTTAATTATACCCAATCTACCTGGGATATGATCCCTTTCCATGACCTCACTAAACTTTGATGGGATATCATGTCCATTTTTCAACTTAGCCACCTCATTATACTTAACTGCCCAATTTGTCAACCTATTTGCCACATTGTTGGCCTCATGGTACTCATGTGCCACAGAGGTTTTTTCAAAAGTTTGAACGTTCTAGATGCATTCATCAATAATATTTGCAGTAGTCCAAGTAGGCTTGTTCCTCCCATTAAGGCAATTGATAATGTTTTTAGAGTCTCCTTCCAATCAAAGGAATTTTACTCTAATTTATTTTGCTAACTTGATTGTCTAGTGCACTACAATGGGGGAGTGGCAAATGCAACAATCCCTTTCCCATGCACATTTCTTATGATGCAACCAGCCTCAAACTTTCCTAGGTTGCCTTTGGTTGCCCAATCAAAATTGGCCTTAAGCCAGCCCTCAGGCAAGAAAGACTAGCTACAACCCTCCCTTTTGTCTTTGACCCTTGTATTAAGAGGGGGAATGGGGCTTTTAGTGTTGGTGTAATTTTCCATCAAAGCATTAAGACATTTGTGGAAAACCACTTTGGCATTAGACTCCTTGTAATTTAATTAAAAGTTAAGTTAATAAGATTATATTAATATATTTATTAATGAATTTATTAATGTATTATTATTAAATGATAAATAAATTTAAAAAGATTATTTTAAAGTATAGTTATAAATAATTAATTAAATTTTTATTAATGTTATTATAATTTTATTAATAAAATAATAGCTATTTTATTAATAAGCTAAAAATAAATAATTAAAGAAGTAAATGATATCTAATTAAAGGTTTTAATTATCTATTATTAAAATACTCTTCGGAAATAAGAATTGGTTATCAAAATTTAATAATATTTAATTAGAGTAATTAATTACATTATTATTAAAATAAATTGGAAATGCAAGTTGTGAATGACTAATAGGTGAACTTGAGATTTTATTTCCTAGTTGGGTTTATACAAAAATGTAAACTTGAAACCTATAGTAAAAGTACACCTTTGTGTATTCAAAATGTAATGTATTCAATAAGCTTCATTGTATATTCAATATGTGATAACACCTCCATCATACTTGTTAAGGTGCAAAAATTTATCTTTATCACTTGTCATGTGATGTGAACATCCATTATCTATAATTTATTCTGATTTCTTATCCACATATAAAACCAAATTTTTCTTTATTAATAGGATATTAATCTTTGATAGAAGAAAAATTAATTTTGTCCTCACTCTTATTGTAAGGAAGTTGGCCTTCTCCATAGATTTATCATCAAAGCACAAGTCCCATACTTGGAGGCTTTTTCATGTTACACAAGGTTGTTTGAGGGTCATACCTCAAGTATGGGTTAGCCATATATTCAACTATATAAGTCTATTGGCTAGCCATTTCAAGATCTATTCATTGAGAATTTGGGTGTTTTCTTAGTGACATCAAAATTTTAAGGCATTCAATCAAACACTATGGTGACTCTAAGTGTGTCTACTATTGCAAATAAACCAAGTGCTCGTATGAATAAATGAGTTTTTTTTTTTTTTTTTGCCCTGTTTTGTTAGGATTTCTATGAATTTATATTCTTAAATAATTTAATATGGATCCCCTTCATAGAGATGCCTCACATTTTTCCCATGTCATGAGATTTCTCTACCTTCCCCATCAACTTTTCCATCTCAATTATATTTGCAACCTAGTGTTTCCCCATGTTTCCCTACTAAGTCTCCTATAAAGTCATACAATGATCCCAAATCAACAGTAAGAGAGAACAGTGTTGGAGGGACCTTTCCATTATCTCAGATGACATCAAACCAATCATGATCATGCCTAATTCCTTGTCCCTTAGCAACAATAAGGATGAACTAGTTTGGAGAGATAATGCCATTGGGCTCTATTCGGTTGCCTCTGGGTACTTTGCTTTATGGAGCTTAAAAGAGTCTCGCCCTTGGTCGAGGGCTTGGATCCTTGGCCTCACACCAAAATTCAACATATTTTTTTGGTTGGCTCTTCAGGACAAAACTCTAACCTAGGAAAATCTCATCAAAAGAGGTCACATCATACCCAACAGATGTGTTTTGTGTAAAGAAGAGTCAGAGATAGGCAACCATATGTTCATTCATTGTTCTTTCTCCAAGACAGTTTGGGGCATCCTCACCTAAGACATAGGGCACAATTGGTGCTTTCCTTCTAACCTTCTGGACTTTTTCTATCAATGGCATGACTTGTTCAATGGGTCTGTCTTGCAAGAAATTAGCTCTTGGATCCTGCCTCATTTTTGTTGGAGCATATGGAAGGAGAGAAACAATCAAACTTTTAGAGATAGGGAGGAGTTGGCTTTAGTTTTTGGGAGAAAGAGTTTTAGTAACATAAAGGAAAAAAAATTTGTGAGGAAAGGGGGAGAATTTTAGATAGGAGGTAGGAAAAAGGAGAAGGTAAAAGATAGATTGAGAAAAAGATAGGAAGCCAAGTGGCTCCTCCCCCGTGAAGGCTATCACAAAGCCAACTTTGATGGAGCCTCCAAGGGCAACCATGGCTCCTCAGGTAGTGGAGGTGTGATAAGAAATGAAAATGGAGATAGTATTGCAACTTTTTCTCTCCCGCTGGGATTCCAAACCATTTATTTTGTAGAAGCGAATGTCGCATGCAATGTTGTAAAGCTGGCTTTTGAAATTGGTGTTACCAATTTATGGCTCGAAGGGGATTCAAATAACATTATAAAGTGCATCATTGGAAACTCACATCCATCATGGACAATTGAAAATCTAATTGATGAGACATGTGAGACCCTCACCAAATTTAATAGAATCCACATCACTCATATTTTCTTGAAAGCAAACCCGGTTGCTGACAAGTTTGCAAACATTGGGGTTGGCGCAAACCAGAAAATGACTTGGCATCCCAAAATTTGTTTGCGAGCGGACATTAAAATTTTGATTGACTTGTAAAAGATCCAAGTAAGTATGGAGAAAATCAAGCGATAATTATGATTATGAAGGTTTTAAGAAATAAGGGTACTTTTCAAACTAGAAGCATGGGGAATCGTAACTGTAGTGATTCATTATTGATTAATCGACACGATTTGTGGGTTGTTTTTCACACTCACTTTTGGAGCAATAGTAGGGCTATTTTTTCTCTATTTATTGCTTACTCTCAAATGTCCCTTTCAATCACAAAGTGAGGAGCACATGAGTAAAGAGGGTGTGTAGTGTGCAGAAAAGGTGGGTGAAAGGTGCAGAAAGGAGCCAGTGGGAGATTTTGAAAAATGGAGAAGTAGGGAGAAAGTGTGGGAAAAGCTAAACGAGGGTGGGGTTACTAGTTATATCATGAAGATGCATGGATTCGATTAGGAGGTGACCAAAAGTATGGTGGGGTCCTGGAAGGATGGCAAGGTGAAGGTGAACGAGGTCTACTTCCAAATAACAGAGGAGGTGATTGCGACTGTCACCAAAATCCCTATCAAGGGTTTTAAATTCTTTAGGGATAAGAAGCTCTTGGCCAATGTGGTTAGGGACTTTATGGAGAGTGAGAAGGAACTGACAGCGTTGAGAAATATTGACACCTACTATGTCCCCAACTCCAAGAAGAAGCAGTGGAGGTATGTTCTGAGAGCTATTATCAAGTACATCACATTGGACCCTAGGTTTGATAGAGCTCATATTCACCACTTTGTTATATTAAATCATTTCTAGCATAATGCTAATATTTCCTTTCCATATTATATGTTAATCTCTATGAGCAAGGTAGTGGATATCTTCAAAAAGAAGCCCACCGCAAACCTGGCTTTGCACAAGGGGTTGTTGTTGCTTATCCACGAGTACTTCAAGGCTTAGACTATAAGCATCACTCCCCCTCAAGGAGAGAATGTGGAGTTTGGTAGTTGTAGTTACTCCTCTGACTCAGATGAAATTTAGAACCTCAGCTCTGAGGAAGGAGGGATCTCTTCTTTAGGGAAATTAGCAACTCATCAAGCTAAAAAATTGCCCTCCCCCATAACCCCTAGTAGAAAAAGCCCTAGGGATCTTGGGCAGAAGCCTCCTAAGAAGGATGAGGAGGGAGACAATGATGATGAGGAGAAGCCAGAGTCTAAGGAGGTGGTTAAGGAGATGTAGGAGGAAATTAAGGATGAAAGTGGAAGGAAGAAACATAAGAGGGAGAGTTTGGAGGAAGTGCGCTCTCAGTTTGAGGAGGCGTTTGTGCTGGCCCTATCTCCTGTCCACCAACAAGCCCAACCTAAGGAGTAGAAAGAGGAGAATGCAAGGTATGCAAAAGGGGAAGTGTAGGTCAATGATAGGAGGAAAGCTTGGATAAAATTTAATGTCAAGACTTTGAAGATGGGCATCTTTAGGGAGGCAATGAATCCCCAAATCCTCATGGAAAATCAAGAGGAATAGTGGCTAGAAGAACTCATTGACCTGACAATAGTGGCTATTTCAAACAAAGCCAAGGAGACAAGGATGAACCTCTTGAATAATGCTCATAACAGTATGATTGACAATTTTAGATCAATCAAATGGCTTTTCCACGAGCTGGAGGAGGTCAAAGAATAGGTGAGACATATTGAGGCAACAGGGAATGGGATGGATGCTAACAAGAGGATGGATTCGGCTGATAGGCTTAGTCTAGTGGAAAAAAGGATACACAACTTGGAGAACTACAATCACAACCTTGTAAATTAGATCTTCTCTTTGTTAAGCACCATTAACAACAACATCATCTCTCTTATAGGCTGAATCAAAGATAGAGAAATGTAGCATGATGAGGAAGGAAAAGACAAGGATGAAGCCAGAACAGAGGATGACTCTGCAAAGGACAACACCATTCCTGATCAAGACTAGGGGGACCAAAGGGCACAATAGCTAGAAGTGGAGGAGAATCAACTAGCTTTCAAGGCTACTTAGGTTATGTAAGAGTTGGAGCGAAAGAGCGAGGAATAACGCTTGCCTGTTCTTTTGTTTTCTTTGTCTTTTGGCTTTTTTTCTGGCTTTAGGCCATGGTATTACTTGTCTTTTTTCCTGGTCTTTTCTTAGAACTCTACTTTTTGGTTGGGCTTTATGCTTATCATGAGCCTCTAAACTTATACTTTTTTGGCTGGGCTTTCATGCTTATTATCAGCCTTATATGTTTTAACTATTGGGTTCCATGATCCCTTTAAAACCTATTTATCTAATCAAAAACACTAAGAGAGAACCATAATCATTCAATAGTCTGGGATTCATTTTTTCTAACCTTGGAAAGGTTTTTAACGATGTTGAAATCCATACCTGAATACTGATTGTGGGGATTTTTCTTTTGTTATGCTCCTTATGACTTCTTGGCTTAAGGAGTTACATGATGATAAGGAGATGTGGGAGCATGGATTGCATGTTTATAGCATGGTATCTAAAGGATCAAACATTTTCAATGAGGCTAACTACACCTTCATCAAGTTGCAGTAGGAAGAAGAAGTCCAACAAGGGCAATTTTTGGAGTAACTTACAAAAAGATAAGCCATTGGACAAGAGCATCCAATGAGTGACCCCTTCCCCAAAACTACCATTCTAAACTACATGAATAATGATCTTAAACCACTTCCCTTGTTGACTATAGGCATCCCTCTAAATTTTGTCCCTTCTTCATCATGGAGTAAGAGAGTGTGCTACCTATGAACTAGAGGGAGGATGAGGTTCCTATCCTTGAATTGAGGAGCCTATGTTTCAATCAGACGAGGAAAATAAAAATGAGGTTATTCCTATCCTTGAGGAACAAAATTACCTTTTTATCCTATGGTAGGCCTACTGCAAAAAGAAGAAAAGATAGACCAAGTATTTTAGTAGGAGGTCTCCAATTATATGGTGGAGAAAGAAACATTATCAAGGTTACCTCAAGTACAAGAGGTCCAATCTATTTCTCATGAGCCATCATATACTCTAGAGGGAGAAGCATTGTTGTAGTAACTAGAAGCACAATGAAGGAAGTTTGAGGAAAAACTTGCAAAGTAGTTGGGGTCCGAGAATGAGAATATGAGGAAATCCTTGCAAGGGAATTAGTTGTACAAAAAGAAATATGTGAAAAGGAACTACAAATGTTGATTAAGAAGGATTTCATGAGCACAATTTTTTCTACAATAGAGACATAAAATGTGACACAACAAAATCTTTTTTCTACATCTCAAGGGCTTATACAAGTGTAGGATGTGTAGCCTCTTATTTGTAAAGATTCACATGGGTTGGAGGAGGAACATATGTTGTAGTTACAACATGAGGAGGAACACATGTTACCAACCATACCATCAGAGCTAACCCCTACTAGCCAAGATGATACAAGTGTTGTAGAGAAAAAAAACATGGTCAAAGTTTATTGTCTAGACCAAGAGCCATCAAGAGAATTTACATTAAGGTTTCATTTAGCTTTGCTAAATTGAAAGTTTCACCCATCATGCTTAATTTTGAGCATAAGGGTGAGCTTCAAAAGAAGGAGAAAGTGTATCATTCTCAAAGTGACAATATCCTAATGTTGGAGAGCTTAATCTTTCTCAATATTTGGAAGGTATTTTAGGCAACAATATGATTCTCATGCTTGTTGATCTATTCGAGTGCCCACATGCATGAAAGGAACAAGAAACTTGTTAGAGAGGGATGTTGTTTTAACAAGTCAGTTAATAGCTTTGTTTGATTTTTTTATTTTAAATTTTTGTACATAGTAGGTTAGATGTTTCAATCTTTCCAAGAATTGCATGAGAAAAATAAATTCTTCCTAGAGATAGCAAGTTTTGATGTTTTTCTAGGTTACAGAGTTGCCAATGTTTATGTTGTGACAGAGAAGCATGTCATGTTTTTTTTATGTTAATGACTCTATTCATAATGGATTTCTTCAAGGACACTGATCATATACTTAGAAGAAAAAAATCCCCCTTGAGTCACCATAAATATTGACTTTTTTTGTCACCCTTTAGCCCATTATAGACAACCAATTAGAGACACCTTTACGGGTTATTTTTTGTTTATTTCAGGCATAGGAAGTGTTGTGTATTTTTGACATATCCTCGGGAACTCAAAACATTGTGTGTTTTTGGCATCTAAGGAGCTTGGTTTATCATAGAAATGTTTTATTTCTCCTTCAACATTTGATGGCTAAAAAGGAAGTGTATTTTTGACTTTTTGCATGATCACGAGTCAATCTAAAGGAAATAAATTTATGGGTGTAATTGTATAAAAGTCAAAACTACTGTGTGTCTTTGACCTTTTCACATGACAACATGTCATTTGAAAAAGAGGATATAGTTTTCATGATGGTGTGCAAGCCAAAACTACTATTTTTTTTTTGTGTCTACACTATTTTTTATGCTAACTACACATCACCTAGGAGAAGAATATTTATTGCCAAATAGTATTTTTTGGCTTCTACACATGACATAAATATTTTTCCTTCATATGTTTCCACTTGTAAAGGGCATGGAAAATATTTTATTGACTATAAGGATATTTATTGGCCCATTTCCTATAATTTCATGGATCAAATATGCATAAAATCAAATTCGAATTGATTTATTCAACTTGGATTGTTGATTCCTCCTCCAAAGTTCATTTTTGGGCTCATTTATGTCACTTCTATGATCAAATGTGTATAGAGAATTAGATTTTATATGGTATTCCTTGATTACAAATTTTTATCTTAACTCTAGTGTAGTTAGAGTTTGAACTAACTATTTCAACTAAGTTATACTTGACATCTTTATTAAAAAGTAATTTTGTACATATTTCTTAGGTTGTTCTTCTCTACGAGTTTTTCTATAGTTCTTTGCAATAGCATTTATTCTCTATATATGTAATTTCTTCATGCCTTACGATAATATAACTCTAATTTTTACCTATTATTAGCATTTTTTATCTAGTGCATATTATTTTCCTTATGCTAAATATTTTGTTTCTTATCTTCTAGAGCTAGTATGCTATGTTTATTTTTCTTACTAATGCTATATATGTGAATACATCTTCCTTGTAGCATCTCATTAGTTCTAAATTGCATATGAGTCTTTGGGAAATAGAAATAGTTTTGAGAGTTGTGTAAGTTTTGAGGGCTTTATTAATGTATAGTGCAGTCCTAGGCAAAGAGAGTAACCAAATTTCAATAGTGTGCATCATCTTTCCCTTTCACCACTTAAACTTCATGCAATCCTTCTCTCTTTTCCCTCAAAGTTGTAGTTTAGGTACATCCTAATTGTAAGGAATTCAACCGTATCTATAGATTCAAACTCAAAGCACAAGTCTCACACTTGAAGGTTTTTTCTATGTTACACAAGGTTTCTTGAGGGTCATACCTCAAGTATGTGTGAAAACTTTTATGTCAATAATTTTTAGCGTGCTTGGTGGGACATAGATTTAGCTACATAAGTCTATTGATTGGTTAATTCAAGATCTATTCATTGAGAATTTGTGTATTTTTATTAGTGGCATCAGCCTTTTGAGGAATTCAATCAAAAACCATAGTGACTCTAAGTAAATTTGTTGGTTTCAGACAGACCAATAGCTAGTATGGATAAATGGTTTTTTTTTTTTCATTTTCTTCTTCAATGTTTCTATGAAGTTGTTTTCTTAAATTATTTAATATAGATACCCTTCATAGAGATGTCTCACATTTTCTCCCATATCATGAGATTTCTTTACCTTGCCCCTCATCTTTTCCATCTTAATTAGGGTTGCAACCTACTACTTCCCAATTTTTCCCTTCTTATTCTCTTATAGAGCCCTACAATGATCCCAAGTCAACACTAGAAGAGAACCATAATCATTTAGATAGTTTGAGATTCAACTTTTATGACCTTGGAAATGTTTTTCGCTATATTGAAAATCCATACCCAAAAATTAATTATGAGGATTTTAATTTTTTTATGCTATTATGACTTCTTGCCTTAAGGAGTTCTATGATGACAAGGATATGTAGGAGCATGACCAATATATTTGTAGTATAGTATCTGAGGTATTCAACATTTTGAATGAGGCTCACCAGGCCTTCCTCAAGTCGTAGAAAGGAAGCTCATTGCATAAGAGCCTCCATGGAGTTATCCACCACCCCCCCCCCCCCCCCCCCCCCCCCACCACCACCCAAGACTACCAATTTAAACTTCTTGGATCATGAACCTACACCTCCTTTCCCTTTCAATTGTGGGCCTCTCTCTAACTTTTTCCCTTATTTATTCTAGAGGAAGAGAGTGTGATACCACAAAAATAGAAAGAGGATGAGATTCCTATCCTTGAGGAACCTATGTTGTAGTTGGAGGAGGAAAAGAACAATAAGGGTTATTCCTCTCCTAGAGGAACAAAATTTGGCTTTTGAGCCTATGGCAGAACTTGAGGGTCTTCTACAAAAATTTAAAAAAGCCAAACAAAGTGTTGGAGCCAGAGGCTTCCCATAATATGGTGGAGAGAGAAAAAATTATTGAGGCTTTCCCAAGAACAACAAATGCAATTTGTTGCTCATAAGCCACCACAAACTCTAAAGGGAGAAGCATTGTTGTGTAACTAGAAGAACAATGAAGGAAGTTTAAGGTATAAATTGAAAAGTAGTTGGAGGCCCAACAATGATAATATGAGGTGATTCTTAAAATGGAATTTGTTGTACAAAATGAAAGATGTGAGAAGGGATTGTAAGTGTTAATTAAGTAGGAGCTAATGAGCATGTTATTTTCTACAATAGAGATATCAAAAGAGATATAGTTAGCTCTTTCTTCTATATCACAAGAGCCTGCACAAGTACAGGATGTGCAACCCCTTGTTTATAAGAATTTTCATAGGCTAGAGGAGGAACATATTTTGTAGTTGTAACATGAGGAGGAACATACATTACCAACCATACCATTAGAGCCAAACCATACTGACCAAGAGGATACAAGTGTTGGAGAGAACAACAACATTGTCAAAGTTGATTTCCGAGACCAATAGACAAGAAGAGGATGCCCAATAAGGAATTTCACTCTATGATAATTTCCCCAATAATGCTTACTTTTGATCATGAGGGTGAGTTTTAAAAAAAGGAGCAAATGTGTCTTTCTCAAAGTGAAAATGTCTCAGTGCTAGAGAGCTTCATTTTTCTCAATATTAGGAAGGTATTTCATGCAGAAGTATGTTTTTCATGCTTGTTGATCTATTCAACAGTGCATATGCATGGAAGGAATAAGAAAATTGTTAGAAAGGGAAGCTATTCTATCAAGTCAATTAAAGGCTTTATTTGATTTCCTTTGTTGTCAATTTTTATACATATTAGGTTAGAAGACTTTATCTTTCCAAGAAGCATAGAAGAATAATTGTTTCCTTCCTAGAGATAGAAAAATTTGATGTTTGACAAGGTTATACAGTTGCTGATTTTTATGTTGTGATAGAGATGTGTGTCATATTTATGATTCTAATGACTCTATGCCCAAAGGATTTCTTTAAGGCCACTAATCATATGCTTAGTAGAAAAGAATCCTTCTTAAATTGCTAGAAATGTTCACATTTTGTCACCCTTTAGCCCATTACAGATAATGGATCAGAGATGCCTTTGACATCTGATGGCTGAAAAATGTAGTGCATTTTTTACTTTTTGCATGATCACAAGCCAATCTAAATGAAATAAAGTTATGGGTGTGATAGTGTGAGAAATTTGAAAATTTTGTGTGTTTTTGATATTTTGGAATGATCATGTTTCATTTTGGAAAGAAGAAAATATTTGGTGCAATGGTGCACATGCCAAAAATTTTGTTTGTTTTCTTGTTTGTGTTAAAAAAAAATTTTGACTACACATGACCTAGGAATAGAATATTTATAACCAAACTACATTTTTTGGCATCTATATGTTATACAATTGTTTTTCCTTCCAATGTTGCCACTTGGAAAGGGTATGAGCATAATCTTATTGACTCTAGGAGAATTTATTGGCCCATTTCCTATCATTTCATAGATTAGATATGCATGAAATCAGATTTTATCTTATTTATTCTACTTGGGTTGTCCATTCCTTCTATCAAGTTCTTTCAATTTGGGTTCTTTTCTATCACTTCTATTATCAAATGTACACATAGTACATCAGATTTTATTTGATATTTCTTGATTAGAAATATGTAACTTAATTGTAGTTGGCATTTGAACTTCATTGTTGTAACTGAGTTATGTCTAATCTCTTTAAAAGGTAGTTTTGTACATATCTTTTGGGTTACTCTTCTTTGAGAGTTTTTCTCTAGTTCTTTGTAGTAGCATTTATGCTCTATATATGTAATTTATTTATGCCTTGTATAAATTGAGCTACCTACTTTTTACTTTTTTTGAGAAGTTTGTTTCTTGTGCAAATTATTTTCCTTATGCTAAATATTTTCTTTCATATTTTTTGGAGTTAAAATGTTGTATCATCTCATTAGTTCTAATATGCATATGATTCTTTAGGAAATAAAAATAGAATTGAGATTTTTGTATGTTTTGAGGTTTTTAGTAATGTATAGTGTAGTCTTAGGCAAAGAAAACAATCAAAATTCAATCGGGTATATTACCTTTCCCTTTTAGCATTTAAATTCAATGCAATCCCTCTCCCATTTCACTCAAATTTATAGTTTACATGCATCTTTATTGCAAGGAAGTTAGCCTTCTCCACAGATTCATCCTCAAACCACAAGTCCCATACTTGGAGGATTTTTTCACATTACACAAGGTTTCTTGAGGGTCATACCTCAAGTATGGGTGCAAACTTTTGTGTCAACAATAACTTTCCTTCATATTTTCCTTTACCTCTTGAGTCTCCTTTGGAAACTAGTGCTTTAAGTTTCTCCAAGTTATTTTCTTCATCCTCTATCTATGCCCATTCTTAAGCATATTCTCTAAGATGTTCATGTCTACTAGTTTGACTAGTAGTTGCATTGTTCATTAAGCTTAAGCATCTTGTAACATAGAAGTTCCAAATGCAGATAAGTTACCAGTTAAAATCTCCTTGGTGAATCCCTTTGTGTATTCTAGGATTTCTCCAATCGCCATAATTTTATTGGCATGTACTAGAGTCATGAATCTCAAGATATTTTCAATGATTCCATATTCTATAATAACGCCACCAAAATTTCTAGTGCTAGTAAAAACCTCTATTTCTCTCTGAACATAGGGTCTAATAATATAATCTTATCTTCTTGTATCCTCATCATATCCAATTTTTTTTCCAAATCAATAACTTGGCTTGCTTGGTGTATTTTTCTCCTTCATAGAGTGCTTCCAATTTTTTTCAAATCTCATGTGGAGAATAAATTTCGTTAACCTCTATAAATTCTACCTCTTATAGTGTACTGATTAAAACTCATCTAGAAACTATATTGAAAGAGAGTTTCTTCCTTTTAGTCTATGCACTAGATCCTAATTCATCTTTTATATTTAAATATTCCTTAATCTTTGTGATCAACTAGTATTCAATCCTAAGTAGATCAAATGATAACTCATCCTTTTCTCCTAGTTGTCATAGTTCTCACCATAAAGATTTGGACCAAGTCTTTCCTATAATTTCTCACTTTGGATCTCCTCAAGTGGTTAAGATTTCTTCTCAAACATGTCCACAAACTCTGATAACAAATGTTAAGAATAAAAATACACACAACACAACTAAGAGGGATGGGGAGGGGGTGAATAAAGTGTGTGCTATATTTCTAATATTTATAGTATTCAACTAGATCACCAATGAAAGATATAGAAATGCAAAAAAAGATGAACACGATATAACCAAGACCATAAAATAGAAGCATTTTTTCTCAAGGAAAATCCCAGTAAAAATACTTGGTGGGGATGATACCCAGAAGATCATGCACTATTATTAAAATTTCCATGTTAGGAAACTTGACCCTATAAGGATTTGATATTATACATCTAGTAAAGCAATCCTTGTTTTAGGATGATTCCTTATTAAAGGGAAGACCCCATGTTAAAAGGTCCTTCAACCTTGTTAGCTCACTACCTTAGCACATTACTCAAAAGGTGATGTAGGAGTAACCTGGGTTTCTAGCAAATCTTGCACTCTTTGTTCATTTTTCCTATTGGTGCAAAATTATTATTGGTTCTGAGTGATTTTCTTTGGGTGTCGAGTTCTTGTTGGTGTCAAGTGATTCCTTTGAGAGCCGAGTTCTTGTTGGTGCCAAGTGATTTCCTTTGGGTGTCGAGTTCCTATTGGTGCCGATTGATTTCCTTTTGATATCGAGTTCCTGTTGGGGCCAAGTTATTTCCTTTGGATACTGAGTTCCTATTGGTGCCAAGTGATTTTCTTTGGGTGCCAAGTTCGTAGTTGTTGTTGTGTGACTCCTTTGGATGATGAGCTCATGTGGGTGCTGAGTGTTAGTGTTCATTTGCTGAGTTTTCTATGTCTAGTTCCAATTTGGGCTAACTCTGCTTGCATTTAATTTTTGTTAGGTAGTTAATATTTGTAAAGAGCTAACTTGTGGCCTTTCTATGTTCTAGAATCTTTTGTAAGCCATTTTGGCAAGTATTTAAGGAAGCCTAATTTTATGTTTTAGGTAGCAAAGTCTTAGCAGGAAGCTTTAAGAAGAGGATTAGAGAGTATAATTGAAAGTGCAAATTTGCAGTTGGTTCATTGAATGTGAATATATTTGTAATTGGCCATAACCCAAAAGGCCTTACAGCTGGGCATGTATGCTGATTATTTGATGAATCAATAAAAAAAAATTTCTCTTCTTCCTCCTTTGGTTGATGTTCTTTTTGTTTTCTTCCATTGTGTTAACTCTTGTAGGGTGAATTGATAGCTAGGTGAGCCTTTGGCCCTAGTTATTCTACCTTTGGCTACATCAGTTGGTATCAGAGCGTATTGTTCCTGAGTGTACAAGAAGATTGCCAAAGTGTGAGGTAGTTTTTATTAGGACCTTGGTTGGGCAAATTTTATCAAAGCTTGAGGTTCATCCTTGTGGAGATTGGATCATGTAGAAACCTAATTTGGATTTGGTTGTATGGTAGTAGATCTATGGATTTCACCTATAACTTGTAGAGGGTTACTATTGTGTAGGAACCTAATTTGTGAAGATGGTTCATGGTAGAAGAAATGTTGATGATGCTATATTGGATCAATTGAGACAAATTGCAACTAGATTAGATGTTGTAGAGATAACCTAGAGGAGAGGAGAACATCTTGATAATATATGTGATGATGAAGCAATAGCACCAAACCATAATCAAGAACCTAAAGAAGATCAAGATGAGGAAAGATTGTTGTGGAAGTTGTTCCTTATGATGGAAAATTTCATAAATGGGAAGAAGAAAATAGTGTTGCCTCTAATTGGAAGTCCAAATGAGGTTAATTATATTGCTGTAAAAATTTGCATGGTTAATGGGAAATAATTTGAAAAGGAAATGAAAAAGAATCAAGTCTATTTTGCCATAGTTCCTAGAGGACCAAGTGTTGGGAGTAATGACCAAGTAGTAGAAGCTAGTAATGATCGAATGATAGCCGAGTACCAGTAGAAATAACAAAATTCTTCAATGAGTATAAATACATTATAGCTAATGATATTCTTGATGCTTTACCTCCAATAAAAAGCATAAGTCATTGTATCAATCTGATTCCTAGAGCTAGTTTCCCAAACAAAGCACCATCTAGATTGACACCTATAGAGAATGAAGAACTCAATAGACAAGTGCATGAGTTGTTGTAGAAAGGTTTGATTAGAGAAAGCTTGAGTCCATGTGTTGTACCTACTATATTAGCACCTAAAAAGAATGGAGAATGGAAAATGTGTACTAATTCCACAACTATTAACAAGATCACAGTAAAATATAGGTTTCCTATACCAAGGATGGATGACATAATGGATTGTTTGAGTGAAGCAAAGTATTTTACCAAGATTGATTTGAAGAGTGGCTATCATCATATCAGAATCAAAGAAGGTGATGAATGAAAGATTGGTTTAGAGACAAAAGATGGTTTGTATGAATGGTTGGTTATGTCATTTGGTTTGACTAATGCACCTAGTACTTTCATGGGGTTGATGAATGAAGTTCTAACAAGATTTTTGGGCAAGTTTGTGGTTTTCATTTGGATGATATTTTCATATTCAGTTAGACTAAGAAAGAACATCTTGAGCATATTAGATGAGATTGCAAAGGTTGAAAGAGGAAAATTTGTTGATTAATCTGAAAAAGTGTTCTTTTATGCAAGAGGAGATTGTGTATTTGGAATTTGTGATTTCAGTTGATGGTTTGAAGATGGATATTGAGAAGATTAAAGCAATTTTTGAATGGCTTACTCCTATGAATGTGGGTGAGGTAAGATCATTTCATGGTTTGGCTAGTTTTTATAGAAAGTTTATAAAGAATTTCAGTGTTGTTCATAATGTTATGACTAAAACAATGAGGGGAGATAAAAAGGAATTCAAGTGGACAGACAAAGCTTATAAGAGTTTTGAGACTTTGAAACAAAAGGTTGTCAAATTACCTATATTAGCTTTACCTAATTTTAACAAAGTATTTACAATTGAATGTGATGCAAGTGGTAATGCAATAGGAGCTATATTAAGTCAAGAAGGTAAACGTGTTGCTTTCTTTAGTGAAAAGTTGAATGATGCTAAAAGGAAATATTTTGTGTATGATCAAGAATTTTATGCTATTGTCCAAGCATTGAATAAGTGGAGACATTATTTGATTCCTAAGGAGTTTGTGTTGTGTACTAATCACAAAGCTTTACAATACTTGGGAAGTCAACACAAATTAAACCAAAGACATATGAGGTGGGTTGAGTACTTGCAGAGTTTTACATTTTTTATCAAGAATAAGAGTGGAGTTACTAACAGAGTTGTTGATGCATTGAGTAGAAGACATTCTTTGTTGACTAAAATGAAGGTTGAAGTTTTTGGTTTTGATGAAATGAAAGAGTTGTATGATGCTGATCCTGATTTTTCTAAGGCATGGAGAGAGTGCAGAGCACCAAATTTGATAGATCACATAAGTAAGTATGATGAGTATTTCATTAAAGAAGGTATGTTGTTCAAAGGTATTCGGTTGTGTATTCCTAGAAGCTTTATGAGGTTGAATCTAATTAAGGAAAACCATAGTGGTGAATTAGCTAGACATTTTGGAATTGATAAGATATTGAGTTTGCTAAAGAGAGAAGTATTATTGGACACAAATGTATAAGGATGTTCAAAAATTTGTAAAGAGTTGTGGAGTTTGTCAAGTTGCAAAAGGGGCGAGTCAAAATACTGGTTTGTATACACCTATTACTGTTCCTGAGAAACCTTGGACTGAAATCAATATGGATTTTGTTCTTGGATTTCCTAAGACAATGAAAGGGTATGATTCCATATTTGTTGTAATGCATAGATTTTCTAAGATGGCTCATTTTATACCATGTAAGAAGAAATCAAATGTTGAGCATGTTGTTGAACTTTTCTTTAAAGAGATTGTGAGATTGCATGGATTACCAAGAAGTATTATTTCTAATAGAGATAGTAAGTTTGTTGGTTATTTTTGGAAGACTTTGTGGAAGAAGATGGGTACTAAGCTGAAGTTTAGTTTTGCACTCCATCCAAAAATATATGGATAGACAGAGGTTGTGAATAGAAGCTTGGGCAATTTTCTAAGATGTTTAGTTGGGAATAAGCCAAGTAATTGGGAGGTGGTACTGGTACAAGTTGAATTTGCATATAGCAATTCTGGAAAAAGGAGTACAAGGAAGAAACCTTTTGAGATTGTTACTGGAATGCATCCTATAGGTATATCAAATTTGAGAGATGTTGCTGGTGAAGAAAAGAGAAGTATTGTAGGAGAAGAATTTGTTGATTTTATAGAGTCATTGCATAAGGAAGTGAAGTTGAGGTTGGAAGAAAGTAATTAGAAGTATAAGGAGAATGCTGATTATTCTAGAAGACACCATGATTTTGATGGGGACACAACCCAAAAACAAAATGGACACAATAGGAAAGGGAAAATTTTATTAACTATTTAAATATGCTAATACATTCAATACAGAGAAAATAGACTTCAAAACATGCCCTAAGGGCTTACAATAGCATAAATCTGGGGATAAATTCTTCTCCCAGTACCTTCTCTCAAACTCCACTCCTAACTAACTTTTACAATGCTAGAAATGTTCTTAAATAGACCCCAGAGGGTTAAGGATTAGGAATACATTCTAAAAAGTGCTAGTTGGCCTCCATCAACCAAATAGAAGACTCTAAAAGTTGCATTCAAAGTCAGCACAAAATTAGAAGAATCCAGAAACGGTAACCGAACTTCTGGGAGGCATAACTTTTGAACCGTAGCTCTGATTGATGAACTATTTAGATTTTTGGAAAGCTCTTGAAGTGATCTATAGCCTTATGGACCAGCTTCACTCATCCCCATTTTTTGGCCATGTTCAAGGTCATTTAATGCCCCTAACCTAACCTTGAAGTATTCTTAGGAGGTCTCCAAAAATTGAAAAATTGAAATAACTTTCAAACCATGGGGCCTTTCGACCTGATTCTTTTTCTGGAATGCTCTAAATTACAATGAAAATCATCCGACCAATTTACACCTTCTAGTTCACCAAAATGATGGCTCAATTACGTACTTCTATTTTTTTGGCATTTACACATATCCCAAGGTGATTAAAAACTCTAACCCAAAACACTAATAGTGGAACTATGAGAGTTGGAACCTTTATTTGACCCAAATGGGTATCCAGAAATGAAAACACATGAAATAGAAACTAAGTCTAAGTACATTTTTTTGGATGACACAGGATTGCCCTTATACCTCTAGATGTTCTTGCATCAGACACCCAGGGTAGATTGAAAAGTGACCCTGTCACTTTATGAATGGTAGAGGAAATCCCAAATGGGAAACCTCAGCTGCTGATATCCAAGTTGAGTCCTCAATCAATCATCCTTTCCACTTGACCAAATACTCTTCATACTACGTATGTCTACTACTCCTACCCACATGATGATCTAGAATGTCTTCTATCTCCTCCTTCTTAGAAGTAAGAATTGGACATGCCTCTAACATCGACTCTTCATCTGCACCATCATCATGATACTCTGTTAAGTCTATAATGTTGAAAATAGGAGAAATGTGAATACCATCTGGCAACTCCATCTCATATGCATTTTTTGAGTCATGTTTCTTCAGAATTTTGCAAGGGCCAAATTTTTTCATTTTTAGCTTGTTGTAAGTATCGGCTGGAAATCTTTCTTTTTGTAAGTGTACCATGACAAGATCCCCTACTTGGAATTCCTTATGTCCTCTCCTTTGATCAGCCCTAGCTTTATACTCTTGATTCATCTTGGTAATGTGTGCCTAGACCTCCTCATGTAGACGCTTGATATGTTCAGTGAATTCTTTAGCTTCAACACTTGTCCTCTCCCCTTGCTCTACCTTCCTCAATTCTGGTGTAGTCCATGGGCTACTTCCATATACAATTTGGAATCATGATTTACCTGTACTCCTATTTACAGAGTTATTGTAAGCAAATTTCACTTGTGGTAGAATCAAATCCCATCCCTTGGGCTTATTCCCAACTAAACATCTCAACAAATTGCCCAGATTTCTGTTTACCACTTTTGTTTGGCTATCAGTCTGCGAGTGATGTGTGGAACTAAATTTCATGTCTGTTCTCAACTTCTTCCACAATGTTATCCAGAAATAGCCCAAAAATTTAGTGTCTATGTCAGAAACTATACTCCTTGGGATGCCATGTAGTCTTACCACCTCTCTGAAAAACACGTCTGCAATATGGACAGCATCATGAGTTTTGTGGCATGGAATGAAATGTGCCATTTTGGAGAACCTATCAGCCACCACAAATACTAAGTCATTACCCCTTTGTTTCCTCGGCAATCCAAGAACAAAATCCATACTTATGTCCTCCCATGGCTTTGATGGAATAGGCAATGACTGATATAGTTCAGTATTGTGACTAAATCCCTTGGCAACTTGACAAATCTAACAACTCTGTACAAACTTCTTCACATCCTATGAAATCTGATGCCAAAAATAATGTTCTCTAAGAATGGAAATGGTCTTATCTCGACCAAAATGTCCTGCCATCCCTCCACTGTGTTTCTCCTTAATCAGATTTTTCCTCATGGAACTCCTTGGAATGCATAATTGGCTGCCCTTGAATAACATACCATCCTAAATTAGATAGTCTAACCACTTAGTTCTATCTACAGCAACAGGCTCTTACAAGCTTTCCACGATTTAGTAAAATTAGGATCCTCAGGGTATAGGTTCTTGAGTTCATCAAACCCAACTACTTCAACCTACATTACTGTAAGCAACAACTGTCTCCTACTTAGTGCATCTACAACCCTATTAGATTTTCCACTTCTATGCTTCAACACAAATGTATAGCTCTACAAGAACTCTACCCACTTCATATGCCTCTGATTCAATTTACCTTGGCTATTTAGGTACTGTAATGCCTGGTGATCAATATATAAAACAAAATTTATTTGGCAATAAATAATGCCTCCATTTCTTTAAGGCTTGAACTATTGCATAGAACTCTTGATCATAAACAGAATACTTCTTTTTTGCATCATTCAATTTTTCACTGAAATATGCAATAGGCTTACCTTCTTAGCTCAATATAGCTCCAATAGCACTACCACTAGCATCACAATCCACCTGGAACACCTTTCTAAAATCTGGAAGTGCCAACACAGGTTGTTCTATCACCTTCTTCTTCAGCAATTCAAAACTTCTCGCAGTTGCTGCAATCCATTTGAACTCTTTTCTATCCCCTCCTATTGTGTTAGTTAGGGGTGCACATATGCCACTGAAATTCTTAATGAACTTTCTGTAAAAACTAACCAGACCATGAAATGATGTTACCTCAGTAGTAGACCTTGGAGTAGGCCATTCCAAGATGGCTTTTACCTACTCTGGATCCATTTTGAGACCTTCAAGTGATATAACAAACCCCAAGTAGACTAACTCCTTTTTTGCAAAGATACACTTCAGATTAATTAACAATCTCTCTTCCCTTAACCTTTCAAGGACACTACAAATATGCAATAAATGTTCTTCCAAAGTCTTGCAAAAAATTAAAATATCATCCAAATAGACAATAACAATTTTCCCAATAACTTCTTAAGTACCTCATTCATAAGCTGCATGAAGATGCTTGGGGCATTTGTCAATCCAAAGGGCATGACTAATCACTCATAAAGACCCTACTTGGTCTTGAAGGTTATTTTTGACTCATCTCCTTCTCGTATCCATATCTAATGATAGCCACTCTTGAGATCTATCTTTGTGAAGTACTGAGGTCCACTCAAGCAGTCCATAAGATCATCCATTCTTGGCAAAGGAAACTGATACTTGATGGTTATCCTATTTATAGCTCAAGAGTCTATACATATCCTCCACTCTCCATCCATCTTTGGTTCCAGTGCACATGGAATTAGGCTCTCCTGAATCAAGCCCCTCCTTAATAGCTCTTGAACCTATCTATTTAGCTCCTCAGTTTCAGTAGGATTCATCCTATGAGTAGCCTTGTTAGGCAAACTAGCTCTTGGGATTAAATCTATCTGATGACTGATTTGCCTTACTAGTGGCAATCCTTCTGGAACATTATCAGAGATGATATCTCCAAACTCACCTAGTAAATCTAAAACTTCAAATGGTATTTCACTACTACCTTCTTTATCTTTCCTAGAAATCAAAGCATAGCACACACACTGATGTTTCATGCCATCTAAAAACTTCCTTCTATCAACAAGACAAATCGTAGCATTGCTACATACCTTTTTGCCTTCCTTTTTCATGGGCTTCAGTTTGTGGCAAACTCCATCCTTTGTTAGAGAGTATGTGTTTGCATGACCATCATGTACTGCATGCCTATCAAACTGCCATAGTCTTCCCAACAATAGATGGCAAACATCCATTGGAATAACATCATAGAGAACTTCATCATGGTAAATCCCAATTTTGAATTTCACTAAACATTGTTCACTTACCAGGACCTTATGATCATCTTTCACCCAAGCAATCCGATAGGGTTGGGGGTGCTTCTCCCTCTTGAGCTTCAACTTAGAGACCATTTCCTCTAATACCAAGTTATCAGTGCTACCACCATTAATGATCACATCAAAAAATTTGTCCTCACACTTACACCTAGTACGAAATAAACTCCTCCTTTTTCCTAGTTTAATCTCACCACTTAGTAGGACCCTTTCATTTACTAAAGTCTCTCCTCTTTTAGCATCCTTTGAATGTGATGATTGGGCATCCTCATCCACATGAGCAACCCTAGCTTGACCCTCAGCTCTCCTATCTATCCTTGTCGTTGAGGGAATTCAAAGGCATGATGACCTTCTTCATTGCAATGGAAATAGGTACCACAGAAGCCTCCTCTCCCTTGTCCATGTCCTCTACCTCTTCCTCTCTGATTTATAAAGTCTTGATCACGGGAGTGGTTGGAACCCTCGTTCCTCTAGTTCCTGCTAGTACCCACATCTTTATTTTTCTTTTGGGTTTCATTTCGGCCTCCAGATGACCTACCACTACCCCTTCCTCCTTGAACACACCCTCTTTGTCTCCCTTCAAACCTTTTATTTAGCTTTTCTTCAACTTGTAGGGAAAACTAGTATGCCTCCTCAATGCTGGTCATTCTTACCAGACTTAATTCCTCCTGGATGCTAGGTTGCAACCCACTAATATAATGAGCAACATTATCCTGATTTGCTTCTACATGCCCTGTTCTAATCAAAATTCAGTAAAACTCCTCTATATATTCTTGGACTAATTTTCCTGCTTGCTCGTAGTCAACAGGAATGAACTACTTCTTTAGTTTGTCCACCATGCGATCCCACCTTGTGATCTTATCCTTTCCTCTTCTATTTCTTTCCAATTGAACCTCTTGTCACAAGATTTTTGCATGTCCTTTCAGTTTGGCCTTTGCAAACTTCACCCTATCTAGATCCCTGATATCCTCATACTCAAAGTACTCTTCCAGTTCATTAATCCAGTCGATCAACTCATCTGGTTTCAAATTTCCTGAAAATACACCCACATCAATTGTAGGTCCTTTTCCAAACTTAGTAATGGCCCTAAAAAGCCTTTCCTCTACCTGATTCAGAACTTCCCCATCAAATTCCCCTTCTGGTCCAATTTCTTCTTCTTCATTATCGTCCTCACTTTTGTCGCCTGTGGCAACATTTGTTCCTCTATGGAGCTCCTCCTGCAATGCTTGTACCTGCCTTTGGAGGGCTCTAACCTCCTCAGTATTAATAGCTCTAACCCTTCCACCATGCTCTCTTCATGGAGGCATCTTCTTAACTCAAACCCAAAACCACATAGTCCTAGTGCAAACTACCTCATAGTGGATGCTCTGTCTACACACTCAGGGAAACCAGCTCTGATACCACTTGATGGGGACACAACCCAAAAATAGAATGGACATAATAGGAAAGGGAAAATTTTATTAACTGTGTAAATATGCTAATACATTCAGTATAGAGAAAATAGACTTCAAAACATGCCCTAAGGGCTTACAATAGCATAAATCTAGGGATAAATTCTTCTCCCAGTACCTTCTCTTAAACTCCACTCCTAACTGACTTTTACAATGCCAGAAATGTTCTTAAATAGACCCAAAAGGGTTAAGGATTAGGAATACATTCTAGAAAGTGTTATTTGGCCTCCACCTACCAAATAGAAGACTCTAGAAGTCCCATTAGAAGTCGGCACAAAATTAGAAGAATCCAAAAATGGTAACCAAACTTTCGGGAGGCATAACTTTTAAACCGTAGCTTCGATTGATGAACCGTTTACATTTTTGGAAAGCTCTCGAAGTGCTCTATAGCCCTATGGACCAGATTTTCTCATCCCCATTTTTTGGCCCTATTCAAGGTCATTTAATACCCCTAACCTGACTTTGAAGCATTCTCAGGAGGTCTCCAAAAACTAAAAAATTGCAATAAGTTTCAAATCGTGGGGCCTTTTGACATGGTTCTTTTTTTGGAATGCTCTAAAGTACAATGAAAATCATCTAACCAATTTACACCTTCTAGTTCACCAAAATGATGGCTCAATTACATACTCTTATTTTTTTGAGATTTACACGTATCCCAAGGTGATTAAAAACTCTAACTCAGAACACTAATAGTGGAACTGTGAGAGTTGAAACCTTTATTTGACCCAAATGAGTATCCAGAAATGAAAACACATGAAACAGAAACTAAGTCTAAGTACATTTTTTTGGATGACACAGGATTGCCCTTATACCTCTGGATGCTCCTGCATCATATTTTCTAGTTGGTGATGAGGTAATGGTTCATCTAAAGAAAGGAAGATTCCTAGTTGGAACATATAGTAAGTTGAAGATAAAAAAAATTGGACCTTGTAAGATCTTGAAGAAGTTTGACAATGGTAATGCTCATGAAGTTGAGTTACCTAATGACATAGATATATATCCTATATTCAATATTGCTGATTTGTGTGAGTATCATGAATCAAAGGATGAAGTCTTTGTATTAGATGATTATCCTAAGAAGAAAATTGAAGAATTTGAATAGATATTGGATCAAAGAGTTGGAAAGAGCACAAGATGAAAAGATTACTATGAATATTGAAGTTGCTTCATGGATTTCTCAATCTAAGTTGGATTCAACTCAAGTTGTGACACCTACATGATTCAGGAGAATCATTTCTCCAACCCTGGTTCTCTGATGTAGAAGCATCCTGGGTTTTTGGCAAATCTTGCACTATTTGTTCATTTTTCCTATTGGTGCAAAGTTCTTGTTGGTGTTGAGTGATTCCTTTGGTGCTGAGTTCTTGTCGGTGCTAAGTGATTTCCTTTGGGTGTTGAGTTCTTGTTAGTGCAAAGTGATTTCCTTTGGGTGTCAAGTTCTTTTTGGTGCCGAGTGATTTCCTTTAGGTGCCAAGTTCCCATTGATGCCTAGTATTCCTTTGGGTGTCAAGTTCATAGTTTCTACCATATGAATCCTTTGGATGCTGAGCTCGTGTGGGTGTTGAGTGCTAGTGTTCATTTGCTAAATTTTCTGTGTCTAGTTCCAGTTTGGGCTAACTCTGCTTGCATTTAATTTTTGTTAGGTAGTTAATATGTTTAAAGAGCCAACTTGGGGCCTTTTTATGTTCTAGAATCTTCTATAATCCATTTTGGCAAGTATTCAAGGAAGTCTAATGTTAGGTTTTATGTTGTGAAGTCTTACGAGGAAGTTTTAAGAAGAGGATTAGAGAGCAGCATTAAAAGTGCAAATTTGCAGTTGGATCATTGAATGTGAATATATTTTTAATTGGTTATAACCCAAAAGGCCTTATAGATGGGCATGTATGTTGATTATTTGATGAATCAATAAAAGTGTTTTCCTCTTCTTCCTCCTTTGGTTGTTGTTATTTGTGTTTTCTTTCATTGTGTTAACTCTTGCATGGTCGGTTAATAGCTAGGTGAGCCTTTGGCCCTAGTTATTCTACCTTTGTTTGTGTCAAAAGGTGAAGTTTAAAGTCACCTTATATGACTTAGTGTCTGAGTGGATAAGGTCAAATCCACCTTCAAGAACGAACTGACTAAGGAGACCTTAATTAACTATATAGTTCCATTAAAGTACATAATGAATAAAAATGCATACCATTCATACCTCTATTAAAGAATTTGACTAATCCTTCTTTTCTATACCGATATCCAACATCAATACTAACATCTATATCCACTTATTATCACACCTATTCCATTTATTATAAAAAAGGAATTACTTTCCCTTAAACAAGTTACAAAAAATAGTTAGGTCATCCTATTAGGACTTCTCTAGTGCACACATAATTACATCAACCAATGCTAAGGTTTACATAGTACATAATGTAGAGCTATGAAATCTAGTATGCTAAGAACATCAAATAAAATCTAACATTCACAACTAAATAACAAGCAATATGTACGATAATACAAAAGGAGAGATTGTAGAGGAAGGTAGATCAAGAATGGTAATCTCCTTGAGTGTAACATATGACAACTTTGATGTTTCTAGGGATGAGGGATGTATGCTCAAATGTGCTCAAGCTTCAAGTGGTTGGTTGGTGAGCAAGTGTGGAGATGGGTGAAAGATTAAACAATAGTGGTGGGCATGGATTTTGACATGTTAAGAATGTAAATGGTTAATTATATTGTGGTGGTTAATGGGGCATTATAAGTTTGCATTAAAATTTGATTTTTTTTCAAAGGTGAAGTGTCCAATTTATAGGCTAAGGGGTAGTAATATGGAGGGTCAAGATGCAAGGATGAGATAATAGTGAGGAAGGGCTAGGATGCAAGGATGGGAAAGCACATCGATTGCACTTCTTCAAAGGTCTAGCCTTGTGACAAGTGTCACAAGGGGATTGGATGGTCAAAGTGGAGAGTCAAAGGAAGTAATGAGGGTAGAGAGTGGAAGAGGGGTGTAAGAGTCATTTAAGGGTCATTATGGCATGTAAGAACCATTAACGCTCTTGGATGGGAATCTAAGAGGGTGAGGGAAGACTTTTTACTTTAGCATGGGTTAGAAAGTCTTAACCCATGCTTAAAGTTGAGCACATACTTAGGAGGGAGATTAGGCTTAGCTTAGGAGGGGGTTTAGGAGGTAAGTGGCTTAGCATTGATGGGGCGGGTTAGTCAGTTGACTAAGTGACATTAGTATGTGTGAATGGGTTGGTTTAGGGTTGGTTTAGATTTTTTCATTTATTTAATTTAATAGAGGAATAGGGATTTTAATTAATAAATTGATTTTGGGTTATCATTTAATTTTATCAATTAGACTATAGTTAATTTAATTAATTAATTAACTAGGGGATGATGATTAATTAATTAAATATAAAATATTTTATCAATAATGTCCTACTTTATAAGACTGCTTAGTGGTGTAATCAGATATAGGTGTCAAAATTTTTCCCCTCTTTGAGATAGTGTTGGAACAATACCATTTCAAAGAAGTTCGAATATAATTGATAGGAAGAAGAATTTCAAAACAAAAAAGTATCCCTAGTATCAAATAGAAAGAGGGGAGACTAGCCTATGTGGTGCCCCCTCAAGAAGGTGGTGGGGGGAGAAGAAAAGGCCTGATAGCTTCTTGAGAAGTATGAGAATCTGAGATAAGAGGGAGGACATAGATTGGCTAAGAGAGTATTAACAAGGACTCAGACTCTCACTATGGGAGAATGAGACAAAGGAAAATGAGGTGCACAAGAATAACCAAGGGTTAAGAACTTAGGTTTGGGATGGGGTGAGAGTCATTGTAGATACTATGGAAGTGATGGATACAATTGTTGGATCATGATTGCATGATTTATTAGATGGGATGCTTGGATAGGATGTGAAAAGTGGGTGTGATGTGGTGAAAGGAGAGGGTGAAGGAATCCATTAAAGCTTAAGTGTGGGGATGTTCCAAAGGGAAGCACCACCACGTAGTTGAGAAATTATTTTGATATAGGAATATTGTAGATATGCCAAGGTTATGAAGAATGTCAAGGAATTTTCACTAATATTACATAGGACTAACTTGAAAGAAACATGCAAGAATTGCCACAGCATTACCTATGAATCTCATAGGAATAGAGTGGAAATAATACGAGATAACCCATAAGTAAATAATATTTTACAAGTGCATCATGTAACCACAAGTGATCACATCTTTGAAACATGCAAGGGTCACATCTAACTAACTCACTAGTAGAAAAGGAAAAAAGGGAAAAAAGACCTAATCAAGACCTTACTCTTAGAGTGCCTCATTCATAGCACACCATGATATAAAAGATTGTGGTGACCTTGAGAAGGGAACAACAAAATTGCATGGAAAAGATAGTCAAGAACCAAAATTAAAATCCAATATTAAAATAAAGATTAAATCAAAAGAAAATAACCTTTTTCCAAAGAGATTGGTAAGACAGCAGACATATAGACCAAGATTGGATGACAGGAAAGTTGTATCCTACAAGGATCTATCAGTGGTATGTAACACCCCGCCAAGGGATCCAAAAGAATTAACCTAAAGTTTCACTAAGTTTGCTAGACATTTTTTTTTTTTTTTTTTTAAAGTAAGAAAGTATAACATACACATCAAACACATAGTAGCGGAAGCAATAACATGTAATCATCGACAAACATACATTGTAAGTTACATTTCTTAAAGATCCCAAGACGTTGAGTCACATTTAAATTTAATTAATTCTAAGTCTAACAACTATCACATACATATGAAAGAATAATCAGAAAGTCCCATGTCCATAATATACATTTTTTTCGAATGCCTCTTGGCAAATTAATTCGGAATGCCCAATCATCCACTGTACAAGTCACAGGGTATGAAAGGCTTAAAAGAATATACATATGTAAAGATCAAGATACAACATCCTCAAATCCATGATACAAAGTACAGTAAAAATATATGAAACTATTCACCATACATGATACATCCATACATCCATAATGATAAAACATCTATCATAAAATCTAACCATCCATCATAATAATCCAAGAACATAGTGAAGATAAATTCCAATCACAAAAACTCCAGCCACGGTGACCACAGAATGGATCTCAATTGGTAAGAGTAAAAGCACTACCACCCGACCGCGTGGAACCTAAATGGTCCACTCCCACCGCGCTGAGGAGATAGTCTCAAGTCCCAAATCGGATAACAATACCCATAATCATAAATACTCTCTAAGTCCAGGAAATCCTATAAGTATGCTAACTCAAGGGTTCCTATAAAGATCGACATCTAAAACCCAGAGGTACCACAAGACACGTAGGAAACCTAATATGCAAGCGAGAAAGTGTCATCGCAAAAGTCACGTAGAAGTTACCCGAGCAAACCCTCAGGAATCGCGAGTGCCTACTGATCCTGCGGCCACTAGTATCCTCTCGTACTGATGAGGCATACTATGGAGTGCAAGGTCGTAACCAAGCGTTCTCTCTACCCCATCCTAGTCTGTACTAGCACTCATGGCATGGGAGAGAACATACAATTATCTTGTTAGGTTCATTTTCTCTCATTTAGTGTAAATGTTTTCACTTATTAAACAACTTACAATGGGTTACTCCAGGCAGCCTCTTAGGGCCCTGATCCCCATTGCAAGCCACTTCCCGATACTACACATAGATAACCTACCCTAGGCTCATGAAATCATGAATCAAAGAATCATAATAAAATCACCTCAGTCCTATACAAGCAACTAAAAAATATCATAAAAAGATAAGCCACAAAATTACATCAGTTCTTCATGAGCAACAGATAATATCAAATAATAATCATATGATCACGATAGTTCTCTATCAGCAACTGAAGGCATCAATGATAAATCAAAAAATCCAATGGTTCTCCAATGAGCAACCAAAAAGTATCCCAATAGTAAATTACAACACTGATCGAAGACTCCAAAATGGTTATCAAATATAACTGATCGAGACTCAAAAATGGTTAAATCAGGTATCTCAAATACATACACTTTAGCTTCACACCAGGAAACTGAAAAATAATAACAAACAGTAATCACAAACATGTCATAGAGCATATCAACACATCACCAGGGTTGGGTTTAAAAGATCAAGATCAAAACAACATAACATCACATTCACATAATCCCCGAGCCTCTGGTAACAACCTAGGACTGGGCAATGCTAGAACAAAACCCAAAACACTCCATAATATAGATAACACATAGAAATATAGAATAGTCTCACAATTTGATTTAATCTTAATTATATAATGTTAATTCAAATGTACGGATTTCTATTCTCGTTTCCAGTGTATAATTAGGTACTTATGATTTACAATATATCCCTTAACCTATTCTTATATTATCAACTCTAGAATTATCAATTATTAATAATTAATATAATTACTAATAATTTCATTAATTAAAATAAACTTTTTTTAAATACATTATTATTTAAATAAACAATAATTAAAACTTTGTTAATACTTTCATTTAAATAATAATTAAGAATTATTAATAATCTTATTAATAATTTTATTTATTTAATAATAATTAATAATATCATTAAAACATTTTTTTATAAATATTATTAATTGAAATAATAACTAATAACAATTAATATTATTAAAAATAATAATAATAAAAAATAAATAAATAAAAACTTTATAACCTTATTATAGGCCATCGGCTTTAAAAAGTCGGTGCGGCAGGCCTGCTGACGCAGTACCTACGCTAGCATACTGCCGGTGGCAGTCCTTTATAGAAGGTACGGGGGGGGGGGGGGGGGGGGGGGGGGGGGGGTGTGGGTATTCCCACCCCCTCCCTATTTCATATTAACAATTTTTTTTTAATTGTTTAAAAAATTTAATTAAATTTTTTTTTTTAAACATTGTTTTAAACAATTTTTCTTTTGCAATATATATATATATATATATATATGATTGAAAATTAAATTTGATAGAACTAACCATTCAGATTTCTAAATTAAAATATTCTTTAAAAGTATATCGTCTCTTCTCAGCATAAAATTTATATAGCAATTTTCTTCTCTTTTATTTTAATAAATTTTTCCAATCAAGATTTTATTTTCTTTCACAAGCTCCCCCTAGTTTAATTTGTAAAAATCTATCATCTAGAATGAGGGTTTCAAATTGATTTATTCTTCCAATTCTATTATATAAATGATATACAATATAGTATAATAAGGTTCATAAGAGAGCGAAAGAATTCAAACAGTGAAATCCAGACAATTCGGATTGATAATCCACAAGCACGAAGAAGACAAGATTATTAAATTGCATAATTCAACCCATGATCAAACACAAGACCCTACCTCAATCTGATGCTATTATGCAATCTCCAAAAACTATAAGAGAATTCGCTCCTCTTCAATAACCTTCTTCTGAAAATCTTCTTTAGAATTCTCCTTCTGAAATTTTCTTCCAAAAGTTGTCTCCCAAAATCCTTGTCCAAATTCGTGTCTCCCCAAGAATGAACCCCCAACGTTGTGATAAGAAAATTTCTCCTCAAACCCCGGCACTTAATTGTGCATTCACCCGAGAAGACTCTTTGCACAACTGAGTTAACTCCAATTAACCTTTCTTATCTTTTATTTTATTTTGCATTCAACTTTCATGCACATTAAGTTGAATTATTAAATAAATTTATTTAATATTCCACTTGACTTCTATTTTAAATTAATTTATTACTTTAATCTCATGTGCACTTTATGAAAGTAAAATAACATTATTAATTTTTATAATTTAATCTTTTACTCAAATTTAAACTCATGCTTAGATCATGCGATCTAAAATCTTTTAATAAATTTAATGTCTTTCAACTTTTTAAATTAATTCCAGAAACTTAATTGATAACATATTTAATTAATTTAACTAACAATAATATTTAGCATTTATTTAAAAATGAACTCCAATATATTATTATTAAATTAAATAAATATTATCCTGTTCTAAATTTATCTTTGAACTTTAATCTCCAAATTTAATTCTTTTATTTAATTAATTTCTCAATTAATTAAATATTAACGATATCATATTAATTCTCTATTTAATTAAATCATTAATTAATCTTTTTAAATTAGACTTAATTAATAGAAAACACATCAAGGACTCATATAACAACATACAAAAACCTTACATAGAAAAACACATACTAAATCAAAACAAAAAGGGTTATAATCCTGAAATTGGATCATTTGATGCATTCAGAGGGTACTTAACTCAGATACTTGTCCTAGTTATTAATTAGGACAATTGGCTAAAGGGTTTAGGAATTGGACTTAAGAGTTTATCTCCCCTCTCTTACCATTGAGACAATGCGATAGGGTACGCTCATCCTAGCAATTCAGGGAAGTCGATACTCGGTACCTGCAACTTGCATAAAATCCATGCATGTACAAACACAATATTCTAAGCTAAACAGACAATGGCAGGAAGTGGTGCATCGTGTAGATCCCGACTAGCAGGTGACTACGACTCCCTTCCTTAACCACATCAGAAACACCATACATAAATAAAACAACATGCACACCATACACATGCAGTATGGGGTAAGTATCCATAAGAAGCACATGGAATAATAAACCATCTAACTAATCATCATCGATAACTGAAAACATTTGAATAATCATCATACATGCATGAAATATAGAGTACTAAGTAATCTCATCATATAATAAACTGAGTGTAAACCAACATCTAATAATCTCTAAAATAATAAAACTAATCATCCAACATAAATTGGCCTAAAAGAGTTTGGCAAGAAAAACAAAAATGTGAACTAGGGGCAGGCACTACATGGTATCTAGAAGGGTGAGAGGATTTAGGAAAATGGATACTTTTAGGACAATGCTTGGATGACAAAGGATTTTATATTAGGACTTTCTAAAATGCATAGCTAGGTGAACTACAAATTTTGATTAGACACAAAATGACACATAAAGATGGGATATATACAATGCGACGAAGAAAAAGATTGACACTGGGATACATAATAAATGGACCAAGATATATACAAGGATCACTATACAAAATCTCAATATGATAGAATAGAAAAAGAAAAGATTAGGATGAGAAGATAGTAGAAAATTTTAGGATGAGTAGGTAGAGGGGATCAAAATCTTAGGATGATGGGATAGCAAACGAAAAGCTCAAGATGAGGAGATAGATGAGGAAAAGCTTATGATGAAGAGATAGCAGAAATATTTTGGGTGAGTAGGTGGAGGAGATGAAAATATTAGGATGAGGAGATAGAGGAGAAGCTTGGGATAAGGAGATAGAGAAATAAAATCTCGAGATGAGGAGATAGTGGATGAAAAAATCTCAAGATGAGGACATAGTAGATGAAAAAGCTAAGGATGAGAAGATAGTCAATGAACATGGATTGATGGTGGATAGGGTAATGTCAATAATGGAAAGGTATACCTTAAGACAAGGAGTGGGAAGGATGCATCCTAATGGTGATGATTGGATTGTGAAAAAGTATTGCAACAAGGTTGGGAAGAAGATTAACTATGTGATTGGATGACTTGAAAGATGTGCAATGCGATGGTGTAGTTGATGGGAGATTTATAGGAGCAATAGGATATGAGTGGGTAACATTGGGGTCATGGGGATAGCCTAGAGCTAGATACCAATAACAAGGGATGTACCACATGATGGAAAGATGGAGAGATCACGGGAGGTGCAAGGATCAAGGAAAATAGGAATGGTGGATAGAAGGATTTGGGTAGAGGAATGTGAAAAGATGGGGATTGGAAGATGAATGGTTTTGGGATGACAAGATGAAAATAGGACTAGAATGGGAGATGGAAAGATGGACATGACATGGTCTCCAAGTAATATAGTTCCACCAATGATTATATGTCATTCATGAGGAGTTCTTTATGAGGGATTTGATAGGATTGAAGAGTGCTCAACAAGAAGATGAGGAAGATATATGGAAGTGAGGATGTGAAAAGTAAATGAGGTAGAGAGTAACAATGATGGGTGGATGAGGTTTATGGAGGGATTATATGGACCAAAGAATAGGTGGATAAAGGAGAGGTGGATACAAGCTACGATGGGGAAATGGATATCAAGAGGATTACCAAAAGCATGTATCTAGCGGTGGCCTTTATTTTTATCAAGATGAAAAGGAGAATGGAAAGTGAAATAGATAATATGTGTTTGGGATGGTGAGATGAGATGGGTATGGGGGGTGTTGGAACTTCCCCCAAGTGTGTAGAGCACTTGGATCAAGGGATTACACATGATGCTTTTTTTATCAATATTCTATCATGGTACTTGCCCAAGGTGGTTGAATTGTCAAGTTTTCACCAGTGGACACTTATTTTTCTTTACTTGCTTTTTTTATTTTTTGTGTGTGACTTTTTTGATGCAATTTTACACATAGATGTTGGTAGAATGGATGGAAAAATATTGGATTCAATGAGTGGAATGGTGGGTGGGAGTTAGAAGATAATGGATGGGAAGACATAAGACTTGTGGGTAAATGAATGATGCATTCAAAAAGATCATCATTGACACACACCCTAAAAGGTGATGAAGTAGCGAGAAAGATAATTTTGAATGACATGAAGGAGAAAATGGAGTAGGAGAAATATAAGGAACAAAAGTAAAGTTGTAAGATGGAGGATTGGAAATGTAGGATAAGAAGCATAAGGAATAAAAGTGGATTGGGGGGAGGGAGGACGTGTTTATGGAGATTTGGATAAACTATGAATAGATGAGGTTTTTTTAGTAGCAGGAATAGATGCCAATTGAGTTTTTTCTTTGAGATGCATTTCTTTTATGAGAGTCCTAAGTATCCACATAATTTTTTATTTTTTCAACTTGGGCCTTTGTGTCCTTTTGACCCTTTCTTTTGTTTGGATCAAATGCGTTTGTCCTTGAATGTGTACTTTAGAGGGGACATGTTGATAATTGAATTTTTGTGGATTTTTGGATTTCTTCTTTTTAATTTTGGAATCCAATTTCCTTTGATTGGCCCATGTATGAGAATAAGAGAACAGACGATATGGAGGGATTGTGGATGGAAAGATAGAGGTTGAAGGTTGGAATAAATTCAAGGATGAGTTTCTTTGACGATCTAGCTTGTGGATATGAAGGGATGGAGTGATGGTTTGGAATATAGGTTATGAATGTATATAATGGCCCAAAATGGATTGAGCGAATGAAGGATAAGGACCTAAAATAGATGGAAGTGAGGAAGGAGTAGGTCCCAAAATAGATGGAGGAGATAAAGGATATAGATTAGGTATATAAGGACCCAAAATGGGTGGAAAGGGTGGAGGATTTAGATAAGGGATATAGCAACCCAAAATGGAGGGATGGAAAGAAGTAGTGGGATAAGGACCCAAAATAGATCTGGAATATGATAGATGAGAACTTTGGAGTGAAGATGGAAGGACTTGGGACCATTTGGGTATAGAAGGGGTATCAACATCTGGAGATACACTTTTATTTCTTTCGTCAATATAATGTTCATTATTTGGAACACGAGACATGAGTCCACCAGTAGGTGAATGAATTGACGCTTCGAATATGATAGTTAGTTCTTCTTCTATAGATATATCAACATGGATTATAGGGTATGTATGATCATGAAATAGAGGGGATGAAAGGATAGGATCTTGATTTTGATGTGTTCATGGAAATAAATTTTGAATAAGAGGATGTTGAAATGGAGTGATGGATGAAAGGGTGGGATTTTGATATGGAGGAGATGGTGACTAGTCTTAGGATGGAGTGAATGGTAAGAGTGGTTTATTACATGGGATTTTATTAATGATAGGATAAGGAGATATGTATGGTATTTGGAGGGATTTAATGGATGTGATCTAGGCCATAAAAAGGGGATCGATAAGAGAGGTGGATGAAAGAGGGATGATATCAATACGATGGTGTAAGAGGATTGATGGGTGTGAGAGATGGATTGTCTTTGGGTTTCCCTATAGAACACCTTGGAGATGTGTGTGTTGGATTGGGAAGAGTAAGGGGATTAGGGTGATGCATTGTATAACTAGGATTGGTTGGAGGATTTGGAAAATGATTTAGAGGATATTGGGATAGTAGGCTTGGATTAGAGATGTAGCTAGTAGAATTATTTTGGAAGGGTGGAAATTGGGATATGAAGGTGGAGGGAGAGGGAGGCATGATTGGTGTCTGAGCGAAATATGTGGGTATGAGATAGGAAGGAGGTGTGGATGAGTGAAATAATGGATTTCCCTTGTCAAAGGTATGATAACTAGTACTAGCGAGTATGCATGGAGGTATGATGGAGTAGTTTGGAGGAATGTTTGGATTTTGGATAATGTTCAGAATATTATCTCTAAGGCTTTCAATATACCCATCATATTCAACAAGACTTTCATCATCATTGGAATAGGATGGAGTGGGATAATAGGTAGGTTGACTAGACTCATCATAGTAGGATTGTGACATCATGTTTTGATGATGATTTGGATAGGGATGAAGGATGAATATGGATGAACACTAAGCTTAGAGTAGGATAAAAACTAAGCTCATAACGGGATTTAGATTAAGCTCACAATAGGAGAAAGGATTGGCTCCAAGGAAGATGGAAATAACGTGGAAAATGATGAAGAAAACTCAGTGGGTTAGGATATTGGCAGAAAATAAGGACTAGATGGAAGATTTTAGAAATGATGGTACTAGAGGAAAACATCATAGGATAAAAAAATGAGTGTGATTAGGATGATAGTTTTTCAAAAAATTGATTAATCTCTGATGAGGTAGTGGCTACACTAAGTATGCCCTAGTTTGACTTTGAGATAAATTTTTTTTGGATCAAGTGAATAAGTAATCCCTCAAAGGAGAAAGAAACTTTGATGGAGATAAATAATGGACATCTTTCGGAAAAAAGAACATTGATAACCAAATTTTGCATATGTGTATGTTCAACAAATGTTTCCCACAAGGTCATTTCACAAATATGACAGTTCAAGCACACTTTATCCCTATGATCAATTGCGATTTGATGTAAGGCTAAAAGGGTAACTAGTAGATTGATTCATAATTAGATCTGTGAAGTCAACTACTCTGTTGTTATATATGTGATCCACTTAAGAATTTATTTCAAACATGCTGAAATCATGGGAAACTTTTCCCACCTTAGGCTATCCCCAAAAATGCACTGCCCAAACTTTCCTAATGGAGCAAGAAGGTTTACCCTTCCTCTCATTTATATATCGTCCAAATTATTTACTGGTTTTAGCTTCTATCCAAAGGGTACATGCTTCCTAGAGGATGATAAACTCATTAAAATCACTTCTAGGTTTTTGCAGATGCTCTTGCTAATAACTTTCAACTCATGCATCATGTATTTAAATGGTCCTAGTTTGCAACAAATAGAGAAATCAAAGATGTGCTAAAAGGCACAATCTCAAGACACATAAGTCACTTGGTTCATTTTAATTATAAATATTTTTATTTTTATTTCCTATCTATAACTTGAAAACACTTGTGATTAGTATAAAATATTGATTTCAACTTGATAGTTGTAGTGCCTACCCTGACTAGTTAAAATAATATCCTAGTAACACAAGGATTGGGCACCCTTAAACAATGATTCATTGCTGAAATTCATTGTGTTTCTACATAGAACATCATACTAGACTCATTTAATGTATCAATCTAGGAATGTGAACTTGAGATAGTGACTGCAAAGTTTATGCTTTAGTTATTCTCAATAGTCATCACTACTAAGGTAAAAGTAGTTGCTAGATGAAACTTATACTAGAAACTGGACTTATAGACTAATTCTCATCTTGAAGGAAAAAAAAATAGTAAATAAATAATGCCTTAGTAGAAAATCTATGCTACGAGAACAACAATACTTAATAACTCAAAGGAAACTTAACTAAATTCTACTTAGGCATGAACAAGGAATTCACCTCCCCTATGGGCCCCCATGAAAGTATGAAAGAATTATAACTCAGAGATTGAGGTAAAAAAATGTCATATATCGATTCAATAAAACATGGACACAATATAGAATATCAAAATACTTTACTCTACTGCTTGATTACAACATGAATTTCTCAGAACATCTAACTAGCCTAGAAACATAAGTTTCATCTTATTTAAAGAAAACTAGGAAAAGCAGAATGCCTACAAACTAGGTCTTCCATTACATAGCATAACAACATTTTGTTTCAAGAGAAACAACATCATTTATGCAAGATGATAAGCAACATTCAATGCTTCAAAAATATAGGAATACTTAGCAATTAGATTGTCTTGGACCAAATCAGCAATTGCAAAGTGATGGAAGGCATAGAGCTATATTGAACTTTGAAATAGTCACTCACCTTGAAAGACCCACTCATCCTTTAGTCCACACTCCTTGCTTGACTTCTTCTTCCTGCAAAAGGTTAACACATAAAAATCCAAAACATGAATCCAAGGCTTAGATCATAATAATTTTTCCCTATTTCAATGTAGCCTTATCACACAACTATAGGAGGTCTGCCCATTAAAGCTAGAGAAGAAATATACCAGATTTACCATGACATTGATAATCTAGATATAATTTCACTATTGTTTTTAAGTTTCATAAGCATCAAATATACATATAGTTAAAACTTATAAACATAAAAGATTGTATCATGTTTATGCAAAACTATAAGATATTCAAGTCTGTACTTAGAAAATCATAAACAAAACACTTTATAAACTTGACCCATCATTCCCCCTAGCTTAGCCATTATTAGGTCCTACAACAAATAAATTCTTTAACCTAGTTGGCAACCTATACTCAGCAGCTACCCTTAGTCCAAATTCTCCCTTTGCAAAACTCTAGTAGAACCCTTTTGTTTTCATCTATTTCTTCCACTTGTCCTTTTCCTCCTACATGTTAAAATTGTCCAGACTTTCTAAATTTGCAAGTAATGGAGACATTAAAAATGGAGGCTAAAAGGTTAGTCAAATCCAAAAAAAATCTCTCCCTCTTCCCAAAGAAATGTACCAAGGAGCACACTAGGTTGCCATAGAAAAATTGAGAGGTGAATGTGGTTCTCTCTTTCTCATCTCCCCAAACAATCTATTCCAGTGCCAATGTATGGAATTTCTAGCCTCAACTAGTTTAGTATTCACCATCTGTTCATATGCATTAAATGTTTCCTTCCTCATTAGATAGATGATCTCACTACCTAATTTAGAGGGGGCTATTCTTAGCAAGTTATAATAGAGAGTTCAAGGATCCTTGGCTTTAAGCCTTAGAAATAGGGGAATGTCTAACTCCAAATTTCCATACACATAAAATTGAGTGTTCCAAATAATTTCATTTTGTATCTAAGACATCAAGGCTCTAAGTTGAATATTCCCAACATAAAGTAAGGGATTCCAAACTCGATCATCTGGAACTACAAGATTGTGATGATAAAGTTCACATAACAAATTTTTCATGGCTATAGGAGAGTTATGGAAATCTTGGGAAAATTGGGTAGGTTCTTGTAATGAGGGAGTCCTATCCTACATAATGCAAGTCATTTGATAGTTCAATAGTTGTTCTTTAAGAAATAGAGCATAGACAAGTGATGGGGATCTACAACCCATTAAGTTAGGGATTAAGGATGTAATTTTGTCAAGCTTTACACTTAACTGTTCTACCTTTTCCTGCTGAACAAATGTTTCCTAATAGTAACTATCTATGATTTTATCTAGTTCTTTCCTTTGCTATTTCCAATTTTCCATCTTATAATTTAATTTTTTATCCAATAGGAAAATAACATCTAACAAAGATGTTAGACTAGATTGAGCTGATATCAAACTATGGTGAGAATTATCTACTGCTTGAGGACTAGATGACTTACCATTGTTAGCACTTGTCCTTTTTAAAGGATCCATCCAAATAATCATAACTCTCTCAGTATTAGAGCATTGCTGAGCCACTGAAGCTAATGTTTCTAACCCTTCATTCAAAAATTTCTCAACCACCTTATTGACAAGGTCCATATCAATAGTTGGATTTTCTTCATAGGGATCCTTCTCTACCATACGAGATTTTGCTAAAGGAGAAAATGATGGTTCATCTACTTCCCTGATATAACTATCAAAATCATCACTTCCTAAATCATCTCCTTGAAAATTCTTGGAGGTTGGTCCCCTCTGTTGAAATACATAAATATACTCCTCTAAGCTAGAGTCATCTCTGATTGTAATGACTTTTGCATTCTCAGGCTTATTAGGAACCTTCTTCATTTTGACATCATGAAATTCCTCAAATATGACTGGTTCCATAACTTTAGTCCATTACTCATCTCACTAAGAAATTTCAAGCCATAAATTAGCCTCTTGCTGGATATTTTCATTTGCTTCTTCCTTTGGCTCATAATCTTGGGTTACCTAAGATTCATTAGTTAGTTTTGTTCTTCACCTAGAACTTCTACTTAATGGAGTTTCATCCTTTTCTAGGGCTTTCCTTTTTCTAGAAGTGCTCTTGGCTGTAAGAGATGCCTTGGCCTATCAACTAGTTCTAGGGTTAATTTTTTGTTTCTTATACTCTGGGGAAACTGTTTCTACTGCAAGGGCAACTTCGGCCTTCTCTGTAGGAGTCTCCAATTCATCTTCATGAACTACTCTTGAAGTAGAGGAATTAGTAGAATTAGGGGAATTAAAGGAATTAAGGCTTCTAACCTTAGCTTCCTTTTTTTTTTGGATGAAGAAAATTATCCAATTTCAATAAAGATTTTTCTAATTCCATTAACAGTTTTAAAACTTTGACCTATTATATGCCCAACTGGTTCTGGGATAGGCTTCTTAAACCCTCATAGCATAAATTCCTCCAATAAATATCTGACTGCTCCCATAAATCTTTCTCTACTATCAACTTAATTAAGCAATAGTAGGAGACAAAGTTTTGTCTACAATAAACAACTCAAGAATTTGAAATGAACAACACGTAGAAATGAGTGTTGCCCTTCATAGGTGAAATACCTAATGATAAAACCCACACATTTTTGAAATAGCTTAGGAAGAGATAGTCTAATAGTACCTTGCTTCTTATTAATATCAAGTTGTGGATCTCCATGTAGAGTGAACTGGGCTTTGGTGGAAGTTGGGTCAATACTCTCTGTAAATTCCTCACCTTCCAATGGTAGTCCCATAACTTCTTCCAAAACTTTCTGAGAAAATGACACCTTCAATCTTTTAGCTATAGCCACTCCATTATTTAAGGAGTTGAGAAATTAAAATGCAACCTCATCATCCTAGCTAATTAGCTTCTAAACATAATCTATCCATCCCCTTCCTTGAAAATACAACCTACAATTCTAGTCTTCAAGCAACACATTATTCATAGTAGGCTCTCTTTGAATCAGGTCTCCTCCCATCATCTAATTTCCAAGGTACCCAAAACAAAGTTGTAGGAGAGAATAATAGACAACCACAAATTTGGAGAAGAAAATTTGAAACAACAGGTTACAAGATGAGTTCAAAATTAGAAATTTCTAGAGTAATGAAGCTCAAAAAATGAGAGCTTATGAGTAAAATAAATGCAAATCTCTATGTTATAATTACTCATAAGTACATCCCACAGAACTTGTACATAACATATCTTTCTACCTTAGTTTTATAAGTGCAAAAAATAGCACGCAACAAAATGATTTTCAAAAATGTCTAATCATTGGTAGAAAATGCAAGTACGATAGGGGAAAACAATAAATAAAAGGATTGCATAAAAATAATGCCAAACTAATATAACTTCCCCCCTAGCTAAAATATTGCAAGTGGTCCCACACTAGCAACAATGGCAAGGCATAAAAAAAACATTGGAAAAACAAATTAATATCACATACCTTGGAATGTGTGCTATCCAGAAGTGCTAGTGAGGTGGCAAGTGTTATGCATGAATGAAAGAAATGATGAGATGGATGAATAGTAGACTAGAAATGAAGTGGAAATTTATTGTGGAGAATCAACTTTTACAATGAAATTCTTGATTATGATAGTAACAAGAATAGCTAGAGTGAGGAAGGAAAATGAGCAAAAAAACTCATTAGGAGATGTTAAAGGAACTATAGCACCAGCAATAGAAGATAATTTCTATAGGAACTCCTACTCACTCTCTCATTTGTGATATAATTTTAACCTATGATCATTGTCCAACAATTTGAACCAAACTTGACCCATAGTGGAGAGCTAGATCGCTCCATTTGGAAAGACTGCAATGCTTTCATATGGCCCTAACTATCTGGTTTGGAATTTTCTAGGATTATGCTAATACTTGGATTCATAAAGGAGTTCCTAGTCGCCAACAGAAAAAATTTTGTCTTGAAAATACTTTTCATGCCATTGCTTGTGCTGGTTTTGTATCAATTTTGTGTTGTGCAAGGCAAATTTGTGCCATTCATCAAGACCATTTAAACTTGGTATCCTTTCTTTTTGTGCAATAGTGAGATCCATCCCAAGATCAAGGGTTGCCCTATGTATCTTATGTTCAATATCTATCTACATGACTGTAGAATGCCCATAAATAAGCTGAAATGGTGTAAAACCAGTTGTAGACTTCCATGTAGTGCAGTAAGCCCAAAGTTCTTTAGGAAGTTGGATAGCCCAATCTTTCTTATAGATGGCTACCATTTAAGTGTGAATAGACTCTAAATCTTGATTGGTAAATTCAACCTACCCATTAGCTTAAGGGTGATAAGGAGAAGATTTACCATGTCTCATGTTGTATTCCTCCATTAGAGCAGCAATCAAATTAAAAGAAAATTGAGGACCTTGATCAGATTGAATCTTCCTTGGTACACCAAATCTAGTGAAGATGAATTCATAAAGGAACTTTGTAACATTGTTATCTCTTGGGTGCTTCATAGGTTTTTCCTCAGCCCACTTTGTAACATAATCCATGTAAACAAGGATATAGGATTTACCTTGTGAGGATGGCTCAATAGGACCAAAAATATCAATCCCCAATTTATCAAATGGTGCAACAATGACCCGTGCCTACAAGGGCATTTCCTCTATCTTGGTGGGGCATCCCATAGGCTGGCATTTGTCACACTTTTTAGTGTACTAAGTAACTTATAGTTAAGATATTTAATGTTATCCTTTTGGTAGCAAAATTTCCACTACAAGGTTCATCATGACATGTGCTAAGGATATCATAAGTTTCATCCTCTCTAATGCATCTTATAGTGACTTAGTCAGGTGTAGTGTAAAACATGATTCTAGAAATCCATGAACAATTAAATCTCTTTTTAGTTAGCAATTGGGGTCTTACCAGTTGTGAGATAATTGGCAATATCAACATACCAAGGATTGTGGGCAATCAGCAAGAAAAGATTCTCATCAGGAAAAGTTTCGTCAATGCTTGCATGATCATCAGGCACATGTAACCAAGAAATAAAATTTGCCACCACATTGGTCTTACCAGGTTTATCAATGATGGTAATGTTGAACTCTTGCACAAGTAACAACCATCGAGCTAATTGACTAGAAATTGTAGGCTTGTTCATGAGATATTTAATGGTAGAATGGTTTGGATGCACATAGATCTCATACCCAGTGATGTATTGTCTAAACTTCTCTAGGGCATAGATGACTGCAAGAAATTCTTTTTTAGTAACAGTGTAATTAAACTCAGCTCCTTGCAAGTTCTTGCTAATAAAGTAAATGGCATGATCAATTGAGTCTACCTTTTGACCAAGGATAGCACCTATAGCATAGTCTGAGGCATCAATATGAATGTGAAAAGGTAAACCCCAATTAGTGTTGGAAATATTCAAGACTATGCTAAGTTACTAAGAGGTGAGGGGTGAATCAGTAACTTCTAAAACTTCAACAATTTTAGCTCTTAATCCAATTAGCATATAATTCATCACATATAATCTGATCTAATTGCATGCATAAGAAACTAAAAATATGAAAGCATTCATAACACTATTACACAAAGATTTGGTGGCCCAGAAACCTTCTGAATAGAAAGTAAAATTGGGGTAGGAATGATACCCACAACTTTAGTATTGTAGTATAAAGTTATCCTGTTAAAGCTTACATTGATCACTTCTAATGATCTACCCTATTAGGAAGAGGACTGCTAGGTCCACCTTGTGAAAGGATTTGACTGATCTACCTATTATAATGAAATAGTAGATGATCTCTAATTGGTAACTTAGTTTTTTGAATGCGATTCCTTTAAGTATTAATCAACTTGTGTTGATAGATATGACTTTTCTACTCCTTATACTGTTGTAGCCTTTTCAATTCACTCTTTTTTCTCTTCTCTAATGATTACATTGATTTCATGCTCATTCTATTACTTTGGATATGATAGAATACATTACATATATATAAATCCAATTATACAAATTACAAAGTTGGCCACAATACAAGTTACCACAAATATTACAAAGCCGACCCACATGAAGACATTTAGGTTCTGAAGACTGACTCGATGAGGTTCTAATACTTGGCATCCACTATCAATACTCGGCATCATCATGCACTAGGTAGATGTAGAAGCTTGATCCATACTGATCACTTCTAAGTAGTCTTGAACTTGGTCTACACTGTTGACTCAGTAAATAGTATGAAACTTGTCATATAAACTAAGTCTCTTTATTTACATTGTATGACTCAGAAAACACTATCACCTTGAGCTCGATATAAATTGAGTCTCTTGGTTAATGTTGAGTAGCTTAGTTAACAATGGACTCACATCACATACACTTCAAACTTGATGAACACTGCACAACCCAGCTTGCATTGGTAAACTTGACATACACTGAGATGCATGGTTTGCATTGTTGATCTTTACTATATCTATGACTCCTTTGTAACCACAAATATTTGACCAAAGGACTTAGTAGAAACTATACAACTTGGTGAAAATTAAAATACTTGGCAAACACTACTAGCTATATAATAAGCTTGGTAGTTATATACAATCTCAATAAGTGTGTGTCGCTAACAACAAACTTGACTGATATATCAACAATTAGGTCCTCTCAAAACTAATGCTATAATGAGTACTTCTTTTAGCTATAGAAAAGACTTCTCACACTCAAAATCCCAAGAAAATTCAACATCCTTTTTGAGAAAGTTATATAGTGGTGTTGCAAGCTAACTGAAATCTTTTATAAACCTTCAGTAATATCTGGCATGTTCGAGGAAATTGTGCACATCCTTTTGTTTTTCTAGAGTAGGTAATGTACTAATCACTTCAATCTTAGTAGGGACTACTTGTACATGTTTGGAAGATATGAAATGTCCTAAGACAACCCCTTCTTCCATCATCATGAAGTACTTTTCACTATTGAGAGAGAGGTTGTATTCATGACACCTGATAAGAACTTTTTCCAATTTTTCTTTAGCCTCTTCAAAGGTATTCTCATATGTTGTAAAATTTTCCATGTAAATCTTGATGTAATCAGCAAAGATATCTAAGAATATACTAATCATAGCTCACTAGAAGGTAGTAGGGGCATTACACAACCCAAAAGGCACCACTGAATAGGCAAATGTACCCTATGGATAGGTGAATGTTTTTTTCTCCTAACCTTTAGGGGTTATTTGAATCTGATTATAACTACTGAATCCTTCTAGAAAGGAGATTTATTTCACTCTAGCAAGGTTATCAAGGACTTCATCTATGAATGATAAGGGAAAGTGGTCCTTTTTAGTGGCAGTGTTAAGCTCCCTATAGTTGACACAAACTCTCCACTTTCCTCCTTTCTTAGGTACTATAACAAGAGGGCAGACCCACTGACTATCTAAAATAGGATAGATGAAGCTAGCATTTAACAACTTTTGCAACTCATTCTTGACTATATCCCTAAGAGCTATATTTACCAGACCTAGAGGTTGGTGAACATGTCTAAATTTAGAGCTAATGTAAATTTTGTGAGTACAGAGCTTAGGTTCTAGGCCTTTCATGTCAATATAATCCCAAATGAAGGTCAATTGATGTTTTTAAGAAGCTATAGGATTCCTAACCACTGAGAGGAAGTCAAAGCACTGCTTACATTTAATTCTCTTCCTGAGCTGACCTCTATCTTGGTGACCTTTTCTGCCATGGACAATTGAGCAATTAGGAAAGACTCCATTTCCATAGGTAGCAATGTGTGAAGAAATTTTGAAGTTTTTGAATACTATAGAGCATCAATAGGTGGTAACAAAGTGTTAAGAATAGAGTTCCCTTTAGAACACACTTGGGTTTCCACTCCATATTCATTTAGAATAATGGAGGAAATGATCTCATCTTCCCCCCTAGAAGCTATAAAAGGTTCCCTGGATATCATCATTAACTGATGGATTGAATTAAGATTAGGTTTAGTATCATCCAAATCTAGCCAGATGATTTGATCATCTTGTAACAAAGGTTGAGTTGGGGAATATAGAGTTAGATGTTTAGTGTTGACTTCATTAGATATAGTCATTTTTCTAGAGAGACAAGCTATATAGGCATCAATAGTAGCCAGCCAAGGTCTACCTAGGATTATTGGGTATCCTCCCATGTTATCCTTTGGGGAAAGGACAATAATGTCAACCAAATATTCCTAAGAATTTAAGGTGACTATAACATTTTATACCATCCCATCAGGTATAATGGTGGAACTATCAACAAGCTGAAGGATGGTGGGTGTTTACCTAAGACCAATGATATGTAACTAAGACATTACTTCCTTGGTCATGACATTTATGGAAGAACCTAAGTCAACTAGGGAATTATTGACTTGAACTACTTGATAAACATCTTGCACACATCGCACAACCCTTGGTTAGCTATTCCAATGCATCCTTTAGCTAGATCTCCTGTCACCAAAGTGTTATCCTTCTTAGTTCAGCTTGCCAGACACATCACTCATCCAAATCGACCAGCTTAGGTCCTCTCTAATAGGTCCTTGCAGGATATAGCTTTCCTCATGTCTGATCTTGGTCCGTTAGTACCTCGTCCTACCCATCTTGTTGGCAAATGATTCTCTTTTGGATTTTCACTTTCTTTTGATTTGGAATCTTTCCTTTTGGATCTTGAAGTATCTTTTCCAAGAAATCTCCTTTTTCCCTCCTCAAGGTTGCCATGATCTTCCATATCATGGTATGCTACGAATGGGGCAATTAGAGCGTAAGTTCTTGATCATGTCTTTTGTTTGTTTTTCTTTTTTGCTTGTGGGTTACCCAGTGTCGGTTCTGCACTGCTTCCTCTGGGATTCATGTGTGATGCTGGGGCAAACCTTGCGTGTTTGTTTCGAGTCAGTTTGTTAGTCCTCTAGATAGTTGGTGAATAGGCCTTGATGTTCTTGGTAACCTTGGCAATTAACCAACAGTCCTAAAGCAAATCTAGTGCTAAACTACATGGTGGTACTTCTATTTGAAGTATCCCCCCGCTCAAAAAGCTTCAATGGTTTCCCTTCATCTCCATTATCCCCCATCCATATCCGGCATTTGTCGCTCCTATCCTAGATTTTGCATTAGTACCTCTTTGAATCACTCCTCACGCTTAGATTTAGGAATCCACAATCCTAGTCTTAGGGATCCACCAATCAAATCAATCCACCAAGCCTCATCTTTCGAGATCCACAATCCTAGTCCTAGGGATCTCTGAAAACCCATCTTCTGCCAATCTGACTCTTTGAAATCTTGTTGTGTTAGCTTTTTAATCCCCTCATCCATCTCTCCATCTTGGATTCCTTTTATAGCGCTCTACTCCTTTATCCTCCCCCCAATCCCAAGAGTCTTAAGCTTGTTTCCTCTTGTGCATTTGATAGCCCTTTATCATTCTCCTGTAGTGAGAGTTTGAGCTAATTCAACCCCTTCTCTTAGGCCAATCTGAATCTCCTTGCTCATCTTGAATTCTTGTACTTTTCAAGAAGCCGTCGAGCCTTATTTCTCTCTTCGCCACCTTCTTGAGAGGGCATCATCTAAGTCTAGTCTCTCCTCTTCTTATCCAAGACTGGGGCAACAACATTGCTAAAAGATCTTCCTCTTGTCGTCTTCATTCGAACTTCTTTGAAATAGTGTTGTCTCAACACTATGTCAAAGAGGGGCAAAATGTAGACACCTAAATTTGATTACATTGCTTTGGTAATCCTATTTAGTTACTCTAAAGGAATCATTAATTAAATTCCTATTTAATTAATCCTTTGCCATCCCCTAGCTGATTAATTTAATTAATCATCTATAGTCCTAATTGATAAATCAAATAACCTATTATTTATCAATTAAATCCTATTCTTCTATCTAAATCCAAAATCCTCATTTATTAAATAAACCTATTTGATAAATAAAACCCTCAAATCTAATAACCCTTAACTTATTCCTAAACCCTCTTTTTAGCCTGATCCACCCCATCCACCCATACTAACCAAGCTTAGCCACTAACTCACACACCCTCATGAATGCCATCCACTTGTAAATCTCTAACATACCTAATCTAATCCTAAACCCAAGCCCAATCCACCCCCTAATGTTGTCACATTCCCTAAACAAGCTTAAGACTTTCTTAAGCCAAAGAAAGTCAACAATCTCAACTCCCCTCAAAATATCCCAACCACCCAACAATGAATGCTCTTACAAAAGCCATAAAGACTCTTACAAGCTATTACAAGCCATAATGAAGGGTCTTTATGAAGATATTATCCTTTGAGCCTACTTTTTTGACTCATCCCTCCCCTTTCCTCCATCCACTCACCTTGTGACATGTGTCACTCCCTGATTGGTGCTAAACAAGCACAATCCATGTGCTCCCTTTTGAGTGCATCCTAGCCCTCCTTAAGCTTTCATATTTCCTTCCATCTTAGCCCTCCATCCCTCAAGCCCTTAGCCTATAAATTGAATCCCCTCCCAAGCCATATCATCACAATCTTGGAGCTAAAGTTATAATGCCCTTTTGAGAGCCAAAAGCCATCAACCATACCCTTATGATGCCAAATTGAGAGCTCACAAAGCTACCAATTTGCCATTTTTCATCTCCATTGAAGCTAGTTTTTTGGAACCTTGAGCATACATCCCAATCTTTAGACCCATCTACCAAGCAAGGAGCTAAATCCCATTGGGAGAGTCCATTCATTTGGCTCACATTTCCAATTGGGGTTTCCTCTTTAGTCTCTAATTTATTTTATGGTTTATATGCTAGTTAATGCTTTTGTTTTTGAATAGATTAGTATTACTTGTTAACATATTTCTCATATACAAAGTCTATTTAGGGGAAGTAGTATTGGCTATAGGAGGAGGCATCAAAGCTTGATGCTAAGGTGGTGGAATCAAAGCTTGTTGGCTTGATTGGTAAGACCAATTGTGTGGTTTTTGCCACCCCTACTATGGATGTTGCCATGATTGTTGAGGTTGTGACCAACCTTGTTGAGGTTGCTGCCAACCCTACTGATGTTGCTTCTAGCCTTATTGAGGTTGTTGCCAACCTTTCTGGGGTTGATGCCAACTATTATATCCACTAACTCCACTATGTTGTTGGTTTTTCCATGTATTATTGCTATTAAAATTTTGAAGAGGCTCTTAGGGAATACCTGGTCTTGGAGCCCATGGCCTTTGTTAGGAAATGTAGAGGACCTCCCCATTCTCATCAATTGCTTTGAACTTGTTAGGCATAGGTTGAGACTCTAGGCTTGCAACAGACTTACATCGGTAATTATTTTTCTTCTCCCTACAATGTGGACAATATTCTACCAACATTGCATCAGATTCATCTTTCTTTCTCCTTGCCTGCATAGTTTCTAATTGAGTAGCAAAATCGTTAATGATGTCTTGCTTAAAGTCTAACAATAGATTGGATAACTCTATTTTGGACACACCTCCACCATTAGACTTGTGAGGCAAGGCTCTCAAACCTCTTCCTTTCTTGACAGTAGCTCTAGAATAGTTATGACATATATTCTTTATTGCATCCCAATTCTTCTGTGTAATGTCTCCTCTTGCCATGAGGTCAAGGGTTTCTATGCTTCCATCATTCACACCTCTCAAAAATAAATAATTTTGAGATTCTCCATTTAACTCATGTTGTGTGTTACACTATAGGATGAACAGGAACCTAGAGACATAGTCTTCTAGGGTTTCATCTTCCTTTTGCAACATCAAAGATCTCATCTCCTTTTAAGCCTCCTTTGTAATAATCTTTGTACTTCTCAAGAAATAGAGTACACATTGCACTTTAGTCTACTACAACATTAGAACCCAAACTCATAAACCATTTGAGAGCAGCCTCTTTTAAGGTGGAAGGAAACAACTTAAGCTTATGGCCATCAATGGTGTAGTCATATCTTTGGAAAAAGAAATAAAACTCAAAGAGGAAAGTCTTTGGGTCTTCTATGATGAGTCCATAAAATTTAGGAAGCACAGCTATTGGAATATTATTTAGATTTTGGTGGCCATGCTGAGTAGGAATAGGAAAAGAAAAGGTAGGGTGATCCATTACATTCTCTAGATATTCTAGGTCAGCAAAAAGAGAATTTAGATGGAGGGATTCTTCAAATGATGGTGGTGAAGGAAATTGGTCATAGGCATCAGCAAACACATTCTCAAATGTTTCTTCTTCTTGTGGAATTTCTAATTGGGTGCCTATGTATGCAAAATTAAGCAAAATGCAAACTAACTTAATGACTTATGGGTCAAACTAAATTGACACCATCCCTGGTAACAGCACAAAAAATGATTGGTTAGAATAATATCCTAGTAAAAGTAGGATTGAACACCCTCAAACCATGATTCATTGCTGAAATTCATCATGTTTCTACTTAGAACATCATGCTAGACTCATTTAATGTATCAATCTATTAACGTGAACTTGAGATACTAACTATAAAGCTTATGTTATAGTTCTTCTCAATAGTCATCACTACTAAGGTAAAAGCAGTTGCGACAAGAAACTTATCCTAGAAACTGAATTTAAAAATTAATTCTCATCTTGAAGGAAAAACATAACAGTAAATAAATAATGCCTTGGAAGTAAAGCTATGATGTAGGATACAGTCAATGGTTCTGCTACTAGTGGCTATAGGAACAACAGTACTTAACAACTCAAAGGAAACTTAACTTAATTCTACTTAAGCATGAACAAGGAATTCACCTCCCATGTGGGCCCCCACAAAAGTATGAATGAATTATAACTTAGAGATTGAAGTGAAAAATTGTCATATATTTATTCAATAAAACATGGACACAATAGAATATCAAAATGCTTTACTCTATTGCTTGATTACAACATGAATTTCTCATAACATTTAACTAGCATGGAAACATAAGTTCCATCTTATTTAAAGGAAACTAGGAAAAATAGAATGCCTACAAACTAGGTCTTCCATTACATAGCATAACAACTTTTAGTTTCAGGAATGACATCATCATTTATGCAATAAGATAGGCCACATTCAATGCTTTAGAAATATAGGAATGCTCAGCAACTAAATTGTCTTGGACTAAATCAGCAACCGCAAAGTGATGGAAGGAGTGGAGCTATAATGAAGTTTGAAATGGTCACCCTCCTAGAAAGACCCACTAATCCTTTAGTCTGCACTCCTTGCTTGACTTTTTCTTCCTGTAAAAGGTTAACACAAAAAAATCCAAAACATGAATCCAAGGCATAGATCATAATAAGTTTTCCCTATTTAATGTAGCCTTGTCACACAATTGCAAGAGGTCTACCCATTAAAGCTAGAGAATTAATATACTAGATTTACCATGACATTCATTAATCTAGATATATATTTAGTATTATCTTTAAGTTTCATAAGCATCAAATATACATATAGCTAAAACTTATAAACATAAAAGATTGTATCATGTTTATGAAAAACTATAAGATATTCAAGCCTATACTTAGAAAATCATAAACAAAACACCCTATAAACTTGACCCACCATACCCCTAGTTTCCTTTTTAGTTATTACTATCAAACTCTTTTAGGCCATCTTTATGTTTATGCTTGATGATTAGTGATAATTTTTTCCCAAATTGTTGGATATTATTTCATACTCAGTTGATTATATGATGAGTTACTTTGGTACTAGTTATTTCATGATGATAGTTAGATGGTTTATTAATATGTGTTTTCTATTAATACTTACCTCATACTTGTATGTTAATGGTGTACCTATATGTTTTACTTTATGTATGATGTTTCTAATATGGTTGAGGAAGGGAGTCATAGTCACCTGCTAGTTAGGATCTACATGATGCACCACTTCCTGCCATTGTCTTTTTAGTTTAGAATATATGTGTATGTACATGCTTGGATTTTATGAAGATTGCACGTACCAGATATCGACTTCCCCTAATTGCCAAAATGACCATACCCTATCATAGTATCTCAATGGTAAAAGAGGGGAGATAATTCTTGACTCCAAATCCTAAACTTAAGCCAACTATCCTAGAAAGTAGGACAAGTATCTGAGTTTCTCCACATCTTCTTGGATAAGCTTCACTTTAGAGTCATCTTTGTAGAAAATCCAGCCATTTTAGGTTATCCCCTTAAGAATTATTACCTCATTCATCTCATTTAGGACCAAACCATCTAGCCAGCAATCCAAAATCTTCACATCCAAGCCTTCAAAATTTGTTGTCACCTTGCCAAAAGTTTTCCATTCCTAAAAACTTTCAAATCCACCAACCTCACCAAGGTTATCCCTTTGACAGAGCTTTGTCTAGAGTAATCTAGCTTTGTCACTTGTCATCCCTCATCACCTTGAGCTAAAGGTTGGGATCCATGAGTGGTCAATCTCATGTTCTTCCTAAAGGATCATCAATCTATCCTTAAGTTGACACAATCACCACCAAGCTTGCACATAGGAAAGCAGACCTTTTGTGCTTTGGCAACATATCTTTGAAGTTAGAATCTCAAACCCAATCCTCTTTAGGTTTTTTCATATAGCTTTGCCTCAACCTAGGAAATCATTTACATAGAAAAGCCTTCGCCCCTTTTTTGCATCCACCAGCATTTGTTGCATCCCATCCCTAGGAGCATTTTTCATGCCACCCATCACTCGCTTAGCCAAGAAGAAAGAAACAATGGAGCCCTATCATTTGGATCGAGTAGCCTCACCCCCCTTGAGCAATCAGCCATCCTTTAGCCCAGAGAAAGCTATTCCATCACCTACTGACATTGAAGCTTTCATGAACCAACCAAGAAATGTAGTATTGGTAAACGCCATTATAGACAAGAACAAAGAGACAATCATGCTTAATTTTTGAAGGGACAATGTAGGAACCTTTGACTTTGGAAGACCCCCTCCATTATCAGATCCATCTCACCCATTTTTTGGGTAGCTGCCACCACCCATAGGCCCTTATGATCCAAATTATCCTCAATATATACCAAAAGAAGAACCTCCAGCCAATCCATATGATCCAACAGACCTAAAGATACCATCATCCACCCATGTTGAAATCTCCATGTCGCAAGCCAACCCAGCCACCACCACTCCATCCTTGGTTCATACCTCTTTGCTCCAAACCCTCTTTACCCAAAAAACCTCATCATTCACCCCCTTCACTATTGGTGTTGCTGCATCCCAACCCAGCCTTCCAAATCCACCCATCTCCCAAATCAATGCTAACATCTTTGGCCAACCTCAGCATTATACAACAGGGATGCCGACCATGGGGCCAAGTAATCAACCTTTCATCACCCCCAGCTTGTTCACCACATCCCAAAGCACAATCCCATAATTTCCATTAGCTCTTGGGAGCTCAATACCATCAGCCACAAATCCACAAGCTACTACTCTCACTAAACAAAGCTATCGAACCCCACAAGCTACTACCAATTTTCCACCAAGCTCCCAAGTGACCCCAGCTCCTGCCACCACTCTACCAAGCTTCCAAATCCAGCCAAAAAGCTATCAAACCCCATCAGTTCCATTCCCAAGCTTTCAATTCCCACCACCTCCACCACCAACTAATCCATTACCTCCAATTCCAAACTACTTTTCAATGCCACTTCTAGGAGGTAATCCACCACCCCAGCCAACCACCAATTATTTGCAGATACCATCCCAAATGGGGGCACAACCCACATATATTGGTCAAACCCCACAAGCCCCCCGATCCTTTCCCCAAACCTCACAACCATCTTATACCTTACCCCCACAAAGAAATCCATTTATCCCATAGCCAGCTTATGTTCCTCAATCCCAACCTCAAATCCCATATCAACAGCAAGCCTCGCAGCACATGCAGCAATATGTGCCACCTCCCCCTCAGCAACCTGTCATCCACCATGCAGCTGCCCAAATAATGTACAGTCCCTATTAGCAAATCCCTCATAGCCATCCATATTCAGTGGCCCCATCTAGCGCATACCTACCTCAAGGCACTCCTACATTGGGGGCACCCTAGCCAACACCTATCAATTCAGAATGGGAGCAAATGAAGACAACTCTGAAAGCCATCTAAGAAGGGAATGATCTGAAGACATTCAAGTTTGAGAATGTGTGTCCTTACCCATTTGATAGAGCCATTAACATGACACCATTTCCCAAACACTTTGAGGTACCCAAATTTGACAAATTCAGAGGAAAAGGAGACCCTGTCACACATATCAAAGAATTTTACATGCACTGCCAAGATGTGGCATAAAATGATGTCTTCCTCTTGCGCCTTTTTCCCAAAAGCTTGGCTGGACCAGCTCTTGAATGGTTTTACAGAATCCCCTATGGCACAATTAAAAGCTTTGCTGAATTATCTGAGGCATTCGTAGCCCAATATGCCCATCTTGTTGAAATAGAGCTATCAATAGTTGACCTTGTCCACACTAAGCAAAAAGGTGGAGAAAGCCTTGCTGAATACCTGCAAAGATGGCAAACCCTTACCACCCACATATCCTGCACCTTGCCAGAGCACCATGTGGTGAAAATGTTTATTGATAATGCCCATCCCAGCTTGGCTCACCACATGACCATGAACTGTTTGCAGACCTATAAAGATATCAAAGAGAAAGGAATGATCCTTGAGCAAGGACTCATTAAAGATGGTGTGGTCAAGATTTACAAAGAGGCCAACCAAAATCAATCACATTCCAATGACAAGTCTAGGTATTGGAACAAAAACAATCATGTTGCAACAGATGGTGTCACTGACACCAAACATGTGAATATTGTTGGTCCTTCTCACAACCAGTCCAACCCACCATATCAACCACATAATCAACAAGCTATCAACTACCAACAGCAGAATCACCAAAGCTATCAAGGCCATAATCCAAGACCTAACTTTCAAGGGTCTAACAATCAAGCTAATGCCATCAATGTAGCTGTAGGACAAAAGCCCAGATTCCAACCTGCACCTAGAAATTATACACCCCTTGGTGAGCCATTGTATGTCATTTTTGAGAAATTAGTCAAGGAAAACCTCATCAAATTTCCTCCTACCTAGAAAATTGACCCAAGCCAATCCAAAGCTGCATGGTACTAGGATAATGAGTACTGCAAATTTCACAAGGTAAAAGGTCACACTACCCTCAGATGCATGAAACTGAAAGACTATGTATAGGACCTCATTGATCAGAAGAAAATCATTGTTGGTGCCCAAACCTCTCCCAATGCAGGCTTACAAATCTATCAAAATGCTTTTCCTCCTCACAACAATCAAAATCTTGGAAAAGCACCTATCCAAACCAACAACAACAACACCAACAACCGTCAGCCAAACCAACAGCATGGGAAGAACAATGACCACACTTCATCCTATATAGACTATGGTAGCCTTATAGGTTGTATATCTGAGAAAGAGCCTTCTGTCAATGTTATCAATATCCAAGGACCAAACAATGAGTGTGCAGTCAGCACTCGAAGAGCCCAATTTAACATCACAGGCCCACCTATTTTACCAGCACCATCAGCTCCATCAAAAAGCCATCACAATATCTTGGAACACCTTGGGAACATGCCAGCCCAAATCTCCATTTCAGACCTTCTTCGCACTAGTCCTGTGTACAAAAACATCCTTGATAGTGCTCTCATAGAATCCCGTATCCCTTCAGATATCAATGCTACTAATTTTTATAATCTCATTGGACACATATCCTCCTCATGCACCCTATCATTCAAACCCACCGACATACCCATGGTTGAGCCAGATCACACCCTTCTGCTTCACATAGCCATCATGGTATCCAACTTTTCCATGAAAAGAGTAATGAAAGATAATGGATCAGCCTTGAATATTTGCACCCTAAAATTCATCAAATAAGCTGGGTATACTGAGGCAGATATCATCAGTGAGGTGATCACCATCAAAGCTTATGACAACTTGGAAATAACCACAGAAGGAACTATTTTGCTGCCAATCAAGGTTGGGCCAGTCATCCAAGAGACACTCTGCCATGTTATTGATCTAAACATACCATTTAACATCCTCCTCGGTTGCCCATGGATTCATGCCATGAAAGCTCTTCCATCCACTTACCATCAATGCATCAAATTTTTGCATCAAGGCACTGAGGTAACCATCCATGTTGATCCAGAACCCTTTGCTTACTGCAATGCGATTGAAGCTTCATATACAAACCATTTCCCTGGAATTAATATTGGCACATCCATCGCCAGCTCATCCCACACTTATAATGACCCAAAAACCATCCTCGCCTCTACCCTGTCTACCGTAAAGATCAATAACAAAGGTCATGGAGAGTATAGTCTGTCGGATGCATTTTTTGTCGGGGCACTCCCACTTGATCCACATGCCCATGGACGACCAACATATCACAAAGCTAAGGAGATTCCACCTCCTCGATACAAACAGTTTGGCCCAACAACCTTTGTATCCTCGAAAATCCCTCTTCATGAGGAGCTCACTCCAGATATCAACAAATGGTTACATAAGGATGCACCTCAAAGAAATCAAGCATGCCTTGATCACTTCAGCCAAAAGTATCCCCAAGAACATAAGCTCATCACTAACAAATGGAACTATCAAGGTGGTGGTCTAGGACTAGAAGAAAGAGGCATGCAGTGCCCCATCGACACACATAAGTGGGAAAAAAAGTTAGGTCTTGGCTTTGGCATACCCATAACTGGGGGCACCAATTAGAATGGTCACGCTTTTTTGAACATTCACCACAACCTTGTCAAAATCAAAGACATTCCTGAGGAAGTTGAAAAGAGAGCCTACGACGATATCCTAGACCAAATCTCCCTCGAAGACTCTGTTCTCCAAGAACTATCCATCTACCTCATTGACCTACCACTCACCCATCCACAACTCATAGATTGGGACCAACCAAGCATCATACACATTGATGAGTTCACATCAGAGGAAGCACTTCTGAGATTCATGGGAGTTGAAACACCTCACAAGAAAACAAAGCCAGATTTTGCCTATATCTACAAGCTAGATCCCAAGGGGTATTTTGATGAAAATTCCCAACCTAGTTTCGATACACCCAAAATTGGAACTAAGGTGAATCTGAGAATAGCTAAGGCAGCAAAGAGATCCCCTCAGCAAGAAAATCCAGAGCCACAAGCAGAACATGAGGATTTAGCATTGCCTCCTCAAGATAATCGACTAGAGATATCTTCTATTCTAATTAAGGATACTAGGGAATTCAACATCGGTTCTTCAGAGATCCCTAAGCTTGTTCACATTGTTGCATCCCTATCACAGGACCAAGCTAACCTCCTCTTTGAGGTCTTAAGAGAGAACATTGGTCAATTTGCATGGTCATATCAGGACATGCCAGGGCTTGATCCAAAGCTTGTAGTTCATCATCTTGCAGTCGATCCAAAGATCAAGCCCGTTAGACAAAAGCTTAGAAAAATGCACCCCAAGGTGGCATTATTGGTCAAAGCTGAATTAGAAAGAATGTTAGCTGCTAAGGTTATCTAACCTATCGACTACATAGAATGGATCTCCAACATGGTCCCCATCACTAAACCTTCTGGTGACATCAGAATCTGCACTGATTTCAGAGATCTTAACAAAGCTTGTCTAAAAGATGATTTTCCCTTGCCCAACATAGATAAGATTGTAGATCTTACAGCTGGACATGAAATTTTGTCCCTCATGGATGGATTTTCTGGGTATAATCAGATCAAGATTGCAGAAGAGGATCAGCATAAGATAGCATTCACTACCCCTTAGGGACCCTTTTGCTACAACATGATGCCTTTTGGCCTAAAGAATGCTGGGGCTACCTATCAAAGAGCTATGACAGCCATTTTTCATGATCTCATCCATAGCATTTTGGAGGATTATGTGGATGATATCTTGGTCAAATCTCATACCTTCATGGATCATCTTGCTGACCTGGAGAAAGTCTTTGATAGGTTAGCCAAATATCATCTCATGTTGAATCCCAAGAAATGTGTCTTTGGGGTCACATCTGGCAAGCTTCTAGGCTTTATAGTTTCTAAATGAGGTATAGAGATTGACCCTAAGAAGGTCAAAGCTATCTTAGACATGCCTCCTCCCCAGACACTGCGGCAACTTCGCTCTCCTCAAGGAAAGCTCCAATCTATTTGGTGCTTCATCTCCCAGCTTGCAGATAAGTGTACACCATTTTCACATTTACTGAAGAAAGATGAGAACTTCAAGTGGGATCCTTTATGTCAGCGCAGCTTCAACCATCTCAAGAAGTATCTCATCAATCCCCCTATCTTGGTTCCACCAATTCCTAGTTGTCCCCTAATTTTGTACATATTAGCAACACCTACTGCTCTAGGGGCACTTCTAGCACAGCTCGATGACTACAGCAGAGAAAGAGCCATCTACTACATCAGCAGAACCCTAGTTGGTTATCAACTCAATTACACTCCTATGGAAAAAGCTTGTTTGGCAGTTGTTTTCTCAACTCAAAATCTTTGCCACTACATGCTAAGTCATACCATCCAACTAGTCTCCAAGATTGACCCTCTCAAGTATATGCTCTCCAGAACAGCACTTACAGGTCATTTGGCCAAATGGGTTATGCTCCTTAGCAAATTTGACATCCAGTATGTGGACAGAAAGGCAATCAAAGGGCAAGCTATAGAAAATCACCTAGCTAATGCACCTCTAATAGATGCTTATCCGTTGATCACAGAATTTCCAGATGAGCATATCTGTCTAATTGAAGAACAACCCCCATGGAAACTTTATTTTGATGGCTCATACACATCTCATGGATTAGGGGCAGGAATATTGTTGGTCACACCTCAAGGAGATTACATTCCAAAAGCCTTCAAGCTACAATTCCCTAGCACCAACAATATAGCTGAATATGAGGCCCTCATAGTAGGATTAAAGATAGCTGCAGAATGGAACATTGCTAAGCTACAAATCTTTGGCAATTCTCAGCTCATCATCAAGCAAGCCCTAAATGAATATCAAACCAAAGATGAAAATCTATTACCCTACAAAGAGCTAGTTGATCAGCTAACCCAACATTTTACAAGGCTTCAGTTTACACAAGTGCCTCGAATATAGAACAAAGCAGCCGATGCTATGGCTACTATAGGCTTGCTCTTGGAAATTCCCCAAGAAGCTACACAGTATGAGTTTTTAGTGGAGCAGCTCCTCACACCCGCCTATGCGAATGAGGATTCAAACTATGTTTGTATCTTGGTTGGTCCCCAATCCCCTTGGTACCATGAGATTCACGCTTACCTTAACGATGGTATCATATCTCCTCACCTCACACGTACCCAACACCAGAACCTCATCCAAAAATCATCCCGCTATGTTATCATAGCCAATACCCTATATCGTCGGGTTATTACGATACTCTCTCTCGATGTTTAGACCAAAATGAGGTCGCGATGGTGTTAAAGGAAGTACACTCTGGACTTTGCAGTGCCCACACGAGTGGTATTGTCCTAGCATGACAAATCCTTAGAGCAGGTTACTATTGGCCTACCATTGAAGAAGACTCCTGTGACTTTTTCAGAAAGTGTCTCCCATGTCAGCAGCATGCAAATCTTGTGCACGCTCCAGCACAGGATCTACAGCCTATTGCACCACCTTGGCCTTTCGCTTGTTGGGGCCTTGATCTAGTTGGAACTATCACACCCCTCTCATCTAATGGACATAAATGGATAATAACAGCTACAAACTATTTCACTAAATGGGTGGAAGTAGTCCCCCTCGTCTCAGCTACAGGAGTTCAGGTCTCCAAGCTCATCTTATACCACATTGTTTGCTACTTCAGTATCCCATCCACCATCTTCACTGACTACGGAGGTGAAATTTCCCCTTTTCTGATTTGATATGGTATTTCCAACCTCTAATCAGATCTTTAAGATCAAACAACTAATATCACAAAGGTCCTCCAAATTTCTCAAGAAACCCCAAATCGGGTATGCCAGAAATGGTGCCAAAAGCTTCACAGCTTCACCTATTATTAATAAATCTGAAAATAGACATTTTTACAGAAGTTTCAAAAGCATAACAGCCTACAAAATGACATTTCTGGATCTATATAGCCTTTACACAACAGTTCTCAAATGTAGGACAAAAACTATGCTCATCGGGCTCCCGAAATTAACACAAAAATGCTTGAAAACACCACGAAAACACTAATAAACTATCTTAGAAGTTTAATCACATCCCAATACATATATTCAGCTCTGTTTTAATAGCTTAAAGTCTGAAATACAGCAGCAACCAAAACTGATATGAAATGCTCAACTGAAAACACCAAACTCATGCAAAAAACACACCCAAAAACCCACAAATCTACACTATTCAGCACAAAGGCAAACTCTGTATGAGCATGCACATGGAATGGCTTCAAACTCCCATCCTTAGCCTTCTTGGAAACCTACAAACTCCCATTCTTGGGTCTCCCTGGAAACCTGCAAACTCCCATTCTTGGGTCTCCTTCTCCACAGGTTTGGCAGCCTCTGAAGAATAACAAAGAATGAGCGAAAATCAAGTTCTCGAATGTGCATAAATGTAACTCACGTCCAAGAGAGGTTAATGAAAAATATTTTAATAATAATTTTCATTTATTAGTCCAACAGTTTCCAAAGATTAACCCCCTTTTTCTGAAGCTTCACTTTCTTGGGCCTGGCTTGCCTTAGCAAAGATTATTATTTTTTAATTATTTGAAAAGGGGACATTACAAGTCCTCCCCTCCCAAACATTGCTTGTCCTCAAGCAATGGCTAAGAAATAAACCAATCAATCCACCTAGATCCCAAATGTAGTCATGAACTATACTACTACCAATTAACACAGGCTCCTGCAATATCCTCTGCAATATGACCAAGAGGAATCCATAATCAAACTGACAATTATAGCTCAACCAAACTCCAAAATCACAACTTCCACAGTTAGAAACCCATGAGACAAAAACTCTTAGAACATCAAAGCCCAAGTAAAGTGGACTACCAACACAGTAAATACCATCAACGCATTCCACTGGCCTATACAGAATGTACAATCCAACTCTGCAACAATGGTGAATTCTCTCAAATGAAACTATACCAATTATGGATAATCCACACACTGTACAACTCCTGTAGTCAACACAAATCTGTAGATCATCAGCCACTGTCTCATAACCATAACTCCCATGCACCCCTGATGGTGAAAAGCCATCACAAGATAAACAACAAGAAATGGAACCCAAACCAAATTTTCCCACCATCAACTCCTCAACACAAGGATCAATTGCTAACTGATGTACATACCCTGCAATATAATGTTGATTAAAAAAACCAACCTCATTCAACAGCTCACCATTAACAAGTGATATAACCCACTGTGACTGATCACTAGCTAGGTCAGGAGATGTCATAGCCAAAGGAGTAGAATCAATAACAACACCTGATGAAGCATCACTCCAAAACTCCTGCTCTAAGTCATGTATTATCAAGCTATCAACTGCAGGACCTATCACCATGTCGTGACCATCACAACTCTCATCCTGAGGCATCAAACTATTCCATGACTAATGATAAGCACTAGGAACCAAAGTAAATCTATGTATCATAATCTCATCAACATGGTCATCAAAGGTAAATTGATGAGCGTACCTCATAGTGTAATTCCGATAGAATGTGCCAAACACAGTCAGTGGCTCAAACTATAATCCAAATGAAACTAACTACAATTGATCATTAACCATGTTGGAACTGACTACTACCTCCAAAGATATCACCAAGGGAGTAGTATTACTAGTAGGAACCATGCCAACTGTCGACTCACCAACATCACACACGATCTTTGATACATCTCTAGTCTCTGTGCCATCAGTACTAGAGGCCACCACCATGTCAGGCATATAACAATCTGCTACAACACCCAACTCAACTGAACCTGACTCTAGTGGGAATGAACCTGATATGCCAATGTTAGTATCAAGGATGGATGCATTCCCATCTCCACTATCTCTGACAATCTCGGCCATGGTCATCCTCGGATCACCAAACACCACAGCTTGTGACTGTATAGAATTAGGTAAAGACTGTAGTTGCTCTAACTCCATGGTCACCTTAGCCAAATGAAACTGTGACTCCTTGAAAGCCAACTGTGTACTCTCAAGAATATTAGAAGTCACCTCAAGTTGCTCAGTAAGCTCACTCACCTCATCTTCCTTGGCCAACAATGCATCATATGCTGTACTACCCCACTTCATAAGATAATCTCTGTCAGCTACCAACTGCATATAATTCTATCTCAGAATCTGGACAGCCTCCCATAAAGAGTGGAACTCTGTTAAGGAAAGATAACTGCCTCCCTGCTCATCACTAGTAGGAGAACCCCATCCATAAACTGCTAACAACTGACGAGCAACATCGAAATGCTGGCAAGTGATAGCAATGTCTTGGTCACTAACTCTCAACTAATTAGACACATGATGGCACTGGCTTGACTGTCTCCTACAAACCTCCTCTGATGCACTGTCTAAATGAGTATCCTCAAAGTTACTAGTCTCTAGAGTATTACCATCCATATCCTGTGAATCAAATCTAAAACTCATATCAACATACGGAGTATCAAAAACATTAGCATTGCTGTCCAACTCCTCTATACCCAAGGAAACTAAGTTTTCAAAATTGCCCAATGCATCCTCGTGGATGTCATCAATGCCACTATGATCCTGGGACTCATCTATACACACGGCCAAATATGAAATATCATCAACACATTCTAGCAAGTATGGTAGACTGGATATATGAACAAAGCCCAACATCGGTGTATAAAAACTAATACCAACATTGGACAAGCTGCTAGCACAAGAAAAGACAACACCGTGCAATCTGCTAATTAAATCCATGATAGCACCCAAACAAACACTGCTACCAAAAAGTGTTAAAGATCTCCTGTCAACTGAATCCCAAATGCCAATATAACAATCTTGAGTCCATATCTATAAACTAGAATCAGCTGGTAACTCAAGAAAAATCCTCACTTGAGTAATATGACCAATACCAACTAACTCCACATACCTATCATGATGAGATAATGAAGTCAAAATACTATCTTCACTCACCTTCAGCTGGCAGGATAAATCATGTGAAGTACTACCTGCCTCAACCTCATGTGATGAAGCATCTAACTGTGCCTGGTACTCTTTCTCAGCAAAGTCATGAATGCTCAATGTTTGCTCATCTCTACCAGGTATCTCACCATCTTGCACAACAACATCCTCATAATCATCATCTGAACCCACTACACCGTAGTCACTGCCTGTTGTAACTATACCATCCTGAATACCTGTGGCATCACCCTTTGACAACCTGTAAATAGTTGTCTCAATTTGAGTATCAAGTTGACCGTTACTATCAATCTGTGTAATATCCTTTCCCACCACCTCCTGTGGTAGAGTAGAATCTGAGACCTCTACCTGGCTATTAGCTAGTTTCTCAAACTCCTCATGCAAGTTCTTGGGAATTGTGTCATCTGTCCTATGAGAAAATCTGCCAAATAGAAATCTAGTCAACTTATCCACCTTAGCTGGGTCAGATAACATGTCATTCATTATACGGTGGTGCTCAACCAACTGTTTAGACATGTCATGGCTTATTTTCATAAGTTTATCTCGAATGTCTAAATAACCATCCTTTCTACTATTTTGACTCTGGCTATCAACTGTCCAAGATCGTTCCCTCTGAGACTCTGTACTATACCTGTCCATTCTGGATAAAGTAGAGTGTAACCCCAATAGGATATAACTTCTTCAAACACCAAGAACTAACATGCAAATGATTAGAAGTAGCATGCAACCATAGATTTGGACATGCAACTGATTAGAAGAAACATGCAACCACCAAATTATGACATGCAAGACCTAGGTAGTTGTCAAAACTGACATGCAAGATCTGGGTAGTTGTCAAAATTGACATGCAAACTTCTACAACCACCAAATTCACCAAGAACTAACATGCAAATGATTAGAAGTAGCATGAAACCATGGATTTGGACATGTAACTGATTAGAAGCAACATGCAACCACCAAATTATGACATGCAAGATCTGGGTAGTTGTCAAAACTGACATGCAAGATCTGGGTACTTGTCAAAACTGAAATGCAAACTTCTACAACCACCAAATTCACCAAGAACCAACATGAAAATGATTAGAATTAGCATGCAACCATAAATTTTTACATGCAGCTGATTAGAAGCAACATGCAATCATAAATTATGACATGCAAGATTTGGGTAGTTCTCAAAACTGAAATGCAAGATCTGGGTAGTTGTCAAAACTGACCTGCAAACTTCTACAAAACCCTCAGGCTAGCAAGATCATGGCTCTGATACCACTGAAATGTCCCCTTTTCTGATTTGATATGGTATTTCCAACCTCTAATCAGATCTTTAAGATCAAACAACTAATATCACAAAGATCCTCCAAATTTCTCAAGAAACCCCAAATCGGGTATGCCAGAAATGGTGCCAAAAGCTTCACAGCTTCACCTATTATTAATAAATCTGAAAATGGAAATTTTTACAGAATTTTCAGCAGAATAAAAGCCTACAAAATGAAATTTCTAGATCTATATAGCCTTTACACAACAGTTCTCAAATGTAGGACAAAAACTATGCTCATCGGGCTCCCGAAATTAACACAAAAATGCTCGAAAACACCACAAAAACACTAATAAACTATCTCAGAAATTTAATCACATCCCAATAAATATATTCAGCTCTATTTTAATATCTTAAAGTCTGAAATACATCAGCAACCAAAACTGATATGAAATGCTCAACTGAAAACACCAAACTCATGCAAAAAACACACCCAAAAACCCACAAATCTACACTGTTCAGCACAAAGGAAAACTCTGTATGAGCATGCACATGGAATGGCTTCAAACTCCCATCCTTAGCCTTCCTAGAAACCTAAAAACTCCCATTCTTGGGTCTCCTTGGAAACCTGCAAACTCCCATTCTTGGGTCTCCTTCTCCACAGGTTTGGCAGCCTCTGAAGAATAACAAACAATGAGCGAAAATCAAGTTCTCGAATGTGCCCAAAATGCCTCCAAACCCCCTTAAAAGAGGGCATAAATGTAACTCACGTCCAAGAGAGGTTAATGAAACATATTTTAATAATAATTTTCATTTATTAGTCCAACGGTTTCCAAAGATTAACCCCCTTTTTCCGAAACTTCACTTTCTTGGGCCTGGCCTGCCTTAGCAAAGATTATTATTTTTTAATTATTTGAAAAGGGGACATTACAGGAGGTAACTTTGAAAATCTCAACATGGAAGAATTATGCACTTCCCTCTGCATCCATCACCGCTTTTCTAGACCATATTTCCCACAAGGTAACAGCCAGGCAGAGGCAACTAACAAAACCCTCCTCAAAATCCTAAAGAAAGTTGTCAATGATTCCGGCCATGATTGGCACCTAAAAATAAATCCATCCCTATGGGCCTATTGAACTTCCTTTCGTACATCCACAGGCACAACTCCATACTCCCTAGTCTATGGTGCCGAAGCGGTACTACCTATAGAGGTTGAACTTCCCTCCTTGCGCATATCTTTGCAAGGGAAAATATCAGATGAAGAATATAGAGTAGCTCGGCTCACCCAGCTAGATCTCTTAGATGAGAAGCAACAACAAGCCTATGATCATCTCACAGTCTATCAAACTCGTCTCAAAAGGAATTTCAACAAGAAGGTACTTCCACGACACTTTCAGCCAGGTGACATGGTCCTCAAATAAAACATGAAAGTCCAAGCAAATCGAGAAAAGAAAGGCAAGTTTGAACCTACATGGCTTGGTCCTTATGTTGTCATTGCTTCCTTTGGCTCTGGATCCTATCAGCTATCTACATCAGAAGGAGAACTCTTGAATGATCCTACTAACATCATTCATCTCAAGAATTTCTATGCTTGAAGATCCTTGGTATACCCAACTTTTGAAAAATACAAAAAAAAAAATAGTAAAGAAAAATAAGCGTCCAATGGTGAAAACTTGGCAATTCAAGTGCCTTGGATAGGTACCTTGGTGAAAACCTGGTAATTCAGGCACCTTTTGTACTAAGACTAATCCATTATCTATCACTATCCTATCCCTCATCCATTCACCCACCATCCCATAAAACACCCACTTGTTCCCTTGGTGTTCCAACCAAATATCCAAAATCTAATCGAACTTCTAAATACCTCCTGTACAGCTTGTAAAATCTTGTACCAAAGCTTGTATTATACCTTATAAATCTTGTACCAAAGCTTGTATTATACCTTTTAAATCTTGTACCATACCTTGTATATCTGAATCTTGTCCAAAACTTGTACCATACTCCAGCTTGTAAATAATCTTGTATCCTAGCTTGTATACTATCACATCCACACACAAAACCCCATTTTTACTTAAGCTTTTTGCAAACCATCTACCTATCCACCTATCACCTATTATAGACATCCCATCCTTCACAAACATTTCCATCTCACAAAAACCAAAACATGAACAAACTTGTACATGTGTAACATATCTTTGTCCATCAGCTTTTACATCCTCTTTAGCTTAGTACCATTGTATCTATTTAGCGTTCATGTCAGTTCATCCTTGATCAGCATCTTGCACACATCGCACAACCCTTGGTCAACTATTCCAATGCATCCTTTAGCTAGATCTCCTATCACCAAAGTTTTATCCTTCTTAGTTCAGCTTGCCATACGCATCACTCATCCAAATCCACCAGCTTAGGTGCTCTTCGATAGGTCCTTGCAGGATATAGCTTTCCTCATGTCTGATCTTGGTCCGTTAGTACCTCATCCTACCCATCTCGTTGGCAAACGGTTCTCTTTTGGATTTTCACTTTCTTTTGATTTGGAATCTTTCCTTTTGGGTCTTGAAGTATCTTTTCCAAGAAATCTCCTTGTTCCCTCCTCAAGGTTTCCATGATCTTCCATATCATGGTATGCTACGAATGGGCCAATTAGAGCATAAGGTCTTGATCATGTCTATTTTTTATTTTTCTTTTTTTCTTGTGGGTTACCTAGTGTCAGTTCCGCACTACTTCCTCTGGGATTCATGTGTGATGCTGGGGTAACCCTTGCGTGTTTTTTTCGAGTCAGTTTGTTAGTCCTCTAGATAGTTGGTGAACAGGCCTTGATGTTCTTAGTAACCTTGGAAATTAACCAATAGTCCTATAGCAAATCTAGTGCTCAACTACATGGTGGTACTTCTGTTTGAAGTATCCCCCCGCTCAAAAAGCTTCAATGGTTTTCCTTCATCCCCATTATCCCCCATCCATATCCGGCATCCGTCTCTCCTATCCCAGCTTGTGCATCAGTACCTCTTTGAATTGCTCCTCACACTTAGCTGTAGGGATCTACAATCCTAGTCTTAGGGATCCACCAATCAAATCAATCCACCACGCCTCATCTTTCGAGATCCACAATCCTAGTCCTAGGGATCTCTGAAAACCCATCTTCTGCCAATCTAACTCTTTGAAATCCTATCGCGTTAGCTTTTTAATCCCCTCATCCATCTCTCCATCCTGGATTCCTTTTATAGCACTCTACTCCTTCATCCTCCCCCCAATCCCAAGAGTTAAAAGCTTGTTTCCTTTTGTCCATCTGATAGCCCTTTATCATTCTCCCATATTGAGAGTTTGAGCTAATTGAACCCCTTCTCTTAGGCCAATCTGAATCTCCTTGCTCATCTCAAATTCTTGTACTTTTCAAGAAGTCGTTGAGCCTCATTTCTCTCTTCGCCACCTTCTTGAGGGGGCATCATCTAAGTCTAGTCTCTCCTCTTCTTATCTAAGATTGGGGTAACCTCATTGCTAAAACATCTTCCTCATGTCGTCTTCATTCGAACTTCTTTGAAATAGTGTTGTCTCAACACTATGTCAAAGAGGGGCAAAATGTAGACACCTAAATTTGATTACATTGCTTTGGTAATCCTATTTAGTTATCTCTAAAGGCATCATTAATGAAATTCCTATTTAATTAATCCTTTGCCATCCCCTAGCTGATTAATTTAATTAATCATCTATAGTCCTAATTGATAAATCAAATAACCTATTATTTATCAATTAAATCCTATTCTTCTATCTAAATCCAAAATCCCCATTTATTAAATAAACCTATTTGATAAATAAAACCCTCAAATCTAATAACCCTTAACTTATTCCTAAACCCTCTTTTTAGCCTGATCCACCCCATCCACCCATACTAACCAAGCTTAGCCACTAACTCATCCACCCTCATGAATGCCATCCACTTGCAAATCTCTAACATCCCTAATCTAATCCTAAACCTAGGCCTAATCCACCCCCTAATGTTGTCACATTCGCTAAACAAGCTTAAGACTTTCTTAAGCCAAAGAAAGTCAACAATCTCAACTCCCCTCAAAATATCCCAACCACCCAACAATGAATGCTCTTACAAAAGCCATAAAGACTCGTACAAGCTCTTACAAGCCATAATGAAGGGTCTTTATGAATATATTATCCTTTGAGCCTCCTTTGTTGACTCATCCTTCCCCTTTCCTCCATCCACTCACCTTGTGACATGTGTCACTCCCTGATTGGTGCTAAACAAGCACAATCCATGTGCTCCCTTTTGAGTGCATCCTAGCCCTCCTTAAGCTTTCATCTTTCCTTCCATCTTAGCCCTCCATCCCTCAAGCCCTTAGCCTATAAATTGAATCCCCTCCCAAGCCATATCATCACAATCTTGGAGCTAAAGTTATAATGCCCTTTTGAGAGCCAAAAGCCATCAACCATACCCTTATGATGCCAAATTGAGAGCTCACAAAGCTACCAATTTTCCATTTTTCATCTCCATTTAAGCTAGTTTTTGGGAACCTTGAGCATACATCCCAATCTTTAGACCCATCTACCAAGCAAGGAGCTAAATCCCATTGGGAGAGTCCATTCATTTGGCTCACATTTCAAATTGGGGTTTCCTCTTTAGTCTCTCATTTATGTTATGGTTTATATGCTAGTTAATGCTTTTGTTTTTGAATAGATTAAAATTACTTGCTAACATATTTCTTATATACAGAGTCTATTTAGGGGAAGTAGTATTGGCTATAGGAGGAGGCATCAAAGCTTGATGCTAAGGTGGTGGAATCAAAGCTTGTTGGATTGATTGGTAAGACCAATTGTGTGGTTGTTTCCACCCCTACTATGGATGTTGCCATGATTGTTGAGGTTGTGACCAACCCTGTTGAGGTTGCTGCCAACCCTACTGATGTTTCTTCTAGCCCTATTGAGGTTGTTGCCAACCTTTCTGGGGTTGACGCCAACTATTATATCCACTAACTCCACTATGTTGTTGGTTTTTCCATGTATTATTGCTATTAAAATTTTGAAGAGGATCTTAGGGAATACCTGGTCTTGGAGCCCATGTCCTTTGTTAGGAAATGTAGAGGACCTCCCCATTCTCATCAATTGCTTTGAACTTGTTAGGCATAGGTTAGGACTCTAGGCTTGCAACAGACTTACATCGATAATTATTTTTCTTCTCCCTACAATGTGGACAATATTCTACCAACATTGCATTAGATTCATCTTTCTTTCTCCTTGCTTGCATAGTTTCTAATTGAGTAGAAACATCGTTAATGATGTCTTGCTTAAAGTCTAACAATAGATTGGATAACTCTATTTTGGACACACCTCCACCATTAGACTTGTGAGGCAAGGCTCTCAAACCTCTTCCTTTCTTGACAGTAGCTCTAGAATAGTTACGACATATATTCTTTATTGCATCCCAATTCTTTTGTGTAATGTCTCCTCTTGCCATGAGGTCAAGGGATTCTATGCTTCCATCATTCACACCTCTCAAAAATAAATAATTTTGAGATTCTCCATTTAACTCATGTTGTGTGTTACACTATAGGATGAACAGGAACCTAGAGACATAGTCTTCTAGGGTTTCATCTTCCTTTTGCAACATCAAAGATTTCATCTCCTTTTAAGCCTCCTTTGTAATAATCTTTGTACTTCTCAAGAAATAGAGTACACATTGCACTTCAGTCTACTACAACATTAGCACCCAAACTCATAAACCATTTGAGAGCAGCCTCTTTTAAGGTGGAAGGAAACAACTTAAGCTTATGGCCATCAGTGGTGTAGTCATATCTTTGGCAAAAGAAATAAAACTCAAAGAGGAAAGTCTTTGGGTCTTCTATGATGAGTCCATAAAATTTAGGAAGCACAGCTATTGGAATATTCTTTAGATTTTGGTAAACATGCTGAGTAGGAATAGGAAAAGAAAAGGTAGGGTGAGCCATTACATTCTCTAGATATTCTAGGTCAGCAAAAAGAGAATTTAGATGGAGGGATTCTTCAAATGATGGTGGTGAAGGAAATTGGTCATAGGCATCAGCAAACACATTCTCAAATGTTTCTTCTTCTTGTGGAATTTCTAATTGGGTGCCTATGTATGCAAAATTAAGCAAAATGCAAACTAACTTAATGAGTTATGGGTCAAACTAAATTGACACCATCCCTAGTAACAGCACCAAAAATGATTGGTTAGAATAATATCCTAGTAACACAAGGATTGAACACCCTCAAACAATGATTCATTGCTGAAATTCATCATGTTTCTACTTAGAACATCATGCTAGACTCATTTAATGTATCAATCTAGGAACGTGAACTTGAGATACTAACTATAAAGCTTATGTTATAATTCTTCTCAATAGTCATCATTACTAAGGTAAAAGCAATTGCGACAAGAAACTTATCCTAGAAACTGAATTTAAAAATTAATTCTCATCTTGAAGGAAAAACATAACAGTAAATAAATAATGCCTTGGAAGTAAAGCTATGATGTAGGATACAGTCAATGGTTCTGCTACTAGTGGCTATAGGAACAACAGTACTTAACAACTCAAAGGAAACTTAACTGAATTCTACTTAAGCATGAACAAGGAATTCACCTCCCGTGTGGGCCCCCACAAAAGTATGAATGAATTATAACTTAGAGATTGAAGTGAAAAATTGTCATATATTTATTCAATAAAACATGGACACAATAGAATATCAAAATGCTTTACTCTATTGCTTGATTACAACATGAATTTCTCATAACATTTAACTAGCATGGAAACATAAGTTCCATCTTATTTAAAGGAAACTAGGAAAAATAGAATGCCAACAAACTAGGTCTTCCATTACATAGCATAACAACTTTTAGTTTCAGGAATGACATCATCATTTATGCAATAAGATAGGCCACATTCAATGCTTTAGAAATATAGGAATGCTCAGCAACTAAATTGTCTTGGACTAAATCAGCAACCGCAAAGTGATGGAAGGAGTGGAGCTATAATGAAGTTTGAAATGGTCACCCGCCTAGAAAGACCCACTAATCCTTTAGTCTGCACTCCTTGCTTGACTTTTTCTTCTTGTAAAAGGTTAACACAAAAAAATCCAAAACATGAATCCAAGGCATAGATCATAATAAGTTTTCCCTATTTAATGTAGCCTTGTCACACAATTGCAAGAGGTCTACCCATTAAAGCTAGAGAAGTAATATACTAGATTTACCATGACATTCATTAATCTAGATATATATTTAGTATTATCTTTAAGTTTCATAAGCATCAAATATACATATAGCTAAAACTTATAAACATAAAAGATTGTATCATGTTTATGAAAAACTATAAGATATTCAAGCCTATACTTAGAAAATCATAAACAAAACACCCTATAAACTTGACCCACCATACCCCTAGTTTCCTTTTTAGTTATTACTATCAAACTCTTTTAGGCCATCTTTATGTTTATGCTTGATGATTAGTGATAATTTTTTCCCAAATTGTTGGATATTATTTCATACTCAGTTGATTATATGATGAGTTACTTTGGTACTAGTTATTTCATGATGATAGTTATATGGTTTATTTATATGTGTTTTCTATTAATACTTACCTCATACTTGTATGTTAATGGTATACCTATATGTTTTACTTTATGTATGATGTTTCTAATATGGTTGAGGAAGGGAGTCATAGTCACCTACTAGTCAGGATCTACATGATGCACCACTTCCTGCCATTGTCTTTTTAGTTTAGAATATATGTGTATGTACATGCTTGGATTTTATGTAGATTGCATGTACTAGATATCGACTTCCCCTAATTGCCAGGATGAGTGTACCCTATCATAGTATCTCAATGGTAAAAGAGGGGAGATAATTCTTGACTCCAAATCCTAAACTTAAGCCAACTGTCCTAGAAAGTAGGACAAGTATCTGAGTTGTCTACCCTTCCAAATTCATCAAGTGATGTGAATTTGTGATTTAACCCCTTGATTTTGATCTAGTATGTTGTATTTTATTATGTTGATTTTTTTCTATTGTAATTAAATCAAATTAAAACAATATTTAATGATTCAATTTAATGGAAATTTTACTAAGAAAATTCAATATTTAATTATATTTAATTAATTAAATATGAGAATTAAATTTAAAGATATATTTTAATGTTCTAATTTATGTGTAATCGTATTTATTTAATTTAATAATATATATTTAGGAGTTTCATTTTTATAAAAAAACTCTAAATATTAATATTATTTAAGTTATTAAAGATTTTATCAAAAATGTCTCGATAATTAATTAAAGTAAGAAAAGAATTAATTTAATAAAGATATTTTAGTTAAATTGCAAAAAGGTTGCACATGGAAAATTAAAATATAATAAAATAATAAATGATAAAGGGTTTTCGTGTGATTGCATGATTAAAGCTATAAATTGGGGGAGAACTCTTTATTAGACATTTAGAGTTCATTTTTCAATTACAGTAGTTTGAAGGAGAAATTTCTGAGAAGGGTTTTAGAAGAAAGGGGATTACTTGCATGCTCTATTCATTTGTTATATTAGCATTAGATTTGAGTAGAATCTTGTGGGTTTATTTGCAAAGTAGATTTTCATTCTTTGAATTTATGTATTCTTCATGTTTGAATGAATTTGTTTCAAAATTTAAATCGGGTTGAAACCCTTGTTATAAATTTCATTGTTCTTCATTTTGAGATTGTCTATACATAAATTGATAATTGGAAACCTTTGTTAAACTTTAAAGTACCATAGTTTGATTCGAATAGGATTTGGAAAGGAAATCAAGATTTGAGATGGGAAATTTGATTAGTTAAATGTAACTTTCTCTATCAGAATTGTCACTTGATTTTATCTTTTAAAAAAAAATCAAAATTGAAATCTTAATAATAATTTAGGTGGGCTTTGATTTTGTTTGTTTTAAAATATTAAAGAATATTAATAATTGTTAAATGTGTGAGTGGGAGATCAGCCACCACACCCCACCTCCCCTCCTCTCCTTCTCCTCCCTCTGCAGCAATTGTTGTTGCGTATGCAACATACCTATTGTGGCAGCAGTAAGTACTCTGTTGTGACTGCAGTAGGCTACTATAGTGGCTTTTCAAAGGCAGGTTGGTAGGCTGTTAAAATTGCATGTTATTATAGTTTTTTTAAATTAATAAAAATATATAATTTGATAAGTATTTAAATTTAGTTTTTAGTTTAATATTAATTTAATTTAATTAATATTGTTTGTTAATTATTTTTAATTATTAAATCTATATTAATTGTTATTTAATAAATTTAAATAAAATTTTATTATATTATTAATGACCATTATTTAATTACGGGTTTGGGAAATGGTTTTATGTTTTAGACCAAGAAGATTTTTTTTGAATTATTTATTTTAAATCTAATATTGATTTAATTAAATAATCATTGATTTGTTAAAATGGGTTCATTTATATGGGAAATCTATAAACTTTATTAATGTAAAAAACTTATAACAAAATATAAACTTGAACCCTACTGTTAAGTTAATTGTATGTTTTCAAAACCAAATAGAAACTATGAAACTACACTAACAGTTGTATGTTTACTTGTGTGTTGGGTTTGGGGTTGACTTAGAGTGTTGACCAATTTCAAGATGCCTACTAGAGGTCAAGAGTTATTATTTTTGGTGATGTCATGTGAGTCATGGTTTTGTACATGTGTACTTGATTTTGGATCAGTCATGTTAGGATGATTGTATTGGTGAAATCTATGTTTTTTTATCAGTGATATTTCAGTGTTTTTCAGTTGCTTGTTTACAAACTAATGTGTGGTCTAGGATCATATGAGACCTTCTTTATTGAGCTTAGTTTAGGTTATATGTATGTCATGTTGGGAAGTGGCTTGCAATAGAGGCTACAGCCCTAAAGAGGTTGCATGGGTAACCCATTGTAGGTTATTTAATAAGTGATAACATTTCATTAAATGAGAGTAAAATGAATTAATAAGAGAATTTTTTTTTCCTTGCCCATGCCTCAAGTACTAGTATATACTCGGATGGAGTAGAGAGGATGCTTGGTTGTGACCTTGCTTCGTTAGTATGCCTTATTAGTACAAAAGGATACTAGTGTTGCATAGAGTTACTAGGGCGCCAAAGTCTAGTGAGGCTGTCAGGGTAACTTTAGAGTTCACTCATGCAATGACACTTTCCCACTTACACAGTAGATTTCCTATGTGTCATTTTTTTCTCTCAATTTAGATTTCATTTGTGTCCTAGTACCTTTGAGATAGATTGCTTTCAAGTATTCCTTGACCTAGATATTGGATTTGACTTTTGAGTTTGTTATCCTATTTGGGACTTAAGACTATCTCCTCAACATGGTGGGAGTGGACCATTTAGGTTTCATGAGGTTGGGTGGTAGTGTTTTTTACTTTTACCATTGAGATCTGATAGTTTGATGTCGTGGTTCGAGTTCCCTATTTTGTATTACCTTTAAGTTTGTTCTTGTGTACTATGATGGATGGTTATACTCTATTTTGTATTGTATTTGATTTCATAGATCTTATGAGATGATGTAATCTATTTTATGATGTATATTCTTTCATCCTTTCATATCGTGTGACTTGTACAGTAGATGATTGTGCATTTTGATTATTGCCAAGTGGCATTTGAGATAATTGTATATTATTTAAATGGATTCATACTTATAGTTATTCTTTGATGTGATTTGTTATTTATTGGATTTGTGATTCAATGTCATGGCACCCTTAAGAGATGTAATATGTTTATGCATTACTTATGTATATGTGTAGATTATTGCTTTTGTTATATTATATATGTTGTTTATTATCTTTCAAAAAAAAAATGTTTGGAAAACTTAGTGAAACTTTAGGTTAGTTTCTTTTGGGTTCCTTGGTGAGGTGTTATATCTGGTATCAGAGCTCAAGTTTGTACATTGGGAGCTCTAGGTATATTGGAATGGCACTAATTGATAACTAGTTCAACTAAAACAAAACTTAAACTATGATACGTATATTCTCCAACTTGAACACTTGAAATTCAAAACTGAGATATACTTAAACCTAATATAGACAAAATTGGAATTGATCTTATACTATATTCAAAACATTTTTCTTATGTATATGCTTTATAGTAGTATGTTCTTATGGATTTTTTAGCATCTTGTTATCTTAGATATTATCGTAGGATGGTATCTAGGATGACATCTACAGTTAGAGGTCATAGCTCAATCAGTAGTAGAGGCCAAGGGTGAGGTAGGGATACTAGTGTGCATGAGTCTATTTCAAAAAGTCTTATTCAAGAGGAAAATAGGGAGGAACATAATGGGGATAATCAAGTAGATTGAGAGGAAGTTGACTTGCAAGAGATGACGAAGACCATCATGGATCACCTCCCTCCTCCTCCTTGGGGTGTTGATCATCAGTAGTCAGACCATGCAGGGAATGAGGAAAGGCATAGGTCTAAGAGTCCTTAGAGGGACCTTCACATTTATAGATAGAGGAGATTGGTAGTTTCTTAGATGCAGGACCTTCAAAGGTACAAAAGCAAATTTTGATGGGCTAGGTTTATGTTATGTGGCTGAGCAGTGGCTTATTGCTCTAGATAGGTGTTTTTCTATATAGGACTTTGACTCTAACATCAAAGTGAGGTTTTCCATCACCCACCTAGAACTCTAAGGGACCACCTAGTGGAACAGTAAAGAGAATAAGTTGGCTATCAAAATGAACACTATCACATGGGAGTTATTTCTAGATAACTTACATGAATGATTTCTACTAGAAGAATGGCAACAACAGAGAGTAGGAAAATTTCACGACTTGAGACAATTTACTTTGACCATAACAGAGTATGAGAAAAAATTGTATGACCTCATGCCCTATGCAAGGATCAGCATAAGCTTGCCAATGATGGCATAGTATTTTATAAGAGGTTTGAATGACCTTCTAGTTGGGTTTGTCTGAATAGCCCATATCCTACATAATCGTTGAAAGTCAATTTTCATTTTATACCTTCTTCTTTTTTGCAAAGAAAACTAAGTAAACCTGCAAACACACAGTTAAAGATCATAATATAAAACACTCCTAAAATCTATCCAACCTACAAATATCCAACATAAATAGGTTAATAAAAACCATTGGACCCGCAGGAGTCAACCTATGATCTTGCATTGTGGGAATGCAGTCAAACAATGTGAGACCATGGTACAAAACTAGTGAAAAAAAGAGAAAAAATAGGCCACAAGAAATAAAATTACAGTGTCAACCCACAATAGAGTGATCCGTCATGTATGAAAGGTATTCCCATTGACAAGTGGAACCATGGGTTTGAAGGTGGGATTTTGAAGCAATATTTCTGGGTTAAACATTTTTGGTCGAGCGATCTCATAGGTTTTGTCAGTGAACCTGCTAGTAATAATAGGTGTTCTCATGAGTATATGGAAGAGTGGGAATGAAGGGGTGAGTTTTAATATCCATATGATGGGTAGGTGTTGTAATTAGTGCAATCTCACATTCATGGATTTGTAACCCTTTGAATTTCTTCCTGCAATCTTGCAGCAGTGGGTTCACAAAAATTAGGTTTTGTTAGGTTTTACTATTGGAAAATGGATTTTGTGGCTAGGAGCACATTTCTTGGATTGAGACTAATACACTTGCAAACATTGTTAAAGCCCTAACATGAAAAATAAAGTGCATACCATGTTACTTAGTTTGATTAGTAAGCAAAAGTGTAATAAACAATAAAAATGACCCAAAAATGGAAAGCTCCCATTAGGCATGCCAAAATGTAGAACTATGAAAACTAGTATGCTAAGAACATCAAATCTAATCTAACATTCACAACTAAATGACAAGCAGTACATATGATGAGACAAAAGGAGACACTACAAAGCAAGGTAGACCAAGAATGGTAAGCTCCTCGAGTGTAACCTATGATAACTTTGATGTATTCAATGATGAGGGATGTATGGTCAAATGTGCTCAAGCTTCAAATGGTAGGTTGGTGATCAAGCATGGAGATGGGTAAAAGATTCAACAATGATGGTGTGTGTGGATTTTGACATGGTAAGGATATAAATGGCTATGTTGTGGTGGTTAATGGGGCATTATAAGTTTCCATTAGAAGTTGATTTTTTGTGAGAGTGTAAGGGTCTAATTTATAGGCTAAAGGGTAGCGAGATGGAGGGTTAGGATGCAAGGATGGGAGATTGGTGAGAAAGAGCTAGGATGCAACGAGGGGAAGCACATGGATTGTGCTTCTTCAAAGCTCTAGCCTTCTAAAAAGTGTCACAAGGGAATTACATGGTCAACATTGAGGGTCAAAGCGAGTAATGAGGGAGTAAGAGTGTGGAAGAGGAGTGTAAGAGGCATTTAAGGGTCATAATGGCATGTAAGAGCGATTAATTCTCTTGGATATGAATGTAAGAGGGTGAGGGAAGACTTTTGACTTTAGCTTGGGTTATAAAGTCTTAACCCATGCTTAAACAATGCTTAGGAGGGGGATTACACTTAGTTTAGGAGGGGGGTTAGGAGGTAGGAGGCTTAGCATTGATGGGATGGGTTAGTTATCTGGCTAAGCGAGGTTAGTATGGTTGAATGGGTTGATTTATGGTTTTGGGATTAGTTTAGGATTTTGGGATTTATTTATTAAATGTTTTATTTAATAAAACAATGATGTAGGATTAAATTAAATATAATTTTGCATTTATTTAGTTTAATAGAGGAGTAACAATTTAATTGATAAATTGATTTTGGGTTATCATTTGATTTTATCAATTAGACTATATTTATTTAAATTAATTAATTAACTAGGGGATGCTGATTAATTAATTAAATATAAATTATTTAATCAATAATGTCCTAGAAAATGACTAAATAAGATTTCTTAGTGGTGTAATTAGATTTAGGTGTCTACACATAATAGAATTGTATAACAATTACAATTAGTTAAGTACATTCCATGATCCTTAATCAATGCTCACCAATCCATATAAAAAACTACTGTTAGCTTAAAGAATAAATTTGACAATTGAGTGTCAATACATTTAACCAAGATCAAGAGTAAGTGCTGAGTAAGATAAGTTGTCGAGTGATAACAAGTGCCGAGTGCAATAGGTGTCGAGTGATAACAAGTGCCGAGTGTAACAAGTGTCAAGTGATAACAAGTGTCAAGTATAACAAGTGTCGAGTACAACAGGTGCCAAGAGATGTAGTTTTGTTCAGGTGTCGAGCTATCCAGGAAACAACATGTGTTGAGTATCAGAAATACTTCAGGAGCCGAGTAACTCAATAGATCAGCATAAAAGTTTGAAATTGCACAAACTATGATGCAAACAGTTTTTGCAGCTGACAGAAGGTAAATCTCGAAGGATTTAATGATGAGATCAAAAATTTTATTTTTCCTATGTAATTTGCATGCAGCCAATAAGAAAAATGCTAAAGGCATGCAACCAATCAGCAAAAGATAAGTATTGAGCGGGAAATTGAGAATCAATATGGAACGTAGATCCAAATCAAACCCTAAATCTTCAAATGTCTTTATAAGGAAGAGGAAATTTCATTGTAAACATATATATGCAATGAACAAGCGGTGTGAAAAGATATACAAGGATTCATAAGGAATTTTATTTTTAGAAGCGAGGACTATCAGATCAAAAAGGGATCCAGATCAGAGAAAGCAAAACAAGTGCCTGCAATCAGCAATCAAGGATTGTAATCAGTCAGGTTCATTGTACCTAATACTTTCTAGCAATTGTATTAGAATGAAAATCCTATGGTGATAGGTTAGCTTAATAACTATTTTGTAAGATCCTTTTGAATAGGTGATTAAAATCCTTTAATCGGGTGACACTTCATGTTAAGTGTTTGTAAATCCTCTAACCAGGTCACTATTAATACAGTGTAAAGCCTTTAACAGGGCAGGCCTTTAACAGGGAAAACTATCAGAAGTGGTTAAACACTATTGCTGCAGTAAATTTTTGTGGGTATCATCCCCACCCCAGTTTTACCTTCTTATTCCTAGAGGGTTTCTGGGTTACCGAAATTCCGGTGTTATGAGTTATTGATGCATGAGTTTTGTTACATGTTTATTTGATGTATTTACATGCATACAACTTACTTTTAGTTAAAAGTTTTATTGGCTAAAGTTTGATAATTATGATTCACCCCCCCTCTCATAAGTACTCTTTCCATATTTGAATATTCCAACAATTGGTATCAAAGCAAGCCAGGTTCTCACAAGGGAAAGCCTAACAGCTTGAAGGAAAAGATCTAAAGATGGAAGCTTTCAAACTTGGAAAGATCATTGAAAATCAGGTAATAGATGTGCAACTTGCCTTGCATAGCCTGGAGGAATTCAGAAACAAGTTGAGAAACTCATTAAAAAAGAGGAAGGACCTAGCCATAGCTGAAAATGATATACACTACAAGGAGATCGATACCACCAACATATTTTCAAGTGGAGACACTAAAGAGTTTGATGCAGCAATAGTAGAACTGATGGAGAAAACCAAAATTCAAGCAGATGAGATAAGATCTCTCAAGATGGAACATGAATCACAGGCCATAATGATATGTGAAATTACTGAACACAAGAAAAGAGCAGTTGAAGAAAAAGTGATGTTGGAAAATGATAAAAGAAATCTTGCAAATAGACTTGAAAAAAAATGTACTAAACTGACAAGGATCTCAAACATGCTCAAATGATGAGCCTTCATCATGAACTTAATGTAAAGGATATTGAGATCTCTACCTTGAAGATGCAAAATGAAAAAATTCAGAATGAATTGAACAGAGAAAAAGAGGTAGCAGAGAATCTCAACAAATCAAGTGAAGCAATCAAGTATTTTGAACAGTTGCTGAAATCACCAAAATCTGCCCATGATACATCAGGACTAGGATACAATAGCACTAAATTTGGAGAATCATCAAAGAGTGCTGAACAAAGAAGTGATAAAGGTAAGAATTCAAAACCCACTTTTCATTTCTATAATAAGAAGGGACATACAGCTAATGTATACAAGATTAGAAGATTCAATCAATCAAACATACCCAAAAGTTTCTGTCACAAATGCAATATGTAAGGACATATGAAACAAAATTGCAGATCAAATGTCACAAGGACTCAAAGATTTGATGGACATTGTTATAATTGCAAAAAGTATGGACATAGAGCTTTTGAATGTAGATCAAAACCTACGTGGACAGTAAATCAACCAGCAAAGACATCAAACCATGAATTTTGGGATTACAACACCAGGTACAGCTGTCACTATTGTCAAGAATATGGACATATCCCATAGAACTGCATAAGGACACATTTTAGAGGGAACTACAAAAGATGGTTGAGTCAAACCACATGTTTCAGTTGCTTAAAAATTGGTCATGTCAGCAGGAATTGCCCAACAAGGTCAAAGGCATCAAGTTCTGAGTTCAGCAATGGAAAGGCAAAGATAGATGTTGGACATATCAGAAGTGAAATGAATAAGACATGGAGGAAGAAAGATGATTCTAGCACATCAAGTACAGAGATCACTTCATCTAATAGGTCAAGTGATCACACTTCATCAAATTAAGCAAAGAACAAGTGTGAGGGATTGATAAACCTAGTTACATCATAAATCAGTCCAAAGACATATAAGAACTGCAAAAATGAAATCAGCATAAACAAAGATGCTAAGTCAAAATTGACAACTTTTGTGAAGATATGTCAAAGTTTCCTTCAAGATCCGAGTTGCTAACAACAACCAAGTCGATAGTTGATGCCAAGCTATGAAATATCAATAGGAGCCAAGTAAAGTAAAACACAATAGGAGCCGAGTCATGATGAAACCTTTTATGTGCCGAGTAGACAATTGGCAGCATACTAAGCATTTATTACTCTATTTTGAAGGGTACATAAATTCAATTTTTGATCCTTTTCCCACCATTCGAACAAGAAGCAAAGCCAAAAAAAAAAAAAGCGGAGAAGATCAAGATCAGATCAGAAGCCATTCGTGAAGATTTCAACAGCGATTCAAGACAATTTTCATCGATCTAAGGTATTTTACTTAAGTGCTGAGCTACATAGAACTCATAAACTTGTTTAAATCATAAACCCTAGATTTACAAAAAATGGCATCTGGGTTAGGAACCACTAAGGGTATAGAGAGTCATGAAGTTCAATTGGTCAGCAACGAAGTTAAACAACCTGAATTTAAGCCCATTCCAAAAGTAGCATACAAGAATGATCCTGCAAGTGCATTATCAATTATTCCAGATAAAGTTGTTATGGTCCAAGATGTTCGCAGATGTTATAATTGCAAAATAGGTGCCATAGGAGACTTAGAAATTCATAATGTATATGATAAACTATGTGAAAACAAAGTACTAAAAAATGAGTTTTCAATAGTAGAAAGAAAAGGATTGACCAAAACCCTAGCATTTTCAACTATTTTCAAAACTAAATGGATACGGATAGTCTTGAGCCGAATACATGATGGAACTTTTTGGTTAGAGTCAGGACCAGTAAAATTTACCAAGAAGACTGTTCATAGGGTTACTGGTATTCCAACCCTAGATCGGCCAAAGACCCTGCGAAGAGACAAAAGGGAAGTAATAGAGAAAAATACAGGTCCCAAATGGAACAATAGAGGAATGACTATCAACACAGTCACAGATCCCCTACTAGATTTTTTTGTGAGAATCATTTCACACAAATTCTATCAATCAAGCAGGTTGAACAGTGTACCTTGTATAGCAGTTGATGTTGCATACAAGATGATCAAAAGGGATCACACTTATGATTTGGCAAAGCTCATGTTTCAACAGATTAATGAAAATCTGGGAGCTATAAGGAAGAGCAAGGGAGCTCAATGAAAATTTGGATCAATTTTGATGTGTATGTTTTTCTATCTGATGAAAGAATTTCCTTCTATGGGTAAAGTAAAATGGAATCCAGATAAAACAATTGTTGAACAAATTAATGGATACATTGAACAAATGGGTGAAAATTTTGATGCACAAATGACTGTTTATTTTGAGGACTTCAAAAAGTCCATGAAACAAAGAATGAGAATTCTAGTCTCATTGACTGAGAAATATGAAAAAGATATTTATTTTCCTATAGATATAGATTATACTTACATACAAGCAGTTATACCTAAAATAAGATGGCTTAGGCCACTAGGTTATGAACTTGATGTTGATCAAGCCTCTGCAACAATAATAGCTCTACTTGCAGAAGAAGCTGATAAAAATGAAAAAAATTTGGAACTTATGATGTTGTCAAATCAAAGGTAATAACAGATTTGAAGACTGCTTCAGCAGTAAAGAAGAAAGAGAAAATGGTGAGACAAATCAAAAGAAAATTTGGTGTGGAAGAAGAAGAAGGAATAACAGAAGAAGAGGGAGAAGACATTGAAGAAGAAGGAGATAAACTTCAAGGTCAGACCCAAGGGTTAGGAGAAGACAAAGAGGAAAGTGCTAAGGTAGAAGAAGCCAAGGAAGCACCAGTTAAGAGAAAGACCACAACTCCTTCTGCTCCTAAATCCAAGGGGAGGAAAGTAGCTGCCCCTGCACCAAAGAGCCCAAGAGGAGGCAAAAGGAAAGAAGAAAGACTCAAAGAAGACTGCTGCTGAGTCAAAGAAAAGGAAATTTATTCCCCAGCCTAAAATAGATGAGGAGAAAATAGAGTCAGAGGACAATAGTCAATTTCAATTGGTAAGACACAAACCCGAGACTGTTGTTGATAAATTGTGTTCAAAAATTAGAAATAATGATTTAAAAGGTCTAAAGAACCTAAATTTTTCTAAGCTCAGTAAAGAAGAGAAAAATAAATTAGAGGAATCTGTGTATGCTATGATGGCTGAGTATAAGCACACACCTCTAGAATTAGATGAATCTATGCCAAGAGAATTGTATAAAATTGTAGAGGATAAATGGCATTTTTTTTACAAATGGAAAAAGAAATAAGGGAGTCAAAATTAGCAAGATTGTTGCTTGATCTGACTAAAGATCAAATAATAAATGCCGTAAAAAGGCATAATAACAGATTCACTCCCAAGTATAGAGCATTCAGCATATTGCAGAATAAAATTGAAGAGGTAGTTACTAAATCCACAAGATTGTGGAAAATAGTTTACAAGAAAATTGAAGATGTATATAATGAAGAATATAAGGCAGAAGCAATTGCCAAGACAAAGGAAAAGAAAGTATCAGAAACCAAAGAAAAAGAGAAGGAACTAGTGGAGAAGAGTAAAGAAGAAAAGGAAGAAGAGGCACATAATGAGGAGAAAGAGGAAGAGAAAGATACAGCTGAGCCACAAGATCAAAGTATGCAAGACATACAGGTATCTCCTCCTAGTCCTCCTCATGCCACCATCACACCTAGAGATATCATAAAAATAAAGGATGTTACAGACACTTCAAATCTAAACATTAATCCATTAACTGCAGAGGATTTGGAAATCCTTGACCAATCATCACTAGTAGAAAAATTAAGTTCAAATCCTGTATTGGTCAGTGTTGATGAATTAAAGAATCCAAAAGTTAAAACAAAGATAGTCAAGGTAAAAGCACAATTCCCATATTTGACCATAAAAACTACTGGTATTCTATTCCTTCCACTACCACCTCCACCAAGTATAGTCACTTATACACTCCAAGTGCCGAGTACAGCAGCAGGGAAAATAAAAGAAACATCTGAACAACCAAAAAGTTCAACCCCACCCAGTAATCATAAAAGGGATATTCAAGCTGAATAAAAAGATGAGACAAAGAAGAAGGAGGAGACTGCAATACAAACACTGGTTGCATTACCAAAATCTGGCACTCCTACACAAACTCTTCAACAGCCGAGCATAGATGGATTACAGCTGAAAATTAGAACACCAGGCTCGAGCTCATCAAAGGCAGTCAGGAGACTTCACTATGGAGTTCTTGAGCTTGATGAAGAAATAAATATCCCATGTTATGAATCTAGCACTCTTACTAAAGAAAAGATTAATGAAATTCAGAGTGCATTGGACAAAAGAAGGAGACAATAAGCACTAAGAAAGGAATACAAGCATAAGCTTACATTTAATGAAATAAAAAAAAAATTCACAAAAGCTTTTTGCTTACAATCTCTAGATGAGTCAAGACCAATCATGGAACAACTATCTGATATAGTTGACCAGGTGACTAATGAAGACCAAGAAACAAATGCTAGATTGCTTGAATGGTCAGAAAAGAAGTTCCAAGGTAAAGTAAATAGTAAAATATCCAGTGATATAGCACTGTCACAAGAAGAACTGGCAAAGAAAGTTATAACAGTTAAAATTGTACTAGGAAACATCTTTTCCCTGTACAACAAGTTGTGTGATTTTTCCACATTCACACAGGACACTAGCTAGAAAATACTGAGCTTGGAAAAAAATCTAAAAATTTCTAGCATGCAACTCCCCACAGATCCAGCTCAGAGTGAGAAGCATTTTGTCCAATCGCTTCACACACAAAGAGAGTTAGTTGTCTTAGCAGCAGAGGAGGCAACCACAAAAGCAAAATTGATACAAATTCAATTGTCAATTACTCCTCATTTGGAATTACTTCACAAGGAGCAGATAAATGTAGATACGGTCCTCGGGAAAGACCCCAATCTTTCTTCATCTGATGGACTTGTACACCTAGCAGCAGAGATTGCCATCCAGCTTAAGACATTAGATGTCGCATTAGCAAATTGGGACAGCTCTGAAGGTACTCCTTGAAGTAAATAGCACATTTTTGGCCAAGTATGGCATTTCATTGTAAAGACCCTTGACATAAGTGTCAAAAAAGGGGAGAATAAGTAATAAGAGAGTAATAAGAAGTGATTAAGTAAGGGGGAGTTAAGTACAGGAATTAAATGATAAGTATGATAAAAGGGGGAGATAGCAAATTTTGAGATAGCAAATTTTGGGAGCAAATTTTGAATGTAGGATAAATTACTGAGTCACATGGATCTTAATTAAGTGTTTTTGCCACTCATGTCAAAGGGGGAGATTGTTATCTTAAAGAATAAATTTGACAACTGAGTGTCAATACACTTAACCAAGATCAAGAGTAAGTGTCGAGTAAGATAAGGTGCAAATTTTGAATGTAGGATAAATTATTGAGTCACATGGATCTTAATTAAGTGTTTTTTCCACTCATGTCAAAGGGGGAGATTGTTAGCTTAAAGAATAAATTTGACAACTGAGTGTCAATACATTTAACCAAGATCAAGAGTAAGTGTCGAGTAAGATAAGGTGTCGAGTGATAACAAGTGTTGAGTGCAACAGGTGCCGAGTGATAACAAGTGCCGAGTGTAACAAGTGTCGAGTATAACAAGTGCCGAGTACAATAGGTGCCGAGAGATACAGTTTTGTTTAGGTGCCGAGCTATCCAGGAAACAACATGTACCGAGTATCAGAAATACTTCAGGAGCCGAGTAACTCAGTAGATCAGCATAAAAGTTTGAAATTGCACAAACTATGATGCAAATAGTTTTTGCAGCTGACAGAAGGTAAATCTCAAAGGATTTAATGATGAGATCGAAACTTTTATTTTTCCTATGTAATTTGCATGCAGCCAATAAGAAAAATGCTAAAGGCATGCAACCAATCAGCAAAAGATAAGTATTGAGCAGGAAATTGAGATTCAATATGGATCGTAGATCCAAATCAAACCCTAAATCTTCAAATGTCTTTATAAGGAAGAAAAAATTTCATTGTAAACATATATATGTAAGGAACAAGCGGTGTGAAAAGATATACAAGGATTGATAAGGAATTTTATTTTCAGAAGTGAGGACTATCAGATCAAAAAGGGATCCAAATCAGAGAAAGCAGAACAAGTGCTTGCAATCAGCAATCAAGGATTGTAATCAGTCAGGTTCATTGTACCTAATACTTTCTAGCAATTGTATTAGAATGAAAATCCTATGGTGATAGGTTAGCTTAACAGCTATTTTGTAAGATCATTTTGAATAGGTGATTAAAATCCTTTAATCGAGTGACACTTCATGTTAAGTGTTTGTAAATCCTCTAACCAAGTCACTATTAATACAGTGTAAAGCCTTTAACAGGGAAAACCATCAGAAGTGGTTTAACACTATTGCTGCAGTAAATTTTTGTGGGTATCATCCCCACTCTAGTTTTACCTTCTTATTCTTGGAGGGTTTCTGGGATACCAAAATTCTTGTGTTATGAGTTATTGATGGATGAGTTTTTTTACATGTTTATTTGATGTATTTAAATGCATACAACTTACTTTTAGTTAAAAGTTTTATTGGCTAAAGTTTGATACTTATGATTCACCCCGCCTCTCATAAGTACTCTTTCCATATTTGAATATTCCAACAACTACACCACCTAGTCATCACTCAAAAAATATATATACAATTTCCACATGGTAGCATTAACCTCAATATGACCCAATTAATACCTAAATACTATAGTATACTCTCATTAAAGTCTTCTACTATGTATAATGCTTTTATATCATCATTCCATATCACAGCCAACTTATAATCAAAATAGAGTAACCATAAAGCATATTTCCTTGTCACTAGCCTGCAACCATTCTTTACCAAAATAAATGTAACTCTCATAGATCAACCTAGTAGACCATGTGATGAAGGGTGCTCCACTGTATACCATAAACACATAATAGTTATAAAATCCAACAGTATTTGCAAGAACAAAATATGGGATTTTTATTATCGCCACAAATATGGAAATAAAGAATTCACAATTACAATATGCTAACCCACATGGTCACCTTCATTATAGTAATCAGCAAAAGAAAGCTATAAACTACCACCCAAAGTTGTCTTAGACAATTTTTAGGTATTTCTTAAATAGGCAATTTTATGCTACTCAAGAAGGTTCTAGACACTCAAACTTAATACCTAGGACTAACAAACCCTAACAATACATATAAAGTCAGCCAAATATACGCTTGAAATTTATTTTGGATGTTTTGGTCAGGTTAACTTTGAAACACAATAACTCTTGAACCATTGCTCTGATTTGATATTATAATTACTTTTTAGAAAACCCAGCTCTTGATCTATAGGCTCATATCTGCACAAGCACCCATCCATCAAGTGTTCAAACCTCATCTAGGCACTTTAAGGCCTCT